>OY804599.1:6127294-7461595 GCA_963680895.1 Fragum sueziense | reverse complement strand
CATATATTCTGTGTCTTTGTTTCTTGTCGAAGTAACTGTATTTGTAGGACCAGTAAAGCTTATGTGATAGGCTAAGGTGATAGGCTAAGGTGATAATAAAACCCTGTACAAATATGTTACTTTGTCATATAATTATGTTCATAAGGTTTTTAATTGAATATACACATGTATGTCCATGTGTTTCAGTTCATGATTCCAAATGCCACTACCACATACCATTGTCGAGGATTCTACATGCCTGATATAGGAAAACATCACATGATCAAGGTAAAGTAGTAACAAAGTGAGTCTTTGGGTTACAATTTTTAATAGGGCCTACTGCAATTCACAGCGAGAAATCATGTGACACAACAGCTCTTATTTTTTCTCTCAATATCCATGTTAATTAATCACGGGATTATTGACCAAAGGAAGGATTATTATATTCTATTTCCAAATGCTTAGATGTTTTTTTAAACCTTCCTTTTGTTTTATTTTATTTCAGTATGAGCCCATGTAACGCCTGGTAACGAACTGAACGCCAACCATATTCTGCTATACATCTGTTCTGGTATAGGCCCGGTTATCAATAATGTGCCAACGCAGTTATCATCGCTTTTTTTCGAAATCCTCCTAACTGCAGTTTGTTTCAAACTGCAGTTACGAGGTTTTCGAAGAAAAGCAGCATAATTCTTCATGAAAAAAATTGATTCCGTTATTTTATTTTAGTATGAGCCTATAATAACGCCGGGTAACGAACTGAACGTCCATCATATTCTACTACACCGATGTGCTCGTATAGACCCTACTGTCAATAATGTGCCAAAGCAGTTATCATCGCTTTTTTTTCGAAATCCTCGTAACTGCAGTTTGTCTCAAACTGCAGTTACGAGGTTTTTGAAAAAAAGCAGGATAACTCTTCGTGAAAAAAGGAATCTATTTCCACTATTTCCTTTCAGTATGAACCTATAATAACGCCTGGTAACGAACTGAACGTCCACCATATTCTACTATACCGTTGTTCTGGTATAGACCCGACTGTGAGTGATGGGGTTAATGGAGATTGTTATGATCATCATAGACCTAAAGATCTGCCCTACTGCAAGGATGTGATCATTGCTTGGGCTATTGGCGGACAGGTAGGTTTCAATCTGTATCTTTGCAAACACACACATAAACAAACAAACCAGCAAACGAACGAACGAACGAACAAAGGAATGATCAAATAAACAAATAAAGAAATAAACATTGAGTAAGCATGAAACATAAATTGAAACGTATCTGTGTGTAATAAATAGATCTATTAGATTCTTAAAAGTTTATGGAAAAAATCCTTCGAACCTGGACAGAGTTTTTGTTTAATCATACATAAAGAGTGAAGACTGATTGTTTGATCGAAAAAATAAATGATAGTTTGTTCTCGGTTTGTCTTTCAGCCGTTTTATTTCCCGGAAAATGCGGGATTCTCGATCAGTGGTCCGGGAGACCCACAATTCTACATTATGGAGACCCACTACGACAACCCTACCAAGAAGACAGGGTATATAGATAACTCCGGAATAAGGATTACCATGACAACGGAACTGAGACCGATGGAGGCGGGACTGTTTGAGTTTGGACATACAGTCAACCATCGTCAGATCATTCCGCCACATATTGAGAACTTTGTGTCCACCGGCTACTGTAGTGCGAACTGTCTGAGAGAGGTATGGTACGTTTTACATATTCCCAAAAATGACGCCTCTTTATGCGCTACAAAACAAATGCTTTGGAAAACATTGTAATAAATGAAGAAATCACTTATGACAAACAATTTCTTCATTTCATGCAATGATTTCTACACCAAATGCATGTATATAAAAATCCTTGCACTTGATATCGTTGTATTTAGGCCTATCATCATTGAATTTTGAACGGTCTATTTTTTCCCTCTGGTTAAGGGTTAAAATTGAAAACATGCTGTAACAGATAAATATCACTATTCAATTGCATCTTTTGCACTCAAAGAACTGATCAGAATATTATTAAAAGGGGGAATGGCACTTAAAATCATGCAAAATTTCCGAGAACTTCGTACAAAATAAATATGTATTATAAAAATATGGCCTTTAAATTGCATCTATGCCAAATCTTAGCTTTCTATCAGATTTTGTATTGGCTAGGATGTCGACGGATTTAAAACCCCATATGTTCCATTATTGTAAATATTATCCCCGGGACAACAAATCATGGGGTTTTAAATCCATTGACATCTAAGCCAATACACAAGATAGAAAGCTAAGGTTTGGCATGTATGCAATTTAAAGACAATATTTGAATAAGATATATATATTTTTTGTACGAAGTTCTCGGAAAATTTGCAAGATGTTAAGTGTTATTCTGCCTTTAAAGACTCGTGTATGATATCCTCATTCATATTGTCTTGTATTTCATGTAGATCTATACTTTTAGATACTCTCTACCAAATGTTTATGGCTCATATTGGTCGATTCAAACTTCGTCGTAACGCTTTCAAAATTCAACTGTTTTTGCTATATTTTGACGTCATTCACTGCGTCACTGGTGTTTGCCATTATCCAATTTCTGATAGATATCTTATATTTACCATACACAGGGTTTCAAACAAAGCAACATGCAGGAAGTCAAGATGTTCTCAGCTTTCCAACATTCTCACCTACTCGGGGTTGCCATGAAAACGAGGCACTTCCGGAATGGTACGGAACTTCGACCAATCGTGAATGACCCGGACTATGACTTTGATTTTCAAGAAAATCGTCTGCTGCCAACGGAAGTGACTGTTTATCCGGTAAATATAGCTGATAATGTTAACATTTATTTTATTTTAAAAATCAGGTATTGTGTGGGACTGGGACATTGTTGATTTCTTTAGCACATAAAACCACGCAACTTCTTTTCGGACAAAAAGATCACAAACCGCCTTTTTTGTTGTTGTCTTGTTGTTTTTCTTCATTTTAAAAAGATCATTTCAAAATTAACCGGAAAAGGGATATTGTAAATATGATTCTAAACAGTATTGTAGCAGTTTTGCAGTTAGCAACACATACACTACTTAATTATACCATGTTAACATTCTTTAAATGAGGGGATTACTGGATTATGCAGATAATCCTTGCTAATTTGCTTCCGGAAGTCCACGTGACTTTCAATATATCACAGCTTTTTCAACAAAAACCTCGTAACTGCAGCTTGTTTTAAGCTGCAGTTACGAAGTTTCTATTGAAAAGTGATGATATACGTACATATACGTATCGATCTTACCCTTTGTTTACGAAAATTCCAATTTAGATAGCTTAACAGAATTTCGGAGAATGCATTTAGGTTCAACTGAATTTTACTGCTTTCTATTACGTAACAAAGATCTACTTTTTTTCGGTTGATATTATCTCCGATTTTGCTGTCTACATACGACCTTCAATTATGACTTATTTATGATAGTGTGTGGCACGGCTAGTGTCTTCATTAAAATAATTATCTTAACCCTCTCCCAATCAAGACCTGGTTTTGACGACCCTAATAGAAATGGCTTGGGAAAACATTGAAACAAAAGAAGAAACTGCTGATAACCAGCAGTTTCTCCTTTTGTCTCAATATTTTCTGTGTCATATTTTACACAAATCCTTTCTTTAATAACATCCATTTGTCATTTGTGGCAGTTTTTAGTGTGGATCACCCTAAAATTTTGTCGTTTTGGAAAGGGTTAAATGATATTTTTGTTACCAGGGCGACAGTTTTAGCGTGGAATGTACGTACGACTCACGAGGCAGAAATGGACCGACATACGTAAGTATTCAGCAAATAACGTCATGAATTAAAACAAAAACTTAGACAAACAACATTTACTCTATGCACATCTTCCTTCATATAGCCCATTAACATTAACTCGGAACAACTTAATTTTCGTGTACAAAATCCGTTAGTTGAACGTCTTAACAAAACATTACCGAAGTGGGGCCATTACATATGCATATGCCCCTGGTTAATGTTGCTGGACTATACAAAGTATATGTATAATTGACCAAACGCCGACTGTCAATCAAAAACATCGATTAGCCAATGAACGATCACAAAAATGTCATGCCCCAATTGTTCATCGTTGCACGTGGTTTTGTATCGATTTATCGACTGACAATCAAAACAATCGACCTACCAATGGCAAAGAATTTTGTGTTAACAATAGACTAGGTTCAACGTTATGTTTTGATAAACCGTCGGTGTTGTTATAAAATCTCGTAACTACGGCATAAATCAAGCCGTAGTTACGAGATTTTATAACAACAACTACGAAATACTATTTTGTTTGTCCGAATTTACGTCACGATTAACTGGATAAAATCGTTTCCTATTAACGACCACATGCCCATTGTTTGCCTTAAATTCTATGTTGGGCGGAGCGATCTGTCAATTGGCGTTTGGTCAATTATGATACCGGACAATTTGTATCTCACTTATCCCCATATCACTCGGTGGATGTTTGAATGTTTGAAGAAACCATTGGATTCGGTGCAGAGAGTGTTAGAAACGGGGAATGACCCTCTTAAGGAGTGTAACGGACAATTTTTCGGTGAGAAAGTTCCCAAAAGGCATGTGTTTTAAACCATGTGCCAGATCAAATGTGACCCATAACGCTAAAAGGGACCTTATCGGATGTATGAAAAATATCGACCCTAGTCAGTCTGCGCAGTCCGCGCAGCCAGACTAGGGCCGACACTTTTCATTTTTATGTAATTTTCTAAATCCGGAATGATTTCCCTATCTTACTATTATGTCCATTTTTCGCATATTGGATCTGGTTGACATGTGCCGAGTTTGACAAGATTGTCAAAATTTGGATTTTTGGAATTCGGATAAGGTCCCTTTTAGCGTGACGGGTCACAAATACAAAAGGGCTGACTTTAACATCATGTACCCAGGTGGTGTAGACAAATGACGTCATTATAACAGAGGGTTCTGACAGAAACCCAAGCCTGTTGTCATTTACATGGTCTATGGCGCTAAGCCTGTTTCTCTTTTAGAATATCCGGCTGTCATCCACGTGTTTCGCGGTTATACAATACATCTGTGAACGATGGTTGCCATGTGTGGCTAGCATGTTATCAATTAATGTGCGATCCTGTAAAAAGGGATAATATTTAACCTTTTTTATAAAAAAAGACAAATGACGTCATTCCAACAGAAGTTTCTGCCAGATGTTCAGCCCTGTTGTCATTTACATATTCCACAGCGCTAATCCTGTATTCTGGAATGTCCGGTTGACATCTATGTATTTCGTGGTCATAATAAATTATTTGTGAACGGTCGAGGAATGTCTCATGCCGTTCCCACATAAAGGCATGGTCACATACACCATTCCGTGTCCACATCACGGCCAGATCACGTTTAAAACTGGTGACCGGTGAAGTATAATTTTGAATATGATGTGGACGTGATTTAAATAGACGAAGAATAATATGTGACCGGGCCTTTAAGATGAAGGCAACTAAAAACGTTGTGGAAAATGAAAATTGTGTACCGTCCAATGTTGGAAAATTGAGCAAAAAGTAACAGCAAGCTTTTATTCCTCGCGGTAATGAATCAGACTGCATATCTACAGTTTTTTTGGAACCATGTTGGTTCTAAATGTCATACGGGTCAGAACTGAGTTCAAAGACACTTGTATCTTACCAGGGGCGACATTCACCAACCAGTCTAATTCCAAATTAATATTTCTTATCACACAACATACAATCCGATTGGCTCAGACATACGACTCGTCCAATCAGATGACTTGTGATAGAATTTGTATCTATTCAAGCAATTTAGAATTGTAGAATACGGTACCAAAAAAAAAAAAAAAAAGGGAAGTTGCAATGAAAGCATAATTGTTTTGTTATTTAGGGAGGCCTGTCGACCGAGGATGACATGTGTTTGACGTTTGTGTATTACTACCCGGTCATGAAGATGGTCAACTGTCTTAGTCAGCCCACCTACGACTCCTTCCATTTGTCGAATAATCGAATGTTTTTCAACAAAAACCTCGTAACTACAGCTTGTTTACAGCTGTAGTTAGGAGGTTTTTGTTGAAAAGCGACGATATTTAATTTTACCTTTCCTTAAGGGAGGCTTGTCGACCGAGGACGAGATGTGTTTGACGTTTGTGTATTACTACCCGGTCATGAAGATGGTCAACTGTCTTAGTCAGCCGACCTACGACTCCTTCCATTTGTCGAATAACCAGGTGTATTTCAACAATAACCTCGTAACTACAGCTTCAAACAAGCTGTAGTTACGAGAGTTTTGTTGAAATGCGACGATATTTCAATACTTTTTTTACATTTTATTTAGGGAGGCCTGTCGACCGAGGACGAGATGTGCTTGACGTTTGTGTATTACTACCCGGCCATGAAGATGGTCAACTGTCTTAGTCAGCCCACCTACGACTCCTTCCATTTGTCGAATTACCAGGTGGGTAGAGTCTAGATACTATTTATCCTTTCCTAAACCAGATTAGGTTTTGACGTGTCCTATAGAAAAGATTGGGAAACTTTGAGACAGGGGAAGAAAATGCTACTCTGGGGCGCCGTGGTCTAGTGGTGGGACGCGGGCTTATGGATCGAGAGGTCCTGGGTTCAAATCCCACCGAGGTCACGGGAATTTGTCTGAGCAAAAAGCTACCCCACGTTGCTCCTCTTCACCCAGGTGTATAAATGGGTACACGGGAGAGTTGAAAGCCGATGTGCTGTGGCTGCCGCAGGCGCCGACTGTAAACAGCTGACTTGAAGCCCGATGATCGTGGAGTAAAGTGTGAAAGTCGCGCGAATATGGACCTAGTTCGTAAATTTGAGACTATAAACCACCTTTACTTTTACTTACTTTACTTTACTTTATTTGTTTTTTCTGAGCAATATTGTACACAAATCCTGTCTTTCGTAATAAATGTAGCATACCTCTTTTTTTTCATGCGCAGCAATCTTTAATCCAAACTGTTCTTAAGCGGCCCATACACGATCAATATTATTGACAATATTATTGAGTCATTATATTGACAATATTTTTTAGCAATCCATACACGATTAATATCATTGACAATATTAATCTAGAGAACAATCAACCAAGGATAGATCTGGTGGGGAAAGCGTTTAAAAATAGTTTTGGTTATGGGTAGATATTTGCACAGAAACAAGTATTCTTGCTTGTCAGCGAAACATATTTGATTGTCCATTGTGATTGTCTCTCCCTTTTCTACTAGATCTACATAATCATAGTTGCTTTTCAACAACAAAAAACTCGTTACTTCAGCTTGTTTTAAGCTGCAGTTACTAGGTTTTTGTCGAAAAGATTCAATATTTCCACCTGAAGTTTTGTTTCAAAACGGTTAAGTTAATGAGTACTAAATCAGAGGCGCGTTCTTTAGAGCGAGATTTTTAAGGATTTCTTATGATGTTTAAGATAAAGCGTTTTTAAGACCTAGATTCTGACCGAAGTATTCCAAATGCTACATACTTCATACAAATGACGTCATGATGACGTCATTTGTATAGAGTGTGGAGCATTACCATGGTACCATGGGGCATTCGGATCAACTTGGTCAAGTCTCTCTTATATTGTTTCTACAGAGTTAACCAAGAGGTTCCGCTCGAAGTATAGGATGATGGCGCCTCCCATTGAGCGTCTTAAAAACGCTTCTTAGGATTTTATTTCGAGTTTACCGAAGTCGAGATATTGAATGCCAGTTGTGCGTTTTACCCATAATCTGGATAAACATCCCTTAGGTATTTGAGACCAACATGGATCCAGATCAGCCTGCTGTATACACATAGTCTGATAAAAAACCATGTAGAGATTCTTCATTAATTATAGTAAGTATAATAAAAGGACGCCGAATGGGTCCTCATTAGTATACATTTAACCACATAGTCGCTTTTCAACAAAACCTCGTAACTGCAGCTTGAAATAGACAAAAAAGCCGCAGTTACGGTTTTTTTTTTGTTGAAAAACGACGACGCATTGATCTTGAGACATAATTCTATAAAGTGCAATAAGGTCCATTTTACCATATGGTCGGTGTTATTGCAAAACCTCTTAACTCCAGCTTGAGTCAAGCTGGAGTTACGAGGTCTTGCAATAAAACCGACGATATCCTTACCCAATTCGTTTGATTCAGTTGAACCATGCTCTGGCGACTGCTGATTGGACAGACAAACAGTTTGTAGCTGAGGTACAACAAAATCTGAGACGATCTACCGTGACACACACTTGTCATGGCGCAGAATTACGCGTGAGTGTAGTTGAATATTTGTGTTTTTTTTTATCTTTAGTCTTTTCGCAATCAAAACTTAATTGTATCCCTTCTCTTACGCCCGACTATAAGCTGTACCCTATGACAAAAAAACTAAAACAGTGTCATGTCAACACAACTCATAATATTAGATCTACTGATTGTATTGGCAGACAAAAGTCGAAGATCAAACTGCTGTACCGCATATCGAACTCTAAAGCTAAGCATACAGCCGACGATCTACAATACGGTCACGATATTATGATATTTGCAAATTTTACCTAATCATAATCTAATTTTGCATGCGTTCCTTCGAATGTTGCCGGTGTGATACACTAGCAAGATTTTAACCATTACACGTAAAATTGCAGTAGTTTGAAGTTCGCTATTGTACATAGGTAAATTTTGTAAATATGTGTCGCAACATCGTGATCGGACAATAACTCTAGACAATGTTAAAACAACAACAACAAAAGCAATGACAACAACAAACACAACAACGACAACAATAACCACCACCACCACCACCACCACCACCACCACCACAACAACAACAACAACAACAACAACAACAACAACAACAACAACTTCGAATAAGCCTCTTTGTCATTCCGTATTATCCTATTAGCTTTCGGTTTTACTAAATTTTCAAAACATTTTGTATTATTTCCTATGTCAAAGGTTGAATTATAAGAATTATCGTATGTTTTAAAGTACAACGCAAACCATCATACAAACGTTGATATTTTCAATTTGTTTCTCCACCAGGATCCTCATGCAGAAAACTTCGTGGAAAAGGACAACTATACTCCATATGTTCCACCATCCGACGGTTGTACAAAACATTGAAGATTCTAAACAGTGACCAGTATATTGGCCTTTTCAACAAAACTGCAGCTTAAAACAAGCTACAGTTACGAGAGTTTTGTCGAAAAGCGACGACATTATTCAGCCGATTGCTAAAATAACGATTTTGTCGTTATTTCAGATTTCTCGTTATGTAATTTTATAATTTTTAGGTTCACATTTTGAATACAGTACAATTAAAGTCAGTGTCATTTGTTCACCGTTTACTCAAATAGCCTAGACGGATTTTCTGAAATTCTACCACCCAGTAGGCATTTTTTAGTAGAATCAATTACTTAATCTAACTTTACTAATACAAGGATGCTGAATTCAATGGTGCCCGGTGCAACTCTGAAATCGGCCATTTTAACAAAATGGCGGCCATTTTTCAAAATGGCCGCCATATGGCCACTATGTACTATTTAAACCCGTATATCTCTGTCAAATATTTACCTAAATGAACGAAAATGGATTTAAATGAAAGCCTATATATTTATCTAACTATTCCAAAATGAATTATATTAATCATTGCATTTGCAAGTCCATAACATTTTGGGTATTGTAAAAATAATGATAAAAATCCATGAAATTAGAACATTGCTTCAATGAAAATAATGCTGTAAATACAATATTGTTGTGATTTTTGTGGTGTAAAATGGTCAAAATAATCTACTATCCCTTAACAAGGAATTGAAGAGTCGTTAATAGTAATCATGTATATGTTTAAATGGTAGGTACATGCCAAAGTCAGCTGGGGTCAGTTATTTTAACTAGGGTTGTTTATATGGTGTACAATTGCATTTCATCTTTATCATTATAATTTTATAAAAACCATCGCTATTTTTCTATGAATATTGATTCCAAAATGCCATACTTGTTAATGGGTAATGTGTAAGTTCCAAACAGATGATTTAAGCAAGAATTTTCATGGGCTAGATGTTGAATAGTGAGAGTTAGTTACCCCACCGGTTGAAATAACATTGGATACTGCTGCCGTATTCTTTGACGCTGAAAAACTCCATGTAAGAAAAGAAAATAGTTTTATGGTGTAGTGTCTTTATAAAAGCATTTGTAAAACTAATAGACATTAAATCCCTAGTACAATTCAATTCAGTACAGTAGTACGTAAATGATTGCCATGGTTACACAAATAAAACAAATACTCAAGATATAGCTTATTATATTAGTGTAGAAAAAAGTCATTTCACGTTTGTTTATAATCAAGGTTTCATAATTTTAAAGTGTTCAATATTTAGCACATTGCATTTTAATCAATGTTCATTTTTCTCAATCAATGTAAAATCCCACTTCGAGGTTATATTTTTCAGAAAGCATGGGAACTTATTGAGTTACCCCACCCCCTAAACTAACATTGAACAATTGTACCGTTTTTTTCATGCCGAAAAACTTGGAAGAATTGAATATATAGTTCCATGGTGAAGTGCCTTTACGTGTGAAGATATTTTTTCATATCCCAATTCATATTTAGATTTTCAATTGACCATTTTCTTTAGAGTGACCTTACAATAATGGGTCACATTCGAACGCAAATACCTTCAATATAATTGGTTACTTTTGGCAAAATGTTATAATATTTCAAGCTGAACAACTTTGCACCTAATTCTACATCTGATTAAATGAAAAAGCCTTACCATATCATTGAAATGCAGCTTCTGAGAGAGAAACATTCAGAAACATTTCTATCAAAATGTGTACAAGATCTCCAACATCTAAGTAATCAATGTACCGTAATTGTTCCTATAAAAGATGGTCAGGTGAGTAATATTCAAGAAGTTTTTGTATGTATGTCTTTATTCGAAATTGCCTATGGCAACGAATTCATCTTGATCAGTTACGGTATGGAAATGGTTATAATGTTTATCAACTGATAACTCCATAATATGAAATGTGTTGAATCTGATAATAAGCTATACTAAACCGAAAAAGACACCCATGATACCTAATCCAATTCATTAAAACTGAAAATTATATTGCTTGGCCTAACTGGTCATTCCTCACTCATGAGGCAGAGATGGATCTACGGTAACTATTACTTTAACTAGCTGGCGGCTCACCAACCGTTCGCATCAGTTCTTAACCTGCAGTCCGGCTTCCATGTGATCCGTCCCTTCGAACTCCCGCTTCCAAGGCAGACATCCTAAGTTAAAGGCCACAGAAGCAGTTCATACTAAAGATTGGTAATTTGCAGTGATTACATATTGCTGGAGTAAATGAACGTCATTCCAGTTAATTGTAAGTGGAGAAAAGATGAAATATAGCAAAGAACTTGTGCACAATTTTGGGCTATTCGTTTGTCAAATCTAGTCAATAAGGTACTTTTGAAACTGTCAAATTGGTATTCATAGTTTTGAACAGCGAATTTAATTTAATAAGCATGATTATCTGAACTACTGAGTGCCTTGTCAGATACATGATAAAGAAGAGTACGACTCAAAGACCGACTGACAATGCATTAAGACCAGGACAGTAACTGTTATTCACAAAGCCGACTTGATAATACGCATGTGTGCAAACAAAGAAACTGATTTCAACACAAAAGGCAAACATTGTCACATCATTCATTCCGACACAGTACGGAACTTAACATGGGTATTGTCTGCAAACCAGATGTTCTTGTATTGGGCATGGTAAAAGATACCCTCTCAAATTAGTCTTGGTAAACTGTGTACCTTTCTGATAGTCGACAATTGGTATTCTGACATCAAACTACGCTATACTGATTCTTTTGTCCTTGAAAACGATTGGTTTGGTGGAGGATCAGTCATGGTATGGGTACAGAAAACTTATAAATTGAAGTATCAATGAAGTGTAACTAATGGTAGGCTAATCGCCATATAGTACAGAAATAAAATGATTTTCCCTGTTCCAGTACCATCGTTACATATGCATGACCTTGTATTAAAATATGATTGTGCAGCCTTGGGTCGCACATTTTAATCATACGTCAAAGTATCTAAGAATATCCGGTCATTTGATTGACCTGCCTAGAGCCCTGAAATAACCCCTTTTGAGCACATTTGCGACAGACTTGACATATGATTAGGGAGACACCAGAACCCTTAGTTGACCTATTCTCTATTAGATCAATGAAAACATCCCCAAGCTAACAGTTGTACGATAGGTCCAAGACACAGGAAAGCCATGGCTCAGAAAAGTACCATATGACATAATAAAGAAGTTGCACAAGTCTGCATGATGTCTATATTCACTCAAGAGTGTCTGCATGACGTCAATATTTGTAAACCTATGAGTAGGTATTGTCAATAAAATTAACATCATATTATTGATGAACATAAAATCATTGACAATTCTTTATCAAGTTATACAAGTCTTAACTTTGTTGTGTGTTCTCGCATATGCTAAAAGGGATACCAAATCAGGGAATAAATGCATGAAATGTATTTATGGTATGTAATGTTTGATGCTTCATTGTGATGGTCGTATATTAGCATCCTGTTAAGTCTTAGCCGTAATAAAATATCAAAATGTATGTTTCTCGGTTTTCTGATTGACTTTGTGTCACAGAATAACAATTAAGAATACAAAGACTGAAGGTTCTGTTTGAATTGTGAATGGATCTTACAAAGACTGAAGGTTCTGTTTGAATTGTGAATGGATCCATCCTCGGAAACCCAGTGGTCATAGCCACGCTACATGACCCCCGGGGTCTTTGGCCAGAAAAACTTTGTATTGGCCGCTCCCAAATGCCTCCGTTTCATTGGTTCCATCCTCATTTCATGATGGGCGAGTAGACCAATCAATCTGGCCGAAACAAATCGCAAACATCTAAACAGTGATTACGTCAGAGATACGTAATTTAATCCTGATTCAGGGTAGATAACTGCGTAGGAGATTAACAAATCGCTTCGGGTAAGTTGTCAATATGGAAGATTAATATCGTTTAGCGTGCGAAAAATTTAGTGTTTCGTGTTTCAAAGACTTTCAAAAGAAACTTTCCCTATCTTTCTATATTAAAGCCGTATAAGATATCAGCGATCTGTAATTCTTATATAGTTGTCACACAAATTACAACTTATCTTGAGCGCAGCCATCTTGGTTGTAATTGACAAAGCATTGACTTATGAAAGCTGTTATTTGATTGGGTCTTGCGCTCACGCGTTTGGTATCGATTTTCGGCGGCTAATTCAAAGTTTAACTGGCCAAGTGCCCCAGGGGTCATGTAGCGTAGCTATGACCGCTTGGTTTCCGAGGATGGAATGGATCCATGTATCTCACAACTTTAATTTGTTTATTTCTTTGAATTGCGTTTACTATAATTATCTACAAACAGCTTAACAATATCTAGATTTACACGTAACTTTGTGTGTGAATAATATACTAGGACGAATAAGAAGTACCGGGTTTAGTGACTTCAATCTAATTAAAGCCAGAAGTTTCTGCTTATTTCGTACAGTTACAGTTAGTTTACAAAATATAGATGACATCATTTTTAAAGAGTGGCATCTGAGCACAAGCACCTTTCAGTATGAGGATGAAAGACATTGTGTCGTTTCATACAGGTTTATTGTTACACAGGAGAACAGGCAATAATTCCGATCTACCTTCTTTAAAACATCTTCCTGTAAACTTTTCAGAACATGAGATTAGCTTCTCAAAGGATACAATACAACAAATCAGATTTATTTTGAATGTATAACCATGTAAAAATTTTATGTGTACATACATGTACTTGTAAAACTTCCTTTCACTTATATCGCCGCAAATAGCGTACCGTCCCATATTTATTGAAAGTTGCAAATATCAATAATGCTAGTAAACAAGCTGATAATTGAGCATTCCCGTGGCACTGGTGGAATTTGAACCCTGAAACCTTTGACCCCGACGATCGCATCCTATCATTTGACCATGGTGCCATTCAATGCCCCCAACACGCACACACAAACAAACACATGGGACACCATCTTACGACAAAAACATGTTTTAACTGTCTCTGTAGTACAGTACTATTAGGTAACCTCGATGTGGGATTTTATTTGATTTAAAAAATGTACATTAATAAAGAAGTGATGTGCTTAATATTGAACACTTCCATGTTATGAAACATTTATCATAAACAAACGTGAATTACGGCCTTTTTCTACAACAAATAAAATAAGACTTATCTTGAGTATCTGTTTGTGTAACCATGGCAATCATTTACGTACTACTGTACCACGGTGGGTAACCAATGTGACTTTTGGGAAGCGTTCACACCGAATCGTCGTCTGCTTCAAGGCTGTTTTGTTTAATTTCTCAGCTAATACACTGCGGACTTTGACGCGATAAAGTGCACCGTATGCAAATTTGAGAGGGCCATTCCCAAGTCTAACCCACTCTGCACCAAATTTCACCACTTTTCAAACTTTCAAGCGAAAGGATAAATTTTTGATATTGAAAAGGAACCATGTGACTCTGTGTAGAATGAACTAAAACTTGGAATGAAACTATCAAAGAGGCCTACGGTGCACTTTATCTCATAAAAATCCGTAGAGTATAAACTTAAAAATTAGAAAAAAAATCCTTATAGCGGACGACTTTTCAGTGTTAACAATTCCCAAAAGTCATGCGGGTTGCCCACCGTGTGCACTAGGATTTTGTTCTTTTTATAGATATTACAAATACTTTTATATAGACACTACACCATAAAACTATTTTCTTTTCTTACATGAAGTTTTTCGGCGTCAAAGAATACGGCACCAGTATCCAATGTTATTTTAGTGGGTGGGGTAACTAACTCTCACTATTCAACATCTAGCCCATGAAATCCTTGCTTAAATCGTCTGTTTAGAACTTACACATTATTATTTAACAAGTATAGCGTTTTGGAATCAATATTCATACAAAAATATCGATGGTTTTACAAACTTACATTGATAAAGGTGAAACGCAACTGTACTCCATATATTCAACTTTCGTTAAAATAACTGACCCCAGCTGACTTTGACTTGTGCCTACTATTAAAACATGTAAATTAATACTACCAATTGACACTACAATTCGTTGTTAAGGGTTGGTAGAATATTTTGACCATTTTACATCATGCAAATCACAACGATATTGCATATAGAGTATTGTTTCCATTGAAGCAATGTTCTAATTTCATGGATTTTTATCATTATTTCTGCAATACCCAAAATATTATAGACTTGAAAATTCAATGATAAATAAAATTCATTTTGAAGTAGTTAGATAAATATATAGGCTTTCATTTAAAACTATTTTTGTTCATTTAGGTGAATATTTGACAGAGATATACGGGTTTAAAGAGAACACGGTGGCCATGTGGCGGCCATTTTGTAAAATGGCCGCCATTTTGTTAAAATAGCCGATTTCAGAGTTGCACCGGGCACCGTTGAATTCAGCATACTCATATTATGTTAAAACCACCCGGTGCAAAATTCTACTAAAAAATGCCAACTGCTCTTTATATGAGTGGAATTTCAGAAAATCCGTCTAGGCTAAAACACTTATTTTAAAGAATATACTCGCCCTTCCCCAAAACTACAATTTAAGACTGTTCTGCTTCTGCAGATAACAAAATGGATGTTGAGATAGAAAATATTAAATTTAAAAATGTTTTTACACGGTGGATAACCCACGTGACTTTTGGGAAGCGTTAACACCGAAAAAATCGTCCGCTTCAAGGTATGTTTTGTTTAATCTCTAAGCCAATACTCTATTGATTTTGACGAGATGACGTGCACGGAACGTACATTTGAGAGGGCTATCCCCGTTTGTAACCCACTCTGCTCCGAATCCCGTGGTTTCTTCAAACATTCAAGCGAAAGATTTTTTTCGGTGCACGTGAACGTTCCCCACTTTCGTTTCGCACTTACAAAAACTTTGGCTCGAATGTTTGAAGAAACCACTGGATTTGGAGCAGAGTGAGTTAGAGCCGGGAATAGCCCTCTCAAAGGCGCGTTCCGTGCACTTTATCTCATCAAAATCAATAGAGTATAAGCTGAGAAATTAAACAAAACATACCTTGAAGCGGACGATTTTTTCCGTGTGGACGCTTTCCAAAAGTCACGTGGCTTACCCACCATGTTTTAGCATTTTCTTATTTTGCTCGGCAGTTTTCGCAAGCTTTGTCAATTAGGGACTTCAAGTTACAACGATGGGTGAAATACCTTAAATGATTTCGGAAAAGACCAATGAAAACTAAACACTTGTCATTACAAGGTGTGCTTTTTATTTCTGTATCAAGATGCGATTGAAAAGCTTTTTGGGAGAAAAGGAGAATATGCTGATAAGTTGATAACCGCCATGCCTTCCTCTTCTCACAAGGTTTCTATTCTATGTTATACAAACTAGTTGTGTTTCGTAGCAACTGTTATACCGTCGAGACGTTCGATTCTCCGCCTAAGCATACACACTGGCGGGGTACTCGGCCAAAGCGAGGGACGTTTTTTCGCGATCAATGTATCCGTTGGTGTTGTTATAAAATGTCGTAACTACGGCTTTATCGAAGCCGTAGTTACGAGATTTTATAACAACACCGTCAGTTTGTCAATACAAAACGGTAAACCCTGTCTGTTTTTAGAACAAGTTCATTGTCATTAGAAAAAAAAAAATCAATAACTCACATCTAATCGCAAAATATCTATACCCTGTTGTAGCGAAAATTGTTATAGTTCACCACCAGTGATACATCCGTAAGGCGTTCTGACATGTTTCTTTCGCCAATGGTTGGATAATCTTTAAACTACGAGGGCAAACAGCTTGAGGCTCGGTAAGGATGCTGTGGTAGTAGCTTTAAGGTGGGATAAACGAATCCATGGTAAGGTTCTCAAGTCGCGCGATATGGTCATAGCATAGGCGTTAGATATTTCATAAAGACTGAAGCATACTTAATATCTTTAACCGAAATGAGGATACACTTTCAGACTATTCCAAATATTTGAGTTTTTACCCCTTTTCAAAACAAGACTGGTTTTGACGTCACTAATAGAAAATGTCCGAGAAAACATTGAGTAAAAAAGTGCTGATAATCAGCAATTTGTCCTTTTTCCTCTATGTTTCCAGGGCAAAAAATCTGCATTAACTTTGAAGTAACACCTAAATGATTGCCGTTTGGAAGAGGACTAACTTCCCAGATGATTAATCTCTTAGAACTATGAAACTAAGTAAAGGTTTCGTCCAATCAATTTCTCAAGGACAATACAATAAATCTGACTATATTGTCGTTTGGAACAATCTTGTCAATTATCTGAGCCAGTATAACAAAGCTGTTCTGATTTAATCCAAGACAAGCTTCTCAAGCGGTCTCTCAGAAAACCAGAACATTCAGTGATTTATAGGCTCGCGACTTAAGCTTCCATACCGCACAATGAAATGCTTTGTCAACCTTAACAATTTCTTTCAAAGAAGGTATTTTTGGTCAGAGCTCCAGAATTACTCAAACAAATTTAGTACTAAAGGGTTGACCCATTTTTTGTTTTTCATTACCGCTCTTTTGTGGTACGATCGCGCTACATTGTATTAAGATGATCACCAAATCGAAATATCTACAGAGTAACTTATGTCTATGTAGCCAGAGCAACCGAGTATGTTCTTGTTTTAATTCTTTTGAATTTGGAACTGTCAGACAATTTGTCCAGGGAAATGGCCAAAGCAGAAGTTTCGCCGTTTTGTGTGGAATCTGAGATACAAGGGAGATGTCAAAATAAAGAACGATTTTATGACAAATAGATAATTGAAAACTATAACAATCAAGTCTGTAATACCGTGTTGACCCAATCCGCTAACCATTACCCAGATCTTTATGTCCTGGAAAGAGAATGTTTTAGAAAAACATCGAGAAAAAAGTAGAAATTGCTGACAATCAGCATTTTCTTCTTTTCTCTCAATAATTTTCTACAAAACGTACCGGTATTTGATAAAAATTATTTAGAACATGTTGACGTTTACTAAATTAAACGATTCGATTTGGACGGGTTTATAATTCTATTGTTTGGGAAAGGGTTTTAAGTCTACTTAGGTCAAGGGGATGTCTAGAAATGGCATCATATTTTTTTTATTACGATGCCTTTCTGTCATCAGAAAACAGGGAAATTGGATTGATTGGACTGAGCCTAAAGACATGTCAGCTCGGTGAAGCAAAAACATAATTATCTAATATAATACATACACAGAAATAGTGTTTCAAGCCCACTGACATAAAACGTGATCAACCCCAGATTCTTTCAGACTAACAGTACTAGCTTTAATCCATTCCAGGACTGCAAAATTTTATACTAGTTCAAACTAAGAGATGTTGCAGACTTGTCGTTTTTAACATGTTGGCGCCTTTTGAAGCCCCCATAAAAGGCTTTGGAAAACACTGTGGAAATGAGGAAATTTCACTTGAAATTACCACATACAATATGTTTGAATTTGAACCAAACTAAGAAATTGCTGTCCGGCAATGGGAGACTTTGACAAAGATTCATATAGAATAATAGATATAATATAATATGAAAATAAGGCATAGCCTCTAACCGGGGTCAAGATATAGGCCTAGTAGTTGTTATTTTCTAACATATTCATGCATTTGCAAGGGCGGATCCAGGATTTTTTCCCAGGGGGGTCCAACCCAAGATTTTTTTCAAGGGGGGTTCAAGCCCAAATTATGGCTTAAAATGTAGTAAATATGTAACTTTAAACTGAATTTATATAGTCAAAATTTAATTTTTGGCCAATGCCAGGGGGGGGGGGGGGTCCAGACCCCCCCCCCCCCCGACCCCACCTCTAGATCCGCCCATGAATTTGTGATTCTTTAATGATGATCTGGTAGTAAAAGACAGAATAAGTGACGTGAAAAAATTAAGCTTTTGAATTAGTAAGAGAAGTCGTTAAGTGGTGTAGGTCCCAAGCCATAGCCTAATTATTATTGTATTTGGCCAAATGCAAGAAAAAAAGAAACCTCAAAACCTCGTTTCAATTTGAGTTCTCAAGACAACATTCTTCGTTTGTCTAGTCTTTTTCATTAGCCTTCAGAATTGACGAAGGCAAAGACAGATCTATGATGTATTGGAAAGGGTTGGTTCGTGATTGACGTGCGAACTCCTGACATATCAGTTAAAATTAGAATACGTTCAGTTTAGTCTCGATTTTCTTTTCTTTCAAATAATAATTATAATAAAAAAAAGAAAAAAATCTAGCTTTGCAAAGTTCCATCCGGTCACTCATGACTCATTATTTATTATGTAGAATCACTATTTTTGTCGTCCAAGGTGACTTCTTTGACCCTTTCAAAACAGTACATGAGTTTGGTGTCCCTTAGAGACGACAAAACGAAAAAAATTCAGACGAAAGATATACTTGTTGAAAATCAGATATTTCTCATTTTGTCTGTATATTATCTGTGCTATATTGTAGGCCTACATTGATTGTATGCTATCTTTATCAACGGCGAATTCGTCGTTTGCAGCAACTTTCAAAATGAACGACCCTCAAATATTGTCGTTTGAGAAAGCGTGGAATTGGACCAGTAGACTATATACTTCTATTATTTGGCCAAAACGTAACCCTTACTCAATTCAGCGCCATTGTATGAAAGCTTAGCGGAAAATGTCTATAGTTAGTGAAACGTTGAGGCAAGAGAAGAAATTTCTGATAACTAGCATTTTCTCCTTTTGTACAAATGTTTCCGAAGCCTTCTCCGTCTCCATGATAATCGTCAAAAGCAGCTTAAGCAGGTCTTGCTTGGGAAAGGGTTAACGCGAGATCTATGTATATTTTGCTGTGAAACAGCCTTTAGATCTAATGAAGAATTCTCAAAATGATTAGATTTATAAATCTTTTCCTTCATTTTCCCCTAATATTTCCTTCTAGATCTAAAACATTTTGTTTAAAAAATGGAAAATTTATTTTTTCCTTCCAAATTAGCAGGCGCTTCTAGCTCCGATATAAGATAAACGGGTTTGAATAATAATTCACAAATCCTACACCCCGCAGACAGAATTGACGTGGATTAAAAAACTTCTAACGTCGTAGTCATTTGATAAAAGACGCGCGTTTCCAAACAACGCTACTTGACGTCTGATAACGCGCGGGAAATGAAACGTCGCGAGAACGCAGAAAAATCCATGTTGACGTCATATCGGCTAGTTATATGACGTCACAAAGTCAAAAACTGACTGGTTCACTAAACTTGGATATTTCAATGTCACGGGACCCCAGACAACGGAGGTAATTAGCACTAAACCAATTCACAATCTCAGTATCTTGGATAAAGCCTGGCAAAAGGGCAACCGAGAGTGTCCGAAAACTGTAAAAATTTCAGAACGAGACTCGTGCAACTCGTCCCAAAAACACAATTTAACAACCACTGAAATCTATACGCCCACAATACCGTAAGCCGTGGTCAATTCCATTGACCCCGGTATTAAATAGACCTATTGACGTCACATTTAAGGTATTCGCACACTAATGAACGTCAAAAAATTATCGGCAAATGTCGACATATGTCGACATTTTCCGTATTTTCTTTCAAATATTTTTCCAGTGGAAATTATTTGTGTTAGTATAATTAAATCCTTTTGTTCCAATATTTTAGAGTTTTAAAGATAAAATGTTGAAAAAAATAACCTCTTACTGCATTTATACTGAAACAAAAGTTACAGTTCAGGATTTGTTTTGAAGACGTCATAACGTCGCCGCCAAAAAATACGACGTCGTTCCCGCGTTCTGTATAATTGACGTCGACGCATGTATAGCTTCTTGTCATACAACTAAAACCAAATTGTAGGGAAATCGGTTAATATATTTGTTAATGGGTGATTTGTAAGTGAATTTTAATTCAATTTTCAGTTTAACCTCTTCACAAAATCATGTCTGAAAGGATAGATTCTTAAAGCAAAATAAAATTTAACATGTTCTTTGTGTGTGTCAAAAACGCACAAGGCATGTTACCATGGCGATTTCTTTAATTTTGGACGGCGAAACTTCCCTTTTCTTATGTATTTACTTCCTACACCTGTGTAGATATTTTTCAAGTTCTGATTAGAAAGGCCCCACTAATACTTAATGTATAATGACTTTTTAAATATGACAACCCAAAAAATTTCAAACAGATTTTCAAGAGAATTTTGTTGCTATGTATTCCGACTTTTGCATTTTTTCCAATATTATTGTTGCCACAATATGTCAAGAGTATTTTTTTTATAGTAGTATATTTAATAAGCTCTTGTTTGGTGCATAAATTATAGATGTTTCTGGAAAATGTCACTTTTTATTGAGTTTCGAGCATCTGTTACTCAGTGCGCGAAAAGCCCATTTTTCATATCGGTGTGATAAATCTTAAATTTGTCATAAAATTGTAAAATTGCGGTCAAATTCCCTTATTTTTTCAGAAAAGGTGTCTCTTTGTATGTAGATTGAAAAAATAAAGTGATCCACCCCGTAGAATTTTATGCACATTAATGTGTGAATACCTTAATTCAGAAGAAATCAGAGAAGGTGAGGTATGAGAACTTACTGTATTTAACTATATTTGGAACATATAAATGCTTATCAGTTTTATTTTCAGGGAAATGTCAAAAGTTTATATATGAAATGTATATTTATATAGACAGACCTACAGAAAAGTACGATGTTAATTATGGTCTGTTGTTTATATGGGGCAGAATCAACGCCAAAATTATATACATGTAATTTTGTAACATGTTTAATTGTCAATTGTATTTTTTGTATTGTAAAATGCTAACTACGAGGGGTTGATAGTCCGATTTTCACCAAATTTGAAATATAAAAGCATTCATCAATTTTCTAATATGCATGTATTTTATATTTTATGACATGCAATAAAAAGAGATTTTATCGTTCCCACGGCAACGTCACTGACGTCAACCCGACCCAGCTTCTGACGACGTCAACTCAAACAACGTTTTCTTCACATGCCCGGTTTAACAAACACTGTACTTACAAATAATATGTCTGCATAATCTTTTTCGAGGTATCCCTATTAAAAGAAATACATTTTCTCCATCTAGTAGCCCAGGACCGGAATAACTTTTGGTAACCATTTTCTGGTAGATCAGCGATGGATCGTCGCACGGCCTGTGCTAGTTGAGACAGCTCTCCGACGTGCTGACACCTAAGATTTTTCTTCATTGCAGGAAAAAGGTAGAATTTGCAGGGGGCCAGGTCGGGGCTATAAGGCGGATGTTCAAGCATCTCAAAGCCCAGGTCTTGGATGACTTTCGGGTTTGATGCGGCATGGTGGCTGGGAGCATTGTCTTGGTGGAAAAGGACATGTTTCTCTGGATTGGTCCTTTTCTTTCGCATCGCCCGCATTATATCACGTCTATTTAACATGTTTGGAATCAATCGTGCACAAAGGCGACGCATATTCAAGTTTTGATTGATTATATTAAACACACTACGATAGCTAATCTCAACTTTGTCTTGTAACTCGCGGATGGTGACTCGCCGGTCTAAATCTTACAACGTCTTAATCTGTCTGACGAATGATGACGTTACCGACGTCGGACACCAAAATCTCTGCGCATCGTCTGTTGTGTCTTTTCGGCCACTCTGAAAGGGTTGGCACCAATCATATACAACTGTTATTTTCATTGCAGCATCACCATAGACATTACGCAACATTTCAATACTTTTATTTTTTGAAATTTTAATTCCCGCACACAGTTTGACCGCTGTTCTCTGCTCTCTACTCATTTTTGCTACTCGCACACTTTAAAATGGCTGCCACAATAAAAAATGACGTCTCATTTGCATTTGTCGTCAGTTATATACTGCCTTCTAATCGAGCATTAAATATGCGAAGTTTAGACGACGTACGCTAAAGAACGCGCGAATGATAATACTTTATATAAACGCTTATTTCACAAAAATAGTATGATTTTGGGCCGGGTCGACGTCATAGACGTTGCCGTGGCAACGAGAATGTCGTTTCATAAAGCATGTCATTGATTTTAATTTGCGTCCAAACCAGAAAATGACTGATCCTTGTACAGTTCAAATTTGGCGAAAATAGGACCATAAATAAAGAAATTAGAACATTTTTCCGGGAACTTTTTGATCACCCCTCGTATATATTTTACAATGTGTAAACTTACAAATTGTGAAATGTAGAGTGTTCAATTAACACTTTGTTAGCTGTAATATAGTGAATTTACACTTGAACATTTGACAACGTGTAATATGAAGACTTGACAATTTACCAAGCCTACATTTCAATAGTTGACAATTTGGAACAAACCTTACTAATCAATATTCATGAATAAAAGTAGGTGTGGTTAGCGGGAAAAGCCGATAGTTGTCGAGCTTTAATTAGTAGCGTTCGTGGTTATACATGACGTCACACCATCTGGACCCATTAACCCATTACCACACAGTGACTCTTTTGACTCCCCAAGAGATAAAGGCTTTGGAAAACATCGTGGAAAATGAAGGAATTGCTTGTGACAAGCAATTTCTTCATTTCCCACAATGTTTTCTATGTAAAAAGACCGAAAAATGTGATATTTCATTCACTTGAAATTGTCGTCTGCAGGATCTTTCAATTTAGATCAAGCTAAAATTTTATCGTTTGGTAATGGGTTAAATAGACGAATATATAATATGAATGAGAGTGGGAGGCATAGTTGACCTGGTTGGACTTTCCTATTTGATATACACGTAGATCTAAAATTACTTAAAAACATTAGGAGAAAAGAATTGTGAAACCTGCCGTTAGAGGGATGCTGCTGTTGCCGCTGATGATGATTATGATAATGATTAGAACAGTCATATTGTATTTGGTCAGTTTATGTTTAGTACATGTTTTCTGGAGCCAGATCTTTGGAAGCTATCGGGTATCCAAGATTTCATTATCATGCTTCTTTTGACCAAGTGATAAAGATTGTCTAGCTTTCGTGGACGATAATACAACACCATACATTTGGCTACTAGTAATTAATCAGTTTAAGATAGAGTAAGATAAAATAAACGTTCAGTCAAGGGCGGATCCAGGATTTTTCCGGGGGGGTCCAAGCCCAATATTTTTTCCAGGGGGGGGGCGGGGTTCAAGCTCAAATTATGTCTTAAAATGTACGTAACGTAACACTAAATTTATAAAGTCCAAATTTAATTGTCGGCCATTGCCAGGGTGAATGGGGGAGGGGGGGGGGGGTCCGGACCCACCGACCCCCTCTAGATCCGCCCATGGTTCTAGATTAAGAGTAGGCCTAAAAGATTTCAGTCCCAGTAAGCATGAGCAGCCAGCCCTCGGAGACAGACTAGGACTGAAATTTTTCACAGCTTATAAATGGCCCTTAATTTTAGCGTAATGAATC
Organism: Fragum sueziense; assembly: GCA_963680895.1. Taxonomy (NCBI): domain Eukaryota; kingdom Metazoa; phylum Mollusca; class Bivalvia; order Cardiida; family Cardiidae; genus Fragum; species Fragum sueziense. The sequence goes on along the minus strand of OY804599.1, from coordinate 7,437,193 downwards.
ACACAAGTTTTTTTTAAACCTTTCCCAAAGAACACAATTCCATGCCAGTCATAATTGAAAGCTTCAGACGGCAACATGTATGTACATGAATGTCAAATTTGTGTACATTACCCTAGAACACAGAAAATATTGTAGGAAAAGAATTATCTGTATTTTCTATTTTCCTTCAAAATTTTCTGGTCCTCTCTCCTACTGATCTAGACCTAAATGTGTTCTTGTTTGGTAAAGGAATAAGCGTTTATAGATACAAACTAAGTCATTCGATAAATATTCACGTAGATATCGCGTGACGTCATAAATAAGCAATGAAACAGAATTTCGCTGCTTTTCAACAAAAAAACAAAACAAAAAAAGCGTAACTGCACCTTATTTTAAGCTGCAGATACGAAGTTTTTGTTGAAAAGCGCCGATTTCTTTATCACTGAAACGTGTAGATCTACACGAGTAAGTACTCGTGTGTGTTCGGCTCGGTTGTCTAGACTTCGTAACCCCGCCTCTTTTTCTATAAATAGCTTAATTACCTATTCCACTTTTTTGGCTTGAAATGTAAAATGTTCAATTGTCATTTGCTGAATTGTAATCTGTAGACTTTACACCTAAATAGAGTTGAGATTTAGACTGGTAACGCAACAGATGTTAACTGGACATTTGTCGATTGTACACTTGTCGCATTGTAATGTGCTATTATATTCGAAGATACATGGTGAGATGTACATTTTATAAGTAAAACATTTCATTTCACAACTGCAATGTATAAAAGTTACACAGACATATGTTGATTCTACATTTGTCAGGTTACGATCTGACACGTTGAAATGTGACATTTACAAAGTTACCAATTGACAATTGAACATGTTTCAAAATTACATGTATAGAATTTTGGCGTGGATTCTGCCCCATATTGTTTACACCCTTTCCAAAAAGAAGACCCGATTGTGACCTCCCACATAGAAGAAAATGAAAACGTTTAGGTAAAAGAAGAAAAAACGCTAACAACATCATTTAACCCCTTTGTCCCAATAATTTCTAATCTTTGTTGTAAATAAATACTAACTAACAATATTTTTCTGTATGTTAAAACGTTTAAAGAAGAACATTTGTTATCTAGGAAAGGGTTAATTACAGACTAACAATTTACGTTCTTATCTGAAATTATCAGATTTAGGTTATTACGTTTTCAATATACAGCGATTCTATTGGTCGGATCTAACCCAATTTGACCAATCAGTAAAAAGATAAACAAAGATTTTGTTTTTGTTTACCGGGTCATATTTTTCGTATTTCCTAGAATTATCTTTTGACGATGCCCATTATGAAGATTGTTTAGAAAATCATTAAGATAAAAGAAAATAACCATTATTTCCTCCAATCTCCGAGCAGAGTTGTCGTGCGTTACTCTCACCATACATCTCTGCAACGGGCTGACGCCATGAATGACAAGAATCTTGTCAAACCGAGGAAAAAGTGTATTACTACTGCTTAACTGTTTCACGTGTAACATAATAAAGTAGACAAAGAAATGATGATTCCGGGTACATTTTGAAAGGCATTATAACTGATGAATTTACCGATATACAATGGAACTATTTTCCCAAGCCTCCTTACCAATGGCAATGAATATTGTGCTAAAAATAGACTGGGTTTACAGTTTTGTTTTGATAAAACGTCGGTGTTGTTATAAAATCTCGTATCTACGGCTTGAATAAAGCCGTAGTTGCGAGATTTTATAACAACACTTACGAAACACTATTGTTTATCAGAAATTACGTCACGGTTAGCTCGATGAAATCGTTCCCTATCAGTATGAAATGAACAGAAAAATTACTGCGCCCTTGAATGACTGACAACGATCTAATTTTAAATTTTAAATTATTATCGTTGGAAAATTATATCAAATTTTAAGCAACGTGAAGTATTATATATTTTGGACTTCAGAAAAGAAAAATTATTTGTTATTGCCATTTTGATGTATTATAAAGTGACGTTATCTAGCAGATGATGACGCAATACTCTCTGAGCCCACTACAGAGGTGAATGTAATGAATGAGCCGTGTGCAAGAGAGCGAATTTCCTCCTTGTCTCTGGGGGCTTACCATGCTTTACTTGAGACATGTAGCCCTATAATATTATAGATCAGTGCATTTGGTAACGTTAACTGACGTTTGTATTTTCTCCCGAATTGAAATAGTTTTCAATTTTGCCATACGACTGTAAAATCACAAAGCAATCAATCAGATTGGTGGAGACAGTCTCGTTCGCCCTGATGACATCACAATCGTAGCATGACCAAAATAGTCAATTGCTCATCATGTTTAAGCGCGATGTGTGAGTAACTGTATGTGACTAGGCCTTAACAATTAGAAAACCGATTTAAAACTTTTTTTGAAAAAGGTCTCTGGAACCATTTGAGGTCACCATGTCAAAGACCCGCTGTCTGGGTCAGTGGTGCTATTTCGTATTCAGGTCGCCATCTATTTTCAAACAATACTAAAAGTAAAGTCGTGTTAAACGCCGTCTCACAACGCTAATTAGACTTAACAGTTGAGAAATACCATGACAGATTTATTCTAAAATTATCTTTATTGGCATCAAAAAGGTGACTTTTATTCTCATCGAGAAGATAAATTCAAATCTAGATATCAATGATATAAGTATGAAGTAGAGCTTCATTCAAATACTTCGAGGTGACCTTTTGTTAACCCATTACTGCATAGTTACGCCTTTTGACTCCTTTGGAAGAAAGCACTTTGGAAAACATTGTGGATAGTGAAGAAATTGCTTGTGACAAGCAATTTCTTCATTTTCCACAATATTTTCTAACCCAAAATGGAATTATTTTCAAAATGTCATCTTCTTAAAATTGTCGTCTGCAAAATCTTTCAAATTGGAACAGTCCAAAATTTTGTCGTCTGGTAATGGGTTAATTCTGGCTTATTATGAAAATATCGTCTTCAAGGACACCCGGTATGTCTGCTTCACCAATTTAGGGTGTTACACGATGGATAATCACGTGATACAATAAATTTAGAAAATCTTCAATAACTTTCTAATACGAGAATGCTTCAAACCGAATTCAAATTGGTCAAGTATTAATAAACATATTGAAAATAATCGGAAATTCTTAGTCATGTGATTAACCATCGTTATGTTAGGTGATCTAGGAATTTCTGCGTATGGGCAGGTTAAAAAAAATGTGACCAAAGTGTGAGATTTAAATGTTAAGAATAACAGCTAATTTTACAGAATATCACCCAGATTTCTTAATTAGGGTGGCTAAAAACTATTCTAAATGGTTAAGCAGTACCCAAATTATATTTTAAATTCATGTTCACTACTTTTTAGCTAAAATTGTGTGCACAATCTTGCAAAATGACATCAAAAAAGCGTTTCACTCCTGACAGCATATATATTGCACAATGTGAGAAATTGTAACCCATGAATCACTAAATAGTAGAATGCAGAATGCCCACAAGGTTGATGGCTTTCTAAAAAAAAATTGAGTGGTAGATTTCTGGCTGAATAGACAAAAATGAGAACACATTTTGAAAAATAAAAGTGTTTCACTCCTGACATAAAATTCAGAGGGGTATTGTATAAAACAGGTTCCACATCCTAAACCAGTGAAGATAGGATGAAAAGCTAATTTTACGATGATGATGCACATGTTGTTTTATAAGTTACAAGTGCTTATTGTAGTATCATGTCACTGTCTTTTATTAACCATAGCTTAGAAAATTGGTACAAGTGTTAAGTGTCACAGAAAAACGTTTCACTCCTGACATTTTTGACATGTTTAAATGACATATCTTTTTTATTTGTGAAGCGATTTTCTTTAAACTCGGTACCCAGTATATAGACACAATAACACATCTTTTTAGCTTTGATTGGGTTGAATATGTTTCTCTGTAAGAGCCGTGGCATGTAAAAAGTGAATGGTCACATTTTTTTAAACTTGCCCGTATGCGGTATTCATTCTATGGCATAATTATAACGCATTGTTTCAAAATGTATGTTGCAAAAAGTACCCGGTGTAGTAACCTCTCCTTTTCCGTTGACGCCTATAAGATTAATAACTGACTTGCTCACGTTTCTTTACGTAAAAAAGTCGTGACAAAGTGAAGGTCATTCGGATTAACGCTGTCAGAGTTCTTACAACGCTGGTATTTTAGGAACTGTGACATTATAGGACGATTGTTTTTTTTTTCACCCTGTATAAGATATCAAAGTCAGACTACATCAACGTACAGCAAGTAAAGTATGTCTGTACGATCCTTATTCAAGGTCATACTGTCGAATGAGGTAATACCTTTTAATATGACGTAAGTTGTATCATCCAAGTGTTCACCACGGCGGAGAATAACGTTAAACAACTACATGTATTTCGATATTATCCTTTTTGTATTCTTGAAAATTTTATCCAGTGCCTTTTTTAGATAACCTATGTCCTTGGCCTTTAAAATTCCGGAACCTCGTCAATTTCCGTTGCCACAGATAACTCCGGACATGCACGGAATGTTTGGCGTCTAATGATGGATGGAATACCTTAAGTTGTCCGCTCATTTAAAAGAAATTGACATCGAAAATTGTACAAGAGACCACTTGAAACCTTTGTAAATGCGATACCTAGTACTGATAGTTTGCATAGCATTAGCAGCTTCACGAAAACATTTGTGACCTGCCACTCTAAAAGGGACCTTATCCGAACCTCAAAAATCCAAATTTCGACAAACTTGTCAGATTAAGCTCAGGTCAACCAGTTGCTGTATGCAAAAAAATGATCATATTGTAAGCTGGGAAAACTTTCCAGATTTAGAAAATTTCATAAAAGTGAAAAGTGTCGGCCCTAGTCTGGCTGCGCGGACTGCGCAGACTGACTAGGATCGATATTTTTCACACACCCGATAAGGTCTCTTTTAGCGCGACGGGTCACATTTAGAAAAATAGAAGAAGAAAATTCTCAAGATAGATAATACTGTTTGAAGAACGAATGATTTCATCATCTTCAAATACAGTCCAGTATAAAATGTTGCTATTGAAACGACTAAACTATGCCATTACCTGTGGCAATCACACACCAGAGGCGCGTTCTTTAGCGCAAGTTTTTCAGATTTCTTAAAGTGTTTTGGATAAAGCGTTTTTAAGACCGAGACTTTGACCGAACTGTTCCGAATGCTCCATATTTATACAAATGACGTCATCATGACGTCATTTGTATAAAGTATGGAGCATTCGGAACACGGCGGTTTATGAATAATGGAGTGTTCGGAACAACTCGGTCAAATATCTTTTATATTGTTTGTACAGAGTTGACCGAGGGGTTCCGAAATAAGTATAGAGCAATGGCGGCCCCCATTGAGCGTCTTAAAAATCTTGCTCTAAAGACCGCTTTATTCTAAAATGTCTTAAGATTTCTCAAGATATCTCAAGAAATTTCGCTCTAAAGAACGCACCCCAGATCTGGATCCATAGTTCTTTCAAGTTTTATAATTAGCAGATTTCTTTTTCATAAGATTACTTGATAATTAACTATTTCTAAAAAAAGAACACATACACGTTTCTAGACTAATCTATTGTCAAAGACGTTTCAGGCGAAAACATTAATACTTCTCGAACTAGAAAATATGTTACTTTCCGCGAAAACAGTGGTTATCAGCCTTTTCTTCCTTTCTATATCAATGATTTCCAACATTTTACTCAAGAGATGTCAAAACCAGGGTTTGTTTGGGAAAGGTTTGATATAAAGGACGCCAATTCTGGCCAATTATTACAAAAACATGTACTAGCGACAATCATATTTTCAACCAGCACGTGACCCAATAATCCATGTCTGTAATGACTTTATGCAATCCTCGCCATGTCATGTGCAGGTCAGCTGTCGCTATTTACATTATGTAAATAAGCTGTTAGGGTTTTGTTGGAGAAAATATCATGCCCGGAGGTGAGCGAACGAGAGGAAAAGTGTATGTCTCGATAATTGACCTGGCAGAGCCCTGCCAGGTCATTTATCGTGACCTTTAACATGGAGGTAAATTAGGTGGATATGAGAAATAGACCCATAACCATTGCAGAGAAACACGTGACTTAACATTTTTGACATGTTCAATAATTCTGTTAATATGACCGGTTTGAAAAAGGTGTGAAGCAGAGAAGGCCGGAATAGGTTAAACATTTGCGGAATCGCACATTCTATGTTAGGGAGGTCCAAATCAAAAACTTCTCATGACAACAAAATTGATGTTGATAGATATTGAATTTATGTGTAATATAGAATGAAAACGTATAGGCAAAAGGAGAAAATGCTAAGTCTCGGTATTTTTTTTTCTATTGCCACAATGCTTTCCCGTGTCGTTTCTTTCAAAGACGTCAGTGCGGTTCTGTTTGGGAAAGGCTTTAGTGCAATAGGGACCAAAATGCCATTTCCAGGGTAAAAATATAATTATTAAACTGATTGTCTAGTACAATATCTGACAAAAACAATTACTTGTATTTACTAAAGAAAAAAAATAACTAGCTATATTTGAATAGTTTGTACTCGTCGAATGCGTGCCCAAGTTCTGGCATTGTCATTTAATTATGAGGATAGTCTGAACAATATGTACCAAAATATACACCAGACAAAACAGTTGATTGAGACTTTTTAGTGCACAAAAAACATGTAGAAGAAAGCCTTCCTCTGCGACAGAGGGAGGCTTTCTTGTACATTTTTTTGTGCACTAAAATGTCTCAATCAACTTTTTCACATAAGCCGTCTCTATCAGCATGGCAAAAACTTGGTTTGCATGTAAAGAATACACAAATGCCATCATAATGATACAGTAAATAGCACATACTCACGTGCGCATGTAGTAATACTTAGGTAATGGATATCCCTTCACAAAACCAAACCTAATTTTGTCGTGCCAATAGAAAAGTCTTGGGACAATTGAAAAAAAAGAGTAATTTTTCGTTTTGTTTCTAGAGCAATATTTCTGATGTTTATCGTGCACCAATCCCAACGACATGCATAACAACATCCATTTTGTCGTTTGCACCAGACTCAATTTGAAACAACAGTCTAATATTGCTCCATTTAGAAAGGGTTGGCAAATGGATGTTTTCAAGACGTGTACAAATATTGTCTGTAACATCGCTCGCGGGTCTTACAACAATCTCCGTTGACCTAGAAGCTTGGCGGATTTTCTCATCGATTTTACAGCAATAATGCCCATATAAGCCGCTTTCAAATACATCAAAGTAGTCGGAATTGGCACATCAGTGACAGATTACTGTCTTCTTTGACGCGTTTTCCTATACTCGAAAGACAGACGCCATTTCATTGCTGATGTTAAACTGCACCTTCTCTACCTAAAATTAAGACATACGAATTTCTTTCGTGTTCTAATGATATTTAACCACGGTTACGAGTAAGGCAGCACAATAAATAGTCCACGAGGTCGACAGCATGATAATATTATTTTCTATTGAGAATCCTTACCCCAAACCGTGGTTGAATAACGATGGGCAAGGCTAGAAATTCCATCATTTCGATTCTTATAGATCTAATATTTTTCTACAAATTGAGAAAACGCAAGTGCGGGTTGATTTTATCAATTTTATAAACCCGATAGTACACTTCGTCGTGTAGAGAAGCTTGCCAACTTTATATACATGTAAAATGCATCGTTACATTCTTCGATTTTTCAATTTTATGTGAGATAAATAAATATAATTCGATTCCGAGATAAGCTGTGATCTATTAGAAATAGTTCGAGAAAAGACTCCGACAAAAGAACGAGCCATTTTTTTTTTTTTTGAAATTTTCTTCGTCATAAAATATATACAAAACAAAAGCTGGGTGTACAACGTTCGAACTGCATTATGGGTAATTTCGGCTCCGCCGTGGAGAATTTTGTTGAAAATGTCCTCGACTCAGGTAAGTGTTTATCAAATATTTCCGCCAATTCACGACCGATTTTGAAAAACTAACGTGGAGTGCCCCCGCCTTAACGAAAGCAATCATCGGATGTTAATTTCACGTCCCTACACACAGTAATAAAAAATTTATTGAAGAACGAAATTTGGAAAACGCGTTTTCTGATGGCACCGCCGTGGAGAAATTTACAATGTTTTTGAAGAAAAGGAGCTAAAATATCATTGTTCGAGTACGAAACCATGCTGTGTGTTATCAGAACGAGCCTAACTGCGGTCCGCCTGACCATAACCCTCAGAAATCTGATTGAAACCGTGAAATTTAAGCAGTTTGCAAAATTGCTCCGCCGTGGAGAGTGGAATAAAAGGCTCCTTCGTGGAGTAAAACATGTTTAAAGACATGCATTGTGCCCTGCCACCGATAGGAAACGGATTGAACCATACAAATGCATCTGTGTATATCACCTATGTATTATCTTACTTAGATCATGCCTATGTACGTAGTAAGACCGTAAAATGTACACTTGGCGTGGCACAGTTAACGTCCTATTGTTTTAATGCTTTACTCGGAGAGTACTCCTAAACGCTTTTAAAATAACTCATAATTTAGAATAACTTTATTATGCCCGCAATCACAAGATTACGTATTTGGTATTTTCCGTTGATTTTCTTGCGTAATTGTACAGTTTAAGTGGTTCGCCGTTAAAATGAATTTGATTTTAACCTTTTCCCGAACGACCCAAGTTTTAAAAAGAGTTGGAGACAACAAAAAACTGATATCATAAGAATGAAATGTGGTTATTACAACATAGAAAATAGTTTTGGAAAATGATAATCAGCAATTTCTTCTTCTCCTTCAATGTTATCGAAATATATTCCTACTAGGAACACCAAAACCATGTCTTGTTTAGGAAATGTTTTGAGGCAGCTCACAAAGTTTTTGTTATATCATTTTACAATCTCGTTGATCCTATACCGACTTCCATGTTTTCATGTATGAATATGTTAGTAGGGGAGATCGGGTCTATCTGTTACACGAGGCAAGTTGTTACACATACAGTTGCACGACAATGACCTCGCGCACAATGTTCTAACTTTTATGATATGGTATATTTTATCTTTTATTTTTCAGTCATTTTAGGAGATTTAGATAAGAATGCAAGTTACAATTAAAAATCTGAAAAAAGAAATCGTATGAAAGTAAATCATCTTTGAAAGGGGGTGTCTCAAATCTGTCCATGCATGAATTTTCTTTTAATTCTGCATGGTGATAATGAACCATATACAAGTTATGAAAATGCAATTTATCTTAGATAATCAAAACGGGATTCCAAAAAGTGACACATTGACTTATTCCTACTATGACACGAAACATGTCCTCATTTTCATGTGTCCCAAAACCTTAGTTTTATGTATTTTCAAGGTCTGTCAGTAAAATTTGCGAAAAGAGTAATTCTTTGTCAAGATACCATATTATAACAAAAACATGCTACGTAAAATCTTGTGATTGCGGGCATATACAGTTATTCTAAGTTATGAGTTATTTTTTAAAAAAGCGTTTAGGAGTACTCTCCGAGTAAAGCATTAAAACAATAGGACGTTAACTGTGCCACGTCAAGTGTACATTTTACGGTCTTACTACGTGCATAGGCATGATCTAAGTAAGATAATACAAAGGTGATATACAAAGATGCATTTGTATGGTTCGATCCGTTTCCTATCGGTGGCAAAGCATAATGCATGTCTTTAGACATGTTTTTACTCCACGAAGGAGCCTTTTATTCCACTCTCCACGGCGGAGCAATTTTGCAAACTGCTTAAATTTCACGGTTTCAATCAGATTTCTGAGGGTTATGGTCAGGCGGACCGCAGTTAGGCTCGTTCTGATAACACACAGCATGGTTTCGTACTCGAACAATGATATTTTAGCTCCTTTTCTTCAAAAACATTGTAAATTTCTCCACGGCGGTGCCATCAGAAAACGTGTTTTCCAAATTTCGTTCTTCAATAACTTTTTTATTACTGTGTGTAGGGACGTGAAATTAACATCCGATGATTGCGTTCGTTAAGGCGGGGGCACTCCACGTTAGTTTTTTTTCAAAATCGGTCGTGAATTGGCGGAAATATTTGATAAACACTTACCTGAGTCGAGGACATTTTCAGCAAAATTCTCCACGGCGGAGCCGAAATTACCCATAATGCAGTTCGAACGTTGTACACCCTGAAAAGTGAAAACTTTGCACCTACATTGCTTGTCATATTTCTTCTAAAAACGACAAGTAAAGAAATCAAATGAATGTGATTCGCATTGTTCATAGACTTGGTTGTGCCAATCACTAAACGTTTAGTTGATCTTAATTCGGACTATAAGTGTGACTGGGGTCCGCTTTTCAGTTGTACAATTTGAACGGACATCCGAGCAGAAAAATGCAAACCATGCCAGACTGCACGGAATGGTAGTCTGACAACTTACCGAAGCTTGCATAACATTGTTCGAGCTTTTACAAAATGATGTTTGAAAAGCAGAATTTTCATTATGATGCAAAGCTTGAAAATTTTACAATGCAATCTCGATATGAAATTGAAATCACTATTGGACACATGGACATCTGGGAACAATCGTAGTAAAAAGGGTCAAAAATCCCCTGTTAGGCATGCATGATATTAGAAAAAAAAAGAAAAAAAAAAAATCGAAAACTTGATGAATTTGTAAATATCAAACATTTAAAACTCCCTATTTGTTTATTCAAAGGGAGGTAATTCACAAAATTGACAGATTAGACCTTTATTTTAGAGCGTGTTACACTTGATAAGAGAGATTTTTTGTGTCTTTTTAGCAACCAGGATATGACCAATTCCGAAATGCGTATATGTGACATTAGATGAAGTTAGCTCAATACGCATTAAGGACCGTAACTCTGACATTAAAGGAGTCAAGACAATGAAATTTCGACAAAACGACTGCCGAATGCCTGGGAAATAACGTCAAAATATATTTCAAGCTTTTAGTTCGATGCTTTTACAGAAACAAGAAACTTGTAGTGTAAAGTTTTCACTTTTGTTCAGTATATTTTCTATTCCTGATATCACCTCTTTTGACTTCTGCAGTCTCTCAAAGTTTGATAGAGGAAAAATATCACGCCAGATAACGCTAGTAGGAATCATCAGAGCGGACTATGATATTGTACACCACAGACACCGGGACTGTTTGATATTGATACTTTTCTTCCAAAACCTCGTAATTACAGCTGAATGTAAGCGTTCTTTAAGAGGCTTTTGAAGAATATCTACGATAAATATTGTATAACGCGGACTTCACAATAATCAGGTCAGTGAATATTTAGGCCACTGCCTGTAGGAGTGTCAAAAATAGTTTACCAAGAATTATCTACTGAATAAACTGCCTTAACATGTAAATTCTCTATATGGTACAATATTTTCCTGGAAAATATTGCTTGTGGTCTTTTTGACTTGTCGTCGATCTTGTTTGTGGATTAACAGGGATGTGTTGTCGATTTTCTTCGAAAAACCCACAACTTCACATGAAAACAGGCCACAAGTACTGATTTTTAACCCATTACCACGCAATGGTTCCCTTTGACTCCCTACAAAATAATGGACATGGAAGACATCGTGGAAAATGAAGAAATTGCTTGTGGCAAGCAATTTCTGCATTTCCCACAATGTTTTGCATCCATAAATACCTGATAATTAAAAATTCCATTCACTTGAAATTGTCGTCTGCAGGATCTTTCAGTTTGGACCGCCCTAAAATTGTGTCATTTGGTAATAGGTGAAAGAAAGGCGACGACGTATTATCCGGTAAAATTGGCATAACAAGCGATTTATTTCTTTGAATTTAAGTACCGATTCTTGTATCAAGGAGATTGAAACAAAATACTGCATACATACATGTACTTACAATGGTCGAAGAGTTAACATTGTAGGAAAATGATAATTTTAATTAAAATCAAATAAAGTTGTTTTAGCGTTGTATAGACCCCCCCCCGTTTTTCTGATAATTTCTGACTTTGGCTATTTTATGTAACTTGTGACAGTCATCATAGAACCTAGTCATCTTGAATTACTTTGAAAATAATTGTCATTGCATTTTCAACGATCACTTTAAAACGGACAAAGTGTCCTTATTTGGCGAGTCTCTGGACCTATACTTTAAAAACCTTTACCAGATGACAAAATTTCAGACTGGTCCAAATACATAGATGTTGCAGTAATTGCTTGTCGCAAGCAATTTTTCAATTTTCCACAATATTTTCTAAAGCATTTATATTATGTGGCATCAAAGGGCCTCTTAATATGGAAATGGTGTAAGGTCACTGCATAGTTATGTAGGCCATTCTTTGTCGGTATATTGAGAAACAACAAATACGTCAATCTTCTCTGTGTGTGATCAACGATCTACAACTTCCTACGGGACGCAATTTATCTCCAAATTAATTCAAAATAATTGAAAGAATATTGGAAATACATTTTAAATGATCGATTCCAAACAGACAACGCGTCGTTTTTTCAACAGAAACCTCTTATCTACACTTTTAAACAAGATGAAGATACGAGATTTTTGTTGAAAAGCAGCGCAATGTCTCATTATTTTGTGATTCTCTAAAACCTTTTTTGATGTCAATGTATATCGTCGCTTTTCAACGAAAACCTCGTATCTGCAGCTTAAAACAAGCTGCAGATACGAGGTTTTCGTTGAAAAGCGACGACATGTAGGGCATTGTCTGTCGGAACAATAATGTGAAAACAATTACGAGCAATCTAACTTGCGTGCCACCTATTCGATAAACAGAGTCCCTTCGGAATACTGCTTATCTTGGCATTACTTCGAAAGAAAATTAACGAATTGATATTGCATTTTAAATGACCAATTCCAAATAGACAATGTGCGTTTATTTAAAGATTCTCTAAAAATTAAATTTCAGGTCTATGCATATCGTCGATTTTCAACATGAACCCTCGTAACTTCAGTCAGTTTGTTCGCTGCATTTAGATCTAAAATATGTTTGCTTCAAAGCAGCGATATGTAGGTCATGGTCTGTCTGAATATTAAAAAGACATCCAACAAATTTTCTAATATAATTTTTTCTTTCAGTTTTACCTGAGAGAGCGAATTTTTCTTATGAAAGTTTTATTTTACATCTGTGTCGCAGTATCAGGGACGGTAACTAGTTTACTAGTGGGACAAGTTAAAATCAAATTTGTTGTTTCCGCCTAAACGTTAAACGCGTTTTTCTGGCAAAGGAAAAATAATTAAAAAAAAAAAAAAAAAAAAAAAAAAACCAATAGCACTCAAACAAATAAGAATAACCAACCATCGCACAAAAACATATTTTACCAGGGTAAAATCGGAATGGGTTTCTCTTTAACGTGAAAACAATTACAAACAAATAGCAACAAGTAACAAGGGGTTAACAACTACTTTTGATTTCTCCAGAATCCTCCATGTCCAGCTTATTCCTGCCATTTCCCAACTTCTCTGCTTCAAACCAAATTCAAATTGGCCTAGTGTTAATAAAAATATTGGTGATTTTCTGAAATTCTGAGTCACGTGATTATACATCGTGATCCCCGTCATTTATCTGTGGCTCTGAAAAGGATCTTGCTATGCGTGCCTTCCTAGATATACAACTGACCCATGGGAATGGGCCTTTCTCGGAATAAATTAAAAATAATTGAGCGATAATATCACTGAAAACATTTTCCAACAGAAGCGTTTTTGACATACATTTGAAAGTAGTGTAGGATCGAGAGAAAAGAATGAATTGTTGAAAATAAGCATTTTCTCCATTTCTGAAATATATTTCATGATAATTATGTAACATAGTTCATATTTTCTCTTTTTGACGTCAAATATTACATGTCTTCTGCAACTGCTTTCAAATTGAACAGTCTTAGTTTTGGAAAGGTTTAGCCTTTTCACAAGTTATCCCAGGATGACACATTCAAGAGATGGACAAAAAGCATTTATAATCATATTTTTCTTTTCCTTCAATATCTTCTGTAAATGAATAAAGAAGATATTGTTCACTCTAATTGTCCAGCAACATTAACCTAGTAGTCCGTCTGATGAAATCAAATAAGGGGGCTATTTAAGGAGTTCGCTGCACCCCCTAGGTACCAAGGTTGTTATATACCATTTTAAAGCTTGAAATGTGCTGGGTACGATGCACAATGTTGTCAAGTTGTAAACCTTATGCAGATCCTGTGTAAACACACAAATATGTGGGTGGGGTAAGACAACACATAAATAAGTTGAAATTCATTTGTCAAATAGAAATCGTTTTTAACCAAATCACTTAGGAATGCATTCTATCAAATTCATAAAATCACAATCAAATAAACCAGAAGAGATATAAAAAACACATTTCAATCAATTATACGCAGAAATAATGCTCACATATCTCGTCAATCTGCATATGGTGAGTGGGTAATTTATACCCAGTAAAATACTTAGCCACAGAAACAAATAATCACCTTATCGTTCCATGAAACGTTTGCACAACCGTTTTTAGATTGAATACAACTTATCTAGATCTTAGTACAACATCTCTAACTAATATCTTAACAGATATAAACAAGACACAGTTCTATGCTACTCTTGAAAATGCCCCCTCTTTCCCTGTGTCTTATAACATACGAGGGGCGTTCAATAAAGATTTCCCCTAACCTACTTTCGGTAGAGATAGGAAGTTGAAATTGTACACAAACATAACCGTAAACCTCAATAGGTCACACGAAAATTTGCAACTCTGAAATATGATTTGTTTCTCATTTCCGCGTGCTGAAGCTAAGTAAGGTAGTGTGATGGAGCATGTTGAGCATAGAGCAGTCATCAGAATCCTGTATTTGAAAGGTCGCACTCGAAAGGATGCGTTTGATAAGATGAAAGAAGTTTGTGGTGATGATGCCCCATCATATGACGTTGTCACACACTGGCATCTTCAGTTCAAGTATGGACGTAAATCTGTGGAAAGGCCCCTATTCCTGGGAGTCCACAGTCTGCTATTCATGATGCCACCATCATGCTGGTAGAGACCGCCATCTTGGACGACCGTCGTATAACAGTGCGATAACTAGCCCATGATGTTAAAGGCACTGTAGGGTCAGTGGAAAATTTCAATCATGACCATTTGCACATGGGAAAGGTTTCAATCTAGATAGATATTACGGTTACTCACTCCTTTCCAGAAGGAAGAACGTGTTAAGTACTCCCAAGCACTTTTGACCATGTGCCGAGAAAACGAGTAGGTCTTTTTTGAAAAATCATCAGACAGGATGAATCATGTGTCCATTACTATGCTCCGGATACAAAGGCTCAACTAAGCAATGGAAGTATTTTGACTCGCCACCTCAAAAGAAGGCACATGTCCAACCATCAGCCAGCAGAGTCATGCGGACAGTATTCTTGGATCCGTGTGGAGTAGTGATTATGGATTTCCTGGCGAAGGGTACCACAATTACTGGAACATACTATGCTTCACTTCTGAACAAACTTCGACAATCTATCAAATTGGAGAGGCGCGGGATACTGACCAGATGGTTACAGCTACTGCAGGACAATGCTCTTGTTCACAACTCGCATATTACCAAGACAACATCTCGGTCCTGTAGCAGCGAAATTCTTCCTTGCCCTCCTTACTCTCCCGACTAAGCTTCCTCTGACTTCCACCTCTTTCCATTCATGAAGTCATTTTTAAAGGGGAGGCGTTTCCAAAACGACGAAGGGCTTATTTCCGAAGTCAATGCATGATTTTGTCCACAACCTGCGGAGTTCTACAGAAGAGGTCTCCAAAACTGTATAAAGCGACAGGAGAGATTTTATCGCGATTGAAGGAGCCCATGTAGAAAATGACTAATATGTGTGACAAGTTTCAAGTCTCTCAGGTGATTGGAAGTAGGTCAGGGGAAATCTTTAATGAACGCCCCTCGTACATGTACTCCATCTAAATATTTCAAATAAGCGGGCTTTTTAAGGAGATCGTTTCACCTTTAGGCCTCGATGTACCAATGTTGTTATATACCATTTTAAAGCTTAAAATGTGCCAAATGCGATGCATGATGTTGTCAAGTTGTAAACCTGTGCAGGTCCCGGTAAACACACAAATATGTGGGTGGGGTAAGATAACAAATGAATTATTTGAAATACAATTGCCAACTAGAAATCGTCTTAAACCCAATCACGTAGGAATGTACTCATTCGAATTCATCAAATTACTCTCGGATAAACCAGGAGAGATATACAAAACACATTTCAATCAATTATACGCAGAAATAATGATCAGATATCCCGTCGATTTGCATATGGTATTTGGGTGTTTTATTAACAGTAATATACTACATATCACACAAACACATAATCGCATTATTGTTGTTTGAAACGTCTGTACAGCCGTTTACAGATTAAATGCAACTTATTTGGATCTTAGTAAAACGCATTCCCTCTATGTCTTATTAAATATATATAAGACACAGTTATAGACTACACTTTAAAATGTCCCCACCCCATATATCTTACAACATAGTCCATTAGATGATATCACACAAGGGAGTTATTGAAGGAGTTGCTACATCTGACCCCAAGGTACCAATGCTGTTATAT
Source organism: Fragum sueziense (assembly GCA_963680895.1). Classification (NCBI taxonomy): domain Eukaryota; kingdom Metazoa; phylum Mollusca; class Bivalvia; order Cardiida; family Cardiidae; genus Fragum; species Fragum sueziense. The sequence continues at coordinate 7,420,662 of OY804599.1, read as the reverse complement.
ACCAATTTAAAGCTTGAAATATGCTGGGTACGATGCACGATGTTGTCAAGTTGTAAACCTGTGCAGGTCCCGTATAAACACACAAATATGTGGGTGGGGTAAGATAACAAATGAATTATTAGAAATACAATTGCCAACAAGAAATCGTCTTAAACCCAATCACGTAGGAGCCGTTTACAGATTAAATACAATTTATTTGGATCTTAGTAAAATACATTCCCTCTGTCTTAACAAATATATATATGACACAGTTCTAGACTACACTTCAAAATGTCACCACACCCCCTATATCTTTACAACATAGTCCATTAGATGATATGACACAAGGGAGTTATTGAAGGAGTTGCTACATCTAACCCCGATGTATCAATGCTGTCATATACCATTTTAAAGCTTGAAATATGCTGGATACGATACACGATGTTGTCAAGTTGTAAACTTGTGCGGGTCCCGTGTAAACACACAAATATCTGGGTGGGGTAAGACAAAAAAATGAAATGCAATTGTCAAATATAGATCGTCTTAAACCCACCCTTTTATAAACGTTCTTACTCAAATGCATGTCATTATGATTGAAATGACCAGAAGCGATATACAAAAAAATATTTAAATAGATTATACGCAAGCATAATTCCAGGTAGTTAATTAATTTGCATATGGTTGCTAGAGTATTGTTATACACAGTATAAAAAACGTAGCCACACAAACAAATACTCGTATTTTTGTTGCTTGAAACGTTTGTCGCCAAATTCAGTTTAGAGGCGCCACTAGGGTCTGAAATGACCGAAAAATTCATGTCATCAGAATCATTTCCCATATTGATATCTGAAAACAAGTATATCTGACGTTACATATTTCGATGTTTTTGGATGCAAAATGATCTTTCAATCGGAATTGTTGAGCATCGAAAATGGGTAGATTCAATCACATTTTAAGAATATCACGTATCTTTTAAATTAGAATATGAATTTCTTTAGAGGGAAAGACAAACTGCTTCGAGCTGTTAATCAATGTCAATAATCTAGTAAACGATATGCCGTTTAGATTTCAGCTTCTGACATGTCCATCTCTACAGAATTTTAAGCTGAAACAAATTAAATTTCCGTTACCAACTTGAAATTTCCATTGTATGTATACTTATGTCTTTTGTTCTGTCCTCCAAACGTGTAGATAGAATAAGTATCATCTTTTGTGATTAAAAAGAAGTATCAATGCGTGAGAATCTCTAACTATATTGAACTTGTAATATGCAATGAAAAATTTTAGTTGCGTTAACTGTAAAAAACAACCGTACATTTTCTGTAACAACGAGCACATTATAATGAGAAAACAACATCAAAGACGACTTAGAAACATAGCAACTTCAAATTGGTAAAATCCGGTACCGAGTTTATACGCTTTTGCTACGTTTTGAGACATGTACAGCTGCATTTACCTTCCTAAATTTCCGTTACCTATTGCTAACGGAAAATTTACTCATTGAAAACAGACTTTTCATGATTAGCTCTCGCAAATTTATCTGGAATACATCAAAATTCGTAGGACATGTGTATTTTACAGATATTTGACAGTTGTAGAGGTAAGTGCATAGTGATAAACATTGCCGAAATACAATGTGAAAATGCAAAAACCTTTCCTACTTTAAATATGAAATATGTCTTCCAAACACGAACACTGAACTGTGTTTACAGTTTTATGTAGTTAGTTCAATGATATGATCATCATACACTACGTGATAGATTATTAGCACCAAATTGCGCACATGTTTTCCATTAAATTTAATTTTGGTATCGGAAATTTAAAAAATGGTATCGGAAATTTGGTATCGGAAATTTCAAATTTATCACATTTTGTCCTGTGTTTTCTATCATATTGCCATTATGTACAAATAATTTAGCAGTATACCATTTCTCTGATAGCATTAACACTTTAATCTATAAATTATCAAACCATATTGCCAAAAAAGCACTTAGTTTAGTATAACGGAAATTTCATGTTTTTTCTTTTCATGAGGGGTACCTCTCTATTGCAGCATGTAGCAATTTTATTTCGTAAATATCAACCTGGTTTATGTCATTCTCAAAAATTAATCATAAGAATCAAAATGTAAGGAAAATGACGACGAAATCTATCGGAAAAACTGTGTTGAAACCAAGTGTCAAATTAAGGTAACGGACATTTCTTCAATCCTTGGAATTTTGGCGACACTTACTTGACCTTAATTATTTTTGTTTTTATGACGGACAAATAACAAAAGAGGTACTTTTCAAAAACTAGGTCCATTGACGGATGTTTTTACATGCATATACAGTGGATAAAATGTATCTATTTGTGAGAAAGTACCACATTTATTTACTCTACTGCGTCTGGCGACATAACGGAAATTTAAAAATACGACCTATTTTGTGATATTTTGAAGAAACGAGTCTCTCGATTTTCTTGAAATGTTAAACAAAGTTGTAAAGTGATCTGTACTAATGTAAGGACTATCAAAATTCAATACACTATGTTTCTTCACTTAGATAAATACCGGCGACAGGGGTGGCGCCTCTAAACTGAATTTGTGTACTCGTTTATAGTTTAAACACAACGTATTTGGACCTTGGTACAACATATCCACCCAATTTAACAGATATAAACAAGACATAGTTCTAGGCTGCTCTCAAATGCCTCCTCTTTCTCTCTGGCTTACAATAATCCCAGCTTCAACTATCCATAGTCAGATAGCAGAAATCATTTTGTATGGATCACCAATCCTTGCAAGAGCATCCAATAAAAATATTTTAGCATTATTGTATATAAGAGGTATATTGATTGGTGAATCCAAAAGATTTCATTGGGGTATCATTGATCAACACACTAATAATATAATAGCGTCCATGATGGTGGCCAACAGTAGATATACACACGGAATAGATACATAGAACATTCAGACCATTGTATCAAGAGTTTACTGTACTCGAAAAGATTGCTAAAATGCTTTTTGTCTAAGTTTACATCTATATGATATTTTTACCCAATCTCGGGGCCCTACACATGCTACAACTTGTGTTTAACCTCTATTACAAAATCTTAAATTTCACTTGGTATTACAGCTGACCGAATGCTGTCATTTTATTGATTCTCGTCACTTATTGGTGGAAGATTCAACCAGAACGGTCCTTAAAAGAGAGCGCTTATCTGATTGTACGGATCGGTGTAACGTTTCGCATGCTTTTTCGTCTGTTAATAAATAAGATTAACAGGTATCTATTGACAGGGGACGGAATGGTGTGAATTACCTGGGTCTTCGATGATGGTTTTGACCAATCTTTAACAAAGTTGGCAAGACGATGTTGATCATACGACCTAGGGCATATACGAGTAAGGGATGTTTTATTATATTGTAACTCCGTGTAAGCATACACCACTGCCGTGGTCTCTCTTGTCATTAATTTGTATCATATAATGTCTGATGTACGTATATCAAAATTCATTTGCTTTGGAATTCTGGAGGACGGGATTTCAGCAAGACAAAGATGCACAACTGGACAAAACTTGAAAACGCTAGGTTACTGATTTGTCACAAAATTGAGGATGACTTGGGCATTGCGCATATATCTTAATTTCATTGGGTTTCTTTTTTATAGTTCGTCTTTATTTATCTTCATTTTCAAAATTATATATGTTATTTTATGTCTATTGCAATTAAATATCTTAAGTCGTATACTTTTGGATCCTCTTTTTAATTTGGTCATTCACATTTTGCTGCATCAATCTTGTGTACCACAACTAGTTTGTCCTATACTTTATCGATATAATTGTAACAAGCACTTATAATTTCATGCAAGATCTTTAAAATAAAAGTCTTCTTTCTCAAGCTTTCCATGGACATTCACATTGATTTCCAGTGATGCTAATAATTATGTCTCGTCGAAATAAGGATTTACAATATAAAAAAAACTAGCTTTAACAAGTATCACAGTGAAAGAAGTAGTTTTAGTTGAAAAGGTTTGAAGGCGAATCGATCAGTACATATAGATATACTTTGATTATTCCTTATTTTATGGTGGAAGGGGTACCTATTATAGAAATATTATAATGATTATATTGTAAAGTTCATTTTATAACGCAATGGCTTTCGTAATGAATTTGACGTTAAGCCATACGTTCAAAAAATGGTTTTGTACACTAGTAGCAAACACATTTCATCTGTTCCATCGAATTTGGTAACTACTTTGGATATATTTTTCTGGAAGTTTAGGTCCGAATCGGACAAATAAATCCCAATACATCCCCACTCAATTAATGAATATAGCGGTATTTTTTTCATCAACGACAACGAATAAATTCTTATAATAAATTATATAAAACCTTGATAAGCATTGTAGCATCCATATTGTTTAAGACGTATTCTCATTTTGTGCATTAAGAACCAGCAAGTCTCGAATTGACTTCGTTTGAATGAGCAAAACTGATGTTTCAGATTTCATTTTACCACACAATTTACGAATAAAAACAAATTATGAAATCATGTTACAATTAGTTTGATAGCTATAACTTGGCTTAGGCCTATGGTTATCATAAGCACTACAGCCATCACGACTATAAGCTGTCATTGTGCGATTATGTGCACCGATAGCACATCTTTGGTGTGATCACCACAAAAAGAATGTATAATAATTTTTCTGATCATTATCTTATCGTTATTTGATTGAGATTGATAATTCCAATTCTTAAGTGAACAGTCCCAATGAGCACCCATATTTCTCTAAGATAAGACAATATCTTCATTTTCAAACAGTTGTGATAAAGTTTCTTAAACAAAAGTATTTACAAGTGTATCTTATATACCGTACAGTCTAATTTGTAGCTTTCATGCATGTTTTAGTTTTCCCCAATTTAGGATAAAAAGTCGCTATTTTTCCCAACTCCACTGGCCCAGGGCCCAAACAAAAATTGTAGCAAGACCCCTGGGCCCAGACATCACTTTCTTATTCATTAGAATTTAGCTTTGTTAATTTCTGAATTCTTAAGGTCGAATCTTGAAGAAAGTTGATTCCACTTTTAAGAAATCGTGTATCCGTCGTTGCCTTTTTCTTAGAGAAATCGATATGAAATGTGTTTTGTATATGGCTTCTGGTTTTTCAACCACAATGCCATGTATTTCAGTGAGAACATTTCTAAAAGGATGTGTTTAAAACAATTTATATTTGACAATTGCATTTCATTCTCACATATGTGTGTGTTTACACGGGACCTGCATATGTTTACATCTTGACAACATCGTGCATCGTATTCAGCATATTTCAAGCTTTAAAATGGTATATAACAGCATTGGTACATCTGGGTGGGATGTAGTAACTCCTTCAATAGTCCCCTTGTGTGATATCATCTAACGGACTATTTTGTAAGTTACAGGGGGGAGGATGTTCAAGTGCAGTCTTAAACTGTGTTTTCTATATATCTGTTAAGATATAGGGTGGCGGTATTTGATGAAGACCTAAATAAGTTATATTTAATCTGTAAACGATTTTACAAACGTTTCACAAAACAATAATGCGATTATTTGTTTGTGTGGCTATACATGTATTACTGTTTATAAAACACCACACCAACCATATGCAAATTGACGAATTTACTCAGCTTATAATCAATTGAAACGTATCCTGTATATTCCATCTGGTTTATTTGATGATCATTTTATAAATTTGAGTGAGCACAATCCTAAGCGGTTGGGTTTGAGAAAATTATTATTTGGCAAATGTATTTCAAGTAATGTATTTGTTGTCTTACCCCACCCACATATGTGTTTGTTTACACGGGACCTGCACACGTTTACAACTTGACAACATCGTACATTGTATCCAGCACAGTTCAAGCTTTAAAATGGTATATAACAATCTTGGTACATCATGGGTAAGGGGTGCAGAGAATTCTTTAAATAACGCCCTTATTTAATATCATCTGACGGACTATAAAACAGGATACAGGGAAAGAGGACGCATTTTAAAGATCTGCATAGAACAGTGTCTTGTTTAGTTCTTTTAAGATTTTGGGTGAAGATGTTTTACTAAGATCCAAATAAGTTGTATTTAAACAGTAAATGGTTGTACAAACGTTTCATGGAACAATAATGCGATTATTTGTTTGTGCGGCTAAGTATTTTACTGTGTATAAATTACCCCATCCACCATATGCAAATTGACGAGATATTGGAGCATTATTTCTGCGTATAATCGATTGAAATGTGTTTTGTATATCTCTTCTGGTTTATTCGGTAGTAATTTTATTAATTCGAATGAGTACATTCCTAGATAATTGGGTTTAAGACGATTTTTTTTTGAAAAATGTATTTCAAATAATTTATTTGTTATCTTAACCCACCCACGCATTTGTATGTTTACACGGGACCTGCACAGGTTGACAACTTGACAACATCGTGCATCGTACCCAGCACATTTCAAGCTTTAAAATGGTATATAGCAACCTTGGTACCTCGGGGGGTGCAGCGAAATTATTTTTACCTGGGTCATCAGACGGACTAACAAAACATTGCCGACAAGAGGTCATTGTATATGCAGATGTCCCGGGTTAATGTTGCTTGACTATTTAATTTTAATTTGACGTCCACATCGGGATTAAAAGATGAAAAGTCTAAATATTTTTCGTTTGGTAAAAGGCAAGTCGATCGTTTTGAAAGAGTCAATATCACTGCTTTTCAACAAAATCCTCGTAACTGCAGCTTGTTTAAGCTGCAGTTACGAGGTTTTGTTGGAAAAGCAGCAATATATTGCTTTTCTCCATGACTATTCTTCGAAATAGGCTTTCAGGTCATTGCATATATGGGTCATCGCCTGACAGGCTGTCGAGACTAAATACAACATCATCGTTTTTCTTCAAAAATCTCGTAACTGTGGCTTGATTTAAGCTGCAGTTACGAGGTTTTCGATGAAAATCAACACATTTTGTCTGTGAAATTGTCCTCGCGTGATATCCTAAGGCAGATAGCTTCCAATTCGGCTTTAAATTAAACACTTCTCTCAAAATTACCTCCAAATATATGAGGGCTGTTTTCAAACAGTTTAAGGGTTGTATTCACAACCAAGTTTAAATCCAAGTTTACCTTTAGAAATTACACAATAATCGATTCGATTGGCCGAGACATACGTCTCGTCCAATCAGATGGCTTTTATTGTAATGTTTCTTTAGACGATCAAATGAGACATGTAGGCGAAATGGCCCCACAAATAAATACGACAGTCTGTCCATAAAAACGATCTGATTTCATGTGACGCCTGTGGTATAAAGCCTCGCTCGAAATGGTCTCCTTTATACAAAAATTCAATTAATCGAAAATGCTGACATTTCTTATAAACTTTAGTTCATAAAGTTGAAGGCAAGATGAAGAGGACCCATGTGTTCATTTGTTGAAACAGTTATATTTTTTTTTTTCGTAGATCCAAGTCGAGTGAGACTCATTCATTGTCGACTTTATTTGTTAAAGCCTAATACATTTGGGGAATTTGGCTTGTCGAAATGTAGCGCTGTAAGTACCTGGATAATTATGGCGTGCGAAAAGGGTCTTAAGTCATGATAGCGCTATACCTACAATCAAAATAGAGGTTTACCGCTAAAAATAGCGGTATAGCGTCATATTTTTAGCGGTACACTGATAAAAATATAGGTATACCTATAAAATTAGGGTCGACCGCTATTTCAATTCACGGTGTACCGCTAAATTATAACGCGGCACCGCTAATTTATGGATAGACCGCTAATTATTTTTTACCATTCTGCTCGAAATCTCATTAGCCAATTAAATAGCTCGTTAAATAGATAAATATTGTGATCGTAGACAGGGCTATACACATGTAGTACAAGCTCTGTGATTGGCTAAATAAATAAATGGAGGTCTACCGATAAAAATGTAGGTACACCTATAATTTAGCGGTACACCGTTAAATGAAATAGCGGTTTACCCTTATTTTGTAGGTACATCTACATATTTATCGGTCTACCGCTTAAGATATGACGCTACACCGCTATTTTAGCGGTATACCTCTATTTTAATTATAGGTATAGCGCTATTGACTTTAGACCCTATTCGCGCCCCATAGATAATGCCAAAAACCAACTTAAATATTCTGAATTAGGTCCTTTCACTTATGTTATAGTCTGTACCCGCAGAACACACTTCCGGAGGCAAAAAATGGGCTTATGGGAAATCAACATTGTATACATGAAAATTGTTACTAATAAACGTCATAAATGGACATAATCATTACGAGGCTCCCTAAATATATGGAAAAAATAATGACGACGCACGTGCATTCAATATACAGCGATAAAGAGCACGTGCATTCAACATTAAAACGCTTTGGGTGCGAGAGTATTGTTACCAAACCGCTTTGGGATTGAGAGAATTGTTACTAAAAATAACAAAAAACAAACGTTTGAACGGCGTTTTAAGACTCAAAGGACGACATCCGGAAGTTTGTTGTGTGCGGGGGGTCTAAGATGAAATAACCTAATTATAACCATTACAAACATACGTGATGTAAATGCAAGTAAATGTTACATGTCAAAGGGCGGCCGCGTATTAACGTAACGTTACATTCCCAACAGTTAGAAACAACCTTATTCAAGTTGTGAATAGAAGAATATTTGAACATTTTAGCATAGAAGAAATGAGAGTAAATTGGTGCTTATACTAAATTTGCACTTTTTTTTATTGATATAAAATTGTCATCTGCATGCATCAACTCTGAATTTGAACCAACCTTTAATTATATCGCGAGAGTTTACTGTTTATCATACGAATATTTTTTACGACCCACAGTTCCGTGATTTTATTATATAATACCAAATAAATAATTCAACTTCAGTTTAATAACAACAATTTCATTACATACTTGGTCTTAAATAAGGCATTGGGAGATTTATTTGTCTACACCCTCCAGAAATTTGCCCTTGAACTTACGTCTCACAAGACATTCCAATAAATATTCATTTCAGCCGAACTTGTCCCACGAAAAATCACTTTAAACTTTTAGTTCTGAGATAACATCTTACGCAATTAAGGTTGTTATGTTAGAATGATCTTTTTCTTATATTCGCACCCTTCTCCATATGACCTTAAATTATTAACCCCGTCCCAAACGACAAAATTTTAGGGTGATCCGCTTCAAAAACTGCCACAAATGACAAAACGGATGTTATCAAAGACAGGGTTTGTGTAAAATATGGCAAGGAAAATATTGAGACAAAGGCAGAAACTGCTGGTTATCAGTAGTTTCTTATTTTGTCTCAATGTTTCCCTAAAGCTTTTCTATCAGAGACCTCAAAACCAGGTCTTGTTTGGGAAAGAGTTAATTTAAGTTCAATTTTAAGGCTGCATCAAACGTCGTTATGAATTACACTGAACAGATGTTCTAAACCGCCACTTTTCAAAACAGATTTTTTGGTGTAAATGAAAAAGGAAAAGTTCGTTTGTTACAATAGTATGCACATTAAATTTTGTGATCACTAGCTGTCGATTTAATGCGGTAAAGTCAAAATCAAAACAATAACTTTTTGTGTGAAGAGGCTTTTATATAATAGCGTTTTTGCACGTGGCGCACGATGTGGTGAGTTAAATTGCACAACATTTACTTTAGCATTACTCCATATTAATCCGACATGCCGATTTTGCAAAGAAAAGGCAGCTCAAAGGACCGGATGTCCTTCAGTGATATGGGTCGTACTGTTGGGCTTATCAGAAGTGACGTCAATATGAATAATGCGTGTACCCTTTTCAGTAGGGTATGCATCTTTCAAAAGGTAGCTCGTGATACTGCTAAACGCATTAACTGTTTTCCGATTGTCTTCTGTATTGCGAATTTTATGGACACCAAACCGTGTCAAAGTACACCACAGAGCATGGCCTTCAGAGTCTACCATACAAAACATTTTAGTTCACATGTACATTTTCTGACAGATGACATGTCTCTTTCACGAATTTAGCATGTCAGTAATGGATGTTTGACGTGTGTATGCTAATAGAGAGGATTTAAATTTTTGTTTACAAGCTGCATTTTAGTGTTCTTTTGGTGAGTATCATATTCCGTAGAACACCATAAAGCATTCAAAAGTGATGATATACCGACATTGTTGTAAAATGCATTGGTTGTTTTCATGTTGCTTCTTTCTAACGAGTTATATGGCCCCAAAATTCATGTCAAAGTGCACCACAGATCATGACCCGTACAGTGTACCATACAAATTATTGCTATTCCATATGTACCTTTCTTGACGAAAGACATGACTTATGAATCGGTTATGCATATCATTAATAGATCCTTGACGCCTGTATGCTTCTGAAGAGGATACAAAGTTATGTTTACAAACTGGATTTTTTGTTCTTTTTATAGCACGTATTGTACTCCGTAGAACACCATCAAAGAATTCATTAGCGAGGACTGAACGACATTTTTGTTAACAGTCAACAAACATCACTCAGATTTAATGCGCAGATGAATTCAAATCGGAGAAATGCTCCAATGTAATCAAAAGACGTTACAATAAGTTTTGGCACAAATACCAGGCAACCGGAAGTGTGGCAGATATGCCTAGGCTACTGAAACGTCTGGAATGACACCATAGTACTTCCCAGATAGCTGCAACTGAATGAGGGCTCGTTGTCAATCAGAGTTATTGACGCAGAGTGATGTTACATCCGGTACTTACAGTTTACCTTTCTGATGTGAAAATGTAGACGTGACAGTGACCCTTTTCAATTTGCGATTTAGTCATGTTATTGTCAAAAGCCATCAATAAAAGTTTGACATCTCATGTGAAAATGGTTAATCTTTCTTACTTCAAAATTTTAAGTCCCTATCTAAAATGTAAAGGGAGATATATAAAATTACATGCCATGGCGGTTTAGAAGATCTGTTCAGTGTATATATCAAGTATTTAGTATCGGTCATTTTGTTCTTTTCTAGCGAATGCTTGGTTGTCGAACATACAAACAAGTTCAAGGTACACTCAAGTAATATCGTATGCTTTTGCTTTTACCAATCTGTACGGGTACAAGTCTATGACTAACTTTTCCTATCCACACTACTATTGTAGTAACATTTATGGGAAAGTGGACCTTGATAGAAAGTGAAAACTTTGTACCAGCGTTAAATTGCCTTTCGGTTTGGCCCTAGATAATGCAATGCACCGCTTGCACCCCTTAAATTATTCCAAACAAATTAAGTTGTTGTAATCTTATAAATAAAAAAAACCGTGTTTATTCCTTTATCCAATTTTCTTTTTTACCATGTAAAACGTTACGCCCATTGAATATACTTCTCAGAATACATCCCATTAAACATTCACATCAGCACAGGACCGTGAAATACTGGTATTGTCCAGCAAGATTAACCCGGGACATCTGCATATGTAATGACCCCACTTCGGCTTTGTTTTGTTAAGACGCTCCACTAACGGACTTTGCGCACGAAAATTAAGTTGTCCCGGGTTAACCTTGTTGGACAATACTTATAAGAAGATTTACGATGACAACTTACGTAATGGGATTTTAAATCTTGAAAACAACATGATCCAGGATACAGAAAAAGGAAATTTATTGTATCTGAGACAAGGGCAGTGGTGGATTCAGATGTGGAGTTCAAACGAACCCCCTCTAGCCGGATTACTAGTACTTCATTTTCATACAGAAATTCAGTCAAAATTGTAAGATAGTAGAAAACGAACACCCTATTTGTAAGTTACACACCCCTCACAGAAATCCTGGATCCCAAACTGAAGGGGTCGTATTCACCAATATTTCTAAATTGAAAGGCGTAATCCAAATTACATAACAAGCCATCTGATTGGACGAGACATATGTCTCGGCCAATCGGATGGGTTGTTGTGTGATTTGAAAGGTAAACTTGGAATTAGACTGTTTGGCGAATACTATACCCTTGGTCGGTCAGTCTAAACTGACTCCATGCTGCTTTCTTACAATTTCTACAGGTCATGAAGAAGCTGTAAGAGACCAACGTGGATCTAGATCAGACTGCATGTATAGGCAGACTGATCTAGATCCATGTTGGTCTCAAAAGCCTTAAACCCCGTTTCCAAGATTTCAAAGTGTATGTTTTCTCTTTCAATTAAGTGATTAAAATAAACATCACGTGCCTATGGTAGCGTGTTAAAGAAGAAAAGTTGACAGAAACAAACTTGACATTCATTTTCCATTAATCAATGTGGATATTTTTAGGTTACTAGGTCATTTTAAAGCCAATTAATACTTTTCTAAACAATTCATGCTTTGTGCGTCCATATTTTAAAAGGCTTTGTTTTGGAAAATGAAGCTAAAGTAGAAAATGCTAACGATCAGCATGTTTCTGTTAAGCCTCGACAGTTTCTGGATCAGAATTGCCAGATAAACTCTCTTTTAAAAAGTTTATTTAATGGCTTTGTCTTCAAGAAGTTTAAATTCAAATAAGTAAAACATTATATTTTATGGGAAAGGGTTAACCCATTACCACACAGTGACTCTTTTTTACTCCTCACAAGATAATGGCTTTTGAAAACATCGTGAAAAATAAAGAAATTGCTTGTGACAAGCAATTCCTTCATTTTCCACAATGTTTCCCATCCAAAAATGCAAGAAAAATTTAGATTTGATTCATTTCAAGTTGTCGTCTGCAGGATCTTTCAATTTGGACCGCCCTAAATTTTTGTCGTTTGGGAAAGGGTTAAAACTACTTAACCGGTATTTGTCGTCTGTGGTCTTTGAACTGCTTGTGACGGAAACCTGTCGGTTTTAATTAGGCGTTAACTTTAGAACGAAAATAGATTAATTCTCATCGTAAATGGCTATAATTACTCGCTCTAACCTGTAGATCAATGTTTTATAGTTTAAAGCTCATGATGAGCGTTGTAATACTAGCATATATTCAAAGTGATTGGCAGATTAAAGAAAATATTCACTGCAGAAAAATGTGTTTGCTGGTATCAAATTTATCTAGTCGTCGTCTGTTGTTTTTCTAAAAAGAAATATTGAACGCATGACATGAAGTATGGAGTTTTTGCTTAACTTCAACGTTGATAATTTGAATCCGTTTAGAGCGCAATACTAGATGAATTTTAATAAACAAAGCAGCTTTCATATTAAGGTAGTCCACCACAAATGAGTTTCGCGCGTTGTCTGAATTATTCGGGCGACGTCGAAAACATTCGGTGGTGGAACTTTCCACCACCGAATGTTTACGACCGCGTCCGAATATGTTCGAAAACGTAACGACGCCGCTCGGAAAAAGGCCGATGTTTTGTGAATCTCAGAATGCCGACATTACGGGTATTCTGCCTTAAATCATTAAGGTTCTTGTTCTATAGCCAACTATTAACCTGTAAAATATTCCTAAACAATGCCTTATTTTGACACCCCAATCATAGAATGATCACGAAAGATTTAGCAATGAAAAAGAGGTAGATTCTAAATTAGCTACCGGTTTACCTCTTTTCCCTCTATGTTTTCCATACTTAAGCATAGATTATTCTTCAATTTTGGCAACATCTATTTATTAATTTTAACATTTCTGAATTTCGTCAGGTCCTAATTATGGCCGTTTCGTATAGACCGTTAATAAATGTGTAACAATGGGCATTGTATGGTCTTTCTGATGGCCAAAGTTAAACGTAATCGTTTGACAACAACATAACGTCGCTTTTCAACAACAACAACAACAACAAAAACAACAACAACAACAACAACAACAACAACAACAACAACAACGACAACACATCTCGTAACTGCAGCTTCTTTTAAGCTGCAGTTACAAGAATTCTGTTGAAAGCAGCGAAAAGCTGGATATATGAAAGCTGAATGACATGTATTGAGCATGTATTAGATGCACGAATTTCCACTGTCATTATTTCAAACTAATCCCTCGTTAATGCAATAAGATGCTGGAAAAAGACAATTATCGTAAGCTCTAAACCCACGGGTCAATAGCCTTGTTATTGGTCTCTGTTTGCCAATAAATAACAGGTCTTGTTATCCCTTTCCCAAACAAGATCCCATTTCGACGTGCCTAAAGATATGGCTTGGGAAAACATTGAGACAAAAGAAGAAATGCTGATAACCAGCATTTTCTTCATTTGTCTCTATGTTTTCTGCTCTTTATCATCAACAAATTTTACCATTAGTTACAACTACTTTGTCATATTCAGCAGCTTTAGAATTGAGCCATTCTAAAATTTTATTGTCGGGAACGGATTAATTAGCAAATAAACTCCCACATCGTCATTTGAGCATGAAAAGGTAAAATGAAACGCTTTTGTGTTTGCGGTTTACATATATCCAGATCAGCCTGTGCTAAAACGTAGTCTGATCAACATTTTTCCTTGTCCCCAATTCCCCCCCCCCCCCCCAAAAAAAAAAAATATTAATAATTCTTTTATATTAGAATTGATAATATCCACAATAGTGGGTTTTCGTAGTCGGAATTTTGGAACGGTGATTTCATGGGATTTGAGACCATCATGGATCACGATCAGTCTGTTCTTCCAAGCATGCTAATTAGAATCATTGGTGATTTATATGGCAAATATGGCAAATATGAATAGCAATATGACTATGAATATGAACAATACTCCCTACCCACAACAACCAAATGGACAATACGGACAATCACCTACATGTACAGGTCAATACACTCCTCAGTATACGCCTGCTACCCCATACCCACAACAACAACAACAACAACAACAACCCCCATGGGTCGAGATTATGGCAGAATTACAGAACATAAAGATGTCCACGTCCAAAATTGAAAACATGGAGAAAACGCTATCGTCTATCAATACGAGACTATATGATTTAGATAAGAAAGTTACAAACATTGATCAGAGGGTTACAGAAGTTGAAAAAACCAGCCAATTCGTCAGCGAAAAATTTGACGAACAGAAAGGAGAACTACACACGGCTAAAGAGAACATGAAAAAGCTAAAAGACTCATGTGAAAATCTACAGGCAAGCATGGACGATTTGAAAGCCAAACACGACCAAATGAAAAATAAGATGTCAGAGTGCGAGTATCGGTCGATGAGAGAGAATTTGATATTCTACGGTATCAAAGAATCTCAACCACAGGCAAACAGTATGGTAGAAGAGGATTGTGACACGCTCGTTCGAGAATTTATTGAGAACAATCTAGGCATTGACGCCGAATCCATGATATTTGATCGTTTCCACAGACTTGGAAAAGAACGCACTGACGGCTCTAATCGCCCGATAATCGTGAAGTTTCACTACTATAATGAACGGGAGAAGGTTAGAAACGCGTCCATAACACGACGAGATCACCTTAGACAGAAGGAAATAGGCGTAGGCGTACAACTACCACAGGAATGGAGAGAATCGCGTAAGGCGCTTCACCAAACAATGCTGGCTGAGAAGAATAAGGGCAAAAAGGTCAAATTCGTCGGTAAGAAGCTGTTCGTTGAGGGAAAAGAATACAAGCCAAAACCAACAACATAGGGTTGTCACGAAGAACAATTTGACTTTATAACATGGAATGTGAATGGACTAGCGAGAAAATTGTCTGATCAAGACTTTATTGAAAATGTATTTAAGCATGACGTTATCTTGTTTCAAGAAACATGGTTATCCCCTAAATCATTCTATAATTTAGATGTTGCAGGTTACAATTCATATCATGTGTACGGCAATAAATCACCCTTAACCAAAAAGGGTAGATACAGTGGGGGTATAAGTGTTTACTACAAGAGTTCATTGCAAGACAAAATCCACATTCATAAAGAACACCAGTGCGGTATTCTTTGGTTAAAATTATGTAAAACCATTTTTCATTTTGATGAAGATGTATTTTTGTGTTGTATTTATATACCGCCTAAAGATTCGAAACTATTGAATGATAATCTAGATATGTTTGAAATTTTAGAACTTGACATAGAATCCTTAAAAATGCTAGGGAAAATTTTTATCGTTGGCGATTTCAACGCTAGAACATCGAACGAAAACGATTTTCTACGTCTTGACAATTTTTTTGGTGTAGACACAGATCAGAATATAAACACGGTTGTCGAAAAACGTGTCAATAAAGATCACGTGCTCGACCGTCACGGCAGACGACTTATCGAACTATGCAAATCAAGTAATCTTTTAATAGGTAACGGGCGATTATGCAACGACAAAAATGTTGGTAACTTTACTTTTTTGAATCAAAATGGTTCAAGTGTCCTAGATTACTTCTTGTTGAATAATGCTGATTTTGTGAATATAAGTCACTTTGATATTTTAATGCCAGATGAATACTCAGATCATTGCGCAATATATATTAGCCTTAAAAAGCTCCACCCACAGGTGAACAAACGCACCAATAATAACGATAGTGAACAGTATTTATCATGGGACGAAACTATAATTGAAACGTTTCGCACGAATTTATTGGATAACGCACATAAGCTCCACCTACTTACTGATAATTTACATGTAAATTCAATTGATGAATCAGTCAACCAATTCACGGTCTATATTCATGAAAACGCATTTAAAACCTTTGGCAAAGAGAGATCAATTAATAATAAATATACCAAACAGAAAAATAAATGGTTTGATAAAAACTGCTATGATGCAAAAAAAGAGTTCAATAAAGCCCGAAATCGATACCTTAGGAAAAAAGATACAGAAAGTAAAAAATTATTTTTAGAAAAGAAGCGAGCCTATATTAAAATAAAGAAAAGGAGTAAAAAATTGTATACCCAAAAAGAGGGGAAACGCATATCAAATATGGCAAAAAGTTATTCAAAAAATTTCTGGAAAAATATAAATGCTCAAAATAAAAAGAAAACCCAAGACTCAGATAATATAGCAATAGAAGACATGTACAATCATTTTTATAGCCTTTATAACTTTCAGAGTGATCAAGAATCAAATAATGCAGACAACGAGAATAACACAGATAATCAGTCCGAAAACATCACAGATCAAGATTTAGATGCAGATTTTTCGTTGCAAGAAGTAAGAAATGCAGTGTTTTCACAGAAAAACTGTAAAAGTGCAGGCACAGATCAATTAACGTCAGAAATATTCAAAAGCTCATTTGACATTATCGGCATTTTTTTAAAATCTCTATACAATAAAATATATAACATGAGTGAGTACCCACAATCTTGGGCGGAGGGCATAATAGTACCTATTTTCAAAGGCGGGGAAATGGATCCAAAAAATTTCAGAGGAATTACACTGAACAACATTATTTCGAAGATATATTCTAAATTGTTGATAACAAGATTAAACAAATGGTCAGAAAAACACAGTAAAATTATAGACAACCAATTTGGCTTTCAAAAAAATAAATCGACGGTCGATTGCCTTTTCATTTTGCATTCACTGATATCCAAAACTTTATCCAACAACAAAAAATTATATGTAGCTTTTCTTGACTGGGAAAAGATGTTCGATCGGATTGATCGAACATTACTTTTCCGAAAATTAATAAACGAGCGTGTGAGTACCAAATTCGTAAACTCTATTAAATCAATGTATAGTGAGGTGAAATCTTATGTACGATACAGATCAGACAAATCGGAATTCATTTATTCAAATGTGGGCGTTAAACAGGGTGATCCCGCCAGCAGCATTTTGTGCTTATTTTACTTAAATGATTTATTGAACAGTATTAATAGCAATTTAGACGGTATTCTGTCTGTAAATGACATACAATTGTTTTTACTATTATTTGCGGATGACGCGGCTGTATTTTCGCAGGATCCAAATTCTCTTCAGTCTATTCTTAATGATATTGAGGAATATTGTGTCAGGTGGAATCTTAAATTAAATGTCAATAAAACTAAAATAATGATATTTGAAAAGGGACGCCACACAAATTACAATTTCTTCTTGTATAATACTCAAATCGAAATAGTGAATCATTTCAAATATCTCGGAGTAAACCTCTACAAAAATGGAAGTTGGAACCGAACGCAATCAGATATTGCACAGCGCGCTTCGTATTCGATGCATAGACTTTTCACCATTTTTAACCAATTAGAATTACCTGTCTCAACCAAACTCGATTTATTTGATAGTATTGTTTCTCCTGTCCTTAATTACGCTGCTGAGGCATGGGGTAACCACCCTGTTCCAGAGATAGAATCAGTTTTTACCAAATTCTGCAGAAAATTATTAATTGTTAAAAAATCAACGAGTCTTGAGTCATTATATGGCGAATTAGGACGAATTCCTTTAAGATTACACAGACAGTTTATTATTGTTAAATATTGGATTAAGATTTTAAAGCCGAACGAAAATTCGCTGTTATTCAATACTTATATAATGCTTTTTAATGACTTAGAAAGTGGACAAACATATAACAATATGAACTGGGCTTATCATATAAGATGCATTCTTAACGAATGTGGTCTTCATTTTATATGGCAAAACCAATTCAATTTACAAATTGATTTTAATATAATTAAACAAAGATTAATTGATATGTATCACCAAAACTGGTATTCTTCTATCAATAATTCAAGAAAATTGGATACCTATTCACTCTTTAAACACACTTTTCATTTTGAAAATTATCTTGATTACATATCAAACACAAAATTCAGATCAGCACTGACAAGATTTAGAGTGTCCTCACACGACTTAGAAATTGAGCGGGGAAGACATCTAAATATTGCCAGAAATGAACGAATTTGCAAATATTGTACTTCTGGCATGGTTGAAAACGAATTCCATTTTTTACTAATTTGCCCAAAATTTGTTGATTTGAGAAAAAAATACATCAAAAGATATTATTATACTTGGCCTACTATTCAAAAATTTACTAACCTCCTTACAGTTAATTCGAAAGTACAAACAAGAAATCTGGCAAAATTTATTTATTATGCATCTCAAGAAAGAAAATAGCATGATAATCCATTTACATTGCTACAATTTTTTGTTCTTCTGTTAATTCATTCATTACGTATATGTTTAAATGTTGATTCCATTGACTTTCTCTTTCAGTTTTTTGTATTTGTATTTGCTATAAACATTGTGTTATGTTTAATGCAATAAAACTTTTGTATTGTATTATTGTATTGTATTTAGCATAGTTTTTGTCGTTATCTTTATTTGCCATGACAAAGTCTGTTTTCATGTAAATAACTCAACTTATCATGTTATTAGACGATCCAAATCCCGTAACTACAGTTGTAAAGGTTGGAGTTGTGTGGGTTGGATCTCCCACCGATGCTAAAGTCCGTTGTTGGTCTATTCATGTACATTTCATATCTGAACCAATATGTCTCTTGTTTTCTCCCAATTGTATCTTTACCCATTACCAAATGGCACAATTTCAGACTAGTCCAGATTCAAAGATGACGACATATTTAAGTGGGTGAAATATTACATTCTTGGTCTTTTTGCGTATAAATCATTGTGGGAAATGAAGAAATTGCTTGTCACAAGCAATTTCTTCATTTTCCACAATGTTATCCTAATCCTCTTCTTTTTAGAGAGTCAAAAGGCGCAAATCTGCAGTAATGGGTTAAACAAACTGTACTTAATCCGTTACCACACAGTGACTCCTTTTGACTCCTTACAAGATAATGGCTGGGAAAAAACAATGTGGAAAACGAAGAAATTGTTTGTGACAAGCAATTTCTTCATTTACTACAATGTTTTCTACACAAAAAGTCCACAAAATCTTAAATTTTATTCACAACGAAATTGTCGTCTGCAGAATCTTTGAATTTGGACATGTCGAAAATTTTGCCGTTTGGTTAAAACGTTTTGAAGGGAAATAGACGATATGAAAAAATATGTCAGTAGGTGAAACTATCTTTATTATTAAGATTTCCTTATAAGGAGTTTTGTCTCATATAAACCACCAGAAAACTAGACCAATCCCATGGCATCAAGTTTCTCTCATATAAAACGCTTTATTTTTTCATATTTACTCGTACATCAAACGATCATCAATCATGAGTTAGACCTCATAAAAGATGAAACTATTATATAACATATTACATATAAAATATTCCAGTCAATTATCCTTGGACGCCTACTCCTTTTTTTTATAACCACTTCCAGACTTTTGCATAAAATATACTCCCAATGATGGAGGCACAATAAAATTAATAAAAGGATGAGAAGAATATGTTGATAACCGTTATTTTCTGAAAGATTTCTATGCTGAAGAACATTTACAACTTGTACCATGTACTTAGTCGCCTGCATCCCCTATCTAATCTTGTCTTGAATAATGTCGTTTCAATAGAATAAAAACTGTCCGAGGTTTTAATCACAAATGATCATCCTAAACTTTCATGAAACATGAATGAAAAAGTGTCGGTGTGTATGCTATAATATATAAGATATTACAGCCAACAGTCGCTGTAAGCCCACTCGTATATGATTCCATTATTACAATTTCAAGGTCATGGAATTGTTTTTAGTCCCCAACATTGAGAAAGGCACAGGAAATAAGAAAATACCGATTATAATTTTTTTTTACTTTTCTCTTAATGATTTCTTTGTCGAAAACATTCAGCTATTTAGGTGCCTACATCACCCTGTTGTTCCGATTCGTCTTAACCCTTTCCCAAACGGCGAAATTTTAGGGTTATCAACTTCACAAACTGTCACAAATGACAAAATTGAAGTTATTAAAGATATAATTTGTGTAGAATATGGCATAGAAAATATTGAGTCAAAAGAAGAAACTGCTGGTCATCAGCAGTTTCTTCTTTTGTCTCAATGTTTTCGCAAGTCTTTTTCTATTAGGGACGTCAAAACCAGGTCTTGTATGGGAAAGGGTTAAACCAATACGCTTTGGTCTTCTACTGTCCGTCGTATATATCGATCTCGAGAGGTAGGTGGAATGTTTGAGCATAAAGTCAAATTTCAGCTGTTTAAGGTAGAATACCCGTAATGTGGCCATTTTGAAATTGATAAAACATGGGCTTTTTTTCGACCGGCGTCGTTACGTATCCGAACCTATTCAGGCGCGCTCGCAAACATTCGGCGGTGGAAAGTTGCACCGCCGAATGTTTTTGACCTCGACCGAATAATTCCGACGTCGCGCGACTCTCATTAGGCGTGGACCACATTAAGAGAAACCTGCCAAATAATCAATGGTGTGAGCTATGTGTGGAAATTTTCGTTCTGTATAACCGCTGAGCACTAACGCGTTTATTCATTAACTACGTATATAGAATACTTTACTTATTAACTAAGTATAAAATACTTTGTCTATCAACTAAGTATAGAATACTTTATTTATTAACTAAGTATAGAATATAAAGGCCGCAAGATAATTTGATCATTTGTATATTTACATTGACCTGTCCATGTTATTGAAAACAGTTCACAGGTTTCGATTTTAGATAGTATTCGTTTTAAACAACCATCAACATGCAAGTCTGTGATAGGGCAGTGGAAAGACGTAGGACTTCTACTCGTACGGACCAAGTTCGATTCTACAACAAGACATGCAATATATACTGAGTACATTTAATTCCGCAGAGATACTTCGTTCTCTTATAGGATGGAAATGACAAGCAAAGGCTACGTAATGCGGGTTTATTTTCGTTGATTTATTTAATTCCATGAACTCTAAAGGTAGAAAATGCTTTAAATACACGTCGGAATAAAATTTGATTATTTTTAATTGAGATAGGTCAAATCAATTAATAACAACTGTGCCCACCTAAAGCTTGAATTAAAGCCTTACATCGTCGTCGCATAGAAAGGACTTTTCTCGCAATGAAACCTCTTGTGACATTTTGTTTTGCTCTTGAATAACAGGAATACGAAGGTTTTGCAACGTTTTGGGTGGTGGGGTACGTAAATACACGCATCTCTTCGGGTCATTCCAAGCATGTTCTATAGGGTACACAACAGACCAGTAGTGTGTAACCACAGTATGTGGCGGAGCCATCGTGTCGTTAGGCGTGATATTAATAAGTTACGGCATCCTACGTGCAGTGAAATGTCTGATTTTGAAAAACCTAGTAAAATGCGCTCCAAAAACTTGGTTTCTCACATTTTCAAGAAGACGGGACACACTGATAGATTTGAGAACATTTCGATGAAACGTGTTTTATAGTGTCCCTATAGATAAACTTTACAAACATGTTGCAATTTAACTCGAGTTTCACGTGAATCAAATTTACGGAGCGTCAACGTGTTTAACGCTTTGGCTATGGCGCCGTAAAATGATCCAAAATTACTAACTCTAATCTTTTCTATTCACGTTTAAAAACTTGTGGGAGATTCATAACAATTATTTTTATTTCTTATAACATCTTATAACATCTTGATTTAAGGCTTTGAAAACTCTGCGTTTTTAAATGTACTAAGTATATATATTTTTTCAAGCATTTTCATTTTTTAATTCATTTGTTTAATGTTTGCCGTTTAACCCATTTACAGACATCATTTGTGTAGCTATTCCCATTTTTTAGCTACAAGAAATGCGATTGTAAAACTAAATAGGAAAAACAGAAATCTATGCGGAAATAGAAGTGCTCGCTTTTTCATGCTTTTCTCTCAATGTTTTCTACGTAAAATGTCAAAATCAAATATTTCTGGCAAAATTAAATTTCACATTTTCATAAAGCAGATCTATTTTGTTTGCATGGACGTCGCGCACGGTATTGCGTCACTTTTCAAAAAACGCTACCCTCCGCGATTCATAACTGAATATCGTAGGAATCGTTTTCGTTCTCTCAACTTTATTATATATCAAAATAAGCGTAAAGCCTTGATATTTTTCAATGTTATACTCATTTCAAGTTCTTATTTTTGTATAAATTTGCTAGGAATAATTTTTGTTCGTAAATTCGACGAAAAAACGCGTGTAACATGTAACATAAATGTTCAAGAGTAACGGATATTTATTAGCAATTCTGCTATTAAGTAACGTCAAACACATGGAAAAATATATTTTGTGACATTGGAAATGCTGTAGGATGTTTTACCGATCGGAAATAAAATTTCTACGTCGATTACGCAAATTAGCCCAGTTTATTTACCAAAAATCGAAGTGTAACAATTAGAATTACGTCGCAGAAAAAATGGCAATTTTGTTGAATATTTTGTTAATTAATGACTCTAATGCAACCAAACTTGATATAAAAAATACCATTTTTCTCTATTTCTATAATATATGGAAGAAAATCAGTTAGCATAGTAAACGAAACAATTATTATATAAAATGCTTGTGGACAGAAATTGTTTCATGTCGTTGAAAACTCTAATTTTTTACCATTTAGACTTAAACAAATACAAGTTTTCTTATTCATACAAACATTTAATTTCAATATGGAAATACCGTTTTTTTCTTGTTGATCATATCAAAATTTCGACGCAAAATAATGAAACGTATAAGAGATATTCATTTTTTTTCTTGTGGACAAAAATGTATAAACGTATACTTTATTTATTTGACGTAATCCTGAAATTATCTAATTGGCGCATTTGAAGGTGAAAAAAGAACGAATTAAAGCGACGGAAAAGCTATAGAAAGACAAAAGATGGAAACAGTGGAGTATTTCTTAAAACGTGGTCCTGTCTTTATGAATCAGTTTAGATTATAGGCCTATAGAGAGTAAACATTAAAAGCACAACACAACCGTCTACGCTAAAACTTATCGTTACGCAATTGACGTTCGCTAGTTTGACGTTACATTTAAGTGCCGCAATACCGTGCGCGACGTCATAGTATCCATTTTCTCTAAACATTTGTTGATACATGGAAAATGCGATTTGTGATTTATGTTATAAAAACCGTTTACAAAAAAAAAACATATGCAAGCCTATATTCGCATAATAGCTATTATGTTCGTCGAGCATTATGAAAAGTTAAAAAAAAGCACCTTTATTAGGCCCCTATCTTGGTGCAATAAAAATGAAATAGAAATGAAAAACAAAAAAAAAATCATAGACGACTGTGAGTTTCGAACCCATACCAAAAGACAACATTTGAATATTATGTTATATCGTGTCTTTGACCGTTATAATCGATTCACTATTAAACGAGAATAATTTCAGTTGAACTGCTTTATCAAAACAACTGAAATTATTCTCGTTTAATTGTGAATCTATTATACCATTAGACCTCTCTGACCTTGTGTTTTGTGAGACAAAACGTGTTTTTATACCTTATTAACATTAAATCAATCAACCATATCGGATAATTTACCTGGATTCCCGTACTTGACATCGACTCACCCGGGCCAGTGAAAAAATTATCGTTTTCAGTTTATACTCTACAGAGTGTCCCCCCAAAAAAAACGGAACCCTAATTCAAAGTCAAATATTTCAAAGCGTAAGTAAAGAATCTGATTTTTGAATATGGCGTACTAAAGATACATTATTTTTGCATTTGTGTTCCAAATTTCATTTAAAAATATGTATCGGTTCAAAAGTTATAAGCAAATTAATAATGGCACTAAAAAAACGATCTGACATGATATTGATTTTTGCGTCTTGTTTGTTCGTGAAAGCGCACTAACGGTCAGTTGTTGAATACTGTAACGTTGTACATGTATGTACCGATTTTCTCGAAGTTTAATATGTACACGTGCAGTACATTCAAATTGAGTCCATAGGGAGGCTGTTTGAATTAATTTCAAATTATTATGTGATTCATTTTACATGACGCAGTTTTAAATTTTATTTTCATAAATTACAAGCTTGTTATGTTTCCTAAAATTAGTCCAGTCTTAATTTTCTTGCATAGTTTACATTTAAGTGGACTATGATTTAACTCATTTTTGATGACTTTTTGTGTTATTTGTCATGTATGAACATGTTTTGCATAAAGGTCAGTCAATCTGAATG
This sequence comes from Fragum sueziense, assembly GCA_963680895.1. Lineage (NCBI taxonomy): Eukaryota > Metazoa > Mollusca > Bivalvia > Cardiida > Cardiidae > Fragum > Fragum sueziense. Next base: position 7,395,836 of record OY804599.1, on the reverse strand, counting down.
AATCCAGATAACATAATTTCATAATGTTACATCTGAAGATTGCGCATTAGGGGTCATCTTCTGTGACCTGGGAATTTCCATTTTTTTCTATTTTTACACCAACCAATCAAAACGCTCGTTGCAAACGCAGGTCTGTTGTCCCTGACAACAACACCAAAATGGCTGCGGTCGATAGACACGCACTTGACACCGAGCAAAAAGCAAAGTCCGTTAGTTTTGAGAGCAAAGATATGGCATTTATTAATGAAGTGGATAGGTTTCGGTATATTTTTGGCACTGTACTAAGTGGCAGTTTTGTGCGATCATTGTGCTAACCCGAAGTAGAGCGGTGTGTAATTTTGAACAGAAATAAACTATACATTGAGAATGATTATTGGTATACAATTTCAGGAGTAGTCAGATTAGCTCAGTTGGTAGAGCTGCCGACTTGAAAACCGTAAAATAAAGGATCGAACCTCGCGCCGACTTCATCTTTTTGTCCCCCTATTTTTTATCATCTTTATTACATTTTTCCATACCAAATTATTCTAGAAATTGCAAAAACGAAATACAATAACCAATTATGTTTTTATATCCGTGATTTTTAGAAACTTTTAGTTTGGAAAAAAATACATAGTAGGAAAAAGATGTGAAGCCAAGGTGGGAGTCGATCCATGGTCATCAGATTCATGGGTCAGACGATCAACCGACTGAGCTATTTGGGAATCTGTTAGGCAGATGCAAATTGCCAATATATAGCTTATTGTGGTTGGGTAGTCAAAACCTCGTAACTACAGCTTGATTAAGCTGGAGTTACGAGGTTTTCACTCCACACCGACGTTATACGTTTATAAGTTAACATCGCTTTGTTTCGGGTTGGCGTGATGATCGTGTTGAACTGTTGCTGCCATGCAGAATAATATCTGCTTCATAAATACCATGTCTTTGCTCTCAAAATTAACGGGCTTTGGTATTTGTCTCTGTAGTGAAATCACCACACTGGAGGCGTCCATGGCTACTAGTTATCGTTAGAAACGGAAGTGTAGTGTGCACGGTAGTGCGCATGCCCGTGCGCATGCGAAAAATCTTTCAACTTTTCCAAAGTAAAATCTGATTGGTCCAAAGAAAGGTCACAGAAGATGACCCTCGACGGGTCGTCGTTAGATCCTACTGAAAGATAGGATCTATATTTCAATTAGATTGAAAGGTCAGTGTAAGACAAATGAAACCTGTAATACTTTTTAATTGAGCGGTGACCTGCATGTTGGTCAGAAATAAAATAAACTGACACGATTTAAAAACGCAAAAAAGTACTTTTGCAAATGGTAACTCCTACATCTAACAAAACCGATGTATAGATATGTAAACTTGTAAATGTTACAATTATTAACATAACAAGACAGAAAATGACCTTTAAACCACGAATAATGCCAGAATGGACGTCAGATTATGCCAAATTGCACGTTGCGTCAAGAGCCCGGCATCGAACAGGACGACGACAGCGAACCCCGTGTTTTCTTAGGAGATTTATCACCATGTCGCAATGTATAGGCCTCCCGCGATTACCAACCATAGAATTTGCTGCAGACTGAGCCGTCACAAATCTGTTGCGTTAGTGACGTTAACGTATACAATTATGTTGACGTACAGTTGTTACACGCAGCTGACCGGGGCGTGGGTGGTCTGTAAATCTCCCCGTGTCGTTTACACGTCTCATAAACCTTGGAACCGTCGATTCGGCTACATTAAAGCGTCTAGCTACCTTCATTTGCGAAACACCGCAAACCAAAAGCCAAAAAACTCGGTTCCTCTTTCGCAAAGTAAGCCTCAGCATTTTGTACACAATTTTCTTTCGTTGTTCTCGTATGTTTTCAATAAGTAAATCAAAAAGGCAATTTGTACACAAAAAATCTTAGTGATTTAACACGTGGTCTGAATGCACGAGACACACGAGCATTTGGTGATGGGCGTTTCAGATGTCCGGATAGTGTACAGAAAACACGACAAAATCGCTGGGGCGTGAAGTGTATACATTTTCTCATACATGTCCCCAAATATGGTGCCGATCAAGGCAATAGGAAAGGAATGGTGAAGGAAAACGTGTTTTGCGTTTTTAAATCGTGTCAGTTTAAGTACATATGGTTATTATTCATAAGTCTTGGATATTTTGTTTGTGTTCATTTTAGTTATATCGCTTCTCTTCTCTAACAGTTTATTTATTAGCAAAACGATGAAATGAAAATGCACTATTGTGAATACAATGTTTCAAAATCACTTTTGTATTGTATTGAATATATAAACCAATTGTGAAGCGCCAATTTATTAAATGAGTGTAGGCGCGCGCTGCAAAACGAAAAGGTCGAAATCGTGTTAAAATGGTTTTACGGGTATATTCATTTGAATGCCAATATTTTCACTGCTAATAGAAAACTGTCGTTCCTATTGCGTATGTTAATTTGGTGGAGAAATATTACTTAATACATGAGAAATGTACTTACAAAAATGGGTTCCGGTTTTTTTGGGACACTGTAGTTATTAACTACAGTTGGCGCCACAATGTGTCACAATGTTTATGTTTTGTTCAAATGTAATTGAACGTTAAACAAAACATAAACACGTGCCATATATAATACATTCAAAGTTATTATAGATTCACAATTAAACGAGAATAGATACGGTTGTCTTGCTTTAATTTTACGTAGGTAAAGGTAGAAGTTCTACCTAAAAATAAACCAAAACAACCGTAAACTATTCTCGTTTACTTTGAACGCATTATAAACGAGAATCGATACAAATATTTTGGTTTATTTTGGGTAGGATATATTCTGATTTTTTTCGGGAGACAGGGCGGAGCCTAGTAAACGGTTCATTACATTTAAGCTTGAGGAGAAACAGCCTTCTCGCATAGCGGTACATCATCGGTATTATTGCAAAACATTATAACTACAGCGTGAATCAGGCTGTAGTTACGAGGTTATATAACAACTCGTTATACAATAGAACGTTCTTTCAATTTCGAAATGTGTTCAATCTCGTGTCGCACGTTTTTCTCTTATATCAACCTAGATATCGAGAAGTAAACTCGTCGAATAACCTCTTCGCTTAGCCACACCCTGTGAGGTGAATAAAAATGGATTATAGCTGTATTGAAAATCTATTTATAGAACAACTTACACACTTGGATAGTCACGTTTACCTACCCGATTCCCCTATATCTTATTATAGGTATGGTCCCTAATTAGTAAAATATTTTGAATCGTTTATAGCATTCCAACGATAATGTGATGTTTACAAACAAAGAATGACCTCGGCCTACAGGTAAGAAAGACTTGTTATACACGATTAAAATCTTTTATTTTACGCTGCTTTATATATACATACTCGATAGCTCAGTGGTTACAGCACCGGCGCTTCGTCCATTTTCTTTTAGCAAACGTGGGTTCGAATCTCATATAGATCGATGGGTAATTGTATTTTATTCTACAAATATATTTTGCTTTATCATTTTAGAAAAAAAAGATGAGAAGAAAGCAGACTCTTTATGATTTTATACAGATTTATAAGATAATATCGGAAAATCACATACCTAATGTGCTATATAGTGGGTTTATGGCCTAAGACAACATTCAAGTCATGAAACATAAAAGATTCGTTTGGCAATGGTTTATATTGAAAATAAAGAATATATCTATTTACAAATGTGAAAGGGACAAAAACAAAAAAGTAAAACGCAAATAAGGAAAAAAAAATACACGACTGTGTGTGGAATCGAACCCACACAGTTAAAAAAAGAACTCCTTTGATAAGGTCAAGCGCCAACTGTTTAACCATTAGACCATAAACACATGTAATTTCAGAAAGTCATACTTACAATATTATCATTGTTTTCATTGCGATAATTGTGATAACTGTGTTTTTATCTGTGTAACCTTTCATTATCAAATGGGTATGGTCTATATTTTTGGCGGGAATCTGATTATCGTTGGAGGACTATACGATGTGGCGCCAACTGTAAGTATAAATATTATTGTCCACCCAAATTGACCAGGGACAACTTAATTTTCGTGTGCAAAGTCCGTTAGTTGAGCGTCTTAACAAAACATTGTCGAAGTGGGGTCATTACATAATGCAGATGTCCCGGGTTAATCTTGCTGGACAATATACGTTCAAAGTTAAAGGGACATTTCATTCCAATTTCAATTTTTTAAAGTATGTCTTGATGTCAAGAATGGTTATTCTAATGAGTATAAATACTATTAGTTTTTTTTAAGTTGTTGCCAATAAGCGAGAAACACGCATTTAAAGTTGAGACATAATCGATAAAATGCATATAAATCCGAACTGTTGTCCACAACAATTTGTTCAATTTTAACTCAAAAATATAAATTTCCCCTAAACGGCGCAATATTTTGGCTCGAAATTTTCAGAATTTTCATAAGGAAATATGCTCTTTCAGATAAAAATAAAAGTAAAATTTATGACAAAAAATTCTGAAATGTCACTTTAAACGAGAATCGATACAAATATTTTGGTTTATTTTTGGGTGGACAGGTATGAATATGTATAAGTTGTTACTATAAATAGTCATTTATACCTCCTGTCTCCCCTTTTATCCGTTATAGGTCTATTCCCTCATTAGTAAAAGATTTTGAATCGTTTATACCAGAAGACCTTCTGTTTATCTTTTAAGTATTTTGACTTATCGTTTACCAGACATCAATAAGCGAATCTTTCGTGGTCTTCGTCAATCTCCGTTGCCACGGATGTCGCCGAAGTTGCACGAAACGTTTTGTGGGTAGATGGAAGACATTGAAGACAGTTTGTTGAATCTAGAACATTTAATTCTATCTTACTGTACGTTTATATCCAAAATGCAATAATAAGTTAACCTATTCTTCGTCCAATATTTATTCCATATTTTAGATTTTGTGACTTCTGTCCTCTGTCGCGTGATGGGTCACATATGAATTCAATATTTGTGTTAACATGTATTGAGAGACGAAATGTTGCAGTAATACTGTTGTTGCAAGTCATTTTATGCAGATTTTATTGTAATACAAGCTCTATAAACCTTTCCCCGTCTAGACATAGTAGCAAAATATTTGTCCCATGCGATGGAGAATTGTAGGCCAGAGAAAGCAGAGGATTAGAAAGAACAAATGTGACCCGTGACACTAAGAGGGACCATGTGGGAAGTCCATATCATAACAACACAGTTTTAGAAATGGATCAGACTTTTAAGCAGATGTCAACCAGATGTCGTATTTAGAAAACGAAAACAGAGCAAGATATGGAAATATTCTAGATTCAAAAAAATAATAACAGTGAGAAATATCGATCCTAGACAGGCTGCGAGGACCGCGCAGACTGACTATGGTCGATATTTCTCACATTTTACAGAAGGTCCCCTTTGGTGTGATGGATCACAAAAGAAAACATAAGTCGGATCGTATATTAGCAAAGAAATTATTAATACTCATTAAAAAATCCTAAATGGCAAGGCAAATAAGTGAAAGGGTTACAGACAACAAAATTATAAAGGTAAACTGAGATTATTTTATAGCATAAACAATGCTAAGGCAAAAGGAGAAATTGCTGATATTCTTATGATAATTCTGTAATTTTCAAGCTAAAGTATTGCGCCGTTCATGAGTAATGTATTTTTAGTTGTTAAAAGTAAAATAATTGTCGCTTTCAACGGGTTAGATTTAAATGGAATTTGCCATTACCACCTCAACTGTAAAGGCATTTATGGCTTATCAGCAAGAATTTCAGTGAAAAAAAAAAACAAAACAAAACAAAAAAAAAAACAAGAAACACACAAAAAAAACAAAAAAAAAAAAAAAAAAAAAACGCACAGGAATAAGAACACTTGGCATCACACACATACCTTAAAAATGTAATTGGAATATGAGGTCACTTTAACCTTAACTATAGTTTTTGGCTAGTCCCATTTTTATCGTCTGACCAAGAGTCAAATAACTGCTTTTCTCTTAAAACCATGTAATTGCAGCTTAAACAAATTAGTCCATAGTAACGATGTTTTCGAAGAAAAGAGACGAAATTCAAATTCATATACTCTAGACATAAATGCGTTGGTGTTGATCATTTGCACTCCTATACGGAAATACGATACTTAGAAAATAATTTACAAAAAATGTCGATGATTATGTAAAATAAGTTCTAAGTAAGATAAAATTGGAGTAACAGGTGAAAACAACGTGCCCACGTGTCTACTTATTTACGCAATATAGATCTAATTACGAGGGACGTTCAATTAATTTTGGAACTGGGGTTCTATAAGCCATAGTTATGTCGCAATTCAATTTTAAGTTTCTTCAATCCTTCGAAGTAATCCTCTTTGACACCCACACACTTCTAAAGTTTTGAGATCCATTACTTATGTGCCAACAAATTGGCCTCTTTTGGAACACCCCGCAGACACTGGAAAATTGCACTGCATATGGAACATGGAGGCCTATACCGACGACCAGAAGCTTTTTTCGTCATCATAGGGAACACAAAAAAGCCACAAAGGTTCAAGTCCGGCTATAAGGGTGATTGAAGACGCTGTGCAGCATGTGTCTCTTTCAGGAAGTCTTGGACAAGATGACACCCGTGGACAGCTCCGTTGTCATGGATTTGGTACATACCTCTTTAGTCAGTCCTAGACGTGCTCTTTTCGTGATATTTCTTTTCTTTCGCCGACATACATTTCTTGTATGAATGACCGGCAATAGTGGTACTATTTGAAACAATTATTTGAATATGACACCCATTACATTTGAAAATTACCGCGTACAAAACTTTTGCCGCGCTGTTAATTTGTTAGCTATTACGGACCTTGTCTGATCTTTTAGCAACTATTGCTTGCTAATGACACGCCATTGGTGCTTATAATAGTAGACACTTGTTAAATCATTTGTATAAAGCTAAGAAAGCCCACATTTGTTGCATTTATTGCATTATTTCAAAGTATATTTTGCACGGGTGGCTCTCTGTCCTTTAGGCAGCAGGTGGGGGACCCAATGGGCATAAACCTTTCTGTGTTTCAACCCTTTCGTCAAAATTGTATAGCATGTCCCCGATGAAAAACCAACTTTATCTGCTATTTCTTGCACATTGAACCATGCGTCTTGTTCAGTCATTATGGAATCTACAGCAACAATTGCTCTGGCACTATTTCTACCCGGGTTGCCTGAGAGGGGGGCATCATTCAGGCCATTTTTACCAATTTTAATTTTTATAATCTTCCTTAAAACTGGCTTATATTCAACGTTCGAATGTCGACGAATCTGATATAGTTCATTTTATACATGTGCTGTAGATATTTCAAAGCCTATGCGACCTTTAATGTAGACCCGTACATTCTACTTCAGTTCGTTTTCCATTTTGCGCACAGCGAAATAGCCAGTGTATATGACTAAACCAACTTAAAAGATTAATAACTTTTGAACGAGTCAACCAATTTGTCTCAAATTTTGACCAAGTATAGACAGTATTTTTCCCGTCAAATAGCCACAAGCAACACTAGTTCTATAGAACCATGAGGTATGGTGGACAATTAGTACCACTTTTAATTGAACGCCCCTCGTACAAGTACAAACGTTTATGGTCAGTTTTTCTTTTTTGCTATTTGGTGTATCGGTTAAATACAGGTCTTATTGGAAACATGTTTGATACATTGAAATAAGACTTGACCAGTTTTAGTATTTAACCCATTCCCACACAATGATTCTTTTTAACTCCCCAAAAGATTGTAGCATTGGAAACACCGTGGAAAATGACGAAATTGCTTGTGTCAAGGAAAGCGCTCAGTAAGGCGGGTTACATGCAACAAACCGCTTGAAACAGAAATAAGAAAATTATTGCACAATTTCCTACCTGAAGCGTGGCTTATTTTGCCGTAGTCGTTATCATTTCGTTTTCTGGTCAGCTGGGATCAATTTTTGGAAAAATTAAAAGGATACCACAAATAATCCATGTATCAGACGAAAGAGATTTTCAAGGCGGGGTACATGCAACAGACCTTTTGAAAATCGACAAAATCGAGTTATTGCAAAAATATTTGACAAGATTCGAGATTATTTTAGTCCGTATTCGTTATCCATCCCAGCATGCACAATCCCCACCGTGTTGACGTCCCATTTTAATTTGGCATTGGGAAAAAAACTTTGAGACGAAAGAAGATACCGCTGATAATCAACAATTTATCCTTTTGCCTCAATATTTTCTATGGTACTTTGTCCACAAAACATCTGTTTATCAATATCAATTTTGTTGTCTACAACAGTTTTCGAAAGGAAAATGTCTAAACTTTTGCTGATTGGGAAAGGGTTAATGTCCCTTGGTCCAGACCCGGCTCGAATGTCTATTGTCATTTCAATCGTATCATATGATTAAATGTCTTATTTATGACATGCTTAATCAATTCCAAGTCAATTTTGCGTTCATAGAAAACCAAACTTTTTTTAATTAGCAAAAGAAACGCAACTAAAGTTGAGACGAAAATGACAAATTCCATTTACATCTGAATTGGCAAAGAATTTTGTGCTAAACATAAAATTTGTTTACCGTTATGTTTTGATAAACTGTAAGTGTTGTTATAAAATGACGTAACTACGGCTTGAATCAAGCCGTAGTTACGATATTTTACAACAACATCAACGATTTACTATTGTTTGTACTAAATTACGTCACTGTTTGCTAGATAAAAGCAATCCCTATTGCTTTATACATCAACTAGTTTAATCGTAAGGGGGAATGCTCCAGTTTTTCGGAACACTCGGTCATTACTGTAGTAAATTATATGTTTCGTACCAATATGTTTCGCTACCATAATTTCAATAATATAACACATCATTACAATTTACCATTTTCGAGGTAAAAGTGTATTTATTATGCGAAACTGATTTCCTCGAGATGGAAATCGATTATTTAGAGCAAGACAGTCGTAAGTGTGTATGCAGTTACCACTGTTTTGCGTCATTTCATTCATGTGTAGCTGATAAAATAGCTGTAATTCACCAATAAGTGCGCTGACCTATACATTTTCTTTTTGAATTATTACCAGGACATGTTGCTTAATACAATGAGGGAGTTTTATCAAATTCTATTATGTAGAACTTGAAATATTTCCAAAAATATGCAAATTTTGATATACAACACCCCAGCTTCGATTATCAAACCGAACACGTGAGCATGCTGTTTTATACATTTACTCGTTTTTAAAAGCACATATTTTGGGTTTTCTGTTCTTATTAAACGTAAGACGTTACTTTAAATCCGTTTTTGGGACTAAACGATGAATAAACAGCATTTTATTAGCATTTTATTGACCTTGGACAGGTGCAAGAAATTGTGCATGTTTTCAATGTAGGGGTATGTGATACGAATGCCTATAAAATTCAAACAAGATCGCTGACCCTCCATTTTTATTTTATTTTTCAATTGGTAATAACATGTTATTTTAACATACAAAATATAAATAAATTCTATTATTGGGGAAAAATAGGAAACTGGAGCATTCCCCCTTAATTTTATAATTTCCATTTTATAGTGACACGGCGCAGATCGTTTATGCACACGTGCAACGTAGACATAGATCGGCCTACACAATATCATATATCAAATGACTGTCTGATTTAGGTCTACAGGGAATAGTATCAGTGTAGTTCCGCTAGATATACGGTTCTTGGAAACAATAACACTTTGTGACAGGTACAGGCCATTAAAGAATGGATAACGTGATACAAACTTCAAAATCTGGGATCGCCAAATTCAAAAACTGCCGAAGACTACAAAATGGATGCTGATGAAAATAAACTTTGTCAATAATATAACACAGAAAATAGTGAGACAAAAAGAAGAAAACAGCATTTTGCCTTTGTCTCATTTTCCCCAAACCCTTACTCTGGTCTTGTTTTGGGGAATGGTGTAGAGATAATATATCTCCAAATACAGCATATTTGTGACGCGTCATATATCGTTTGTCTACACGTGTTACATTGTGTAGACAAGGATCAGCCCACACAATATTACACTCACACAATAGCATTTCAAATGACTGAATGATTTCTCTAGTACAGGGAACGTACTAAATGGGTCCACGTTAGTTAATTGACTTTACAAACAAGTACAAAACATAATATGTTTAAAGAGACATTTCAGAATTTTTTGTCATAGATTTTACTTTTATTTTTATCTGAAAGAGCATATTTCCTTATGAAAATTCTGAAATTTTCAAGCCAAAATATTGCGCCGTTTACGAGAAATTTATATTTTTGTGTTGAAATTGAACAAATTGTTGTGGACAACAGTATGGATTTATATGCAATTTATCGATTATGTTTCAACTTTAAATGCATGTTTCTCGCTTATTGGCAACAACTTCAAAAAACTAATAGTAGTTATACTCGTTATTGCTTGTTCATTTTAACTTGAGATATTTGCATACCGATTTCACGCTTCAGGTATTATCGATTTAAATGATAAGATACCTTTGAAATATAGATTCTATTTTCGCCTAATTTCTAAGTTGGCTACGTGGCGTATTGGATAGCGCGTTGGGCTCATGATATTGAAGATCAAGGTTCGAATCAAACCAGAATCTTGGATTTCATCTTTTTACTATATGTGCTTTACACCTTTTAATTTTACTATTCACGGTGGGTAACCCACGTGACTTTTGGGAAGCGTTAACACCGAAAACCGAAAAAATCGTCCGCTTCAAGGTATGTTTTGTTTAATTTCTCATCCTAAAACCTACTGATTTTGATGAGATAAAGCGCACGGAACGCGCCTTTGAGGGGGGTGTTCCCGGCTCTAACCCACTCTGCTCTAAATTCAGTGGTTTCTTCAAACATTCGAGCCAAAGTATTTGTAAGTGCAAAACGAAAGTGGGAAGCGTTCACATGCACTGAAAAAACTTTCGCTTAAATGTTTGAAGAAACCACGGGATTCGGAGCAGAGTGAGTTACAAACGGGAATAGTCATGTCAAATGCGCGTTCCGTGCACTTTATCTCGTCAAAATCAACAGAGTATAAGCTGAGAAATTAAACAAAACATACCTTGAAGCGGACGATTTTTTCGGTGTTAACGCTTCCAAAAAGTCACGTGGGTTATCCACCGTTCTATTGATATACTTTCTTTGTGTTTATTTTTATTTTTATATTTATTTAAAATTTCTATTCATTTCAGTTTTATTGTCCAACAAGGTTAACCCGGGACAACTTAATTTTCGTGCGCAAAGTCCGTTAGTTGAGCGTCTTAACAAAACAAAGCCGAATTGGGGTCATTACATATGCAGATGTCCCGGGTTAATCTTGCTGGACAATATATTTCATTATTTTATCAAATTATTTCATTTCAAACATAACATTGCAAAAAAAAAATATTTTTTAATAATAAAAAAATAGTGACCTTCTGAGATTCGATCCTTGGCCGTCAGGTCTGAAGTCAGAGATACTTACCATTACACCACAGACATTGCATGAAGAAAGACTAATATTTAACGCTAAATGAATATTCATTTCAATACAATCGTGACCCAATATGACCCGAATATGCAAATATCTCGGGTTAATTTGAACGATTAATAGCACAGGCGGCAATCACGTGACTTTGTTATGATATATTTTCCTCACTTATGTAAACAAAAACACTCGGTAAGAACACATTTTCTCAAATTTTGAATCAAATACTTAACACTCAATATTGAGATACCTGCCATTCGATACGTCATACTCTCTGGTCTATTTTGATACCAAGATCTTCCCTCTAATTTCTGTCAAAGCTGAGAACATTCGTGCAAAGTATTTTTAAATGCCGTGATATATTTTCTTAAGAAATGTTTGCACTTTGCACGAATGTTCTCAGCTTTGACATAGATTTGAGGGAAGATCTTGGTATCAAAATAAACCGAAGATTACGACGCATCGAATGGTACTCAATACTGAGAGTTAAGTATTTGATTTAAAAGTTGAGAAAATGTGTTCTTATCGAGTGTTTTTGTTTACATAAGTGAGGAAAATATATCATAACAAAGTCACGTGATTGCCGCCTGTGATTAGGATAACCAATCTTGGCATCAAGACATACTTTAAAAAATTGAAATTGGAATGAAATGTCCCTTTAAATATATTTGACTATATTAACGAATTATTGCATAAAATGTGTGTTTTTCAGTCCGTTATTAGCATTGAATAACGGGAAGAAATCGGTCCGATATCGTGAAAACCGGTCTATATTCAGTGCGATACCGGACCGGCTTTGCACTCAAATATCCTCGATTTGATCCTTCAAAATAAACAATTGTCTCTTTTCCCTCAAAATTCTCCACGTCTTACGATAAATAAGCGACGTTCGCTTTGGCGCCAAATTATGACGTAACGTCGTTTTACCGACGTCACGCATAACAAAAAATTCTCGGAAGATTTATAAGAACAAAACAACAATGACGGACATTTTCTTATCTCACCTCGGTTCATTTTTCGCACATATCAAGGGGTTTGGGGTAAGTAATCATTTGAATTTTATGCTTTTTTATGCAATAATAGCCTCAATTCACGTATTTTTTGGTCGTTAACATTCGCAGAGGCCCGCAAAATACGAAAACGACCCTCGTGCTTCGCACTCGGGCGTTCACGTATTTCTTGGGCCTCTGCAAATGTAAACGACATCAAAAACGTAAATTAAAACCCTATAATATCGCATGAATTGGTCAAAATATATTAATAGACCGTTCCTCTCCCAAGTTTGTATCTTGTTGTGGGTACTCGCATTTCTAGTAATGTTTATGGGCAACTGGTCGTGGATTAAATGTGAAAAATGGTTTGTTCTATTGTTTATTGGGGTTTTATGCCGTTTTCAACTCCTATGGTCATATCGCGGCGGCTTGAGCACCTAACCGTGGATTCCAGTTGTTTCTTATACCAGTATTACCACAACATCCTAACCGAGCCTCCAGCTTCTAGCCGAGTTAGGTACACGATATCAAACCATTGGTGGGTGACATTTTTGTCAGAAAGAACATTTGCCGAGCCGGGTATCAAACCTGGGACCTCTCAAGTAAGAGACAGATGCGCAACCAACTGCGCTTAGGCTGCGGCGGTGAAAAATGGAATATGCACTAAAAATTATTTCCGTGTGGCAATATAAAATGCGATCCACGTACACAACTAAGCAAACTCTGGCCCCTTTACGCTCTTCTGGTGCATAAGCTATCTACCATTATGTCTCTTTAAAGTAATGATATGGCTATCAACATTTTCTCCTTTTGCCACGATGTTTTCACAAGTGTTCTCTATTATGCACGTCAAAGCACGAACTTCGTTGGGAAAGTACCATAGTGAACTAAGTACACTTACAAATCACGTGAGACAAGGTTGATCCCATTCCTAACCAATGCATGGTGTGAAAGCTATGGAATATGTTTTACATGTAACATGTGTAATGTCCCTAGCTTTATAGGCTTGTGGATAAATAACTTTAAAGGGTGGTGGTAACAGATGGTCTAATTGCAAAAAATGAATTTTTTTTGAAAAAATATGCAAAACTTTTGTGTACATTTCGTTTGTTTTTGACAAATTTTGGTCCAAAATCTGGGAAATAGTAGTTTTAAAGTGCTTCGTGTCGTTCCGTTTTTTCGGTATGTGTGTTTGCAATTCCTTTGCATTCGCAACTTTTTGTTTTTCAAGCAGTGCCAAGTCATCATGACAAAACATGGAGGCTGTTTAATTCTAATAACAATTATTTACTCGTTTCCTACAATGTTTTATATCCCCGTCAACTATTACGACTTGCTGTTCACACAGTTATTATAAATTCTCCGCGGTACGTAGTATAGCGGAGAATGTTTGTCTTAACACGGTTAATACACACAGGCATAGTGTGTATAGGTATGCACGGGCCGCACTAGGAGGCGGGAAATATGTATATATTTGAGTGTAGTAAATCAGTTCCACGTCAGACTTCGGACCGTTTAGACGTCTTTTTTCAAATGCCATTCGAATTGCAGAATTTAACGTCATTTACGTTGATATAGTATGAGGAAACGGGATATGTACATGTACAGGTTGAAATCCGCCAGCTTCAATTCCCTATGGGTAGACTGAGAAACACTACGTTGTTTCGCGCATGTTACGGATACACGGTTCCCGTAAATGAGGGGTTTTACGTGGACGGCCAGTACCCTACATAGGAAATTGGTATCCCAGTTTGGTTTTGGTTTTGTTTTTTGTGTACTTGGTTGTACTATTGGTTACACCTGCTGCCCATTAAAGAGTCGCCGTCTGGCTGTTGCAAACATGTGTTTGTTTTTTGTTTGTGTGATGGACGGTGTTCAGACCATTGTTTTCCGACTACACTGTTCACTCTACATGTTACTGTTTTGGAAAGGGTCAAACATAACCGTTTAGGACATGGTTATAGGTCACGATAAATGACCTGGCAGAGCATCCCTAGTTAGTAGCTAGGGATGCTCTGTCAGTTCATTTCTCGAGACCTATAAATACCGTGCTCACGTGTTTACTTTAGACAATCTTTTACCAGTAATTACTCGGACTTATAATACATTACGACGTTAATTATTAATTGTTCCAATAATAGTTCTGAAGAACACAGAGAACGAGGCGTTATTTGAAGATTTATTTCCAATCAATATGTCAGGATATAATGATCGTTCCAATTAACCAGTTTTATATTGAACCTGTACCAGGAAAATACGTGTTTAATATAGGGTTAATTCACGTTTTTGAGGTCTTTAACATTCGCAGAGGTCCAAGAAATACGTTAACGCCCGACTGCGAAGCAGGAGGGTCGTTTTCGTATTTTGCGGGCCTCTGCGAATGTTAACGACCAAAAAATACGTGCATTGACGCTATTATTGCATAAAAAGCATAAAATTCCAATGATTACTTACCCCAAACCCCTTGATATGTGCGAAAAATGAACCGAGGTGAGATAAGAAAATGTCCGCCATTGTTGTTTTGTTCTGATAAATCTTCCGAGAAATTTTTGTTATGCGTGACGTCGGTAAAACAACGTTACGTCATAATTTGGCGCCAAAAGGCGAACGTCGCTTATTTAACGTAAGACGTTGAGAATTTTGCGGGAAAAAAGACAATTGTTTATTTTGAAGGGTCAAATCGAGGATATTTGAGTGCAAAACCGGTCCGATATCGCACGTGAATCTGCCGATTAATGCACGATTTCTCTGGATATCCGCCCGGTTTCTGCCCGTTATCCAATGCCAATAACAGACTGAAAACACACATTTTAGGCAATAATGATTCTTAATGACTGTTGAATAAAGGGACCGAGAGATTGATAGACATTAGTTAACAACATACTCGGTACAAAAAGGTACCCCCGTAAAAAGTTAACCAATCTTACGGTGGCACAACAACATCAACAACAAAAAAAAACAACAATTATTTTCGTGATCAAAACCAAGGCTCGAAAAACGTACATGCGTATGGAATAAAGAAACATAAACGTCAGAAACTATTGAAGGAAAAGAAATTGCCGGCTGGACCGCTAATTAGTATAATTATTTTCGTCTATCCTTTTTATATTTTCACAAATTTCGTTGTTCACTGTTCATAAGGTTCCAAATTTGACCAGTCTCAAATAGTGACTTATTGCTCTGCAACGTCTTGCAACAGTTGCAAAGAAAACATTTCGATGGCGTGACAGATTTTCCTATAGAAACAGTTAGCAAGTTCCTATTCCGCGGCGTCTGTGTTCAAGAACCCCATTATCGGAAAATTGGTGCAGTAACTCCATTCAAAAGCCAGCAACGAAGCTTCACGGCTATCAATACGCACTAACAGAGCTGAAGACAACATATAGCGAGAAGTGAATTCCGATTCTACTGTTTATCAATACATTCTTGAGAATATTTTTTCTTGGCTTCAAAGTATAAACGCTACATGACATTTGATTGGAATTTGAAATAGTTTGGATGTAACTGTTCCTGCCGAGGGATACTGTCTATTTATCAGTGATAGAGCTATTGGAGTCTGAGATTATTTATTTATTATCAGAACTGCAGTTATTGAGAACTGATAACCTTGTGATGGTGTTACGGAATGGATTACACTAAGACGTTTTTCAGACGTTTTGATAATACTGGAATGTGTATTATTTTATAAATTATAAGAATAACGTTGACCTTGTAATGGAAAAGCAGTCGTGTCAGAGGATTTGGACATTTTAGATTCATTGATGGAAAACTGAGCTAGTATTCAGAAAAATGGAGAATATAACGTGTTACTCCCAGCCGGATCATCACGGCTTGTTTACCGGTCTAGACTTCTTCACGTTATGGTTGAGCGCTATACCGCTCGTCACGTTATTCGTGATCTCAGTGACGGCAAACGGAGCCATCATTGTGATGTTTATGACCAAGGCCAAGCTGCGTAAATGCAGGAACACGTACATTATGAGTTTAGCCGTTGCTGATTTATTTATCGGTATGACGTTACCGTTGTCTATATTTGAGACTCTCGGTGAGGAGTGGATGTTGTCAGATGACGCGTGTATTTTCTTCCTGACGGTCAGATACTCCCTGTACTATGTAACGATACTCAGTATTATTCTGATCACAGTCGACAGATGGTGGTCCGTCAACTTTCCGTTCTCATACAGAATCAGGCGCAGTAAGAAGATGGCCTTCACTCTGACGGCGCTAGTCTGGCTACTCAGTTTCGCTATACACATTCCTACTATAGGGGCCTGGAATATTCTTCATCTACCTACAGCAAAGCGGCACAAGTACTGCCGGGCACCGTACGAATATAACTCTGGGTTTACTATATCCGCCAGTATTATTGAATTCTTCATTCCACTTCTTATTCTTATATCATTAAACGCTGGACTTTACATCAAACTTGCCAAAAGAAGGAACTGTAAAACTCTACGCAGGTCATTAAGCACGTCGGACGGAGCGCGAGCGTTGTTTAGGAGAAAATCCTCCTCAGATTCTGACAATACAAACAATTCGGACGAGGTGAATGAATACTTGATGTCACGATTACCGTCGTCTTACGTTGCTCAGTTTTTACGGTCAAGCGGAAGTGCGGGACAACAACAAATAATATCAAAACTGTATCACCCTGCACGTCGCGTCAATACACGACGTCTATCAACCGAGTATGCCGCGTTACTTGCCGGGCTACCACGTCGATTCTCTAACAATAATCAACGTAAAGCATCGAAATCGAGTATATCATCACGTGGTAAGACAAATGACGACGTTGTACGGGACTTCCTGATACGTCAGGACAATAAAGCGTTGTTGTCGCTCAGTTTATTGGTGATCATGTTCGTGGTGTGCTGGACGCCCACGACGTTATGTGATATTTTATATTCATTGTGTCCTGGTCGGATTCCATTATGGATAATCCAGCTGTCGTATTGGATATTAGCGCTGAACTCCGCCGTTAATCCCTTCCTATACGGGATAGGTAACTCTGACTTTCGTCGTGTCGCCAAATCCTGGTTGTTTTGTTCACAACCCTCTCAGTTCCGACTGTTAGAGACAATCCTATACAATCAAATGATTCAGCCCTCAGATTTGGTGACTTTGAAAGAAGTGGAGCGTTCAGTCAACGTGTCTACTAGCAAAGATGCGGAGAAAGACAACGAGGGCAATTAATTTATTAACATACATTCTGTGGGATATCAAAATATAGTGGAATTGATTTATACAAAACAATGATAAATCCTTTTGAAAAACAAATATGCATTATGGAACGCGAATATTTTGTTCTCAAAATTAGATATTTTGTGCCTCTACTCTAGTTACCCCTTATCAGATCCCCACATCATGTCCGGTCTCGACGTTGTTGTTGTTGTTTTTTCTCAGAAAATGCATTTGAAAATATTGAGGAGAATGCAGAAAATGCTGATATTAGATTTTGTTGCCGTAAAATGTTGATGGTTCAAAGAAACAATTATTTTATTCAGAGCTATCCCTCATAGGAATGAGTACCCAGAACATAGGGTTTGGATTTCAAATATCAAATTTCGAATATCTTTACCCCTTCATATGATGCTCTTTTGGTAGCAGTGTTGCATTCAAAATGTTTTGATATTCCACGGACGATACATTTTTCCATTGATCTTTTTTCATAATTGTTATCATTATTTATCAACATGATCATTGTTATTTAAATACAGAATCATCACTGAGACATTGTCATCTAATTGGAATTGAAATGTTTTACGATTGAATCAGAATCTTGAATAGGGTCCCTACAGAATTTTATACCAACATGGTTTCAATAAAGCATTGAAAAAAAAAACAGGAGGAAATGTTATAAATAGCAGATCTATATTTTGTTCCGTTTAAAAAGCACACAAACACAAAAAACAAAGCCTATGACAAAGTCTAAAATGCTGTGAAAAGGGAGAAAATGCTGGAATGCAACATTTTCTGTCGTTTCTGGAGTATTTTCAAAAACTTTGGCACTTTCGTACGTGAAAATGTAGCATTCTTTTGGGAAAGGGTTTAACATGTTTGACATGTTATATGCGCTTTAATGACAAAACTCTCGGTGGTGGTTACATTGTTTTGCAATTTGTCTGTGATTCATTGTTAATGATCGTTGCATTATGCTTGTATTTAAGATGTTTTTTTTCCTTTTATCACAGAAATGTAAAGTGCTATTTATTTTCTCATTTGAATTCTTATGTTGCGGAAATCAAATAAATGAACGAGTCATATAACTATTGGCTGTGTTCATTAACTTTGAAATGGATAAAATGTGTTGTTCCTTTTAGTTATAGTTCTAAGCGGGAAGTGATATGTCTTTCAAAATATTGTCGTGGGTCGTTTATTAACAACAACCTCGTAACACAGGTTGTTTAAAGCTGTAGTTAGGAGTTTTCTGTTGAATAGCAGTGATATAATAATAGTCATTGGTTTGATGTTTATGAGTTATTTCTTAAACAACTTTTCATTTTGATTTCATTCCGATCATCAGTTTTCTCTTTATCCACTGTGATTTCCATGCTGTAATTAAATTGTTGACTTTTAAAATTAATGTAGTCTGCATCCCCTTTGAATTAAGGTATTTGAAATATTGCGTTGGCAACCCCAGATTTTACAATAAAATTTTATATTTGATATTAAATTTCATGTATTCAAATAATTTACAGAATTCCTACGTCACAATGTTTCAATGCTTCGACTTGTTCAGAGTTAATCTGAGTCCTCTTTGATGAAAATTCGCTCTTTGATATTTGGATGTCGCTATTTAAAGCGACATCCAAATATCAAAGAGCGAATTTTCATCAGAGAAGACTTGGACTTGTTCAGAGTGAGCGT
Organism: Fragum sueziense; assembly: GCA_963680895.1. Classification (NCBI taxonomy): domain Eukaryota; kingdom Metazoa; phylum Mollusca; class Bivalvia; order Cardiida; family Cardiidae; genus Fragum; species Fragum sueziense. The sequence continues at coordinate 7,376,523 of OY804599.1, read as the reverse complement.
AATTAGAAAAATTGCACAGCCTGTTGTCTCTTTGTTGATAAATCTACAAATTAGCCTACTATAAAATATGTTTTATGATATTTACAACTTAATTAAGGACCAATTGTTATTCATTGTTTATTATTTGATTTGTTATTGTTGTTTATATATCATAAGTATTAGTTATATTGCTATCATTACAATTGTTCATTGTTGAAAATTGTTGTTTTTTTTGTGACTACTTACACAGAAAGGCGATATCCCTAATATAGCAAATAAAAACTAACTTCTTTTTTTATTTACAACATCTTAAATCTTTCAACTGAGATTTTTTTCTGTTTCTTTTCTATATTTTAAGCAATTGCGGGAGAAACTTTATGAATGATCAATGAATGTAATTAAAATCAGTCACTTTAGAAACAAAGCTTTAAGGTATTTCGTGACATGCCCTTTCTGTGTATTGGTTTACGCTCTTTTATACAATTCACATCCGTTATCTCGAAATTACATTTGGAGTAAAAATAGAAAAAAAAAGAATAAATAAATGAATAAATTGGAGATATCCGTAGTTGAATGCGTCTCAATTTTTTCATTTTTTTCCTGGACAACTTAATTACTTAATTAATGATATTCACTAACATTTAACATCGACATAACGTTTATACGACAAACCAGATTTCGAGATATCGAGTGTTATCTGTAAATTTCTTGTATAAATCATCTATGTGGCAAAATGAGTACCTGTGATACGTATTTGTATATCATTATGATGAAAATTAGAAAAATGAATAAATATTTGAAATAAATATTTATAATCTATTGAAATAAACATGTATTTTGTTATTTATTTTCTCAATCAAATGCAAAAGAGCGTTATACCAATAGCATGCAGTAAAGAATGTTTGTTCAAAAGTGTAATTCTATCCAAAATATGAAAAAGTTTTAAACCTGATCAGACTGTGCGGAGGCACAGGACTCATTGGTTTGATATTTTTTGTGAACATTATTATCATAGGTCGATTATGATCTCTGCACCGAAGACTTCCCGATCTGTCAATCGGAATGTAGACTTGCCGATGAAACGATAAATGTCCGACGCCGAAATCGAAATCTTTATTTGTCTAAGTGAAACAAAGTAAGGTTTCAGTGTCGGAGATTATTTTGCGTGAATTGAAATAACATTTATTTTGTCGCTTTTCTAAAAAAAAACCTCGTAACTTCAACTTGTTTCAAGATTTAGTTACAAGGTTTTGAAACACAAGCATGGAACATATATCACATTCGCCCGTTTGTTCGAGCCGTATGACTTATTGACCAAACACGAGTTTATGACACATGCTTACAAATTTTACATTTATGTAAACCAGGAAAAGGGCAACCGATTTGCTTGCGTTTGTTCGAATCTTGCAGGTGTTTCACTTCTGTGAAATTGGAATCACCACATGCAAAATATTAGTAGTTTGGAGATATATAGCGTTTTTTTTTACATTGGTAAATGTTGTATACAATATCCATTATACCGCGGCATACAAAACTCTAAATTCGATTAAACATATGGAAAAAAATATATACCATGTAAAAAAAGTTTAGCAACACTGACTTTGTTAATTGAAAACATGTATTTTCTGTGATATTTATTTCACAACCGTTATATATATTTTAGCATATGCCTTTACGCACAACATTCAAAGGTCCCTTTGTGGTAACGTTAAATATTGTGTTAAAAACATTGTCTTGACGTAGGTGAGGGGTCAAAATAAAAAGTTACAATAAAATTCGGTATCGACTGTGCGGCCATTTTCGAGCAAGAACAGCCGTGGAACGTTTTCTAATCCACTTAATTTGTTTGTACACAGCATCAACATTCACTACTTTATCAAGAGATTGAACGTCATTCGCGTCAGTACGATCACGCACACGTCTTCCTTAAATGCCCCGTATGTGCTCTATGGGTGACAAATCAGAAAGAAATGGATGATAATGGGAGTACTTCAATGTTGTATACGCTTAATTTGGCTGAAAGCATTTTGGACTCTATACCAGTCAAGTCTGGTGCGTTCATGGAGTAGCGTCAGGGAAATTACAACGTATGATCAACGTCGATTAACCGTTTATCTGTGGAGACGATCACGGATGGTGAGTGTAGATACTCTATGTTGAAATTCTTGTTGAAGCCACTCGGAAGTTTAGGTGTTGATATGGAACATCTTTGCCGTGACGTTACGCAATTATGACGTCATCTTCTCATGGCCTCTTTCTACGACGTCCTTGACCGTGACAATCTCAAACCACACAAATTGGCTCACATAGCATCCCCCAATTGTTACTTATGCTTTGGGATGCGCAAAATTCATAAATACATCTTTATCGCCGGTTCTGCCACGTAGGAACACATAAGCGATATAACGTCCTTCTAACGTAAGTCCGTGGCGTAGTCCCACAGCGTTGCAGAAAATTCTTTTTAGTGGCCTTTTTATGCTGGGCAAAGACAATTATGTTCACACCTAAATGTTTTCTAGAATTATGCTCCATACACATTAAAATCATGGCAGACATGAAAACCGGAAATGCGCACCTGGAGTGCGAGACGCACGTGATGGCGGTATAAAATTCGTCTGTTTGTGTTCCCTAGCTATGATCTATTGTGTAAACGTTTGATTTTATGTTAAAAAAATATTTTGGTTACTACAGATATTTACATTTTGTTGCTAAACTTTTTTTATTATGTATATATAAAAAAACGTGGAAAAAGATCTTAATGGTTCAGAAGTACTTCGATCTTGATCCAAAAATGTGTATGCGGAGGCTGATCTTGATCCACGTTGTTTCTTCGAGCTTACTTCTTCTTACCCTTTCTAAAATGGTTATTTTTATTAAACTGTTCCAATGTGAAAGCCACTGCAGTCGAAAAAATAGAATTTTGATGAAAAAGACTTACATGTATGTACAAAAATCTTAGGATGAACTTCATTCTCAATACGTCTGGAAGCACGGTCTAAGTTGACCTCACGTGTCGCTGCTTTTCAACGAAAACCTCGTAACTGCAGCTTAAAACAAGCTGCAGTTACGAGGTTAGCGTTGAAATGCGACGATATGCAAATCTGGTACGCACGAGTATGATTGTCTTGAATTAATCTAGATAGCAACTCCCTGCGGATTGGAAATTGTTGGAATTCACTGAAAACGACCAATTTTACTCTAATACGTCGTAACTACAACTTGTTAATAGGTATATTTACAATGATTTAGAATGTAAATCGACGATATGCAGGTCGCTGCAGCGTGATACCGCCTAAAATGGCATAAAATTTCCAGAAAATCCGGAATCTTGCCAAGGTCGGTTACAGAAGCAAGAATTATTCGCTGCCATTGACTGTTCTCAGGGGAGGCCATTATCGGGTTATCCTATAATACGGTATAATTGTGTGTGGGCGAAATAACTCTATGTTAAATTCATGACAAAACGCTTTACATAACACCGGTTATACTCGAAGACAGTTAACGATGAGTATAGTAAAGTCACATTACGATGACATATGTTTACAAATCTTAATGATATACACGACGCACTACGCAACCGAACAGTGCTCTAATTTTGCATGTGATGCTTCGAATTTTGCAGGTATCCCACATTAGGGCGTTGTGGGATCTCAGTGGAGTCGCCATAGTCGCAGCAGCACCGTAGTAAGGACGTAACTAGAACGCAATAGACGTTGTACACCCGCACTAAGAACGCCGTAGATTCGCCGATGAAATTACAAGAAATTGCTTGAATTTCACACTCTTTTTTCTTCCAAGAAAGACAAAAATGTAATTATTCATTCACCTGAAAATGACGTCTGCATTTTTTTTTAAATTTGGATCAGTATACAATTTTGTCTTTGGGTAAAAAGGCCAACTTCATTGATATCTTAATCTATCTGAATCGGCGACTGGGTCAACTTGTAGCACCTTAGAGGCCCCGTTCGTTTGCCTCGTCCGTCTCTCACCTTTGGAATTATGTGGATGGTTTAACTTAAAACTAATTAAATATACGTATTCACACGTTGAAGGTCAGACTCAAGATGAAATTAACTGGAAAAAAGTATTATTTTTATAGACGTAGCAAGGACGTAGTAGGGTTGCCTTACAATCGCACAACAGTCGCCGGACAAACGCAATAGTCGCCGTAGAGTCGCCGTAAGAACGCAGAGGACGTACCACAGTCGCAGCTGGATCGCCGATGATCGCCGTGGGGTCGCCGTAGGGACGCAATACAGTCGCAGTGAAAACGTCCTGGACGTAGAAGGGTCGTATTGAGGACGTAGAAAAAAACGTATAGAACACAAGACTGCGGATCCCCGGACCGTCGGCGAGAGAAATTTGGAAATCAGAAAGAAAACCAAACGATTTTCGAAAGAAAAATGATATTTTACTAGTTTTCAGGTCGCAGTAAGGTCGCGAGCTATGTGTGAGGGGGGTATAAGAGTTACAAACAAGAGAGGGTAAAAGGTTTTCCAAACTTTAATATAGGGTTAATTCACGTTTTTGAGGTCGTTAACATTCTCAGAGGCCCAAAAAATGCGTTATCGCCTGAGACCGGAGGTCGAAGGCGATAACCCATTTTGTGGGCCTCTGAGAATGTTAACGACCGAAAAAACGTGAATTGACGCTATTATTGCATAAAATATGAAGAATTTGCAAAGAAATGTAATAAAATAAGACGAATAGCTAAAAAACTTTGTGAAAATTTAGCCACATTTACACCGACAGATACCAGAGTTTTCCGGCATTCGACTCGACATATATCGAGTAAGTATGATATCCATTAGACGGGCCGTTAGATTTTCATCTGGTAGCTATGCAGTTTCATCGCATTTTTACTGACATAAATCTTCATTTGGGTTGGCGAAATCGTAACAATATTCGACTTAGTTTTCTTTTGGAAACATACTCTGGATATTCTAACGTTCATTTCAGTGCGAGTAATAAATTTAAAGGTCGGAATTTCCGAGGTAGATCATCTGATTCGTTTCAGACATTCGTTCATTTCAATAATAAAAAAAAGGTTGTAAAGGAAAATTTGCAGTAACTAAAAGAAGAACAAGAAACACACAGGATTACCACCACGTTTGACCTAGACCACAACCACTCAATTCTAATTTCTATCCTTCCGTGTCCACAAAATCCACTTTTAGTTTAAAATCTGTCAGCTGCCCGTTTGTTTACTTTTTGATTCCAAGAATTAAACCTACGTCACTATATTACGTCATCAGATATGGTTACACTGGGAGACCTAGTTTACTATTTGGGTGTAAACTGGAAATGGGGTCTTACAAGAATTTACAACGCGGAAAAGGGAAATGACAAAATTTCGGCTTTATTTTCAATTTTCTGAAGCACTCACAACAAATCCCCGATCGAGGATATTTGAGTGCAAAACCGGTCCGATATCGCACGTGAATCTGCCGATTAATGCACGATTTCTCTGGATATCCGCCCTGTTTCTGCTCGTTAAACAATGCCAATAACAGACTGAAAACACACATTTTAGGCAATAATGCAAAATACAGTCGAAACTGTCGTATGCAGCCAGCCAAGGGACACACCAAAATTGGCTGCATACGACAGTTAGCTGCTTAACACAGAAAAAATATTTTGAAGGCTGGATGTAAATGTGCGCTTGTATGACTGGCCTTATTAATACGAAGAAAAAGCAAGTGTTGTAAAGGGAAAAGGGTACATTTTTATATGACATTTGACTGTTTATCACACCTTTTCATGGTTTATGTACATGATTAGGTAAATTGCCAGATGTATTATCAATATTTGACACATTGCCTGCCTCAAATTAGTTGTGCATGGCTCCTTAAGGGGATGTAGGTAAAGAGCAATTGGGACAATTAAAGGTGGCCACTGACCACATTAGACAGTATATTGCTATTCACAGTTACTTTAAAGAGTAAAATTGCATGGGAGGACCTGGGCTGGCTGCATACAACAGTTTGGCTGCTATACACAGGTGACCGCTAACACAGTTTTGACTGTACATGTATCATAAAATGTTAATGTTCATTATCCAGACGATTCAAAAGACAACACATAAACAACATAAGTATTTAAGTACAAAACCTATTTTGCAAAACAGAATTATGTTGAGAGTCATCTAAGAAATGTCATGACAAGGGACTTAACCATTTCCAAAAACAAGGCTTGTTTTGACTAATAGAAAATTCGTTGAAAAGCATTAGGGCATTTTTAAATACTTTTGTCATACTATTTTTAGATATTTTCTGTACTGAATTGTTCAAAAATCCTATCTCTATTAGCGCAAATTTTATCCTCTGCAACAGCTTTAAAGTAGTCCTTATTTTGCCGTTTGTGAGAGGCATAATGTATTTTGTAAGAGAAATGAGTTATTTCTACATCCTTCTGTGAGACAATGGTGTAATCTTGACCTTGGGAATAATGTTATTTTATTTCATATTTCTGCAGTCTGCAGCTTTGTTTAGATTACCCCTGGGAAGCTAGCTAACATTTTCCACAAACAACATATTGGTATATGATCGTTCAGCAAAGAGGCATTAGATAACATTGAGACAAAAGAAGGAAATACTAATAACAACATCCCCATTTTGATCTCTATTTTCTATGCTTTAATATGCACATTGCATTTCTTATTCACGTCATTAATTACGTCGACACCTTATTTTGAGCATACTCGGTGTTCGTTGTTTAGGAAAGGATTAAGGCCACTGTTAGTAGGTTGTCTTATTCTTGCAATTCTGTCTTTGCAAGAAATTGATTTGTATAAGAGATTAAATGCTTTGCTGTATACACTGTTGACTCTCGTTATGTCGACGACGCTTTTTGTCGACCAAAATGATATAGGCTTGGACACGCATTGTCAAATTAGGGTTGCTTGTGCAACCACTGCAAAACTTTTAAACTGACATTTCACATTTATATTTAATAAATTTTACTTTTATTCTTATCTGAAAGAGCATATTTTCTTATGAAAATTCTGAAAATTTCAAGCCAAAATATTGTACCGTTTAGGAGAAATTTATATTCTTGTGCTAAAATTAAACAAATTGTTGTGGACAACAGTTCAGATTTATACAGAATTTGTCATTTCTATCTCAAATTTAAATGCGTGCTTTTCGCTTATCAGAAGCAACTCCAAAAAAAACTGATTGCATTAATGCTCATAAGAATAACCAATCTCGCCATCAAGACATACTTTGAAAAATTGAAATGAAAATGAAATGTCCCTTTAAGTACTTTAAGTGACTAATTTTCAACGAAGGACACGTTTCCCTCGAAGTGTCTTCGTTTTTAACATTGGTCCAGTTGTAAACAATCCGAATAGCAAGGACAGACAGTTTGCTTTGAGTCAGGTTTCATACGGTGATATTTACAAAGGTCCAAATTAAAAACAAAATGCAAAGGACAATTCAAAGTGTATATTTATGCATCTTTTGTTCTTTATATAAGGAAACATTGTTTACACTGAAGACATTATTTGTCATAAGCAATTTCTGTATTTTTCACAATGTTTTTTCAGAAGCCTTTATCTTCTATGGCGTCGAAAGGCATCACTGTATAGAAAGGTATAAGTCAGATTTCAGACAGACTTTAATGCATCCATATTTTCAGAATATTGCCGCGAGTTATATTTCATATTAAGAGACATTAACCCTTTACCAAACAACAAACTTTTATACCACCCATTATTGAAAAGAGATACAGACAACCAAATATGTGTAAATAAAGAACATTTTGCTTTTTTATTAACGTCTTTCAGATAGGAGGGGACATGGTCTTCATTAACACATTCTTCGTATGTTTCGATGCTGTACAAAGATTCGATTCCTCTATCAATGACATCCACGCCAGGTTATGTTTGAGAAAGGGTTAAGAGATATACGATATCAAAATGAATCCCAAAACTGCTGTCTAAAAACATACAATATTCTGGCACGTTAATTGGAGATAGGGTTCAGAAGTCTTGTAATGTCAGCATTAATCCACCGGGTAGATTATATTCGTGAGATATCAATGCGAAGATCTTGCGATGCTTTTCGAACTAATTCTAAACTTACTATCACGAAGTCCCAGCAGTCCGCTCGAAGCTATTTAAAACCACGTTACCTTCAATAGATACGTCACAGTGATTTAACCCATTACCACACAGTTACTCTTTTTGACTCCACACAAGAAAAATGGCTATGGAGAACATTTTGGCACATGAAGAAATTGCTTGTGACAAGCAATTTCTTCATTTCCAACAATATTTTCCATTCATAAAGACCACAAAAATAAAAAATTCCATTCACGTTAAATTGTCGTCTGCGGGATCTTTAAATTTGGACCGCCCTAAAATTTTGTCTTACGGAAATGGGTTATCTTGTGATGATTTTACAGCCAATTCTAAACTTACTATCACAATGTCACAGCAGTCCGCTCGAAGCTATTTGTAACCTCGAGACCTTCTATAGCTGTGTCACAGGGATTTAAAATGCTGATAACACGTGGTATCAAAAACCTAGATTTCTTTTGTCTCTTTAAAAAAAAAGATTGACAATGATTAATAAATTTAGAAACACATTTTTAACAATTCCTCAAAATGTAGTTATACGTAACATATCGTGTTCAAAGCGGGATCATTTGTTCAATTATGTCATAGTACACGCATTACTTTATATTTATAGAAATATATAAAATGCACGCTTTTACGTGCACTCACTAAGTATATAGAGGTGCCCTTACACTAGTTTTGTCCGTTAGAGACTAAGTTCATCCTTTAATCCGACTTATGGCCCCTTTAGTACAACATACCCTTATTTTTTCATATAATTTCGCTCAGGTCCGTAATTTAGCAACATATTAATAGGCCTACGTTATTTGCAAATTAGTTAATTTTTGCATTCCATACTTTATAACGGTTTCTTAAATGGAAATATTTAAGCTATGGTCACACATAGCCGGTTTTACGATACGGGTCCACACGGAATCAAAACCGTGTCGACCCGTGTCGACCCGTTTCAACCCGTATTGACCCGTATCGCCACCCGTTTAGATTCCGTGTGCGGTTTGTGAGAATGATACGGCAGCGATCATGTTTTGGCTTTGTGTGCGACAACCCGGTTTATACCGCATCGACCCTTTTCAACCCGTATCTACCCCTATCGTTTACCGTATCTCATTCTTGTACCGAAAAATGACCTCGTGTCTAGCGGTACAATGCACGTGAACTGCATGGAGTCCCACACACACTCCATTGCGCCGGCAGTACGGCGCGGGCCGGTTTTTTGGTAATATTGACGAGATACGTCGTCGATATATCGACTCATCGGCCGACGTAAAAGCGATCTTTGCGTGACTGACAGGTTTTGGTAACATCGGGAAAATTTTTGGCAATTAGTTAAACAGACATTGTTGATTGATCGACGACTTTTCCGACGAAAGTAGTATTTTTGTATGATCCGTGAGGTGTCAGCCTTTCAAGTTACAATCAACCGATCAATCGGCGGCTTTCTCACGTTTGAAGATGTCGGTAAAGTGTCGATGATTACTCGACTTTTAGATATCGTCGAAGTGTTTCGACTCATTTACCCTGTCAGAAATTGTGCCGTAGACATCTCGCAGAGCCTTATTCGATATACTGCATAGTGTTCCCTGTCGGGTCTCGTTCGACGACGTGCATACCACCTGCTTACTCGCGGATACAAAGAAATGACCTACGCTTCTGCAAAGGCCTCATTTTTATGTGACTGATTGAAAAACAGTTTGATTTGAAATATTCCGACGGAGGTAATGCGGAATCGTCGACATTTTGACAATTTTTAGCCTGTTGCACAATCTTATATCGATGTTTTCTCTACAGGCAAGGTATCTGCCACAACACGCTGTCGCGTCACTGGCATTGCAACGTCTTACATCAAATTGTATTTAGTGATAAAAATGCTGTAAATCACCGACAGAAAAATAACCAGGATCAATGCTTCTCTTTTGGTTGCCGCTTGACACAAATATCCCTCGGACAAAATAATATCGACAGTGGTCTACTCGTCATCGCAAAAAAAAAGAAAAAAAAAGAAAAAAAATAGGAGTAGATCTAATAATAATAATAATAATAATAATAATAATAATAATAATAATAATAATAATAATAATAATAATAATAATAATACTAAGAAGAAGAAGAAGAAGAAGAAGAAGAAGAAGAAGAAGAAGAAGAAGAAGAAGAAGAAGAAGAAGAAGAAGAAGAAGAAGAAGAAGAAGTAGAAGAAGAAGAAGAAGAAGAAGAAGAAGAAGAAGAAGAAGAAGAAGAAGAAGAAGAAGAAGAAGAAAAAGAAGAAGAAGAAGAAGAAGAAGAACATCAATAATAATAATAATAATAATAATAATAATAATAATAATAATAATAATAATAATAATAATAATAATAATAATAATAATAATAATAATAATAATAATAATAATAATAATAATGGTATCAAAGGCAATACTACACACGACAAGGGTAGATACGGCTTTTGTTTCTAGCTGAAAGGGGTCCGTGCGGGTCAATACGGTGAGACACGGGTCCTCCGGGCGGTGATACGGTTTCGAAATCCGTTTGGATTTTTGAACAAGACCAAACATTTTATGAAACCGTATCATCGCCACGAAATTCACACGGAATTGATCCGGGTTACGATACGGGTCAATAAGGGTTGAAACGGGTCGAGACGGTTTTTAATTCCGTGTGGACCCGTGTCGAAAATCGGCTGTGTGTGAGTGCGATTTTTTTTTTATTTTGCCAGCACGTTGATTTCAATATCCGTGCACGGAAGTGTCACATTCCGTGTCGACCCGTGTACCTAATCCGTATCGACCCTTATTGACCCGCAGCTGCACATGTCTATAATATTCAGTCCTATCCGTGTCGACCCGTATCGACCCTTACCAACCCGTACCTTGCTTTCTGAAATCCGTATTGAAAAACCTTATCTTGCCGTATCAACCCGTCGAGTATGCAAATCACCCCCAAATTCCGAAGCAAAACCGTGTACGGTTTATGAGAACTAAAACCGGTTCGTCACCCGGCTATGTGTGACCATAGCATTAGATTTTATATTAACTTTGCGAAAGATGCAAAATAACAACTTTTTATATTTGACATTTTCAACTAGTTATTGTGAAACCTGCATTATTGCAATTCCATCGGATGCTTAAAGGCATCCATCGTAATTACTGTTTCAAAGAGCATACGTAATGACAGATTCCCGATCTTATCCTAAAATAAATTTTAACCGTGATTTTGAAAAATGGCCCCTTATGTCTTTAGAGACCAACGTGGATCTAGATCAGACTCCGTATACACGCAGTCTGATCTTGATCCATGTTGTTCTCTTATAGATTCTTCATGACGTGTGACAAATCATCAATAACAGCATAGATTCTGACAAGACTGCAGATAGTTACGGCTGATCAGATAAGATGGCTAATTAAAAAGCGACAAGGTCCACTTTCCCAGGTTCCGGCACATTCAAAGCTATTGCTTTACACGTCTGGGTCAATTTTACAATTCACGTGGATACTACTACACGTGAGTATCTCTTCGTTTTTCAACAAAAATCTCGTAAATGCAGCTTGTTTAAAGCTGCAGTTACGAGGTTTTTGTTGAAAAGCAGCAATATCTTATTTAGGGTCGGCGCATCTGGCTTTTACGGCTATCATATGTTTTCATTAATAAACGTTTATGTCTCTTTAAAAGGGGCTAATTGCAAACGAGAAAGGGTTTGTGTTCAAACAGGTTGTGCGAGCCGTGCAACCTGGCCAGGTTTGAGACCTTTCGAACTGTACGATCAAATGTACGTATGTACATGTATGTTATATGTCTTTCTGTCTTGTTTAAAAGCTGTTTTTGAACTATGGAGTTCTTCTTGTCACATGTACGTGCGTCTCTTTCATTAAAGATTACGATATTTTAATTAGGACTTTTCAGTATGGCTAGACTATGGCTAGGAATATCAAATCACATGAAATGCCATATTTGATCGTCGACCTATCAAAACATCGTAAAAACAGTTCTAGTAAAATGTATTTACTATGTTTCCAATATCTGCGTATCTTTTCACAACCTTTTCGGAAACAAAACCTGGTCTCGAAGTAAATTTTAGAGATGGAATTGAAAATATTTAGGCAAAAGAAGAAAATGTTGATAGCCAGCATTTTCTCCATTTGTATCGGTAATATCTTGGTTTTATTATACACACCACTCTTCTTTATAAACGTCTATTTTGTTTCCACATCGTCGTTTTAATCGGAGCAGTCTACTTTAAAATAAAGTCGTTTGGGTAAGGGTTCAAGGCAACTCGCGTGGAAACGTTTCTTTCATGGGTTTACGTACTTGGTTTTTGTTTTCTGTTGTAACTTTTTTGCTTTTCTTTCAAAAAAACAAAAAAACAAACAAACAAACAAAAACATTTCGGTCATACACGTGGCAAGTCGTGTGAATAAAAAGTAGTTAAAGATTGGTAAAAGTAATATAGATGAATGCAAAAGATTTACTATGGTTTTACGTCGATTTGATTGGCGTTTTTTTCGTCGTTATGTTTTTAAAGTAGGCGTTAACACTAAGAGCCGCAATTAAAAAAAAGATATTGCAAGTGACCAGTAACGCATATATTCATTCTGTGAGTTGCTAAAAGAATTTTATTGTAACATTTCTTTTCGCTATTCTGCATGTTAAGAAAAAAAATCTTGTTTCTGCGGATTTGCCCTTCGGTTCGTTAACATGAATTTGGATGTACTTTGTAACAAAATAAATATGCTTTTTGAACTCCAGAGAGTTATTATATTTGAATTAACCTTGGTATCGCGTGCTAACTGTCTTTATCTAAACAAATAATCTTCACAGCTTTTGTTCTTGCACGTTTCTGTTTATTCTGCTTTGTACTTTAATAAACACACTGCCTCAAGTAGACATGAGTAAGCATTGTTATAACCATAGATATGATTTAACCCTTTCCCAAACAAGAATTGATTTTGACGTATTTATAGAATAGGCTATCAGAAAATATTGAGGCAAAAGAAGAAAATGCTGAGAACAAGCATTTTCTTCTTTTGTCTCAATATTTTCTTTGTCTCATTTTAAACAAATCATGTCATTTTAAACTAATCAGCATCCATTTCATCACCTTAAGCAGTCTTCAAACTGGATAAGCCTAAAATCATGATGATTTGGAAAAGAGTTAAGTCACATCCACCCACAATATTTCTCTCAGAGCTAAAGATAAGAGGGGCGATTACTTTTCAGATTGCAGTATTTCTCTTATTGTTCAACATATCCTATATTGTGGGTACTCATTAGAATCGTCTCGTCGAGGCGGTTTCAATACATACCATATAACATAGTTTGGAATTGAAATAACAAAGTTAGAATAATTAATTCCCTCTTTTTAATAGCTCTGAGTTGTCTCTGTTATTTTCAAAAGATATACACAGCCTCAGATTCATTAAAGATGCACCAATGCTATCTTTTTTTAACAAAAAGAGAGATATCTATAATGTAATTAGAATTATCGAACAGAAGAGAACAAAATAATAGAAAATATTATCGACATGAATTTTGATCAAACAGTTCCAATGTACTTTCACTATAAATGCGACACATCAGCAAATCTGTGAGAATTGCGTGTTATTTTCGATTTAGGGTCACAAATTTATTATATGAAAAAAACAATAATAATAACCCCCCCCCCCCAAAAAAAAAAAAGAGAGAGACACGTATTAAATTTAATTATAATGATTCAACTATAGATTCGTAAACGAGCGCTATCGTTACGTAAGGTAACGAAAGCCAATACCTGTATGAAACAAACCTAAATTATCAAGGGCAAAAATACCAACCAAGTGCAGAACAAATGTCCCAAGAATGGAAAACGTCATCATCAAAATTCTACGCCTACCACCGAGATTCATAGATATGTTAGAACAGCTTGGTAATAACCATAATATTGCATGAATTAACGCTTTCCCAAGCAAGACCTGGTTTTGACGTCCCTAATAGAAAAGGCTTGAGAAAATATTGAAACAAAAGAAGAAACTGCTGATAACCAGCAATTTCTCCTTTTGTCTCAATATTTTCTGTGTCATATTTCATACAAATCATATCTTCAATAACTTTCATTTTGTCATTTGTGGCAGTTTTTGAAGTGAATCATTCTAAAATTTTGTCGTTTGGGAAAGGGTTAACGCTTTCAGAAACAAACACTGATTTTCATGGGACACTAAGAGAGATATTTGCAATGCTTAAAGAAAAAAAAAACAATTAAAAATACTGATAACAAGAATCGCATCCCCACTATTTCCTTACAATGCATACGCTGTAATTTAATAAGCAATTGTTTTAACAATTGCTAAACTTATGCTTTTTGGACCAGTGTTGCAATATGTTGTCTGAGAGAAAGCTAAGATATGATACTGATAACTAGTCACATGTCATTTCTGCACGAGTTAGATATTTCTGATGCCCTTAAATCATGTTCTAGACCGAATATTCAGAAATTATTCAAAAATGCCAACGTTCGCAATATTGATCTATCGCTTTATGAATAAACTCTTGTGCATTATACGTTCTCACCTACAATTTTGCATAGCTGTTAAATTTCATGCTTTTTCATCAAAAGAGCTTGAAAACTTAAAGGCAGAATAACACTTAACATCTTGCAAATTTTCCGAGAACTTCGTACAAAAAAATAAATATATATTATTAAAATTTGGTCTTTAAATTGCATATATGCCAAATCTTAGCTTTCTACCTTGTGTATTGGCTTACATGTAGATGTCGACGGATTTAAAACCCCATGATTTGTTGTCCCGGGGATAATATTTACAATAATGGAACATATGGGGTTTTAGATCCGTCGACATCCTAGCCAATACACAAGATAGAAAGCTAAGATTTGGCATAGATGCAATTTAAAGGCCATATTTTCATAATACATATTTATTTTGTACGAAGTTCTCGGAAAATTTGCATGATTTTAAGTGCCATTCCCCCTTTAAAAACACCAATTAAAAGACATTAATTCCCTCCTCTTAGTATGTTTACTTCAACAATGAGATCATCTGGCCATTGTTCAAATATTAAATCAGAAGAATCATTACCATCATTATTCACCTATCCTTGGCCTCCGTCCGTCCTCGAAGACGATGGACCAATGCGGAGCCTCACGTGACAAAACAACAAAAGCAACAACAATTACAGCGAATGTTAGATAATTCTGTTGTTACGAGATCGATCCGAAAACGGATTGGAGCAGCACAGAGAAGACGAATAAACGCAAGATTTCTTCTGTGTTCGGCAGATCGACAACACGCAATATATGTTTTTTGACGAACAAAACAAAATGTTTTTTTTCGTCAATAACCATTTAAAGTGACATTTCATATTTATTTCATTTTTTTAAAGTATGTCTTGATGCAAAAATTGTTTATCCTAATGCGTAGAAATGCTATCAGTTTTTTTGAAGTTGTTGTTTATAAGCCAAAAATATGCCTTTAAAGTTGAGAAAGAAATGACAAATTCTATATACCTGAACTGTTGTCCACAACAATTTATCATATTCTAGCACAAAAATAGGAATATATATTTCTGGTAAACTGTTCAATATTTTGGCTTGAAATTTTCAGAATTTTCCTAAGAAAAGATGCTCTTTCAGGTGGAATAATATGTAAAATTTATGTAAAAATAATTCTGAAATGTCACTTTAATCAAGAGCTGTCCTTGACGTCCAAGAAATACCTGACATGTTTACACATTAACTGTAGTTGTTTCGTTGCGTCAGGTGAATCACGGCAATGACGGTTTGTGCGGCGTTGTTCCGGAAGAGCGTCTACGATGACTGTTAGGGTAGGCCATCCCTAATAAAACAGTTTGTATGTATGTTGTTATGACAAGAAACTGTACAGTTTAAGTCATTAAAGTATTGAATCTTGAATCTTGAATCCTAACGAGATTCGAAAGACTTCGGAATTATTCGGGCGAAGTCGAAAACATTCGGCGGTGGAACTTTCCACCGCTGAATGTTTACGACCGCGCCCGAATAGGTTCGGACACGTAACGACGCCGCTGGAACAAAATTCGATGATTTATGAATCTCAAAATGGCCACATTACGAGTATTCTACGGGTGAAGCATTTCACTTTCCCAAGCTCACTGTGGTGCTCTTCAAATTGGTTCATTGACACGTTCTCTAGCAATCCCTGGTTTTGATAATCTTACTAACCGCACCCTTTATAATGCAGATAAAAACATCCATTTTTGTTGATTTTCTAGAATTTGTAAAGTCTTCTGTAACTCTTAGAAAGATATTTACAAAGTATTAACTATAAAAAGCGAATATAATTTCGGTTGATTCTACGATGTAGCGGGATTATGATTTAACCCATCTTCGCAAGCCAAGGGTTACTACCTCCACTTTGTTCCTTACGAACCCTTGGCCGCTCGCTTCTATTGAAATCGAAAGTACCACCATGCCACCTTTCGGCGATAAAGAGTCGCGGCCCTTTGCAGTTGCTATTTCTGGCCAATCAAAAGCCTCGTACTAAAACGTGTTAGGCGATGCATCAAATACGGATATCGATTTTGACGTCAGCCGTGACGTTTTCGTTTTGACAAAGAGGGCTTGTTTAGTGTGTTTTGATTGGATAATGGGAAAGTTATCGCGTCCAATGAAATCGCACGGTGGTACTTTCGATTGCCATAGAGGCGAGCGGCCAAGGGTTCGTAAGGAACAAAGTGGAGGTAGTAACCCTTGGCTTGCGAAGATGGATTTAACCTTGCATAACCGCATGTTCCAGTTTGGATCATTTGTTTCAATAAATCTGCATTATTTCGCGGAAAATCAATGATATTCCTCTGAGTCTGAGATAAATTGCAATAAATTGTCAGAGTAAAATAAAAGTTTGACATCTGCTTTTAACTTGAAGGCTTTCTTTAGAAACCCGGAACTAAATTGTTCGCCTCGTAACAAAATGGGGCTTATCGTAAGTGCGAAACGTATTGGCATAGATCGGACTTGCGCTCTTCGCAGTCTGATTCCAGTCGTAAGTGTTCGCTTTTCATCGAGTTTCTCTATTTCAGTTAATTTCCTTCTTGTTATAGATGCACTCTGCTAATCTGGGCAAACTAAATTTTCTTTAATCCATTTTAATCTTGAGCACATCTTCAAATAGCGTCATGTAGACATGATCCGTGTGATGTAAATATCACACTAGACACAATTTGTTAAACAAGACATACCGTTTAGGGGGCAAAATCAACGCATTTCAAATAATATGTATGTTTGGTGAATCCTCTACAATTTGGCGATAAAACAATCAGAGATGCAGATCTTGCAGCATAGTCAGTACCTTTGTATCCTATTCCTAAAGGAATATACTAGTAACAAGGTTTTTGTTGAAAAGCAACGATATTAGCCTTGGTTAAACGAACAATGATTGTATCAAAATCATGGTTCGTGCAATTGGATATTTTGTTGTTGTTTTTTTAGGAAATTCATGACCATTCTTTCACGCTGGTGGTGTTGCTTCGAAATGTTTTTATGCATCACTATAAGGGGCGGAGTTATACATGTATATGCATTTTACGGAAACGTGTTATTATATTCGTTACGTATCCGAACATATTCGGGCAACGTCATAAACATTCGGCGATGACCTGTGCGTTCCACCACCGAATGTAAACGACGTCGCTCCGAATAATTCCGACTGCGCCTGAACCTCACTACAATTCTATACCGGGGTCAACGGAATTGACCACGGCTTACGGTATTATGGGCGTATCGAAATAAACGATTTTGTTTCTTTGTGAGTTTGAGGTTCTGTGTCAAGCCTCGTTTTTAAGCTCCCTCCGGCAATCGGATTTCTCGGTAGTCTTTTGTCTGGCCTTTATCCAAGATGTTAAGATTGTGAATTGGTTAAGTTTAAATTGCATCCGTTATTAAAGCTCCGTAACAAAAAGAAAAAAAAGAAAGAAAATAAAAAAATAAAAAAATAAAAAAGTAAAATAAAATAAAAAAAAATAAAATTAAAAAAAAAATAAAATTAAAAAATAAAAAAGCATTCCGGTTTAGTGAACCTGTGTGAATTTTTTTATTTGTTACGTCATAAAGCCGATATGAAGTCGTTTTCTCTGCGTTCTCGCGACCTTGAAGTTCCCACGCATTATAGGAACGTTAAGCTACGTTATTTTGCCGGTCCTTTTGCAAAAAAAAAAAAAAAAAAAAAACGGGTCTGCTTGTTTGGCACCTCTACCGGAGGACTTACATCACTAAACGGTTTCTTACAAATTAAAAAAGCTTAATTCTCATGTATTGATTGTTGATTAACTCAATAATGTTTAGCTGTGTTGACCCCGGTTAGAGGCTTTGCCTTTTTTTCATTTTAAGATGTTTATTTTATATTATCTCCAACTCGAACTACATGCATCGGAGTGAGACAAGGAAAGTACCCGCTTCACTCAAACAACATTAAATTTTAAACAACAACAACAACAACAGCAACAACAGAATAACGGGAACTATGTCCGCCAATTGGTCTACGATGTAGCTTTAAAAATATTTCGAACCGCCTAGAGAAAAATGTGTGATGTCAGGAAATAAAAGGCCTTAATAAAAGTGCGAAAACGAATCGGACCTATTCAGATTGCATAATTGGCGCAGTTTGGCTGGGTCGAAACTATCCCATATGGTCATTTAGTACTCGGCTTTATTGAACAGGTACATGTATGTTGCCGAAATAGCATTTGAGTAGCAAACATTAACTTCCGAAATAATTAACGCAACAAAACCCCAATTCCCATGCCCCGTCCCTAATTGTGTCGTAAGAAATAAAGACGAATAGTCTACGACATTTTAATACGATTAAATCATGCAGCATCACGGAGTTACTATCAAGGAATTCTTTTTCCTGCCTACGCGAATTGAATTTCGATGACAGGAAATTAATTTAAAAACTCCTATCTTGTAGATGGGTTTCCAGCTTTCTAGATTTTATTGGAAGACCCTTATTCAAGACTTAAAATTTTTAGGTTAAAGAATGGTAGTCTGGTTCTCTGTCGTACTATGTATCTAGTACGTCAGGGATTCAGTAATAATGGTGGCCTCCAGGGGGTGATTTCACTGCAAAGATAAAGAGCAAAGTCTGTTAATTTTGAGAGCAGAGATGTCACATTTATGAAATAGATCGGTTTTTGGTATAACTTTAACACTATCAGTAACAGTTTTAAACGTCAGAAATTAAGCGGTTTTAAATTATGAACATGTAAACTTTATTGTGACAATTTGGGTAATTTCGTAACCATATGTCTGATAAGCTCAGTGGTAGAGCGTCTAACTTGTGTTCCAAAGGTCTAGGCTTCGAATCTCACCATGGGTACATGTTATTTTACTAATAAATCTATTTATTTTACATTATCTCAACAAAATAAACTATTCTAGAAATCGCAAAGATTCAATAAAATAATATTTGTTAATTGTGTTTTTATTGCGTCTTTGCAATCTCTAGAACCGTTTGGTATATAGAGATTAACTAACTGAACAAATGTGATATGAAAATTATTTCACGAGAATGGGGTGTGATGCGGTTAAAAAAAAAACGAGTCCGCTTTTTAACCGCATCTCACCCCATTCGAGTGAAATAATTTTCATATTACATTTGTACAGTTAGTTAATCTATTTATTACATACCTATTTTGGGAATTTAACCCTCAATTTGGGGTAAAATCTTTTTTAAAAAAAACGTTCTTATTCCAATCTGATCCAAGGCTTTACGCCGCGCATGTATACATGTTATTTGTGTATTCAGAAAAAAAGGCCGCCATTTTGTTTAAATTTTGAAGCGAGCAAAGAATGGAGCATATATCTGGACATTAAATTATCAAAAATAAATGTAATGGACGAATTAAAAGCGAACTGAATAAATTTCAACCTTTCTAGTCTAAATTTTCCAAAAGTCCAGTCTAAGTTACCAATAAAAACAACAACAACAAGGTCAACTACTGGAATGACAGATTTGTTAAAGAAACAGAATTTTCATCGAAAACTATTGATTTAGCGTGTTTTAGACAAAAGGGATGGTCTAGCAACAATCTGTATCCAATTTTGTGATGTGTCGTTCGGTTGCTTTGAGCAGGCGTGAAAACATCAGTCTGTGCAAGTGATTTGAATATAGGCCTATCACGGAACAAATTTCGTCATGTTTCCCTTCAACACTCCAGCGCTGGATAGGTCTTCGCTTTTATGATAAAAATGTAGAAAAAGGGCGTAAACAAAGAATATAGGTTAGTTCTCTTTAGAATTTTTTGCATGTAGATCTTATTTGACATACATTTACGATGTTATGCATGCATGGAATCTGTAAAGGATAATGAATTAATGGGGAGAAAAGAATAAAAAAGTAGTTTCGGCAGGAGTGAAATATTTCACTGCAGTGAAAAATCAAAATTTATTTCACTGTGAAAATCCAGGATTTCACTGCTAGGAATGTAATAAAAAATGTAAAAAATAATAATATTCGGGAACAAAAAGATATATCCGACCTGGGATTCGAACCATGGACTACGGTCAAATTCAACCTAGGTACACAATGATCTGGAAACATGGTTTTCTCTAATATCATAAGGCTTTCCCGGATCCCATCTCATATCACTTAGACTGTGTCAAACCCTAACCCAAGTATATAGATACATCAATGTCGGGAATAGCTGGCGAAGGACTTAACAAGGATTCTATTTTATTGTTTCAGGAAACAATAACCTGAAGTCAGCAGATCGAAATTTGATGCTCACTTAAATGTCAATCTAAATATGTGATAAGAGCAGCAGAGGTTTTGTCACGTTTTTATGCCATGTAAATAACTTGCATAACAACTGATCGAGGCATGTGAAAATGTTGAAACGGTAACAAATAACTGCACATCAAAAATCGAAACATGGGGACTTTGTATGTTTGTATTGATCTTTTAATTTGACCGTGGAATGACCTGCTTCATTTGCACACTAATTTGGACGAGTTCATCCGATTAAGGGTTCGGGCTTTTCCAGATAACTTGCACGAGATTCTCTACTCTCAAGGTATACGATGATTGTCATCTGCTCGATAGCTCAACTAGTAGAGTCATAGGTTTTGAAATCAAGTTGTCCGGGGTTCGAATCCCCACTGAACCAATATACCCATATTTTATTTTTGTGTTTTTCCTTTTAAATACAATTCAGCTAGTTCATCTCTTATTCCCCTCGTATGTGACATGAAGACGCCATTGGCGATCGGGCTCCTTCCTTATTTTTTGATATGTCATGATTTTACTGACCCGAGAGCATTCTGGACAACGTTTGGTCTACAAAGGCGGAAGATTGCTTTCTGCTGAAGTGCATGTGCGAGCCTAGACAGGTTATCAACTATGATACTACTTCATGCACAAGTAATCAGTGTTGGTAAGTCATCTAGGCTAACACATGGGCTAAAAGGTTTCCGGTGGAAAAAACGGTTCTGTAAAAAAATACCGCGAAAGGGTCTACATGTATTAGGCAACGACCTTCTTTACGAAATAACTATATAGGTTGCTTGCAACGCAAACATCATATCGGGAGAGCCACAGGGTGCGTGAAGAAATTATAGGAACAATTTAGCACAGAAAGTATTTATGCAAAAGAAGAAATGCTGATTATCAGCATTTTCTTCTGTCTCAATGTTTTCCTAATCCTAAATCCATTCTTCTTATTGCATCAAAACTATGTTTTGGTTTTGAAAGCGTTAAGAAACAACTTTCTTTACGAAATAACTAGGTTGCATGCTACGCAAACATAATATCAGGGGAGCCGCGGGGTGCGTGAAGAGTAATTAAAATCGGAGATAACAAGACGGCAACATCAATTGATCAAACGGTATTAAAAATTAAGGCTTCCTGAAGAATTCCATTGATAAAACCACTTAAAAACAGTCTCCCATTGTCTCTCCCGGTCTAGTTTCTGGTTAAATAATTGTGTTGTAAGACGATTTATGTAACTAGGTTTCTATAACAAACAATTCGTCGGTAATATTGCAAAACCTCGTAACTTTGTAATCTCGTTACCTGGTTTTGCAATAACACTGACGAATTGTTCAAGTATAGACAATACATATGAGTCGGGGTATGGACATTTAATGTCCTCAAAGCATTTTAGACAATCATGTTTCCATGTATGTGCCTTAATTAAGTCTGACCAAGGAGTTTTTATATCTCTTCAACCTCCTTGGTCTGACCAAGATCAGTACAGGACACTATGAAGTTATATGAGAATAATCAGAATCTTGGTCAGACTGTGCGTATCTTGATCCATGTTGGTCTCAAATACCTTAAAACACCATTTTCCAGATCATGGTTAATTTCTTTTTTAAATTTTGTTAACTTCTTGATTGTTCTTCGGTAGTTATAAAAAAAATTTCCAAAATGGCCAAAACTACTTTTCAAATCTAAACTAGAATATCACTGAAAGCGATCATACCCCCAAAAGCGCAGTTTTTGTGCATTTTGAGAAGTAGATTTCATTTGTACTGTGAGCTGATCAATTGGGAAATAGAGCTAACAAAAAATCAACAGACCAAACAACACATGTAAATGTTGCAAAAATACCAATTTTCATCAAAAGGATATAACTTATTTAACAATCCCCAAGCTCGCCCTGCCATGCCCATATTTTTCAATAAACCAAAAATTCACAACCATGTTTTGAAGACAGTCAATCAAGGAACATTCCTGTAAGATTCGGTACAAATTGCTTTTTTAAAGAATTTTCTCATGATTTCGATAAGTCTGATAAGCCCTGCCCTGCCATTACCACATATTTTGCAAATCAAAAATTCACAACACAATGAAGTCACCCAATGAACATTCCTGCCAATTTTGGTAACAAATCGCCGAATCAAAAAATCAAAAACACATTTTGAAAAGAGTCACCCAAGGAACATTCCTGCCAAGTTTGGTAAAAATTGGCACAGTGGTTAAAGAAGAGAAGATTTTTGAAGAATTATCTGAAGATTTCTCTAAGTCGGCTAAGCCCCGCCCTGCCACGCCCACATTTTTTGACGAATGAAAAAATCATGAGCATACATTGAATACAATCACTCAAGGGACATTAGTGCCAAGTTTAGTTCAAAATGGTCTAATAATTGATTTTTAAAGATTTTTCACATTATTTCTCTAAGTCCGAAAAGCCCTGCCCTGCCACACCTACAATTTTTGACGAATCAAAAATTCACGAACAAGTTTTGAAAAGAGTTACCCAAGGAACATTCCTGCCAAGTTTGGTAAGAATTGGCCCAGTGGTCAAAAAGGGGAAGATTTTTGAAGAATTATCTAACGATTTCTCGAAGTTGGATAAGCCCCGCCCTGCCACACCCACATTTTTTGACGAATGAAAAAATCATGAACATACATTAAATACAATCACTCAAGGGTCATTCCTGCCCATTTTGGTTCAAATTGGCATGATAATTGATTTTTACAGATTTTTGACACGATTTTTCTAAGTCGGCTAAGCCCCGCCCTGCCACGCCCACATTTTTTATGACGAATCAAAAATTCATGAACATACATTGAATACAATCACTCCAGGGATATTAGTGCCAAGTTTTGTTCAAAATGATCAAATAATTGATTTATAAAGATTTTTCATGTGATTTCTCTAAGTCCGAAAAGCCCCGCCCTGCCACGCCCACAATTTTTGACGAATCAAAAAATCACGAACATGTTTTGAAAAGAGTCACCCAAGGAACATTCCTGCCAAGATTGGTAAGAATTGGCACAGTGGTTAAGGAGGAGAAGATTTTTGAAGAATTATCTAACGATTTCTCGAAGTAGCATAAGCCCCGCCCTGCCACGCCAACATTTTTGACGAATGAAAAAATTATGAACATACAATGAATACAATCACTCAAGGGGCATTCCTGCGCAGTTTGGTTCAAATTGGCCTGATAATTGATTTATAAAGATTTTCACATGATTTCTGTAAGTCCGATATGCCCCGCCCTGCCACGCCCACAATTTTTGATGAATCAAAAATTCACGAACAAGTTTTGAAAAGGGTCACCCAAGGAACATTCCTGCCAAGTTTGGTAAGAATTGGACCAATGGTTGAGGAGGAGAAGATTTTTGAAGAAAAACCAACAGACAGACAGACCAACAGACAGACAGACAGACAGACAGACAAGCTGACTCCTATATACCCCCCAAATTAAATTTGGGGGGTATAAAAATTCATGAACACGTGTTGAAAACAGTCACTCAAGGGACATTCCTGCCAAGTTTGGTTCAAATTGGCCTGATAATTGATTTTTTAAAAAAAATCGAATGATTTCTCTAAGTCGGATAAGTCCCGCCCTGCCACGCCCACAATTTTTGACGAATCAAAAATTCACGAACAAGTTTTGAAAAGGGTCACCCAAGGAACATTCCTGCCAAGTTTGGTAAGAATCAGCTAAGTGGTTGAGGAGGAGAAGATTTTTGAAGAATTATTGAATGATTTCGCGAAGTCTGATAAGCCCCGCCCTGCCACGCCCACATTTTTCACCTTATCAAAAATTCATGAACATGTGTTGAATACAGTCACTCAAGGGACATTCCTGCCAAGTTTGCTTTAAATTGGCCAGATAATTGATTTTTAAATATTTTTCATATGATTTCTCTAAGTCCGATAAGCCCCGCCCTGCCACGCCCACCATTTTTGACCAATCAAAAATTCACGAACAATTGTTGAAAATGGTCACCCAAGGAACATTCCTGCCAAGTTTGGTAAGAATCGGCTGAGTGCTTGAGGAGGAGAAGATTTTTGAAGAATTATTCAATGATGTCGCGAAGTCTGATAAGCCCCGCCCTGCCACGCCCACATTTTTCACCCAATCAAAAATTCATGAACATGTGTTGAAAACAGTCATTCAAGGGACATTCCTGCCAAGTTTGCTTCAAATTGGCCTGATAATTGATTTTTAAAGATTTTTATAATTATTTCTCTAAGTCCGATAAGCCCCGCCCTGCCACGCCCACAATTTTTGACGAATCAAAAATTCACGAACAAGTTTTGAAAATGGTCTCCCAAGAAACATTCCTGCCAAGTTTGGTAAGAATCGGCTAAGTGGTTGAGGAGGAGAAGATTTTTGAAGAATTATTGAATGATTTCGCGAAGTCTGATAAGCCCCGCCCTGTCACGCCCACAATTTTCACCCAATCAAAAATTCATGAACATGTGTTGAATACAGTCACTCAAGGGACATTCCTGCCAAGTTTGCTTTAAATTGGCCAGATAATTGATTTTTAAATATTTTTCATATGATTTCTCTAAGTCCGATAAGCCCCGCCCTGCCACGCCCACCATTTTTGACGAATCAAAAATTCACGAACAAGTTTTGAAAAGGGTCACCCAAAGAACATTCCTGCCAAGTTTGGTAAGAATCGACTGAGTGCTTGAGGAGAAGAAGATTTTTTAAGAATTATTCAATGATTTCGCGAAGTCTGATAAGCCCCGCCCTGCCACGCCGACAATTTTTGATGAATCAAAAATTCACGAACAAGTTTTGAAAAGGGTCACCAAAGGAACATTCCTGCCAAGTTTGGTAAGAATTGGACCAATGGTTGAGGAGGAGAAGATTTTTGAAGAAAAACCAACAGACAGACAGACCAACAGACCAACAGACAGACAGACAGACAGACAAGCTGACTCCTATATACCCCTCAAATTGAATTTGGGGGGTATAAAAATTCATGAACACGTGTTGAAAACAGTCACTCAAGGGACATTCCTGCCAAGTTTGGTTCAAATTGGCCTGATAATTGATTTTTAAAAAATTTTCGAATGATTTCTCTAAGTCTGATAAGTCCCGCCCTGCCACGCCCACAATTTTTGACGAATCAAAAATTCACGAACAAGTTTTGAAAAGGGTCACCCAAGGAACATTCCTGCCAAGTTTGGTAAGAATCGGCTAAGTGGTTGAGGAGGAGAAGATTTTTGAAGAATTATTGAATGATTTCGCGAAGTCTGATAAGCCCCGCCCTGCCACGCCCACATTTTTCACCTAATCAAAAATTCATGAACATGTGTTGAATACAGTCACTCAAGGGACATTCCTGCCAAGTTTGCTTTAAATTGGCCAGATAATTGATTTTTAAATATTTTTCATATGATTTCTCTAAGTCCGATAAGCCCCGCCCTGCCACGCCCACTATTTTTGACCAATCAAAAATTCACGAACAAGTTTTGAAAATGGTCACCCAAGGAACATTCCTGCCAAGTGGGATGCTGGACTTAAAAAAATACTGGGAAAATACAGTTTTCCAGGTAAAACATTTTTCATGCGTTTAATACAGAGCAAGTTTGAGTTTCATTCAGGTCTGTTGATTTTTGAAGAAGATAGTAGGGATGCTTGACTGATAAAATTACTGGGAAATTTCAGTTTTCTTGACTGTCCTGTGTGAGCTGATTTTTAGCTCGACTTTTCGAAGAAAATGAGAGCTTATACTGTCACCCGGGCGTCGGCGTTGGCATCGTCGTTGCAACAAAGGTTAAAGTTTTTTCAAACATCAATAACTTCCATACTATCAAAGGGATTCAACCCAAACTTGGTATACTTATTCACCATCACACCCTCTACCTTACTATCAGGGCCCATGACCCTGGGACCACTCTATTTGGAGTTATGCCCCCTTTATACTAAGCAACTTAGAAAGTCGAGCGCGCTGTCTTCAGACAGCTCTTGTTAGTATAATATGAGTGTGCATTTTTAAGTTACAGAACAAATATGAGTTTAGATCTGATCCATTGATTATTGAGGATGATACAGATGCTGGATTTAGAAAGATATTGGGAATCAGTTTTTCTGAAATTTTACTCAAACCTGAAGAATAAAGAATAAATATATTTAATATCTCTAGTCTAGGAATATCAGTGTTTTTCCTTTTTAGGCTTCTATACCTACTCTCTGTGGAATATACCCTTTTCCCATATTTTAGGTCAATTTCCCCTCCTGGGACTAGTATTCTCAATCCAAAAAAATATTTTAGAAAAATCCAAATTATAGTTAGTTTGTTGGCGCCTCTAACACTTCAAATGGTTGTTTGAATGTCCCGTCCCATTCTATGAACAAAGAAGTTGAATGCATTTATAGCACTGTATTTAAGCCTTTACCAGACACTGGCAGACAGCAAAAATTTGGAGTGTTTCAATATGAATGGTGTTGCAGACAACAATATCAAGTTGATGAAATTTAAAAAAAAATCCATTTGAGTTAGAAAGCATTGTGGAATATGAAGAAATTGCTAGGCATAAGCAATTCCTTCATTTCCCACAATGACATCACAACCTTTTCTTGTATAGAAGTCAAAAGGCGTCATTGTGTAGTAATTGGTTAAAAGTGCATTAAAATCTCCTTTTTGTGGGAATTTGCGGGCAAAGTCACTTAGTGGTAAGTTTACAAATTGGTAAAAATGTCCCTGTAGAATGGAATTTTTAAAGTTTCAAAAATCTCATTGGTGATAGCATTTTTGTAGTCAATATGTTCTCCCCCCCCCCCCCCCCCGCCATCAACTGCATCAGAAATGTTTTCTGTGTCTTTATAATTGTTGCATTAAACGACCTTGAATACCCCATTTTACGTCAAATAAACACAATTTTACTGATTTTTGCTTAAAAATGACCCATCTATGAATAATATGTTCCCATGCATGCGACACCAAAGGTTATCCGTACAGATATGTGCGTATATGTTAGATTATGCCCATTGGCATTTGTGGTAGAAAAAATATCAAGGTGTCACATGTGTGTGAAAATAGTTCCGGGGACTTTTTTAGACAAAAAAGGGGTAGTTGGGTTGCATTTTCTTGAATAATGAAAGCGATTCATAAAACAATTTCAATGTAGTTAATAAGGGGGAAGAACATGTTGTACAAAAAAGTTGTCGCCATTGAGATATTCAAGCATTTTCAAAACTCTATTTCAAAGGGCCATTTTTAGCTATTCATGAACATAGCCCTTTCCACCCTACTTATGGGCCCGAACCCCCTTCCCCTAAATCAAAAGGAAAACACTGGATATTCATTCATAATGTAAAACTGTAGGGGACTTGGTATTGCTACATATATTCAATACTTCAAAATGCAATTTGTATTATGTAAGAAGGTATAAGAAGGTTGATCTGGATCCCTTACATATATTTTCTTTTTTGAACTTCTCAAATGTTATGATGGTCATTTTAACCCCTTTCCTAAATGACATAGATTTACACTGGTTATTTAAAATCTGCTACTGAAAATAAAAAAGGCTTTAATAAAAGTACAATCTTACACAAAATGGCATCGAAAATAATATTGTGATAAAAGAAAAAAAATTACTAGTAAGCAGCACTTTCTGTTTTTGACTCAATGTTGACTTGTCCCATGTCTTTCTATTATGGATATCAAAAATAGGTCTTGTTTGGGAAAGGGTTGGGTTGCTGTTTTCCAATTTTACAAATAAATATTTTTTAATATTTTGTAGACCAAAGAATGAAGTAGAACCTCATTCATTCTTGTGATAACTGAGGACAGTAATGTTGGTGTTACAGTAACAGTGTCCGAGACCAAACACAGCTGACAGACAATGTACATGTACCAGTAAGTAACCCCTATATCTATCTTCAATGTGAAATTCAGAGCTCTAGTTGGGATGAAGTGATGACACATCAATCTAATATTCTATTACCCATTTTCAAGTGGTTTTTTTCCCCAAGTCAATTTTCTTGTATTGGTAATTCAATGTTTGTAAATAAAAGAGGTAAAACATAGTTAAAATCTGCAGTATTTGAGATTCAATGCCCAACAATTCAATGTTTCTGGTCCAATAAGAACAATAAAAGAATTTGATAAAAAAATCATAGTCATTCATGTATAATATACATGTATATGTTGCCTATTTATGGTCAGACAGAAAGTGACCACAATAGCTCTGTGATTTTTCATGTTCATTTGAGATGAAAACATCAGAAATATTATTCATATAAAAACATTAATTATTTTTCTCCTTTCCCACCCATTGACACTGTTTGTTGTTCCTTATAATAGGTACAATAAGGCAATACAAGGAAATGCTGATCATCAACATTTTTCATTGTTTTGCATTTTCAGAGCTGTATTGTACACTGAAATCATAGTTTTAGCTACATTCAATTTGTCATCTACAGGAGATTTCAAATTAATTGGGACCAGGTGCATGCCAACATTTTGTTGTTTTGGAAAGGGTGTATGTACAGAAGAAGATATGAAAAGGAGTAAAGATGAATGAATACTTTCAATTTCAGGTCTTACAGCAACAAACTGAACAATATGAAGATGAGAAGTTTGCCATACAGAAAGAAGATAGAACATATAACATCTAACTCTATTTATGAAGCTAAGAAACATGCAAATTGTCATGTCAGTTAAAGCATGTTGATGCTTCAGGCCTTCAGCCGGGCGAATGTACATTTATTGTGAAATTGGATCATACAGTACCTTGTCACAAGAATGTGATTTGAACAGAGGAAAAATGTCAGTGACTTTTTTATGACAGTCATACAACAGTGCATAACCCTGCCAGTGCAATGATTGAAATAAACATAAGCTCAATGACTTGCAGACGAAAGCAAATGAGAGGGTTTGAAAACATTTTAATTTTTATTAATTCAAACACTATCTTGTGGGTACCCATTGGAATCTTCTGGACAAGACAATTCAACTGAGTACCCACAGCATAGAGTTTAACCAACAGTTAATCTTAATTATGCTGAAAGAAGCCTTTACTCCATCATAATACTGTTTACCAACAGTTTGTTCTTTTGTCTGAATATTTTCCAAAGCTTTCTGTATTAGGGAGGTAATTTCAAGTTCCTATCAACATGTAGGAAGGGCATGTTTTACTGGACCCTTTCAATAAAACAACATAATTTTCATGTATTCCAATAGAATGTGTGTACATTATAGCCCAGAATAGGAGAAAAATAAGAAAATTAAGGTTATCAGCAGCAATTCTTTCATTCAATTATTCCAATCTGAGGCTGCTAGCTTGGATAGTTCAGGTGATAACATCGGAGTCTTTCAATCCAGGGATTGTGAGTTCCAACAACTCCGTCTTGGCCAATATCTTTTCTGACATATGACAAAAGTAATTTGTCTCTCACCAGTACATGTTAAGCCTTTCCCAAACAAGACCTCAGTCCTGGCTTTGACGTCCCGGATAAAAAGACTTGGGAAAACATTGAAACAAAAGAAGAAACTGCTGATAACCATTAGTTTCTCCTTTTCTCTAAATATTTTCTATGCCATATTTTACACAAATTTTATCTTTAATAACGTATATTTTGTCATTTGTGGCAGTTTTTGATGTGGATCACCATAAAATTTTGCAGTTTGGGAAAGGGTTAATTACTTAAATGTAGTCAGCTAGAAGCTCAAATTGGATACTGTGATAGTTCTGAAGAAAGACATTCCAGAATTGATAGATTGGGTTTAACTCCTATTTCAACTGCTTTGGTCATCTTGTGGCAGCTGGAGCACCTAACCATGGATTCTTGCAATTTTTCATACCAGTTCTACCACAACATCCTAACCTAGCCTTCAGCTGCTCGTCCACATTGGTTAACTATTATTGAACAATATTGTCCGACAGGATGTCTGCCTCTGCCAGGGATCAAGCCTTGGAACCACTTTTCTCTTCTTTAACCCTTTCCCAAACAAGACCTGGTTTTGACGTCCCTATTAGAAAAGGCTTGGGAAAATATTCAGACAAAAGAAGAAACTGCTGATTACCAGCAGTTTCTCCTTTTGTCTCAATATTTTCTGTGCTATATTCTACACAAATTCTATGTTAAACAAGGTCCATTTGTCGTCTGCAGCAGCTTTTGAAATTGAAACTTTGAAAATTTGCTGTTTGGGAAAGGGTTAATCTGGATGTTTGACAACACTTTCTAAACTCATTCCCAGTTGACAAAATATTAGAGTGGTCCAATTTGAAATCTGCTGTGAATCACAAAATGCATGATGATAATGAAAGAATTTGTGTATAAAACAGCATAGAAAATATTGAAACAAAGAAGAAATGCTGATTATCAGCATTTCTTAATCAGCATTTCTTATCTTATATCAATGTTTTCACTAGTCTATTTTCTTGGGGATTTCAAAACCAGGCCTTGTTCTGGAAAGGGTAAAGGACATATGAATAAGAACTAGTAAAATATTGATGATGTGTATGAAATAATGCTAAATTTCAACAGTTAGAAAATATATTGGTAACCATAACATGACCATGAGAACATTTTTCAGCAAGCACAGAAGAATGAAATTCTTATAATTGAGTAATTTAATCATCAGGCCCCGGTTTCTCGAAAAAACTTAAGTACATTATCATGAGAACATGCTCAACTTCAAATGAATACTCTCCAACGTTGAAGGGTATTCGATTGAAGTTCACGTGGATTTCGTGCAATTTGAGCACGGTGCTCAGATTTGAGCATGAGAGCGTACTTAAGTTTTTTCGAGAAACCGGGGCCAGATCTACAATACATAATGCTCATGGTAAAATTGTTTAACCCTTTCCCAAACAAGACCTGGTTTTGACGTCCCTACTAGAAAAGACTTGGGAAAACATAGAGACAAAAGAAGAAACTGCTGATAACCAGCAGTTTCTCCTTTTGTCTCAATATTTTCTTTGCCATATTTTACACAAATTCTATCTCAAATACCTTCCATTTTGTCATTTGTGTCAGTTTTTGAAGTGGGTCACCCTAAAATTTTGTCATTTGGGAAAGGGTTAAAACTTTTGCAGACAAAGTGGGTCTTCGCTGTTTAACTAAATGATTATTATAGACAAAGTAATAGCTAAGAATACATCACTAGAAAAGAATTAAATGTTGATGAACCCATTACCACACAGTGACTCTTTTTGACTCCTCACATGAAATTGACTTAGGAAAACATCGTGGAAAATGACAAGCAATTTCTTCATTTACCACAATGTTTTCTACATAAAAAGACCAAAAAATTCAAAATTTCATTCACTTGAAAAAGTCGTCTGCATCATCTTTGAATTTGGACTCATCTTAAAATGTGTCGTTTGGTAACTGGTTAATAACTAGTATTTAGTTCAATCAATATTGCAGGAAAAGTCTTAAGAAAAATATGTACTTGTAACAATGCTTACCCTTTTCCAATTTTGCAAACAAGCTTTGATGTACCTAATAACAAAGCCTGGAAAGAGCTAGGAAGAAAGAAGATAATTGAGAGTTTTCTCCTCTTATCTCAAATCTCATCTGCTATATTGTTCACAAATTCTTCCAGCAAAATCCAGATTTGAGTCTAAAACTTATTTTGGAAAGGATAAATCCTGTCACATAGGGTTGTGCCTTTAATCTTTCCAGAACAATGACGCTTTTTGATGCAGCGAATGGATCATAAGGCTTATGAAAACATTGAAGCAAAAGAAGGAAATACTGATAACCAGCATTTTCTCCTTTTGCTACAAAGCTTTTTGTGTTATATTTCAACAAATTCCATCGTCCTCAACATCCATTCCATTGTATTCTAGCAGCAGCTTTCAAATTGAATCTGACTTAAATTGTGTAACTTGGAAAAAAAGTTAATGATAATTATGCTAATAAATATAACAGTTCTGATTACATGTATTTTCTCTACATCACTTTTTAAATAAAACATGTTCCCAAAATCCTTTGGTGATCACACTTGATATTGGCTTAGGAATTCAAATTATTTACCAATCAATATGCATAGAAACTGATCTTCTAAATAAACAACTAGAAAGAATGTTCTCTTTTCTTTTGGTCTTCACCCATGCCCTGATTGCTCAGTCAGCTCTTTTCCAAGCAATTTATTGAGAAGCCTTTGAAAAAACACTGACAGAAAAGTATAAATGCTGAGAATAAGCAATTTCTTCTTTTCTCTATTTGCTTTCCTTGCTATAATGAACAAATTCCATAGATCTACATGCCGGTAGGGCTTATTTTGTTGTCTGTAACTTAAGACTTGTCTACAATAATTGTCATTTGTCAAATGATTTGGAAATGGGTCAACCAAAACAGTGGTTCTGACAATCCAATTTAAAATGCCTTCTAGAAAGCTTTCTGAGAAAAAAGAAAATGCAGAATATCAGAACTAAGATCTTCTACCTAAATGTGTTGATCCATACATTCACCATTACCCAAACAGCAAAAGTTTGGACTGGTCCAAATTCAAACCTGATAGACTTTGATAAAGAAAGGATTCATGAACAAAAATATTTAAGCAAAAGGAGAAAAGCTGATTGACAGCATTTTCATCTTTTGTTGCAATGTTTTCCATACCATGTACTTAAAAACATTATTATTGAATGATATTGCTATCCTTAAAATAAAGTTATCATCAATAGACATAATCACGGCTGAGAATCACACATCACAACAACTGAAGAAAATCTTTAACCCATTACCAAACGACAAAATTTTGGACTGTTCCAATTTGAAAGATGATGCAGACGACAATTTCATGTAAATGAAATTTCTATTTCATTGGTCTTTCATGGTAGAAAACATTGTGGGAAATGAAGAAATTGCTTGTCTCAAGCAATTTCTTCATTTTCCACAATGTTTACCCAAGCCATTTGCTTTAGAGGAATCAAAAAGAGTCACTGTGTGGTAATGGGTTAATACAGTCGACACTCGTTATGCCGGTGTAACAGTTTATCTTGGCCCCCCTGGGCAGCTTGGCCCCCGGGGGCTAAGCTACCCGCGGGTAGCTTGGCCCCCACCCTGGGTAGCTTGGCCCCCACCTGAAATCTTTGTCCAGAGTCCCCCAAAATACAAAACAATGTCTTTAAATGTTACGCCTACTGTTAAATGAAAAGAAAAACCAAAGTTTAATGTGTTTTGGTCAAATTAATTTTTCGCCTTTTTTGGCTTTGAATAGGGGCGGAGGCCAAGCTACCCAGGCCTGGGTAGCTTGGCCCCCACCTTAAATCTTTTTCCACAGTCCCCCAAAATACAAAACAATGTCTGTAAATGTTACGCCTACTGTTAAATGAAAAGAAAAACCAAAGTTGAATGTGTTTTGGTCAAATTAATTTTTCGCCTTTTTTGGCGTAGAATATGGGCGGGGGTCAAGCTACCCAGGCCTGGGTAGCTTGGCCCCCACCTTAAATCTTTTTCCACAGTCCCCCAAAATACAAAACAATATCTGTAAATGTTACGCTTACTGTTAAATGAAAAGAAAAACCAAAGTTTAATGTGTTTTGGTCAAATTAATTTTTCGCCTTTTTTGGCGTAGAATAGGGGCGGGGGCCAAGCTACCCAGGCCTGGGTAGCTTGGCCCCCACCTAAAATCTTTTTCCAGAGTCCCCCAAAATACAAAACAATGTCTGTAAATGTTATGCCTACAGTTAAATGAAAAGAAAAACCAAAGTTTAATGTGTTTTGGTCAAATTAATTTTTTGCCTTTTTTGGTTTAGAATAGGGGCGGGGGCCAAGCTACCCAGGCCTGGGTAGCTTGGCCCCCACCTAAAATCTTTTTCCAGAGTCCCCCAAATTACAAAACAATGTCTGTAAATGTTACGCCTACTGTTAAATGAAAAGAAAAACCAAAGTTTGATGTGTTTTGGTCAAATTAATTTTTCGCCTTTTTAGCTCACCTGAGCACAAGGTGCTCAAGTGAGCTATTGTGATCACCTTTTGTCCGGCGTACGTGCGTACGTGCGTCGTCCGTCGTCAGTCGTCCGTCGTCCGTCAACAATTTCTTTAAATGACATCTCCTCCTAAACTACTAGGCCAATTTCAACCAAACTTGGCAGGAATGTTCCTTAGGTGACCCCCTTTAAGAATTGCTAAAAGAAGTGAAATCCATTAAAAACTCTGGTTGCCATGGCATCAGAAAAGGGAAAATTTGACTGAATCTCAATACTATCTTTGAAAGACATCTTCTCCTAAACTACTAGGCCAATTTCAACCAAACTTGGCAGGAATGTTCCTTAGGTGACCCCCTTTCAGAATTGCTAAAAGAATTGAAATCCATAAAAAACTCTGGTTGCCATGGCATCAGAAAAGGGGAAATTTGACTGAATCTCAATACTATCTTTGAACGACATCTCCTCCAAAACTACTTGGCCAATTTCAACCAAACTTGGCTGGGATGTTCTTTAGGTGACCCCCTTTCAGAATTGCTAAAAGAATTGAAATCCATAAAAAACTCTGGTTGCCATGGCAACAGAAAAGGAGAAATTTGACTGAATCTCAATACTAAGGGGAAATTTGACTGAATCTCAATACTATCTTTGAAAGACATCTTCTCCTAATCTACTTGGCCAATTTCAACCAAATTTGGCAGGAATGTTCCTTAGGTGACCCCCTTTAAGAATTGCTAAAAGAATTGAAATCCATAAAAAAACTCTGGTTGCCATGGCATCAGAAAAGGGGAAATTTGACTGAATCTCAATACTATCTTTGAACGACATCTCCTCCAAAACTACTTGGCCAATTTCAACCAAACTTGGCAGGAATGTTCCTTAGGTGACCCCCTTTCAGAATTGCTAAAAGAATTGAAATCCATAAAAAAAACCTCTGGTTGCTATGGCAACAGAAAAGGAGAAATTTGACTGAATCACAATACTATCTTTGAACGACATCTTCTCCTAAACTATCAGGCCAATTTCAACCAAACTTGGCAGAAATATTTCTTAGGCGGTTCCTTTTAAAAATTGCTAAAAGAATTGAAATCCTTCAAAAGCTCTGGTAGCCATGGCAACAGAAAAGGAGATTTTCCTCCAAATCTCAATGACATCGTTGAATGATATCTCCTCCTAAACTAACAGGCCAATTTCAACCAAACTAGGCAGAAATATTCCTTAGGAGGTCACATTTAAAAAATTTCTAGCAGAATTGCAATTGATAAAAAAAACACTTCTGGTTGCCATACAGAAAAAGAGAAATTACACGAAATCTGTCAGAAGCAATTTCTCAATAACCGCAGAGCCAAATTTGACAAATCTAAATATTTGCATTGCTTATGATATTGCTAAGAGGTACTTTTCTTTGCTTTTCAATATGAAACCTTGTCACAGAAAAAGGGGACTTCTTGTAAAAATCTGCTTATCAGGGGCATAGCATCTACATTTATGCATGGATTTAAAAAAATGTATGGGTAAATGTGTTCTTTATCATGAGTAGATGTTCTATTTGAAATATATATTAAGGTAGGTTCAAGGTCATAGATCTAGGTCAATTTGTAAATTTCTGTTTGTTTGACAGTCTGTATGTTTGTCAGTCTGATCTGTTATAAAACCCCATCTCAGGTGAGCGACCTAGGGCCAACGGCCCTCTTGTTTGAAGTAGAATAGGGGCGGGGGCCAAGCTACCCAGGCCTGGGTAGCTTGGCCCCCACCTGAAATCTTTTTCCAGAGTCCCCCAAAATACAAAACAATGTCTGTAAATGTTACGCCTACTGTTAAATGAAAAGAAAAACCAAAGTTGAATGTGTTTAATGTGTTTTGGTCAAATTAATTTTTCGCCTTTTTTGGCGTAGAATAGGGGCGGGGGCCAAGCTACCCAGGCCCAGGTTTTTTTCTCATCATTAAACAGTAGGCGTAACATTTACAGACATTGTCTTGTAATTTGAGGGAGTCTGGAAAAAGATTTTAGGTGGGGGCCAAGCTACCCAGGCCTGGGTAGCTTGGCCCCCGCCCCTATTCTACACCAAAAAAGGTGAAAAATTAATTTGACTAAAACACATTAAACTTTGGTTTTTAGCTCTATTGTCATGGTGTTGTGTCCGTCGTGCGTCCGTGCGTCCGTTAACTTTTTCTTTAAACATCTTCTTCTCTTATACCAGTGGGCCAAGTTTGACCAAACTTGGCAGGAATGTTCCTTGAGTGACCCTTTTCAATACTTGTTCGCGAATTTTTGATTCGTCAAAAAATGTGGGCGTGGCAGGGCGGGGCTTATCAGACTTAGAGAAATCATAAGAAAATTCTTTAAAAATCAACCATTGGGCCATTTTGAACCAAACCTGGCAGGAATGTGCCTTGAGTCATTCTTTTCAAAATTTGTTCACAAATTTTTACATTTGTCCAAAAATGTGGCCGTGGCAGGGAGAAAGGGGCTTATCAGACTTACAAAAATCATAAGAAAATTCTTTAAAATCAACCATTGGGCCAATTTGAACCAGACTTTGCAGGAATGTTCTTTGAGTCTCTCTTTTCAAAATTTATTCACAAATTTTTACATTTGTCAAAAAAAGTGGGCGTGGCAGGGAGGAAGGGGCTTATCAGACTTGAAGAAATCATAAGAAAATTCTTTAAAAATCAGCAAGTGTGCCCAATTGAACCAAACTTTGCAGGAATGTGCCTTGAGTCATTCTTTATAAAATTTGTTCACAAATTTTTACATTTGTCAAAAAATGTGGCCATGGTAGGGAGAAAGGGGCTTATCAGACTTAGAGAAATCATAAGAAAATTCTTTAAAAATCAACCATTAGGCCAATTTGAACCAGACTTTGCAAGAATGTTCTTTTAGTCTCTCTTCAAAATTTATTCACAAATTTCAAGATTTGGCTGTGTAAGGCTTACAAGAAATCATGAGATAATTCTTCCACTTTAGCCAGTGGAGTGATTCAGGCCCTCCTGGGCCTCTTGTTCTTTTCATTTAACAGTAGGCGTAACATTTACAGACATTGTTTTGTAATTTGAGGGAGTCTGGAAAAAGATTTTAGGTGGGGGCCAAGCTACCCAGGCCTGGGTAGCTTGGCCCCCGACCCTATTCTACACCAAAAAAGGTGAAAAATTAATTTGACTAAAACACATTAAACTTTGGTTTTTCTTTTCATTTAACAGTAGACGTAACATTTACAGACATTGTTTTGTAATTTGAGGGAGACTGGAAAAAGATTTTAGGTGGGGGCCAAGCTACCCAGGCCTGGGTAGCTTAGCCCCCGCCCCTATTCTACGCCAAAAAGGCGAAAAATTAATTTGACTAAAACACATTAATTTGAGGGAGTCTGGAAAAAGATTTTAGGTGGGGGCCAAGCTACCCAGGCCTGGGTAGCTTGGCCCCCGACCCTATTCTACACCAAAAAAGGTGAAAAATTAATTTGACTAAAACACATTAAACTTTGGTTTTTCTTTTCATTTAACAGTAGGCGTAGTATTTACAGACATTGTTTTGTATTTTAGGGGACTCTGGAAAAAGATTTCAGGTGGGGGCCAAGCTACCCAGGGTGGGGGCTAAGATACCCCGGGGTAGCTTGGCCCCCGGGGGCCAAGCTGCCCGCGGGTAGCTTAGCCCCCGGGGGCCAAGCTGCCCAGGGGCCAAGATAAACTGATACACCGGCATCGGACAAGTCGAATTTTCGCTTAAGTCGAAGTTCAAATCTGGTCCCCGTCCTCATCAATGGCCATAACTTTTTTTCAAGCAAAATAATTTCGAACTGAATATAGCCATTTAAATATAGTTGGAAAAGGGTAGAAATTGCTCGAAACGAGCAATTTCTTTCCTTTTCCTACTATATTTCAATAATAATCTTAAATGATTAGTTTCACAAATGGTCAAATATCAACTTTATCGAAGCCAAACAAAATCGGATGAGTCGAACTCTGGATATGTCGAGGTATTTTGAAGGCCCCTCGGACTTCGACACAAGTGTCGACTGTAATTCTATTAACCCATCAGGCTCGTAGGAACAGGGGGGCTAGGGGGGACTAAGCCCCCCATTGTTGGCCAAAAATGCCAAATTTTCTTAATTTTACAACGAAAATTTTGGGAAAATCCAAATTAGCCCCCCCATTATTCGGACAAGGGCTTTAGCCCTCCCCACCCACCCCAATCCCCCCAAATATGAAATTGCTTCCTACAGGCCTGCCCATTATTACCACTCAATCATTTTTTTTACTCCCTACATGAAAATGGCTTCGCGAAAAGTAATTTCTTCATTTTTCGCATTGTTTTACTACTAAAAAAAGACAAAAAATGTAAAAATTCCTATCATTTGAAATTGTCATTTGTAAATGAGTTTGGACAAACCCAAATTTTGTCATTTGGTAATGGGTTAACTTAACCATTTCCCAAACTGCAACATTTTTAGGGTGTTCCTCTTCAAAAACTGTCACAAATGACAAAATATAAGTTTTAAAGATAGAATTTGTTTAAAATATGGCATAAAAATATTGAGACAAAAGGAGAAACTGCTGGTTTTTTATCAGCAGTTTCTTCTTTTGTCTCAATGTTTTCCCAAACCTTTTTTATTTGGAACATCAAAGCAAGGTCTTGTTTGGGAAGGGGTTAAGACTGATTTAAAACCAATTTGAAGCAGAAAAGGCAGAAATATGATGGGTATTAGCTGGACGCGGTAGGTCTTTTGAAAATCAATTGTTAAAAAGTTATTGACCACCAGCTTCAGTTTTACTTGTTCACCAATAACTTTTTATCACTTTATTTTTAATGATTGCTCACATTGATCAAGTTTGTGGCAATTTTCTGTCTTCTCTGCTTCAAACTGATTAAAAATTGCTCCTTTATCGAAATAATTATTTACAGCAGTTTGCTTAAATGAGTATGTCACATGATTCCATACAAAGATTGTTGATTTGATTGGTATGTCCAGAAACACATGTAAACAATCATCAAAAGAAGAAATTGCTTGCTGATAGATTTTGCCCTACAAAGGATTTATTTTGGAAACCAAATTAGTTTCCATATACATTTGTTACTACACTTATAATACATTGAACAATAAATTTGTATTCAAAACCAGTTGTTTGTAATGCAAAACTGCTATCAATTTAGTTGGAATAGTTTTGCTTTAGAAATTTCCTTGAATATTGAGAATCATTTCTTGGTGAATTCTTTTTTGTTCATTAAATGGAGGTTCATGTTACACACAATAGTGTCACAAGGAGATGGGGTCTCTGTATTTGTATGCTCTACGCAGCCTTTTGGTATAATTGCAGCACGGGAGTATGGAAGCCCTGGAGGTTCATTTTGCATTTTGAATTTTGAACAAGGCGTGTATGCAAAGTCGAAAGTCAAAAGTAGAAAGTCAAAACTCAAAATGCAAAAATGACCCTTCAGGGCTTCCATTTTCAAAAAGTCGAAAGTCAAAAGTAGAAAGTCAAAACTCAAAATGCAAAAATGACCCTTCAGGGCTTCCATTTTCAAAAAGTCGAAAGTCAAAAGTAGAAAGTCAAAACTCAAAATGCAAAAATGACCCTTCAGGGCTTCCATTTTCAAAAAGTCGAAAGTCAAAAGTAGAAAGTCAAAACTCAAAATGCAAAAATGACCCAGTGCTTCCATTTTCAAAAAGTCGAAAGTCAAAAGTAGAAAGTCAAAACTCAAAATGCAAAAATGACCCTCCAGGGGCACTGGGTCATTTTTGCATTTTGAGTTTTGACTTTCTACTTTTGACTTTCGACTTTTTGAAAATGGAAGCCCTGAAGGGTCATTTTTGCATTTTGAGTTTTGACTTTCTACTTTTGACTTTCGACTTTTTGAAAATGGAAGCCCTGAAGGGTCATTTTTGCATTTTGAGTTTTGACTTTCTACTTTTGACTTTCGACTTTTTGAAAATGGAAGCCCTGAAGGGTCATTTTTGCATTTTGAGTTTTGACTTTCTACTTTTGACTTTCGACTTTTTGAAAATGGAAGCCCTGAAGGGTCATTTTGCATTTTGAGTTTTGACTCTCTACTTTTGACTTTCGACTTTGCATACACGCCTTGTTCAAAATTCAAAATGCAAAATGACCCTCCAGGGCTTCCATACGGGAGACCGGAGTTATCAGTCCAGACATGGGATGGAATTTCTGAAGCCATCGATTGTCTTTGCACTTCAAGTCACAGTACTCTGTCCTGGATCCTTCTCTTTAATTAAAAAACAAAAGTTTTGTACTGTGTGATTTTAAATTGATGGTTTTTACAATAGTCATGTCATAATATATCAATAGGACTGTTATCATTTTGTTTCACAGTGAATTTCTTTGGGCTAATTAGACTCTTTCCACTCATTGGTTACATCAAACAGGCATTTGCTGGCATAACTGGTATCAGTCCTGTGAAATTTTGTAGAAGAAGCTTAGTCGGGCATTATTTCTCTTGTCCTCATTTGGATGTGGTTCTAGCTAAATGTTTGGATGATGAATCCTTTGTCCATGTTTCTGTAGTCTCCTGAGATAAATTGTTTTGTTGCACAAATTCATTTCCTGAGTGATGATCAACAGCTGAATAGTATCACAGTATCGAGTTTTTCTCAATGGGCAGATCTGTGTGTCTGAGGGATAATCACAGGCAAGCATGTCTAAACTTAGTACTGTAGGGATGATCTTTTGGGCCTGGTTGATAAAGTCATAAAGTCCTTTTGGGAAGCTTACATTCAATATCTCCATTCTTTCATGTCTGCAATGCAAAAAATATTATAACATTATTAAGCCAGTCCAACTTGTTTCAATGTTTAACCCATTACCAGACGACAAAATTTCGGACTGTTCCAATTTGAAAGGTGTTGCGGACAAAAATTTCAAGTTGATGAAATTTCAAAAATCTTTACATTTTGGGTAAGAAAACGTAGTGACAAATGAAGAAATTGCTTATCACAAGCAATTTCTTTGTTTTCCACAATGTTTTGTCAAGCCTTTTCTTGTGAGGGAGTCAAAAGATGTCACTGTCCAGTAATGGGTTAACCATTTCCCATACAAAACCTTGTTTTGACGCCCATAATGCGAAAGACTAGAAAAATACATTTAGACAAAGAAGAAATGCTGATAACCAACATCTTTTTATTTTGCCTCAATGTTTTCTACACTATATTGCACTTAATTCGAGTCATCGACATTAATTTCATTGTCTGCAGTGCTGCATCTTCCAAACCAGACCAACCTAAAATTGCAACATTTGGGAAAGAATTATTATAAAAGGAGTCATATATCTATTTTGTTGCTTGCAAAGAATAAGATTTTGGACTGAGTCCCGCCTTGAAATGCTGCAGCGGATCCAGTATATCTCCGAGTGGCTAGATCATACAAACAGGGGGTTCATTTTCTTAGAATTATTCATTTTTGACTGAATTTGTAAATGAAAATGAAATAATCAGGCAAGGGGGGGGGGGGTCTGTTGAATTTCCCAACCCCCAATGGACCAGCCACTGGAATCTTGTGTGTGTTTGTACATGCAAGAACTAGACCAGGATCACATGGTCAGGTCACCAGATTCTGCAACATCAGGAGCAGATCCACTTTTTTCAAGGGGAGTTGACAATGTAAACAAAAAAACATATCCCTGATAACTAAATAATGTATCATAATGAATAAATCTGAGCGCTTCCCTAGATTCATTATAAGTGAATATTACTTGAAAGTTGCTAAACACACTGTTAACTCTAGATATCCCAATCAAGACTTGGTTTAAATGCCCTCAGTACAGCAAACTTGGGAAAGTGTTTAGGCAAAAGAGGAAATGCTGATAACCAGTGTTTTCCCCCTTTTTCATTAATATTTTCAGTTCTATATTGTAGGCCTCTACAAGTTTTCCTTTACCATCAAATTTGACAGTATGCCACTATGCCTCACATTTCCGATTGGACTTTGCTTTTTCCTTGAAATGTTTGCCGTTTGGCAAATGATTTTCCCTCAATTCATTCAGTCAGCATTGTAGCTGCGGTAATCACTAACGGCTCTATATGCCTAATCGGTTTTGGTTTGTGAAAAAACAAATCAGGTTTTGGAAAGGTTTTCGAAACTATGTTATTCGTGTCGAGCCGAGTAAGCCAAACTTACCAAACACTGGAATAGGTTATCGAGACCAATCCATATTATTAGCTGCATCTAATGATCTAGAGTAAAACGCCCAACTTAGATCATCTTTGGTCACTTATCAATAACTTTAATAATTTCTTTCTAATTAACAGACATGCATATGCGAAGAATGCAAAAATGTGCATGGATTTGGTTGATATCGATCCAATTGATCGAAGTAGGTTAAGACGCCATTTTGTCTGTTGATAAAAGATAAAAGTAGAATTTATCAGAAAATATCTATGGTTTGTCTATTTATGCTAGTTACGGTATTCTAAACATAGAAACTACAACGATAAGTATTGTCCATCCAAATGTACCAGGGACAACTTAGTCCGTTAGTTGAGCGACAAAATATTGCCGAAGTAGGGCCATTACATATGCACATGTTCCGGGTTAATATTGCTGGACTATACCACAGCAGAACCCACGTGATATGTGACGTCATCATCATCACGGTTCGGTCTGGTATGGAGGAGAAATGAGAAAATAACTCTTCATGCAGGTAAGACGTTGTCAATTTCCTTACGTCGGATCGTTACAACCCATGGACGAGATCTCTACTTCTTGAAAGCTTTACAATAAATTTGCTTGTATTCGACAACACAATCATTGACATTTGAGAAATGTGGCCTCACGTTATTGAAGTGCATCGTATTATCTGGTATCTGGATTGGAACGATTCCAATAATTTAACAAATAAACGAATTAGTACCAGTTAAACAAGGAATATTGTACAAAGTACCTAATAAAATATTGAGGCAAAAGTTGAAAGAGCTGATGATCAGTACTTTCATCTTTTGCATCAATATTTTCCCAAGTCTTTTATATGAGAAACGTCAAAACCTGGCCCCGTTTCTCGAAAAAAAAAGTTCTCAGATTCAAATCTGAGCACCGTACTAAAATTACACGAAATACACGTGAAATTCAATCAAATACCCTTCAACATTGGAGCGTATTCCATTAAAGATGAGCATGTACTCATGAGTATGTACTTAGGTTTTCTTCGAGAACCCGGGGTCTTGTTTGGGAAAGGATTTACTTGTTCCATCTTCCATTACTACTCTGTTTATTAGAAAGAGGCTGTATAGTACGAGGGACGTTCAATTAATTTTGGAACTGGGGTTCTATAAGCCATAGTTATGTTGCAATTCGATTTTAAGTTTCTTGAATCATTCGAAGTAATCCTCTTTGACACCCACACACTTCTGAAGTTTTGAGATCTATTACTTTTATGCCAATAAATGGGCCTCTTTTGGAACACCCCGCAGACACTGGTAAATTGCACTACATATGGAACATGAATGACTATACCGACGACCAGAGGCATTTTTCGTCATCATGGGGAACACAAAAAACCCACACGGGCTTAAGCCCGGCTATAAGGGTGGATGAAGACGCTGTGCAGCATGTGTCTCTTTCAGGAAGTCTTGGACAAGATGACACCTGTGGACAGCTCCGTTGTCATGGATTTGGTACATGCCTCTTTAGCCGGTCCTAGAACTGCTCTTTTAGTATTATTTCTTTACTTTCGCCGACAAACATTTCTTGTATGAATGACCGGCGATAGTGGTATTATTTGAAACAGTAATTTGAACAATACACCTGTTACATTTGAAAATTACCGCGCTAAACTTTTGCCGCGCTTTTATTTATTTTTTTTGCTGTTACAGACATTGCCTGATCTTTTCGCAACCATTGCTTGCTAATGACACGCCATTGGTGCTCATAATAGTAGATTATTGTTCAGTCATATGTATTAAGCTCAGAAATCCCACATTTGTTGAATTTATTGC
Source organism: Fragum sueziense (assembly GCA_963680895.1). Taxonomy (NCBI): domain Eukaryota; kingdom Metazoa; phylum Mollusca; class Bivalvia; order Cardiida; family Cardiidae; genus Fragum; species Fragum sueziense. Next base: position 7,331,925 of record OY804599.1, on the reverse strand, counting down.
ATTATTTCAAAATATATTTTGCTCGGGTGGCTCTCTGTCCTTTAGGCAGCAGGTGGGGACCCAATGGGAATAAACCATTCTGTGTTTCAACCCTTTCATCAAAATCATATAACATGTTCCCGATGAAAAAACAACTTAATCTGCTATTTCTTGCACACTGAACCAGGCGTCTTGTTCGGTCATGTCGGAATCTACAGCAACATTTGCTTTGGTATAAGCTCTACCCGGGTTGACTGAGAGGGGGGCATCATTCAGGCCGGTTTTACCAATTTTAAATTTTATTATCTTCCTAAAAACTGACTTATATTCAACGTTCGAATGTCCACGAATCTGATATAGTTCATTATATACATGTGATGCAGATATTTCTAAGCCTATGCGACGCTTAACTCTTTCCCAAACAAGACCTGGTTTTGACGTCCCTAATAAAAATGGCTTGGGAAAACATTGAAACAAAAGAAGAAACTGCTGATAACCAGCAGTTTCTCCTTTTGTCCCAATATTTTCTGTGCCATGTTTTACACAAATCTTATCTTTAATAACATCCATTTTGTCATTTGTTGCAGTTTTTTAAGTGGATCACCCTAAAATTTTGTCGTTTGGGAAAGGGTTAATGTAGACCCGTACATCCTACTTCAGTTCGTTTTCCATTTTTAGCATAGCGAAATAGCCAGTGTATATGACTGAACCAAATTAAAAGTGCAATAACTTTTGAAAGAGTCAACGAATTTGTCTCAAATTTTGACCAAGTATAGTTATTAACTTTCCCGTCAAATAGCTGCAAGCACCACTAGTTCTATAGAACCGTAAGGTATGGCGGACCATTAGTACCACTTTTAATTGAACGCCCCTCGTAGATTCTATGAGATACAAACGTTCAAAATGCGCATCCTTTGAACGTTTATGTCGCGTAGAATATACTATACAGACCCTATCTGACTTAGTGTTCGTCGACCAATGAAACGTACGCTTCTACTGTCATTCTTCAAACCACGCCTCCGACCGGAGCTACTATCGAGCGGATCTTTCTGGAATTACATCATTTTCCCAAAAATCACATCTTTTTCATAACTGCACAGGAAACGGGGGCTTGGCTATGTATAGGCCTATCCGTGACATAAACTGACCGGCAGTGCGTTTATGTGACATATAGCGCCGAAATTTTACAAATATACTGCAATTTCATTTGTCCAAAAACTAGGGCGAACACTAAAGACAGAATTATAATAATTTCTCGGTACATTTTTTCATGGAGTATTGTAGCTACAGCCAGATTTATTGGTTATATAAGAGAATACGACGTAAGGTCAGTCGATTAATCTCCAAGTAATTCCTCCAGAGGCAATAAAAATATGAACTTGGCCTGCACTTTAACGCTTTCCTAAATAAGCCTTGGTTTTGACGTCTCCAAGGCTTGGTAACACATTTAGAGAAACTAATGTTAAAGAAACGAAGGGAATATTTAGAACCAGTATTTTTACTTCTTTTTCCTCAATGCTTTTCATTCTACGACGCTCAAGTATCATGACTTTCGTTACTTTCGTCGTCTTTATTCCACTGAATTAGTTTCACATACAACTTTGCAGATTGACATAGGGATAATTGATTCTAGAAATACCTTCTTACAAAACAGTTCGAGCGAAATTGTGAGGCTACTTATTTAAACATTTTTTGTTTTCTTTCTTTTCTTAAAATTGTATTGTGAATTGTACCAAAACCTGGTCTTCTTTTGACGTCCTCTGTATTCAAGAAAGTATCAGAAAGTGTGCCATTAAAAGAAATAATGCAAAAAGATTGATGATATACATGTATCCTGATCTATGAAAGATCAAACCCACATAACTACAGCTTTTTCCAAGCTGGAGTAACGAGATTCTGACTTGTAACCAACGATATGCTAATCAGCCGATAGCGAAATACGTAAAGTATTGGGTGTCACTATAGATGTATAGTTGTGCAAGGCTAGGGTAATGAACTTGAGACCAAATTAGGACAAGGGTAGCTGTTTTTCCCCTCAAGATCAACGATTTTTAGACCTTTCCTATTTAAAAGATTTTGCAGGCGAAACAATCATTTCTTGAAAAGTTTTATTGATCACACAATATTCATTAAAAATTTAAGATTATCTTATGATAGTACAAGGAAAATGTAGGTTAAAGAATGAGAAATTGCTGAATATCCAAATGTTTTTCTACTGGGATGTCATTGACCGTGATTCTTGTGAAAATGTAGCACACTTCGTGTCGTCAGTATCCATCCATAATACTGTCACTTTTAAACAGAAACCTCATAACTGCAGCTTAAAATAAGCTGCAGTTATGAGGTTTTTGTTGAAAAGCAGCTATACAATCCATGAAGTGTCTAGAATTATTAAGTTCAAAAAGATGCTGTTTGTGATTTGCATATATTGCAGACTAGAATCTGCACTTGCACTTCACACATACATTGACCGGGTAATGATGCGTTTTAATGTACTACAACTTCTTTCTCCAAGACAACTAAATTTTAGACCGTTCTAATTTGATTCAAGACATTATGGTGGGTAAAATAATTGTTACTTACGAAAAATGTAATTAATGGCACAAAACACATAAAAAGAAATGAAGGTGATTTTCTTTTTCTTTTTTTTTTTTCCATTTGATATTTTTGCAGCTTAATTTCTTTTTAAGGTTTTACACGGGAAAGGTTTGAAAAGAGCAATTTAGTTACAGTGTCCTATCATTATAATCCGCCAGGACTTTCAGCTTGAAAACCTTTTAATTTGTATCGTTTTACTTGGAAAATTAAGAAAGAAAACGAGAGAATGCTTATTATCAACATTTTGCTCTTTTCCCTCTGTTTTTTTTCTTCAAATTTCCAAATAGCTTTTCTACAAAGAATGCCAATCCCCGAGCAATTGCGGGAAAAGGTTAACATAGCAAACCCCTTTTCGTAAATATCGAATTTTGATACAATCTTTGCAGTGTCGTGCATTTTCAAGTTCAAATAAAATGTTGTTTATGATATACATCTATTGAAAACTTGAACCTGCTCCTACATTACTCATATCTTCTCGCGTGCAATGACCGAAAAATGAGTGTACTAATGCAAGTAACACTTTCCTAGACAACAGTTTTACACTGTTTTCATATGAAAACCATAGCAGACGGAAATATGATTTTAATAACAAAAAACAAAATACGCAAGTTATAACAGAAAATATTCATATAGATAAGGAAAAGTTTGTAATACTCCTATGTTGTTCTTTATTCTTTTGTCTTGGTATTGTAAGTGCTAAGATTATAAAGGTTTCAATAATTTGTATGGGAAAGGATTAACAAGGACATTTCGGTTACCGACATTCTATCATTGCAATCTGTGCCAAAGCTTTTAGGTTTGGAGGTTTTAAAGGCCAGTTAAAGGAGTTAATGGACTAAACATAGACAAAACGATGCATTTCGCAGCTTTAACGCAAAATAATATGCATATTAACTAAGACAAAGTCTTTCCCAAACGGCAAAAACTCACAGATCCCCTTTTAAAGCCACTAAAGACAATAAAACAGATGCCTATGAAGTTAATATTTATGTACAATATAGCGCAGAACATATTGAGACAAAAGGAGAAAATGCTGATCATCAGCATTTTCTTCTTTTGCCTCAATGTATTCCCTTACCTTTTGCTAACTAAGACGTCAAAACCAGGCCTTGTTCGGGAAAGGATTTAGACTGATCTTCAAGATACGTGTCTCCGTCGTAATCACAGAAATATGTTTTGAAGACCTTGTCGATTACGAAGTAAAATGATAGAATTCAGTTGGTTAAGTTTTCGCATGCTGTTCACGCCATATTTATATTGTTAACAAAGCTTTTGCATGCTGTATAGACTAAGATCAGCTTGCACAGACGTGCAGTTTGATCTCAGTCTACACTGTCTGCTTTCTACTGAGCTATCATTTCAGAAACGTAAGATATTTTGTTTAATTAGAATTTCTCTGAAATGGGCAATTTGTTTTAAACAAAAATTAAAGTAAGAAGGACAAGTGTTCAAATCAATCTCTGCACGATTAATCATGTCGTCTGCGACACCTTTAAAACAGACTGTGTTCTTGGGGTGTTTTCATGATTTCCAAATGTGAAATGACATTCTCACATCTTACAAAAAGTTATCAAGTATCAACATATTCATATCTTTGATATTTAAAGAAAATCTCGACATTTTTCGCGGTGTATTATTGAAATATTAAAATCTCAATTATAATAGTGCATGTAAGATAATAAGAGTGTACACATTATTTATCTTTTCCAAAGAAATTTCCAATGCTTAGTTTGGTCCGATTTGTAACTTCAACGCTTTGTTCATGATCTTGTCATTTGAAAAATTGTTCCTTACTTGCCATACATCATAAAGAAAAACAAACACACTCATACCTTAAAGTGACATTTCACAATTATTTTTACATAGATGTTACTTTTATTATATCTGAAAGAGCATCCTTCCTTATGAAAATTCTGATAACTTCAAGTCAAAATATTGAATCGTTTACGAGAAATATATGTTTTTGTGCTAAAATTAAACAAATTGTTGTCGACAACAGTTCAGATTTATATAGAATTTGTCATTTCTGTCTCAACTTTAAAGGCGTAATTTTCGCTTATAAATATCAACTTCAAAAAACTGATAGCATTTCTACGCATTAGAATAAACAATCGTTGCATCATGACATACTTTTAAAAAATGAAATCAATGTGAAATGTCACTTTAACGGGAAATGCAAATATGAAAGAAACCAAACAAAGTTTGTTCAAAACTTTAAAATTCAGACCAAAACTAGTATAAAGAAAATATGCAAACTTTGCTATCTGAGATTGCATTGATGTTTTTCAAAGCCTCCCTACTGGCACCATTTTTCGAACATGACACAAAAAAGAGAGTGTCACGTTTTAATGGATTTGTAACATTGAACTTGAAATGTCAAAATCGTGCACTTTTACCAACATTTATTTCATAATAAGTTCAAAGAAGTCGGTAATTTCTCAGAAATTTTAGAATATCAGATGCATGATTAATTTCGCATTATGATCTTATTCGTCCCTTGTGGTTTCATGACATTTCATTTTATACGGCGTACCGTGACTGCTCGTGTTTGAAGGACACACGTGATTTTATATCAAAAATCAAATCATTTATAAATAGACCACGAAATATTTGTACTTTAATCTATTAACATTCCAACAAAAATAAGGCGACAATTCAATTCGGCGCAGAACGTAATAAAGCAAATATATCTGTCGAATCATACCACGGATGTCAGTCGTGGATATACTTTCAGACTATGAATAGAATAGAATAGACCAACAACACAAAACGTTCGTCTGTTACTAATTTCAACAATGAAGCGACAATGATACTGAAATACATGTACATTATTTGCAATTGCAATGTCCTCTCTTTTTGGAAAAGTTACAACTTGCAAGTCCCGCAAATTGCCATGGTTTTTCATTAGGATGACCTCGAAAACTACTTTATGAAGCGTAACTTCTTCCGGCTAAGAAATCGCATTTCTTAACATTTCTTCGTACACATACTTCCGAGTCGATGATTCGATTTTATAAAATTGTCCGAGGTGTTCTGGAGAAAATGCTGACAATTACCATTTGAATACAGACAAGACAAAGTTTTAATATATTTTCCTTTTCCACATTATTCTTTCCATTTTTTGTAGATCTATACATTTTTACCAATGCAGACATCAATGTCTAATAATTATTACTTATCCAAAACCTACCGATACGCATGAAATAACGAACTGAAGTAAGGGCAAAATTGTCAACCATAGTTGTTTTGTTCTGATAAATCTCCTGTGATTTATTTTTGTTATGCATGACGTCAGCAAAATGACGTTCGTACGTCATTATTGTTTTCAAAATCCAAATCCTTGATTGGAAAAGAATATCCTTTTTCGACTATGAACTTTTGTACCAAGACTTGCTGCTTTTCTTAATCTACTAACATTTACATATATCTAGGGAAAGGGATATATTCATTGTGGTCAAGAAGGACGTGGTCAGTGATCAATTACTTGACCACAATGTCTGAGAGGGTATTTGGTCTGTCAAGCTGAATAGCTTATGTAACAATGTCAATTTGTATTATATAAGTAGTAATATAGTAGATTCGTCTAGACGGATTGAGAGTGCAACTCAAGCATTTTCGGAATTTATTTATTGACCCTTTAAACGAAAACCTCGTAACTGCAGCTTTAAAAAAGCTGCAATTACGAGTGTTTTGTTGAAAAGCATTGATAAGTTGTCAACGTAATATCCAGTCTTAGAGGTTTTACTGGGAAAGGGGTATCAAATGTACATGCTATGATTATACAATATATATTTACACTATGTTAAGCAGCCAACTGTCGTACGTGGCCAGTTTTGGTCTGTCCCTTCCCTGGCTGCATACGACAGTTTCGACTGTACATATTTACTTTCCCACTCCTTGTATAAAACAAAATAACATGCTTTGCATGTTATTTTGTTTTATGCATGGAGTGGAAAAGTTGATATGTCTATGTGTAGACGGTTTGAGACTGCAACTTTAGCAATGTCGGTATTTGTCAACGTGATATCCGACTAGCAGAGTTTATGCTTTACATCCGATAACCATTTGTCGAACTACGAGGGACGGTCGGAAAGTAGTTGGATTTTTCGTGCTGCTGTCTCTCCATTTGCAACTGTATAAACACATTATATATTGGTGGAATCTTCATCCATTTGCCAATAATGTGATCAGTTTATTTTCAAAGATAGTTGTATATATACAATATTATGTCCACTTATGTGTGATAGGTGTTTTATGTATCACAGGCTATATGTTAGAGGGACAACAAGGGTAACCAAAACAAAAGAACATTCTAGTCGTTTTAACGACAAAGAAGTTAAGTATTTTAACTACATTATCACTGAAGATTAAATAAGGTTTCATTATTCCGAACTTGGGATAAAAAAATCAGACCAAGCAGTCATGGAAACGAGCTGGTTCCCCACCCATGAAAATATCAAGCTGTTACCTTCAGTTGGTAGTCATGTTTGTTGCTTTTGAGGATTCGCGAGGATTGATAGTTATTAATTTCATGTCAAATGGTAAAAAATGTCATTGCCATGTACAATTTTGAAGTAATTAAGAAAAATCTAAGAATAAATGCTGATAAACGCGTCCCAGATTAGCAAAGAAAACTGTTTTCTTCTTTAGGATTACGCACACTCCCATACCACCGCATCCACTGTAGAGATTATCAACTATTACACATGATATTAGTTGTTTTACCCTTCTTATAGCCCAGACCTCGCCCCACGTGACTTATATAAATTTTGTGTCTAGAACTGAAGAAAATGATTGCTGGGAAAAAATTTCAGACCAGGGCGCCTTTGATACCGGTTGTTACACTGTACCTTATACAGTGGGTCTACGTCATGGTTAATAGTGGGAATAATAAAGCTCCTACGGAGATGGCAAAAATGCATAGACATAGGTGGACAATTTGTTCAAACAGCGTAGAAAGAATTTTGTTTAAAAATTGAATGGTTTTAGAGAACTAGTCAAAAGTCCAACTACTTTCCGACCGTCCCTCGTATACACCAAGATACGGTGAATAAATGATCGAAAATAAATTTTCTCACAAACAGAACCAATATATCGTCGCTTTTCAACATAAAACTCGTATCTACAGCTTTAAACAAGCTATAGATGCGAGGCTTTTGTTGAAAAGCAGCGATATATTATAGATGGCATGCTTTTTAGGCCCAACCAGAGAAATACTGTCAGAGCGACAGACACTAGTCTTGGTTTAGAGTTAAAGCCAAATGTTCCACACAACTGGAGAGAAACTGTCGTTGTGTTCACTCAGGTCTATGGAACTATAGAGCATTGCAGGATTTAATGAAAGGTGCGTACGAGTGTACCGTGGTCCGTTACAGACAAGGTCTAGACGCGGAGTAATTTTGACGACAGAAAATAGTTCTCTATAGATGTGGTTTGACACAAGACAAATATGTACCTTGTTGTTATCAGATTATTAAAACTGACCTGAATAGTCATGGACTTTTATATTCTGGGATCAGACGGTTTTGGAAATGTTGCAAGACAATGATAAAATGCTTAAGACCAGCATTTCCTTCTTGTTCCTAAATCTTATGACAACTTATTTTTCTGCTTAAAATTGATGACGTTCATCTTATTATCTGCAACACCTTTAGAATTTTGCAACACCTTTTAATTCTTGGGAAAGCGTTATAATATGGCATTATCAATTTTAGTCCCTAGTGACAGCGTTTTACTAAGTACAAGTACTAATATGCGTTTGTGTTCTCACCTTCCCTTTTTGCAAGGCTTTGGCTTCTCGTTCCGTTTTATGCTTTGACCTTAATTTACATAAACAAATATGCAGCAGAAATTTGAGTCTGTGACCATATATCATTACCCTTCAAGATGTAATTAAAATTCATATTATTGTACTGACTGAGCACCAAAATGTCCCTTCCTTTTCAATGTTGACTATTGTGAGTTGGTAATTAAATGTAACAGGGTTGTGTAGTTCATGTAATTAACTAATTAACCTCTTCTTATGAATGTGTGAATTGCTATTAAACAAGCACTTCTTTCCATTTCCTCCAATGCTTCATATTTCTTCCGAATCCCAAACCAATGTAACACGTTGGGTATAATTTAATTCTATTCTTATACTCTTTTTTTAAATTGACAAAGAATGAAATTTGCTTGTTTTCCTTCGGACAAATTTCGATTGACTGCATTTCTGAAAATCTGTTAACAGAAATAAGATATCGCTATGCCAAGGTTTCCATGTTTTGGTATTTATGAAGTTGAATAACAAATGGAAAGAAAATACTTTAGTCCTGATCAAACATCTCGAGAAATACGATATTCCATTGCCAATGTTTCAAGGTAATGGTAATAATAAAGTTTAATTAGAAATGGTTAGAAGAGAACTTCCAGAGAAATTAGATGCCAATGTTTCAAGGCTTTTGGCAATGAATAAAGTTAATTACAAACTGTTAGAAGAGAAGTTTGTCCAAATAGTACCCTGAGATAACCGATTGTAAAACGATTGTTTATCTTGTAAACAAAAGAAGACAGAATATGAAACAAATTGCCCTTATGACACTCCTAAGTTTCACAATTGCAGTGCGATGTGGTTTAATACTACTTTCTCAAAGTTGGCATCTGACTAGCAAGAACCTTTTAAACAACGACACGGATACGAATTCGTATGCGTGTTTACGCAGGCTGATCTAAAACTATGGTAATCTCAAACATACGCACACACAGTCTGATCAAAATCCATGCTGTTGTCACATATCGCCGCTTTTCATCGAAAACCTTGTAGCTTCAGCATTAAAACAAGCTGAGATATACACCAGGCCCCGGTTTCTCGGAAAAAAAAACTTTTAAAGTTCGTTCTCATGCTCACATCTGAGCACCGTGTTCAAATCGCACGAAATCCACGTGAACTTCAATCAAAAACTATTCAACGTTGGAGAGTATTCCTTTGAAGTTGAGCATGTTCTCATGAGTTTGTACTTAAGTTTTTTCGAGAAACCGGGGCAAGGTAAGTTTTTTTCACATGAAGCTGCGACGCGACGTCGACACTAGAGCGGTGACATTAACTCTCCGTACATAAAGTTCGCAACAATTGCTTTCCTATTTGACAAATTACACGTTTTCATTTTTCTTTTATAAATTGCAATAAATTTTCGTTGACCCCCTCCTTGATGTACTTGCTTACGTGACATTGTATGCGTCGTAGTTGAAATATGAACTCATATAACCCTCAATAATAAATGACCGATTGGTTAATTTGTCAAAATGCACTGTAGAATCTTTGTGGGGTATAATAATAATGAGTTCAAAATTTTCCTGTCAGCTAAACCCCTTCGTTAGTACATTCTAAGCACGTCATATAAGGTTAGTATTAATTGTTTGACCAGGGGTCAATCGTTCAACTAGACATTAACTTAGAAATATCAGCAAAATTAGACGTCAAAGTGAAATGAAATACGCAGAATTGTATAGAAATAAATGGAAATAATATTCCTATGATTTGCCTGAATCCTTTATCAAAGAGCACCTTATTTTCACACCCATCAACAAGATTCAAAACGCATGGGGGAAATTGAGACAAAATGCGAAAATGTCAATAATAAGCATTTTTTGCCTTAATCAGTTCTATGGTATATTGTTCAAAATCCAACATTTGTTTAGCAATAGTTTCTATGTCACCTTCAAAAGCTTTCAAGTGAGAATAATTCGACGCTTTTTGGAGAAAGAATTAACTTAGAATCTGCATGTTTGGACGTCAAATTGAAATGGAATATCCATATTGATATAGAAATAGACAGTGCTAATGTGTCTTTTCCTATTCTTTAGGGTATGATTGGTTTACTTTCAACGTAAAGAGAAAATGTACGTCACAAGAGATGCGTTCTTTAGAGCGAGATTTTTAAGTTTTCTTAAGATGATTTAGATAAAGCGTTTTTAAGACCGAGACTTTGACCGGGCTGTTCCGAATGCTCCATATTTATACAAATGACGTCATAAAGTATGGAGCATTCGGAACACCGCGGTTTATGAATTATGGGGCGTTCGGAACATCTCGGTCAAGTCTCTTTTATATTGTGTCTATAGAGTTGACCGAGGTATTCCGCATGAAGTATACGGTAAGCTCCTCCCATTGAGGGTCTTAAAATCTTGCTCTAAAGATTGCTTTATCCTAAAATATCTTAAGAAATCTCAAGATATCTCAAGAAATCTCGCTCTAAAGAACGCACCTAATATCTATTAAAATATAGCCTATACACGTATCATTTGCGTGTAACGGTCGATGGTTAGTTAGTGCGCCGGGCGGCGTATACATGGTTGAAACAATTAACCGCTTTTACAAATACATGTTTAGTCTATTTTGATGTCCCAATAGAAAGATCTTGAGAAAACACTTAGGCAACACCCATTTACTCGTCAGGAACTGGTTTATTTTACAGAGTTTATCTCTCTAAAGGATCGATTCAAATTATGTCGTTACACTATTTAATTTTTTACTATTTTATGACGTCAGTTACTGTGTCACTCTTGTGTTTGGTATTATTATCCATTTGAATATCAATTTAAACAGATCACTTTATTTTTTTAACCAGTGTCAAACGATTTTTCAGGCCAATTAAATTTTGTCTCAGATATTTCATTTGATTTGGCATCAACGACCAAGGATTGGATAACGAGTTCTCGAAGAGGTCCAGAGACAAGGCATTATCGAGGTTACAATTACCGAGGGAAATCGTGTACGTAGTAAGAGTAATGTTGTCCGACTTGTAGGTGCTAATTACGCGAACTAGAACAGGCCAAGGACAATACAATGATGAGGTCGCCAAATTTGAATAATGTATTGAACTTTAGAATATTATGTGAGTATGAGGAACCATTGTAATTATTTGTGCCATGACATTAGATTGACTATTTCCAAGACCATGTTTTATGTCCTTAACAGTCCTTAAAGATGTGGGTAACTGTAAAGGCAAATGTAGAACACGTTGGTAACAACAAATTTTCCATTCGGCGCAATATTATTCGCAAAGTATATTGTAATCTAACATAGAATTTGTCGTAAGCAGCCGCTTTTTAGTCGGTAGTACACAATTGCGCCGTTTGAGAAAATTTCGAGAAAAGGTGAATTGGGTCACGAAATACCAAAACACCGAATGGTCGTGAATGTACAAGACTGTGCAGAAAGAGAGATGAAAGTCATATGGTCGTCTTTCTTCAAACTCCCCGTAATGGCAATGAATTTTATGCTAAGAATAGATTTTGTTTACTGTTATGTTTTGATAAACCGTCGGTGTTGTTATAAAATCTCGTAACTACGGCTTGAATCAAGCCGTAGTTAAGAGAATTTATCACAACACCTACGAAAATACTATTGTTTGTCCGAATTTACGTCACGGTTTACTAGATAAAATCGTTCCCAATTGTAGCTTGTTTAATTAAGCCTTTCCCAAACGGCAAAATAAGGGTGATCCGCTTCAAAAACTGCCACAAATGACAAAATGGATGTTATTGACAACAAGATTTGTGTAAAAAATGGCACAGAAAATATTGAGACAAAAGGAGAAACTGCTGATTATCAGCAGTTTCTTCTTTTGTTTCAATATTTTCCCAAGCATTTTCCATTAGGGAAGTCAAAACCAGGTCTTGTTTGGGAAAGGGTTAAGCTGTAGTTCCGGAGTTTTTCAGGTAAAGCAGTGGTTCATGAAGTAAGCAGGATAAAGAGATATATGTAAAGAATTTAGTTTGACCTTGACAGAGACAAGGTTGTCTGTTAATGTAAATTGTAAAAAAATGTAATTGGTCAAGATTTCTTAGAAGAAAAGGAGGTTACTTTTTTATTATATATCAACTGTAGTAGTCACTTAACATACAAAAGCGGAGCGGCTATTACTCTCCAAAGCGGAGGTCTATTGATTAACCATCAAATATGACCTCTGTCGTTTTTGGTACACAAACAGCCTATTTGGTCGTCATAATCTAATTATATTCATTTGAATTATCGAATCAAAATCCATCAGTTTTATCTTGAATGATCATTACGCATACATAACGTCGCTTCTATTTTTGGCTGAAGCCAGTAACATTTTGAATTATCGAATCAAAATCATTCAGTTTTATCTTGTTTGATTAAGTATACATTACGTCGTTTCTATTTTTGGCTGAAGCCGGTAATTTGAAGCGTCAGCCAATGAAAGTTTGTATCAGCTTTTTAAATTGTTTTGTTGTGTAAAGCCAATGATTGGATACCGAAATCCCGCCAAGGACCCAAGATTAGACGTGAAATGACCCCGCGGGAACAGAGCATCATTGTATCCTAATGGAATGAAGAGAGAATGTGCTCTGTTCTTAAGAGAGTAAGCGGATATATACATGTACAAAAATTTGCAAAGTTGGCTAAAAACTAGAATATCTGTATACGAATATTTACAAGGTTGTGTAAGAGACATTAAAATATTGGGTGAGCTCAAACCCCTATTACTGAAAATTGGGGGGGGGGGGGGGTTAAATTGGATTTCCCCCAAATTTTCAGTGTAAAAGTTTGGCACTTTTGGCCAAATCTGGGGGAGCAAAGATCCCAAGCCCCTCTATTCCTACGGGCCTGAACGATTATCATATCTACATTTGGGTTTTTTTGCAACCGTTCATTATTTAAGCTTCCCTAATAGAGATAGATTTCGATGAAAAACTAATAAAGGAAAGGCTGGTCACTAGCGGGTCATTCTTCCATCTCATCTCAATTGTCACTTTTATCGTTTATAAATGATTATTTCAAACGTCTAAATAAAAATGAATGTAGTACACCGTATAAACCCGGGAAAACTTGGTTATCTTCGGCAAAGTCCGTTTGCTGAACAAGCAGCTGTTTTTGGTTGATGCTCGTACACTATAAATGAGATCAAGCAAATCCAAATGGTGTAAAACATAGAGAATGCAAAGGTATATGAAGTGGTACATGTATTCGTGAAAAAGTCTAAATTCAATTTTACCTTTAAAATTATACAACAACCCATCCGATTCGCCGAATCATGATTCTCGTCCAATCAGATGGCATGTAATGTAACTTTGATTTAGACAATCGATTTAGAAATGACTGTGAATACGGCCCATGTAGTTTGATGGGTCTTCGTGGACATAAACAATTCGTCTTGATTTCAGGACAGGTTATCTTCACACGTTAATCCCCCATGTTGTGTAAGTCTATGTTCTAAATTGGCAGTGTTTAATTATTCATGGTAAAGGAGAGCGAGGTGCCGAGAATGTAAAATGATTCAATTACACTTCTCAACGTTAATTAATTACCACAGACACACTTCTCCTAGTTAACACTTGTCCTGTTGAATTTTATTTTTTTTCTCGAAACAAACTGCCAATTTTAGAGACATTTCAATACGATCAGCTCAAGTCTTTGTCACAATAAGGGAGTAGTAAGCAGGCAGTATATGCTAAGATCAGACTGCAAGTGCATTTTATGTGCATGCTGATCCTTGTCTATAGTGTCTGTCAAAACTTAAGTCACGACAGTAAAGTGATTTGAACAGGATGAAAAGGGTTAAAAGCTTACTTCAGACTTACTTAAAGAATGGAGCATAGCAGACTATAACGCTTTTACTAAGAAGGACTACCTTTTACGACAATTATGGTAAAAGCACGAGGAATAATTTAGAACTGGAAAAGAAGTGTTGATAACCTACAGTTCTCCGTTTGCATAAATATTTTTTAAGAAAATTGAATATCTATAGAATAAATACTATTTATTGCCCTTTTGTCATTAACCACAACTTTCAAAATTAATGTGAGCAGTGTAACAGAAGTAAAGGACTCCTTATCTAAGACACAGAACTTTCTGTTCTTCGAAACTTAGATTCCATTTCACGGTACACATATTGACACATCAATTCAGTCGCGTGTTTTACAATGTGCAAAAAAAGAAATAAAATATTTAATTTGGTAAAAATAAGTTTTATGCACAAAGATCAATGCCGCATTTCTCTTGCTATGTAATTTTTCTTTCCAGATATTTCATTTAAATTCAACACCGTCTACAGAAATCTCTGATTATTTATTTCAAATTCAATTTTACCCAAGATAATCTTTTAAAACAATTGACATTTATTTGTACATATAAATGATCGGTCCCTGTTTGAGTGCTAGAAGTGCAAATTTCGTTAAATGTTCTTCCAGAATTTATAAACACTTTAGAAGACAATGACCGAGTTAAACTCATTCCCACACAATGACGTTTTTTGACGCCCAATAATATAAATGTTTTGGAAAACCTTGTGGAAAATGAAGAAATTGCTTGTGACAAGCAATTTCTTCATTTTCCACAAGGTTTTCTACCAAGAACGACTATAAAATGTTAAAATCAGTTCGCACTCAGTTGAAATTGTCATTTAATTATCTGTCAATTTTACCAGTCTAAACTTTCATCGTTTGATAAAGGGTTAAAGACCTTGTTTCCGTAATGATCATTGCTTTAATGACTCTGAGAAAGAAATATTTTTACAGTATGTAGGAAGAAGAATATTGTAATTTATGTCTATTATAGATAAGGCTTCAAAATACTGTGAGAATAGACGAAAATACTCCTTAAGGACAGATCCTCCATTTATTTCCTACGGTAAGAATTTTTTTATTTTTTCTGTACTGATATCTAAATATATGAGAAGTAAAAAAATGACTTAAAAACTATAGGTCACCAAGCGAATTAAAAAGTTATTGGATTTCAAGGGAGACTACTCTTGTCTAAAATTGCAAAAATAAGGTATCACTTAAATACCCACAAAAAGGTGTTTGAAATGACTAGGATTACATAAATAAGTCTTTATTGTGTTCAATATGTTTTATTCTGTCTAAATGAGTATCAATTTGGGAAAATCAAGTGATGATTTTGAAATTTTTAGTAAAACATTCTTTCAAAATAGCTGAAATTGCTCTTTTTTTCGCAACGTTTCTGATGATAAAAAATATTCCAGCGGTAAGAATTTTTTCCTTTTTGGTATAGACATAGTGCTTGGTCATACCTACAAAAAGAAAGAAAGAAAAATATATCAAACCAAGCGTTTTTCTGAGTTATAAGGAAAATTTGGTTTACTTTTTGCAGCTCTGTCCGAAATTGTTTCACTACTTTTATCCATTTTCTTCCTTATTACCAGCTTTAGATAATAAAAAGTGTCATCTTTTGTGTCCATCTGAAGCGGGCTAACTCATAAAGACACCACTTTGCTTTTGTTGCTCCGTTTCCTATCGCTAACGCAACATGTTGAACGCGTAACATAAAGCGAAATGTACCATCCGAGTACTATTACACTTTAATTGACCAAATAGAGAAAATTGAAATAAGCGAAAAGGGTCTTGTCATTTATCAACCAAACATTAACTAAATGTAAAAAAAACATTTGTTGAAAAAGGCCAATTACTGGAACAGCTTTATTTCGTTATTTAGGATATGCGCAGTAAGTTGCGCAGTAACAACTGGAGGATCTGTCCTTAAAAGAGTTTTCTTCTGCGTCTATATGTTCATGACTATAAGATACAAAATTTATATCTTTATTAATAATCATTTTGTCACCTGGATCAGCTTTCATATTTGAAAAGTATATATAAAATCTTGACGTTTGAGAAAGGGTTAAAGGGGGAATGCTCCAGTTTCCTAAATTTTTTTATATTTTGTATGTTGAAATTACATGTTATTACCAATTGAAAAATAAAATAAAAGTGGATGGTCAGCGATCTTGTTTGAATTTTATAGGCATTTGTATCACATACCCCTACATAGAAAAAATGCACAATTTCTTGCACCTGTCCAAGGTCACTAAAATGCTAATAAAATGCTGTATATTCATCGTTTAGTCCGGAAAATGGATTTAAAGTAACGTCTTACATTAAATAAGAACAGAAAACCCAAAATATGTGCTTCTATAAGCGCGTAAATGTATAAAACAGCATACTCACGTGTTCGTTTAGATCAACGAAGCTGGAATGTTTTATGTCAGAATGTGCATATTTTTGGAATTATTTCAAGTTCTACATAATAGAATTTGATGAAACTCCCTCATTGTATTAAGCAACATGTCCTGGTAATAATTCAACAAGAAAATGTATAGGTCAGCGCACTTATTAGTGAATTAGAGTATTTTTTATCAGCTACATATGAATAAAATAACGCAAAACGGTGGTAACTGCATACACACTTACGACTGTCTTGCTCTAAATAATCAATTTCCATTTTGAGGAAATCAGTTTCTCATAATAAATACATTTTTACCGTCGAAAATGATAAATTGTAATGATGTATTATATAATGGAAAATATGGTAGCGAAACATATTAGTACGAAACATATAATTTACTACAGTAAAGACCGAGTGTTCCGAAAAACTGGAGCATTCCCCCTTAAGATCAGCGATTTCTTCTCTTATTTTGCCGCTGGATATGTTTATGAATACCAGATTGTCAAAGTGTCTGATTTCTGTATCGTAAGAGGTTCATTCCTGAATAAGTCGTAAGTACTTTTTTGACAGTAAAAGTCTTTGGTTGGTTCTATAGTTGTCATTGGTATCCTTCAATTAAGTGTAATTATCTTTCGCCCTTTGACAAAACAACAATATTGAATTGTTTTTGTTGTTGTTCTACTGTCATTAATGGGCAACTCTCTAAAGACTGTTGTATAAGAAAAACACGGCACCAATGTTAATCACGGCGATTATCACACACGCAATGTTAACACGCGAACATATAGCTGGACATCTCGAAAGGCTCTTTCAAAACTTCGCTAACATAACTTAAATCAGATGCACATTTTGAATGTCAGTATCCGTTCTGGGTTTGTTGTTGTTTTTGTTGTTTTAAGCTGCAGAAGGCTTATGGTTAGCTAACGAAATTCAACTGAGAGTATCTAATATCATTCGGTTATATAATGGGATTCGCTACATAACATTAACACACAAAAAGTAAGATGACATCTCAAAAGGGTATACTTGAGTCTGGAGATAATATTTAGACAACGATGTAAATAAAAAAAAACATGTATATTGCAAAATTATATTTAGAAGGATTTTGCAATGTCTTGTACATGTATTTCTTGTACCATTTCTAATTTGAACAAATGAATGAAAGAGAAAAACAGCTATCAGTGAACAACGGTGTCCGGCGAGTTTTCCCGAATGTATGTATTTCACAAGGCCAATGAGTTGAACGGAAAACCAATCTGTCGTCTCAGCAGCTTTTCTTCTAATCTAATGGACAAATATATTGGAATATGTTTAATTGATTCTTTTCGAGAATTTAGCGTAGCTAGCATAAACGTAGCGATTTGACATTACCTTATCTTTAAACACAATGTCCATCTTCGTGTTGACTTTGGCTGTTGTTGTTTTCTTTGTGCTCTTTATTCAAATACGATATTTGTAAATCTCTAGGGATTCTAGTGTATAAATTGGATTCATAGGGATCAACGCCTATTTAAACATTATTGCAGTCATATCATAGCGAATGGAGCGTGAATCCGAGTTTTCTCTGATGCTAAATTCGCTCTTTGATATTGGACGTCTCTCCATTTAGTAAATGGAGAGACGTCCAATATCTAAGAGCGAAATTTTCATCAGAGAAGGCTCGGTTTACAGGGGCGACTACCTTTACTTCCATATCGTGTGTCTCACTAGTAGTACCGCAGCAGCCTTTCAGAGCCTCCAAACACAAACATGCTAATAGCAGAGCCCTCAAGAACCATTTTCTGCTCACGGTTTATTTTTATTGACGTATAGGCACCGCATGGGAGGAACATCTCAAACTAAGATTCGTATTGACATGTAAAGTGGCAATCTTTACGACAGACACGCGTTGTAAATGCAAAACCTCGTATGTCGATTGGTGCGATTCTCAAAGGACATACTTGCGTGCCATGTTTAGACAATTCTCGTGGGTTTTGAGTTTTAGTTTGGGAAAAGATATTACACTTTTTTTCCTCTCCTTTGAAATGTTCCAAAAACGAGATATGAGGTTTTGCATTTACAACGACGTCATGTGTTTGGTTTCACGCAAACATGAACATTAAAACTACATTCGCTTCATAACCTTGCGGATAGGACACTTACCTTGGGCAAAATGTGTTATTCCTCGGAAGCGTCTAGCGGAATATCCTCGTCTATTTGCTCTTACTATTCGAAAGATATTCTAGGATGGATAATAGTTGGATGTAAGATAACTTAGTATTCGGCAATTTAAACTGACAAAGTATTGCCGAACAAGGAGTTCTGTGCTTTTGGTCCAAGAACAGCACTTTCCTTTTAATTCAAATCAGTGTCTCATTTAAATTGCATCAACGATTTTGCGATAGCCTTGTTGTCAAGTTGTGAGCGTTAAGTAAGAAGGAGTACAAGGACTACAAAGATGAATCTCGCATTCGTGTTCCAGAGGTCTTTAAGTTCTTTTTGCAACATCAAAAGTATATCAATTATGACAAATCGTTCATCGAGGATTCTAATATGAACGAAAAGGTTCAAGCTACATATAATATTATTCTGTGTGTGTGTGTGTAAGAATTATTTTTGAATGACATCCCTAAACCACACCTTTTCCAAAAATGTATCGGCCTAAACATTTCGGCATAACTGCATGAACAGGTATCTAAAAATGATATTATGTATTACAATAACATTGCATAACCCAGCAAACGTTTCGTAATTGACATTTGTACAGATTGATTAAAGTATCAAAAAAAAAAACTTCCCTCGTTTATTTCTGAATGAAATTCTATTACCGCACCTTAACCATTGATGTGTCAGACACATTGATTTAGCCTATATAACAATGTCAAAAACACATCAAAACTACACCAGTCGGGGTCTAGAAAAATGGGCAAAATCCCAACTACTCTCTGAGAGTTCCATGTCCACTTCACAATCATGTTATTGGAACTATTGTCCAGTGAAGAAGATGGCCGTATATTAGACTGACTACATACGCAAGCTGATAAACTCAAACCTTGTTGAACTCAAATGCCACACAAATATCATTTTTCGTATCTCTGTGTCGATATAACAATGTCAAAAACACAAAAAAATGTTTAAAAAAGTGCGATTCAAAAGGGTATTACAGAACAACATGGATTTACTAGCACATTGCATACCGTCGTTTTTCAACGAAACCTCGTAACTGCAGCGTATTTTAAGCTGTTACGAGGATTTGTTAAAAAGCAGCGCTATAAGCATATGCCCAACAGCATCGAGATCGTGATCCATGCTGTTCTTAGAACGCTACCAGAAGACGCTATGGACACACCACACGGAAAAGTGAGGATCTTATCAGACGATGTGTGTATGTGGGCTTAACCCTTTCCCAAATACGACCTGGCATTGGCGTCCTTAATAAATGAGGATTGGGGAAACATTGAGGCAAAAGCAGTCTAATGACATTCATACGAAGTCTGAATTTTTCATGCGACATCGTTAACATTCGTTACGTATCTGAACATATTCGGGCGACGTCGTAAACATTCGGCGGTGGAACGTTCCACCGCCGAATGTTTACGGCGTCGCCCGAATAATTCCAAGATCGAGTTAATCTCATTAGGGAAAGACTTTCTGAAAAGGAGGATCCATATATGTCTCAAATGTCCGAAGAACGTTTTTCCATGCCTCAGTTCACATGAATGGCAGGATAGGCCAATTGGCTGTATGAAACGTTCTTACTCACGCCATTCACAAAGAATGGGGTCTTGAATGGAGCTAACCTTTCCCAGTCAAGACCTGTTTTAGATATATTCAGGAAAGATAACCATATAGAGTATTATGAGAAAAGAAAAAAAGGTTGAATGCTGATATGCAGTATTTTCCTCTATTCCCCTAATATTTTTGTGCTATAACGTACATAACACAAACTTTTATCAAATAAATTTTGGTCTGCAGCAGTTTTTGAATTGGAATGATTGAACATTTTGTTGTTTGGGAATGGGCTAATAGGATATTTTTATTACCTTCTTACATATAAATGGCCAATTATAAGAACTGTTGCCATGGCAATTACCCCGGGACAATGTCTGGAGCTTTAAAATTGCAGGAAACGAAATGATTTATTATTTATGGCATTGCATAATTCGTAATGTCTTTTTTAAAGTCTATCTTTTCTGTGGATTTTATTCTATCTGTATGAATAAAATCCAGCGGATGATATTATTATCGATATCCTAGTCTGGATTCCTCCACTTTGAAGACAATATGAATGGGAAACTTTCAGCAATAACATAGGGTTACATAACACACTTGGATACAATAGTTACACTACCGAATTCTATTGCATACAAGAACTTAGTCTGAGTTTTCTCTGATGAAATTCGCTCTTTGACTTGTTGGTGTCGCTCATTTAAATGATTAAATGAGCGACATCAACATATCAAAGGGCGAATTTCATCAGAGAAAACTCGGATTAACAAGAATTTTGCCTTATTTGGATGAGTTGAGAGGCTATTGACAGGCTAGTTTACGAATCCAAATGGAATCGTAATTGTACATAAGCTTGTTAAATGACTTTTTTTTATTTCAAATGATTTCTCCCAAAATCATTTTTGTATTAGCAAGTTATTCCAAATACAGTCCGAATGCGTTTACAAGTGAATGTACTCTAGTATATGCGCACTGCGATGAAATGCACTTGCCAGACAATTTAGTGAATCTGATTATATTAGTTTCCGATGGTTTAACAGCCAGCCGAAGAATTATATAAAATAAACATTAAAATTGTCTACAGTCATATCGTTGCTTTTCCACCAAAACCTCGTAACTGCAGCTTAAAACAAGCTGCAGTTACGAGATTTTTGTTGAAAAGCGACGACATGTACATTTTCATTTGGTCACTTGCCATTGTGGCTATCCAATGTGACTTTTTGGAAGGGAATATACGAAAAAAATCGCTCTCTTCAGGACAGTGTTGTTCTTCTGTATTTTTCTCGGCTTATGATTTTTCTCATCATTATCTTGCGGCCTCAGTCCTAACAAGTTCCTCAGTAGCACGTGCACAATGCCCAGCGACATGGACACGTCTCGTGCATACTAAGGTCGATACTCTGGGTCTCTGGGTAGGCCACCATAAATCAATTCTAGAGTTGGGTGGTTCTTCCATGACAGATTGAGCACTCTTCTTTATCACCATAGCTCATTCAAACATGGAAACGCAAGCTAATTGTCTGTCAGATGTGCGTTATTTTTCTTTGAACATTTTTTTCTATATTTAAATCAGGAAATGGTGTCTCAAAACTAGTTCTTTGTGACGCGATGGCATCTCATATGAATTCTGTAAGAGTTTCGTCACAAAAAGAAAACATCATTCTAACAGCAGAAATTGCAACACTCTATTCAAATCACGACCCCAGGACGTGCTGAAGTAGGTGTTTTCGACATCCTGTAACGATATCAAACTTAAACCCTTTCCCAAACAAGACCTGGTTTTGACGTCCCTATTAGAAAATGCTTGGGAAAACATTGAAACAAAAGAAGAAACTGCTGATAACCAGCAGTTTCTCCTTTTGTCTCAATATTTTCTGTGCCACATTTTACACAAATACTATCTTTAATAACAACCATTTTGTCATTTGTGGCAGTTTTTGAAGTGGATCACCTTAACATTTTGCTGTTTGGGAATGGGTTAAAATTTCTAATGTCTTTGTCATGTAAATAGTGCACGTTTTTATGCACGCAGGAGTTTCGGGGAATGTGATCTTTCTATCTGCATTTTGCAGATCTTAATGGCGTTTCAAAATGCCAAATATAATATTTCACTTCGCATTGCAAAACAATTATACCGATTATTAGTTTGTGCGAGAGCTGGCTAACTAAATCTTAGATTTTGCTTTATTTTGGTCGCATATTCTTTCTACTTTGACAAAAAACTCTTTTATCGTCCCAGAACATTCGAAATTAACTCAGAAAAAAATTAGGCGAACATTGTGAAATGTTGGCACAGAATTTGCAATAAATATGATATCAAAATATGAAGTCACAAGTCTCGTGGTTTGTACACCGTCTCGTGTAATGTAGACATAGATAATGCGATTCGCTATATGTTTTATGTGCATTCAAACTGGTTAATTTACCAGAAAACAATATAACTTTGGCTATTTGAATTATAGTAAGAAACCACATATTATTTTTGTTGTTAGTATAGAGGTACGAGGAAATAGGATGAACGGAGTGACGACTATGACTAAACAGTAGTAAAGACAAGTGTCATTCAAATACTCATGTAGACCAGGGAGTTTCTGCCACATAACGAAGACAAACTATGTGAAACCCAATGGGTATGCTTTTCGTTTTGGTTATTCCACTATATTATATAGTTATAATTGAAAACATTTTTCGCTGCTTTTCAACAAAAAAAATCTCGTAACTGCAACTTAAACAAAGTTAGCAGTTACTTGGTTTTTGTTGAAAAGCGACGATGTATTGATCAAAATTTTCAATACCAGAAAGACAACCTCAAATAAAAAGTAGGTATGCATTGGTCATGTAGGTCAATGTCCTTTTAAAGACATAGTCGGATATATGTGGGGTTTCTGATATATTGAAACGTAAACGCGAGTAGCCAGTGTAAATTATCATCATTTGACTTTATAATTGTCATAATTACAGCTTACAAACTCTTTTCCATACAAATATTTGTCTGTTCTAGTGATATACACGTACTTAGAAAGAGAGCAAAAGAAAAGGTTGGTTAACCAGAATTGAATCATTTTCCTTCGATATTTTGTTTGCTTGGAGAAATGTTATATTCTGCTATTTGTAATATGATTTAGCATATCGATTCTGTAACAGACTGAAATTCTGTTGTTAAAGACAGGACTGACCTTCTTTTGCTTTCGACGACATATTATGGTGTGATACACTTTTACATTTTCAGCATTTTCTCCTTTTGTATCAATGTTTTCTGTGCTATTTTATTTACATAATTCTATCTTCAGTTTGGAATGGTTTTCATCGCAATAAGCGTCATTTTACGGTGGCACGTCCCTTTTGACGTGTCTTTGTCTGATTTGTCCTGACGTCCCGCTTACAGAACGATTGTCTTTACCCTTGCCAAAGCAGCAAGTGATCAGACAGTTTCGATCTGAATGCCGTTGTAGACAACAAATGCGTTTTCAATAAAAACATGATGCATCTACAATATAGCACAGAATATGTTACGTCAAAATTATAAATAAAAGATATCAGTATTTCCATTTTTGTCTCTATGTTTCACTAGAATATATTCTGTTGGGAACGCCGAGAGCTGAGGTTGTTTTGGGCAGGGTTTGAATGATCATCTTTTTTAGTGTTTGTGACGTTTCGTTGAAACCATAGAATTGTTGTCTGTCAAAACGCCGTGACATTCTTTATGGCAAACTGTACTAAAATTATCGCTATGACTTATCTACAGAGTGTCCCAATAAAAACGGAACCCATTTTTGAAAGTGAATTGCTCATGTATCAAGTAAAATATCTCCACTAAATTTCAAAATGCAATAGAAACGACATTTTTCTATCAGCATTTAAAATTTGGTTGAAAAATGTTTATTAATTTCGAAAATATTGGCATTCAAATGAACGCACCCGGAAACCCATTTTAACACGATATCGATCTTTCCGTTCGCAGCGCGCGCCTACATAGTACACTTGACTCTTCACAAATGTTTAATACAATACAAACGTGATATATTGAAACATTTTACTTACAATAGTGCAAATTCGTTTCATCTTTACCGCTAACAAATAAACTGTTAAAGTAGAGCTGCGATGTAACCAAAACAAAAAATACAAACAAAATATCAAAGTGTATCAAATATTCATATTACATGTAATCATATGCAGTTATTTTATTACTCTACAACATGCTGGTCAGCCTCAAAGGCCAAGTACTTTAACCCTTTCCCAAACAAGACCTGGTTTTGACATCCATGAGAGAATAAGCTTGAGAAAGTATTTAGACAAAAGAAGAAAATAATGGTCACTAGCATTTTTTCCTTTTGCTTCTATATTTTATGTGCAGTATTTTACGCAAATTCTGTCATTATCAGCGCCAATTTTGTCATCAGCAACAGCTTTCAATCCAGTCCACCCTAACTTTTTGTGGTCTGGGAAAGGGTTAAAACTATTTCAAAGAACCACCTTACGGACTCAATTTGCACATGCGGCACTTCTATATTAATAAATTGAGAAAATTGGTACGTACTTGTACAACGGTAAAGAACTCAACAGTTGACCGTCAGTGATCTTTTAGGAACAAAGAAGACGCAAAAATCGATTTCGTTTTAAAACGGTTTTTTAGTGTCTTTATTAAATTTCATCTTAAGTACTGCAAATTCAAAAATTAGATTCTATGCTTTCGCTTTAACATATTTGACTTTGAAATAGGGTTCCGTTTTTTTGGGACACTCTGTATTATATGTCGATATCCTGAAAAAGAGCACAATCGCA
Organism: Fragum sueziense; assembly: GCA_963680895.1. Lineage (NCBI taxonomy): Eukaryota > Metazoa > Mollusca > Bivalvia > Cardiida > Cardiidae > Fragum > Fragum sueziense. Next base: position 7,306,892 of record OY804599.1, on the reverse strand, counting down.
TTTCAGATCAACATGGATCTAGATCAGCCTGCACATTCGCACAGTCAATCAATGTACATTTTGTTCCGTTAAAGCTTTTTCTTGGAATATATCCCTCAAAGGAACCACTGCTAGGTTGTCGGGGGTAAGAATACTTTTACGAAATATCAAATGGCATGGTCAACATTCAGAGCTAATATTTTTTCTGTCCAAAAAAATTTCAAATGAAGTTCATTCATCAAATGTGTATTTGATTGGCTGACCCACCATTTACGAGAATATATTTATAAACAAAACATTTATGGGAAACTGGACCTTGATACATAGTGGAAATTATGGAAGCCCGTTCCCATCCATGGAGATGCTTCCTGGCATGTGCCTCTTTAAGAGGACAGCATGGATCATATTCATAACGCACTGGGACGCAGTCAGGAATAGAAAAATTGTTTTCTTTAATGTTATAAGGTATCAACTATCTGATCCCGGCCTATTTCTAAGTCCTCTATTCTGGTTTCTTTGACATTTTAATTAATCATTTGAATAAAAAATACAATAACAAAAGCAATTCAGTTGTTTTCATTTTATGAAACCCTGGAGATTTTCCCAAGGTTGCAGAAATTACTGTATGTCGAAATGCATAACAATGTTTCTCGTTTAACATGTCAAAACTGGGATTTGCTATTATCATGATATACAGATACAAAACACTTCATGCATCTCTGCCGTTATCCATGGTGACGGAAATTGACGATGTTACCCGGATTTAATAAAATTTCGGGTAACCTAGTAAACTTCCGTCATTAAGGATAAAGTCGAAGTTACAAGAAACATTTCGTGTCTAATGATTGTTTGAATACCCACGAATACTAGAATATTTTTTCCGTGTTTAGTGTCATTGTTAAATTATTTTCTAGCAAAGGTGTGGAAACATCAATAGTTAGATATCCAATTACAAAAATGTCGTAAATGACTACATTTTGTATAATTACTTACTACATTTTATCATTGTAGACGATAGCATTATACACATACTGCGACTTCAGGAAATATTCAAAATGTCAGACGTCAAAAGTGCAGAAGTTCAACATACCCATTACCCTTTCCTAAACAACACTTGGTTTTACATATCTACAAAGGTATGGCTTCAAGGGGGGATAGGGGGATAAGCACATCGAAAACATTGTCTTTTTCATGTATACCGACATGCATCAAAATTATTACTCACTGTAGATACATTGGTTACTATAAACAAGTAAGTGGTTTGGGAAAGGATTTACTTTGTTTACTTCATATCGATGTTTACATTTGCCTTTTATTCAAAATGTTAATTACTAATGACAAACTAATAAGCCTCATTTGTGCCTCTTCAAAGGAACGGTGAAAATTATAGAAAAAATAAGAAAAATTAAGTACGCTGGTAACTGTCATCTCGATTTTGTGTTCAACTCTTCCTAAGGAAATTATTATTTTTCTCTTTACCTTTCTATACATAAACATTCACATTGTACTCTATATGTATCGCTCACGATAAATCACCTGGCAGTGTACCTCTAGCTTATAGCTAGAGATGCTCTGCCAGGTTATCTATCCTGACCTATAACTTAAGAATTGCCGTGCTAAAATAGTTTGATTGAGGACCATTGTAAACTTTTCGTCGTTTTGGAAAGAACTAACTATTTTAAGGTTTACAGACCCTGAAAAAAATCACCACTTTCTAGCCGTATGAAATGCATCAAATTACACACACTTGTAAATACACTTCACATAAGTTGATTCACCGTGCCGAATTTCAAGATTATGCTTTAAGAAGAAAATAATTTACAAATAATATTTTACTCTATACAATGTGTTCATATGCAAGGGAGGTAATTTTGAACATTTTTATTAAATATTTCCATATGTATGCATTAATTCAAAAATCTAAACCGCTAAAATGCTTATGTTTGTATTTGGAATGGAAATATACCACAGTTTAAGAATTATTTGCACTTTTCAAATTTCGCCTCTGGCTCTTTGGTGCTTTTGATGGGTTGGATACCTTAATTCCATTCTGATAGAACATTTAGCCTAGTGGGCAATATGGCATTGACCTTTGACAGATTTAGAAATAGCATCGTTTGACGTTTAGTTATCAAAAGACCGTCAAAATTACAGAGGAAATGAGAAGACTTTGTAAAATGAAGCTCGCAATTGCCTTCTAGATTATGTCCTGTACACTTTCCGTAAACATTGCTAATTTTGGACGTCCATAATTGACCAGTGCATTAACGACACAATTATACGCTGGTAAAAATTGGTGTAGAGAAATGGCAATGTTACATTGGCAAGATTATTTGTACAATGTATCACACAATATCACAGGAGAAATGTTGATTATTACCATATGCTTCTTTTCTCTCTACATTTTTACAAGCTTATGCCCAGGACGAAGCTGCGACTTCTTTGGATCAAAGTATCATTAACCCTTTCCCAAACGACAAAATTTAAGCTTTGTCCAAATGAAAAGCTGCTTGAGAAGACAATATTTATGTTGGCATTTAAAGGATTAATGTACAAAATAACACAGAAAACTTTGAGGCAAAAGAGGAAAATGCTGATCATCAGTATTTTCTTCCTTTTTTCTCCAGGTTTTCCCAAGCCTTCCAATGCGTCAAAACCAGGTCTCGTATGGGAAAGGGTTAAGTAATGAACCATCGAAAATGGTTGTTCAACAGCATCACTTTGTCAGATTTGAAAACAAACAATTAAAGGAAGTCGGAATAATGTCGTCTTTGATAATTGCAGAGTATTAATTAGTAAAGATGGCTTTTGAAATAACCATCTCCCAAAATGACATAAATTTTGGTTATTATAGATATATAAAATCTGCTGTAGACGACAAACGGTCACTAATTAAGGTATATGACCCATCATTAGCACCAAAGAACAAGAAGCGAAATTTGAAAAGTGCCAATAATTCTTAAACTGTGTTAGATTTCTATTCCAATATACAAACATAAGCATTTTGAACGGTTTAGAATTTTTAATTAATGCATACTTCTGGAAATATTTGACAAAAATGTTCAAAATTACCTCCCTTGCATATGAATATAGAGTAAAATAGTATTTGTAGATTATTTTCTTCTTGAAGCATAATCTTGAAATCTGGCACTGTGAATCATCTTATGTGAAGTGTATTTACAAGTGTGTGTAATTTGATGCATTTCGTATGGCTAGAAAGTGGTGTTTTTAATGATGGGTCATATACATTAAGGTAAATTTTATTACATTTTTTATGCAAAAGAGCAATATGCAGTTTATCAGCCTTTACAATGAAGGACTTCAATTCAGGTCTAGTTTTGAAAAGGTTTGAACAGAATTTGCCATGTTTTTCCTCAATGCCAATATCAAGGACAATTTCGTTTTTTTTTTTTTTTTTTTTTTTTTTTTTTTTTTTTTTTTTTTTTTTTTAAGTTCCGCAAACGTCCTTCATTAGGCTTCTTCTTTTTGCTTCATTATGACTGCGCACGTAGCTGAAAACTTGTCTTGGTTTGTACAATGGATGCTTGACAAGTTCAAAACTTCTACGAAATCCGACATTGTTTATTACATGACTGCTTTTCAACAAAATCAACGTAACTGCAGCTTAATACAAGCTGCAGTTACGAGGGTTTTGTTGAAAAACGACAATACATCCACCTCAGTTCGTCTTCTCATTGCGAGGTACCTTCTTAATCTGCAATGTTGGTTCTCGGTGCCTGGTAGAGATGGGTCTACACTTACTATTCTGCTACTAGCTGGTGGCTTAGCGATTAGTTGCTAATTTTACATATCCTAAACAAAGGAAAAAGAAAATAACAAGAACAGCGACAACTTTTGTTGGAATCAGATTTATTCATGTCCTTCCTTCCGTCTTTTCCCTCTATGTTTCTCAATATATACTGGATACTTATGATTCAAGCCTCACATATAGACTCTGTATAGACCCAAGTGTAGTATCAAGCATATCGATGCTTCTCAAGAAAAACCTAGTAACTGCATCTTAAAACAAGCTGCAAACTGCAGTTACTATACAATTTTTTTGTTGACAAGCGACGATAATTATATACAGGATAATTTCAGAAACATTTCAGTAGGCCTACTTTTATGTCCTTTTTGTGTTTCGAAATTTTCGTTCCTGTGACAATGGCCTATACTATGGTCACATTCACTGGTACCATGTATTTGTATGGGCGCTCATGGCCTTAAGGTAGAATACCCCTAATAAAATTCGCGCGACGTCGGATTTTTTCGGGCGAAGTCGGAAACATTCGGCGGTGAAAATTTTCACCGCCGGATGTTTACGACCGCGCTCAAATAAGTTCGGATACGTTACGACGACGGTCAAAAAAAGCCCATGTTTTATGAATTTCAAAATGGCTACATTACGGGTATTGTCAACTGACGAGCAAACTGTTTACATGCTGTGATTTCTAGATATATTCACAAATGTCAGATGTCAAAAGTGTAGCAGCTCAACATGTCTTTTACTTTGTTTACTTCATGATGAAAGTAAAGCTTATTTGAAAATGCCATTGACTTATAGAATATCAAATAATAATGTAGTAATGTCTGTACCCTGTTAGAATAAATGTGATAATTATATAGATGAAAGAATTCGTAGAAAAGATGACACCCATACTGTCGGTTTATTTCCGTGTATTCTCAGAAGCAATTTTTGATTGGTCTATTGCTTTTCAGGTCTATGATGGAGGGGTGGGTGGGGACAGGAAGACATTCGTCGCTTTTCAACGAAAACCTCGTAACTGCAGTCACGAGGTTTTCGTTGAAAAGCATTAAATTGCTGATAGCCTGCATTTTGTCCTCCTTGCATATTTAAGGGACAAAACATTCAAATTTCATTTCTTTTAAGTATGTCTTATGCCAAAATTGGATATTCTAATGCATATAAATTCTATCATTTTTCATCATTTATTGCTTGTAAGCGAAAATATGCCTTTAAAGTTGAAACAGAAATAACAAATTCCATATAAATCTCAACTGTAGTCCACAACAATTTGTTTAATTTCAACACAAAAATATATATTTCTCGTAAACGGTGCAATATGTTACCTTGAAATTTTCAGAATTTTCGAAAGAAAATATTCTTTTTCGGATGAAAATGTAAGTAAAATTTATGAATAAATGTATGTGAAATATCACTTTAAAGCATTGGTTAAGTGACAAATTTACATGAAAATCGCACTGGAATTCATACCACGATTAATTGAGATTTCACATTTTCCCAAACAAGAGCAGAGTTTGACGTCCGAATAGAAAATGCTTGGGAAACATTTCTAGGCAAAAGAATAAAATGTCGATAATCAGCATTTTCTTCTTTTCCATCATAATCTTGTGTAATATAATGTACAAAAATATCGATACTTTTCTACGAAAACCTCGTAACTGCAGCTTTAAACAAGCTGCAGTTACGAGGTTATCGTTGAAAAGCGATCATATGTCGTTTTGGCAAAAGTTTGTCGTGTTCAGCAACTTTTAAATTAGACGACCCCTATATTTTCAGAAAGGGTAAATCAATGTCAAGAACAGTTCCCTCGTTGCATTACTCTGACATTCATTAGTTGCATTGTTCTCCTTTTTTGTTAATTAAAGAAACGCATTTTGCTGGAAAATTTCCCCTTTACGTCTTTTCTTAACATCGAGCCGAACAATTATTAAAGCCATTATTTTCCTTTTCATGGCGCCTCACAAAATAAAGGCCTTGAAAAACATTGTGGTAAATGAAATAATCGTTTGGGACATGCAATATCTTTATTTCCCACAAAGTTTTCTGAAATGTAAAAATGAAAATAATTATTCACTTGAATTTGCCGTTTGCAACATCTTTAAATGGGTACCGGTCTGTTGCTTTGTCGCCTAGTAATGGATTAACCCATTTCAAAACGGCATCATTTCAGGGTGGTCTAAATGAGAACTTTCTGTAAATAACAAAATGGGTGTTGAGAAAGATTTTTCGTAGCATGGACAATATTGGGAAAACAGGAGAAAATGTTGATCATCGGCATTTTCTCCCTTTGTCTCAATGTTTTCCCACAGTGATGAGGATGGGATAAGATTTTCACTTCGAATTAAGCAAATATTAGACTCATCCGATGTTGAAAAAACTAACATGAACTGTATTAAGACATTATTTACAAGCTTCTACCCGCAGAGTCCTGATTTCAATCCGGAAGTCTAGAAATCTGTTAATTGCTTTAATTTACATATTTTTGACAGTTAGATGGGTATGACCTGAGGTTAGCAGACAAATCGGTGAATGAAAGTCAGTTAACATCATAAATATTTACCGAGAAAAAAGTTACGACATCCCCAACCTACTTGCATTCATTAAACTATTAAATGAGTGACAAGAAAGGAACTGCTCTTTGTTACGAATAAGAACACCCAATTTCCCATATTGTAGTAAAAACCAAGTATTTCTAGCGTATAATGATATAAAACTTAAATATGAAAAGATGTAAAATAATCTCGCCAAGAATGTTAAAGCTTACCTACATGTTCTCGTACAGTAATATCAATTATTTTGGGGAAAAAACATTATTAAAACAAGAATACTCCAACATCTGCAGAATTTGTTTACGCTTAAAACAACAAAAGTTCAAATAAACACCATTGATGTACGTTAAGTTGTTTATTTACAAGGTTTAATGGTACTTGAAATATAACGAGATGTAGAATTCAACTCAAGCTGTTGCAAAATAAACGTGTCGTTTCTGCTTGGCTTGCTGTGTATGGTAAACAGAACTTTTTTTCGTAGCTATTTTCACATCATTGCCTGCCAAACATTACGTACTACTTTGGCGTCATTCGTGGTAATGCATATTGCCCAGACTATCAGAAAGACGCCGAGGTTGAAGCAATATAAACGTAAAACATTAAAGTGGCATTTCACATTTATTTTTCATAAATTTCTGTTTTATTTTTATCTTAAAGAGCATATTTTCTTATGAAAATTCTGAAATTTCAAGCACAAATATTGAACTGTTTACGAGAAATTTATAATTTTGTGCTTAAATTAAAATAATTGTTGTGGACAACAGTTCAGATTTATATGAAATATGTTATTTATGTCCCAACTTTAAAGGCGTATTTTTCGCTTATAGATAACCACTTCAAAAAAAAAAAAAAAAAAAAAAAAACTGATAGCAATTCTATGCATTAGAAGAACCTATGTCGGACCGTATATGGTACAAAAACGAATATGGTACAAATTTGTACAATATTCGGCCGAATATGGTACAACTGTCTATTTGTACCATATACGTATCTGCAGTTTTGGGGTAAAATGCCTGACCGAATATGGTACAAACTTGTACCATATTCGGATGAAAAATGTACCACATTCGTTCCGAATATGGTACACACTCATCATCACCATCGTCACCATCGTCATCATCATCATCATCATCATCATCATCATCATCATCATCATCATCATCATCATCATCATCATCATCATCATCATCATCATCATCATCATCATCATCATCATCATCATCATCATCATCATCATCATCATCATCATCATCATCAGCATCAGCATCATCATCAGCATCAGCATCATCATCAGCATCAGCATCATCATCAGCATCAGCATCATCATCAGCATCATCATCGTCGTCGTCGGACTCACTGTATTTTTGTAAACAGAGATTTCGCCTCAAACTCAATAGACCGTAGACCAGGTGATCAGACTTTCACGTATATAGCATTTCAATTCGTCGAAGGTAAGAAGTTTAGCAGATATCGACTGAGTGAAAAGATACTGTCATCGATCTTGCGACTCGGGTTCGAGTCCTCCGAGTACCTTTAGTTTTTCTGCTAAGTCTGTATTTTAACCCATTACCAGACAGCAGACTTTAAGACTTGTCCAAATAAAAAAAATGTTGCAGACGACAATTTCAAGTGAATTAAATTTTACCTTTTTCCAATATATCTGTGTATAAAAATGTGGGAAATGAAGAAATTGCTTGACACAAGCAATTTCTTCATTAACCACAATATTTACCAAAGCCATCATCTTGTAGGGCGCCAAAAAGCCACATAATGTGGGAAGGGGTTAAAATGTTGTACACGGGTCACGGGTACATGCGCCCTTGCCAATGTCACATCAGAAAACTTGCACAATTGCTGTTGGCGCATGCAAGAAGGGAAGAGAGAAGCAATTCGGCAATCGAATGAGTGCTTTAACGATTTATTATCTAAAGGCCCGGTCACATATGATTCCGCGGCCATTCCGCATCCATATCACGTCTAAAATGAGCCACCCGTGGATTTGTTCAAGATCGCTTGATATCTTTGTTCAAGTCGATCAGATCTGAAGTTGGAAAATAGCATTACATGCGTTTTGGACGGTTTATTCGCGATTAGGAAGTGGAATGTTAGTGCTTTGGTCGTGCTATGGCAGTACTATGGTCGTGTTATGGCAGTGATTCAGACGCGATGTGGACGCGGTATCTTGTCGCGCGTTTTAACACTAGACGCGGTAAGAAGTTGTAGGCCGTGTTACGGCAGTGGAACAGCCGGCGGCGGTCATACCTCGTCCACTCCGCGTCAACAGCACGGCTAAAACGAAATTGACCCAAAGTTACTGCGTCCAACCAAGTCCCAGATATTCTCAAAATTTTAGCCATGATATGGACGCGGACTGGCCGGGGAATCGTATGTGACCGGGCCTTAAGGCGTAACGGATGAGATGGAAACAGATACGGCCACCGAGTATAACGACTATTCGGAGACTGACAATATCTAGATTGTTGTGTGACTTGTAGATTTTCTGTATGAAAACGTTTTGAATGGTGATGAAGAAATATATGTATTACAAACTTGAAAAGATTATGAATATTGATCATTACAAAAAGTAATAAGGGAAACATGAAAAGAGCAAAAATACATTAGGGCCCACATTTCTTTTTTCGCAAAAAATGATAAGAAATGATGAACCATTAAAAATTAGCTGTACACTGGTTACGAACCACTGGTCTGACCCACCCCGCTAACAGGCAAAGCTTTGTAATCCACTATCACGGGTGGTAAACAGAGAAACTAGCTCCAAAAAGAGTCAACGGTATTTCGTTTCCTCGTGACATCCGGCCTCTACCGAAGTAGTTGCATAGAGTGAAAATCTGTAAACAAAGGTAGGTCACGAACACATTTTTCCTACAATTATTTCTTTTTCAATGAGTTTTTGAAAAATCCGGCGATGCTGTAATATGAAGAAATGGTCGAAGTTTGTTGTGCACGAGAATATACGGTGTTATTGAGCAGAGTTTGAAAACAATCGTTGAAAAACATTTCAAGATCGAAAGTAAAAACTTCTTTACTTTCGATTTTGAAACGTTTTTCAACGATTGTATTAAAACCCTGCTACTAATACCGTATACTCTCGTGCACAACAAACTTCGACCATTTCTTCATATTACAGCATCGCCGGATTTCTCAAAAACTCGCTTTAAAAGAAATAGTTTTAGAAAATGTGTTCGTGACCTACAAATTGAGGAGGAGGAGGAGGAGGAGGAGGAGGAGGAGGAGGAGGAGGAGGAGGAGGAGGAGGAGGAGGAGGAGGAGGAGGAGGAGGAGGAGGAGGAGGAGGAGGAGGAGGAGGAGGAGGAGGAGGAGGAGGAGGAGGAGGAGGAGGAGGAGGAGGAGGAGGAGGAGGAGGCGGGGGAGGGGAGGGAGGGGGAGGCTGAGGGGGAGGAGGAGGAGGCCTTCTTCTTCTTCTTCTACTTCTTCTTTTCCACTTCTTTCTTCTTCTTCTTCTTCTTCTTCTTCTTCTTCTTCTTCTTCTTCTTCTTCTTCTTCTTCTTCTTCTTCTTCTTCTTCTTCTTCTTCTTCTTCTTCTTCTTCTTCCTCTTCTTCTTCTTCTTCTTCTTCTACTTCTTCTTCTTCTTCTCCTTCTCCTTTTTCTTTTTTCTCATTTTTTCTCTTTCTTCTCCCTTTTCTTCCTCTTCTTCCTCTTCTTGTTTTTCTTCTTCTTCTTCTTCTTCATCCTGTGTCATCTTCGTCGTCATGATCATCATCTTCTCCTCCTGCTACAGCATTCAAACTGCTAATTCTAATGAATTATTGTGTTGTTGGTACTCAACGTATAAGAAGCGTACTCGGTGGATGAGTAACGTACAATAAGCGTACTCGACGTATGAGTAATGTATATTTAGCGTACCTCTAGCGTATCCAGCGTATGAGAAACGAATGACAAGCGTAAAATTTATACGCTGGCATACGCTGAAATCTTTTTTGCATGTTCAAAAATTGTTTTGGCCCTCAGCATTCATCAGCGTATACCGACGTAACCCAGCGTATGAGTAACGTTTAACAACGTACCTCTAGCGTATCTACAGCGTATTTCAGCGTGTACCAGCGTATGCCCCAAAAATCCATACGTTACTCATACGCTGGCTCCATACACTGTAGTGTGACTGGGCCTTAATTGACAACTGCCCTACTTGAAACAGCGGTAGGGGAAGAATGGTCGTAGAAATCATTTCGGGACCAATCTCAACGAAAGTATCTGGCCCGCCCGGGAATCGAACCCAGGCCGCCTGCGTGCCAATCTGACGCGCAACCGACTCAGCTAGCCGGCGAAACAGTTACACAACCAGCAAAATCCATGAAAAGTGTGGTTAGGTTAGCTGTTTCTGTTACTGCTGACGACGATGATGATGATGATGATGATGATGATGATGATGATGATGATGATGATGATGATGATGATGATGATGATGATGATGATGATGATGATGATGATGATGATGATGATGATGATGATGATGATGATGATGATGATGATGATGATGATGATGGAGATGATGATGATGATGATGATGATGATGATGATGATGATGATGATGATGATGATGATGATGATGATGATGATGATGATGATGATGATGATGATGATGATGATGATGATGATGATGATATTTTTGTCACTTCCAATATTAGGTTAATACAATGTATTTGAGTTTGAAAAAAAGTTTACACATCGGCAGACTATTTCATTTACACTGAACAGATCTTCTAAACCGCCACGGCATGTAACTTCGTATAACTCCATTAATATTTTGGATAGGAGCTTGAAATTTTCAAATAAAAAAGAATAACCATTTCAACAGAATATGCCAAAATTTCATTGAGACCCTTTGACAAAAACATGACAAAATTGCAAATTGAAAAAGGCCACTGTCACGTCTACATTTTCACATCAACAAGGCAAACTGTAAGCACGGGATGTGACATCACTCTGTGTCAATAACTCTGCTTGACAACGAGCCCTCATTCAGTTGTAGCTACATGGGAAGTTCTTAGGTATCATTCTAGACGTCGCAGTAGCATAGGTAAGTCTGCACCACTTCCGGTTTCCTGGTATTTTTGCCAAAACTTCGTGTTATGTCATGTGATTACTTTAAAGCATTTCTCCGATTTGAATTCATATGTGCAATAAATCTGGGTGATATTTGTTGACTGTTAACAAAATTGTCGGCCAGCCTTCTCTTTTTAATGCTTTGATGGTGTTCTACGGAATACAAACGTGCTATTAAAAAGAACAAAAAATCCAGTTTGTAAACATAACTTTGTATCCTCCTGAGTAGCATACAGACGTCATGGATTCATTACTGATATGCATAACTGATTCATAAGTAATGTATTTCGTCAAGAAAGGTACATGTGGAATAATGACAGTTTGTATGGTAAACTGTACGGGTCATGATCTGTGGTGGGTTTTGACATGGCTTTTTGGGCCATATAACTCGTTATAAAGAAGCAATAGAAAAGCAACCGAAATATATAACAATAATGTCGGCATATCTTCACTTTAGAATGCTGTATCATGTTCTATGGAATGTAACACATGCCAAAAGAACACTAAAATGCAGTTTATAAACATAACTTTAAATCCTCTCTATCAGCACACACGCGTCAAACATCCGTAACTGACATGTTAAATGTGTGCAAGAGACAGGTCATCTCTCAGAAAATGTACATGTGAAGTAGTAATGTTTTGTATGGTGGATTCTAAGGGCCATGCTCTTTGGAGCACTTTTACACGATTTGAGGTCCATAAAATTTGAAAAACAGAAGGTATAGTCCGTGGGCTGGCTGCACCCTAGGTCCCCCCCTACCGGGATTTTATGACATCTATATCATTGTAAAGCTTGATGAATTCCCTTTCAAATGCAACTTGTTGTTTGAGATATAAGTGCTGGATAAGTGCATGCGGAACGATTGATTATCTCCCCTTGAATTACAAAAAATACTTGTTTATAACTCACCATATACACATTCATGTGATCCAAAATAACCCAAATTTAAGCGCAAATGACCAAAATACTTATAGATTTTATCAATTCACATCGTTAAATAGTAAAAGATAATTTCACACCAAAATTAGCACGAATTATGCCCCTTGAATATGTAAAACAAGAGAAAATAGTATAGAAATTGCTTTTGTTTATATATTTACCTTGCATTTGGAAATCATTTCTACAGCGAATAATTGCTAGAATTTGTATTAAAGTGTTTATTAGATGCATTGTAATAAAAATCAAAGTGTTGACTATCGACATTCTAGGATATACTCGACATTTCAAATGATTTTCAAGATGGCCGCCGCAAAATGACCGCTTGACTTAATATCGAAATATCGCTGCCCTATAATTTGTTATCACGTTCTGTATGTAAATGAGATCATTTCTTAGGAAAATTGAATATATTAAATCTAAAAGAGTGTTGCCATGCTTATAATAGGCTTTTTGTCATTTTTTTTTTTTTTTAATTTTGAAAATGGCCGCCAAAATCTCAAATTTGCAAAAATGATGTAAATGTTTTTCATTTCTGCAAATCTTCTGCACTTATTATAGTATTTTCAAATGTATTTCCATCTCTTATTAAAACTACATGATTCAACAAGTAAATAAATGACATAACCTTGAAAATGTATATATCCAGAACGGTCCTAATTACCGTATAAATGGTAATAAATCCCCATTTCCATAAATTAAGTACTGAAGAAAATCCAAATTGATTATTTTCTAGGAGATATAAGCATTTTCCCTCTTTGACAGAAACCATGTACCCGATTCTTTGATAATGAATCCATATTGAAGTACGTCATTGGCATCTTTTTGCATGAAGGTTTTAAGTCTTACATGGACAAGGGACGCTTTTGATAATAGGTGTTATAGAGGGTATAAAGACATTAAGGCTTATTTTGGTCATAAAGCGTTTAAGCTCTTTTTTGTGGGGTGGATATGTTGAATACAAAACGCCAATATCAACAATTTTGCCACGCTAAGAATGGCTTCTTCACTGTTAATTTACATGACATATAATACAATACAATAATATGTATTTTATGTAATCTGCCTAAATGCTCAAATACGAGCATGGGTCAATGAATAACTGACGTAACCTTTTTTATGTTTAGATCGACATCTTTTCATTTCAAATACTTTCCATCCAGGCCTATGCGCTTTGGCAAAACGATATGACCATAGCAGTTGAATAAGGAGTTAAACTCAAATTAATCAACGTTAAAGGTTTTTTTTTTTTTTTTTTTTTTTTTTTTTTTTTTTTTTTACCTTTATTCTGACAAATATCACATTCATTCACAATAATGCAAGAAGAAACAAGGAATCAGTTGACACTCTTTATGTCTTTTGTTCTGGAAATTTTCAGAGAATGGATTGATATTTACTTTTTTTGAGCAATATCCGTCCATTCTCTGCACTATTTTATGTATTGATTACCTTTGCTATGGAGAAAAGTGTAATGACATAAAAGAGTGTTGACTGTATAGCTTAAATATTTTACATGGGTTAACCCTTTCCCAGGTGTGGTATGTGCGCGATTTGAGCTCCAGGGGAAAAGCGCTTAAGCCAAAAAGAATCAAATACTGATTTACAGTCTTTTTCACTTTTATCTCAATATTTTATGTATTATATAAAAAATTATCATTTGCAATGTTAGTTCAATGTCTGCACCGGATTTCAGTTTGGACTAGCCTTAAATTTTGTCTCTTGGGAAAGGGTTAACGAAATAAATGATTACACGCAAAGAAGTCAATATGCACTTTCGTCATCGATGAAAGGTTTCTTTACCTATATATTTATTAATTTATTCATTTTTTTTTATTTTTGACAGCACGAATAAATGAAAGTGTTGCGAGAGAAGAAAAAGAAACAAGATGGTTTGACATCTTGTTTCATCTTATCTTCCAACACCTTCAGATTTCGCTGACTTTCCCACTCCTATGTTAAGATTCCGTTTGATTTGCATGCAATAATCTATATATATACTTGTAAAGTTTTTTTGTTCAATTCAATTAAATAGTTATTGATTTATCAACATTTTAGATACATATAGGACGACATAAGATATAAACTTGTGACATATACAAAAGTAGATGTTCAAAAGCGAGTAAAGGTAAAAAAAATAAAAAAATGTGATATTAAACTATTTTCAACATATTGAAAAAAATAAGTAAACGAGATTAAGTAAGAAACGAAGAAAAGAAAAAAAAAACATGTGTGCTACGTGTACATGTATAAATTATTTAACCTTATGATATTTGCATTCTTAATGCAAATTTAGTTATGATTCTGTACCATCCTTTTTACAATTGCCCAGTTATCTCCGTTTTGTTTATTGTCATTTATTTAATCATTTATTTTTATAATTAGTGATAAATGTTTGATAAAACCATTGAGAGATGGTATAGCTTTTTTGAATTTACAGTTATATACATATCTTTTAAATTCAAGACATAAAATGTCAACTTTAGGTTTATTGTCGCATCCTAAAACAATGTCGATACTTTGTAAATGGAAATTTCTGTAGAATTCTTGTATGTTAGTTTCTATGTTTCTAAGAATGTCTTTTATTTTTTCACACTCAAAAAATATATGTATCAGAGTTTCATCAGAAAGTTGACAAAAGTTGCAAATACTGTCATCTGTTAAATGCATTTTTATTAGAAGCGAGTTTGTGGGTAATATTCTATGAATAATTCTTGTTTGTAGCCATTGTATATAAGTGTCTTTTGTCAGAACGAACACAGAACCGTGGATTTTATTCCATTCTCTATTAAAATGTGGGTATTGTAAACAACGTTAAAGGTGGTCAAGTGACATTAGTCCAGAAGTAAAGAAGTCCAAGAACTTTCCAAAGAACCACACCTAAACTGCATCAATAACTTTTTTATGAGACTTAAAATTGCAACCATTCATGTCCCTTTTAGGAAAGAAGTCGATGGCAGCAATGTCATGTGGATAGGAATGGTGTTATCTAAATTGGTACCCATTTTTCTCGACAGCATCCATTGTACTTTGGCAATTGTGTACTAATGTAATTTCCTGTTGGAAGCAGCGGTCACATTTTGAGCGTTTGTCGCAACGTTTCTCACGCATGGTCTGCTTCAGATGGTCTAGCAACTTGGCATAGTATGCTTCGTTAATTGTACCTTTCTTGGGTAATATGTCCAACAAAATATTTTATTGCAACCCCCAATTGTCCCAAAACATTGAATACTGAACATTGTATGTAAATTGTTGAATAATTTTCTTGGCCTTTGGGATTCCATACAAACGTACCTAGGACTCTGGACATTTTCTCGTTCATAGGAATTCAACAAGTACTTATAATCTCTTTGTAATTTGCTTATCTTTGAGGAATTTTAGAACCAACAGTCTGTAAGTTTGTGCATCCTTTTGCGATCAAGCAATATCTTGAAAAAGATAACGCCTGGACAATTTCTTACTTTAATTCCCTCAACAAGTATACAAGATCTGTGAATTTATGACACATACCGTCGGCAGTGGTTGCAACATTGCCTTCAGACCAATCATCTTCTTAAGTTTCTCTGTCGTGTTATAACCCCCGCTCCCCCCCCCCCCCCCCTCAACCACGATATTTCACTTGAGAAAAATATGGTACAGAAGACCAGTTAACTCATCATGCATGTTTTACCTTCATTCCCTTTTCAATACAAGTGTCGAACCATAGCAGGCTCTCCCTTTTTTGTGAAAAGGCTTTCTAAAAACCGTATATTTAGACAATTTTGTGCACATATAATGACATATATAAATCGCGGATTCCTTGGTTGATTGGAAATTGCTTATATGTGTTATTCATAGCTAGCCCCTGTGTTTTATGGATTTTACCTCATCCTGAGGTTAGCTTGGTGTCTTCCACAAAAGTTAGAATTAAAAATACTAATTTTTGGCGAAGATGTTTGAAATGAATTAAGAAACGCACGAGCATAATTATCTAAAAACTGATAACAAAACAAAGGACTTCAATTCTTCGGCCAGCGACATAATTACAACACTACAGGTTAGAATATGATGTGTTTTCCTCTCATCATAATCAACAGAAATTGCAAATTGTGTTTGCTATTTAAACGAAATCAAGTGTCTCTGAAGTACTGGTATCCAATAAGGTACACATGTATAATTTATAACTGTTTATATTATCACGTATAAGTAATCTGAATTATAAAGGTGTAAAACGATGTCACTTGAATGAAATTTGATAAAGAAGTGAATAATTCAGTTGCTATTGGAGGCAATTTTAAATCGTCAATTAATGCACATGACAGTGCAAATATGAAATTGTCCAGTTTCAACTATCGCTTAGTTATTAGAATATATTTGGCAAACTGTGTTCCTGTAACATAGCATTCCAATTAATAGAAGTGGTTGGGAAGATTACTCTTCTGCACAGCATGTCTCCAATAGTATTGTTAAGTTTAAACTTGGAGCAAATCGTCGGTGTAAATGCAAAACCTCGTATGTCGATTCTGGCGATTTTCAAAAAAGCCACATTATTTGTGAACAATGTCCGAATTTCAAGTAAAACCCTTAAGTTTCGGAAAAGTTATCAAACTATTTTCTTCTCCTCTAAAATTTTCCAAAAAAACGAGATACATGTACGAGGTTTTTCATTTATTCCGACAAAATGTAAAAAAAGCATGCATTACAAGGCAAAATGGCATAAATAAAAGGTGACCATACATGTACTCCAATGGGAATTCATTATTAAAACGCTTTACAATTTTTTATTACTTAACTGTAACAAAATAAAGTTTCTTATAAAAGAAAACTGTATTTCACATAGAAAAAAGCAAAGAAAGTAGGTTAAAGTTTTCATCATGTCATTTGCGCTAAATGGAATTTTATTGTCATTTATACGGTAATTTTTCAGAGCATAAATTGTTAAGATTCTCCGTTATAATTGATAAATCATGAAATTTTAGTTTTCAAATACAACAAGTACACAATTAAGGGAATAAGATGCAAAAATGAAATACATTCACATAGTTAAGAGAATATTTGAGATTTTATTTGCCATTTAGAGAAAAGTATGCAAATAATTGTGAATGCGAATAAGTCCGTGTTCGCTTGTTCTGTGTAGCTGATGAATGGTTTATGAACTTATTATTGATCTATTAGTGTTCTTATCCATTTGAAACATTACGCATTATAGAAATGAAATGCCTCAGCATATTTATTCCCTAGAAAAGCCTTGTTTCAGCTAATTAAACACATATTTCTACTTTCTCATTAATATTCATGAATATGCAGATTAGCTAAATAAAAATGATTTCAATAAAAATGTCTATTTGAAATTTCAAAAGTAGTCTTATGTTTTATTACAAAAATAAGTATTTTAAAATATTTATTGCAATTAATTGACCCAAGTACTGAAACGTAGGAAAATGAGCAGTTGCCATGGTAACAGGCCTGCCATTTGCTTATCCAGCACTTTTAAATCAAACAAGAACCTGAATTCATTAACATGTTTCCTGTGCTTCAAGAAGATATAGGTCTTAAAAAATTCCACATTGTGGGGAGGGTTTCTAATCACTAGTAAACTAGTAAAGTCGCCTTTTAACAAATTAAACACATGTTTTCCTTAATCTCATTAATATTCATGAATATGCAAATTAGCAAATTTTCTGAAAAATATCTTGGTTGTTAGAGAAATGTTATGACAACATTTTAAAACTAGCCTCGATGTTTTCTGACTAAGATAAGTAATTTTATTGCAATTAATTGATCCAAGCGCTGGAACGAAGGAAAATGGGTAGTTACCATGGTAACAAGCCAACTACTTGCTTATCCCGCATTTCTAATTCAAATAACAACTTGAATGTATTGAAATACATCATAAGCTTCAAGAAAATATAGATCTTCAAAAATCCTACCTGATAGGGAGGTTTAAATTCACTAGTAAAGTCTTGTTTTTAGCAAATTAAACACATTTTTCTCCTTTCTCATTAATATTCATGAATATGCAAATTAGCAAATTTTCTAAAAAATAGCTATATTGTGAGAGAAATATTTTGGTAATATTTTAAAACTATTTTGAAAGATTTATGACAAAAATAAGTATTTTTATTGCAATTAATTGATCCAAGCGCTGGAATGTAGAAAAATGGACGGTTGCCATGGTAACGAGCCCGCCATTTGCTTATCCAGCACTTTTAAATTGAACAACAACCTGAATCCATTACTATACATCATAAGCTTCAAGAAAATATAGGTCTTCAAAAATCCCACTAGGGGGGGAGGGTTTCGGTTATGGGCCCATGGACTAGTAATCGGAAAACAGTTGATGCATTTTGCAGTATCATGGTCAACCTTTTGAAACATGCACATATCACTTAAAAGGGTGCGTGTCTTATTCATATCGACGTCGCTTTCGATAAGCCCCACAGTCCGACCAATATCACTTAAGGACATCCGGTCCATTGAGTTGATTTTTCTTTGCAAAATCAGCATGTCGGATCTATATGAACAAATGCTCTAGTAATGTTGTGAAATTTAACTCATCACATCGTGCGCCACGTGCAAAAACTGGTTTTATATAAAAAACGCTACACATAAAACGTTGTTGTTTTAATTTCGACTTTATCGCGTTAAACCGATAGCAAGTGATTACAAAATCTAATGTGCACAATATTGTTTCAAACGAGCCATTCGTTTTTCATTTATACCAAAAAATCTGTTCTGAAAAGTGGCGGTTTAGAACATCTGTTCAGTGTATTAAGAAAGACAAAATTTTTGTACCATATACGTAGGCCATTTTCATTTTATGAGTTTTTTTGGTTTGTACCAAATTCGTTTTGGCGAGCATAGAAAAACTTATTCCAACCGAATATGGTACAATGTTTGTACCATATTCGTTCGAAAATTGTACCGTATTCGGTCCGAATATGGTACAAATGTACCATATTCGGCCGAATATGGTACAAATGTACCATATTCGTTTTTGTACCATATACGGTCCGACAAACCTATCTTTGCATCAAGACATACTTTAAAAAATGAAATTGGAATGTTATTACCCTTTAACTGTCTAACGTAGTAGCGTGCATTGACCAGTTTCTTACAAAATAAACCCACTAAATTTGAATAGAGGAATAGATACTTTCCCAAACAAGACGTCGTGGTGTTGACGCCTTTAATAGAAACACTGAGAAAAATGATAAACTGCGGATAATTAGCAATTCTTTCTATTCATTCAACATTGTGTCTTTTCTATGACGTCAATATAATCAGTTCTTGACATAAATTATTTCATCGTCCGCAAAAGCTTTCAAATTTGACTGTTCTAGAAATTTGTCGTTTAGGAATGGGTTTTGGTGGTTACCATTTTGGTCAGTTGTGACGTAGTAAGATAATGTCCGGAAAATTTTGAAGGTTTTCCTTTTTTAATCCATTCCAACATATTGGCTCTGTTTAACATACATCATACGTCTGCTAACTTTGAAAAACATTGTCTAAAATGAAGAAATTGCTTGTGACAAGCAATTTCTTCAGTTGCCACAATGTTTTCTACCTATAATAGAAATTATAAAAAGAAAATGTAAAAAAAATCATTTGAAATTGTTGTCTGCAACGTGTTTGAAATTGGACCAGTCTAAAATAATGCGTGTTCTGCGCATGGGAAATCAGTTAAAATTCTGAAAGTCGAAAGGTGTGTAAGACGATTAAAAACTGTGTTTCTAGGGAATAGAAATCCACTGGATTAAGTTAGAAAATGCTGGTCTTACTCGTCTTTGCGAAATATTTTTGAAAACTTCCGGTGTCATTAAAACCTCGGGGGCAGTAAAAACCAGAAATTCCATGGTAAAATGTGCAGACCGCAATAGACCTTTAGCAGAAGAGACGGTTAACAATCCAAACTTGCGCATGCGCTTGTAGACTTGCGGAGGAAGATGTTTACGGTAAAGCCATATCGTGGAATTGACCAAACGCCAATCGATAGATCGCTCCGCCCAACGTAGAATCTAAGACAAACAATGAGGGGCATTGGCATGTCGATTGTTTTGATTGTCAGTCGATAGATCGATTCAATATCACGTGCAACGAAGAATTTAAGACAAACAATGGGGTAGTAATCGTAGTACAATTAACATTAATTTAGTTTAGGGGGCTGTGGCGGCTTTCTTAGTGCCGAAGAATTTGATTGTTTGGTAGAGTTTATGGAAAAAAAATCTATTTTCCATCCTCAGCAATATAACATTACGTTTTCTAATTAAGTGCACTTGATAACAAAAACTCATCTTTTTCTAGCAGTCAAAATTGGTCTCTGTTTATTTGAATTGCAAACTAATTTCCGTTCTAGCATTATATAACGTCGTATAATCCTTTCCCAAACAAGATCTGGTTTTGACTTGTCAAATTAGAAAGGCTAAGGAAACATTTAGACAAAAGAAGATTTTTTTCTGATAATCACCAACATCATGTTCTGTGCTATATTATACACAATTCATATCCTTTATAACCACTATTAAGTCGTGTATAGCTGCTTTCAAATTGGAACGGTAGACCGTTCCAATTTGAAAGTAGCTGCACACGACTTTGTAGTTACAACGTTGTTGTTTGGGAAAGGGTAAAACAAATAATTTTCGATTACTTGAAATTCTCTTGAGACATTCAATATGGTATTTTTGCCAAAATGGGAGCACATCACTTCTGCGTGCAAAATAATTGGCATACATTCAACGCTTTGGGTCAGTGTGTTACTAAACAAGGCCGCAGCACGGTAGACTACGTGATTTGTGAACCAGAATTGTTCTCACTTTTTAAGAAATTTATTGTTAACCCCCCGAATATCATGTCTGACCATTGTTCAATATCATTTTCTTTAAGTTGTCATGATCATGAATGCAATACACAGCAAACAGGTGACACGAACTCATGTCAACATGACTCGGTCAAATTTAAATATTCATGGGACAGTTATATACACACGCAATTTGTTAACTCCCTCTCTTCGCCTCACAGTATTGAAGGTATATCAGAATTAACGAACCAATTAACCCATAGCACAACGACAGAAAACGTAGATAGAAACTTAGAGGAATTCTATAAACATTTAGATAATATTTGTAACCCCATATGTAAAAAACAAATTCATAGCAAATCGAGATGCACAAAAAAATCTAGAAAAAGACCAGATTGGTTCGATAATGATTGTATGAAAAGTAGGCGCAAATTCTATAGTCAACGGAACATTTTTAGAAAATATGACACTACAGAAAATAAAGATAGACTTATACAGGCAAGACAATTATATGATTATTTGGCATTACGAACCACTTTTGATTTTTCGTTAGCGTGGAGTCAAAGCATCGTAACTGCAGCTTGACGAAGCTGCGGTTGCGAGGTTTTGATCCCTAATAGCGTTTTACTCATAAATTTTCAACCAAAAATATCGTATATAGGCCTACATACGGCTTTCATTTTGATTTAGGGTGGTTTTACATCGACTCTACAAATCGTTAAACACATTCCCCAATAACAATGTATTCATTCAATCAGCTATTGGTTCTTGAATAAGAGTTTCAATATTTCGCTCTTTAACATATTCGTTTGTTCAATCGTTGAACGCCTGATAATCTCATTGATTCATTGAGTCACACTCTGTATAATTATCACACATGAATATAATATATTATGAAGATGTGTAAATATATATTCATTCAATTACTTTATCTTTAAAATATAAATTTTGTCACATAAGTTGATCATTACAGTCATATTCATCAAAATATTTACTGAATAAATATTATGTCATTGTAAAACAGTAAAACATCCCTTTCCCAAACAGAAGTCATCTGTTTGGCATCTCGAATAAGCATATTATAGAAATCATCGTTGGAATAAAGAAAACGCTAAAATGCAGCGTTTTCTATTTTCCATTGATATTTCCTATTTTAATTTTATCAAAATGCAAAATGCATGTCGCTGAATATTTTTTCAAGTTAAAGTACTTTTGGAAAGAGTTCAAAATATTGCCGTTTTGGGAAAGGGACATATCATTTAATTTGTAAATATATTGTATGTTTATTTTGAATATCGCCATTGAAATGTCAATTGCAGGTTTTTACATTTCGTTTTCGGTGGTAAAGCCTGTACAATTTGGCAACCCAATAATTATAATTTACTATCTTTTACAAACGATCTTGGCACGTCTAAAACAGCAGAAGCAAACCATATGCTGTTCTATACGCGCGAAGACCGTAAAATGACATTCCTATATTTGATACGAAAACGTTTTTCTCCAAAACATTTTTTTTTCTTACCTTAATTTCTTAAAAAAAAAAAAAAGCTACCAAAATAATACCAAAAATCGTCAAAGCCGGAAACCGAAACATTGATACATTGATATACATGTACTGTAACATGTATATGTGTTTATATATTGTACATGATGGACAATTTGTCTGATATGTAAATAAAAGTTCAAAGTTCAAAGTGTGTCGTTGTTTGATCTTGTTGCTGTTGTTGTTGTAGCTGTTGTTTTTGTCGTCGTCGTCGTCAAAGTACAGTCAAAACTGTGTTAGCAGCCACCTGTGTATAGCAGCCAAACTGTCGTATGCAGCCAGTCCAGGTCCTCCCATGTAATTTTACTCTTAAAAGTAACGCGAATAACAATATACTGTCTAATGTGGTCAGTGGCCATCTTTAATTGTTCCAATTGCTCTTTATCTATATTCTATTAAGGTACATGACCCATCATTAAAAACACCACTTTCTAGCCATGGGACATGCATCAAATTACTCACACTTAAATATACTTAAAATAAGTTGATTCACCGTGCCGCATTTCAAGATTATGCTTTAAGAAGAAAATAATTTACAAATATCTTTTTACTCTATATTCATATGCAAGGGAGGTAATTTATATCATTTTTGTCAAATATTTCCGTAATTACGCAATAATCAAAAATTCTAAACCGTTCAAAATGCTTATGTTTGTATTTGGAATGGAAATATAGATCTAACACAGTTTAGGATTCACTGGCACTTTTCAAATTTTGCCTCTAGCTCTTTGGTGCTAATGATGGGTTGTATACGTTAAGCCGCCATGCACAACTGATTGGTGGCAGGCAATGTGTGTAATATTGATAATAAATCTTGCAATGTGCCTAATCATGTGTAGAAACAATGAAAGGGTGTGATAAACAGTTAAATGTCATATAAAAGTGTATCCTTTTTACTTCACAACACTTGCCTTTTCTTCATATCAATAGGGTCAGTGATACAAGTAGACATTTACATCAAGCCTTCAGAATATTATTTTCTGTGTTAAGCAGCCAACTGTCTTATGCAGCCAATTTTGGTGTGTCCCTTGGCTGGCTGCATACGACACTTTCGACTGTATACAAATAATGGCGTCCAATTAAATTAGAGTACCTAGCTTAAATTCAGAATATCATAATATAAACAAAGCAGAAAAAACATGTGTTCTAATCTTACTTAAGTTTCTACATTCTCATTGATGTTGTTGGTTTTCATTGTTTCAAATGTCATGTGATATGGAACTATTTTTAACAGGATCAAGTCTTAAACAGGATTATTTTTACTTTGTGAGAACCGTGCGTCCTTGTTGAAATACGAAAGGCCATGAGTAAATTTAACAAAAAATCCCGAATATTTAACATTGTAGGAAGACAAACAACATACATGTAAAATGTAGTACACGCATTACAAGCGTTTGTGTGGCGCACGAAGTAAGTCATTGATTCAAACCGTTCTGTAGGTAAACATATTTTACCAACATATTACGTATAAAGAAAATGAAAATCAAAATTATAAGAAATTCTCATACATAATGCAGTTTATTTCGTACCAACTAGTCATTAGCAACTAGCAATAGATTCTGCATCCAAATCTTGTTTTATAAATCGCGTCTTCGTATAAAGGTGCAAGTGGAATATAGAGCCACATCAGAATAGAAACACTTATGTTTATATTAATCAGACAGAAATAATGAATCGGTACATTGATGCTTTTCAACAAAAGCCTCGTAACTGCGGCTTAAATCAAGCTGCAGTTACGAGGTTTTTGTTGAAAAGCAACTACTTGAATGACAATATATGGGACATACGACCGGCCTAAAACGTGGAGAATTCTCGGGCGCGTTATAGAAAAAAATGATCTTACTGAAGGTACAAAAATAATCCAAATACATATGAGCCTGGATCTGGAAAAAACGTCCCTTATAGCATTTGAGAACAACATGGTTCCAGATCAGCCTGCGTATACACGCAGTCTGACCAGTAACAATATTGTTCTCCGATAGCTTCGTCATTGTCTGTAACAACCATTTGAGAGTAACATAGATGCTCGCTAGACTGCATCTAGGCACACCCTAACCATGAAATCTAGCTATCTCAAATGCTATAAGGGACGTTTTTCCAGATCCTGGCTCATAATTACATTTCAACGAAAACCTCGTAACTGCAGCTTGTTTTAAGATGCAGTTACGAGGTTTCCATAGGAAAAAGCTATATGACTTTATTGTTAAGCAATTTTCGTATTGGTTCTCGTAATGTTTGAAATCCGGATCAGCCTTACTTTAATGCGATTTGTAAATAATCTTTACATAATGCTGCTTTACATTTACTACTGGCAATGAAGAAACTATAATCGAACACATAAGAACTTGATCAGATTACACGTACCCAAAGTATGACATCGCCTTGTAAAGCCCCAATTTTGACATGGTGCGGGTTTTTATCGCTGCTTTTCAACAAAAACTCGTAATTGCAGCTTATACAGGCTGCAGTTACGAGGTTTTTGTTGAAAAGCAACGAAATGGTTCACGAGGCCACCATGCTAGGGAAGCCCCTGTATCACAAGTGATGTGCATGCACAGCAATTGACCACATCTATGGATAGAATTAATCATATATTTCTGTCATCGTTTCCTATTAATTTCATGTTCCTGTGGCTTCTTCAGCCATTTTCGTTCGGTGCTTACATACTTTCTGTCAGAATATACAAAATTGTAAGATTTATACGAATCATACAGTAAAGCATGTTACGATTAGTCTAGGAGTGAAACGCTTTCCAAGTTGGTGAGTCAAAATAAGATTTACGAGTAGATCAGATAGTCTTGACAGAACAAAGGGTGGTATAATTGAAAGTCATATATATCTAACAATGCAAGGCAAAACCTCTCTTACAACCTGTAGCCTAGTGCGTCGTTATAAAGTGTGCATTTTCTGAGATTATTAAAAAAAAGGCTAAAGACGCACGATTCATAAAGACGCACAAGGGGTTGTAAGAGAGGCCCAAGCCAGCTCCTTGCGTTTTAAAAGACGCAAAATGGTTGTATCGAAGAATTGTCGGGTCAATTCTTTGCTACGTCTATTCTGCGTCATGTTTTCATCCACCAAAAAGGTACTATTGTGAATAGAAGTGCTGTTATTGTAAGTTTTAGATTACATTAGTAACGAGGTATTTTCTGATATTCTTTTTCCAATGTTAAGTATTATATTTCATTTTGTTTCCGTAATTATATTTAAACAGAAATGGTGACTAAATAAACATGATTATTCCTAATTTGTAGACGGTATCGTATTTATTAAACATTATTACAATACTAAAATAGACCGGCATACCAATAAAGCCTATTCGAGAAGCAACTAAACAATACGTCTTTCATGTGTACTTTTCTAAAATGATTTAACGTATTCCACTTATCATTGTATACCAAATATTTCGTGTAATTTCGCTGATTGCTTAGTCGTTTTTCGTGTCAACAGAAATGGCGAGGGTATCCGGATATTAAAAACACGGATAACTTCGTCAAACTCCGTTATCACGCATGACGCTAAAGTTTGACGCAGCGATTAGTATCTGGTTGGTGAAACACCTTTCAATGAGTATAAATTTTTAAATTGATAGCGTGTATAGATCTACTCTCCAAAGCCCGATGTCTATTGATTAAACTATCAAATATGACCTCTGCAGTTTTTGATACACCAACAGCCTATTTGGTCGTCATAATCTAATTATAGCACATCGTTTGAATTATCGAATCAAAATCATTCAGTTTTATCTTGCATGATCATTACGTATACATTACGTCGCTTCTATTTTTGGCTGAAGCCGGTAACATTTGAATTATCGAATCAAAATCATTCAGTTTGATCTTGTTTGAATACGTATACATTACGTCGCTTCTATTTTTGGCTGAAGCCGGTAATTTGAAGCGTCAGCCAATGAAAGTTTGTATCAGCTTTTTAAATTGTTTTTTTTTTGTGTATAGCGAACGATTGGATACTGAAATGCCCCGAGATTAGACGTGAAATGACCCCGCGGGAACAGAGCTCATTCTATCGAAATGGAATGTAGAGAGAATTTGCTCTGTTCTTAAGAGAGTAGTATAGATCATGAGATGTATCCCGTAAGTCTTATCTTTTTTTAAAGATAGTTTTGCTTTGTTTAAAGATTCCATTTGTTTTTTCCAAAGGGTTGAAATATCGTCAAATTGTCGCACCGACCGTATAGATTAATGTTGAATTTCAAGAAATATCTCAGTTGCCTGTGAGGGAACTTAGAACCACTGATCTGGAAATTCAACTCTTTCCCAAATAAGACCGGACTCTGACGTCCCTTGTGAGAAACAGTAGGTAAAACCGTGACCGACCTCCGTGTTTGAAAGAAAGTACATTTTCATACGTCGCGCGGATATTAATAATGTATGTACTTATATTCCATATCAAATATAACTACTTGTTTAAATAATCAATTAACGCTTTCATTTCGTCACGTTTTGACGCCACTGTCATTTTTAAGTTTAAGAAAACGAGGAGAGAAAGGAAGCGGATAAGGAGCATTTTGTTAATTTCCTTTGACGTTTTCTGAGTTATAATTTGCCAAGTTCCTGCTTCAAGTACAGTTATCTTCAGCGATTTTTCAAACCCATAAAATTTGAAGACGTCAAACAGTAGTGTAATTAGAGAAAGGGTTGAATAAACAAATGAAGGTTTTAATCGTCCAAATAAATTACTTTGCCGGACATATATCTAACATGGATGTACTCCGAGAGCTTTCTTCGTTTATATTTCTATTAATAATTTTTGGAGGAAGAGGTATTTTATCACATACTGCGGACGATGTACAGAACTTGATAACTTCGTTACAACAGAACTATAGTCGGTTAGTGAGACCACCGTTTGATCAGTCTGTCGCGGTAGAAGTTCAGGTTGGATTTCTCTTGCATTCTATCCGAGATTTTGATGAAGCTGGAGAGCAGTTTTCCTGTATTGGTATGATGGTGATTACATGGACCGATGACAGAATAGTTTGGAACCCGGCTAATTATGGACGTTTACAGACACTTATAGTTGAAAGTGACAACTTTTGGGTGCCGCCTATGCTAGTACGCAACTCAGTGGACAATATTAAAAGAATAGGCGGAGAAGAAAAGTGGTTAGTAAGATATGTGCCGACAGGGCTTGCTGTATATTACCCGACAGACATATTTACGACGTATTGTGAAGCTGATGTGGTGAATTATCCGTGGGACAGACAGACATGCAGGATTGTGTTCGCAAACATTGGATACTTGAGTAACGAAGTACTACTAGGACCGTATGACGTCATACCAATCTTGAGGTACTATACCGGAGACGGTACGTGGGATATGTTGAAGGCGGGGTACGGGACGGGACTGTCGTCTACATACGTAGAGTTTACACTTCAACGTAAACCGCTGTTTGTCATCATAAACGTGATTATACCGGTGTTGTTCATGCATCTACTGGATCTGATGGTTTTCCTAATTCCAGCAGAAAGTGGTGAGCGGATCTCATTCAGTCTGACAGTACTACTGGCGATCGCTGTATTTCTCACGGTTGTCGCAGATTCTCTGCCTAAATCAGCCAACTCGATAGCGCTGTTAAGTTATTATATCTTGGGGATTCTTGGATGCTGCATATTGAATACATGCGCAGTCATATTTAATTTGTGTTTCTTCTACAAAGAAAAAGATACAAGAATTCCGCCTATTCTGAATTCCTTAATTTTGCTTTTCAACAGCAAAAGACTATGTCTAAAATCTAATAATAAAACCGGACCAGAGAAGAATCGTGTCGATGGACAACATCTTACAACCGGACCATCTGATGACGTCCAAGATAAAACTACACTATCATATATAAACGGTACAAATGAGAATGATAGAGCAATGGAAGGAGAATTGCAACAAACCAAACCAAAAACTGAATGCACTTGGAAGGAAATAAGCATCTTATTTGACAGAGTGTGTTTTGTTGTGGCTTTCATAGTGTTTGCAATTCTTAATTTAGTTTTCTTCATCCGAGTGACCTACTAAACCTTTCCCAAACGACAACATTTTAGGGTGGTCCAAATTCAGAGATGATACAGACTAATGCATAGAAAATAAAAATATTATGGGAAAGGAAAAAAATGCTGATTATCCCAAACCATTTTTATCAAGGACGTCAAAACCAAGTGTTGTTTGGAAAATATTTTAAGGTAGTCCACCCCCTAAATTATCGGAATAATTCAGGCGACGTCGAAAACATTCGGCGGTGGAACTTTTCATCACCGAATGTTTACGACTGCGCCCGAATAAGTTCGGATACGTAACTACGACGCTCGAAAAAAAATCCGATGTTTCCTGAATCTCAAAATGGCCACATTCTGGGTATTCTACCTCAATGCGACATTACGTTGGGTGATATAGGGCACAAGTAAACAACAATTAACAATCATCTTGGACAGGTCTGGTTGTAGATTGACAAATCAGCAGCGTTCGTTCAAGAGTCAGTGACCTCTTCAACAAATACGGTCTGTGCAGTGGCAATTATAGGCTAATGAAATCAGACAAGCACATGCTTCATCTATGTTTATATAGCATAAAGTAATGAAACAGTGTTTCTTATCTTGCAGAGAATGAATGTTTACCAAATTGGAATTTCCAGTTAGGAGACAAGGTGGTAATTATCATTTGCAGTTATTTGCATTCCATATTCCTTGTTTTGACATACTGCCCTCAATAGGACATGTCTTATGTTCTATAAGGCGCAAATGGTTAGCTGTGTTTCCGCTAACACGTCGGAAAAACGGGTTTGTAGTTGGGAAATCTTCCAGTTATTTGTTTTTTCTTATCTTTTTGTAAAAAGGGCAACATTATTAGCATTCACAATTCCTAATACTAGAATATTACAAAAGGTTGAACTGAACTGCTTTAGATGTTTTATATTCTTGCTATTTAGACCTGTTTAAAGACATTTCTTTATTTTACATGATAATGCTCATGAGGTTTAGCAACATGAAAATTGACCCCTTTCAATTATCGTTTTAGTCCGTATCTATGAACCGCTTCCGGTGGAAATTAACATTGTATACACAGAGACACAGTTCCCATTTGTTACTAAAAGAGCAACACATCAGCCGCGTTTTTTATGCCAGATCGAGGCTCTGACCCAATTCCGAGCAAAGCATCCCACGTGCAATGGCAACGAACGGAGATTGGCCATAATTGTCATGAAAGGACGACTTCCGGTGGCTGTTGTGTTTGGGGGGGACTTAGAGGAAATAAGCTTTTTTCCTTTTTTTAAATTTTACTGACTGTCAAAACTGTTCGTTCTGCATAAAAATAGGGTCGATCGGGTTTTTGGAAACAGTTATTTTTACGCGTGCATTTGACATTACATGAACCTTATTCGCCAAAGTGAGGATTATGTTATTTGTACCCGAAATATCGGTATTTTGTCAAATGATAACCTTTTACTGATTTTGATTAACATATTTCGATAAACTGCATATATCATATGGACGACGTCTGCTAACTCATACTCTCTTAAAACAGAGTACATCAACTACAATGATTTAAACAATAGAAATCCGCTTTGGAGAGGAAACATCAATCGTGTTCAATTCGTATATAGTCTTTAAAAAAACGAATATTCCTATTAGAAAAGGCGTTTAAAGACCAAGACTTTGTGGCAAAAAGGAAAAGGCAGATAATAAACCATTCCCATTTTGCCTCGGTATTTTCTATGCTTATCTTTTATCAGCATTCGTTTTGTTTTCCACATATGATTTCAAATTGGCAAAATCTAGTGTTGTAATATGTAAGATGACCATTGTAAAACTAAAATGTACGTCAGAAAAAAAATCGTGTGTGCCTCTTTAGTATTGAAACAGTAAATGTGCGCTTTGATAGGAAACCTTTTATAACTCCTGCTACATGTGCCATTTTGTTATGATCTTGTTCATGGTAGAGAAAAATCAAATTATTTGTCTGTAAGAGATCATAATATGACAAGTTCATTTTTGTCTGTTATTCTGAGAAATGAGAAATATATCGATCCTTACCACGCTTAACAAACGGTCTGAAACGGGCCAATGTCAAACCATCAGACACCTACATTGCGTCGCTTTTCTTCGAAATCCTCGTAACTGCAGCTTATTTCAAGCTGCAGTTACGAGATTTTCGAAGAAAAGCAGAGGGATAATATAGTTCGCCACGTTCGAAAATGTCGTAACTACCGCTTGAATTAGCTTAAGGACAGATCCTCCAGTTGTTACTGCGCAACTTACTGCGCATATCCTAAATAACGGAATAAAGCTGTTTCAGTAATTGGCCTTTTTCAGCAAATGTATTTCTTACATTTAGTTAATGTTTGGTTGATAAATGACAAGACCCCTTTCGGTTATTTCAATTTTCTCTGTTTTGTCAATTAAAGTGTAATAGTACTCGGATGGTACATTTCGCTTTCTGTTACGCGTTCAACATGTGGCGTTAGCGATAGGAAACCGAGCAACAAAAGCAAAGTGGTGTCTTTATGGGCTAGTCCGCTTCAGATGGACACAAAAGATGCTACGTTTTATTATCTAAAGCTGGCAATAAAGAAGACAATGGATAAAAGTAGTGAAACAATTTCGGACACAGCTGCAAAAAGTAAACCAAATTTTACTCATAACTAAGAAAAACGCTTGGTTTGATATATTTTTCTTTTTTTTTGTTTTTGTAGGTATGGCCAAGCACTATGTCTATACCAAAAAAGAAACAAGAGGGCCATCGGCCCTGAAGCACTCACCTGATATAATAACTTTTTGTACACCAATTTTCAGGTTGATTGGGCAAAAATGTGACCTCTAGGGTGCACACAAGGTTTATCTAAGATTTGACCTCGTGACCTAGAATTGATCAAGATAATCATTCTGATCAATTTTCAGGTTGATTGGGCAAAATGTGGCCTCTAGAGTAAACACAGGGTTTTACAAAGATTTGACCTCATGACCTAGTTTAAGACCCCAGATGACCCAATTTCGATCTTGTCTGAGAATTGATCAAGACAATCACTCTGATCAATTTTCAGGTTAATTGGGCAAAAAATGTGGCCTCTAGTGTGCACACAAGGTTTTTCTAAGATCTGACCCCGTGACCTAGTTTTTGACCCAAGATGACTCAATTATAAACTTGTCCAAGATATTATCAAGACAATCATTCTGATCAATTTTCAGGTTGATTGGGCAACAAGAGCTTCGCAGAGCGGCGCATATACGCCCGAGAGGGGCTTGTCAGTAAAAATTGGCCATTTTTTTCAATTCAAGGGCAGATAATTCAAACATGAAAAGTTTTGCACAACAAGACACCATAGAGATTCATTGTGGCTAGTTTGATTAAATTCTGGTTGAAACTGTAGAAGTAACACACAGGAGAAAATGGGCATTTTTGAGAAAAAGGGCATTTTCCCTTAAATTCAAGGGCAGATTATTAAAGAACAAAAACAGTTATCTAAATTCTGTAAGCGGCGTGCACAACTAGACACCATGGAGATTCATTGTGGCAAGTTTGATCAAATTCTGATCAAAACTGTAGGAGGAGTTGCGCACACAAGAAAATGGGCGTTTTTTTCTAATTCAAGGGCAGATAATTCAAGAACGAAAATAGTTATCCGAATTCCGTAAGCGCGATGCACAACTAGACACCATGGAGATCAATTGTGGCAAGTTTGATCAAATTCCGATCAGAACTGTAGGAGGAGTTGCGCACACAAGAAATTGCTAACGGACAGACGGACGGACGGACAGACGGACGGACGAGCGGGGCCATAACATAATACGACCCTTCGGGCGTATAAAAAATGTGGCCTCTAGAGTGCACACAAGGTTTTTCTAAGATTCGACCCTGTGACCTAGTTTTTGACCCAAGATGACTCAATTATAAACTTGTCCAAGATTTCATCAGGAAAATTATTCTGATCAATTTTCAGGTTGATTGGGCAAAAAAATGTGGCCTCTAAAGTGCACACAAGGTTTTTCTAAGATTTGACCCTGTGACCTAGTTTTTGACCCAAGATGACTCAATTATAAACTTGTCCAAGATTTCATCAAGACAATCATTCTGATCAATTTTCAGGTTGATTGGGCAAAAAATGTGGCCTCTAGAGTGCACACAAGGTTTTTCTAAGATTTGACCCTGTGACCTAGTTTTTGACTCAAAATGACTCAATTATAAACTTGTCCAAGTTTTCATCAAGACAATCATTCTGAGCAAATTTCAGGTTGATTGGACAAAAAATGTGACCTCTAGAGTGCACACAAGGTTTTTCTAAGATTTGACCTCGTAACCTAGTTTTTGATCCCTCATGACCTAGTTTTTGATCCCAGAGGATCCAATTTCAAACTTGTCTGAGATTTGATCAAGACAATCATTCTGATAAATTTTCAGGTTGATCAGGCAAAAAATGTGGCCTCTAGAATGCACACAAGGTTTTTCTAAGATTTGACCCTGTGACCTAGTTTTTGACCCAGGACAACCAAATTTCGCACTTGTCCTACATTTTTCCAAAACAATTATTCTAAGCAAATTTCAGGTTGACTGGGCAAAAAATGTGGCCTCTAGAGTGCACACAAGGTATTTCTAAGATTTGACCTCATGACCTAGTTTTTGACCCCAGATGACCCAATTTCAAAGTTGTCCGAGATTTCATCAAGACAATCATTCTGATCAATTTTCAGATTAATTGGGCAAAAAATGTGGCCTCTAGAATGCACACAAGGTTTTACTAAGATTTGACCCCGTGACCTAGTTTTTGACCCCAGATGACCCAATTTCGAACTTGTCCAAGATTTCATCAAGACAATCATTCTGATCAAATTTCCGGTTGATTGGGCAAAAAATATGACCTCTAGAGTGCACACAAGGTTTTTCTAAGATTTGACCCCGTGACCTAGTTTTTGACCCCAGATGACCCAATTTCGAACTTGTCCCAGATTTTATCAAGACAATCATTCTGATCAATTTTCAGGTTGATTGGGCAAAAAATGTGACCTCTAGAGTGCACACAAGGTTTTACTAAGATTTGACCTCGTGACCTAGTTTTTGACCCCAGATGACCCAATTTCAAACTTGTCCGAGATTTAATCAAGACAATCATTCTGAGCAAATTTCAGGTTGATTGGGCAAAAAAATGTGGCCTCTAGAGTGCACACAAGGCAAAGTTTGACGGACGACGGACGACGGACACCGGACGCCGGACGACGGACGCCGGACACAGCGGTATCACAATAGCTCACCATGAGCACATTCGTGCTCAGGTGAGCTCAAAATTCTTACCGCTGGAATATTTTTTATTATCAGAAATGTTGCGAAAAAAGAGCAATTTTAGCTACTTTTGAAAGAATGTTTTACCAAAAATTTCAAAATCATCACTAAATTTTCCCAAATTGGTACTCATTTAGACAGAATAAAACATATTAAACACAATAAAGACTTATTTATGTAATCCTAGTCATTTCGAACACCTTTTTTGTGGGTATTTAAGTGACAACTCATTTTTGCAATTTTAGACAAGAGTAGTCTCCCTTGAAATCCAATAACTTTTTAATTCGCTTGGTGACCTATAGTTTTTAAGTCATTTTTTTACTTCTCATATATTTAAATATCAGTACAGAAAAAATAAAAAAAATCTTACCGTGGGAAATAAATGGAGGATCTGTCCTTAATATACACTAATTTTTAACGTAACCGACTTTGTACTATTAATACGGAATCGCCTATCTACCACGCTTGTCTGATTTTTTACCATTGATGCGCTTATCAAATAGCCGCCCACACAAGACAAAAGTTGAGCAATGATATCTTAAATAGAGAATAACACTTTCCTTTACGATTAAATTCAATTTATTTGCTGCAGGAAAGCTAACGCCAGGCGCCGAAGGATTTGTCTGCAATTTTATGCAAAAAAGTATTCGGGCAAGGGCAGAAAATGCTGTTTTTTGCATTTGCTTTGTTTTTCCTCGATCTTTTCTAACGTATTTTATTTATTTGTTTCTTTTTTGTGGATGTCCAAGCCGGGGATTTCTTGGAAACGTTAATAGAGTATTTTGCACGATAAAGAATATCTAACACGTCGTCTAGCAGTCAAGGCTGCTGTAACAAGTTTCGATCGATTTTTTGTCAAAAC
Organism: Fragum sueziense; assembly: GCA_963680895.1. NCBI lineage: Eukaryota > Metazoa > Mollusca > Bivalvia > Cardiida > Cardiidae > Fragum > Fragum sueziense. The sequence continues at coordinate 7,272,121 of OY804599.1, read as the reverse complement.
GAGACGCGCAATGATTAATTCGGGGATGAATTACGCACTGTAAAATACGCCTACGCTGGGGAAAATAGTACATCCAATCATTATTCATATTTATATCAGAGATAAAAAGACAATTTGCTGAACGCGTTGCAAATTGTTACTAGATACGATACTCTTCTCTCCACGAGTGGGAGGTACTGCTATAATTCTGTTATTGGGCAGCCAAAATTTTGTAACTAAAGCTTGTTTAAGCTGTAGATACAACGTTTCGGCCAGCAAACAGCCGGAAATATGATATAGTATAACCATGATATATTATCGTTCATTTGAAATTAAATGTAAACATTCCTTAGGCATAGTATGCACCTAAGACCTAGCGTCCACTAGGGCACGGACAATACGCCTAATGTATTCGGACAGAAAAAGTAATGTTCTGCAGACCTTCCGCACGTTCCTAATGCCTTCTTAATGTTATCACCAAACCTTCCGAATGATTCATAGCCTTCCGGACCACCAATTTTGTCCGCGTCGAAATTTTGATCGAGAGCAAAATTTCGACGCGGAAATGATTGTCCGCATATCTTCGACAAATTGTCTGCGTTGTCGTAAGGACATCGTCATGATATCCCGAATCTTTCGCGATTGACCCGGACTACTTCAGTCACGCGGACAGCTAGCAGACACTCAGTTGATTGCACGGAATATCTGGGTTAACGGTACGGAAGGGTTTCGGCACGAATTCAGGACGATGAGAACGGTTTCAGTATACTCACTGAACTCACGGGGAACACCCCGCGATTTTTTAAAAAATAAAATTATTCACTGAATCAGTCATTTTGGGCTACAGAGTAAATGATACGGAATTCATTTTCTAATTATTATTATTATTATTATTATTATTATTATTATTATTATTATTATTATTATTATTATTATTATTATTATTATTATTATTATTATTACTATTATTATTATTATTATTATTATTATTATTATTATTATTATTATTATTATTATGATTATTATTTGTATAAAAACATCGAGGAATAGTTGTAAAACAAAAGGGTCACTCACTATCTATTGTAACTTACAGTATACTTTAAATTGTTATGGCATTGAGAATACTTTAAATTGTTAGGCATCTAGAACTGGTCACTCACACAAGAACATGCTATCTTATTGTTAATTACATTCTACTTAAATTGTTATGGCATCTAGAATTCCAATCGTCTAATTCCTGGACCAATGCCATGCATTGTTCTAGGTTTTCACTGTCCGTATTCCTAAATGGGCATGACCTTGGGCATGTCCATTGATTCCACTATAAAAGCTAGCGCCCACGGGCAGATATTCAGACATAGAAGAATCGAAGTTCCACCACCACCTACATATGCTAATTTGTTTAAAAATTACTTGGATGTTATCATTAATGATATTATTAAATAGTTAAAAAGAACACAACGCGAGTTACATTACAAAGTGAAGGTATTTTCTTCATTTTATCGTTTTACATTTAAATCTAATACCAAAAATAATACAAGCTTGATAGCTAGCAAAATTCTTTCCAGAAACGTTGTGTCATTTGACGCATACATGTAGATTTTATAGTGCCGAAATAATTGAAGCACTTTCTTCCTCAATATTTCCCACAGGAGGCATTCAGAAAAAAACGATAATCGTAGATCTACTGTTCTTGAATAAAATAAAAATTTAAACATACGAAAATCTGCGACGTGTTTTATATGGCCTAGAAACAATAGTGAAAGGAAAGGCACAAATTAATGTCGTAACCAATATGATTTTATAATTATGTTTTCTACAGTTTTATTCTCTGAAACGTCTTCGATCCGTAGATCGTACGTAAGGGTTTCATATTGCCCTAACTGACGCCGTCTTTCAATTGTAAGCCATGGCCAAATCCACCATCTATATGGCGTCGTCGACGTCTATAATTGTTAAAGTATGACATCCTCATAGGAAGATAATATTCAATAGTAAAGCAGTCTGTATAGATTCGACGTCCTTGATGAAACTCCATCTTATGAAAACGAATAAAAACACGTGTGAAATTGGCATTTCATTTAACAACCAACTCGTGCATGTTTGATCTGGATTTCTTAAATTCTTCCGGATGCAATCCTAAACTAGTCTGCGTTGTCTGGAATATGTCGCCGTTTATTCGGCACAATTGCGGATTGTTTACGCGGACAATACTAGGTATGCATGCGTTAAGTTCAGGGACAATGCGCTGATAAATTCATAACGGTTAAAAAATTATAGTTTCGTCGCGGAAGGTATGCCGAAATAAGATTATTTGATTCCGCGTACCTTCCGCGTCCTAGTAGAGTTTTGCGTCTTACGTGGACTTCGACTATGGACATCGGACGTGGACTTCTTATCGGGGGTCGTCTCAGCCTTTTCATATAACGGTACATGTACTGGTATAGGGTTTAAAGCAAAATAAAGCAAAGATCAGTTACATGCATATATTTTATATTTCGTTTCGCTCGAATCTAAATCTGGCTATCAAAACAGTGAAGCTATTTTGAACTTGATAAATCTCTTATAATTGTTCTATTGCTTTCACTCATTATGCGTTTTCTTAGCATTCTGTTTCGAATGGCATATTTAAAAAATTGGTTCGTCTCCACTGCAAAAGCAGCTTGATCAGGGTGGTCACGAGATGTCCCAAGGAAAACGGCCTTCGATTTGTCGCACTCCTACAAAGCACATCTAATTAATTCGTCTTATGAGCCAAATAACCTCTAAGAATTCAAACTTCTTTCTTTGTCGTTTTTTTCTTTTTCTTTTCGATTGCAGAACGGCAGCTGTAAATGACATACATCAGCATGTACAGAAAATGTGATGAATTTTGGGTCATGTACTTATCATGTTTACAAAAAAACTCGCTTATTAAGTAATCATTATTTCTGAAACGGGTTTCTCCTTAGCCATAAGATGTTTCTACTGTTGACTTACATAACTATCATTAAATAAATGAATAACTCACCAGTTGTCATTAGTCTATACGATGGTAGCAAAATATTACCAAAATTACTCAGTAAATGAAGAAAGCATGAAATTTAGCAAATTCAAATCTGGAACGTGTTGACAGATTTATTGAAGATTTTTTGCAATTATGTTCCGGAAAAAACGAAATATGAAAAACAGCAAAGGACAATGACTTAAAGAAAATAAGAATGAAAAAACAAACAGGGCATAGTTATGGTTCTTATGCGCTGCACTTCTCCTTGGTCAGATCTATCAACCTATAAAGTTTCATGAACCTAGCTATTATACTTTGAGAAATGTACTCCTGACAAAATTGAAGAATGACAAAAAACAAAAGGGCAATAACTAAAAATTTTGCCAGGCAGAGTTATTGTTCTTATACACTGCACTTCCCTTGATCCATGAAGTTTCATTATCATAGCTATTACACTTTTAAAAATATACTCCGGGCAAGTATGAAAAACAACAAAGGGCAATAATTTTTAAAACAAGAGCTGTCCGAAGACAGCGCGCTCGACTTTCTAAGTTGCTAAGTATAAAGGGGGCAATACTCTAAATATAGTGGAGCCAGGGTTATGGGCCCTAGTAGTAAGGTAGAGGGTGTGATGGTGAATAAGTATTCCAAGTTTGGGTTGAATCCCTTTGATAGTATGAAAGTTATTGATGTTTGAAAAAACTTTAACCTTTGTTGCAACGCCGACGCCAACGCCCGGGTGACAGTATAAGCTCTCATTTTCTTCGAAAAGTCGAGCTAAAAATGGACCAGGTAGAGTTCTTGTGCACTGCACTCCGCAATAATGAGAAGAATATAACTACAAAGTTTCAAGTCAATCGGAAATAAGTGGACGCCGCCCGGACACACGGACGCAGGACACCGGACGCCACGGGTGATCTCATGATACATTCCGTCTTCGACGGGCGTACAAAATGAAAAAGTAGTCTGTCGTTACATACATTATGTAATGAACCCATGTTAATTCACGCAATATGTATTTGTTTACAACTTTCAATAAATTAACTTGTAATTTGATAAAGTTTACTTTGTAAACGGTACAAATCAAACCAATTGAGTGGTTCTAAAACAATAAACACGAGTTTATTCGCTTTTAATTTTGACCGGTACTTTTTTACATGAACCGTTATACGCAAAAGGCTGAGACGGCCCCCAATAAAAAGTCCACGTCCGATGTCCATTGTCGAAGTTCACGTAAGACGCAAAACTCTAGTGGACGCTAGGTCTAAAAGGCAAGTACTGACAAACAATTTTAAGTGTGAATGAATACCAATCACATGATTCCGCCTTAGAGGGTGAATAATTGTAACAATAATCATGCTTAATTAAGTCAGCATCGTACTTGCATGCACAAAACGTTAAACTTGACAATTTTTACTTTAAATTATGCGGCTTTAATTTATGCCGATTATAGATTACAGGTCTGATTATATGAATGACGCTGGTAAGTACCCTGTAAGCGTTTTGTTCGAGACAATGTTTAGTTCTGTTTACCATATGTGTTGTTGATTAACATCGAGATGTAGGAAAAGAAGACACTGTTGAAATCCACCATGTACCCTTCATAACAATCAAAACTACCCAAGCATAGGCCTACAGCCGCATTGTATGGAAAGGACGTCTGAGTATACCCCTCGCAAACACAGTTGGAGGAGGTGTACATAATAGAGATGATTTTACTCAGTTAATCGTGACGTAATTTCGGACAAACAAATAGTATTTCGTGGGTGTTGTTATGAAATCTCGTAACTACGGCTTGATTCAAGCCGTAGTTACAAGATTTTATAACAACACCGACGAGTAAGCAAAACATAATGGTAATCCCGGTCTATTTTTAGCACAAAATTCATTGGTATTGCCATGCCTGTCTTGCTGTAATAACGATCTCAAACCTCGTGAGCACATCTCAGCTCTCAAATTGCACATTACTGCTTTTCAACAACAACCTATTATCTACAGCTTGTTTAAAGTGACATTTCACATTTATTTCATTTTTTAAAAGTATGTCTTGTTGTAAAGATTGTTTATTCTAAAGCGTAGAAACGCCATCAGTTTTTTGAAGTTGTTATCTATAAGCGAAAAATACGCCTTCAAAGTTGAGACAGAAATGACAAATTCTATATAAATCTGAACTGTTGTCCACAACAATTTGTTTATTTTTAGCACAAAAATATATATTTCTCGTAAACGGTTCAATATTTTGGCTTGAAATTTTCAGAATTTTCATAAGAAAACATGCTCTTTCAGATAGAATAAAAGTAAAATTTATGTAAAAATAATCGTGAAATGTCACTTTAAAGATGTAGATACGAGGTTTCTGTTGAAATGCGACGACATATGCTTTGAATGAAACACGTGTTTGTCTACATAAGGTGGACATTCGTTTAAAGAATCTTTTATTACATTCCGGGGTCAACTAGTGGAAATATTATGACAACCATTTTCTGTGTACATGACATATCTATAGGTCCATTTACAGGCTCTGCAGGAACCCATGGCTGGCTGTCAAAACCGATTGGTGGGTAAACAGTGCAGCCATTGTATAATAGTGCGGTGCGTCAGTTGTCAGATTCATATGGTGTCGAGAAACATAAAAAGCTTTAAAAAGATTATGAGCGGTAGTGCCTGATCTGCATCCGACTTGTCTGACATTATAAATAATTACACCTTCCACAAACACTTTAACGCCCCTAACACAGAAAACTTCATAATCTCTCAACTTTAAAGGCACATTTTTCGCTTATAAACACAAACTTCATATAACTGATAGCATTGATATGCATTAGAATATTCAATCCTTGCACCAAGGCACATCACAAGATGAAATTGGAATGTTATGTCCCTTTAATATAAGCGAAGGCAAATTAAATTTCAGCCTACAACTAGATTACATCAACTTCAATCATTGAACACGGTGGATAGTCACGTGATACAACAATTTCAGAAAATCTTCAATAATTTTGTTAATACGAGGCCAATTTGAATTCGGTCTGAAGCAGAGAAGGTGGACAGACAAAAAGGAATGTCAGAGATATGAGACAATAATGTACTTTCTGACTCCGAACAAACTTCTGTACAGAAACAATATATTACTTCATAATAGACATTTGTTTGGACGTATTATTGTAGAAAGACACGCACAGAAATAATCATAATTGGTTCCGCCATAACAAAATCGGATATTGTATGGAATTTCGGCTTCACTATGTCGAAAGCTAAATAAAGTGAATTTACTTTGTCCAACTTATAGTTTAAAACATTACAATTTGAATACGAAAAAGCAGAATATTTCAAAACAAGTCAGAACAATAGATTTTAAGAGAAAAGTGTGGTTCTGGTATAATAGTAATGGGCTTGTATAGTTACATAAGGGCTTCAAGTTTCATCCCCGCACTACAATTTTCCCACGTAATTTTAAAAAGAGTCTGAATAATTCCTTATCTTAACTTTTGAGCGGGACGTACATGTGCAACTAAGATCCTGATCCTGAATGTTAAGAAAATCCTTACGCCATTGGAGACTAATATGGATCTTGATCAGGTTGTGCAGAAAGGGTGTCGACTGTAGCCGATGCTTACCGAGAAGGGTTTCGATCCTGTGCAATACTATAGTTCTCATACTGACAATTCTCTTACTTTCCGTAAACCCGATTTCCCTGGAAACGATCAAATATTGGATAAAGAATAACACGCCGATATCACGCGGATATATTTTTATGAACATTTATGGCTTTCTTCTCTGAATCATGGAATATTTGATAACCTTGGGCAAAAAGTGTGTCGTGTCTCGCCAAAAGGAGAAGTAAAGTCGAAAAGGTTTTAACATTGCGTGTTCTATTCATACTGCACAGTCGAAACCCGACTTGAAAAATATGCATTATTCTGTATGATGGTATGATATGTACTTTAATTAAGGAAGATGCTTTTGATTAGGCTATGGTTGTTTTAGTGTTTAGACGTTTGGTTTGAAAGGCAAGAAATGGCTGCAAAGACCACATTCAACAATGGGTTAAAAATATGCTTTGTTTGAGTGATTAACGATTTGTCAATTCGAAATATACATTTCTGTTTATGACGCATGTCTATGATCAACCTATTCGTCATACAATGGAAACAATATATTTTTATCCAAGCTAGTGGCATTCGATTTCAAACGGCTTTTTAGGATTGCTTTGGTGTACCAGGAGTTACGTCACATTTCTATAGTACATCTTAGAAAGCCTTTATGTTCACCTCTAGCATACCGCCTTTCCTATTTAATTTCCTGCGACATCCTAAGGTCAGTAGAAATCAACTCTTTCCTAATATAAAGGATAGATTCTATTCTGTTACTATTTTAAAGTTTGAAAGGAAGAAAATTGTGGTACTATATGATGTATAACTGTGAAAACTAAAGCCAAAACAGTATTGAGGGAAAATAATAACATGTGTCATCGGCATTTGTTTCGTCTCGTTTTTTCGAGAATACATTCAGAATAAGCGACAGCAAAGCAACAGTATGATAGTGAAAGGACCTAAGTGGTCTTGTTCTTACGTAAAGTAATATTGACCTATTATAACAGGAAATTTTATACCTCTTACATAAAATGTTGTATGTAATTATTTACGTTAGGCTAAATATAACGTTTCGTTGTATAATCGACACTTAAAAAAAGTTATTGTGTTGACAGGTGAGAGGTGGTACACTGTTATGAGAACATTTTTATGCTCTCCGAAGGGAGAGCATATAGTCGCCGCTTTGTCTGTCCGTCCGTCCGTCAATCCGTCCGTTCGTCCGTCCGTCCGAAGTGATTTCTCCATAACCCTTGGGCCAAATCAAATGAAACTTACCATGTGAACTCCCTATGACATAATGCCGATGTACTTTCCCGGTTTTTGGATTTGAGTCCTCGTCATGGGAAAAGGGGACTTAAGGTAAAATATAGTTTTTCTCTAATTTCTCATAGTCTAATGGTCAGAATTTGAGGGGGCTTAACATTTGCTAGCTTTATGTGAGCTATGCATGGCATACATTTATTGTGACAATGCCTTATTCGGGGAGCATTGTCCGTCTCTGACGGCTCTTGTATTTACACGGTGATGTACTTTGCTCGGAACTTTTAGTGATACCACGGAGTTTTTACATGGTTGTGTGCTTTACTTTGTAACGCAAGTTAAAAGCAAGAACATACCCAAGGTACACTTGAGACACCAGCTAAATTTCAGCACTTCGTTAACATTACGTGAATGTTTAAGCATCCGGCATTTTTTAACAACACAGGATCGGCCATTATTGTTGCCGTTGCCGTTGTTGTTTTGACACACAGATCACGCACTGTGGATTCGGTCTGAGAAAAGTAGGAAACCAGAAGTCCGTGTTTGTACTATTGGTACAACCAATATGTCCTCGGATACTCCGTGGTCTGCTACGCTATATGACCATGTAGCGTAGCAGACCCCGTGGTATCCGATGGTGCAACCAATAGACCAAGCTGTCCTTGTTGAATGCAGCACCCTTGGAGGAGGAGGGGGTTACATGTATACATCATACTATGATTTGAGCAACGTTTGTCCGTTTGTCCGTTTGTTCCCCTACTCCTCCCAGGTCCTTGGGCCGATCTTCACCAAACTTGGAGGGAAGGTGGAGGGCGGCCCCGGGTATTAGCTTGAGGGGTTCATTTTTTGAAAGGTCAAGGTCATCGAGGTCAAAGGTCAAATTTATGTTTTTACGGGTTACGGGTATCGTTTTTACGGGTTACGGGACGGGATTGCTTACGGGTTACGGGACGGGATTAGGTGGAGGGCAGCCTCGGATAGGTCAAGGTCATCGAGGGGTCAAGGTCATCGAGGTCAAAGGTCAAATTCCGAGACGGGTAAAATTGCTAGTTTGACAAAAACTTTTTAAAACTCCGAGATATTCGACCTCGTATGATCGAAATGAGTGGAATGTTTATAATGTCGATCGGAACAATATCAATAACATTACAGCAAAATGCAATTCGGGAATATCTATTATATATTCTCTTGTCCTGTATAGCAGAATTTGGCATAAAACTTGGTGTAATGTAATTCATAGCAGGATACGCACAAAAAGTACAAATCAAGTGAGCCCGTGCCAAGGACAAGGCTTGCAAAAAGCATTGATTGTAAGAATCGGCTTTATATTTCTTCGTCTATATCATATACAAATCTTATGTGTATCAACATTCCTTTTTTCTCCGCTGTGTTAACTTCCAAATTTGACCACTGTAAAAATTGTGTTGTTTGGGAAAGAGCTAAACTACATGTACTTGTTGGGGTAAGGAGTTAGACATGACTTGACAATAACACGTTCTTGTTTTATCTATATCATCGTGACTTCGATATAATGTTTTCCTGAAAAATCAGTTTTACTTTTTATATTCATTAACTAAAAAGTCTAAGTTTTAAGAACCGTGTAATTTTGGATAACGTTTCTAAGAAACATTTTAAGGGATATGTGTAAGATGTTTCTATTAATTTAACTTCGTTTTAACCCTTTATTAAATGACAAATTTCTAGACATTTTCAAATTCATCTATGGTGCAGATGACAAAAAAAATATCAAATGTAGAACATGTATTTTATAGAAAAGCATTGGAAAGAAGGAAGACAAAAATGATAATCGGCTTGTTTTCTACCCTCTCCATGCCTTTGAGATATTCTTTTGTGATAACTTTAAACCAGGGTCTTTGTGGAAAAGGGCCGTTTTACCAAATTTATTAACTATGCTTTACTGAAAATGCAAATTAATGCATGCTGGTGGAGCATGTTCTCGTGCATGTAACATGTTAACAAAAGATTTGCTGCATCAGTTTTTACCACCACGTTGCCGAAAACGTGCCCAACGTGCATAATTTAAAGTCACAACAAGCCATTTATCACAATTAGGTTCCCAAAATGTTTTATAATTATACTAGGGTCGCCAAATTGAGCGGGATTGACGTCAAAAAATTGAAAATTGACTGCTAACTAATTATCAAATATTGATATGACCGCCTAATAACCTGTTCATGAAAAATGTTGTTGATTCAAGTTTTATACATATAGGTTCCCAAGTGTTATGTACATGGATTGGTTTGGCTTTGTTCTTCGTCCTTTTTTACATGTTGCTGCTTGTTTTCTTAAACCCTTTCCCAAACAAAACCTGATTTTGACGTCCCAAATACAAATGACTTGGAAAATATTGAGACAAAAGAAGAAACTGCTGATAACCAGCAGTTTCTCCTTTTGTCTCAATATTTTCCGTACTATATTATACATAAAATTCTTCATTTAACAACATAATTTTGCTTGTCTGCAACAGCTTTCAAATTGGACCACCATAAAAATTGCTGTTTGGGAAAGGGTTAAACATGCGTGCAAACTTTCCCCGGAGAAAAAAATAAGAGTTGTGCAAAACGACCATTCTAAACAAAGTGGTGTACACCATGTGTAAGTCGAAAACTTCGATGGTCCAGTTTTTCACCATTTGTATTACATCAATCTTTAAATAAGTACAAACTTAAGAAAGATATAGATTACAAAATATGATGTTCCAAAGTGTCACATTTCGTATGCTTTTCTTTCTAGGAATTACTATACACAGTTTGAAAATCATAAATGGGGTATCCGATATCCATACATTATGTAAAAGAAGAATATTTGTTATAGAATTAATAAGCGTGGGACAAAATTTTAATATTAGCTATTGATATTTGAAACATTTTCAACGCCCACCCACTCATTGAAAAAAACAAATTTGCAATTTTGGATCTTAAAACGATGCAGTCAAATCAATATACTAAATAAATGAAACGCAGTTAATTTTACTTAAAGGGGGACGAGTTAGGCTGTCGAAAATGCAAATGGCACAATAATTACAAACCAGAAATAATGTATGAAATTACCAACCTGAAGGGGTAGATCACTTATCTCCATTCTTAGCACTCACCAAGCTTTATTAAGTTTTAAAATCCAAGTCAATGAATAACATGCTGTCAGTTTTGTTTTGTCCTTGTTTTTGTTTTGTAACGGTTAAATATGCCCAACCTTTAAAAATCAATTACGTCAGAGGTACGTCATCTGTGCTCAGCGAGATTCAACACACCATACAACCGACTGCGTCGAAAGTTTGAGAAGACAGATTCGGCATCTGATGTCATGTGCATGTTAGGTCAAATGAATTTACTTTTATAAATAAACGAAAGGATCTTTGGTATTCTATAGTTGATAAATACGCGTAATAATGTTCAGTGCTTTTACAAAATAAACCTTTTCACGTATCCCTCGCAAATAAGGTCACAGTCATCGACACAGCCGGTTGTACGGTGTGTTAATACCGCGGAGGTGTGTCTCGTTGACCTCGACCTTGCATCGTTTTGAAGTAAAAATAGAATGTGTATACACGCTTATAAAGGATTTATCTATAGCAAAGGAAAGATGGTTATTCGACGTGATTGGGGGTTTTATGCATTGCGAATTGTTTTTCCATGCACAAATATGAGTTTCCGAACAGTTCGGAAGCATAAAAACCTAGCACGAGCCCCTTTAAAACGTGTAGGCGAGTTTCTTTTTATTTGTGGGGTTTCTAAAATATGATTCTCACTCGGAGCTCTGAATATTTTATGAAACCCTCTTAGAAAAGAAGCGTCATATTTCAAAAATGTCTGGGTTCAAATTAGTTTAGCCATTTTTCTAAAGAACACACTGTTTTGACAACTCTAATTACAACAGCTTCTTAAATTTTGAGACAAATGACGCAAGCGCTGATAAATGACATTTCCTATGCTAAAACATCCAAATTCATTCATTTATCACATTTGTATTTATCTTCTGAAAAAAACTTAAAATATGAGACAGTCTAAAAGTGTTTGTGGAAAAGTAAAAGAACTTTAAAGTGACATTTAAGAATTATTTTACATAAATTTTACTTTTATTATATCTGAAAGAGCATCTTTCCTTATGGTAATTCTGAAAATTTCAAGTCAAACTATTAAACCGTTTACGAGCAATATATATTTTTGTGCTAAAATTAGACAAATTGTTGTGGACAACAGTTCAGATTTATATAGAATTTGTCATTTCTGTCTCAACTTTAAAGGCGCATTTTTCGCTTATAATAAATAACAACTTCAAAAATCTGATAGCATTTCTACGCATTAGAATAAACAATCTTTGCATCAAGACATACTTTTAAAAACTGAAATATATGTGAAATGCCACTTTAAAGTCATCACGGATTGGCTAGGTTTGTGATAAGTACATTGTACGAATCAGGATGCGAAATCTAACCTGGATCTAGAAACACTTTCCTGGGGCCTGTGGCCCTGTTTCATCAAAACATTTAAGACGTATTTTTGACTTACCGGTGTCTTAAATATCGCTTAAAACAACACCCGCATAACGCCGGTCTTGATAGATTGGCGACACGCGATTCTTGCCCTAAACTTGTCGTAAGTCACCAGTAAGTCAAAAACACGTCTTAAATGTTTTGATGAAACCGGCCCCTGGTTTTAAAGACGTTTTCATCTATTCATAAATAGATGTAAACAGGGTCATTAAAGTACAGTCGATTTCAAAAAGTATAAATTTATACTTTCGTGGATACTTTCTTTGAATTAATCGTAAATCAGTTTATGTGTATGACATACATGTATGTTAAGTCTTTCAAGAAAAAGAAGCGTTTCAAATAAGCGAACTTTAACCCATTACCACACAGTGACTCCTTTTCACTCCACACAATATAATGGCTTTAGAAAACATTGTGGAAAATGAAGAAATTGCTTGTGACAAGCAATTTCTTCATTTCCCACAATATTTTCTATCCAAAAAGCAATAAAATCACGAAATTTCATCACATTGAAATGTCGTCTGCAACTTCTTTCAAATTGGAATACCCCAAAATTTTGTCGTTTGGTAATGGGTTAACCCATACCCATAAATCAGTCTTACAGCGTCGGCCAAACCTTTTTCCAGACATGGATACTTTTAGAGCATTAGGAAGAGTACAAGCCGTTAACCCTTTCCTAAATAAAATCTGATTTTGAAATTTCTAATAGACAAGGTATGGAAAACATTGAGGCAAAAGAAGAAAATGCTGATCAGCAGCATTTTCTCCTTTTGCCTCAATATTTTCTATGCTTTATTTTACTCAAATCCAATCTTGATCAACATCTACTGTGTCGTCCGCAGCAGCTTAGAATTTGTACAACCCCAAATTGTATTGTTTGGGAAAGGGTTGAACTGATGTACTTTAGGTGCGGAGAAATTCTTCGAGTTTCGTCCTATGCGATGGCCATTTTTACAAGCCTTTCAACCGGCTTTCCGTAATTCTTTTCACTCATTACCAGAGTGAATAATCATTTACTGGTCGAAATTCAAAGGGTTTACTTTTTAGGGAAGAAAACAAGCATTTTTCTTTAATTTTTCACAATGTTTTCCAAAGCAATTAATTTGTAGCGAGGCAAAATGGGCCATTGCGAGAGAATGGGTTAGTAAGCCGATACAAACATGCATTTACATTACGATTTGTGCAAGGCATCAATGTTAGATTCGTTTAAAAAGATTAAATAACTTTATATTGTATTGAAAACAGTTCATTTTGTGTAAATTGTCCAGACCATGGTACGTGTCACGGTGGTTAATCACGTGACTCAGAATTTCGGAAAATCAACAATATTTTTTGTTAATACTTCTCAAATTTAAATTCGGTTTGAAGCAGAGAATGTGGGGAAATTCCCAGGAATAAACTGGACGTAGTGGACCTTTGAAGAAAAATCAACGGACAAAAAAGTTACCGAAGATCAACCAAAAATTTGGTTGATCTTCAATAACCTTTTTTTCACCTGATTTTCTAAAAATTCACCACGTCCATCTAATGCAAGACGCCTGTCCACCTTCTCTGCTGAAATTGTTGTATCACGTGATTATCCACCGTGACATGTATTCATTGGAAGAGATACTACAATGTTTCTATATTCAAAAAATGTTGAATATTCTATCACTCCTTTATCCAAGTGCATTGTACCCAAGTGTGTGTGTGGGTTTTTTTTCAATACTGGTCATGTCAGTAAACTTTTATAAAACACAAACACGCTGAAATTTGGCTGAAATGCTTTTATAGGTGTTTTCCCGGGTTCAAACAAGGGGTTTTAAGTACATGTACCTGCGGTCCCACGCACTATGGTTGATTTTTTTTAAAATAATTAATTACCGCAGAAGATTTTCAGAAATTCGGTTTGAAGCAGAGAATGTGGGGAAATTCCCAGGAATAAACTGGACGTAGTGGACTTTTGAAAAAAAAAATCAACGGACAAAAAAGTTACCGAAGATCAACCAAAAATTTGGTTGATCTTCAATAACCTTTTTTTTCAGTTGATTTTCTAAAAAATCACCACGTCCATCTAATGCAAGAGGCCTGTCCACCTTCTCTGCTGAAATTGTTGTATCACGTGATTATCCACCGTGACATGTATTCATTGGAAGAGATACTACAATGTTTCTATATTCAAAAATGTTGAATATTCTATCACTCCTTTATCCAAGTGCATTGTACCCAAGTGTGTGTGTGGGTTTTTTTTTTTTCAATACTGGTCATGTCAGTAAACTTTTATAAAACACAAACACGCTGAAATTTGGCTGAAATGCTTTTATAGGTGTTTTCCCGGGTTCAAACAAGGGGTTTTAAGTACATGTACCTGCGGTCCCACGCACTATGGTTGATTTTTTTTAAAATAATTAATTACCGCAGAAGATTTTCAGAAATTCTAATTATTCTTGGTACATACATGTAAATGAACATCGTCGCCTTTTTTCAAAAACATTGTTGCTGCAGATTAAAACTGTAGTTACAAAGCCTTTTGATAAAGACAATAAATTAATTATCAATTATCATAGTAAATCAAACATTCAAAAGTACAATTTCCATCGGCTGATATTAGATAAAGATGGCATGAATAAGTAACATAGCATTGTAGGATTGTCCTGCTGTTTATGTTTCCTTTTTGTCATATAAAACAAGCACTCATTGGTCAACATTTTCTTCTAAAACCTCGTAAATACGGCTTCAAACAAACGGTAGTTTCGAGGTTTTTGGATAAATGCAGCGATAAGTACATCCAGATCGGAAGTCGGTTGAGTGCAGTCTGTAGATTACTACAGATAAATCAAATAACCTAAAACTCTTCGCGTCATTCTAACTCAGTCATCAGACACAGTCTGAAAGTAATGACCTTTCGACAAGCACGTGCAACATACGGATGTTACTCTTTAGTATTGGTCGACCATTCTTACTGGGGACAGTTTAAAGTGTAAAGATATCTTATTTGTGGGGGGTCGGGGTAGGGGGTTGCGTTGGCTGTACATATCACAAACGGTTGAGAAGAGGACAAAATTACCAATCAACGATGTTCTTCAATTGATTGACACCACTGGGGCAACTATACATATCCATTACCGGTTTAGCGTCTCTAACATAGATATCTTTGTGAAACTTTGAGAGTAAAAACTGATTATCATCTGAATTTTGTACTTTACACATTTTAAGGGTCCCTTTTCATGCTGTTCCTGTCATATACTTGATGTGGCCAAAGCTTAGTCAGGCAGTATAGACTAACATAGACGTGCAATCTGATCGTGGTATACATTGCCTGCTTTCTACTCAGTCATTGTGACAACAAATTGAGACAAACAGGCTGAAATGTATTTCATTTACACTTTGTTGGAAGGAAAAATAGTTCAATAGGAAAAGGGTTATGTTTTTTGAAAAAAAGAATAAAGAGAGCGCGCTCATTTTCCGCCTAGCAATCTTTTGTCTCAATATTTTTCACAAAACTCCCTGTTATAGGCGTCAAAACCAGGCATCTTTTAGACAGGGGAAGCCATGTAATTATACTTTGAATACTAGCACTGGCACTACCAACAAGTTTGGAACGAAAACCAATATTTCGAAAACCATATTTGAATTGGCTGTTTGAGCATTTTCATGACCTATTTACAATTTCACAGCATCAAATAAACCCAATTAGTCAGTAGATGTCAACTGTGATAAATCAAACGTCGAGACTTTTTTCATCAATCCATAACTAGAGCTGCAAATAAGGCAGATCAGCGACTTTTTAAGACGTAAAAATGAGTAAAAAAACATCAAACCCAATGTTGTGGGTACTCATTGGAATCGTCTTGTAAAGACGATTCCACTGAGTACGCACAACATTGGAATTTTCACTAAATAAACAAATTCAGAATGTTCTTTTCGACTTTTGCTGTTACACCGAATAATGTATGGGAACCAATGACCTGTTGTAGATCACGTTTTTGATACATATGTCGAGTTTTGGTCCTATTGTTAGCTCTCCAGACAAAAAAATGACGAAAAGAAGGATTATATAGACCCAGAGTATAATTATTTGGAAAAGTCTATATGGGCCTTGTTACGACAGTTTTTAGGTCGGCTTTGCTTAGAACTTCTGCAATATAGTTGAACAAATTCGATTGGGCGCTGTATGTACACTTGTCAATTTGCATGAAATGCCAGCACATGTTTTCTTCACAAAGTATTTTAAACGGATATGTGTTGCAGCAAATACTCGTAAATCGTCTAATAAATAATGATGCAACATAGCCTAATATTATAAATCTGATTATAGTATTTATCAAATTAAATTATTTTCATATCGAATCAATAACCTGACATCTCCGTGTATGACAAGCTGATCTTTGTTCATTCACTGGTTTCTTTATATCTACTGTTACAGTGGTACATGTCTGCACGCAAACGTGAGTACCCGGGGCAATGATGACGTCATCTTTTTCCTTTAACATCGACAATATTGAGATATAACCATAATCCGTACTCTGGACTATAGTGCCCATATATGTAAACAGCGTTCCAATCAGTGTCGATGAACAAATTCCTGACATTTTTTCTGTCTTTAAAGGTAGAAAACATTGATGGTTATTCTATTTGATGTTCAAAGTTCATAGATGTACATCTTCATAACTGACATTATTATAAATGTTAATATCTGAAATGCATATACATGTATACCTTTTGAAGGTGTGACGTCGAGCTGGGCTTATTATGAGTCTTTACGGTTTTAGTTGTTTTACAGTAATTATAAATTTAGTAATACTTCTTACTATTATTTTCTGCCTTAAAATTATAATATATTACTTTTCTCTCAAGGTAAAACATACAAAAACAAATTGTTTTTAAATACGCCGTAAACATCAAAAAGAATGTCTCTGAGGGGAATTACCGGTACTTGTTTGTGAAATTCCGATACAGACTTGAACAAACAAAGCTTTTCACTTAGGCAGACCCACGTATTTGTCAAGTATGTTGTTATTCTAAACTAAACTCGACGTCTTCTGGGAATAGTCGGATCGTCGGTGTTATTGCAAAAACTCGTAACTACAGCTTTAATCAAGCTGTAGTTACGAGGTTTTGCAATAAAACCGTCGAGATCCTTTCTTTCTCTAGTAATGATACTTAATTACATTGAAAATAGTTTTAGACGCCAATATCTAAAGCAATATTATTAATGTAATTAAAACCATTTAAGTATTATTTAATCCTGTCCCAAAACAAGGCCTGACATTGACGCCCGTAATAGAAGATGATTGGGAAAACATTAAAAAAGAAGAAGAAAACGCCCCTTTCCTCTCCATAAGTTCTTTTATCAAAACATATTTTGTGGTCTGTCGCACTTTTTAAATTGAACCGCTCTTATACTTCCAGGGTTTAACATAAGCACATGTCCGACAGACATTACCTTTCTGTTGCTAGTTGGTCATTTTGTAGAAGTAGGACCGACTTGTCACTTCAGTCACAATTACAATAATGTGGCACAATGCGAACATGATGGCTTTAAAAAAATTCTTAACTTGTAAATTTAAACTGGCCTTTTATCTATTGAAATGATTAATGTTTTTTATCCTTTACCCATAGTTATCCTTCTGATATACATTTTTTAGTCAAGATAAGTGAAGTCTTGATCAGGGCCAGTATCAACTGGCAGAAACAATACCGACTGTCTGACAACCAAAGATAACAATATTGAACCCCGATTTTGTTGTTTGGAAAGGAATAATAGAGAAAAATTCCGAGGGACGAGAAGAAATTGTGGTTTATAATCAAGAATTTAGCATAACTATATCTATTTTTTACATTCTATCTTGAAATAATATTAATTAACCCTTTCCCAAACAAGACCTGGTTTTGACGTCCATAATGGAAAGTGCTTGGGAAAACATTGAAATAAAAGAAGAAACTGCTGATAACCAGCAGTTTCTCCTTTTGTTTCAATATTTTCTATGCCTTATTTTACATAAATTATATCTTTAATAACTTCCACTTCGTCATTTTTGACAGTTTTTGAAGTGGATCACCCTAAAATTTTGCCGTTTGGGAAAGGGTTAATACGGCCATTCTACCTATGTTGTCACCAAGAACACTGTTATGATCAACAAAGTCCCTACAGAACTCACGAGAATCCCATGTGGATTCTAATAGGGAACGATTTTATCCAGTTAACCGTGACGTAGCCTAATTTCGGACAAACAAATGGTTTTTCGTGAGTGCTGTTATAAAATTTCGAAGCTACGGCTTGATAAAAATCGTAGTTACGAGATTTTATAACGACACCCACGGTTTATTATTACACAACGATAATTCGAATCTATTTTTAGCACAAAATCCAATGCCATTAGGATTTACACTGGTTACTGCAGGTAATGAAGAAGCTAGTAGAGAACAAAATGGGTCTTGATCAGACTATACGATCATGAAACTGATACCAACAATCATCGCATTTATAATCATCATAATACATCGTCGGTGAAATTAGAAAAAAAACATAATTACAGCTCGACACCTGCTCTCTGTTTTAATATATATCACTGTAGATAAATATTATATTGGTTGCAATACTGATTTTATTTGACATAACCTTTATGTCAGACGTACTTATATTTGGCAAAAAAACATACATTGAAGATACTTTATTCTTTTAAGTTTGCTATAAAAAGAATGCAAGATAATATGAATGAAACATTTTAAGAATCAAAAGCAGTGCGCGATATACGTTAAAAGTTTAAGTTGCACTTAAGCAACAATCAAGCAACACAAAATAGGATTTCTTTTGTACGTGAAAAATGTGAATGTAAAAATGTTTTATTCCATAAAATAGTCGTTTAAAGTTGTGTAATTACACAACTTTAAACGTCTACTTTGTGGAATAAATCGTTAACCATGCTAGTAGACTGGATTACTTGTCTCCAAGTTAACTTTGCCGGAATTTGGAACAGGCCCTCTAGTCAATGTAAATGCATTTTTGGTTACACCAGAGAAGAAAGTTGCGTATTTCGGATTCCCGTGATGATAATTGAGCCAAGACTTGTGAAAAGGACTCAAATGACATTCAAATCTACCACGGATCCAGATTTTACATAAGTGCAGTATCGTAATGATCACCACTGCTCTCTAAGAGTCGCAAAACGTTTTTAAGATCTTATAATAGAACACAATTAATAATGATCAGATTGTACGTAAGCAAGGGCTGATCTGTGTGTTAGTGGCAAATGCAATGAAGGCCCTTTTTCTAGATTGTGGCTGAATTGTTTATGTTTCGTGGGAGGAAAATTGAATGGGCGTTCATTCTAAATTTGTCGAGTTGAGGAAATAGGCTAGTATCATGGGACTATAGGAAACACTACAATAGACTATCACGTGACTAGTGGACTTATATTTCAATCAATAACAAAGTATCTTAATCCTTTCAATACAAGATATGGTTTTGTCGTTCCTATTGGGAAATATTGGGAGACAAAAAAAATGAGACAAAAGACGGAAATGCTAATACACAACGTTAGTTTTTCTCCTTTTGTCTCCACATTTTCAGCAACATAATGTTCACATATTTCATCATTATCAACATCCAATTCGTCGTTTGTACCTGATTTAAATTTGAGCTTGTCTGAAAGTTCGCTGTTTGGAAAACGGATAAGATGGCTGGTTATATATGTCTCGTCAATATCAATAGGAGACTAAACTTTAACAAGTTGCACTGAATCGGCGTAAAGGCGAAAAACACAAAGAACATGCTAATGCATCTAATGTCGATAGTTTTACCCTTTCCAAATAAATCGGTGGGATTATAATTTACTATTAAATAAAAGAAAGTTTGAGACAAGGTAAAAGTCAAAATAATGACGTCGTCATTATTTTCTCTTTAACTACCCACTATTGCTATCGATGCCACAAATCAAAGTTTTAATGCATAATTATATCATCATATTGTCATCATATTGTCTGCAACTCTATCAAGATCGTGCTAATCTAACACTTTGTTAGTTTTGGAAGGGCGATTGGTGAACTGATGAGAAGGTATGTCGAAATAATTCATTTGCAGTTTCGTTATAAATCAACGAGAATAATTTTAGAGACAATTTTACAATGTATTCACAAATATTTTCAATATATATTATATTTCCAAAATATATTGTAACATCCAATTTGGCCACCAATGGCTAATGAAT
Source organism: Fragum sueziense (assembly GCA_963680895.1). NCBI lineage: Eukaryota > Metazoa > Mollusca > Bivalvia > Cardiida > Cardiidae > Fragum > Fragum sueziense. The sequence goes on along the minus strand of OY804599.1, from coordinate 7,251,601 downwards.
ATTTTATGCGGACATAAAATGAATTGTTCGAGGCTGTTCACACTTGACATTTTTTGACACAGATAGAGCATCTTGTAAGGAAAAGCGGTGTCCAGCAAGTCGTGCTTTTCAACGATTTGAGCTTTATTTCTTTAATCATTGTTGTTAACGCAATATCTCGTAAGGATTTAAAGGGGAAGAAAAACTATTTTTTATATACTTCTTTCCAGAACTGAATTGTTTTACTTGAAATTCTGACATATTGCTCACATATTACGTGTCAATAATAATGATGAGTAAACATATCCCACAACATGCAAGAATTATCTAAACTGGACATACAAAATTTTACTTTGAAAAGCGCAAAATCGACATACGAATTTTAGCAAGTTTAGCATTTACACCAACGAAATTTTAGTCTTTGTCAACCCGCACTCTCGAAATAAGTGGAATTGTCGCCACCATGACTTTATGCCGGGATGCGCGTTCTCCCCCGTCAAGTCTTGTTACTTCAGGGATATGCAAGAATCATTACATGCTAAATAAACGCAATTTGATCATTTTGAATTTAACCCCTCTCCAAAGAGCCTGACTGTTCCGCTTAGTAGTCTGCTATAGACGATAAAATGGACGTTGACTTTATCTTACTCCACTTTCCGGTATTACTGGCATTTACAGAGAAGGTGGTACAAAAATAAAGGATATCAATGTCATGTTGATCGAAAGTATTTTCTGCTTAGGTCCATCATTTTCCTATATACTTTAAATCAGGTCTTTTACGAAAAGTGCAAAAAGGCGCTGACGGACTTGGTGTAAATAGAGAAGGCCTACGGGATTCGATTTGTTATCTAATACTACCTGGGGAGCGTACTCATTGGACTTATACCATTGAAGTTTCTGGCTTGGTGATTCAATAGGAATGCTCTTGAGAGTATTTATAATGGAAATACGAACCATGGGACATATTTAGAACTTACATAAACGTTCAATTTGGATCACTCACTAATAACAACTATTCCGGAAAACAAAATTGAGACACGAGATATATCCATCCCCTTTCCTCAGTGGAAGTGAACGATAATTGCAATGACAAGGCTGCACATTCGTTCCACCGGTTAAGCAGAACACTCCATCAAGATGCAAACTGTTTTTCCCTTTGTAAGTGAAGATGTAGACAATGTCAATCAAGGTCAGATTACACATATGGGTAGACCAATTATGGTCTATGTTGCATGATACACTAGTAGGTTCCGTGATTCATCCGTAAAAACCATTGCAGTATTTCAAGATGCAAAGGATGGAAAGTGTAAAAGTATCAGACTCGGCGATTCAATAAAGGAAGTCCTTTGAGAATATTTATAATGGATATAATGGCATGTGACGACAAGTTTCAATGTCTATAGAGGTATTTGTGATCACGATTTAGAACCGACGCGTGGGTGATATCAATCTGAATTAATGTTTATAGGCAATTTTCTTCTGAATGTAAGGACTAAAATTAACATCAGCACTTAGAACGGATTTGTATCCACGCAATGCACTTTAGGCCACAACACTTAAATTTCGTTAAAACAAAAACAAACAAACACAAAAAAGAAAAAAAAAATAATGAAATGCGTTCTTCTTTTTTTCCAGTTTTCTTCAAATACAATAGGTTTGTTAATGTCGCATGTTTCCAATTGCACTACAACTTATCTGTACCTTGCATATACGACAACGCATTTTCTTTGCTTGTTTCAGACTCGAGGGAAATGGATGGTACGTGTTACACCAGCCTACATGGAAAGAAAAACGCTGAGGCCGAAAGAATGAGACAGTCAGAGTTTCCTCTCAAGCTCTTTTTGATGCAACCCGACACCAATAATCAGAGCATAACAGTAATGTTGTAAACGATGCACTGTGTCTTGTCTGTTTTCCGTGTAGGAGGAGACTATCAAAGAGAGAATAAAATGTCGACGGTTTGGTTGTTTGATCATAGAATGACTTCAAACATAATGTTATATTGAGAACATGCTTTGAACAAAGTTTGAGCCTCACAATTAAGAACAAAATATCGGTCATGAGCTGTGTGAGCTGCGAATTGAACGAATTGATTGAAAATGTGGACGATCAAGTACACTAAATCTGAGTAATTTAATGGTCTCGTACATAAAGGTGTGACTTAGTTGTTTCTTTAATCTGTTCCTTGTTTGTCCGACAAAACAATGCACATAAGAACGTTAAAAATACATGTAAGTTTAATACCGTAAGCGTTAGGGATATGTGGTAGGAACACTTCTGTAATACCAATGTTAGCATAGTACCAGACGGCAAAAGTTAGGACATATTATTACAAATGCTAATTTCATGTCGAAACGTAATGCTGGTCATTATGATTCAATCTTACGAAGTTGTTGAGGGGGACATTATTCAAAACCGGAACATATTGAAAATAAGCTAATGCTAGGAACAAGGTTAAGGATAAGGGTTCTAGTCATTCGGGTTTAGACTGCCAAATAGTTTGAAGAGCGATCGCATGAAGTTTGTGGGGGAATTTTGCCCTTCCTTTAAATTTATCGAATGATGGGCGAATGAATTCCATCGATTTAGTCGAAACTACTGCTGAGGAGGGCTGGGCTGGTTATGTTCTATATATCTGGTAAGTGATATTGGCAAACTACGTAGATGGAAAAGATGAGCGGAGTTTGAAGGTGGCTATGTTAAAAAATAACACAGTTTGAATCCAACTATCAGGTTCTTTCTATACTGAACAAATGTGAAAACGCTACACCTACTTTGCTTGTCATATTTCTTCTAAATGCAACAAGTAAAAAATCTAATGAGAGTGTTTCGCATTGTTCATTGACTTTGTTGTGCCAATCACTAACCGTTTTATTGATCTTAATTACTGGGAAGATAAACGGACCCTTTTAATGTGGCAGGGGTCCTTTTTCAGGTGTACAAATTGAACGGAAATTTTACACAATTTAAAACTTCAGAAAGCCAAGCAGAAGAATGCAAACCATGCCAGACTGCACGGAATGGTAGTCTGACATGTTACCAGTTAAGAAATGTAAAGAGGCTTGCATAACATTGTTTCAGCGTTTAGAAAAGGATGTTTGAAAATCAGAATTTTCACTATGTTCCAAAGCTTGAATAATTTACAATGTAATCTCTATAGGAAATTGAAATTGCTATTGCATGGACATCTGGGAACAATCCTAGTCGAAGAAAGTGTTAAAAATCCCATGTAAGGTCTGTATGATGTTGCAAAAAATCGATCGAAACCCGTGATAAATTTGAGACTAACATTTTAAATTCCCTATTTGTTTATGTCAAAGGGAGGTAATTTGCAAAATTGACAGATTTGACCTTGATTTTAGAGCTTGCTACAAGAGATGAGTGAGATTTGAAGTGTTTTTTTCGGCAACCTGGATATGAGCAAATTCGAAAAAAATAATGAAGCACTTTCTGCGCATGCGCATATGCGGCATCAGATTAAATTAGCTATAAACGCATTAAGGGCCGTAACTCTGACATTAAAGGAGACAAGTCAATGAAATTTTGACAAAACGATTGCTGAAAGCCTTTGAAATAACGTCAAAACATATTTCATGCCATTAGTTCTATACTTTTCCAGAAATTAGAAATCGTACAGTGTAGCGTTTTCACTTTAGTTCAGTATATATCAAGGCTCAAATTATTTTTCTTGCCCAAAGTTGATTTCAAAATTGCGATGTCTCAAATTTGATAACTATCATTAGTGCAAGTTACCTCTTTGTTTTTTTTGCAATTTCATCCCTGGAAATCAGGATAATTATTTTCCCGGGGAATTTAAAAAATATGCTGTTTTTGTACATTAGATTTTCTGAATTAATTCATTCGTAGGCCGGCGAGTACTTTTAGATGATAGTCAATTATAAGTCAGTGGAGAGGATGTCTTAGATATGTGGATACAAGAACCATCAACTATTTTCGCATATCCTCGCTTTTCTTAGTAAAAAAACTTATTTGCTGTGTACATCTTGCTTAAAGGTCCGTGATGACCGTAATATGATAAGGAACCCCATTAAAATTTGTACACGACTAAGTTATCTTTACGCGAATCCAACGTCGCGTCTTTGGGTGTATTTTTTTTCTGATGCTGGGAGCACATCCATTTCGCTATAATAACTTGCCGCTAGTCTGTTGTAAGAGCCGCCTATATATACGTAAATTATCGATTTCAAAATGAGGCATGTTAATGGCATTTCATTAATGCCTTTTGGCTTCATTAAAGAGACATTTGTAAATATTTTATAAATTTTATCTGAAAGAGCATATTTTCTGAAAATATCAAGCCAAATTATTGCGCCGTTTATGAGGAATATAATATTGGTTACAATTAAACTAGATGTAATTGTCGTTTACCACAGTTAAGATGTAAATAGAATTTGTGACTCCCGTCCCAAATTAAAAGCGTTTTGTCGGCTTATCAACAACAATTTAAACAAGAGGGCCATTGGCCCTGAAGCGCTCACCTGACAGGCCCATAGGAAATTCATATTAGGGGGCTATAGACTTTATCCTAAATATTGGGGGTGGGGGCTAATTGGGATTTCCCCAAAATTTTAAGTGTAAAATTAAAAAAAATTGGCATTTTTGGCCAACTTTGGAAGGGTTTAGCCCCCCTAGCCCCCCTGTTCCTACGGGCCTGCCTGACATAATAGCTTTCTGTATATGGTGTGTCTGAGCCTCCAAAATGATCACATTTTACTAAGATTTGTGGCCTGTATAAGATAATCATTCTGACAGATTTTCAGCTTGATTGGGCAAAAAAATCCCCAAGACTGGACCCCATGACCTATTTTAGGACCCCAGATGACTAAATCTTGAAATTGTCCTAGATTTTATCAAGATAATTATTCTGACTAGGCATAAAATGTGGCCTCTAGAGTGCAAATAAGGTTTTTCTTAAATTAGACCTAGTGACCTAGTTTTTGACCCAAGATGACCCAATTTCAAACTTTTAGTACATTTCATCAAGACAATTATTATGAGCTGATTTCAAGTTTATTGGGCAAAAAATGGGCTTCTAGGAGTACAAACCAGGTTTGAATCTGTGACCTAGTTTATGGCCCCAGATGACCCAATTTCAAACTTGTCCAAGATTTCACCAGGACAATCATTCTGAGCCAATTTCAAGTTTATTGGGCAAAGAATGTGGCCTCTAGAGTGCACACAAGGTTTTTCTAAGATTTGACCACATGACCTAGTTTTTGACCCCAAATGACCCAATTTCAAAGTTGTCCGAGATTTGATCAAGACAATCATTCTGAGCAAATTTCAGGTTGATTGGGCAAAAAATGTGGCCTCTAGAGGGCACACAAGGTTTTACTAAGATTTGACCCTGTGACCTAGTTTTTGACCCAAGATGACCCAATTTCAAACTTGTCCGAGATTTGATTAAGATAATCATTCTGATCAATTTTCAGGTTGATTGGGCAAAAAATGTGGCCTCTAGAGTGCACACAAGGTTTTTTCTAAGATTTGACCCGTGACCTAGTTTTTGACCTCAGATGACCCAACTTCAAACTTGCCCGAGATTTCATCAAGACAATCATTCTGAGCAAGTTTCAGGTTGATTGGGCAAAAAATGTGGCCTCTAGAGTGCACACAAGGTTTTTCAAACATTTGACCCCGTGACCTAGTTTTTGACCCCAGATAACCCAATTTCGAACTTGTCCGAGATTTCATCAAGACAATCATTCTGAGCAAATTTCAGGTTGATTGGGCAAAAAATGTGGCCTCTAGAGTGCACACAAGGTTTTTCTAAGATTTGACCCTGTGACCTAGTTTTTGACCCCAGATGACCCAATTTCACACTTGTCCGAGATTTGATCAAGACAATCATTCTGATCAATTTTCAGGTTGATTGGGCAAAAAATGTGGCCTCTAGAGTGCACACAAGGTTGTTCTAACATTTGACCCTGTGACCTAGTTTTTGACCCCAGATGACCCAATTTCGATCCTGTCAAGATTTTATCAAGACAATCATTCTGAGCAAATTTCAGGTTGATTGGGCAAAAAATGTGGCCTCTAGAGTGCACACAAGGTTTCTCTAAGATTTGACCCCGTGACCTAGTTTTTGACCCCAGATGACCCAATTTCAAACTTGTCCGAGATTTTATCAAGACAATAATTTTGAGCAAATTTCAGGTTGATTGGGCAAAAAATGTGGCCTCTAGAGTGCACACAAGGTTTTTCTAACTTTTGACCCTGTGACCTAGTTTTTGACCCCAGATGACTCAATTTCAAACTTGTCCGAGATTTCATCAAGACAATCATTCTGAGCAAGTTTCAGGTTGATTGGGCAAAAAATGTGGCCTCTAGAGTGCACACAAGGTTGTTCTAACATTTGACCCCGTGACCTAGTTTTTGACCACAGATGACCCAATTTCGAACCTGTACGAGATTTCATCAAGACAATCATTCTGAGCAAATTTCAGGTTGATTGGACAAAAAATGTGGCCTCTAGAGTGCACACAAGGTTTCTCTAAGATTTGACCCCGTGACCTAGTTTTTGACCCCAGATGACCCAATTTCAAACTTGTCTGAGATTTTATCAAGACAATAATTTTGAGCAAATTTCAGGTTGATTGGGAATAAAATGTGGCCTCTAGAGTGCACACAAGGTTTTTCTAACATTTGACCCCGTGACCTAGTTTTTGACCCCAGATGACCCAATTTCAAACTTGTCCGAGATTTCATCAAGACAATCATTCTGAGCAAGTTTCAGGTTGATTGGGCAAAAAATGTGGCCTCTAGAGTGCACACAAGGTTGTTCTAACATTTGACCCCGTGACCTAGTTTTTGACCCCAGAAGACCCAATTTAAAACTTGTCTGAGATTTGATCAAGACAATCATTCTGAGCAAGTTTCAGGTTGATTGGGCAAAAAATGTGGCCTCTAGAGTGCACACAAGGTTTTTCTAAGATTTGACCCAGTGACCTAGTTTTTGACCCCAGATGACCCAATTTCAAACTTGTCCGAGATTTGATCAAGACAATCATTCTGATCAATTTTCAGGTTGATTGGGCAAAAAATGTGGCCTCTAGAGTGCACACAAGGTTTTTCTAAGATTTGACCCCGTGACCTAGTTTTTGACCCCAGATGACCCAATTTCGAACTTGTCCGAGATTTCATCAAGACAATCATTCTGAGCAAATTTCAGGTTGATTGGGCGAAAAATGTGGCCTCTAGAGTGCACACAAGCCAAAGGTTGACGCACGACGCACGACGCACAACGCACGACGCACGACTGACGACGGACGACGGACACAGCGGTATCACAATACCTCACCATGAGCACTATCGTGCTCAGGTGAGCTAATAAAAACCAAAAGCATTAAAAATTGAACAATCAATCTTGGCATCAAGACATATTTTAAAGAAATGAAATGGAAATGTTATGTCACTTTAATGTATATCCATGCATGAATTTTCTTCAAGTAAAACAACACATTGTGTTACTTTGGTAATAATTTTGATGTCTATGAAAACTGTGAGATACTTCTGAAACATATCTGATTTTTAAATAATAAACGTTATCTTGTTACAATAGCATCACCACTCTCTTGCACACGGTTCATTCATTACATTCACCTCTGTAGTTGGCTCAGAGAGTATTACGTCATCATCTGCTAGATCACGTCACTTTATATCACATCAAAATGGCAATAACAAATAATTTTTCTTTTCCGAAGTCCAAAATATATCATACTTCGCGTTGCTTAAAACTTAATATCATTTTCCAACGATAATAATTTAATTTTTTTAAATCGATGTCCTTAATTCAAGGGCACAGTAATTTTTCTGTACATTTCATTCTGATAGGGAACGATTTTATCCAGCTAACCGTGACGTAATTTCGGACAAACGATGGTATTTCGTAAGTGTTGTTATAAAATTTCGCAACTACCGCTTGATTCAAGCCGTAGATACGAGATTTTATAACAACGCCGACGTTTTTTAAACAAAACAGTAAACCGAGTCTATTTTTAGCACAAATTAATCGCCATCGGTAAGGAGGTTTGAGAAAATAGTTCTATTGTATACGGGTAAATTCATCAGTTATAATGCCTTTCAAAAGTACCAGGAATCATCATTTCTTTGTCTGCTTTACTACGTTACACATGAAACAGTTAAATAGTAATAACACACGTTTTCCTCGGTTTGACAAGATTCTTGTCAAACATGGCGTCAGCCCGTTGCAGAGATATATGGTGAGAGTAACGAACGACAACTCTGCTCGGAGATTGTAGCATCACAAGCATTACAATCTTGCACGTCACATTCGTATGGCCATAAAATGCACAAAAATGGTACGTGTTGGACTTTCCTGAATGTCGAATTAAGGAATATTACACGAATTGAGAATAAAATTAGAAATTGTAAGATAAAACAAGGGAGTTTAAAGTGATTCGGTGAAGATGAATTATTAACAGGCAATAAGTAAAACTTTTGGAACATCAAAACTATATGTTCGTAGTAGCCAATACTAATTCAAAGAAAGTACAGTTGTTTTCAGTACTTTTCTTTTTCAGAGAATGCTGTAAAACTTAGTTTATTTTTGTCGTTAATTCAAGATAATGTTTGGAAAATGCTTAAAGTAATCCCTCCCATTGCCTATGGGCAAACACAATACGTAATATTTGAAGGTTTAACCAGACAAGGAAACGTCTGCATCAGCTTTCATATAAGAAAAGAATATTTTAACCACTGAGGAAATGATTAAAGTGACATTTCAGAATTTTTGTCATAAATTATACTTTTATTTTTATCTGAAAGAGCATATTTCCTCATGAAAATTCTGAAAATTTCAAGCCAAAATATTGCGCCGTTTACAAGAAATTTATATTTTTGTGTTAAAATTAAACAAATTGTTGTGGACAACAGTTCGGATTTATATGCAATTTATCGATTATGTCTCAACTTTAAATGCGTGTTTCTCGCTTATTGGCAACAACTTCAAAGAACTAATAGTATTTATACTCATTAGAATAACCAATCTTGGCATCAAGACATACTTTAAAAAATTGAAATTGGATTGAAATGTCCCTTTAATCAAGTTTGGTTGACCCTATACAGAATTAGGAATATGCTTGAAACAAAAAGTTGTCCCCATGTCGGTCATCCAAAGGAGGATAAGAAATAAGTCGGAATGGCAATCAAAACAAAAATGCTAACCCCGATCAGCTGAATTTTCACCCAATGACGCTAGCAATTGAGCTATCGAGCTGGCGAGTGTTCTTGTGGCAGAAATTTCGAAATATCAATCTATACACGCATTCAAAGTAGACAGCTTTACAGTGCTTACATAACTATCATTTTAGTTCTTTAAAGTCAACACTAATAAATGTAATGGCATTGTGTGGGATTGAATCAGTTCAGTGCATTCTCCCTTTCCAAAACAAGGCCTGAGTTGAAGTGTCTACCAAAGCAGACTTGGGAAAAGATTCGGGCAAAATAAAAACAATGCTGACTAGATCTAATGTTGACATTTCTTTTGTCTCAAACTCCGCTATATCTTGCAATTTTCGAATCTTCAACAACTTTGATTTTTGTCGTATTTCCGAGTGAATGACTCCAATATTTAATCGTTTTTGAAAGGGTAAAAAGTCTAGCAATATCGTCTACCAACATGTGCACGAACCGTATAGGCAAATCCGCAGTGCACTTTGTTGATAACAGCACTATGTCAGGTACCTATTTTGTTATTTCAAACATTTTTTAATGATTACTATCGACCGCTAATCGCATTTTTGCAACTTAAAAGAGACATTAAATATTTCATTTTTTAAAGATAGATCTATTTTGATTTCAAGATTGGTTATTCTTATGGGTTTAAATACTATCAGTGTTTTGAAATTATAAAAAAAACGCTTTTTAAGTTGAGACAAAGCTAACAAATTCTATTCACATGTAAATTGCAGTTTATCACAATTTATTCAATTTTACAAAAAAGTACATTCCTCGTAAAAGGCGCAATACTTTGGCTTGAATTTTTCATGAGAAAATGTGTGTGAAATATTTCTTTGAATTTGCACAACCCATGAATGATCATTACTATTTACGAATGAAATCGTTTAGTCATAAATATGACACGTCAGCATTTTTGAGACATTTTATTTTTACAAAATCGTCTTAAGGACAAATAATCAAAACTCATTTGTTGCAATTTTATGTTATATTGTAAAAAAAATCGTTTGATAACCGTTCTATTTCTGTAACAGCTTTTAAATGCGTCCCCCAACTTTTTATAGCGCCGATCTTAATTCCATTGGCGATTTACAAGCAAACTATTTCATATTTTTGCGCATTAGTCTCGTTATTGGACAAGACCTAGTTTAAAAAGAAAATACATAAAAAGGCGACAATTGATACTTTGAGATTAACGAAGAAACAATGTATTTTTTTCTGAATGGCTGATTTTCAAGTCATATACTAGGGCATGCAAATACGCATTTTTGAGACATGGATCAATTGAGAATGATTATTTGATCGATCTATTGAAAATTTTAACAATGCTTGTGGGTATATCCCTTTACAGTGAAAACAAGGAAAAGAATCGAGAGCAAATGTAACGCCATGAGACGTCATATAGTCAAACATAGTTCAAAATTCATGTTGAATTTTTCAGAAACAAATTTAAAAAAGAACGACTAGAATTCGGTTTATAATATATTTAGATTATTTTTATTATATATTGTCTATTTTGAGATATGGAAATGAGTTGTTAGTTATGATTGGTCGAATTTCTGTATAAAATATGACATATTCTGAAAATAGAAATAAATCCAAAAATAGGCATATTCGTCCGGTAAGCTTTTTAAAAAATACTTCAAAAAATTGTCATGTATTTTTTTTTTCATTTAGATAAATCGGACGTCACAGCAGCCCTAAAGGCTTCATTACAAAAAAATCCCAATACATCCGGAATGTTTTGGACGGCTATACCAGTCTTGTGAGCACTGAATACTTCAAAACCGTCATGTATTATTTGCCATTTAGATAATTCGGACGTCTCAGCAGCCCTGAAGGCTTCATTACAAAGTAATCCCAGATATATACCACAGTGGTACCTGTATGATAGCCGGGGATCCAGACTGTTCGAGAATATTCTCGCTAATAATTCACACTACTACTTCAAACAGGCAGAGGAAGAGGTTCTTCACACTTATATAGAGGTATAATATTATCAACAAATTACAACACGGCCAAATTTTAGACTGGTCTATATTGAAAGATGTTAAAGTTCAGGTGAATGAATTTATGCATTTCTTTAACATTCCGGATAGAAAACATTGTGGGAAATAAAGGATTGTCATGAGCCATTTCTTAATTTCCTACAATGATTCTGAAAACTCCCACAGAAGACGGCATGGATATTGAAAAAAAATTCGTGTCTAATTTAGTACAGGAAATAAGTGACGAAAGGAGAAAATGCTTGTTGGTAAGAAATATTAAAACATATCTATTCATTAGAATTCACATCACGCGTTAGTCCGAATTTGATTTCGAATTGAACCTGCTTAAACAATTGACGTCTTGGAAAAGGTTACAAGTTTTGACGCATAACTCGTTATCAGCATTCTTATTCGTGTATTTCAACTAAAAGCACTTGCTCATCTACTTTATCCTCTTCCGTCTGTAACCATTCATGGTTGGACGTCGGCCTTCAATACTGACAACTCTTTTATGTCTTCCGCTATCTGTTTCGCTATGCTCAATGCGAGTCCAATATATCGAACTTCAGCATCAAAAACCCTTCTCCAAATCAATGCAGAGTACAGTGAGTAGTTTTTTCTCGTCATCAGAGGGTTCCAATCAAGAGATTGTCTTCTTTGTTCGTGGAATGTGCTTCATGCCACTTTCTTTCCTTGGTGGTCTGCATTACGGATTCTTGTTTGGTACCCCTCCAGACCTCTTCTTTTTGGTATCCTTTCGGATCACCTCATCTTGAGATGTTTGTTGTTTATGAATAGATGCAGCTTGGGTCGGTGGTTTTCCAGTATTTCAATATTTCTGGACCATACAGCAGGGCAATCTTCACATTAGAATTGAGTGGTATCGTTCTTTATCTTAGCCTTGTAATAGTGCTATCCAAGATATTCATGAGCGACCAAAAGGCTTATCTTGCTATCCCATCTTTATCATCATATCTTGGTCGGAACCTGTGAGTGGAATTAATGGAACCCTATAAAATTAATGTATGGTTGTTATAGCTATTCTAGTGACTGTCCAACGATGCACATCAGCGATTCTGTTTGATCTGTAAACGGCATCCATTCACAGAACCAAGGTTGTTCGATCCACATGACATGGTTTAAATAAATATTAAAACGTTTCAGAATTATTAGGGTCAAGACTTTGCTTGGAAGAAATATGATTTGTCTCCAATTCTGGCAGCATCTGATGTTTCGTGATTTCGATAGTTTGACGATTAGACATAATTATTCTTATTTCAGATGGAACCTCTGTTGTGTCGCAGATATCTTGTTGTATGTCTATGAGAAGATCGAATGTAGTCTTGCGATCTGAAATTAATGTTTTTGGTGAGATACCATTTGCGCCGCCCTTTACCTATTTAAGTTTTCCAACTGCTCCGCTGATCTCAGTCTGGTTGCTGTGTTGATTTTCAGATTCTAACCATCTGGTGCGTCTACGGGTGTGTCTAATTGTGTTTCATGAAAGCTCAAGTCGTTCTTCTGGCTTTGTTAGTGTTCCTCCATTCTAGGACTTTATTGATTTGTCCGCAGTGCCTCTTCTACCCTATGGTGTCCTCCTTGTAGTATATAGGGCTTTTAAGTCTCCTCTGTCTGATGCGCAATGGGCTTCTGTTACTAGTTAATCTAATCTGTCACCCCTGTCCCTTTTGATTCTACTTTTTACCTCTTCATGATAGATTTTTTATAATGACCATAGCCAGTCAGACAGCTTGACTTTATTGTCCGCTCTGCAAGCGCCGTACAATATGGTATGGTATTGGAGCTTTATCACTGGATGTGTAAATTGTACAAGGACATGGAGTAACGAACAGTTCCGCGACTGTTCATTATTACTACAATTTGGCCGACTTCGATTGGCGATAGTTCGGGCTATAGTGTGGCTGTTCCGTCTATTTTATTCAACAAAGTTCTTTGTTTATCTCAACACTGTTTGTTTTCTATGTTTTCATTCGGGATAAGTGCGTCGATTTCTTGACCACAAGAGTTCGCCATGTTGCCGGTTGAAAACATGGGATATCTCAAACGTGTAAGTGTAGATGGTTTCTCAAAATGAAACATCGATGAAAACAACTGAAATATTCTTACTGCGTAAAATGTTTGGGCTTTAACACGTTGGGTAACCCACGTGACTTTTGGAAAGCGTCCACACGGAAAAATTCGTCCGCTTCAAGGTATGTTTTGTTTAATTTCTCAGCTTATACTCTATTGATTTTGATGAGATATAGTGCACGGAACGCGCCTTTGAGTGGGCTGTTCCCGGCTCTAACTCACTCTTCTCCAAATCCAGTGGTTTCATCAAACATTCGAGCCAAAGTGTTTTGTAAGTGCAAAACGAAAGTGGGAAGCGTTCACATGCACCAAAATATTTTTTCGCTTGAATGTTTGAATAAACCACGGGATTCGGAGCAGAGTGAGTTTCAAACGGGGATAGCCCTCTCAAATGCGTGTTCCGTGCACTTCATCTCGTCAAAATCAATGGAGTATAAGCTGAGAAATTAAACAAAACATACCTTGAAGCGAACGATTGTTTTGGTGTTAACGCTTCCCAAAAGTCACGTGGGTTATCCACCGTGTTTAATTTGATTTTCGACCTGATCGATAGGATACATTTTGGTCAATCAATTTGGCGCCGTACCACCCTTTCGTCTTGTACATTCTAGTTTTGTAACCAGAATTCGCTCGATCAGTGTGATTTCTCGGTACAATTTCACTGCTTGACTATAGCCGGAATAGAAGATTGTAATCGCTTGAATACTGTAGGACGGGAAAATTATATTTGCAACTGGACCTATAAAAAGTGAAATTTAAACTGCTATACTAAGTTTACCTTAATATTTATCGTTAGCCAAAGCGATACATGTACAATTCTAAATTATGGTCTAAACATTTAGAGTAAAACGTATGTTGTTTTACGCATTTTATGTCTCCATATCGAAATATCTATGGCATATTGTTTCACTAGTGTCCCTTTGTCTGTCCCTCTGTTTGTCTGTCTGTCTATCTGTTCGAAAACCTAACATGGGCCTTTTCGGGGACATTATTGATTCACAAAGTCATCTTATTTTAGTTCTATCTAGATGTATCAACATTTGCAGTGATGTTTATATTTTTACAGAAATGTATCAGTCCTACTCATCCTCCTCGTACGTTGATCGAGTACGGTAGCGGAAGTTCCAAGACCAGATGGATTATTGATACATTGCTGGAGAATTTGTCTACATTGACATACATACCCGTGGATATCTCAGCTGGTATGGAATAACACGTGTTGCAAAGGCTTAACTATAGGACTTACCAAATAAAAACAAATATCATTATACGTGTATTAATTAGCAGTAATTTAGAAAAAATGACCCATAATGCATTTGAGGTAATCATGTGTCACGATCAATTTGTGCCTTATGATAATTGCATGTCTTAAATGTGTTTTCGTGTTTACATTATTTAATATATATTTGTGTTGCATTGCAGATTTCCTACAAGAGTCTTGCGATGCCCTAAAGAAGGATTATAATGAGAGACTGGATATAAAAACGATACCTGCAGATTATGATGCCGCTATTGACCAAATAAGGTAGACTTTATTCGTACTGTATGTTTGTCCATCGTATGTTAAATGTTCTTTTTTCAATTAGATCTAGCAGCTTTGTTTTAGTTTTATGTGTTAAATGGTCATCAAATAAATCAAGTGATACATTCATTCATATAGAAACGTTCATGCGATAGGTATCACATGTGTTAGATATGTACATGTACATGCAAGTTTATCCAACTTGCAAAATATTCAAGCCACGGTTTGTACGCTAGCGGATCGAAAACTCAATTAGTTTTGTGGTATATGATAGAATAATAGTCTCCAGCGTTATCGGTCCTGATACAATTTATCCAACCAATACAAACTAGAAACTGTCGCGATGCGGACAATTATCCTCCAACACCTTGTTACTAAGTAAGAGATGTCAGAAAAAAATCAAAGTTCAATTGTGACTTAACCTTATTACCCCCAAATCAGTATGATACCTCCTTTTGTCAAAGTCACAAATTGTATAAAGTGACATGATTCTAGGCCAAATGTGCTTTTTTTAAATAAAGTCAATTTGTGACCTTGACCTTTGACTCACGTGACTCAACACCAACAATGCATGTCCTTGGATCAAAGTCAAAAGTTGTGTAGAGTTTCATGGTCCTTTGTCAAACGAGGTTATTGAGATAAAACGCAGAAACAAAACAAAAGAAGTATTCAAACATATGGATGCACCGACGGATGGATGACATACATACAGACATTGTAAAACCAATGTGCCCACTCTACTTCGAAGCTGTAAGGTTATACAAATCTATTTTATCCAGGCAAATACGAGAAACCAAGATAGTGCTGTGGATGGGCGGCTTCCAGAATCAATCGATTCGCAATATGGTGCGACGCCTGACAAACCTTGCTGATTCTATCGCAGGTAAAGGACAAGCAAAATACATGCCGTAATTTACTTAAGATCATTTTTTACCATTTTGGTGTAAAATTAAAAGTTATTACACAACAACCAACCTAATTGTTCCGAGACATATTTCTCGTTCAATCAGACAGATTGTTACATAATTATTCTCGTACAGTTGTTCTTAAGACAATGTCATAGAGTATTATTATATGTCAGTGTACACATTATGTGAGCTGTCACGGAATGAATGAATGAATGGAGTTTTAAGGCCCGTCGACTACTAAGGTCATATTGGGCGCACTCACTGTAATTATACCTCACTACAAGATGTATAGGAATATGTATTAGTTACATAAACATCTAGAGGAGAAATGATAAAAATACGATATTCTATAACAGATAAAATTCTATGCAGATTTATAAAACACCATGAATAATCCGACGTGAGCACGAAAGGACATGGGCTCCTCCCAGATCAGAGGTCACCCATGTCCGAGTCCACCCGACCGGAAAATCATATCAAAAAATTCAATGCACCTCGCCGAATAATCCGACGTGAGCACGAATGGACATGGGCTCCTCCCAGATCAGAGGTCACCCATGTCCGAGTCCACCCGACCGGAAAATTCATAGAGCATATAACCTATTAAAAATAACTGAAGTATGAATGATTAAAAATATCATACGAAATATTGTATAACAATGTACCATGAATAATCCGACGTGAGCACGAATAGACATGGGCTCCTCCCAGATCAGAGAACACCCATGTCCGAGTCCACCCGACCGGAAAATCGACAGAACATATAAGATATCACAGATTAAATATCACAGCTAAATCTTTTTAAAGAGATTACACTCTTTAAGAAAGTTAAAAATTGATTCAGGCATAACAGTATCAAATAATGTTTTTAAACTGTTAACGTTAAAATGCCTGCTTCTAATGATGGCTAAATCTGTACAATCAATGAGGAGATGCTGAACAGTCAGCTCCTCGTTACAAGGAATACATAGAGGTTTTTCCTCGTTCTTTAATAGGTGCGAATGGGTCAAATGTGTGTGCCCGATTCGCAGTCGTGCCAAAACTAACTCCTCGCGGCGGTCAGATCGAAGACCTGGCAGCCATTCACCAAGTGCAGGTTTAATACTAAACAATTTATTTTGGTGATTAGCCTCGTCGCTCCAACAATTTTGCCATACATTTTGAATAAAACTATTTATCAGGGGTTTAAAATCGGTAAAAGGGACTTTAAAAGGTAAAATATCTAGTGACAACGCCTCCTTGGCAGCTTTGTCTGCCTGTTCGTTGCCACGTAGACCGCAATGGCTAGGAAGCCAGCAAAAAACAATATCAGTATCTTCATCAGAAGCATAGAGACGAGATAGCTTCTCAAGAAGTTTCACAATAATAGGATTGTCCGTTTTTTCGTGCTCGAGCGCTTGCATACAGGACAAAGAGTCTGTAAAAATAATGTAGCGCCAATAGCCATTTTCAATGATGTGCTCGAGCGCAAGGTCAATAGCCTTGAGCTCGGCAGAGAAAATGGACGAGTTATCGGGCAAACGATACTGATATTTGAAGCCATCTAAAATGGCAGCAGAAGCAACTTTTTCTTCGCTTTTAGAACCATCGGTGTAAATTTGCAAATGAAGCATGTGCTTTTCTTGTACTTCTAGAAATTTGTTTTTAAACACCAAAGAATCAGTTTCCGACTTTTTCGTTGAAGCAAGATCATAAATAAAGGTGGGACTTTTGGACGTCCACAAAGGTACGTGTGGAACTTTATGTTCAGCCACGTCATCTAGATCGAAATCTAGAGAATTCACATCTGCCTTACAACGTAAACTAAAAGGAGGTATAATTGATTCCTTCTTATTAAATTCCTCTTCATAAAGAGGCTCAAAGACAACGTCATGTGTAGGATTATCGGGATTAGATTTAAGTTTTAAATAATAATCCATTGATAATTTCTTTCTACGTAAATTCAAAGATGGCTCATTTGCTTCCGCATAGAGACTGTTAATTGGCGATGTTTTAAATGCGCCCAGCGCAATACGTAAACCTTGATTATGAATAGAATCAAGCTTGCGCAAGTAGGATTGACGGGCGGATCCGTAAACAACACAACCATAGTCTAATTTAGATCTCACAAGAGATCTATAAAGACGTAATAAAACTTTTTTGTCTGCTCCCCAGTCCATACTGGAGACGACACGTAAAAGATTTAGAGCTTTCTTACATTTATTGCTCAAATATTCAATGTGCGGGATGAATGATAATCTAGAGTCAAATAAAAGACCAAGAAACTTGAATTCTGGGACAACTTCCATACGGATCCCGTCCAAAGTGAGTTCTGGATCGGGATGGAGTTTTCTGGATTTACAGAAATGCATACATTTTGTCTTGGTTTTAGAAAATTTAAAACCATTTTCATTTGACCATTTACTCAGGTTGTTTAGAACCTGCTGTAACTGTCGTTCAATGGTATGCATGTGTTTAGACCTGTAACAAATGCAGAAGTCGTCAACGTAAAGAAAATATTCAATACCAGGGCAAGTAGCCTTAATAATATTGTTTATTTTAACACTAAAAAGTGTAACAGAAAGAATGGAGCCCTGGGGGACACCCATCTCCTGTTCATGAGGATCAGAGAGCGTATCTCCAACCCTGACTCTAAATTGCCGTTCATCCAAAAATGCAGAAATGAAATAAGCAAGGCGACCTCGTATACCGAAATCATGGAGGTCATTCATGATTCCATACTTCCATGTGGTATCATATGCACTCTCTAAATCAAAAAAGACTGAAACAACGTGTTCTTTCTTGATAAAAGCTTCTCGTATAAAAGTCTCGAAGCGAACTAAATGATCGAGAGTGCTTCTTTGCTTACGAAAGCCACTTTGGGCCGACGTAATAAGTTTGTTTTTCTCAAGAAACCATACAAGACGGTCATTGACCATTCTTTCCATGGTTTTACAAACACAACTTGTTAAGGCTATAGGCCGGTAATTTGAAGGATTATCTGAATCTTTACCAGGTTTGGGTACTGGAATGACAATAGCTTCCCGCCACGAGGCTGGAAGTATTCCCGTTTTCCAAACACTGTTAAAGATATCAGGTAAACACTGCAGGGATTGGTGCGGTAAATGCTTCAAGAACTGGTAATGGATGTCATCGCATCCAACCGCAGTATCATGGCATTTCTTAAGGGCTGTTTTTAGCTCCTTAAGTGTAAATTCTTTATTATAATGCTCTGTATTTTTGGATTTAAAATTCAATTTAACTTTTTCTTTTTGTTCCTGATGTTTTTGAAATTCTGGTGAATAGTTAGAAGAAGAAGATTTCTTGGCAAAGGTATCTGCTAAAACATTTGCTATGTCAGGCTTAGATGAAGCGACGCCATTGTCAGTATTCAAATGCCCAACACTAAGAGAAGAGTTTTTGCCACTAATTTTCCGCACCATATCCCAAGTCTTTTTGACAGACGATCTAGAATTCAATCTAGATACATACTGTCTCCAAGATGTACGTTTACTGCGTTTAATTGTGCGACGTGCTCTCGCACGCGCAACTTTAAACTTTATCAGATTTTCCTTAGTCGGCCTAAGATCAAACTCTCTAAGAACCGACTTTTGTTTTGCTATAGCCTTCTTACAATCATCATTAAACCATGGCTTATTTGGATGTTTAGGATTTTTAGACGTTCTCGGAATTGCTTTTTCTGCAGATGCATACAATAGAGAAGTAAATAATTCTGCAGGATTCTCACAATCTTCAAAAGATTGAGGTGTAATGGACTGTTCACAAAAGGTTTTGAACAAGTCCCAGTTTGCTTTATGGAGTTTCCACCGTTGCGGTCGCTCCTGTACTGATGGCCCAATTTCCGATACAAGAATCGGAAAATGGTCACTGCCATGCAGGTCGTCATCAACTTTCCAGTTCAAATCTGGAAAAACTTGAGGACTGCAAACTGTCAAATCTAATGATGAATATGAACCAGTAGCAGGATGAAGATAAGTAGATGATTTATTATTTAAAAGGGAAAGATCGTGCTTTGAAATAAAGTCTTCAACAATATAACCTTTGTTGTCTGTATTTGAACACCCCCATATAGAATGGTGAGAATTAAAATCTCCCATTAAAATAAAGGGTTGAGGCAACTGTTCAACAAGTCTATCTAGTTTCCTGCTGTCAATAGGAGAACTAGGAGGTAGATAAATAGAACAAAGAGTAACTGTTTTGTTGAGTGAAACACTTACAGCCACTGCTTGTAAAGTAGTGTCGAGCTGAACAGGGCGGTGAGGAACATTGTTATTCACAATTATACCTACACCACCTGATGCTCTGTCACTCCCCGTAAAATTTTTGAAGTAACATGAATGGTATTTAAGGGTAAACTTATCTGAATCTTTGAGAAAAGTCTCTTGTAAGCAAACTGCTACTGGTTTTTCTTTCGAGACTAATAAATTAAGTTCCTCGAAATTCGATCTGATGCTACGGCAATTCCATTGTATTATCGTATTCGCCATGATCGACATTAAAATTATAAAGAAACCACAGATAAATGGAAGTTTGGTATTATTCATTTATTGATTTTAATGATATTACTCCCTTGCTTATTCTTTCTGGAATGCACTGGATCATCGGTCATCATGTCTTCCTCAAGACAATCAAACCGATTGTATTGTTTTATTGGGTCCTGAGACCCTTTTGGCTGGCGGTCAGAGACCACCTGCTTCAAAGGTTTAGACCTTTGAGATTGATTAGCATTTACATTTACTTCAATACTTTCATTTCTAGACTCAGACATGGAAACTGGTCTTTTATGTGTTTCGGTTACTGGCAAAGATACATTTGTCTTACGGACAAGCACTTTCGGTTCAGGCTTTTGAGAAACAGTGGTTGTATCAGTACTAGAGGAAGGAGTAGGAAGTGAAGGAGTTTTGGGTGAAAATAGCTTTGCAATTTCTTCCTTCTTCTCAGGGAATAACAAGCAAAGCTTGCTAAACAAGTCTTTGCAGTTTTGGCACCCAGTGTCACCTTTACTGGTGTTAGTATTCCCTTTGGCAGTAAATGCATACGATTGGATGTTGTTACGGCTCTCAACAATTTTTCGTGCCTCAAAAAACGAAAGGCCTTCTCTGTATTTTACCGTTACAATATCTTTCTCCTTTTTCCAGTGAGAGCACACATGAGATGTTGCCAAATGCCCCTCACCACAGTTGACACACTGGGCGTCAGCACGGCAATCATCGATATCGTGGGATTCGGCTGGATCGCCACAGCGACGGCAGCGCGCATCCTCACGACACTTGTTCTCATGGTGTCCGAAGCGAAAGCAACGGTAGCACTGCAAAGGATTAGGTATGTATATATCCACATTAACTCTTAAATATCCAACTTTCAACGATTTGGGCAAAAGTGATGTATTAAATGTAAGGATGATGGTATTTGTTGGTTTTTTAGCGCCGTTTTGGTTGATATGAATTCGCTTTGCTGCAGTGACATGTTGAGATTCAAGTTCTGATACAATTTCTGCTTCAGATACTCCCTGAAGATCAGGGCAGCGTATTATTCCTTTTGATGTATTTAGAGAGGAGTGTTCATTGCATCGAGCAGGTATGTTAAAAAATTTCTTGATTCTTAAAAGGTTATCCGCGTGAGACTTTTTATCAACTTCGACCAGTAGAGCTCCTGATTTCAGCTTTTTGATTGACTTCGGTTCGCCAGCGTATGACAATATACATTTATTTATAACGAACGGTGACAATTTGGTTAAAGGGTTTTCTTCATTTGTTGACTCAATGAGCAAGAACCTTGGAAAGTGAGTTTGCGATGATCGGTTATCCGTGTCCGAGTCCAATTCCGTGCGTGTACGTTTGTTTTTTTGTAAAGGATCCATATTTGAGTTTTTAAACTTCATTATCCGGGCCCCCACCCACCTCGGGGTCCAACAAGGGGACATGGTAAGTGGAGCGGGTATCCAGCTCCCCATGCCAGGGATACCCAGATAGTATACTCGAGCCAATCAACTAACATGTCCGGTAAAAAGATACATGATATAACTCTTTATGGAGATTCACCATGCAAATCAATTCCGCACAAGACATTTAATCAACTCAATTAGCCCATGGGCCTAGATAGACTTGAGCAGCATTAAGTAAAAATGACCATGCAAATTATGTTACATACACAAATGACATTGTAACAATACCATGATGAAGTCTTTATTTGAATAACAACGAGTATTGCTCAGTCTAAAGCGACCAGCCGATTGCCTAGACCGGCCCATCTAAGCTCCCGTTTACACCGAAGCCGAGGCCAAAGCCAGCGTGTTGGGAAGCTGGAGAGCCCTGGGCTTCCCTCAACTGACCAGGATCCCCTTTTCCGGCTTACGAGTATCCACTCACGGCCAACAAGCGGGTCCGTTACAGACACACTGTCCTTTGCTTGGGGTCTTACCATTTGCTACAGGACATGGCAGCCGGGATATTTCTAATCCCCCTCCACAGCTGGGGGTTGTGAGCTGTCACGCTTTGAAGGTACAATCCGGAATGTCCATAAATCTAGAGTACGAGAAAGGGATCAATGTCAGCGGAGATCAACAAGAAAACAAATAAGTGTCAGAAAACGACCATAGAATGAAAAATTCCGACACCATTATGTATTTGCTGTGAAACAATAGTAAATCCTTTTCACACATTGTATGTGGTCCCTTAAATCGTTACGGAGTGCAGCTTTAGAGAAAATGAGATTTAATTGTTTACCGTGTCTGATTAAACAGTATATTTTATATGAAAAAAAAAAAAAACAAATATCTAAATAATATTCATAATTGTTATTTCATCACCCTAACGTCTGTTTTGCGTTGTGAGAACAAATCGTCGGGAGAGTTGAGTTTTACCAATCTAGAAAGCTCCTTTGCAATCATCTTTGTTATCATGTCTACTCCAATCTGCATTTAAAATCGCAAAAAATGCAACAGTCGCGGCTTAAATTTCAGTACTTAATCACACCCTAACTGTCCATCAACGAATATTATTTAAGTCGTTCGATAAATGTGTTTGACTCTGTACAGTAATTATGGCAATTTTAATGCATTGCACTGATTCCATCTTACTACATCTATTGCAGATAAAGATGCGATATTATTGACTGTGGATGTCACACAGGACGTTGCTGAAGCAGAAGCTGCGTATCTAGATCAACATGGTAAACCGAAATCACTTAACAGATTACATATGAAATCATTATCTATAAAAGGCTAAGTTGATCTGACTTCCATGGATATATCAATGATTCTTTGTTGAAATTAAAATCAAAAGGATTACGTCCATCAAACACATTTAATCATTGTAATCACATCTGACTTTAACATCCCGACAACATTGTTGCGCTGTTTACACGTCGGGTAATCCACGTGAGCTTTGGGAAGCGTTCACACCGAAAAGTTGTCCGCTTAGAAGTAGATTAATTTTGTTCAATTTCTCAGCTTATACTCTATGGATTTTGACGAGATGAAGTGCTTTCGCTTGAATATTTGAAGACACTATGTGATTCGGTGCATAGTGAGTTAGAATTGGGAACATCCCTCTTAAAGGCGTGTACAGCGCACTTCATCTCTTCAAAATCCAGAGAGTATAAGCTGAGAAATTAAACAAATTTACATAGAAGCGGACGACTTTTCGGCGTGTACACTTTCCAACAGTCATATGGTATACTCACCCTGGTATACGTACAAAATTGTAAACAAAGTGGAACTTTTGCTCAATATTCTCTCCAAATCCTGTATTCAACCAGGTTAGTTGTTCAGATGGATAAGTAAATAATGAGAGACACAGGTTAGTTTTAGAAATGTATTATTTAATCCAGTTGTTGAGAATTTCTACATGGAAGTAACATCTTTGACTCTGATAGTGAAAACTAAACTTGTGCCGGGATTTAGCTCTTTATATAGTCTTTTGATCACCTAGGTTATACCCTCATTAACCAGTCACAGGTAATGGAAGGTGTCACTCAGCCAATCAATGTGTTCCTGGCAGTCCAGATCTTAGAAATGTGCAGGAAAATGTCTATAAACATAATAGTAAGGTAATATTACTCAATATAGCTATTGCAAGGTAGAATGACCAAGGTCAGGAATTGACACAATTCCTGGCCATGGAAAACTAGTGGGTGGGGTACCTATTCTGTTACAATATGCTTTGAAATTTTATTGGTCATCCGATTTTCTACGTTGATCAATCAACTCTTTCTACATTTTTGATTAGGTACATTTGAGGCGTTTTACAGGAACGCGTTTAAGAGACTGAACGTCGAGCTTGGTTGTGATATAAGTAACGAGGACGTGGATATTGATGTCGAGTTTGTCGAGAGCCTAGATGATAATATGCCTAGTAGAATACTTGTACGAGCCAGGTCCACACAAAAACAGTCACATTTTATAAGTAGGTACATGGTGTAACATGGCACAATGACAGATGGAGAGAATGAAACCATTCTAAATTTGTATTCTGAAATCCGGTCGATAAGGGCACATCGCCCGGCTTAAACATCTAACCATGGATACCTGACGTTTCCCTTACCAGTACTACCATCACATCCTTTCCAAGTATTTAGCTGCTCGCCCACATAGGTGTAGGACTATCAAACCATTAGGGACATAGGGTAGATAGCATTTTGCATTTCCAAAATCCAACACCACTATCATTTGTTACTCTGCCAGTGAGTTATAAAGATATTGTTGTACAGTAATGTAGTGGATACAATAATTAAGAACGTCTTTGAAATGGTGATGCAACTAAATACCCATAACATAAAAAGTAATAACGTCACTCAGATTTAGAAGTCCGCGCAGACTAACTGAGATCGAAACGTTTCAATCTAACGAAATTTTCTTGATCTAGACTTAACATTATTCCTCTCTTATTATATGTTCATTTTCCAAATACGATTTACCTTTTTTGAGTCTGACCCGTTTCTCAAAATTTGGCAGTCTTTCGGATGAGACTTAAAACCGAGGTCCCGTCTCCATATGACCTTAGCTGTTGAGTGGGAAGTTAAACTCCATACAATCCTATTAAAATTTGGATTTTTTTTCAGGTGGACTAGACATGACTTTGAATCTCGATGAAGGAGACTACATTAACCTGTATGAGGGTGAAGGTTTCAGTTTTAAATATACTAGAGGTCAGATGGACTATATAGCCAGGGCTAGTGGTCTAAAATTGACCATGTATGTAGATAGCTCAAACCATGCAGCTCTCTGTCATCTAAAACGAATTTAAATGAGTCGGAATTTGGAAAACAGAACTTATACCACATTGGACACCTGGGATATTCCTGTCCCTTTGGTTGTTACTCTCTACCCATCAGACAACGCCTACTACTAAAAGATTACCCTCAGTGACGGATTAGGTGTTCTAGATATGGTGTTGTACTTCAGGAAATGTGTTTCGAAGTGTTTCATTCAGCTTGAAAAAAAGTTGGTAGACTGCATATCGCATATCTGTAGCTTTATTTATGGTATCATTGTAAATGTATTTTGTCGATATTCTCAAAATCAAATTGATAAAGTATCACTATTTTGTTCATGGCTATTTTTTACATTTCTATATATGCAACATTAAATCTTAAGAAAAACATAAGAGCAGTTACATCTATCCATTCGTACGTAATGTCCACAAGGGCGGATCCAGATTTTTTCCAGGGGGGGTCCAAGACAAAGGTTTTTTTCCAGGGGGGGTCCAAGCCCAAATTTTGGCTTAAGATGTAGTAAATATGTAACGTTACACTAAATATATACAGTCAAAGTTAAATTTTCGGCCAATGCTAGGGGGGTCCGGACCCCCCGACCCCCTCTAGATCCGCCCATAGTCCACCTTTTGGACACAAATGCGTATTAAAGCTGAAGTTGGTAATTGCATATGGTTTTCAATATTTCTACATACTTTAATTAAAAATAAAATAAAATCAGACATACAAGGCCTAATGACTTGTTGTGAGCCTGTTATAAGGGCCAAAGATAAAACATCAATTTCAAAATGATGCACATCAACGGCGTTTCATTATTGCCTTTTGATATAATAAAGGTTTATCAACGCATTAATTTTCTTTTATTTAAATGCCATATTTCGAAATCAGTTTAACCCTTTTCCAAACAAGACCTGGTTTTGACGTCCCTAACAGAAATGGCATAAAAAACATTGAGGCAAAAGAAGAAAATGCTGATGGTCAGCATTTTCTCTTTTTGCCTCAATATTTTCTGTGCTATATTATTCACAAAATTGACCTTTATTTATACTCATTTTGTCGTCTGCGGCACCCATAAATTTTCCCGAGATTGTGTTATTTAAGTCATGATTTTGATGTATATGAAAACTAAAAGTTATTTCCGATGCATATCTGATGTTCATATAATCAACGTCTTCTTAGTACATGACATCACAAATATAATTTTGTGCGTCACATTTGTACACGTATGGACCTATCTATTTATCTATATATACTGCCTAACTCCCCTTTCGGGTATTACTGGCAGACCTTAACCCTTTCACAAACGAAAACATTTTATGGTGATCCACTTCAAAAACTGCCACAAATGACAAAATTGATGCTAGTAAAGATAGAAATTGTGTAAAATATGGCATAGAAATATTGAGACAAAAGGAGAAACTGCTGGTTATCAGCAGCTTCTTCTTTTGTTTCAATGCTTTCCCAAGTCTTTTCTATAGGGTCGTCAAAACCAGGTCTTGTTTGGGAAAGGATAAATTGCACAAAAATGGTTCCTGTTTGACTTTTCCGAATATCGCAACAAGGAAACTTAATCAGATTGAGAATAAAATAAGGTATTGTAAGATGAAACAAGAGAGTAAAAATTAATAAGTACAGGTGGACAGACGGACAATGAGTGACAATTATAGAAAATCTCAAAAACATGTTCTAGCCAACAAAAATTCAAGGAAGGACACTTGCTTGTTACCTGTACAATTCTTTTTCAGTGTGCTTTTAAACTTAACTAATTAGGGTCGTAGATACCAGATACTGTTTTGAAAATGTTTAAAGTAATCCCATTGCCTGTGGGCAAGTACATAATACGTAAATTTTAAAGGTTGAACTAGACTTAGAGACGATAAAGACACTACCTATGATGACAAGGATGATAACTAGTATTTCCTCCTTGTCCGTCAATAATTTATGTGCTATGTCGCACATGAATCCTTACTTGTATAACATGTCGTCTGCATCCTCTTTAAAGAATAGTATAAATTCTTGCCTTTAAGGAAATGATCAATCAAGGTTTCTTGGCCGTGTATAAAATTAGGCAGATGCTTGAAACCAATTATGTCCTCAGGTCGGTCACCCAAGTGAGAATAAGAAATCAAAGTACTGATAGTACTGAAGGCCAGGAAAGAAGAGATCAATTTTATGGAATACGACCTTGATAATTGACATTGACCTTGTCAGGTGATCTTAAAACAGTAGATAGATATCAACAGATAAACCAACATACTCCATTCGAGAAACAGACCTTTAAGACTGAGTAACAGGGAGTTTATCTTGGTTAAATTTGCACAGACTGACCGACAATAGTGAAACAATATACACCCGATTACTCGATGCATAGGCATTAAAAGAGGAAAAACTTTTTTTTTTCAGAAAAAACTTTATTGATCACTTGGAAAGAAACAATTTAGAGAAAGAAACAGTTGAATCATAACTGAATTAACACTACCTATTTTCTTATCACTGCCCACAACACTGCCATTTTAAAGATAAATACGTTTTAACCCTTTTCCGAGCAAGACCTGGTTTTGATGATCCTTAAAGAATATACTTTAGAAAATATTGATGCAAAAGAAAAACATGCTGATGATCAGCGTTTTCTACTTATGTCTCAATATTTTCCATGTTTTAATGTACAACTTCCATTCACTAAATAACACCCATTCTGCAGCTCCTTTCAAAAGGGAGCAGTCCCAAATTTGGCAGTTTGGGAAAGGGTTAATGATCTTGACGGACTAGAATTACACTATAGCACATTTATGTATAGAGTATTTCAAAGTAAGAGCCGTCATACATTGTTCATGGCATCAATTTGTGTGTTTGTCAAAGAAATGGTGTGCAATACAGATCATAAATTATGTGAACATAGTAAAGATTGCTTTTACCTTTAAAGGGTTAACTTTGGCTGTATACAGCTCATCTCAAAATTTTCGTCGGATAATATGACTTATACAGTGATAAAGAGTATTCTAAGATCAAATATACACAAAGAAAAAGTGGTCATGATCCATGGATCTCAAATTTGTTGAAATTTCGTTTTAATACACTACCCACAGAAATATACCATCGGACAAGGGCCTTTTTCCACTAGTGACCTGTTATTCATCAGAAATACATTTCAAGCTATTAGCTAGTCTCTGCATGCATACAGAAATACCGACGAAAGATATATCAATTTTTGACCGGGACATATTTTGGGATTACGACCCAGAATCACATTTATTTGTGGAGTGACACCAACAGTATCAGGCGCAGTAATTTATGTCTGTAATATGAGAAAAAACACACACTCGTTTATTAAGGGTAGTTGTACCTTAAATTGCATTTGCTGATGAAAACTTTGATGAAAGGAAAGCATTCGGAGCATTCGGGCCGTGTGATAAGCATTCTCTGTCTACACTTGGAAAACTAGTTGTTTCAGCGGACTCAGTGGAATAGAGTGGACACATCGGTCGCCAGTTTTCTGAAAGTAGTCCGCAAAATTTAGCTTTGGATACCTATAGGCTAGAAATCCCTTGAGAGGGATTTCCTGGCCTAAAAATCAAATTGTCAATCAAAACAAAAAGAGTGAACCCCGAACAGCTGGATATTTAACCCAATGACGTTAGCAGTTGAAATTTACGCTTGAAACTCACACTATGGATAATAAATCTCGTGAATAGTATGTGAAAAATTCGACGAACCGTAGGTTGGATCCATGGATGCAAATAGGAAAATGAAATCGACAATTCCCCGATCTAAATAAAGAAATGAAATAAAAACAAGGTGTCAAACTGTCGCAAGATACGCCCGGAACACTGCTTTATGTCGACAGGGGGAGCGGGTTGGTTAAAGTTTCATGGTCCTAGCTATTATACTTTTCGAAATATGCCCTGGACAAGATTCAAGTATGAAAAACAACAAAGGGCAATAACAAAAAATATGGCTCTTGTTCACTGCACCGCCCCCCCCCCCCCCCCTTGTTGAGATCTATACACCTATGAAGTTTCATGATCCTAGCTAAAATACGTTTAGAGATATACTCTGGACAAGATTAAAGTATGAAAAACAACAAAGGACAATAACTCAAAAAATAGGCCAGGTAGAGTCATGGTTCTTGTGCTATGCACTCCCCCTTGGTGAGATCCCATGACGTTTTGTGATCCTAGCTATAACACTTTTAGAGATATACTCCGGACAACATTAAAGTATGAAAAACAACAAGGGGCAATAACTAAAAAATAGACCAGGTAGAGTTATGGTTTTTGTGCACTGCACTCCGTATTGATGAGAAGAATATAACTGCTGAGGTTAAAGTCAATCGGACTTAAGGTGACAGAGTTACGCTCCGGACAAAGAAGTGGACACCGCCCGATCGCCCGAACGCCACGGGTGATTCCATAATACGTTCCGTCTTCGACGGGCGTATAAAAAATAACAATGCAACACGCAACACCGATTGTTCTCGGGGCAATAATTTGCAAATGTAAATCCATACAAAGTTGACAATTTTACAGTACTTGCACCACTTTCATTTCTGTTCTATATAGTCAATAACCGTGACTTGATGTCATTGTGTGGGATTGATACAATTCACTACATTAACTCTTACCCAAACAAGTCATGCCTTTGAGGTGTCTAACTGAGCAGGCTTTTGAAGAGATTGGAGCAAAATAAAACAATGCCAATATTTCTTTTGTCTCAATGTTTTCTTTTTCTGTGTCTTGCAGAAATAGAATATTCATAAATTTTAATGATATCGTGTGTAATTCCGAGTGGAGCGCTTCAATTTAACTCGTTTTGGAAAGGATTAAGAGTCTGCAATATCGTCTTACCATGTGTTTACTAGCCATATAACCAGATTCGCACTTTGCTGATAACATCACTATGTCAGGTACCATTTTTTATTTCAAACATAATTATTTTAACATTATTATCGAATGACGACCGCTAATCTAATCGTCTTTTTATTTTCTTTTTGTCATCATTAAAGGGACATAACATTCCAATTTCATTTTTTAACGTGTGTCTTGCTGCAAAGATTGGTTATTCTAATACGTATAATTGCTATCAGTTTTTTAGTTGTTATTTATTAGCGAAAAACACGCCTTTAAAGTTGAGACAGAAATGACAAATTCGATATAAATACGTATAATTTTGGCTTGAAATTTTCAGGATTTTTATAAGAAAATATGCTCTTTCAGATCAAAATAAAAGTATATTATCATGAAAAAATTCTGTGAAATATCAATCTAAATTAGGACATTTAATGAATGATTACTACCATATTACGCTATATTATTATACGTTAGCATTTTTTAAATATTTCATCTTTAAACAAAAAGTATCCATGCGTGAAATTTCAATTCTGTATCTCTAATGTTGCATGGGATATAAGTCAGGTTAAGTGTTTTAAAAGTGGGTTACACTCCAGGGATCATTATTACTAGATCAGAGGTCATTGTCCGAAATGAAATGTCCTGGTGGGAGGTATCCATGTGCGAAATATCAAGGCTGTATTTCTAATAGAGCCTGAGATATAGACCAGCATAAAGTTTTTATACGCCCGAATGGTCGAATCATGTTATGGCCCCGGTCGTCCGTTCGTCTGTCCGTCCGTTAGCAATTTCTTGTATGCGCAACTTCTCCTACAGTCTTAATCAGAATTTGATCAAACTTGCCACAAATGAATCTCCATGGTATCTAGTTGTGCACATCGCTTACGGAATTCAGATAACTCTTTTCGTTCTTGAATTATCTGCAATTGAATTTAAAAAATGCCAATTGTCTTGTGTGCGCAACTTCTCCTACAGTTTTAATCAGAATTTTATTAAACTTGCCACAATGAATTTCCATGGTGTCTAGTTGTGCACACCGTTTACGGAATTCAGATAACTTTTTTTGTTCTTAAATTATCTGCCCTTGAATTTAAGGAAAATCCCCATTTTCTCAAAATGCCCATTTTTCCTGTCAGCAACTCATACAGTTTCAACCAGAATTTAAACAAACTAGCCACAATAAATCTCTATGGTGTCTGGTTGTACGAACAAAATTTTGATAACTTTTCATGTTTGAATTGTCTGTCGTTGAATTGAAATAAAATGGCCAATTTTACTGACAAGCCCCTCTCGGGTGTATATGCGCCGCTCTGCGAAGCCTATATTGTTTCAAGTAAAGATGCTACGGTACGGGACGCTGACACTAGGGCTATGACATAAGCTCCATG
The DNA here is from genome assembly GCA_963680895.1 of Fragum sueziense. Classification (NCBI taxonomy): domain Eukaryota; kingdom Metazoa; phylum Mollusca; class Bivalvia; order Cardiida; family Cardiidae; genus Fragum; species Fragum sueziense. Next base: position 7,220,446 of record OY804599.1, on the reverse strand, counting down.
TACATAAGGTCTAGGCTCGCTAAAACATCTTCGGGATGAATTATCAAAACTCATTAATTTGTTGCTTCTGGGTCTTTTTGGGAGCTATTTTATGAAAATAATATTTCGTCCATATTTCAACTTACTATTAATACACTAAAGAAAAAACAAAATCATCATACCGCATCAATTATCTAAAAAAAGATTGATTTTTTTTTCTTTTTTTTTTTTGGAGGGGGGGGGGGGGGGGGGTAATTAGTATTACCTCTTCAGTAAAACTTGAAGCAATGGTGTCACGGTGGGGATTGTGCATGATGGGATGGATAACGAATACGGAGTATACGGACAAATTTGCCTCGCTTCAGGTAAGAAATTGTGCAATAATTTTCTTATTTCTGCTCCAATTTTCAAGCGGTTTGTTGCATGTACCCCGCATTAGTGAGCTCTTTCCTCGGCTATATGACTTGTATGTAGAATCTTTGTACTTTGTCCGAAAATTGATCCCAACCGACCAGAAAAACGACAAAAAATTCAGGCCCTTTTTCTAGTCGGTTGGGATCGGTTTTTGAGAAAAGTACTGGGAAGTTCCAGATAAATAATACATCTGAGAAAAAGGCTCAGTAAGACGGAGTACATGCAACAAACCGCATGAAAATTGACGCAGAAATAAGAAAGTTATTGCACAAATTCTTACCTGAAGCGTGGTTAATTTGGCCGTAGTCGTTACCATTTCGCTTTCCGGTCGGTTGGGACAATATTTCGGAAAAAGTACCATGAGTTATCTAATATGTCATACATCCGATGAAAGAGCTCTTTCAAAAAGTTATTGCAAAATGTGTTACCTGAAGCGAGGCGAGTTGGCATCAAATTTTGTGCAAAACTTAGACTGAGTTTACCGTTCTGTTTTGATAAATCGTCGGTGTTGTTATAACATCTCGTAACTACGGTTTGATTCAAGCCGTAGTTACAAGATTTTATTACAACACCAACGAAATACTATTTATTTGTCCAAAATTACGTCACGGTTTACTTGATAAAATCGTTCCCTATTGTCGGTAGTCGTTATCCATCCCATCATGCACAATCCCCACCGTGGGTGTGAAACCAAACATTCTGCTATTGCTCCAAGTACGAATACGAAGATTGAAATGCAACACTGCAACGATTCCGACATTGTCAACTTCATTTGATTAACTTATCCCCCGCCACTAACAGATATGTTTCCTAACAGAGAAGGAAGGATGGGAAACACTGAAGACGAAAGTAATGATGATCAGAATATATCTCAACTTTATTTATGTTATATTGTACAAAATTCGTTTCCTTATTTCATATCCATTTCCTCACAGCTTTTAAATGGGACCATCGTTATTTTCTGTCTTTAATGAAAGGGTTAAACGATCGTCGCTATAAATTCAATTGTCGATTGGCGAGTGAATTGTTTCATAAGTTCACGTACCAGTAAATCATCGGACCCGTCTTAGTCTCGTTGTTAGACAAGTCCCAGTTTAAAATCAAAGAAATGCTTTAACAAGGCAGCAATTGATATTTTGAGATTAACGAAGACACAATGCATTTTTTCGAATGGCTGATTTACAATTTATACACAAGGCTATGCAAACACGCATTACTGAGCCATAAATAAATAAATCACTATCATTTGGTCGATCTATTGAAAATTCTAACAATGCATGTGGGTAAATCCGTAGACAGTGGGCGCGAAGTAAAGAATCGAAAACAAATGTGGCGTCATGAAACGTCATGTAGTCAAATATAGTTTCAAAATTCAAGTTGACTTTTTCAGAAAAAAATTAAAACAAAAGAATGTCCAAAAATTCTATTAGAACCTATATTTAGATGATCTATCTACAAATTGTCCTCTATTAGAGATGGAAATGAGGTGTAAGGCATGATTGGTCAAAATTCTCTACACAACACGACATACCATGCAAATAGAAAAACAACGTTGATTTGTTTACAAAGACGGGTATACTAGTATCCGGCAGAATATCCGGAAATGTTTTGGATGGCTATGCCCGTCTTGTAAGCACTAAATACTTAAAAAGTTGTCATGTATTATTTATCATTTAGACAATTCGGATGTCGTAGCAGCCCTGAGGGCTTCGTTACAGTGTCGCCCCAGATATATACCGCAGTGGTACATGTATGATAGTCGGGGATCCAGACTGTTTGAGAATATTCTCGCTAATAATACCCACTACTACTTCAAACAGGCCGAGGAAGACGTGATACATACTTATATAGAGGTAAATTGATAAACCGTTAACTGTCGGTAAAATCCTAAGCTGATCTGATTTCAAGGATATTTCAGACAAACAAATTCAAGTGGATGAAATTTTTCATAATTTCTTTGTCTTACTGGTTGTAAAACAGTGTGGGAAATGAAGAAAAGTAACTTTTTCCCAAATGGCATTTGTGTAAGGTATTAAAATGTATGTTAATTAAAATACAAATTATGTCTAATATAGTTAGAAAAATAGAGTCAAACGAAGGAAATGCTGGTTAATTGGGAATGATTGAAATATATATCTCGTCTTTAGAATTGATATGACACGTTATTCTAAAAATCAATTACGATTTGGACCTGTTGAAACATTTGACTTCTGTCAGAGGTAAAAATATATATGCAAGCAATATCGAATGAAATAGCTAGATTATTTCTGTCCAAAGATATGTCTACGGCTACTGTTGCTCTCCGGCGATGTCCATTCGATGTCTTCATATACACCACAACAATGGGAGGACCCACGTCAACACACACTTGCATATTACTTAGGATCTTTATTGTAAATATCAACCGATACAGTTCTTCATTCGCTATACAGAGTGTCCCAAAAAACGGAACCCTATTTCAAAGTCAAATATTTTAAAGCGAAAGCAATGAATCTAATTTTTGAATTTGCAGTACTAAAGATACATCATTTTTGCATATGTGTTCTAAATTTCACTTCAAAATACGTGTCGGTTCAAAAGTTATATGAAATTTATTAAAGGCACTTAAAAAACGTTTTAACACGAAATCGTTTTTGCGTCTTGTTTGTTCGTAAAAGCGCACTGACGGTCAACTGTTGAGTTCTTTACCGTTGTACAAGTACGTACCAATTTTCTAATATAAAAGTGCCGCATGTGCAAATTGAGTCCGTAAATGGTTGTTTGAAATAATTTTAACCCTTTCCCAGACCACAAAAAGTTAGGATAGACTGGATTGAAAGCTGTTGCTGATGACAAAATTGTCAAAATTGACACTGATAAAGACAGAATTTGCGTAAAATATTGCACAGAAAATATAGAGGCAAAAGGAGAAAATGCCGGTGACCATTATTTTCTTCTTTTACTCTCATGGATATCAAAACCAAGTCTTGTTTGGGAAAGGGTTAAAGTACTTGGCATTTGAGCTCTGACCGGCATGTTGTAGAGTAATAAAATAACTGCATATGATTAGATGTATTATGAATCTTTGATACACTTTGATATTTTGTTTGTATTCATTTTTTGCTTTGGTTACACCGCAGCTCTACTTTAACAGTTTATTTGTTAGTGGTAAAGATGAAACGAATATGCACTTTTGTATGTAAAATGTTTCAATATCACTCTTGTATTGTATTAAACAATTGTGAAGAGTCAAGTGTAGGCGCGCGCTGCGAACGGAAAGATCGACATCGTGTTAAAATGGTTTTCCGGGTGCATTCATTTGAATGCCAATATTTTCAAAACTAATAAACAATTTTCAACCAAATTTTAACTGCTGATAGAAAACTGTCGTTTCTATTGCATATTTAAATTTAATGGAGACATATCACTTAATATATGAGCAATTCACTTTCAAAAATGTGTTCCGTTTTTATTGGGGCACCCTGTATATGCATTTCAAGTTAAACGTCATAATTTGTTATAACTTCTTTCTTACTTGCTTATACCACTTCCGTAATCCTTCATAAATGGACAGGGGCCTCACTTCATCCCATTCTGGTACATTCCCGCCTCTTTTCGTTCCCTGCGAGTGCGATCTTTGGGATTTCTGTTTCAAAAGCTCGTCACCAAGTCAATGCAGGTCTGCCTCTCGTTCTCTGGGGTTTACAATGAATAGCTTGTTTGTTGATTTCCACCCCCACCCCCGGATTTTTCGAGCGTCGTCGTTACGTATCCGAACTCATTCGGGCGCGACCGTAAACATTCCACCGCCGAACTGGACAACTGTAGAATTTTATTGTTTGAGGATTAACCTTCAACGACAATATTCTTCATACATTATTACTTGTTGGTCAGTTTTGGCCCTAGACCTGAACCTTAAACATATGTATCGGTCCTATCTACCATACTTTTGTACTTCTGCACACTAATATGTATGCTATTTACAGAAATGTATCAGTCCTACCCATCCTCCACGTACGTTGATCGAGTACGGTAGTGGAAGTTCCAACAAGACCAGATGGATCATTGATACATTGCTGGAGAATATGTCTACACTGACGTACATCCCTGTCGATATCTCAGCTGGTAAGCCTACGTATTTATATGTGTTGCAAAGGTTAAAATGCAAGTCGTATTAAAGAAGAAAAAGATGTAACACTAATGACCAGGAATCTGAAAATGGCCCTTAAGGTAGTTCATCCAATAATGAGATTCACGTCGGATTTTTCGGGCAACGTGGTAAGAATTCGGCGGTGAGACGTTCCTCCGCTTAGGGTTTACGACCTCGCCCGAAAAGGTTCAGATACGTAACGAATGTCCTAGAGGAGTGTTATACTACTGATAACGACATATTCTAAATGTGTATTTCTGTTAACATTAATTAATAATTTCAAAAAACAAAACCTGATTTTGCCATCCCTGGTAAAATAGTCTTGAGAATACATTGAGACAAAAGAAGAAAATACTGATTATCAACATTTCCTCCCTTTATCTCAATAATTTTCTATTCTTTACTGTACATGAATCCCATCTTTATTATCCGTCATATTGTCTTCCAAATTAGACAATCCACAATTTTGGCTGTTTGGGAAAAGATAAGAATATATTGTTTTGTATTTTAGATTTCCTACAAGAGTCTTGCGATGCCCTAAAGAAGGACTATAAAGAGAGACTGGCTATAAAAATGAAACCTGCAGATTATGATGCCGCTATTGACCAAATAAGGTAGGCTTTATTCTTATGTACGCTTGTTCTTCGTGGGTTTAATTGTATTTCAATTAGCAGTTTCATTTTAGTTATTGCGATCAAATAAATCAAGTTTTTATGGATTCAATCATTTAGAAACTTTCGTGTAATCAATTCAAGCAGTTTGTACCATATATGATAGAAATGTTGGTTTATTTCATAATGTAATCAATGAAGTAGATTCGAACAAACATAATGATAAAACTCTATCTATACATTTCTAAACCGACCCTTTTTAGCACAATATCGAACCCAATTGCAAAACGGCAACGCCAGATTATAAACACAGTCAGATCGAGAACGAACTCTTAGTTTGGTAGTAGTCGTATGTGAAAGAATCCAGCGTTAAAGAGTGTGACTAAACGTTACAGGTCAATACAAACCAAAACTGTCACAAAACGGATAAATACAATCCCTCTTAACACTTTGTAATTTAGGAAGTGGTGTCAGAAAAAAAACCCATATTAAACGTAATCGTCTACAAATCAAAAGGGCCCCTCCATTGGTCATGGACATCAATTGTGTAAAGTGAAATGGTCCTAGGACAAACGATTCTAGAGCGAATCGTGACGTTCACCCAAAACTATTGGCACATGTTCTTGGGCCAAGGGCAACACTAGCACAGAGTTTCATTGTCCTAGGTCGAGCGTTTCTTTGATCAAAACACGGAATAGAGAAAAAGAAGTATGTGGACAGATGGCGGATGATTGGACGAACAGACATGGAGACACCCAAATATCTCCTCTCTTCTTTGAAGATAGGGGTATAACAATATATTTTCAGGCAAATACGCGAAACCAAGATCGTGCTGTGGATGAGCGGCTTCCAGAATCAATCTGTCAACAATATGGTGAGGCGCCTTACAAACATTGCTGATTCTATCTCAGGTATTGAAGAGAGAGTATAAAATCAAATAGCAATATACAAGCTAAAGGGTATCGTCCAAGAGGTCCACAACAAGAGTTGTCCGCGGACAACGTAGCTCGCCTATACGAGAGCTTGTCACAAAAAAAGGAGTTCAAGGTCAAAGGTCAAGGTCACTAGGTCAAAGGTCATGGTCTCAAGGTCAAGCTCATGACATGAGGTATCCATATGTGAAATATCAAGGCTCTACCTGTAATAGTGCATGAGATATAGGCCAGGTTAAAGTTTTTTAAAAGTAGGTCAAACTCCAAGGTCAAGGTCACTAGGTCAAAGGTCATGGTCCCAAATGAAAGGTCTTGGCAGGAGGTATCCATGTGTGAAGTATCAAGGCTGTATCTCTAATAGTGCCTGAGATATAGACCAGGTTAAAGTTTTTGAAGACGCGACGCCGACGCTGACGCCGACACTAGGGCTGTGACATTAGCTCCCCGGACATAAAGTCCCGGCTCGCTAAAAATAGTCCAATCTCATCAAAAGTCTACCAGAAAAAAACATCATAGTTTCGGGAACCCTTTAGAGTCGGAAATTGCTACTTAAGTACATCCACGCAGTCCGAAAATGTCGAATCGTTTCATACTTCACAGACGGTCCCTTTTAATGTGATGGGTATAATATATTTCTTTTCACCTGTCGCTGCTTCAGCTTTTATTTTTAATAACATTTCAGTCCTATTTGCTTGTACACCTGTTATATCTGTCACTATGATACAAGTCGTTTTGAAGAATGCTACGCTATATGGGAAATATGAACACATTTCGAATAAAGGTCAGTGTCAGGTCAAATGAAATCCGTAATAACGTTCACCGTATCTGATTAAAATGTAGGTTTTACCAAAACCACACCCTATTACCGGCTATCACTACAGCAGTTGCTAACCTTGGGCAGTATCATCTATAAATAGCGCGTGAACTGGGTAGGTCATACTTTTTCCATATTTGTTTTGTGTAAAATCGTTTCGCAGCTATAATTTGTAGTGCCCTTGGCTTGCCATACATTTGAGCACCTACATGTCAAATATTAGCACAGCGAGTCCTCAAACGAAAAAATAATTCACTAACAAAATCGAAACTTCACATATTTGCATATAAAATTCATCTTTCCATGCAAATAGCAGAAAAACAGTGAAGCAAATGTTAGAAATTTTATTACAAAATGGATATCTAGTATATTATCTACCAACTAATTGCTTGTGAAGACAATCAACTATTCCGTTATGTCGTTATAGTCAAACAAAGTTTGGTGAGCTACAAATTTATGCAATCACGAACAGCACGTAGGGGGATCACCGACAGGAGATTCGTACTTGAAATAGGCAATCACAGACAGCATAAATGATACTATTTTGCTTGTCTATGTACAATTCTTTTTCATTATCCAAGTGATCATGGTGTGAAATATTTAAAATTTGCTGATGATAATTATAACAATACATGAATGCTGGTACTTTTGTTTGAAAAAGGAGCATCAGATAAGAATAAGCTATATATGAAGCAAGAACTTCCCAGGAATCCACGGTTAGGTGCTCCAGCCACTGCAATATGGCCATAGCGGTTTAAAACGGCGTTACATCTCATGAAATCAAATCATAGGCCCGATTGTATCAACGCTGTTTAGCACAAACAAAATATTTCACCGATTTGTTCAAATTTTCCGATGTGAATAATCGAAAAATAACCGAAACAGATACTTGGCCATTTGGTTAACTCTAGCCGGCGTTTATAAAATCGGGCACAGACTAACTTTAAAAGAATACCTTCAACATTAGATCCTATGCTCAAAAATACCATTGCGTTATTCGTCTATTATAGCAATATAAATCTAAATTTTAAAATTGTGAGTTTCCGCTTTATCTAATTATTGCTTATGAACTCGATTATTTGCAGGGGAATTTAATAGAGTTTTAATTATGAACACTATTTGGAGGATAATTACTGACATTGACCGGGTAATTATACTAGCCAAATATCAGAATGGTCATTTATATTGTCCAGTAAGATTAACCCGAGACATCTGCATATGTAATGACCCCACTTGTTAAGGTTAAGGCACTCAACTAACGGACTTTGCACAGAAAAAAATAAGTTGTCCCGGGTTAATTTGGGTGGACAATATAGCGATGTCGTTGTTATTTATTTGATATTAAAATCAGATAAATGGAGAATGTTTTATCCAATTAACCGTGGCGCAATTTTGGTGAAACAATAGTGCATCGTATGTGTTGTTATAAAATCTCGTATGTGGCCATAGTTGCGAGACCTTATAACTAGGCCTACACTGACGGTTTGTCAATACTTATAACGGTAAATTTTAGTGTACTTTTAGCACAGAGTTCATTGTTATTGATAATATAGGAAATGGAATCTTATGGTTAATAGGGTTTAATCTTACGCTATAAATAGAATGGTCCAAACGGTTTTAGCTGTTAAAAATCTCGTAACCACGGCTTCATTCAAGCTGCAGTTGTGTGGTTTTAGAATCATACGGACAAAGCTCTTTTGTTTGTCCGAAATTCCGTGCGGTTTGCTTTATAAAGAGTATTTGCTGCAACATGTATCTGTTTAAGCCGAGTCCAGTTAACGTCGGAGTCTGTCAATCCAGGGGTCGCGAGTTCAAACCCCAGGCCGACCAGTATCCATTCTTACATTTGACAAAAGTCATTTGTCTCTCACCAATGGGTGTGAATCATCTATGTGAGAGCGCAGCTGGAGGCTGGGTACTTTTATTGAGAGGTCTATTTGTCCAATGACCACTCGGCTTTATTTACATTTACATATACTTCACCATGCAAGGTGAAACATAACACAGAATAAAGAAATAAACATTTTAACCATTTCCAAAAGAAATGCCTCTTTTTACGGAATTATCTGTACATGTCGGATCGTTTTGATTGTACAAAATCAATTTACATATATGATTTAGCTATAGATATAACAATACAGCTCGAGATATTTATCAATTTTCATGTTTTGAAAATTTAGTTTTCCATTTCAGACGTTTAAGGAGATTTCTCGCCTTATCCATAGAGATCCTTACCTAGCTGACTGATCTTTGATCCTTCACTAGTTTCTGTATTCACTTACCTAGGCTAGTTGCAATCATGTGCTTTATGTAGACAATCATGATGTTTTATCGATATCAACAGATTCTTGCTTGATAATCCGTTATCACCGATATCTCTTCTTCGTTTCACAATGAGGCCAAAACGCTGAACATTGATAGCGCATCTGTCTCTCATTCGAGAGAACCCGGGTTCGATCCCCGGCCGTGGCAAATATCTTTTCTAACTAATGTTACCCATCAATGGTTTGATATTGTTAACCTGTGTGGGCGAGCAGCTGGAGGCTCGGTTAGTCTATTGTTTTAGTACTTGTATGAGAAACAACAGGAATCCATGGTTAGGCGCTCAAGGAGCCGCGATATAACCATGGCAGTTGAAAACGGCGTAAAACCTCAATAAACCAAATCGTTTCGCAATGAAAAATACAAATTTGCACCGCGCAAAACATTCAATCGAAATAGTTGAAGATTCATTGACCGACTTTGAAATAGCAGGATTCATATACATATATTTGCGTGGGTTCCATCTATTTAAGTTAAGTCTGACTAAATGAATTTTAACCCCATTAAAAATATTACAGTCATATTGTGTGCCTGAAACAGCGACGACATGATGTAAAATCCACAATTTTCACTGTAAAGTATGTGTAGTTTTTTTACGGTTTGCAACCCATCATTAGAACTAAAGAGCCAGAGGTGAATTTGATAAGTGCCAGTAATTCCTAAACTGTGTTACATTTCCATTCTAAACATAACCATTTTGAACGGTTTAGAATTTTGAATCAATGCATACTTACGGAAATATTTGACAGAAATGTTCAAAATTACCTCCGCTGCATATGAATATAGAGTAAAGTAATATTTGTAAATTATTTTCCTTTTGAAGCATAATCTTGAAATCCGGCACGTTGAATTAACTTATAAGAAGTGTATGTACAAATGTGTGTAATTTGATGCATTTCGTACGGCTAAAAAGTGGTGTTTTAATGATAGGATGTATACATTAACCGACATTAACTATCATCTACAACTAATGGTTGCATACTTCCTTCAATTTTGTGTTACTCGGCTTCAACCATATCTAGATGATTTCTATGTCTATAATTCAGAAATTGGCTAGTCTATCAAGAAATGGTGTTAATTCATTATTTATGCTCCTTTCAGGCAACTTCTTGTTGAAAGAGATGCCGCTTTTCCAACAAGACATATTGTTCTGTGTTGCCATCATTTTATGTCCGGGTTTGCCATTCAAATTTTCAATATGCTGTTCGTGATAGCCAAATCGGCATCAGTGTTTAGTTTTAATCGGCCAGTCTGAAGTTAATTCAATTCAGACAGTTCTCTAAATTTACACAGTGTAAGAAAATTGATAGACTATTTTAATAGTTATATTAATTCTAATGATCGTCATATCATTTTCTCATTATATGGGCTGAAAGTTGGATTTTACGTAAAAAATTGTGAAGTTACGACTTTGTCGCTGAATAATTTTGTTGTTTAGAGATTCTTTGGGCTAATATTCACCATGTATGTGCTCACATGTATGGCCAGCCAAGTGCACTACAAATATAGCTGAGAAAGGCTTTAACACAAAAGCAAAGGTGGAAAAAGTATGACCTACCCAGTACACCCGCTATTTATAGATGATACTGCCCAAGGTTAGCAACTGCTGTAGTGATAGCCGGTAATAGGGTGTGAAAACCGTATTTAAATTTTACGAGAGAATAATTTAACGTTAGTTGATTTTATTGAAATCCGAGCGTTTTGAGCGTTTTGTCATTGCCGGAACTTCTTTCGGTGTCAACAATATGGATAAATGGATGTGCCCTGTACAAATCGGCATGTTTCGTTCAATTTGAGTAATAAATTGAAAGTTTTATAATTAAATCAAATTCTTGAATAGATTTCCTAGTTGAAACAAACTCAATTTCAAAGACTCTTAGCTTAAAACGCGCTTGAAAGGATGGAAAATAACGTTGCGACGACTGAATTCGCTGTAAACAACGTTGCAGTTACGCGCGCTTTTTATGAAGTCATTTAAAGTTTTCGTCACGTAAAGGCGCATGCGTAAGATCTGAATACCTTGGCAGCGGCAAAATATCGCACATCTGTCCGCTTCTTTGAACATAGTCCGGACGATATCTCATTTTTTTCTAGTCGCCAATATTACTATTTACTCTAAAAATGTAACATTAAATTACAAGGAACGAATGTAATTTTCTTTTTTTCATGCGGGTATGAAAAATTAAACACACTTTTGTATGAACCGCTTCGCGAATTCATACATTGTGATTATATTTTTTTTTCATACATGCATGAAAAAAATAATAAAATTACATTCATTCCTCAGATAATTTTATGACTTAATATTCATTACATTATCAACATAATACCCGTTTTTCGTTGTCAGATCATATTCTAAGGACAGCTAAGTTTACCAAAATCTAGGGCAAAAACAAGCATAAAATCCTCCCGATATCATGTCTGTTAGTATTTCTTTTTCAAAATTGTTTCGCAAATTTCGAATTACGCTAAATGGATATTATGTGGACGCAGAAGTGTATATGACCAAGCCTTTACTGATTGTTCGTTGCAGATAAAGATGTGGTATTATTGACTGTGGATGTCCCACAAGACCCCGTTGAAGCAGAAGCCGCGTATCTAGACCAAGAAGGTAAACCGAAATCACTTAATAAATCAGTTGTAAATCTTTATCCGTGTCCAAGTTTATCAGATATCGATGAATGAATATGTCAAAGGGTTCATCGTTGGCATCTAGTTTAAGAAAGTATTTTAACATGGAACAGTCTCATGGTTGATAACTAGTGTACACTCTCGCATGCGCTTAATTATTTTTTTATATTATCTGGCCGTCACTAGTTGTCTCCATCGAGCTCTGTCTTTCTGTCTGCAGCTTTGGCTTCTACCCAAGACATTGCAATGTGTCGCAGCTCAATATCGAGTGTACGTCTCCAGGTGTTCATGGGTCGCCCTTGTTTCCTCCTTCCTTGGGGATTCCAATCTAGGGCTTGGCGGGCAATGTTGGGCTGTTTCCTTCGTAGTGTGTGCCCTATCCATCTCCATTTTCTCTGCTGGATACTCTCTCTGCTTGATGGATGTTTGTCTTGTCTTTCGCCACAGCTCTAGGTTGGTGACTTTGTCTGGCCATCTGATGCGAAGGATCCTTCTCAGGCAGTTGTTCACAAAGACTTGGAGTTTGTTGTCGAGGGTTTTGGTTCTTCTCCAGGTTTCTGCCCCATATAGGAGGACTGACTTTATATTTGAGTCGAACAGTCGAAGTTTGGTATTGAATAGGATGTTCATGTTGTTCTAGACTGGTCGTAGAACCAGGAATGACTGTCGAGCTTTTCCAATTTAATGTAGTTTCTCTGGTGTTGGTTTCTGTAGCGGGTTATTTTATTTACATGGTAGGGGTGCTGGCCCTACGCAAAACCCTCCTCCTTTTACATACGGGCTTGGGACCAGCAATGGCGCTAAATGGCTTTTGGATATAAATGTATGTTTAACCATATTGGGAAAGGGTTAATTTTACTCACGTTCTATTCATTTTTCTTTTTCCATGTTTATTTTGAGAGTTTCGAACGAAATACTCGGATAGGTATATATTTATCCACATCAATGGATTTAGTATTAAGCTAAAATCGTGTCGTGATTGCACGTGACTGCATGAACCATTTGTTGGTCACTCTAATGTCGATCGACAACATCGATTAGTTCAGTGTTTCTACATTGTTACTCTTTCTGTTTTAGGTACAATGGAGGCCCTTTACAGAAACGCGTTTGAGAGACTGAACGTGGAGCTCGGTTGTGATATAAGTAAAGAGGACATGGATATTACAGTCAAGTTTGTCAAGAGCCTAAATGATAATATGCCCAGTAGGATACAGGCACGAGCCAGGTCCACACGTAAACAGTCACATTATATAAGTAGGTACATGGTTTACCTTGCACAATAACATATTGATAGAATGTAATCAGTCTTGATTTGTAATCTCAAATCCGTGCCCCGAATCGGCTCTAGAAGTACCAACAGCATATAGTTTAATGATTGATTGATTGGCCGATTGATTGAATGGGGTTTGACGCATTTTTCAATTGATAAGAGCAAATCGCCCGACTTGAGCATATAACCATGTATGCCTGATGTTTCTCTTACCAATACTTAAATCAGATCCTTTCCAAGCCTTAAGTTGGTCACTCACATAGGTGTCCGACTATCAAAACATTGGTGGCATAGGGGTAGATGAACATTAAATGACATTTTGCATGTCAAAAATCCAGTATTGCTCTGCCATTGCGTTTTGAAGTTATTTTACTACAAATATCAATGGCATTTAATCTTTGAAGTCCACGCAAACTTACCGAGACCGAAAAGTGTCACTCCAACGTAGTTTTCTGGATATAGAATTTAACATTATTTTTGTCTTATTAAGAGATCTATTATGTTCATTTTCCAAATACGATTTGCCACTTTTGAGTCTTGTCCGTATCTCAAAATTTTGTTTTATGGGCTTTTCACAATGCTCCTTAAAGCGTGTCGGTTCAAAATATTTTCAGGTGGATTAGACATGACTTTGAATCTCGACGAAGGAGACTACATTAACCTGTATGAGGGTGAAGGTTCCAGTTTTAAATATACAAAAGACCAGATGGACTATATAGCCAGGGCTAGTGGTCTAAAATTGACCATGTATGTTGATAGTTCAAACCATGTCGCCCTCTGTCATCTCAAACGACTATAAATGATATGGTAATTGAAAGACGGACTTTATAACACTTGACTCTCTGGGATATTTCAGTCACTTTGGTAGTCTGGCTTACCTGCCCCTAATACTGCGTTATTGAGTCAGGCACACACCAGTTATGGCGACGTCCATTGCGCTGATATTTTAACAAAGGTAAAGAACAAAGTTCTTTAAATTTGTGAGCAAAGAAGGGTCATTAAAAGAGTAGATATGTTTCGGTATATTTCTAACCCTAGCAATAAAAGTTTTACATGACCTCAACGCTAACCCGAGATAAAACGGTTTTAAATTATGTACATGAAAACTATATAACGACAATTTGGATGGTCATCTAACCAGAAGTCCGATTAGCTCAGTGGTTAGAGCGTCTGCTTAGTGTTCTAGAGGTCCCTGGTTCGGATCCCAGGAGTGAAACATATTTTAGTCACCCCCTTTCTTTTTACATTTTTCATACCAAATGGTTCTAGAGATTGCAAAGACGTAATAAAAACGCAATTACCAATTGTGTTTTAATTGCATCTTAGTGATTTCTAGAATAGTTTGGTTTGAGAAAATGTATTAAAACAAAAAGTGGTCACTGCATACATGAAAGAGCTATGTAATATCATAAAAGACATTAATAATAAATTCATGAAAGGAGTTATCTGGCTAGGAGGAGATCTTAACCTACCTGACATCAATTGGAACAACAACAGCATCGATGGATGTCAATACCTGCAAGCTATCAATACAGCTTTTATACAGACAATTGAAGATTATAACCTAATTCAGTCTGTTGATTTCCCAACACGACAAGATAAAATACTGGACATCTTTTTAACTAACCGGCCAACACTTATAAATAAATGCACCAACATCCCTGGCTTAGGCGATCACGACATAGTGTACACAGACACACATGTGAGACCAACCAGATGCAAGCAGCCATCGAGAAAAATCTATCTTTGGAAAAGAGCAGATCTACACGGTATGAAGACGAGGCTATAGAATTTCAGCAAAGATTCCTAGAGAAGTATACCCCTGAAAGACATCCATCAATACACCAGATGTGGCAAGACATCAAATCAAGTCTACTTAAGATACTAAACGAATATGTACCTTCAAAAATGTCTTCAACACGTTTTAACCAGTCATGGATAAATAGAGACCTAAAGAGAATTACCCGTCGGAAAAAGAAGAGTTTCTTAAAAGCAAAGAAAACTAAAAAGACAATTGATCTTAACAGATATAAGAAATTGAAACGAGAAGCCCAAACAGCTTGTAAGACCGCCTTCAACTCATATGTCAGAAACATGGTAGACCCTGAAACAAATGATAACCCTAAAAAGTTTTGGACTTATATCAATAGCAAAATGTGCGACAGTAATGGTGTAGCTCCTCTTAAGTCAACGGATGGACTAATCTACTTGGACAATTCGACGAAAGCCAACATATTAAATGACCAGTTTAGCTCGGTATTCAACCAACAAGAATCAAAAGACTCAATCAAGGATAAAGGACCAAGTCCATACCCAGATATGTCAGAAATAAAAGTAACTACAACTGGAGTAGAGAAACTCTTAAGAAACTTGAAACCACACAAGGCAACAGGGCCGGATGACATCCCGACACGGCTGCTAAAGGAACTCGCACATGAGATAACACCAGTACTATCCCTCTTCTTCCAGACATCAATCAACTCAGGAACCATCCCGGAAGAATGGAAAACAGCTAATGTGGTACCAATATTTAAAAAAGGAGAAAAGAACAAACCCGCCAACTACAGACCGGTCTCCCTTACCTGTGTTACATGCAAAGTCCTTGAACACATTATAGCCAGCTCCATAATGAAATACTTGGACGCACACCAAATTCTGACAGATGCCCAACATGGCTTTCGTAAAAAACGTTCATGTGAGTCACAACTAATTTTGACCATCCAGGACCTCGCCAAAAACATGGAAAACAAACAACAGACGTCATCCTCCTCGACTTTTCGAAAGCCTTCGACAAGGTTCCACACATCCGACTCCTTCATAAACTCAACTATTATGGAATCAGAGGACCAACTCATAACTGGATAAAGGACTTTCTAAATGCAAGAACCCAAGAAGTGATATTAGAGGGGTCAACATCAAGAACCACAAACGTACTATCAGGAGTACCGCAAGGAAGTGTTCTAGGACCACTCCTTTTTCTTCTATTTATTAATGACCTCCCGGAATATGTCTCAAAAGAATCATCTGTCCGCCTATTCGCCGACGACTGCGTACTCTACAGAAAAATAAATGACCCCAAAGACGCGAGAGCCCTACAATCAGACCTTGACAAACTCCAGGAATGGGAATCAGATTGGCTTATGGAATTTCACCCGCAGAAATGTCAAGTTATATATGTCACAAACAAGAAGAACGCTTTTGAAGAACCATACAACATACACGGACATACATTAGAATCTGCGAACTCGGCGAAGTATCTCGGCTTGACCATCCACAAATCTCTGACTTGGAAAGAACACCTGGACTCAACCATTAAAAAAGCTAACAACACAAGAGCCTTCATAGCTAGAAACACCTACCAGTGCCCCAAATCTACAAAAGACTTATGCTATAAAACCTTCATTCGCCCTATAACAGAATATGGAAGTGTGATCTGGGACCCATACACGAGTAACTACATAGACAGAGTCGAAATGGTGCAACGACGATCAGCACGGTACGTTACTGGCAATTATCATCGAACAAGCAGTGTCACCACCATGTTACAAGATCTAGAATGGCCATCCCTACAAGAGAGAAGAGCAAGAGCTAAAGCAGTCATGGTTTATAGAATCACCCATCAACTAATAGACATTCCGCAATATTATCTGACAACAGCCACCACCAGAAGAGGTCATTCCCAGAAATACCACATCCCTTTTGCTAGAACACAGATCTATCAGCACTCCTTCTTCCCGTCAAGCATACGCCTCTGGAACACCCTGCCACAGACAGTGATAGACAGCGCCTCCCTTGACATCTTCAAGTCCAGGTTGCAGGCCTCCGCACTCCGCTAATCCAGTACCAACTCTTTTAACTGCACTGTATATAGACATTTTAATCAGCACCAGATGTTCTCGTTTTCACACATGTACATAGCACGGTACGATGACACGCCAGAGTGCGGACTGTACCTCAACGGAAGAAGAAGAAGAAGAAAAATATATACCCAACGTGGGGTTCGATTCCGGGACCTCTTGAACCCTGAACCCAAGTCTGACGCTCTACCCCTGAGCTAACCGAACAACTGATGAGAGACTCGTCCAAATTGCCTTAATATAGTTTTCATGTACATAATTTGAAACCGTTTTATTTCGTGTTAGCGTTGAGGTCATGTAAAACTTTTATTGCTAGTATTAAAAATATACCGAAACCTATCTGCTCTTCTAATGACCCTTCTTTGCTCACAAAATTAAAGAACTTTGTTCTTTATCATTGTAATTAAATTACACCACTGGGGGCAGCCATGTTTAGTGAGTGCCTGACGTACTTAATACATAGTACGACAGGGAACCAGACTATCACTTTGGTTGGTACTCTCTACCCATCGATCAACGCCTACTACTAAACGATATACCTCTATTATCTTGAACGCAGATCATGCATATCATCATGATTTTCGCGGGAGTTCTGTGTCCAATCAGTTGCCGTAAATGTGGTAGCATATGAAGAATCTGATACAAATTTGCACTGGCTTTAAATGTCATGTGACTATGTGAACTAATTAAAACAGTTTGTTTCAATTAACAAACGAGTTAGTTCGATTTTATTGGATGATTATCATTGTTTGGGTGTTTGGCGGAGTACGACAGCATGACTTGTAATTGAATTTTGTATTAGTCGAAATCTAAAAAAAAGGGCACATACAGCATGGAAAGTCGAGTTTCGAGATAAGCCTATGGTTAGATACGGTCTAATATGGATCTAATCTACTAACTTACAATTGTCACTGGTTATAAACAAGCTATTGGAGAACAATGTGGATCTTGATCGGACTGTGCGTATGCACAGACTGATCTGGATCCATGTTGTTCTCATGTACGTTAAGGGACCCTTTGCCAGATCCCTACTCAAGTATATAATAATCCTAGTAGCATTTGAGATTTCCATGGCTTCAGACCAAAGTGTGCCTTAATGAAGTTGGATCAGAGTTGTTTTCTTTTTAGGTCATAAACACAAGTATTTACAAAACGGATCTCTACGTAAATAAATTGTTATTCTCTTTACCATTGAACAATCAAAGACGCCAAGACAGATGAGAGTTTAATGACGCTTGCGTAACTGTGGAAACAGACGTGCTAAATCTGGAATACTAGAACCCAGAACTCGGTTAATGACGGTCACTTACTCCTTTCCCAAACAAGACCTGGTTTTGACGTCCCTAATAGAAAATGCTTTGGAAAACATTGAAACAAAAGAAGAAACTGCTGATAACCAGCAGTTTCTCCTTTTGTCTCAATGTTTTTGTGCCATATTTTACACAAATCATATTTCTACTTACATCCATTTTGTCTTTTGTGGCAGTTTTTGGAGTGGATCACGCTAAAATTTTGTCGTTTAGGAAAGGGTTAATCCGCTCATTATGATGGATTTGTTCTTCTCCAGAATTGTCATCATGTCCTACATCTTGAACCTTTCACAAAAGAACCCCTCTTTTGATATGATTAGAAAAATAGGCTTGGGAAAATATCACAAAAAAGAAGAAAATGCTGATGATCAGCATTTTCTTCTTTTGTGTCAATATTTTCTGTGATTGATTGAACTCGAATTCAATGTAATCAACCATAATGATAATTTTGGCATCTGCAGCAGACCTGGATTTGGAACAGTTTCAACACGGTACGGAAACTACAGAGACAGAGCCAATGGCTCTACCGCTTAAATCCTCTGGGGCGCTTCCGGCCATTTGTGGCTCTGTCTCTGGGAGCACGATTTTTGGACAAAAATAGGTGAGTGTTCAACTTTGTTGTTCAATAGTTTTCTTTTGGTGCTTAAAAGCGAAAAATCGGGAATGTCATGCTCCCCTAAAACCATTTATCTGTCTGTTATAATTCTGTGGGCTTCAAAGTCGGCAGGATTTTCACAGGATCATTGTCGTCGTGAGTCGACCCTATGTGATTTTTTCTTGTGTACATCATGTATTTATGTACATTCCAACGGTAAATAGCCAATTGCTGCTGCCAAAACACGTTATATACTAATCGAGGGATACTCTCGATTAGATATCCCTTTCCCATGGCACAAAACCTTAGAAATGATTGACAAAAATAGAATTTGAGCAACTTCTATCGGTGGCTCTATCTCTGGCGGCTGGCTCTGTCTCTGGCGGCTGGCTCTGTCTCTGTGTACCTTGTTAAACAGTTCAATCCACCACAAAATTCGTATCGAAGTAATATACCTCATTGACTCATACACTCAATAGATCATAATAGCGTATGGCGAACGTTTCAGTCACTGATTAAATGCTTTTCCAAAACATAGGTAGATAGATCTCACTTAGGAGAAGTTCTGTATACAAAAAGCGGTGGTGTATTTCATTACCTGTAGTGATAGATTTCTAATTTAGGACTACTTAAATTCGAAATTATGAACACACATGCACCGATCCAGATGGGCGTCAGCCCCTATTGAGAGAGAAATGTATGGATCTGTGCAAGGTTCTGCATGTGCAAAATGTTAATCATTGAAATATGTGAGAAAAAAGGTGAATATGCTGGTTATCAGCCAATGTAGAAAAGAATCAAAATTTGCATATCAAAAGTATCATGAAGACATCTTAATTGTAGGTTCCATGCAAGATCAAACCAAAGACAAAGGACAATCACTTCCAACCAACAAAAAATCTACACTCTACTAAAACATCCAAAACAAGATTCTACTGGCATAGATACTCTAAAACAACACAACAAACTGTATACTAATGACAAAAAAACCACGAATTCTATATGAACAATTCCAATCTGTTTCCACCCACAAATCACCATTGTCACTTAAACGCGTAGATGAAATAATACGTTCACACACAATTTAAAACACAATTGATGCATGTACAGAAATTCACCACCACAGACCCAGCCCTCATAAATCCAGTCACACCAGCGAACTATTTGAAAACAGGATCAACAAATTGCTAAAATATCTGAACGTGCATAAAGCTGCTGGCCCTGATGAATTAAGACGAATTATACTAAAGAATTGGGCCAAGGAACTTGCGCCTATCATAACACAGCTGTATTAAGAAATCTCTTGAGACCAATTCTTTATCGAGCATTTGCAAAAAAGGCAAACGTCGCCCCTGTATTCAAAAATAGTCCAACCCAGCCAATTTTCGCCGGATCTCTCTCACTTGCATCTTATGCAAACAACTTGAACATATTAGTGCATCTAGTATAACTTAACACTTCGACAAAACATATTCTGCGACTTACAGCACGGCTGTTGGGGAAAAAGATACTGTCTGGCCCAACTCTTGGGCTTGGTAGATGATATCCTCCAGTTCATAAATGAGGATAAAGCCAAGATAACTTGATCCTATTACATTTTTAAAGAGCGTTTGATATGGTAAATTATGAGAAACTAGTGTCAAAAATACATTGTTATGACATTATAGGTCACACTCTGGCATGGATCAAAGCCTTTGTAGACAATAGGACACAATCAGTGTTGGTCAATAGATCCATGTCCTGCATCATACCAGTTCCTTCAGGTGTGCCTCAGGGTTCGGTCTTAGGCCCCCTACTATTCCTTATCTATATCAATGACCTCCATGAATATGTACAATGCTCTAAAGTACGTCTCTTTGGTGATGACACTATCATTTACATACCACAAATTATCAAATTCCATTCCAGCCTCTTACAACAGGATCTACTCAAGCTCGAGAGATGGGAATCAGACTGTGACATGTCTTTTAATCCTGCCAAAATGCAGTTTACCAAGAGAAAGACACAATTACCGACACTGTACTTTCTACATAATACACTACTTGAGATACACTCTTCAGCAAAATATTTAGGCGTTACAATCTCAAACGACTTATCATGGAATAACCGCTTGTCAGGTCCCAGCTCGAATACTGCGCTGCAGCATGGACTGCAGTCCGCTCAACACTCGGGAACATTGATTAACCAGATTGAATATGTGCAGCGGGGAGCAGCTCGCTGGGCCATGCGATGCTATGGTCCCACATTCAGTGTCTCCGCTATGTTAGACAACCTCTGTTGGAGAAGATCAGATATGCGCCGTATTGACTTACGGCTGGTTAGATTCTATAAAATTGTCAAAGATAAAGTAGTCGTCCCTCTTCCTCAAAATATTGTCAAACCTGTCAGACCACTTAGAAATTCCCATATACTGACATTCAAGCAACTACATACTAATATTTTCTTTTCTCGCAATGCATCAGACCAATGTCTTGTTTTGGAGAGATTAAATGGAAATATGTCGAATTACATTGGTGCAAAATGTTTCTTCGCCAACACCTAATTTGTCGCATGTAGTAGCTTTGAAATTGAACAGCGCCGAAATTTTGATGTTTTGGAAAGCGTTTAATCAGTGACTGAAACTTTCGCCATACGCAATATGATATATTCAGTGTGCGAGTCAATAAGGCTTCGACACGAATTCTGTTGTGGATTATATTTATCAAAGCTAGCACGCAGAGAAAGAGCCAGTCGCCAGAGACAGAGCCAGCCGCCAGAGACAGAGCCACCGATAGAAATTGCTCAAATTTTATTTTTGCCAATCATTTCTAAGGTTTTGTGACATGGGAAAGGGGTGTCTAATAGGGAGTATCCCTGGATTAGTATATAACGTGTTTTGCCTTCGGCAATTGGCTATTTACCGTTGGAATGTACATAAATGCACGATGTAAACAAGAAAAATCACATAGGGTCGACTCACGACGACAATGATCCTGTGAAAATCCTGCCGACTTTGAAGCCCACAGAATTAGAACAGACAGATAAATGGTCTAAGGGGAGCATGACATTCCCGTTTTTTCGCTTTTAAGCACCAAAAGAAAATTGTGGAACAACAAAGTTGAACACTCACCTATTTTTGTCCAAAAATCGTGCTCCCAGAGACAGAGCCACACATGACCGTGTTCAATTCGTGTTGTTTGGTAAAGGGTAAATTTTCACTACGTTATCTGCAGGACTTTTACCATTCTCGAATCAGTCCATGTTTTGGTATGATTAGAAAAACTAGCCATGAAAACATTGAAAGTAAAAAAGACAATGCTATAGTTAGCATTTTCTGTTGTTCTATCAACACAGCGTAGATTGTGTATCATGGTATGGATAATAATTACAGCAAAATCAGCACCTCTTCGGGTAAGAAATTCTGAACAGAATATGCTGGGTTTTTTTTTTTTTTCAAAGTAAAAGGATTCTACAAAAAATCATATATGTACATCAGATGTAAGAGCTCTGTAAGGCAGGGTGCATGAAACAAAAATTGAAACTTTACAAAGAAATAAGAAAGTTACTGCCTACTTTCTTACCTTCCGTGGAGCTAATTTTGGCGTAGATGTACCCATCTCACAATACACAAATTCTGACGTGACCACTGTCTATAAATTTGTCTGAAACTTATTCTGTGAAGAATCGATGTAATGAGAAAAACCTCGAATAAATATCCATATCCTCGGTGTAAATACAAAACCTCGAATCTCGTTTTTTGGAAAATTTTAGAGGGAAACAACTTTTCTGGAACTTTTCCGGTACTAAAGGGTATTACTTGAAATTCGGACATATTGTTCACAAATAATGTGTCTTTAAAACCGATAAGTATAAAAACACCATAACTCGCGTGAATTGTATTAACTGGGCATAAACGTTTGTACTTTGAACATCGAAACTATCGACATACGAGGTTTTGCATTTACACCGACGATATGCATATTTGTGAGCTGACTTTGAGGGATTCGAAATGTATAATAAAAAACTATCCCATTATTAAACAGCAAAGTTTTATACTGGTGCAAATGCAAAGATATTGTAGACGACAGTTTCAAGTGAATGAAAATTTATTTTATAGCTTGTACTTTATATGTAAGTGTTTTGAAAAGTGCATAAAGTGCTTTTCACGAACAACTTCTTCATTTTCACCATGTTTTCGGCCAAGTATAAGAATGTGCCGAATATTTAAAAAAAAAAAAAATTCTCAGATCCTTCATTTGTTACTGCGCAACTTACTGCGCATACCCTAAATAACGAAATAAAGCTGTTTCAATAATTGGCCCTTTTCAGCAAATGTATTTTTTACATTTATTTAATGTTTGGTTGATAAATGACAAGACCCTTTTCGGTTATTTCAGTTTTCTCTGTTTGGTCAATTAAAGTGTAATAGTACTCGGCTGGTACATTTTGCGTTTTGTTACGCGTTCAACATGTGGCGTTAGCGATATGAAACGGAGCAACAAAAGCAAAATGGTGTCTTTATGAGCTAGTCCGCTTTAGATGGACACTAAAGATGAAACTTTTTATTATCTAAAGCTGGTAATAAGGAAGAAAATGGATAAAAGTAGTGAAACAATTTCGGACAGAGCTGCAAAAAGTAAATCAAATTTTACTTATAACTAAGAAAAACGCTTGGTTTGATATATTTTTCTTTTTTTGTTTTTGTAGGTATGACCAAGCACTATGTCTATACCAAAAAAGAAAAAAATTCTTACCGCTGGAATATTTTTTATTATCAGAAACTTTGCGAAATAAGACCAATTTCAGATACTTTTGAAAGAATGTTATCCTAAAAAATTCAAAATCATCACTAAATTTTCCCAAATTGATACTCATATAGACAGAATAAAACATATCGAACACAATAAAGACGTATTTATGTAGTCCTAGTCATTTCAAACACCTTTTTCGTGGGTATTTAAGTGACACCTCATTTTTGTAATTTTAGACAAGAGTAGTCTCCCTTGAAATCCAATAACTTTTTAATTCGCTTGGTGACCTATAGTTTTTAAGTCATTTTTTTACTTCTCATATATTTAAATATCAGTACAGAAAAAAATAAAAAAAAATCTTACCGTAGGAAATAAATGGAGGATCTGTCCTTAAGATTGAAGACCGAAGGACTCCGATACTTTACATATTTTAACTATGATGGCAAAGGTCGAGAATATGATCCTGGGTTTTCCCGTCAAAAGTTTCTAGCTTCAAGCCTGTTATTGAGCCGACATGGAGCTTTTATTTGTCAAGTATTTTAACGATATCTGGAATAAAGCCAGTTACTAAATTAAAATCTCTTAATGAAGCGCTGTCCCTGACCTTTTCATTTGTCAATCGTTTAACGATACTTCGAAAAAGGTCAGTCTCTCACTGAAAAACGTCTTAATGAACCAATGTCCTTGAATCTTTCAATTGTCAAGTCCTTTAACGATATCTCGAATGAGGCCAATTTAAATCAGGTCTGCTAATTGAGATGGAATATGGGAAGATACATGCTGATTTCTTCGCACTTTTCATAACATTTTCAGCAGCAAACAATCTATTAGAGAGTAGTATGGAGTCGAGCGTAGATTGTCAAAAAAATATCAATCAACTCTGCTAACCGGTATCAATGTTCTGGCGTGTTCATGATCGAGAAAATTTAATCTAAAGTATGTAACGTCATTTCTAAACGTGTGTTAGTCATATTGCTGTGGCTAGAACACTTAATCGATGATTCCTGTCATCTCTATCACTAGAAATACCACAATATTCTTTCCGAGATCCCGGCTCATCAACGCTCATCCCACTGAAATGGCAATGAATTTTGTGCTAACAACAGGCTTGGTTTACCATTATGATTTGATAAAGCGTCGGTGTTGTTATACAATCTCGTTACTGCACATTAAATCAAGCTGGACGTGCGGGGTTTCAGAATCACACTGGCGAAATATTATTGTTTGTCCGAAATAACGTCATAGTTTACTTGACAAAATGGAACCCTATTAATCATTGTCTATCCAAGGTTTGAATATAGATATCGGACAGGATATTCACAGAGGCCGAGGACAATCAAAAGCAAGTCACAGGTGTTCTTGACCAAGAAATAATACCTTTCATTCGACCTTGTACTTTACTAATGGCTAGTGACATTTATCACGTCCGGTCTTATTTGTTTGTCTAACATTTGAGACAAAACTTGGGAAGGGGATCCTAATGTTATCTAAGAATAGCATGGCCCTGGATAAAGGTGTACATATATGCACAGTCAGTAAAGGGACATTTCATTCCAATTTCAATTTTTTAAAGTATGACTTAATGCCAAGATTGGTTATTCTAATGAGTATAAATACTATTGGTTTTTTGAAGTTGTTGCCAATAAGCGAAAAACACGCATTTAAAGTTGAAACATAATCAATAAATTGCATATAAATCCCAACTGTTGTCCACAACAATTTGTTCAATTTTAACACAAAAATATAAATTTTTCGTAAACGGCGCAATATTTTCAGTATTTTCATAAGGAAATATGCTCTTTCAGATAAAAATAAAATGAGAATTTATGACAAACAATTCTGAAATGTCACTTTAACATTTATGTTTTAATGAATGAATGAATGAATAGTGTTTTAAGGCCCGTCGACTACTAAGGTCATATTGGGCGCAACAGCAACACATACCTGGATGTATACAAAATGACTGATATGTACATAATTACATAAACACCCAGAAAGGTAAATTATAGTGGCTATATATCTAATTCAAGAATAGATAATGTTACCTTGTATGAAATTAATCAATACTAATATTATAACACAATATTAAAACTAGACAAAAACAACCATGAACCATGAATAATCCGATGTGAGGACGAATAGACATGGGCTCCTCCCAGATCAGAGAACACACATGTCCGAGTCCACTCGACCGGAAAATCCACAGAACAAATAAATGTAGAATATTAAACGTAACTAAATTATCACTGATCAAATATCACAGACTATAATAAAAACATTTATGTTTTAAAGGCAAAACACTTCTTCATTAAATATAGCAGATCCGGGAAGGCAGCAAGGGTCATAATCAAACTGCGGTACGGTACAAAATCATCTGGACAGATGATGCTTCCATTGTCATGATGTTCCCTATTTGCTGTCCCTATTTGCTGTTTCAAGACACGTAGCAGCGGTAAGCTAGCGCATTGGATCCTGATTAGACTGCACCAAGTCTCAAACCGATCTGAAAATGCCGTCGCTTTTCAACAAACACCTCGTAACTGCAGCTTATAATAAGCTGCAGTTGCGAGGGTTTCTTTGAAAAGCATCGATGTATCGGTATCAATGCCACAAATCGCTGCTTTTCAACGAAAACCTCGTAACTGCAGCTTAAAACAAGCTGCAGTTACAAGGTTTTCGTTGAAAAGCGACGAAATGCCCCTTTACCAGAATACGGATCATTTGCAATTGGTTTGTGTCCCAGACATAAATAGTCTACCTTGTTCGTATCTTATTTCGCGGTTATATTCGTCACAGATAAGACATACAGAGAAAGGCGCTTTGTCACTGATTTGGCTTGTCTTTCACATAAAAGGTCGTGGCATTTTGGCGACCAAAAGGCAGACGTAATCCCTTCTAAGTCGTTCATTTATCGTATGGTAATCGGTGACTAAATATAACCATTCTAGTATAGTAAATACCGTTTGCGCCCACGTTCTCGTTAAATACGTTTGACAATATGCTTCGCAACGCTTAGATGAATTGAATGGGATTTCACCCCGTGCGAACAAAGTTGTCAGCTTCGTACAGAAAGACAGAAATGTTTACTTAGCCCAAATATTAACTGGTTTCGGCAAAAAGTACTACTAATGAGCTATTGTGGTAAGTTTCGTCTGTTATCCGTCCGTCAGTCTGTCTGTGCGTCCACAATATCAGGTTAACACTCAAGAATCCACAAATATAATCCGGTCTTCACCAAACTCTGTCAAAATGAGTATGATCATAAGTTAAGTTTGATTGATTTTGGACGAAATTTCTGTAGAAAGTGTTGCCCTTGAAAGTAAAAAAAAATGCTTTTTTGACATTGTTTTTGCAATTCTAGAATTTACAAATATAGCCCAATCAAATGCAAAACCAAGTGATAATTTTGCGTTTACAATGTCTTGGGTGAGAGTGATTTTCATCCAGATTGAAATCGCAAATTCGGCGTTATCTGCCCTTGAATTTGGCAACTAACTGCCAGCACATATCTATAGATTAGTGGTGATCATCATGCTTTCGGAAGCCTTTTTCAAATTACACCTCTTTGTCATTACTTAAAGGGCATTGGATCAATCTGTATGTGTCTGGAAAAATTGCATTCGTCATATTCATGACATTCTTGGTGAATGCATGCCTTTATGATCAAATGGAAAGAATTGCTTCTTTTATACATTGGAGGTTTAATCCGGAAAATGGTCCCTTATGGTGGTTGAAACCAATATAGATCCAGATCAGCTTGTGAATGTAAACAGTCAGATCAAGATCTATACCGCTGTGTAATTGCTTCTTTATTAACTGTAGAATGTCTTGGAACACAGCTAAAATGGCAAATAATTTTGTGCCAACAATAGACTAGGTTTACCGTTATGTTTCGATAAACAGTCGGTGTTTTTATAAAATCTCGTAACTACGGCTTAAATCAAGCCGTAGTTACGAGATTTTATAACAACACCTACGAAATATTGTTTTGTCCGAAATTACGGCACTGTTTACTTGATAAAATCATTCCCTATTGTTTCTTTATTAATTGTAGAATGTCTGGGAAAACAGCTACAGTTAGACTAGACTACAAACCGATAGGCGGTTCCAAATGTTACAAGTGCATTTTGTAGAATGCTTTCATTTTCATTGCCTCATCAGCCCGAATCGAGGTTTATCTAAACATTCAAAGCAAAACAAACAATTAATTTCCCAAAGGATATTTTGTGACATTATTTGTCACATATTTTATCTGTCTGCACGCAATTCAGTGCGTTTTGGTCATACTTACCCAACCGTAACAACGTCATGTTTTGACGTAGTCTTAATCTAGATAAAATAGGAAAGCAATGGGAGAACAGAAGAAATTGTTGATAACCATGATTATCATCATTAGCCCCTCCCTATGTTGTCAATATTACATGTATGGTTTGTTTTCAATTGGTAAAAGACAAAAGACATTTGTCTCTCACCAATGGATGTGAATCATCTATACGAGAGAGTAGCTGGATGCTCGGTTTGGATATTGTGGTGGTACTGGCGAGAGAAATACCTGGAATCCACGGTTATGCGCTCCATCCGCCGAGGTATGACCATAGCAATTGAAAACGGCGTTAAACCCTAATAAATGAAATCAATTAGGTAACATTCGATATCGTGTCGTTCAAGAAAGGGTTAACCAATCTAGAAGTGCATTGACAGATCAGGTTCATATATTCAAAGCAGAACAAATAATTCACTTCCCACAGAATAACTTGACATTATTTGTCGTATAAATAATCAGACTGATGTCAGTGCATGCTGGTCATATCTTAACAACGTCAAGTAACCTTTTCTCAAACGGGCATGGGTTTGAACTTTTCCATTTTTTATGGACAAACAGGTAGGGCGAAACATATTTACCACCGATATATTGTTTGGGCGCATACAATGGATGGAATGGTTATTTTGCCCAGACAAAGTGTATCAAGAAGAAGCAAAAGACATAGGAGGTTGATTTTATTAAAAGTTCCTGAAAATGTTATATATTTCCTTACTGATAATCCGTTTTACTATAGTAAACGACAAGGACGTGAGAGGTCATTTTCTTCATATTTTCGATTTTCTCCAAAAGCCTCGTAACTAGAACTGTTTAACAGCTGTAATTACGAGGGTTTAAGAAAAAAAAAGCGACGACATGCAAAATAATGAAGAAAACAGCGCCGGGTAAATAAGGGATTAAACTATATTTGACATGCACTTTTATCCCTTGTCACGGAGGTGCCCACTTCATTAGCCAGGATCTAGAAAATGGTCATTATGAAACATTTTATCAGTGTTATTGCAAAACTTTGTAGCTCAAGCTTTAATAAAGCTTGAGTTATGAGGTTTTGCAATAACACCGACGATTTGGGGCTACCATATCAGTGTTCTTCGCAGAATATTTTGAAGCTGTAGTTGAATTGGTAATCCTTGCAAATCATTGTGTTCATGCAAATAATTGTGAATGAAAACATAATGGAAAAAGAAGAAATTGCTCAATTTGAGCAATTTCTTCATTTCCCATAATGTTTTATACAGAATTAGTACTTTCTAGTTTAAAAGAATATCCCATTTATCAGTTTTTACTTGAAAAACTTCTAAATGTCTCTCTTTGGTGATCATTTTAAAGAAATTAAGCTGTTGGGTACTTTTAAAGCTGTAGGGGCATTACACTGATTTCCATGAAGCTGTAGTGGGGCCGATACAGTTTATTGGGCTGGGGAGAACACTGCATATTTCCAGATCC
This sequence comes from Fragum sueziense, assembly GCA_963680895.1. Classification (NCBI taxonomy): domain Eukaryota; kingdom Metazoa; phylum Mollusca; class Bivalvia; order Cardiida; family Cardiidae; genus Fragum; species Fragum sueziense. Next base: position 7,191,085 of record OY804599.1, on the reverse strand, counting down.
GCTTGTGTCTGAATGAAATCTAACACTGACCCATGCTGCTCCGTTAGAACATACACCAGCTGCATGTCATAATGAAGATATCACGGTGGGGATTGTGCATGATGGGATGGATAACGAATACGGACAAAATAATCTCGATTCTGGTAAGATTTTTTGCAATAACTTCCTTATTTGTGCGTCAATTTTCAAAAGGTTTGTTGCATGTACCCCGCCTTACCGAGCTCTTTCATCGGATGAATGACTCATTAGATAACTCGTGGTACTTTTTCCAAAATATTGTCCCAACCGACCAGAAAGCGAAATGGTAACGACTACGGCCAAATTAACCACGCTTCAGGTAAGCATTTGTGCAATAACTTTCTTATTTTAGCGTCAATTTTCATGCAGTTTGTTGCATGTACTCCGTCTTACTGAGCCGTTTTCTCAGATGTATTATCCCAACCGACTAGAAAAATGACCTGGATTTTTGTCGTTTTTCTGATCGGTTTGGATCAATTGTTGGACAAAGTACAACGAATCTACAAACAAGTCATATATCTGAGGAAAGAGCTCAGTAATGCGGGGTACATGCAACAAACCGCTTGAAAATTGACGCAGAAATAAGAAAATTGTTGCACAATTTCTTACCTGAAGCGAGGCAAAGGATGAGTGTCAATAACGCCCTTTCCGTGACCCAACCCGATTTTCTTCATTTTCACCACACATGACCACTTACATATTGATCTTATGTAGGCAAAGTATCAACTTGAACGGAGCCTTGGTTTGGAAGATATATTAAATCAAAGTGGGTGGGGTAGGTCACCCACTATGCCATTAGATGGTAATCAATTTCTTATACAGTTTTACTAACAATTTATAACTTGAAAATTGCTGATGCAGTGAAATATATGTGTATTGCACTTTAAATACATGTTGTTGTTTATTCCATTGGATGCCATGTACAGGAGAAAAGGGGCATTAAACATGTTTATGAATTTTTAGGATTTTTGGATGGGCTAACTTTACGAAAAAACACAACAAGCTTTTATTTCTTATTCTATTTGATTTATCTTTTTGTTGGTGATTGAAGATATATTACCGTAATTTGTAATATGAAAAATTTCAAAATGACTTTTGGATTTTCTGGAACACTTGCCCTTGATTTCTTGATAAAAATGCCAAAATGCCGATAGATAGATCTAGGTCTACAATTTCGAAACGCATTAAGGGTTTGTTAAGACCTTGAAGATGACAAAAGAGGTCGTGTTTTTCTTGAGAAAAAGATAACAGAAAAACTCGTACCTTTTCCAAGACACACCCTGGCTTTGACGCCCCTGATAAAGAAGGTATTGAAAAACATTGATGGATAACGACACAATACTGATTATCAGCATTTCTCCCTCTTTCAAAGTCCCTTATTTAAAACAGACTTAACACCTCCGAACCATTCATTTTGTCGTCTTCAATTCTTCAATTATGAGCTACCTATATTTTTGTTGTTTAGTAAAGAGTTGACAAGTCTATTACCGACTACTGAACGAGTGTTGGTCCCCCGAGAACAGTTGGAAGCAGGAAGAAGGACATGAAATAAGTCGTAAATATCTCTTAACCCTTTCCTACTTAACAACAATTTAGGCTACATAACAACACTTTAAAGCATTCTAAATTGAATAGTTAGTTGTAGATAACAAAACAAATTGTTACTAAACACGGAGAACGTACAATTTAAAGTTTGCGAAGATTAACATTGACTTTCTTTTTTATTATTCAAATGTTTTCTTACAATATCTGCGATTATCAAAACTATTTTGATAAAAAAAGGTTTAGCTGTATGTAGGTCTAGTAAAAGTACATCAATTCACATCAAATGTCTAGCTGTCCGTTTCAACCACCAAGGGATCCCGCAAGCTCAATTATATAATGCGGTGATTTTAACGTGTACTTTTAAGACAATCACTGACGTTGGGAAAATTATATTAAATTGTGGAACTATTTTAAAACACTTTTCTAAACGACAGAGTGTTCCATACTAAATTTTGTACAGACTACACACTGAATTTTGATAAAGATAGGACTTGTGTACAATATAGCACACATAATTGACCAAACGCTAATTGACAGATCGCTCCGCCCAACATAGAATTTAAGACAAACAATGGGGATGTGATCGTTAATAGGGAAAGACTTTATCCAGTTAATCGTGACGTAAATTCGGACAAACAAAATAGTATTTCGTAGGTGTTGTTATAAAATCTCGTAACTACGGCTTGATTTATAACAACGCCGACGGTTTATCAAAACATAACGTTTAACCTAGTCTATTGTTAGCACAAAATTCTTTGCCATTGGCATGTCGATTGTTTTGATTGTCAGTCGATAAATCGATACAATAACACGTGCAACAAAGAGGAATTGGGGCATGACATTTTTCTGATCGTCCATTGGCTAATTAATGTTTTTGATTGACAGTCGGCGTTTGGTTAATCATTGGGACAAACCAGCATGTTTTCATAAGCTTATTTTACTGGAGACACAAACTGTGTCTTCCTATGTAAAGGGATAACCAAAAATGTTCTGAATATCATGGAGGCGGAGGAATTTATGATTTTGTGGGGCGTCGTGGTCTTTTTTGGGACACGGGCTTTGGGACTGAAGGATCCTTGGTTAAAAAACCGCAGATACAATGGGAACTGTTCTGGGCAAAAACGTTATCCCACTCTGCTCCTCTTCATTTAGGAGTACAAACTGGATACACGCAAGGGTTGAAAGCTAAAGTGTCGTGGCTTCCAGAGGAGATGACTGTAGCTTTCAATTTAACTTTTAAATATTTCATCTCCTTTACGAATTATTTTTTTGCTTTTATTAAATATTGTCGTCTGGGATATTAACATTCACATAAAATAGTTTCAAGTTCATAATTATAAAACACCAAGGGACCCGGAACCAATTATGAACTGTGTTATTTTTGCATGTCTCTGTTTTTAAACGAAAACCTCGTAACTGCAGCTTAAAACAAAATGCAGTTTCCAGGTTTTAGTTGAAAAGTGAAAATGTACTTTCAGGAATTTCATATACGTCTGTTGAACAAATAAAAGTACAAATATCATAGAAAAGTGTAGGCAAAATATTTTGCCTGATTAATATGTCAAAAATGGGACGTCTAGAGTACATACACGGTTTTTTCTAAGATTTGGCCTCGTGACCTTGTTTCTGACCCCAGTTGACCCATTTTCGAACTCATTCCATATTTCTTCTAGACAATAATTCGAACCAAATTCCAGGTTGATCGGGCAAAACGTGCACTCTAGAGTGCATACAATTTTTTTTTCTAAGATGTGACCCCGTGACCTAGTTTGTCACCCTAGTTGACCCAATTTCAAAGTCGTTCGAGATTTTATCAACAATCATTCAGACCATATTTAAGGTTAATCGGGCAAAAAAGCGGCCTTTATATAATGCCTACAATGTTTTTTTCTAGGATTGACCACGAGGCCTAGTTTTTGACCCCCGTTGACCCAATTTCGAACTCATCCGAGACAATCATCCTGGTTAAATTTCAGGTTGATCGGGCAATGAATGAATAGTGTTTTAAGGCCCGTCGACTACTAAGGTCATATTGGGCGCAACAGCAACACATACCTGGATGTACACAAAATTACTGATATGTATATAGTTACATAAACATCCAGAAAGGTAAATTATAGTGACTATATATCTAATTCAAGAATAGATAATGTTACCTTGTATAAAAAGTAATCAATACTATTATTATAAAACAATATCAAAACTAGACAAAAAACAACCATGAACTATGAATAATCCGATGTGAGGACGAATAGACATGGGCTCCTCCCAGATCAGAGAACACCCATGTCCGAGTCCACCCTACCGGAAAATCCACAGAGCAAATAAATATAGAATATTAAACTTAACTAAAGTATCACAGATCAAATATCACAGACTATAATAAAAAGAGCTAAATCTTTCTAAAGAGATTACACTCTTTAAGAAAGTTAAAAATCGACTCAGGCCTCACGGTATCAAATAACGATTTCAAATTATCAACGTTAAAGTGCCTGTTTCTTATGATGGCAAGATCTACACAATCAATGAGTAGATGTTGGACAGTAAGTGTCTCATTACAAGGAATACACTGCGGTTCTACCTCGTTCTTTAATAGGTGCGAATGGGTCAAATGAGTATGACCGATTCGCAATCTGGCCAAAACTAACTCTTCGCGGCGGTCAGACCGAAGACCTGGCAGCCATTCACCAAGTGAAGGTTTAATCGAAAATAATTTATTTCGTTGATTTGCCTGGTCACTCCAACAGTTCTGCCATATATTGTGGATAAAAGTATTAATTAGATATGTCCGATTTTTGCCGATTTGGAGACGGACTAAAGAGAGCGGACTTTCGAAGGGGGTCTTCTCAAAATGCCTGAGCATAAGGTGTCACTCCACTGTTTAATTGACTAGTTAACTAAAGAGGAAAATGGATCAACTATGGGTGTTCACAACTCATCTCAAAATTTTCCTCGGGCCACATGACTAAAATAGAGTTAAAGAACGTGTCTAAGTCTTTAATTCCGTATTAAGAAAAGGGGTCATGAGCACCAAAATCATCGGAACATATTCAAGCAAACGCAACTACCCACTCCATTAACATCAATAAAATGCAACAGTGGCGGGTCTGCCTTTGAGCAGGACTGTATGTAGGACATTTCACGATTCTCTACATACAGAAGCTCTGTGAGAGATGTAGGATATCGAATCTTAACCGGAACTCGTTTTGGTACTACAACATGAAAGAAATGCCGTTGTGAAGTGTCTACATATGCCAAACAAAAATATGCTGTTTCTTTAAACTAGCCTGCTTGATATTTATTCGAACATGGCTGAGAGATAAACTCTTTTTCAATGATTTCGCCCCATTTCCACAAAATTCATTCGACATTACAGAATATCATCACAATATTTCTTTTTTATGTGTTTAGATGGTTATGACATTCATGCAACGGGTATTTTGCAGTTAAATCATGTACTCTCAAACGTATACGATTTATTTGCAGAATAAGGGTTGGTTATGTCTTCTTACCTGTTGCACGGCGGTGGCCGACTAGAAAATACGAGTAATAATACATACTTATCTATTATTTTTTATAGACCATAATAATTAGCCAGAGAATTCCGCATATCATGCGTCCATGTTTTCTTAAGACGCACAACCAACAGACGTTGCCGATAAAAATACAGTTAGTTATCCTGGTTTGATATTTGGTGCATTATACCGTAATGCATACAAGGCGTGCATGTATATAAAGAAACACGCGATAAAATACCACTGGCCTTTCTAAAGTTTAGTAGGCTTGTACACGTGGAAATCGTTCAAATTAAGTTGAAGATATGCTCTGTAACATCATGACCAGGATAAGTCATGCGAAAATGTGTCATGTGCAATAAGAATTTCATACTGTTTTAAGCCCACCCTGAACAGACGAGAGGTAGTTGTCGAAATTTCTATGCGTCTATGCGTCTGGAATCTTTTGCCCGTAGACTAAAATTGCTGCATTTTCAAACAACATACAGTTATGGATTACTGTGTTAAAAGTATCAATGTCAAGAACCGTACATTTAATTCACATATTTTTTCGGGTTTATTATTACTATTTTTTCTAACTTTCATTTCTTACACACCGTTACTATTTAAAAAGACACTCAATTCCGAACTAGTGTTGGGTGTACGAGATCTTACATCGTCGATGTTGATGTCATTTTTTGGAATGTTTTAAATGGGAAGAAACAATTTATTAACTTTTCCGCATCTTAAAGAGTTTACTTGAAATTCGAACATATTGTTTACATACAATGTGTCATTAATACTGATAAGTAAAATACCCCCAAACATACCAGGGGATTATGTCAAAAAATGACATAGGAGGTTTTGCATTTACACCGACGATATGTCAGAATATGCTTTAGGTTTTATTATCATATTCGAATGAATCTTGCATAATTGTCATAGCGAGACAGGAATGTTTGGCTTTCTTCTTTTGAAAGAAATCCAAGGCCGAAGTTATTCCCTAAGGCTATTGTAAATATTTTAACCCTTAAAACTTTCTCAAAATGACACATGTTTCAAAACTAGCACGGACGATAACATGGACGTTGATTGAGTTATAAGTTTTTTGTATTGCACTGAAACTGATTATGGAAAAAAAGAAAAATGTCGGTTGTTAGAATGTCCTTGTTTCGCATCAATGTAGACCTGTTTCATTAGAGTTACAAAAGCCAAAAACTGTTTTGAATTTTTGAAAACGAGTAAATAGACTTATAACAACCTTATTGTAGAGTGACTTTTCTTTTTTAGTTACGTGTGCATGGACTGAATCGATCGATGTATGTCTGAACAGACTTCTCTCATTTCCTGGTGCCACGAAATTTGAAATTGTTTGAGACGACCCCCAGCGAACCGAAATCGGGTGTCCGCTTTCAACATCCGCAAAAATCGGACATGTCTATTAGAGGTTTAAAATCAGTAAAAGGAACTTTAAAAGGTAAAACATCTAGTGACAGCGCGTCCTTGGCAGCCCTATCTGCCTCTTCGTTGCCACGTAGACCACAATGGCTTGGAAGCCAGCAAAAGACAATATCAGTATCTTCATCAGCAGCATAGATACGAGACAGCTTTTCAAGAAGTTTAATTATGATAGGGTTGTCCATTTTCTCGTGTTCCAGCGCTTGCATACTAGATAAAGAGTCAGTGAAAATAATGTAACGCCAATAACCATTTTCAATAATGTGCTCAAGCGCAAGGTCAATAGCCTTGAGCTCGGCTGAGAAAATGGATGAATTATCAGGCAGACGATACTGATATTTATAACCATCCAAGATGGCAGCTGAAGCAACTTTTTCTTCATTTTTAGACCCGTCTGTATAAATATGGAAGTGCATAATGTGTTTTTCCTGTATTTCAAGGAATTTAGTTTTAAATACAACTTGATCAGTTTCAGATTTTTTAGTTGAAGCTAGATCATAAATAAAGGTGGGACTTTTAGACGTCCACAAAGGATCATCTGGAACTTTATGTTCGGCCACGTCATCTAGATCGAAATCTAGAGATTCTATGTCAGCTTTACAACGTAAACTAAAGGGTGGAAGTTCTGATTCCTTCTTTTTGAAGTCCTCTTCGTAAAGAGGTTCAAATACAGAATCATGTGTAGGATTATCTGGATTAGATTTTAATTTCAAATAATAATCCATAGACAACTTCTTTCGACGTAAATTTAAAGACGGTTCGTTTGCTTCAGCATAAAGACTATTAATTGGCGATGTTTTAAATGCGCCCAACGCAATACGTAAGCCTTGATTGTGTATAGAATCAAGCTTGCGCAAGTATGATTGACGGGCAGAGCCGTAAACAACGCATCCATATTCTAATTTAGATCTCACGAGAGATCTATAAAGACGTAATAAAACTTTCTTGTCTGCTCCCCAGTCCATACTGGAGACGACACGTAAAAGATTAAGAGCTTTCTTACATTTATTGCTCAGATATTCAATATGAGGAATGAATGACAATTTAGAGTCAAATAAAAGTCCCAAGAATTTGAACTCTGGGACAACTTCAATACGGATCCCATCCAAAGTAAGTTCTGGATCGGGATGGAGTTTTCTCGATTTACAAAAATGCATACATTTTGTCTTGGTTTTAGAAAATTTAAAACCATTTTCATTCGACCATTTACTAAGGTTGTTTAAAACCTGTTGTAACTGTCGTTCGATAGTTTGCATGTGTTTCGAACGATAACAAATACAAAAGTCATCAACGTAAAGGAAATATTCAATACCAGGGCAAGTAGCCTTTATAATATTGTTGATTTTAACACTGAAAAGGGTAACCGATAGAATACTACCCTGGGGCACACCCATTTCCTGTTCATGAGGATCAGAGAGTGTATCTCCAACCCTGACTCTAAATTGTCGTTCATCCAAAAACGCAGAAATGAAATAAGCAAGGCGACCTCGTATACCGAAATCATGGAGGTCATTCATGATTCCATACTTCCATGTGGTATCATATGCACTCTCTAAATCAAAAAAGACTGAAACAACGTGTTCTTTCTTGATAAAAGCTTCTCGTATAAAAGTCTCGAAGCGAACTAAATGATCGAGGGTGCTTCTTTGTTTACGAAAGCCACTTTGGGCCGACGTAATAAGTTTGTTTTTCTCAAGAAACCATACAAGACGGTCATTGACCATTCTTTCCATGGTTTTACAAACACAACTTGTCAATGCTATAGGCCGGTAATTTGGAGGATTATCAGAATCTTTACCAGGTTTGGGTACTGGAATGACAATAGCTTCCCGCCACGAGGCTGGAAGTATTCCCGTTTTCCAAACACTGTTAAAGATATCAAGTAAACACTGAAGGGATTGGTGTGGTAAATGCTTCAAGAACTGGTAGTGGATGTCATCACATCCAACTGCAGTGTCATGGCATTTCTTAAGGGCTGTTTTAAGCTCCTTAAGAGTAAATTCTTTATTATAATGCTCTGTATTTTTGGATTTAAAATTCAAATTAACTTTTTCTTTTTTTTCTTGATGTTTTTGAAATTCAGGCGAATAATTAGAAGAAGAAAATTTTTTGGCAAAAGTATCTGCTAAAACATTTGCGATGTCAGGCTTAGATGTCACAACGCCATTATCAGAATTCAGATGCCCAACACTGAGCGAAGAGTTCTTGCCACTAATTTTTCGTACCATATCCCAAGTCTTTTTGACAGACGATCTAGAGTTTAATCTAGATACATACTGTCTCCAAGACGTACGTTTACTGCGTTTAATAGTGCGCCGTGCTCTCGCACGTGCAACTTTAAACTTTATAAGATTTTCCTTAGTCGGCCTTAGATCAAACTCTCTAAGAACCGACTTTTGCTTTGCTACAGCCTTCTTGCAATCATCATTAAACCATGGCTTATTTGGATGTTTAGGGTTTTTAGATGTTCTTGGAATTGCCCTTTCTGCAGATGCATATAACAAGGAAGTAAATAATTCTGCAGGATTCTCACAGTCTTCAAAAGCTTGAGGTGTAATGGACTGTTCACAAACAGTTTTGAACAAGTCCCAGTTTGCTTTATGGAGTTTCCAACGTTGTGGTCGCTCCTGTACTGATGGCCCAATTTCCGAAATAAGAATCGGAAAATGGTCACTGCCATGCAGGTCGTCATCAACTTTCCAGTTAAAATCTGGAAAAATTTGAGGACTGCAAACTGTTAAGTCTAATGATGAATATGAACCAGTAGCAGGATGTAGATAAGTAGAGGATTTATCATTTAGAAGAGAAAGATCGTGCCTTGAAATAAAATCTTCAACAATATGGCCCTTATTGTCTGTGTTTGAACATCCCCACAGGGTATGGTGAGAATTAAAATCTCCCATTAAAATAAAAGGCTTGGGTAATTGTTCAATAAGACGATCTAGTTTCCTGCTGTCAACAGGAGAACTAGGAGGAAGATAAATCGAACAAAGGGTAACAGTTTTGTTCATTGAAACACTAACAGCTACTGCTTGCAAAGTTGTGTCAAGCTGGACAGGACGATGAGGAACATTGTTATTCACAATGATGCCTACGCCACCTGATGCTCTGTCACTTCCCGTAAAATTCTTTAAATAACAAGAATGATATTTAAAGGTAAATTTATCCGTATCTTTGAGAAAGGTTTCTTGTAAACAAACTGCTACTGGTTTTTCTTTGGAGACTAATAAATTAAGTTCTTCAAAATTAGATTTGATACTGCGACAATTCCATTGAATAATAGTATTCGCCATGATGGACAGTAAAATTAAAAATATAACACACAGTAATGGAAGTCTGGATTTATTCATTTTTTATTAAGTTTGATGATATTACTACCTGGCTTATTTCTGGAATCTGCATATTCATCCGTTATCATGTCCTCATCGAGGGACCGATAACGGTTATACTGTTGGATCGGATCTTGAGATCCTTTTGGTTGGCGATCAGTGATCACCGGTTTTGAAGGTCTTTGCCTTCGATTTTGATTAGACGAAGTATTATCAACGTGACTTGTAGATGCTTTGTTATCAGACTTGGAGGCTTTCGTGACTGAATTGTCAACATTGGTTTTTGCACATAAAGGCGTATTCGGTTCTACAGATTTAGTAGTGGTCTCTGTTTCAGGAGAAGGTGGTCCCAGATTAGAGGAAGGAAATAGCTTTGATATTTCCTCTCTCTTCTCAGGAAACAAAATGCAAAGCTTTTTGAATAGACCTTTACAGTTCTCACAATCACTGTCATCTTTACTTGTAGCTTTAACTTTAGATGCTTGGGCATATGATGTTATGTTTGAGCGATTTTCGACAATCTTACGTGCTTCAAAGAAGGACAGACCTTCCCTACACTTGACTGTTACAATTTCCTTCTCCCGCTTCCAGTTTGGACAAACACGGGAGGTTGAACTGTGTGCACCGCCGCAATTAACACACTCTTCAGGGTTCTCACACGTGTCGAAGGAGTGAAACTCAGCCGAAGTCCCACAACGACGACAGAGCGCATCCTCTTGACATTTTTTCTCGTGATGTCCATACTTGAAGCATTTATAACATTGAAGTGGGTTAGGAATGTAGATATCAACATTTACTTTGAGATATCCCACTTTCAATGATTTAGGGAGCAAAGCTGTACTGAAGGTCAAGACAATTGTGTTTGTAGGTTTTTTCTGTCCACCTTTAAAGATATTAATCCGCCTGGCTGCCGTGACATGTTGTGAAGCTAGTTCAGTAACTATCTCTTCCTCAGACACTCCCTGAAGATCAGGGCAGCGAATGAGTCCTTTGGACGAATTAAGTGTCGAGTGTTCAAAACAGTGAACAGGGATGTCAAAAAAACTTTTAAGTCGCAGTAAATTGTCTGAATGGGACTTTTTGTCAACCTCTACTAATAGTGCACCAGACTTTAACTTTTTTATTGACTTTGGCTCACCAGCGTATGAAAGTATACATTTGTTTATTACAAAAGGTGACAGTGATGTAAGCGATTTCTGTTCATCTGTAGATTCAATCAATAAAAACCTTGGGAAATTCAAATTGCGTGGTCGATTGTCCGAGTCCGAATCATCATAATCTGAGCGCGTCCTTTTAAACTTTTGGTTCTCCATATTTGAAAATTTGGTATTCATCATCTGGGTCCCCCAACCCGCCACGGAGTCCAACAAGGGGACATGGATAATGGAGCGGATCTCCAGCTCCCCATGCCAGGGATACCCAGATGGTATACTCAAGCCAATCAAATAAACAGGCGCGACAATGACATACGTGACTCATCTCTTAACCAAGACAAGCCATGCATTTCAACGTCGATCATGACATTTAACCAACTCAATTAGCCCATGAGCCTATATAGACGAGGACAAGACACAACTGTAATAACATTAACTGATACAAGAAATAGTATAGCCTGTACAATTAACAAACGAGGGGCGAGATTGCATACGGGTACAAGCAAAATAAAAAAGTCCACGTCTAAAGCGACCAGCCGTTTGCTTAGACCGGGCCCATCTAAGCTCTCGTTTACACCGAAGCCGAGGCCAAAGCCAGCGTGTTGGGAAGCTGGAGAGCCCTGGGCCTCCCTCAACCGACCAGGATCCCCTTTTCCGGCTTACGAGTATCCACTCACGGCCAACAAGCGGGTCCGTTACAGACACACTGTCCTTTGCTTGGGGTCTTACCATTTGCTACAGGACACGGCAGCCGGGATATTTCTAATCCCCCTCCACAGCTGGGGGTTGGTTGATCGGGCAAATCATGGCTTCTAGAGTGCATACAATGTAAAAGTGAACGGACACACGCACGTAAGCATGACGGACTGGCTCAACGTCATGACAATAGCTCGCTGGCCCTCGGCCAGAGGAGTTTAAAATGAGAGATAAGGAGAAATCGCTAATTATCAGCATCTTTACGATTGCCACAAAAATTTTCTCAAGCCTTTTGTATAAAGGACATTTCAATTAGGCTTTGTCAAACGAAACGGTCAAGACATATGCCTTTTTCTGTCCCGATTCATAGCAGTACTAAAGCTATTGACAAGGGGGGTTGTAGGATTGGGTTGTATGGAGTTTTACGTCCCACTAAACAGCTAAGGTCATATGGAGACGGGTCCTCGGTTTAAAGTCTCATCCGAAAGACTCGGAGGGTATTAGGTATATAGGCCTTTGGTACTGTACTATTTCATCTATCGGTTACATTTGGAACACCTTGGATAATGTCCATCAAAGATCGAATCATCGACTCGGAAGTGTGTGTATGAAGAAATGTTAAAAAAATCACATTTCTTAGCCGGAAGTAGCTACGCTTCATAAAGTAGTTTTCGAGGTCATCCAAATGAACAACCATGGTAACTTGCGGAACTTGCTGGTTGTTATCATTCTAAAAAGAGGACACTGGAACTACAAACAATGTATTTCAATATCATTGTCAGCTAATTGTTGACATTAGTCACAGACGAACGTTTTTTAATTGTTGTTCTATTCTATTCTATTCATAGTCTGAAAGAAGTTCTACGACTTGCATCCAAGGTATGATTCGACAGGATTGTCCGCGGTGTTCCAAATGCTATCGGTTATAACACTTTGTTATATGTACTCATTGGAACCGTCTAATCGAGACGATTCCCATGAGTACCAACAACATATGATTTAGACTTGAAATAAGAAAATAAAAATGAGGTCAGCAACTGTTATCTGTAGCTCTGAATTATAAGTAAGATTGTTACCGACATTTTCTTCGGAATCACACTATTCAATGTAGAACATGCACGGTATAATCTGGAACTGGCAACGTTTATAATGTCTAACTAATTTAACCGTCTTCACTAAGGCCGTCAATGAAATTGTATTTATGTATCCATCTTGAAAGCTCTCTCCTGCCCTGAATATTCAACTCCCAAAGGCATTCAGATGCAACTGCAGCTCATTGTCCTCGTGTAATCTTCATTTTATCTTGCCTATGGTTCGGGGTTCCAATTTTGGGCCGAGCAATGTTGGTCCGTTTGCGTCCCAGTGTATGCATTATCCTTTGGCGCGCGAAAAGGGTCTAAAGTCAATATAGCGCTATACCTATAATTAAAATAGGGGTAGACCGCTGAAAAGAGCGGTCGATCGTCATATTTTTATCGGTCTACCGATAAAATATCGGTCTGCCCATAAAATAAGGGTAGACCACTGTTTCAATTAACGGTCTAGTGCTAAAATTACCGGTAGACCGTTATTTTTATCGGTAGACCCCTATTTTTTTCAATAGCCAATCACAAAGCTTGTACTATACAGTCGTTAATATCTCACTTATTTCCGTTGTTTTGACTCATCTAACGAGCCATTTGATTGGCTAATGAGTTTTCGAGCAGAAGGGTAAAAAATAATTATCGGTCTACCGTTAATTTAGCGGTAGACCGTTATTTTGAATAGCGGTCTACCCTTATGTTATGGGTATACCGATATATTTATTGGTAGACCGATAGAAATATGACGGTCGACCGCTATTTTCAGCGGTCTACCCTTATTTTAATTATAGGTCTAGCGCTATTTCGACTTTAGACCCTTTTCGCGCGCCATATTATCCTTCTCTATCGGAAACGTTTGGTCACTGTTGTTTGTCCTGTCTTTCGTCACAAATCTAGTTTGGTGTCTTTACTGATCATGAAGATATGGAAACTGCATTAAAAAATTGGGTCATTACATATGCAGATGTCCCGGGTTAATCTTGCTGGACAATAAGAACTAGAACTGTCGCAAAGCGGACGAATGTCCCCCCCCCCCAATAGGGCCTTGTCACTGAAAAAGTGCTATCAGTCAAAATGTTCTTGAATGAATGAATGAATGAATGGAGTTTTAAGGCCCGTCGACAACTAAGGTCATATTGGGCGCACTCACGTTACCTCACTACAAGATGTATTCGGATATGTATTAGTTACATAAACATCTAGAGGGGATATGATAAAAATACGATATTCTATACAACTGATAAAATTCTAAGCAAAATAACAACACACCATGAATAATCCGACGTGAGCACGAAAGGACATGGGCTCCGCCCAGATCAGAGGATACCCATGTCCGAGTCCACCCGACCGGAAAATCCACAGATCATCTAAATAAATTAAACAAACTGAAATTAACTGAATAAAAATATCATATAGAGGATAAAATAACAATACATCAATAATCCGACGTGAGCACGAAAGGACATGGGCTTCTCCCAGATCAGAGAACACCCATGTCCGAGCCCACCCGACCGGAAAATTCATAGGGCATATAACCTATTAAAAATAACTGAGGGAGTAATGAATGATTAAAAATATCATACGAAATATTGTATAACAATGTACCATGAATAATCCGACGTGAGCACGAATAGACATGGGCTCCTCCCAGATCAGAGAACACCCATGTCCGAGTCCACCCGACCGGAAAATCCATAGAACATATAAGATATCACAGATTAAATATCACAGCTAAATCTTTTTAAAGAGATTACACTCTTTAAGGAAGTTAAAGATTGATTCAGGCCTAACAGTATCAAATAATGTTTTTAAACTGTTAGCGTTAAAATGCCTGCTTCTAATGATGGCTAAATCTACACAATCAATGAGGAGATGCCGGACAGTCAGCTCCTCGTTACAAGGAATACATAGAGGTTTTTCCTCGTTCTTTAATAGGTGCGAATGGGTCAAATGTGTGTGCCCGATTCGCAGTCGTGCCAAAACTAACTCCTCGCGGCGGTCAGATCGAAGACCTGGTAGCCATTCACCAAGTGCAGGTTTAATACTAAACAATTTATTTTGGTGATTAGCCTCGTCGCTCCAACAATTTTGCCATACATTTTGAATAAAACTGTTTATCAGGGGTTTAAAATCGGTAAAAGGGACTTTAAAAGGTAAAATATCTAGTGACAACGCCTCCTTGGCAGCTTTGTCTGCCTGTTCGTTGCCACGTAGACCGCAATGGCTTGGAAGCCAGCAAAAAACAATATCAGTATCTTCATCAGAAGCAAAGAGACGAGACAGCTTCTCAAGAAGTTTCACAATAATAGGATTGTCCGTTTTTTCGTGCTCGAGCGCTTGCATACAGGACAAAGAGTCTGTAAAAATAATGTAGCGCCAATAGCCATTTTCAATGATGTGCTCGAGCGCAAGGTCAATAGACTTGAGCTCAGCAGAGAAAATGGACGAGTTATCGGGCAAACGATACTGATATTTGAAGCCATCTAAAATGGCAGCAGAAGCAACTTTTTCTTCGCTTTTGGAACCATCGGTGTAAATTTGCAAATGAAGCATGTGCTTTTCTTGTACTTCAAGAAATTTGTTTTTAAACACCAAAGGATCAGTTTCCGACTTTTTCGTTGAAGCAAGATCATAAATAAAGGTGGGACTTTTGGACGTCCACAAAGGTACGTTTGGAACTTTATGTTCGGCCACGTCATCTAGATCGAAATCTAGAGAATTCACATCTGCCTTACAACGTAAACTGAAAGGAGGTATAATTGATTCCTTCTTATTAAAGTCCTCTTCATAAAGAGGTTCAAATACAACGTCATGTGTAGGATTATCGGGATCAGATTTAAGTTTTAAATAGTAATCTATTGATAATTTCTTTCTACGTAAATTCAAAGATGGCTCATTTGCTTCCGCATAGAGACTGTTAATTGGCGATGTTTTAAATGCGCCCAGCGCAATACGTAAACCTTGATTATGAATAGAATCAAGCTTGCGCAAGTAGGATTGACGGTCTCCATACTGGAGACGACACGTAAAAGATTTAGAGCTTTCTTACATTTATTGCTCAAATATTCAATGTGCGGGATGAATGATAATTTAGAGTCAAATAAAAGACCCAGAAATTTAAATTCTGGGACAACTTCAATTCGGATCCCGTCCAGAGTCAGTTCTGGATCGGGATGGAGTTTTCTGGATTTGCAAAAATGCATACATTCGGTTTTGGTTTTGGAAAATTTAAAACCATTTTCATTCGACCATTTACTCAGGTTGTTTAAAACCTGTTGCAACTGTCGTTCAATGGTATGCATGTGTTTAGATCTATAACAAATGCAGAAGTCGTCAACGTAAAGAAAATATTCAATACCAGGGCAAGTAGCCTTAATAATATTGTTGATTTTAACACTGAAAAGTGTAACCGAAAGAATGGAGCCCTGGGGAACACCCATCTCCTGTTCATGAGGATCAGAGAGCGTATCTCCAACCCTGACTCTAAATTGCCGTTCATCCAAAAATGCAGATATGAAATAAGCAAGGCGACCTCGTATACCGAAATCATGGAGGTCATTCATGATTCCATACTTCCATGTGGTATCATATGCACTCTCTAAATCAAAAAAGACTGAAACAACATGTTCTTTCTTGATAAAAGCTTCTCTGATAAAGGTTTCGAAGCGAACTAAATGATCGAGAGTGCTTCTTTGTTTACGAAAGCCACTTTGGGCTGACGTGATAAGCTTGTTCTTCTCAAGGAACCATACAAGACGGTCATTGACCATTCTTTCCATGGTCTTACATACACAACTTGTTAAGGCTATGGGCCGGTAATTCGAAGGATTATCTGAATCTTTACCAGGTTTGGGTACTGGAATGACAATAGCTTCCCGCCACGAGGCTGGAAGTATTCCCGTTTTCCAAACAATGTTAAAGATATCGAGTAAACATTGAAGGGATTGGTGTGGTAAATGCTTCAAGAACTGGTAGTGGATATCATCGCATCCAACTGCAGTATCATGGCATTTCTTAAGGGCTGTTTTTAGCTCCTTTAGAGTAAATTCTTTGTTATAATGTTCTGTATTTTTGGATTTAAAATTCAAGTTAACTTTTTCTTTTTGTTCTTGATGTTTTTGAAATTCAGGAGAATAATTAGAAGAGAGGATTTTTGGCAAAAGTATCTGCCAAAACATTTGCTATGTCAGGCTTAGATGAAACAACGCCATTATCAGTATTCAAATGCCCAACACTGAGCGAGGAGTTCTTGCCACTAATTTTCCGCACCATATCCCAAGTCTTTTTGACAGACGATCTAGAATTTAATCTAGATACGTACTGTCTCCAAGACGTACGTTTACTGCGTTTAATAGTGCGCCGTGCTCTCGCACGTGCAACTTTAAATTTTATAAGATTTTCCTTAGTCGGCCTTAGATCAAACTCTCTAAGAACCGACTTTTGCTTTGCTACGGCCTTCTTGCAGTCATCATTAAACCATGGCTTATTTGGATGTTTAGGGGTTTTAGATGTTCTTGGAATTGCTTTTTCTGCAGATGAATATAACAGAGAGGTAAATAATTCTGCAGGATTCTCACAATCTTCAAAAGCTTGAGGTGTAATGGACTGTTCACATACAGTTTTGAACAAGCCCCAGTTTGCTTTATGGAGTTTCCACCTTTGTGGTCGCTCCTGTACAGATGGCCCAATTTCCGAAATAAGAACCGGAAAATGGTCACTGCCATGCAGGTCGTCATCAACTTTCCAGTTAAAATCTGGAAAAACTTGAGGACTGCAAACTGTCAAGTCTAATGATGAATAAGAACCAGTAGCAGGATGTAGATAAGTAGATGACTTATCATTTAAAAGAGAGAGATCGTGCCTTGAAATAAAGTCTTCAACAATATGGCCCTTGTTGTCTGTGTTTGAACATCCCCACAGCGTATGGTGGGAATTAAAATCCCCCATTAAAATAAAAGGCTTGGGTAACTGTTCAACAAGACGATCAAGTTTCCTGTTGTCAACGGGAGAACTAGGAGGAAGATAAATAGAACAAAGGGTTACTGTTTTGTTGAGAGAAACACTAACGGCAACTGCCTGTAAAGTAGTGTCAAGCTGCACAGGGCGATGTGGAACATTGTTATTCACAATGATACCTACACCTCCTGATGCTCTTTCACTTCCCGTAAAGCTTTTAAAGTAACACGAATGATATTTAAAGGTAAACTTGTCTGTATCTTTAAGGAAGGTTTCTTGTAGACAAACTGCTACTGGTTTTTTTTTAGAGACTAAAAGACTAAGTTCCTCAAAATTGGACTTAATACTTCTACAATTCCATTGAATAATAGTATTCGCCATGAGAGATATCAAAATTAAAATTGTACCACAGATTATTGGAAGTCTGAAATTACTCATCTTTTGTTAAGTTTTATAATGCTGCTACCTTGCTTATTCTTTTTGGAATCTGCGGGGTCCTCGGTAATCATGTCTTCTTCAAGACTATGATACCGATTGTATTGTTTAAGGATCCTGGGATCCCTTTGGTTGGCGGTCAGAGACCACCGGTTTTGAAGGCTTAGGCCTTCGATCTTCATTATTACTAGACTTGTTTTCATCATTGCTGATAGAAACTACACTGGCTGACTTAGAACGATCTGTAAATTTAGAGGTGTCGGGTGCCTTTTGTAAAGGTGGTTCCGGTTCTAAAGATTTATGTGAAGTAGAAGTACTCGTTGTAGGAGATGAAGATGATACTGCAGGGTTAGAAGAAGAAGAGGAAGCCACAACAGAATTAGATGAGGGAAACAGCTTTCTTTTCAGGAAATAATATCATTAATTTCCTGAAAAGTCCTTTACAGTTATCACATCCACTGTCTCCTTTACTTGAAGATTGATTAACCTTTGTTGCTTGGGCGTAAGAAGCGAGTTGAGAACGGCTTTCAACAATTTTTTTGGCTTCGAAAAAGGAGAGTCCTTCCCTGCATTTCACAGTGACGATCTCCTTTTCCCGCTTCCAATGTGAGCAAACATGAGAAGTTGACATGTGTGCACCATCACAGTTGACACAATTCATGGAGTTCTCGCAATCGTCGACGTCATGGGACTCTGCTAAATCACCACAACGACGACAACGCTGCTCCTCACTACATCTTTTCTCATGATGACCGAACTTGAAGCACTTGTAACATTGGAGCGGGTTAGGGATGTAAAGGTCTACGTTAACCTTCAAATACCCTACTCTCAATGATTTTGGTAGAATAGCCGTACTAAAAGTTAAAACAATCGTATTGGTCGGTTTTCTCTGTCCACTTTTGTAAAGCATTATTCTCCTAGCTGCAGTCACATTCTGAGACTCCAGCTCAGCAACAATTTTCTCCTCAGACACCCCCTGAAGGTCAGGGCAGCGAATGAGGCCTTTGGAAGTATTCAGGGTTGCATGTTCTGTACATTTGGCCGGAATGTCATAGAATTTTTTGAGTCACAGCAAATTGTCAGAATGTGACTTCTTGTCCACTTCTACTAACAGGGCACCAGATTTGAGCTTCTTGACACTTTTAGGTTCGCCAGCGTATGATACGAGGCACTTATTAATTACAAATGGCGAAAGTGTTGTCAATGGTTTGCTCTCATTAACTGATTCTATCAGCAGGAACCTAGGGAAATTCGTATTACAAGGTCGATGATCCGTGTCCGTGTCGATGTCTAAACGCGTTCTCTTAAAAGTTTTGGAATCCATGGTGAGAAATTTAGGATTCATCATCTGGGTTCCCCAACCCACCACGGAGTCCAACAAGGGGACATGGAAAATGGAGCGGATCTCCTGCTCCCCATGCCAGGGATACCCAGATGGTATACTCAAGCCGACCAAACAAACAAGTGCGGCAAAGATATACATGGCTAATTTCTAAAAATGAAAAACCAATCATGCATCTCAACGCCGACCAAGGCATTTAATCAACCCAATTAGCCCATGAGCCTATATAGACGAAAACAAATCAAGACTATTTATTATAACATAATATTGACACAAGAAAATGTATAACATTTACAATTTCTAGGCAGTGAAAGAGATAGCGAGTTGGAATAAACAAAGTCTTCGTCTAAAGCGACCAGCCGATTGCCTAGACCGGGCCCATCTAAGCTCCCGTTTACACCGAAGCCGGGGTCAAAGCCAGCGTGTTGGGAAGCTGGAGAGCCCTGGGCTTCCCTCAACTGACCAGGATCCTCTTTTCCGGCTTACGAGTATCCACTCACGGCCAACAAGCGGGTCCGCACTTATAACAGACAGTCTGTCCTTTGCTTGGGGTCTTACCATTTGCTACAGGACAGGGCAGCCGGGATATTTCTAATCCCCCTCCACAGCTGGGGGCGCAAAATGCTCTTCACTTAGAGCATGGAAACGGATTTTAAACTAAGTCCAACTGTGACCTTGACCTTTGACCTTGGTGACCCCAAAACAATAGGGCACCTCCATTGGTCATGGGCAACGACTGTGTAAAGTTTCGTGATCCTAGGTCAAACGGTTCTCAAGTTAGAACACGGAAACGAAATTGTAAATTTTGACTACCCCCCTCCCCCTCATTAAAAACTTCAAAGTGGCATAACTGATCCTGATAAAATTTCAAAAAAATGGTCAAAAACTGTGGGAGGAGAAGAGGACACAAGATTATGTCCACGGACGGACGGACGGACGGACGGACAACCTGATTCCAGTATACCCCCCCCCCTAACTTTGTTGTGGGGGGTATAAAAATTCTAATTTTATTTTCTCTAGTCTAAATATAACTCGATACATTGGTGGTGAACTAAAACAATTTTCGCTATTATACATTAGGGCGCTATGTAATTCCGTGTGCTTTTGATGATACAGCTTGCCAACATTGTCCATTACGAAGTCCATACACCAAATGAGAAGAAACAACATCTTGACATCCGTGTTCACGCGGGAGATTTTTGTGACGTTACGTTAAAAATGACGTCCGGAAAAGGGTCTTTTAGAAATAAAAGACGTAAATGATAAGATGTTTGATAAATATGCTTTTATTTGTTCATAGTGCATTTATGTTAACGTAGAAAAACGTATTTTGTGTACTGTGCTTAACCTCAAACACCAAATCTGACGTCACGACCCAATTTAAACGTTGTTAACCCTTTCCCAAACAAGACCTGGTTTTGACGTCCCTAATAGATATGGCTTTGGAAAACATTGAGACAAAAGAAGAAACTGCTGATAACCAGCAGTTTCTCTTTATGTCTCAATATTTTCTTGCCATATTTTTCACAATTCCTATATTTAATAACATCCATTTTGTCTTTTTGGACAGTTCTTTGAAGTGGGTTACCCTAAAATTTTGTTGTTTGGAAAAGGGTTAATAAAGAAGCAGACGCAGGTATTTTTTTTTTTTTTGGTATATTAACAGATCATCTTTACAATCACTCATTGAACAATTGTAAAAAATATGAAATATATAAAAAATATGAAAATCGATTTTTATGCCACCGTGAGTACACAAAATAAACGTAATTGAAAGCCGGTGACGTCACTTTAGTATTGTTTTCAAAGAATACGCATAGTAATTAATCTAATTCAATACTGTCGGATCTATATCAAATATGTTTACCATAGAAAACATTTTATGTATAGTCCTCCAACGATAATCAGATTCCCGCCAAAAATAGAGACCATGCCCATTTGATAATGAAAGGTTACACAGATCAAAACACAATTATCACAATTATCGCAATGAAAACAATGATAATATTGTAAGTATGACTTTCTGAAATTACATGTGTTTGTGGTCTAATGGTTAAACAGTTGGCGCTTTACCTTATCAAAGGAGTTCTTTTTTAACTGTGTGGGTTCGATTCCACACACAGCCGTGTATTTTTTCCCCTTATTTGCGTTTTACTTTTTTGTTTTTGTTCCTTTTACATTTGTAAATAGATATATTCGTTATTTTCAATATAAACCATTGTCAAACGAATCTTTTATGTTTCATGACTTGAATGTTGTCTTAGGCCATAAACCCACTATATAGCACATTATGTATGCGATTTTCCGATATTATCTTATAAATCTGTATAAAATCATAAAGAGTCTGCTTTCTTCTCTTCTTTTTTTTCTAAAATGATAAAACAAAATATATTTGTAAAATAAAATACATTTACCCATCGTTCTATATGAGATTCGAACCCACGTTTGCTAAAAGAAAATGGACGAAGCGCCGGTGCTGTATCCACTGAGCTATCGAGTATGTATATATAAAGCAGCGTAAAATAAAAGATTTTAATCGTATATAACAATTCTTTCTTACCTGTAGGCCGAGGTCATTCTTTGTTTGTAAACATCACATTATCGTTGGAATGCTATACACAAGTACAGTTGTCGCCACATCGTATGGCACGTGTTTATGTTTTCTTTAACGTTCAATTACATTTGAACAAAACATAAACATTGTGCCATACGATGTGGCGACAACTGTAGATATGAATAGGTATAGTCCTCCAACGATAATCAGGTTCCCACCAAAAATATAGACCATACCCATTTGATAATGAAAGGTTAGACAGATCAAAACACAATTATCGCAATTATCACAATGAAAACAATGGTTATATTGTAAGTATGGCTCTCTTCAAGTACCTGTGTCTGTGGTCTAATGGTTACACAGTTGGCGCTTGACCTGAGGAAAAGAGTTCTGTTTTAATTGTGTGGGTTCGATTCCACACATATCCGTGTACTTTTTTTTAATTTTTTTTCACTTATTTGCGTTTTCCTTTTTTTGTTCCTTTCACATTTGTAAATACATATACATATATATTCTTTATTTTCAATGTAAACCATTGTCAAACGTAAAAATAGGCTGAATAAAATTTAAAAATGATGCAAATGCAAGTAGATCTTAAATGAGCTTCACATTGTTTTATGCTTTTCTATGTAGAAAACAGTTTGTGAAATGAAGACATGCTTATGACAAGCAGTTTCATTTTTTCCAATAAATAAATGGAAAAGGTCATGATCTTTTATTTTGCGGGCTGTCTAAAAGCCTCATTATGTGGAAATGGATTAAATGTTTTTTATTCACAATATATAAATTTTAAAGATGCAATACATTACAAAACATAAATTAATTAACAGAGGTGTGGAACTCTTACTGTCGCCAAACGGCAAACATTTAGACTGCTCAATTTTTAAAGTTTTCTAGACTGAATTTGGCGATTTTCCGAAATTATCTTATAAGTCTATATAAAAATCATTAAGAGTCTGCTTTCTTCTCA
This sequence comes from Fragum sueziense, assembly GCA_963680895.1. Lineage (NCBI taxonomy): Eukaryota > Metazoa > Mollusca > Bivalvia > Cardiida > Cardiidae > Fragum > Fragum sueziense. The sequence continues at coordinate 7,168,052 of OY804599.1, read as the reverse complement.
TCTTTTTTTCTAAAATGATAAAACAAAATATATTTGTAAAACAAAATATGTAATTACCCATCGGTCTATGAGACTCGAACCCGCGTTTGCTAAAAGAAAATGGACGAAGCGCCAATGTTCTATCCACTGCGCTATCGAGTATGTCTATACATTGCAGCGTAAAATAGAAGATTTTAATCGTATATAACAAGTCTTTCTTACCTGTAGGCCGAGTTCATTCTATTTATAGCTTTGTTTGTAAATAGCACATTATCGTTGGAATGCTATATAAAATCATTAAAATTGTAGTTGACGTTGATATATTCCACCCTCATTGTTTGCTAACCCTTTGAAAGCGATATACCGGTATTTATGGTCTAGTATGTAGTATCAATACGTATACATTTCTGTGATATATAGGAAGCTTACAGTACGTTTATATAAACACTTGCTTAGATTCCGAGTTTTGACGTTATCGCAGGTATGCCCATTTATATCTACTACACCTGTTTATGAAATGCTACGAAAACTTGTAGAATCATTTAACTCTTTTATAACATATAAAACGACGTAAACGAATGTAAAAACGGGAAAATGACACAAAATTGAACATTAGTTATATAACCTAATCCTAAAAATGAGAGAAATTAACTGGTTTCTGTTTTGACAAGTAGACTCATCTGCTCCAAATGCGAACAATTCAGTGCAATCCAGGTTGCTTGATTTGCACTTGCACTTTCTGGATCCACATTTAGATTTTGTGCAACCACACATTACCAGTTCAAGAAGTGCCAGTAGTGTTGGCACCAATGTTGTCATAACCGGCTGGTATACATCATGAACCTTTGTCCAACCAAAGATTTCAGGATCTGGAATAGGACGACAAGAGGCCACGTCAAATTATGCACTGGAACGCTGCGCGCTTAACAGCTTCCCCAAATGCAACGTTTGTAGGTGGCAATCGCTCAGATTTGTATTGTTTCCTACGAAATAGTCAACACCGAAGAGCTCCCAGTTTTGTGATCTCTGTTGCAGCTAATACAACTGGCTGACAAACTTTTCGAGACGCAAATGTTATTCCAGTTATGTCATGTTCCACAGAGATGGCTTTAAAAAGCATATATATAACATTGGTAGTGATGCCTGTTCAAATGCCTTCCAAAACAGATTTTCGCCTTCCCAGTGAATGACCCTGTGTTATCAGCGCCTGAAAAGGCATGCACGACTGGTATAACTTCGGCTGCGTAATTTCCAATGACATAAGCTACTGCTTTCCAACGTACAGTGCATTTTTCCTCAAACAAAAACGGTGTCTTGAGGTAAAAAATTTGAAATTCGCCTCAAGCATAGCACAAATACATTTGTTTCTGGCGAGTAAATATCAATGAAAATGAAGCCACGTTTGAAGCAGTCAGTTACATGGAGCATAATCTTTCTATCGGCCTCTTCCTGTGAACTTGAAAGACATTTCGTTGAACGTGCAATGTTACGGTATGCTACAACGAAACAACATTGTCTTTCTTTGAGTTTTGTGATGACCTTCTCTGCGAGGTAAACAGCGAGCTCGTCTTTAGTAGAAAACTAGGAGAGAAGAATTGCCATTGACACATTTTCGAGCGGTGTACTGTCTTAAATGTGATACGATACCGCTTGTATCTTGCCCAGTCGTTTCAGGCGTGTTGCGGTTTTCAGAGAAGATGGTCGATCATGGCGATCGAAGATCAGATGCACTTCAGAATAGCCTTCATACTTTGACTCAAGTACAAATACAAAATGATCGCCAAATTGTGAACCTGTTTCGATGCTTTGCTGTTTATGAAGTGCCTGCACTAAGTTTATCGCATCTACTACCGCAACTTCCATGTTCCTTGGACCAAATACAGGCTCGGTGTGATCAGAGGTAACCTTCTCTTTCAGAATCGTCATCAACTGAGACTTGTTCGAATGACGATGAAGTGAACCATCAGCGTCAAACAGTGCTCTTAGGACGATGAAAGTTCATATTTACTGAGGACATTTTCTAGGCTGATTTCCTTTCGAGAATTCGCAACTATCAGAAGCCTTACAAACAGCCCTCTTTGAGCTCAGTAAGCTTGTTTTGTACTTGGACCACAATAGATTTGACAGATGACCTGTACAAACTGAGAGAAGCCTTTGTCATCGTGCCCCAAAACTGTGTTTCATTTGTGCGAAGCCTCTTTGCAATAAAGTTATCCAACACGGTTTGACCTTTACATTCAAGAGCTAGAATGTTACGTTTAACATTTTCAGCCATCACTGCGTTGAATACAATGTGCATGATATCATCACCATCATAAGTGAATGGGTTGAAAAATTTATGTAATGCGTTGGAAAGCTTTTTGACATTTTCATTCTGATATATGAGAAAGGCTTTGTTGAATTCATGATGCGTGTCATGACCATCAGAATGAATATTGGCCATTTGCAACCAAATGGTTCCCGCAAAAATACAGACCACGCCCCTCTTGTAATTACTGTAAAATCAGAAATGTTCGCTAGGGATTAATCTTCGCTATGTTCGCGAATCCAATAAATTCGTAAACATTTAGCCACGTGAACATATTGCCTGTGAGCAAATGCAATGATTAATTCGTATACATTTAGCCACGTGAACATATTGCCTGCGAGCAAATGCAATGATCCTACAAGAACGCACCGTCCGTCCGCCATTACTTTGATTTTCGGAATTGTTTTGGTTTTATCATACAATGTAAATCGAGTAAATAATGCAATCAAACTAGACAAACGACTTTAATGTTCGCATTCTTTACAATTTCCAATAAACCTTCGCTGCGATGGGCCTTGAATACATCAAATATCACCAGGGCTGTTTGGTTACACCTGTAACAAAAGGTATGAAATGTGGTCAATAGAGCGACATACGATTTTGACAGGCATTGTTTGTCAGCAATTAACAGTTATGTTATGCAGTTTTCCATACTTTAAACAAGATCTATTGAACAAATACGGACTGCTGAATGTATTCGATCTGAATTATCGTGATATGATTTTATTAATCTACAGAAGATGAACAGTGTTTGGTATGAAAATGTATTCACGTACATGATTAAAGGATTAAATGATTACAGATTACACGAGACCTTTTTAAACAAGTAGGGGCATCTGGTATTTTTTACGTATCGTGTTATTAATATGAAGACCGGCTGTAAAAATAAAACATAAAACCGATAGTTGATGATAGATCAAGTTAATGATTTTATTTTCGTGAAAATTAAACCACATGGTTCACAGGTTTTGTTTTTCGCAAACTTTTACCCTCGCGAACCACTTCAAATTTAAAAATTCGTAAACTTTTGGCCCAGCGAAAATATCTGATTTTACAGTATAGATTCGACAGATTAAAACGTCGTTATTGCGATGGCATCAATGAAGGTGCTGTAATTTTGCCTCTGAAGCTTAATAGGTTATAAAGGTTTACATATATATACTGAGAGACAAAAGAAAGTATACACATTTTATTTCTCAATATCTCTGTTAATTTTCACGATAGTGACTCGAAATTTTGAACAACATCCTTTTGCTCATAAAGCATTTACACACGGTTAAAAATGTCACCTGGAATCAATCGATTATCCATACTCGTGCTACATGTCGGTTTTGCAAATTTTGCATGTGCGACTTAGTGGAGTATCAATATGCCATTTTTTTTTAAATTTAGCCCCATTTTTCTATGATACAGCATTACACGAAAAAATAAAACACACAAACATGACAATTTACACATAGTCATGTGGATAGGAACACTTTTCGTATTCATTTTCAAAATCCGCCAATAGATTCTTAAGGAATTATATCAAAGAACATTTTTGCATCAAGTCCTCTTTTGCCATGACATAGCGTAAAATTGTAAAAACAATAACAGAATGTACATGGTCAGGTAACTAGAATTATTCTGTGAAAGTTTTATCCAAATTTGTTCATAAATGTAGGAGTTATATCAACTATACTGAGCAAAAATGAAAACTTTACACTTACATTGCTTGTCATATTTCTTCTAAATACAACAAGAAAAGAAATCAAATGAATGTGCTTCGCATTGTTCATGGACTTGGTTGTGCCAAACACTAAACTTTTTGTTGATCTTAATTACAGGGATGAAAAACGGACCCGTTAAGTCTGACAGGGGTCCGTTTTTCAGGTGTACAATTTTAACAGAAATTTTACAAAATTTAAACCCTCCGAAATCCGAGCAGAAGAATGCAAACCTTGCCAGACTGCACGGAGAGGTAGTCTGACAACTTACCAGTCAGAAAATGTAAAGAAGCTTGCATAACACTGTTTAAGCTTTTTAAAAAATGATTTTTGAAAAGCAGAATTTTCGTTATGTTGCAAAGCTTGAAAATTTTATAATGCAATCTCAATAGGAAACTGAAATCGCTATTGCATGGACATCTGGGAACAATCCTAGTCGAAAAAGGGGTCTAATAATCCCCTGTAAGGCCTGCATGATGTTTACACAAAAACAATCGAAAAGCGTGATAAATTTGTGAATATCAAACATTTCAAATTCCCTATTTGTTTATGTAAAAGGGAGATAATTCACAAAATTGACAAATTAGACCTTTATTTTAGAGCTTGCTACAAGTGACAAGAAAGGTTTTTTGTGGTTTTTTTTGGCAATCTGGACATGACAAATTCCGAAAAAATAGTGAATCGTTTCCTGCGCATGCGCATATGTGACGTTAGATGTAACTAGCTCTAAACGCATTAAGGGCCGTTACTCTGATATTAAAGGAGACAAGGCAATGAAATTTCAACCAACCGATCGCTGAAAGCCTGGGAAATAACGTCAAAATATAGTTCAGGCTTTTAGTTCGACACTTTTCCAGAAACAAGAAATCTTCAAGTGTAAAGTTTTCATTTTTGTTCAGTATAGAATGTTTGCATTGATTTTGTGACGTATTTAAGCAACCTGGAAATGGCCGATTTCTGGGAAAATACCTCCTCTCCCGAAATGTCAAGAAACGGATATCGATAACAGGAACATATGTGACTATAAAAATGCATGTTGGCACCCTGTATCATCAAAAGCACACGGGAGCCAATTTCGTTACATAGCGCCCTACTCTATTATACGTTTAAAGTTAAACGAGAATCGATACAAATATTTTGGTTTATTTTAGGGTTGAACAGGTATAACTCATCGGCTATAAATGTAGAGTTGTATACAAACACTTTACTTCTTGTTGTTGATAAATGGCCCAACACAAACACTTTCTCTTTCGAGAATAAACGAGTAAGTGCATTAATTCGCTCGTTTAGCTCAAGATAAATGGTTTGGTAAAGGTTAAAACTATGTATTGGTTTAAATAGTGTTTGTATACAACTCTACATTTATAGCCGATGAGTTATATAAATAAACCATGACCTCTGGACAGACGAGTCCATCTAAGAAGGTAATACAGGTTTTCGGAACCCCTTTGTTTAAATTCAACCGTTGTTAAAATATTTTAAATAGTCTCTGTGGCAAAGTGGGTAAGGTGGTGGTCTCCCAATCCAACGTACTATTTTAGCCAGGGTTCGATACCAGAAAATTCCACTATATTTTTCATGTTTTATTTTTTTATTTTTCGATTTATTTTCTTTTATCTTTGCAGTGCGTCTTTTTCTTTTTATATGTTTCGTCCATGCAAAATATATATATACATTAAAATGATTTCTCTGTCATCAGGGTTATATCTAAATAAGCCTACAAATCAGACATGTCTGACATTAATGACTTAAAACAAATTGCATTACTTTAATTGAATTATCCAGAACTACATGTACTTGCAAATCTATCATTTACAACGGTATCTAAGGTGATGGAAAAATGAATAATAAAATGGTAAAAAGAATAAAAACAAAAAAGGTAAATAAAACGCGACTACGTGAGACTCGAACCCACATCTTCCAACTTGTAATTGTTGGTAATGCTGTTTTTACCACTCGACCACGGTTACTTTGTGTTGATGTCGCAGTAATAAATTATTTAAAAAACACACCGTACAGTATAAACATACAACCCCTCTCATGTGGATTAGTCAACAATTAAAAGTACATTTGAGTCTCAAGGTCAGTGGTGGCACTATATCAGTGTGTTTAAGTTGTTACTATAAATAGTCAAATATACATCCTGCCCCCCCCCCCTTTTCCGTTATCGGCCTAGTCCCTCATTAGTAAAAGAATTTAAATCGTTTATACAACAAGGGATATATATTTTGCGTTTAAATTTGAGTTTATAGATTTGTTTTCTAATGACTATTATTGTCCAGCAAGATTAACCCGGGACATCTGCATATTTAATGACCCCACTTCGGCTTTGTTTTGTTAAGACGCTCAACTAACGGACTTTGCCCACGAAAATTAAGTTGTCCCGGGTTAACCTTGTTGGACAATAACTTGTTCTAAAACCGACCGGGTTTACCGTTTTGTATTGACAAACTGTCGGTGTTGTTATAAAATCTCGTAACTACGGCTTCGATAAAACCGTAGTTACGACATTTTATAACAACACCGACGGAATACATTGATAGCGAAAAAACGTCCCTCGCTTTGGCCGAGTTCACCACCATTTAGGAGGTTAATGTAGAATGCTGACAGAAATACTGCATAAACGCTTTACCCACAGCGAAAGTCGGTTAATACGCATAAGACAAATTCTAATTAAAAGTTCTTCCTTTCAATTTTATAACAATTATTCAGAGACATAACATAACCGAGTTTCTAATTAAGACTACTCCATCTTTTTGATGTGAAAGACAGGTAAAATATCACAAGACTGCTTGTCAAGATCAGTCACTTTTACAAAGCGCTGCTTTTCAACGAAAAACTCAAAACTGCAGCTTAAAAAACTGCAGTTACGAGTTTTCTGTTAAAAAGCGACAAAATGTGCCGACATAAACAAAGGTGGGCCCTTACAGCATTTTTTACCATCGTTGATTCAGTTCGGCCTTCACGTGCACACTGTCTGATTACATTTCATGCTGCTCTCTTAAAAGGTATATGACCCATCATTACAAACACAAATTTCTAGTCATGCCACATGCATCAAATTATACACTCATGTAGATACACTTCAAATAAGTTGATTCATCGTGCCGGATTTCAAGATTATGCTTCAAGAAGAAAATATACTGAAACAAAAAAGAAACGCAACTTCCATTTTAATTCCTTTTTACGCAAAGACATCAAATTAGATTTAAACAAAATATAGTGCATTTAAAGCAATAACATTTCACCTTGTAAAGTACACAAAATCTCATTTGTAGTAAATTCCATTGATAAGAAAACGCACAGTTTACACCGGGCGTCAATACAATTTGACAAAAAAATTTGTATGTAGGTCGAAAAACACAATTTGTTTCGATCAGTTTGGTCCGATATTCGAGTGTTGTGAAGCCCATGCAATTTATTAGAGGTCTCCGTTGCAGCCTTTAACCTATCCCGTAGGTGGGGTTAACCTGATGATACGGTCCTGCCATGACGTCACATCTCTTACACGTCCGCTCCGTGTTCGATCGGTTGTGGTCCCATTGAGAGCCAACAGAGTAAACAGTCGAAAATGTGTCGATTGTTGCTCCATCAATGTCTTGCGACAACATTTTGACTTTTTCAACCAAACAACATCCGTACTTCATATTGGCGCTGGTTTTGGCGCAGCCGTGTTATGCGTAGGGTAGTGAGAAGTGTATGAACGCTTTGACATCTTCTTGGTCTATGTTTTACCTTGTGTTTGAAGAAAATTTGTTTTGATGGTAGTCATTTAAAAACCACGGCAGGGGGATAATCAGTTTTTAACAATTTACCATGTATCATGTGATGAATTTGCGACATTTGAGGAAAATGTCACTATATTTATGCGTATGGACGCAGTTTTATTAAAAATGTACTCAATATCCATTAAAAACATATTTTGTCGAAAATATTACGAAAAATTGGCGTTGCGTATCTTTTTTTTTCTAGTATAATTAACAAATGTCTTTTTACTCGATATTCATATGCAAGGGAGGTAATTTATAACATTTTTGTTAAATATTTCCATAATTATGCATAAACCCATTTATGCCTGTATTTTTATTTTAGGAAAAAAATAGAGAAAACCATGTGAAAACAACAAGTTAGCCTTTAATTTTGTGAAATTTCAATGGAAAAGTATGATTTTGTACGAAAACATTTTTGTCCACTTTAGTGGACGCTAGAATGGGCACATGTAAGTTAACTTATATTTTCCCCCTAAAACTATAATATCCATCATGAAATTTGCAAATATACAAGCACAATTTGTTAATTATACCCCCACCTACGAAGTAGAGAGGTTATATTGGTTTCACCATGTCTGTCTGTCCGTCCGTCCGTCCATCCATTCATCCGTATACTTTTTTTTTGTTTCCGTGCTCAAACTCGAGAACCGTTTGACCTAGGGTCATGAAACTTTACTCAGTTGTTGCCCATGACCCAAGGAGGTGCCTAATATTTTGGGTCACGAAGATCAAAGGTCAAGGTCACGATTGGACTTTGTTTAAAATCCGTTTCCGTGCTCTAAGTCAAGAGTTTGAGTTTATTGGGGTTTTACGCCGTTTTCAACTACCAGGGTCATATCGCGGCGGCTGGAGCACCTACCCATGGATTCCTGTTGTTTCTCAAACCAGTACTACCACAACACCCTTACCGAGCCTCCAGCTGCTCGCCCACTTAGGTTAACGATTCTCTAAGTCAAGAATGAATGAATGAATAGTGTTTTAAGGCCCGTCGACTACTAAGGTCATATTGGGCGCAACGGCAACACATACCTGGATGTATACAAAATGACTGATATGTATATAGTTACATAAACATCCAGAAAGGTAAATTATAGTGACTATATATCTAATTCAAGGATAGATAATGTTACCTTGTATAAAATTAATCAATACTAGTATTATAACAAAATATTAAAACTAGACAAAAACAACCATGAACCATGAATAATCCGATGTGAGGACGAATAGACATGGGCTCCTCCCAGATCAGAAAACACCCATGTCCGAGTCCACTCGACCGGAAAATCCACAGAACAAATAGATATAGAATATTAAACGTAACTAAAGTATCACAGATCAAATATCACAGACTATAATAAAAAGAGCTAAATCTTTCTAAAGAGATTACACTCTTTAAGAAAATTAAAAATCGACTCAGGCCTCACGGTATCAAATAACGATTTCAAATTATCAACATTAAAGTGCCTGTTTCGTATGATGGCAAGATCTACACAATCAATGAGTAGATGTTGGACAGTAAGTGTCTCATTACAAGGAATACACTGTGGTTCTACCTCGTTCTTTAATAGGTGCGAATGGGTCAAATGAGTATGACCGATTCGCAATCTGGCCAAAACTAATTCCTCGCGGCGGTCAGACCGAAGACCTGGCAGCCAATCACCAAGTGAAGGTTTAATCGAAAATAATTTATTTCGTTGATTTGCTTGGTCACTCCAACAGTTCTGCCATACATTGTGGATAAAAGTATTAATTAGAGGTTTAAAATCAGTAAAAGGAACTTTAAAAGGTAAAACATCTAGTGACAACGCGTCCTTGGCAGCCCTATCTGCCTCTTCGTTGCCACGTAGACCACAATGGCTTGGAAGCCAGCAAAAGACAATATTAGTATCTTCATCAGCAGCATAGATACGAGACAGCTTTTCCAGAAGTTTAACTATGATAGGGTTGTCCGTTTTCTCGTGTTCCAGCGCTTGCATACTAGATAAAGAGTCTGTGAAAATAATGTAACGCCAATAACCATTTTCAATCATGTGCTCAAGCGCAAGGTCAATAGCCTTGAGCTCGGCAGAGAAAATGGATGAATTATCAGGCAGGCGATACTGATATTTGTAACCATCCAAGATTGCAGCTGAAGCAACTTTTTCTTCATTTTTAGACCCGTCTGTATAAATTTGAAAGTGCATAATGTGTTTTTCCTGTATTTCAAGGAATTTAGTTCTAAATACAACTTGATCAGTTTCAGATTTTTTAGTTGAAGCTAGATCATATATAAAGGTGGGACTTTTAGACGACCACAAAGGAACGTCTGGAACTTTATGTTCGGCCACATCATCTAGATCGAAATCTAGAGATTCTATGTCAGCTTTACAACGTAAACTAAAGGGTGGAATTTCTGATTCCTTCTTTTTGAAGTCCTCTTCGTAAAGAGGTTCAAAAACAGAATCATGTGTAGGATTATCTGGATTTGATTTCAATTTCAAATAGTAATCCATAGACAATTTCTTTCGACGTAAGTTTAAAGATGGATCGTTTGCTTCAGCATAGAGACTATTAATTGGCGATGTTTTAAATGCGCCCAACGCAATACGTAAACCTTGATTATGAATCGAATCGAGTTTGCGCAAGTAAGATTGACGGGCAGAGCCGTAAACAACGCACCCATAGTCTAATTTAGATCTCACAAGAGATCTATAAAGGCGTAATAAAATTTTTTTGTCTGCTCCCCAGTCCATACTGGAGACGACACGTAAAAGATTTAGAGCTTTCTTACATTTATTGCTCAGATATTCAACGTGCGGGATGAACGATAATTTAGAGTCAAATAAAAGACCCAAAAATTTGAATTCTGGGACAACTTCGATTCGGATCCCGTCCAAAGTGAGTTCTGGATCGGGATGGAGTTTTCTCGATTTACAGAAATGCATACATTTTGTCTTGGTTTTAGAAAATTTAAAACCATTTTCATTCGACCATTTACTCAGGTTATTTAAAACCCGTTGTAACTGTCGTTCGATGGTATGCATATGTTTCGAACGATAACAAATACAAAAGTCATCAACGTAAAGAAAATATTCAATACCAGGGCAAGTAGCCTTAATAATATTGTTGATTTTAACACTAAAAAGTGTAACAGAAAGAATGGAGCCCTGGGGAACGCCCATCTCCTGTTCATGAGGATCAGAGAGCGTATCTCCAACCCTGACTCTAAATTGCCGTTCATCCAAAAATGCAGAAATAAAATAAGCAAGGCGACCTCGTATACCGAAATCATGGAGGTCATTCATGATTCCATACTTCCATGTGGTATCATATGCACTCTCTAAATCAAAAAAGACTGAAACAACATGTTCTTTCTTGATAAAAGCTTCTCGTATAAAAGTCTCGAAGCGAACTAAATGATCGAGGGTGCTTCTTTGCTTACGAAAGCCACTTTGGGCCGACGTAATAAGTTTGTTTTTCTCGAGAAACCATACAAGACGGTCATTGACCATTCTTTCCATGGTTTTACAAACACAACTTGTTAAGGCTATAGGCCGGTAATTTGAAGGATTATCTGAATCCCTGCCAGGTTTGGGTACTGGAATGACAATAGCTTCCCGCCACGAGGCTGGAAGTATTCCCGTTTTCCAAACACTGTTAAAGATATCAAGTAAACACTGAAGGGATTGGTGTGGTAAATGCTTCAAGAACTGGTAGTGGATGTCATCACATCCAACTGCAGTATCATGGCATTTCTTAAGAGCAGTTTTAAGCTCCTTAAGAGTAAATTCTTTATTATAATGCTCTGTATTTTTGGATTTAAAATTCAAATTAACTTTTTCTTTTTGCTCTTGATGTTTTTGAAATTCTGGCGAATAATTAGAAGAGGAGGATTTCTTGGCAAAAGTATCTGCTATAAACATTTGCGATGTCGGGTTTAGATGAAACTACGCCATTGTCAGTGTTCAAATGCCCAACACTGAGCGAAGAGTTTTTACCACTAATTTTACGCACCATATCCCAAGTCTTTTTGACAGACGATCTAGAATTTAATCTAGATACATACTGTCTCCAAGACGTACGTTTACTGCGTTTAATAGTGCGCCGTGCCCTCGCACGTGCAACTTTAAACTTTATAAGATTTTCCTTAGTCGGCCTTAGATCAAATTCTCTAAGAATCGACTTTTGCTTTGATATAGCCTTCTTGCAGTCATCATTGAACCACGGCTTATTTGGATGTTTTGGATTTTTAGACGTCCTAGGAATTGCTTTTTCTGCAGATGCATATAATAACGACGTAAACAATTCTGCAGGATTTTCGCAATCTTCAAAAGATTGCGGTGTTATGGACTGTTCACAAACAGTTTTGAACAAGCCCCAGTTTGCTTTATGGAGTTTCCACCGTTGTGGTCGCTCCTGCACTGATGGCCCAATTTCCGAAATAAGTATCGGAAAATGGTCACTGCTATGCAAATCGTCATCAACTTTCCAGTTTAAATCTGGAAAAATTTGAGGACTGCAAACTGTCAGATCTAATGATGAGTATGAACCAGTAGCAGGATGTAGATAAGTCGATGACTTATCGTTTAAAAGGGATAAATCATGACTTGAAATAAAGTCTTCCACAATATGACCCTTGTTATCAGTATTTGAACATCCCCATAATGTATGGTGGGAATTAAAATCTCCCATTAAAATAAAAGGCTTGGGCAATTGTTCAATGAGTCGATCTAGTTTCCTGCCGTCGACAGGAGAACTAGGTGGAAGATAAATAGAACAAAGCGTTATAGTTTTATTCAGAGAAATACTAACAGCTACTGCTTGTAAAGTAGTGTCAAGCTTTACAGGACGATGTGGAACACTGTTGTTTACAATGATACCAACACCTCCTGAAGCTCTTTCACTCCCCGTAAAATTTTTAAAGTAACAAGAATGATACTTTAGGGTAAACTTGTCAGTATCTTTTAAAAAAGTTTCTTGTAGACAAACTGCTACTGGTTTTTCTTTCGAGACTAGAAGATTTAGTTCTTCGAAATTTGCTTTAATACTTCGGCAATTCCATTGGATAACTGTATTCGCCATGATAGATAATAAAATTAAAAGTATACCACATAGTAACGGAAGTCTGAACATATTCATTTGTTTTTATTAAGTTTGATAATGTTATTACCTTGCTTATTTTTTCTGGAATCTGCATGGTCATCGGTCATCATGTCTTCTTCAAGACACTCAAACCGATTATATTGTTTGATGGGGTCCTGAGACCCTTTTGGTTGGCGATCAGAGATCACCTGTTTCGAAGGTCCAGGCCTTCGATTCTGATTTACTGATTCACGGCTAGATTGGTTGACAGTTTCGTTACTTGTTATTTTCGACTCGGATCTAGGATTTGGTTTTGATACGTTTTTGATAGCTGCAACAGGAGTAGGTGGGGTGTCAGTTGTTACTGTTTGTTCAGGCGTTTTACCAGATGGTTGGAGAGTGTCAGAACTAGAAGAGGAAACTGGTGAAGCTTTAGACGGAGAGAATAACTGTGAAATTTCTTCTTTCTTCTCAGGAAATAAAATACATAATTTACTGAAAAGAGTTTTGCAGTTTTCACAGTCTCTATCCGTTTTGTTTGTATTGCCCTTGGTAGCTTGTGCATATGAAGAATTGAGGTTTATGCGGCTATCAACAACTTTCCTGGCCTCAAAAAATGAGAGACCCTCACGACATTTCACTGTTACAATTTCTTTTTCCCGCTTCCAGTGGGAACATGCACGAGAAGTGGACTTGTGATCTCCGCCACAATTGTGACACTGTGGTGTGTTACTACAATTGTGGTAGTCATGCGTTTCAGGCGATTCACAACAACGATGACATAGATCGAATGCACTTTTACAGTTCTTCTCGTGATGCCCGAATTTAAAACAAGAATAGCACTGGAGCGGGTTAGGTATATACAAGTCGACATTGACTTTTAAATACCCAACTTTCAGTGATTTCGGGAGTAGAGCTGTGTTGAATGTAAGGACAATAGTATTGGTCGGTTTCCTAGAGCCATTATTGAAAATGTGTATACGGCGGGCCGCAGTGACATGCTGTGATGAAAGTTCCTGCACTATTTCCTCCTCCGAAACCCCTTGAAGATCGGGGCATCGGATTAGGCCTTTAGAAGAATTTAGAGTGCCGTGTTCAGTGCATTTGACAGGAATTTCAAAAAAGGTCTTTAGTCTTAGAAGAGTATCTGCATGCGACTTCTTGTCGACTTCGACAAGAAGGGCACCAGACTTAAGTTTCTTCACAGATTTTGGTTCTCCAGCGTATGAGAGTAAACATTTATTTATTACGAAAGGAGAAAGTGTTGTAAGAGCCTTTTCACTACTTGTAGATTCGAGGATTAGAAATCTAGGAAAGTTGCATGATCGATTATCCGAGTCCGAGTCATATTCCGCACGCGTTCTTTTATAAGTTTTAGAATCCATGTTTAGTTTTTTAATATTCATCATCTGGGCCCCCACCCGCCACAGAGTCCAACAAGGGGACATGGAAACGGAGCGGATTTCCAGCTCCCCATGCCAGGGATACCCAGATGGTATACTCAAGCCAATCTCACAACAAGTGCGGCAATGACATACATGGTTAATCTCTAAAACAAAGATCAGTCATGCATTTCAACGCCGATCAAGCCATTCAATCAACTCAATTAACCCATGAGCCTATATAGACATGGACAAATCAAATCAAGTATAAGAGTGTATACAGCGATAATTGCTTTTACGATTACAGTATAAAATGTAGTGTTATACATGTATGAAATGACATGTTTGTAAAAAAAAGGGTCCAAGTCTAAAGCGACCAGCCGATTGCCTAGACCGGGTCCATCTAAGCTCCCGTTTACACCGAAGCCGAGGCCAAAGCCAGCGTGTTGGGAAGCTGGAGAGCCCTGGGCTTCCCTCAACTAACCAGGATCCCCTTTTCCGGCTTACGAGTATCCACTCACGGCCAACAAGCGGGTCCGTTACAGACACACTGTCCTTTGCTTGGGGTCTTACCATTTGCTACAGGACATGGCAGCCGGGATATTTCTAATCCCCCTCCACAGCTGGGGGTTCTAAGTCAAGAACCTATTGACCTTGTACCATGAAACTTAACACAGTCGTTGCACATAACCCAAGGAGGTTTCTTTTATTTTGGGGTTATAAAGGTCAAAGGTCAATGTCACAATTTGACTTTGTTTGAAATTCATTTCTGTGCTCTAAGTCAAGAACCGGTTGACCTAGGATCATGAAAATTTACTCAGTTGTTGCCCTTGACCCAAGGAGGTGCCCTATTGTTTCTGAGTCACAAAGGTCAAGGTCACAATTGGGCGAATATATCTTCCTTCATCTTCCAGCATAGATACAACCACGTAAACTGTATATTTTCTGCATAAAATCAAAAACATGATATTACTATACAAAGAATTTACAGGCACCCTCTCAGTCCCAGCGTCCACTTTAGTGGACAAAATTATTTTCTTCTATAAAACTATGAAAACATATCATTTTTCTCTGGAAAATGTATCTGCATTTACATACAGATGAGGAACATTACAGAATAATAATGAAACAAGAAATAAAAAAATGAAGGAAATAAACATACCCTTTTCCCCTACCCATTTTCAAGTATTTTCTTTTCTCGGTAAAATCACTCCCTTCTCTTATAATATTCACTTTTACCGATACTTTTATTGCTAATGAGCACTTGGATCAGCATTCCCCTGCTTATCAATGGATTATCAATCCAAACAAATGATGAGAACCAGTCTAGAGATAAACATATACGTAAGCATCTACTTACAGACCAAGTCCAGTGTCGTCTTTAGTGGACGCTAAGCACAAATGGGTTAAATGAAAATTCTTAACCGTTGAAAATGCTTATGTTTGTATTTGGAATGGAAATATAACACAGTTAAGGATTTACTGGCATTTTTCAAATTTCGCCTCCGGCTCTTTGGTGCTAATGATGGGTTGTAAACGTTAAGACCGGGAATGACATATCACAACAACATCAATTGCAATTTTTTTCAATAATTCTATTATGATTACCGATCTTGATTTGGTTTGAAATAGAGAAGCTGGGGAAAGCACATAGCAGTCTTTATCAAGACATAATTGGATTGTTAAAAATAAAATGTTGGTAGACTACGTATGTATGCTATCGTGAACAGCACATGGAACCGACGACAGGTGCTCGCTGTAAATAGGCTACAGTTGAGAACATCATGAGATTGACATTAATTCCATTCCATTCCGATCAAAATCATTCCATTCAAACGTTCATTCATTCCGCTCACAAAACCATTCATAGCGATCAATGAACGTTAAAAACGCTCATAGGTTTAATTGGTTGTTATAAAAAGAAGGCATTTCATTGGCTGAAATATTATCGTGGGCGTATTATCGATAAACCTTCATACCTATAATATTGGTAAATTTCCGATATCGAGGTGTTACTATTTTAAGATCACGTTTGATTGGTTGAAAGGTTATGGTGGGCGTGTTATCGATTTTTTAGATACACAAAATCATTCAAAACGCTCATTCCATTCATCCGTTCATTCGCCCATAAAACATTCCCATTCCACTCAGAATGTCAATTTCATGATGTTCTCAACTGTATCATACCGGTATACAGCATAAGAATGAGAACAATGACAAGGCGGAGAACAAGGAGGGGGGTGACCGACGCAGAAATATTACGACAGAGTAGCAACGAGAAAAGAGACTACATATCTACTGTTGTTTTGGGAATAGCCATTTTGCTTTGTATGATTTATTTATTGACCGAGCTTGGTCAGACCCCCCCCCCCCCCCTGGAAATATGCATGATGGAGCCAAGCTTCCCCACCCAGCCCCTTACAAAATGGCTGGTTCCGTGCATGATGAAAAATGTTCACAGGAACAATTCTTAAACGCTACAAAAATCAGTCAAAGTAGACAAGACAGAAACTCTGCTTATCCTTAAACCTTACCTAGCACAACCTACAAAATGGTCCGAAAAAAAAGATAAAGTCAAAGAAATTATCGATCAACTACCGGCAACAGCTAAACAGTTATATCAGACATCGGATTTTAGACAGTTGAGGGACAGAATGTCAACGAAATTGGAGAAGCTGATAAACCAAGATGTTGAGAACATAGATGTTGATATTCGGTACGAAGGTATTGACTTTTTAGGATGCTACCATTTGTCATACACTATATTATACACAAACATTGATGCTGTCCACCCCATGCCAGTCGCGTCTAGTAGGAGCAATGTCGATGAAACGTTATTTAAAGTATGATACCATGATAGATCAACCATTAAAACCAAAAAGCGTCAAAACAAATTAACTCATTTCTAAATGAATCCACTGCATAACGTCTGTTAACATTTATGTCTGTAAATATATTTAGCAGAGCAAGCGTCTTTAATATCAACTAAATTCTTTCAAACAAGACTTGGTTTTGTCGTCTCTAATGGCAATTGAAAGTGCTGATAACCAGAATCACTCATCTAGCCTAAATAGTTTCAGTGTCATATTTTCCTTTAATTACTTTCATTTTGGCGTCGGAAATGGAGCGATCTGAATATGTACTACAATGTTTTTTAGAAAATTGCCCCTCCACAGGATCGCACCTAAAGGAAACGTCGAAGAAAAGCAAAGACAATGCATCTGGTCGATATCATCAGAGAGACTATCAACTAGAAAGTAACAAATTCAATAAGAAAATACCAGTAGTGCTCAGGAAACTTGGTGTCAGTAGCTCAAGAGAAGAATGAATGAATGAATGGAGTTTTAAGGCCCGTCGACTACTAAGGTCATATTGGGCGCACTCACTGTAATTATACCTCACTATAAGATGTATAGGAATATGTATTAGTTACATAAACATCTAGAGGAGAAATGATAAAAATACGATATTCTATAACAGATAAAATTCTATGCAAATTTATAAAACACCATGAATAATCCGACGTGAGCACGAAAGGACATGGGCTCCTCCCAGATCAGAGGTCACCCATGTCCAAGTCCACCCGACCGGAAAATCATATCAAAAAATACAACGCACCTCGCCGAATAATCCGACGTGAGCACGAATGGATATGGGCTCCTCCCAGATCAGAGGTCACCCATGTCCGAGTCCACCCGACCGGAAAATTCATAGGGCATATAACCTATTAAAAATAACTGAAGTATAAATGATTAAAAATATCGTACGAAATATTGTATAACAATGTACCATGAATAATCCGACGTGAGCAAGAATAGACATGGGCTCCTCCCAGATCAGAGAACACCCATGTCCGAGTCCACCCGACCGGAAAATCCACAGAACATATAAGATATCACAGATTAAATATCACAGCTAAATCTTTTTAAAGAGATTACACTCTTTAAGAAAGTTAAAAATTGATTCAGGCCTAACAGTATCAAATAATGTTTTTAAACTGTTAGCGTTAAAATGCCTGCTTCTAATGATGGCTAAATCTGTACAATCAATGAGGAGATGCTGAACAGTCAGCTCCTCGTTACAAGGAATACATAGAGGTTTTTCCTCGTTCTTTAATAGGTGCGAATGGGTCAAATGTGTGTGCCCGATTCGCAGTCGTGCCAAAACTAACTCCTCGCGGCGGTCAGATCGAAGACCTGGCAGCCATTCACCAAGTGCAGGTTTAATACTAAACAATTTATTTTGGTGATTAGCCTCGTCACTCCAACAATTTTGCCAAACATTTTGAATAAAACTATTTATCAGGGGTTTAAAATCGGTAAAAGGGACTTTAAAAGGTAAAATATCTAGTGACAACGCCTCCTTGGCAGCTTTGTCTGCCTGTTCGTTGCCAGGTAGACCGCAATGGCTTGGAAGCCAGCAAAAAACAATATCAGTATCTTCATCAAAAGCATAGAGACGAGATAGCTTCTCAAGAAGTTTCACAATAATAGGATTGTCCGTTTTTTCGTGCTCGAGCGCTTGCATACAGGACAAAGAGTCTGTAAAAATAATGTAGCGCCAATAACCATTTTCAATGATGTGCTCGAGCGCAAGGTCAATAGCCTTGAGCTCGGCAGAGAAAATGGACGAGTTATCGGGCAAACGATACTGATATTTGAAGCCATCTAAAATGGCAGCAGAAGCAACTTTTTCTTCGCTTTTAGAACCATCGGTGTAAATTTGCAAATGAAGCATGTGCTTTTCTTGTACTTCTAGGAATTTGTTTTTAAACACCAAAGGATCAGTTTCCGACTTTTTCGTTGAAGCAAGATCATAAATAAAGGTGTGACTTTTGGACGTCCACAAAGGTACATTTGGAACTTTATGTTCGGCCACGTCATCTAGATCGAAATCTAGAGAATTCACATCTGCCTTACAACGTAAACTGAAAGGAGGTATAATTGATTCCTTCTTATTAAATTCCTCTTCATAAAGAGGTTCAAAGACAACGTCATGTGTAGGATTATCGGGATTAGATTTAAATTTTAAATAATAATCCATTGATAATTTCTTTCTACGTAAATTCAAAGATGGCTCATTTGCTTCCGCATAGAGACTGTTAATAGGCGATGTTTTAAATGCGCCCAGCGCAATACGTAAACCTTGATTATGAATAGAATCAAGCTTGCGCAAGTAGGATTGACGGGCGGATCCGTAAACAACACAACCATAGTCTAATTTAGATCTGACAAGAGATCTATAAAGACGTAATAAAACTTTTTTGTCTGCTCCCCAGTCCATACTGGAGACGACACGTAAAAGATTTAGAGCTTTCTTACATTTATTGCTCAAATATTCAATGTGCGGGATGAATGATAATTTAGAGTCAAATAAAAGACCAAGGAACTTGAATTCTGGAACAACTTCGATACGGATCCCGTCCAAAGTGAGTTCTGGATCGGGATGGAGTTTTCTCGATTTACAGAAATGCATACATTTTGTCTTGGTTTTAGAAAATTTAAATCCATTTTCATTCGACCATTTACTCAGGTTGTTTAGAATCTGCTGTGACTGTCGTTCAATGGTATGCATGTGTTTAGACCTGTAACAAATGCAGAAATCGTCAACGTAAAGAAAATATTCAATACCAGGGCAAGTAGCCTTAATAATATTGTTTATTTTGACACTAAAAAGTGTAACAGAAAGAATGGAGCCCTGGGGGACACCCATCTCCTGTTCATGAGGATCAGAGAGCGTATCTCCAACCCTGACTCTAAATTGCCGTTCATCCAAAAATGCAGAAATGAAATAATGAATGAATGAATGAATAGTGTTTTAAGGCCCGTCGACTACTAAGGTCATATTGGGCGCAACAGCAACACATACCTGGATGTATACAACATTACTGATATGTATATAGTTACATAAACATCCAGAAAGGTAAATTATAGTGACTATATATCTAATTCAAGGATAGATAATGTTACCTTGTATAAAATTAATCAATACTAGTATTATAACACGATATTAAAACTAGACAAAAACAACCATGAACCATGAATAATCCGATGTGAGGACGGATAGACATGGGCTCCTCCCAGATCAGAGAACACCCATGTCCGAGTCCACTCGACCGGAAAATCCACAGAACAAATAAATATAGAATATTAAACGTAACTAAAGTATCACAGATCAAATATCACAGACTATAATAAAAAGAGCTAAATCTTTCTAAAGAGATTACACTCTTTAAGAAAGTTAAAAATCGACTCAGGCCTCACGGTATCAAATAACGATTTCAAATTATCAACGTGAAAGTGCCTGTTTCTTATGATGGCAAGATCTACACAATCAATGAGTAGATGTTGGACAGTAAGTGTCTCATTACAAGGAATACACTGTGGTTCTACCTCGTTCTTTAATAGGTGCGAATGGGTCAAATGAGTATGACCGATTCGCAATCTGGCCAAAACTAACTCTTCGCGGCGGTCAGACCGAAGACCTGGCAGCCATTCACCAAGTGAAGGTTTAATCGAAAACAATTTATTTCGTTGATTTGCTTGGTCACTCCAACAGTTCTGCCATACATTGTGGATAAAAGTATTAATTAGAGGTTTAAAATCAGTAAAAGGAACTTTAAAAGGTAAAAAATCTAGTGACAACGCGTCCTTGGCAGCCCTATCTGCCTCTTCGTTGCCACGTAGACCACAATGACTTGGAAGCCAGCAAAAGACAATATCAGTATCTTCATCAGCAGCATAGATACGAGACAGCTTTTCCAGAAGTTTAACTATGATAGGGTTGTCCGTTTTCTCGTGCTCCAGCGCTTGCATACTAGATAAAGAGTCAGTGAAAATAATGTAACGCCAATAACCATTTTCAATAATGTGCTCAAGCGCAAGGTCAATAGCCTTGAGCTCGGCAGAGAAAATGGATGAATTATCAGGCAGACGATACTGATATTTGTAACCATCCAAGATGGCAGCTGAAGCAACTTTTTCTTCATTTTTAGACCCGTCTGTATAAATTTGAAAGTGCATAATGTGTTTTTCCTGTATTTCAAGGAATTTAGTTTTAAATACAACTTGATCAGTTTCAGATTTTTTAGTTGAAGCTAGATCATAAATAAAGGTGGGACTTTTAGACGACCACAAAGGAACGTCTGGAACTTTATGTTCGGCCACATCATCTAGATCGAAATCTAGAGATTCTATGTCAGCTCTACAACGTAAACTAAAGGGTGGAATTTCTGATTCCTTCTTTTTGAAGTCCTCTTCGTAAAGAGGTTCAAAAACAGAATCATGTGTAGGATTATCTGGTTTTGATTTCAATTTCAAATAGTAATCCATAGACAATTTCTTTCGACGTAAGTTTAAAGATGGTTCGTTTGCTTCAGCATAGAGACTATTAATTGGCGATGTTTTAAATGCACCCAACGCAATACGTAGACCTTGATTGTGTATTGAATCAAGTTTGCGCAAGTAAGATTGACGGGCAGAGCCGTAAACAACGCATCCATAGTCTAATTTAGATCTCTCAAGAGATCTATAAAGGCGTAATAAAACTTTTTTGTCTGCTCCCCAGTCCATACTGGAGACTACACGTAAAAGATTTAAAGCTTTCTTACATTTATTGTTCAGATATTCAATGTGCGGGATGAACGATAATTTAGAGTCAAATAAAAGACCCAGAAATTTAAATTCTGGGACAACTTCGATTCGGATCCCGTCCAAAGTGAGTTCTGGATCGGGATGGAGTTTTCTCGATTTACAGAAATGCATACATTTTGTCTTGGTTTTAGAAAATTTAAAACCATTTTCATTCGACCATTTACTCAGGTTATTTAAAACCTGTTGTAACTGTCGTTCGATGGTATGCATATGTTTCGAACGATAACAAATACAAAAGTCATCAACGTAAAGAAAATATTCAATACCAGGGAAAGTAGTCTTAATAATATTGTTGATTTTAACACTAAAACGTGTAACAGAAAGAATGGAGCCCTGGGGAACGCCCATCTCCTGTTCATGAGGATCAGAGAGCGTATCTCCAACCCTGACTCTAAATTGCCGTTCATCCAAAAATGCAGAAATAAAATAAGCAAGGCGACCTCGTATACCGAAATCATGGAGGTCATTCATGATTCCATACTTCCATGTGGTATCATATGCACTCTCTAAATCAAAAAAGACTGAAACAACGTGTTCTTTCTTAATAAAAGCTTCTCGTATAAAAGTCTCGAAGCGAACTAAATGATCGAGGGTGCTTCTTTGCTTACGAAAGCCACTTTGGGCCGACGTAATAAGTTTGTTTTTCTCAAGAAACCATACAAGACGGTCATTGACCATTCTTTCCATGGTTTTACAAACACAACTTGTTAAGGCTATAGGCCGGTAATTTGAAGGATTATCTGAATCCTTGCCAGGTTTGGGTATTGGAATGACAATAGCTTCCCGCCACGAGGCTGGAAGTATTCCCGTTTTCCAAACACTGTTAAAGATATCAAGTAAACACTGAAGGGACTGGTAAGGTAAATGTTTAAGAAACTGATAGTGGATATCATCAGATCCGACTGCAGTGTCATGGCACTTCTTTAGAGCTGTTTTAAGCTCTTTGATGGTAAAGTCTTTATTATAGTGTTCTGTGTTTTTAGATTTAAAATTCAATTTAACTTTTTCTTTTTGTTCTTGATATTTTTGAAATTCTGAGGAATAATTCGTAGAAGAGGATTTCTTTGCAAAGGTATCTGCTAAAACATTTGCGATGTCGGGTTTAGATGAAACTACGCCATTGTCAGTGTTCAAATGCCCAACACTGAGCGAAGAGTTCTTGCCACTAATTTTTCTTACCATATCCCAAGTCTTTTTGACAGATGATCTAGAATTTAATCTAGATACATACTGTCTCCAAGACGTACGTTTACTGCGTTTAATAGTGCGTCGTGCTCTTGCACGTGCAACTTTAAACTTTATGAGATTTTCCTTAGTCGGTCTTAGATCAAACTCTCTAAGAACCGACTTTTGTTGTGCTATAGCCTTCTTACAATCATCGTTGAACCACGGCTTATTTGGATGTTTTGGATTTTTAGACGTTCTTGGAATTGCCTTTTCTGCAGATGCATATAACAATGATGTAAACAATTCTTCAGGATTCTCGCAATCTTCAAAAGATTGCGGCGTAATGGACTGTTCACAAACAGTTTTGAATAAGTTCCAGTTTGCTTTATGGAGTTTCCACCGTTGTGGTCGCTCCTGTACTGATGGTCCAATTTCCGATACAAGAATCGGAAAATGGTCACTACCATGCAGGTCGTCATCAACTTTCCAGTTAAAATCTGGAAAAATTTGAGGACTGCAAACTGTCAAATCTAATGATGAGTACGAACCAGTAGCAGGATGTAGATAAGTAGATGACTTATCGTTTAAAAGAGAAAGATCGTGCCTCGAAATAAAGTCTTCAACAATATAGCCTTTGTTGTCTGTCTTTGAACATCCCCATAAAGAATGGTGAGAATTAAAATCTCCCATTAAAACAAAGGGTTTGGGTAATTGTTCAATAAGACGATCTAGTTTCCTGCTGTCAACAGGATAACTAGGGGGTAGATAAATGGAACAAAGGGTAATGGTTTTGTTGAGAGAAATGCTAACGGCAACTGCTTGAAGATTTGTGTCCAGATGAACAGGACGGTGAGGAACATTGCTATTTACAATGATTCCAACACCTGCTGAAGCTCTTTCACTTTCCGTAAAGTTTTTAAGATAGCAGGAGTGATACTTTAGCGTAAACTTGTCAGTATCTTTAAGGAAAGTTTCCTGCAAACAAACTGCTACTGGTTTTTCTTTGGAAACTAAGAGGTTAAGTTCCTCAAAGTTTGATTTAACACTGCGGCAATTCCATTGTATAATAGTATTCGCCATAATGAAAAAAGTTGTTAATAATATACCAACAAGTATTGGAAGGATGGAATTATTCATCTCTTATTTAATTTGATGATTGTGTTTCCTTGCTTATTTTTACTGGAATCTGCATTATCAAAATCATCGGTTACCATATCTTCGTCAAGACAATGGTACCGATTAAATTGTCTTATCGGATCCTCGGATCCTTTGGGCTGGCGGTCAGAGACCACCGTTTTTGAAGGTTTAGACCTTCGAGCTTGACTAACATTATCATTTGATGCACCACTTGTTTCGGATTTGGACTCGGAAGTCAAATTTTGTTTCTGTCGAGATTCTATAACTGGCGAAGAATTAGTCGTTTTACGTACGGAAGTCTTCGGGTCGGGGTTTTGAGGTTTAACGTTATCAGCTTTCGGAGGTGCAGAAGGTACAGATGCAGGAGGTAAAGGTGTTTTAGGGGAAAACAACTTTGCTATTTCCTCCTTCTTTTCGGGAAACAACAAAATTAGTTTTCCAAACAGGTCTTTACAATTTTGGCACCCATTTTCATCCTTATTAACGTTTGAATTTCCTTTAGCTGTGTTAGCGTACGAAGGGATATTAGTGCGACTGTCAACTATTTTACGTGCCTCATAAAAAGAGAGGCCTTCCCTGTATTTAACAGTTACAATATCCTTTTCCCTCTTCCAGTGTGAACATTCACGAGAGTTTGAAGGATGTGCCTCACCGCAGTTGTGACACTTTGGTGTATTACTGCACATGCCGAAGTCGTGAGTCTCAGTTGACTCACAACAACGACCACATACAATTTCCTTTTGACAATTCTTCTCGTGATGTCCGTATTTATAGCAGTTGTAACACTGGAGAGGGTTAGGTATGTAAACATCAACCTTCACCCTCAAATATCCAACCTTTAAACTTTTAGGAAGTATAGCCGTACTGAATGTCAAGATGATGGTATTCGTTGGTGTTTTAACTCCTTTTTTGAAAATAGAAATTCTTTTTGCAGCAGTAACGTTCTGCAATGCCAGCTCTGACACAATTTCCTCCTCAGACACGCCCTGAAGATCAGGGCAACGAATGAGGCCTTTTGAACTGTTCAGAGTAGGATGTGCAGAACACTTTACCGGGGTTTCAAAGAACTTTCTGACTTTGAGTAAATTATCTGCGTGTGATTTCCTGTCTACTTCAACTAGGAGAGCACCAGATCTTAATTTCTTAATCGATCTGGGTTCACCAGCATAAGACAAAATGCATTTATTAATCACAAAGGGCGACAATGTTGCCAACGATTTACCATCATCTTGCGATTCAATGATCAAAAACCTAGGGAAATTCGTTTGCATTGAGTGTTTTCCGAGTCCGAGTCAATTTCACTGCGCGTTCTTTTTAGCTTTTGTGTATCCATGTTTGAGGTTTAAAAATTCATCATCCGGGCCCCCACCCGCCACAGAGTCCAACAAGGGGACATGGAAAATGGAGCGGATATCCAGCTCCCCATGCCAGGGATACCCAGATGGTATACTCAAGCCAATCAAACAAACAAAAGCGGCAAAGACATACATGGCCAATCTCTGAAATAAAGACTCATCATGTATTTCAACGCCGATCAAGCCATTCAATCAACTCAATTAACCCATAAGCCTATATAGACAAGAACAAATCATATCAAGTATGAAAATGAGTACAACAACAATTGCTATTACGATTACAGTATAAAATGTAGTGTTATACATGTATGAAATGACATAAATGTACAAAAAAGTCCAAGTCTAAAGCGACCAGCCGATTGCCTAGACCGGGTCCATCTAAGCTCCCGTTTACACCGAAGCCGAGGCCAAAGCCAGCGTGTTGGGAAGCTGGAGAGCCCTGGGCTTCCCTCAACTGACCAGGATCCCCTTTTCCGGCTTACGAGTTTCCACTCACGGCCAACAAGCGGGTCCGCACTAATAACAGACAGTCTGTCCTTTGCTTGGGGTCTTACCATTTGCTACAGGACAGGGCAGCCGGGATATTTCTAATCCCCCTCCACAGCTGGGGGCGCCGTGTAGAATAATATAGAATAGAATTTAGCAAATCTTACGGGTTGCCGAATCTTACGAACTCTTTATTATACGACACCGTACATTTTGTTTACGTTTGCAATGTCTGTTGCATCGCAAAGTTAACCATTAACTTATGATTTACTGTTATTATGGATAGTTCATTGTGTTTCACTACCTTATTTAGACTTCCAACATTTATTTGATAGTTCTACAATATAGGAAACTGCCTGTACATACATGTATACAGCTTTGTTTTATCAACAGTAAGAAACGGACTATGAATAGCGAAATCACTCATTTTGAATACTTTGTTGTATTTTACTACCTTGTTTAGCCATGTGAATCAGAGAAGTACCAATACATGGAAAGGGAATCATGTAATTAAGGGTTAAGTTATCTCCGTGAACCGTGTTTGTAGGTTTTCTCCAAAAAGGGATTTGACCTACTGGGTTGTGAGTGAATCACTCTTTTGATGCTCAAAGTAGGGAGTGATCACTCTTTTACCCTAAATATTATCTGGAGCTCTGTGTATATACATGTATCTATTTTCCCCAAAGTAGCCCCTCTCCTTATTTCTATGACGTCATATGACTAGAGTAAGTAACGCAAAGTCATGACGTCACAAATCGACACTCGTCTGATTTGAGGCACACCACGGGGAAAATATTTTCAATGATAACATATTATTATTATTATTATTATTATTATTATTATTATTATTATTATTATTATTATTATTATTATTATTATTAAGTACCGCATTTACGTATATAGCGCTTTTATCATACGAAAGTACGTTCAAAAGCGCTTTACAAACACAAAATCTACTAAAATATACATCGCACTAGATCTAATAGGAAATATCATACATACGTTATAAGAATTATATGAGTAAAAATTATGAACCGTGAAAAACGACACACATAAAAGGAAAATCAGTGTTTAATTTCCATAAATCTGCTTAAACAAATAAGTCTTTAAGTATTTCTTGAAACATGAAACAGTAGAAACAGCTCTTATTTCGGATGGGAGAGAATTCCATAATACTGGAGCAGCACTCATAAAACTGCGGTCCCCATACGCTTTAGTACGGCGTTTCGGTACTACAAGTGTTGTGCCATTTGACCCGGATCTAAGTTCACGAGATGGTTTGTGTATCATTAAAAGTGATGTGATATATTCTGGGGCTTGTCCATGGAGAGCTTTAAATGTATAAGTCAGTATCTTAAATTGAATTCTGTGCTTTACAGGTATCCAATGCAACTCTTTCAAAACTAGTGTTATCACGGTGGGTAATCGATATATTCAGAGCCACTGGCTCCGCACTTAAAGCATTATACTAGACTTCCGGTCCACGTGCGGCTCCGAAGTTATTTGCAGATTTTGGTAAACAACAAAAGGTAGGTGCTGGCTTTTTTTGCTTTTCTTTCTTCTTTGACTGACTCTAATCACAAAAATGCAATGCTATTCGATGCCTACGATATTTTCCCCTTGAAAAACACACAGGATATTAAGCAACACCTCTTATCTTTTTCGGAATCACTTTCATTCCGAGATAAACTGTACAGAAAACTAAAGGAGTCGGGTGATATCTTTCTGTAAAAGTGTATGTTTTGAACCTGTTTGACTGAGTGTTGCTGTTTTAAGTATGGTTATTTGTTAATTGAACAAGTTCAACGTCCCTCGAAATGTCACCAGACAAAATCATAGAAAAAATACTGGAAAAGGGTGCGGCTCTGATTATGTACTTAGGATCTGATTATGTAGGTTGGCTATGATTATGTACGTTGGCTCTGAAGTTGTTGACAAACAACTTTTCTGTTTGTCTGGATGAATATTAATGAGGTGTAATAAATGACTTTAAAGGTATGTATGATCATTTACAGATGTCATGATTTTATTTACAGATGGAGAGAAGGAAATACTCATGCAGTATTTGTAACAAAGTATTTGCACGACAATCAAGTGCCAAGTTCCATGAACACAATTTACATGAACAAAGTGTTGAACATACCAAGTATACAGTGTGTAATAAAACGTTTGCAACAAAACAATGTAGAAGACGACACGAGGCAATAATACATCAAAACATTAGGTCCGAAAGTCTTTGTCCTGTGTGTGACAATCGGTTCGCACACAAGCGATCGTTAAAAGCCCACGACCAATCGGTACGCAATGGCAAGAGATCAGTTTGTGAGATTTGCGGCGAGAATATCGTCGTTTTAGCTGCAGTTACGAAGTTTTCGTTGAAAAGCGACGATGTCAAGTTTTTGACTCAATGCTTCCTCTTCAGATGTTTCTTCAAGCTGTTTGAGTATGCAAATTCCTCGCCGCAAATCTCACAAACTGACCTCTTGCCATTGTGTACCGATTGGTCGTGGGCTTTTAACGATCGCTCGTGTGAGAACCGCTTATCACACACAGGACAGGCAAACCCTTTCGGGTTTACACCACCACATTTCTATTTGTGCTCGTTCAGTGACCACGAGTACGCAAATGTTGCCTCACATTCAGGGGTTGGAAACTTCAGTTTCTCCTCCCCATGATCTGATCTCATGTGGCCCTCGAGATTAGATTTGATCGCGAACTTTTAGGAACAAACACCGCATTGGAATGGTCTAACGTTTTTATGTATTATTGACTCCTGTCGTCTTCTACATTGTTTTGTTGCAAAAGTTTTATCACATTGTACACTAAGTATGTTCAACACTTTTTTCAAGTATAAATGTGTTCATGGAATTTTGCACTTGATTGTTGTGTAAATACTTTGTTACAAATACTGCTCGAGTATTTCCTTCTCTCTATCTGTAAATAAAATCATGACATCTGTAAATGATCAAACATACCTTTAAAGTCAATTATTACACATCATTAATATTCATTGAACCAACAGAAAAGTTGTTTGTCAGCAACTTCAGAGCCAACATACATAATCATAGCCAACCTACATAATCAGAGCCGCACCCTTTTTCAGCATTTTTTCTATGATTTTGTCTGGTGACATTTCGAGGGACATTAAACTTGTTCAATTATCAAATAACCATACTTCAAACAGCAACACTTAGTCAAACAGGTTCAAAACATACACTTTTACAGAAAGATATCACCCGACTCCTTTAGTTTTCTGTACAGTTGAGCTCGGAATGAAAGTGATTCCGAAAAAGATAAGAGGTGTTGCTCAATATCCTGTGTGTTTTTAAAGGGGAAAATATCGTAGGCATCGAATAGCATTGCATTTTTGTGGTAAGAGTCAGTCAAAGAAGAAAGAAAAGCAAAAAAGCGAGCACCTACCTTTTGTTGTTTACCAAAATCTGCAAATAACTTCGGAGGCGCACGTGGACCGGAAGTCTAGTATAATGCTTTAAGTGCGGAGCCAGTGGCTCTGAATATATCGATTACCCACCGTGGTTATATGATGACGTCTCGGTGATCTGATGATAATACAAGCTGAAGTATTTTGGACTACCTGTAACTTGTTCAGGGTCTTTTGGGGTATTCCAAAAAGTAAAGAATTGCAGTAATCCAACCGCGATGTAACGAAAGATATAACAAGAGACTTAGTAGCGTCATCATTTAGATATTTTCTAATATGCCCGATTTGGCGGAGCTGGGAATAACAGGATCTACAAACACTGTTTATATGCGATTCCATGTTCATATGGGAGTCAAAAAAGGCACCAAGATTTCTGCAAGACTTCACCGATTTTACCTCGGAACTGCCAACTTTAATTGACATGTTTTCTATTTCATTCGAGTGTTTTTTGGGTGCAAAGACAATAAGTTCAGTTTTATCTGCGTTGAGCTTGAGCATGTTACGGTTCATCCAATCAGTGATTTCGTCCAAACATAACTCAACACGCCGGACAGCTTCGTCCCTCGAAACATTGTTATTTGGTTTGAATGACAGATAAAGCTGAGAGTCGTCCGCATAGAAATGATGTTCAAGGTCATGCTTTCTGCAGATCATACCGACTGGCTTTGTATACATGACATAATTCTTAGGCCCAAGCACAGAACCTTGGGGAACACTGTATTTCATGAGTACTGGGTCTGATTATGATCTCAATATGTCATTTTGAACTTTTAATAGAGCAGTTTCGGTTGAATGAAATTTTCTATATGCAGACTGGTGAAGTTCATGTAATTTATTTTCGGACAAGTGTTGTTCTATTTGAACGTCTACGACCTTTTCGAGCACTTTTGAGACGAAAGGTAAATTAGAAACAGGTCGATAGTTCTTCAATTCATTCTTGTCTAAACCGGGTTTCTTTAACAACGGTTTGACATGCGAACTTTTAAACAGTCTAGGCACATATGATGACTCCAATGATAAATTTATTAGCTTTGTAATTAGGTCAGCAAGATCATCAATGCAGAGTTTAAGAAGCCATGTAGGGATTGGATCTAGCTTACAATTTTTGTTTGGAGATTGAAGTATGATGCGCTTCACATCCTCCAGGGCAACCGGTCGAAAATTCGTTAGAATATTTGGTAATGACTTTTCAATGTCTGATGATTATGGTGGTGGTGATGACGGTGTACTTGAATTAATTCCATTTCGTATGGTTTCAACTTAATTGACGAAGAAATCACTGAATTTCTGAACCAGGGATTGAGTAGATGTATCAGATGGTAAAATAACGTCGTTTGATGCCCCAAGAAGGTAACAAGAGATGTTTGTAAAACATATATGCCCCCTCATGGGCCTACATTTGATGTAGGTCAAAGTCCAAGGTCAAGTTAACAAGGTCCAAGGTCATGGTCAAATATGAAAGGTCTTGGTAGGAGGTGTCTATGTGTGAAATATCAAAGCTGTATATGTAAAAGTAAAATGAAACATAGGCCAGGTTAAAGTTTTTAAAAGTAGGCCATATGCCAAGGTCAAGGTCATGGTCAAATGTGAAAGGTCTTTGTTGGAGGTGTCCATGTGTGAAATATCAAGGCTGTAGTTGTAAAAGGACATGATATATATGCCTGGTTTCAGTCTTTTTAAAAGTAGGTCAAACTCCAAGGTCAAGGTTGCAATATTCAAGGTCATGGTCAAATGTGAAAGGTCTTGGTAGGAGGTGTCTATGTGTGAAATATCAAAGCTGTATATGTAAAAGTAAAATGAAACATAGGCCAGGTTAAAGTTTTTAAAAGTAGGCAATATGCCAAGGTCAAGGTCATGGTCAAATGTGAAAGGTCTTGGTTGGAGGTGTCCATGTGTGAAATATCAAGGCTGTAGGTGTAAAAGGACATGATATATATGCCTGGTTTAAGTCTTTTTAAAAGTAGGTCAAACTCCAAGGTCAAGGTTGCAATATTCAAGGTCATGGTCAAATGTGAAACGTCTTGGTAGGAGGTGTCTATGTGTGAAATATCAAGGCTGTAGGTGTAATAGGACATAAGATAAAGGCTAGGTTAGATATTTCTAAAAGTAGGTCAAACTCCAAGGTCATGGTCCAAGGTCATGGTCAAAAGTGAAATATCTTGGTTGGAAGTGACCATGTGTGAAATATCAAGGCTGTATATGTAAAATGACATGAAACATAGGCCAGGTTAATGTATTATTAAAGTAGGTCAAACACAAAGGTCACAAGGTCCAAGGTCATGGTCAAATGTGAAAGGTCTGGGTCGTAGGTGTCCATGTGTCAAATATCAAGGCTGTATGTGTAAAAGGACATGCTATATCGGCTAGGTTAAAGTTCTTTTTAAAGCAGGTCAAAGTCCAAGGTCAAGGTCACAAGGTCCAAGGTCATGGTCAAATGTGAAAGGTCTTGGTAAGATGTGTCCATGTGTGAAATACCAAGGCTGTATGTGTAATAGCACATAAGATATAGGCCCAGTTTAATTTTTTCTAAAAGTAGGTCAAACTCCAAGGTCAAGGCCACATGGTCCAAGGTCATAGTCGTATGTGATAGGTCTAAGTCGGAGGTTTCCATGTGTCAAATATCAAGGCTGTATGTGTAAATGGACATGATATATCGGCCAGGTTAAAGTTTTTTAAAAGTAGGTCAAACTCCAAGGTCAAGGTCACAAAGTCCAAGGTCATGGTCAATTGTGAAAGGTCTTGGTAAGATGTGTCCATGTGTGAAATATCAAGGCTGTATTTGTAAAAGGTCATGAGATATATGCCGGGTTTAATTTTTTTTAAAGTAGGTCAAACTCCAAGGTCAAGGTCACAAGGTCCAAGGTCATGGTTAAATGTGAACGATGTTGATAGGAGGTATCTATGTGTGAGATATCAAGGCTGTATGTGTAAAAGGACACGAGATATAGGCAAGGTTAAGAATTAAGTGTAAAAATCAACAAAGGGCAATAACTCAAAAAATTTGATCAGCAGAGTTACGGTTCTTGCGCACTGCACCTCTCCATAATGAAATCTATTCACCTGTAAAGTTTCATGATTCTACCTTACATATTTTTTGAGTTGTGCTCCGGACAAGAATCAAGTTTGAAAATCAACAAAGGGCAATAACCCAAAAAATATGATCAGCAGAGTTACGGGTCTTGTGCACTGCACCTCTCCATAATGAGATCTATCCACCTGTAAAGTTTCATGATTCTACCTTACATACTTTTTGAGTTATGTACCGGACAATAATCAAATTTGAAAATCAACAAAGGGCAATAACCCAAAAATATGATCAGCAGAGTTACGGTTCTTTTGCACTGCACCTCTCCATGATGAGATCTATCCACCTGTAAAGTTTCATGATTCTACCTAACATAGTTTTTGAGTTATGCTCCGGACAAGAATCAAGTTTGAAAATCAACAAAGGGCAATAACTCAAAAAATTTGATCAGGAGAGTTACGGTTCTTGTGCACTGCACCTCTCCATAATGAGATCTATCCACCTATTAAGTTTCATGATTGTACCTTACATACTTTTTGAGTTATGCTCCGGACAAGAATCAAGTTATAAAATCAACAAGGGCAATAACTCAAAAAAATGATCGGCAGAGTTACGGTTCTTGTGCACTGCACCTCTCCATAATGAGATCTATCCACCTGTAAAGTTTCATGATTCTACCTAACATACTTTTTCAGTTATGCACCGGACAATAATCAAGTTTGAAAATCAACAAAGGGCAATAACCCAAAAAATATGATCAGCAGAGTTACGGTTCTTGTGCACTGCACCTCTCCATGATGAGATCTATCCACCTGAAAAATTTCATGATTCTACCTAACATAGTTTTTGAGTTGTGCTCCGGACAAGAATTAAGTGTAAAAATCAACAAAGGGCAATAACTCAAAAAATTTGATCAGCAGAGTTAAGGTTCTTGTGCACTGCACCTCTCCATAATGAGATCTATCCACCTGTAAAGTTTCATGATTGTACCTTACATACTTTTTGAGTTATGCTCCGGACAAGAATCAAGTTATAAAATCAACAAAGGGCAATAACTCAAAAAATTTGATCGGCAGAGTTACGGTTCTTGTGCACTGCACCTCTCCATTATGAGATCTATCCACCTATGAAGTTTCATGATTCTACCTTTAACACTTTTCGAGTTATGCTCCGGACAAGGTTTGGTCCACGGACTGACCGACCGACATACGGACCGACCGACCGACCGACCGACCGACCGACCTTCCTACCGACACTTGCAAAACAATATACCCCCATTTTCTTCGAAAGGGGGCATAATCAGTTACTTTAAACAACTTTTTCTGGTCACGTCCACAAGACTCAATCTTTTCTAAGTAATGTGCTCTTATTGTTGATTTTAGAAGTTTATTTAGAATTGAACTCTGGTTTCGGTACATTTCATGGTGCATGGCTAGATTGCTCTTACGCCACCGCCACCGAAGTTTTCGTTTGAGGTGTTTGGCATCATGAAGATCCTGTGTATACCACGGACACCCAGGTCTCAATACAATAGTTTTAGTAAGTAAAGGGGCATGTATATCAACAAGTGATTGCAATTCATTGGTATAGGCATCCAGTAAAGTGTCCATATCATTGGATTTCGAAGCACAACGCAGTATTTTTTTATTCAGAGATATCTTGTTTAAAACTATCGATATTAATAGAGCCAAGACGTCTGTACGAAACAGTTTTGCTAATCGGGCTAGGCCTTGTTGCCTGTATGCTAAATTCTAACGCGTAATGATCACAGAAAGCAATGCCGTTCTGGTCAGAAATCCCTGGGTCAGTGACTGCCACGTCGGAAAGAGTATTATTAGATTCTCTGGTGATAACAACATCCAAGGTGTGGCCATTTATATGTTTTGGTTGGGAAACATGCTGTTTTAGTCCGCAGGATTCAAGGAGACTTATTAGCTTTGCTGTTTCATGATTTGTTGGATTGTCAATGTGGAAATTCATATCTCCTGTTATAAAGATGTCACTACTAACTGTTGTATACTTTGCTAAAAATGTAGGCCATTCATTGTCAAGGAAATCGATGGTACTTAGACCATTCTCACGTGTTGTAGGGGGTCTATATACAACAGCCA
Source organism: Fragum sueziense (assembly GCA_963680895.1). NCBI lineage: Eukaryota > Metazoa > Mollusca > Bivalvia > Cardiida > Cardiidae > Fragum > Fragum sueziense. The sequence continues at coordinate 7,133,471 of OY804599.1, read as the reverse complement.
ATCGCATGGCATAGCCATTCACAATAATATGGCTGTCCATGTATTCAAAATTCGAGAACAATTTTGACTGACTTGACTCTATAAGGCGGAGGTCAACAGCATTTGAATGTATAACGGCTACGCCCCCTCCTCGTCTACTGGTGCGAGGGACATGACTGATTTGATAACCATCAGGGAGAAGTTCACTAATACATGCCTTATCAACCTAAGCCACGTTTCTGTAAAGGCAACGATGTCCAACTTATTTGAAAGAATGTTATTGCAAATGGATAAAGCTTTATTTTTTACTGATCTTGCATTTAAAGTAACAATTTTTATGTGGTTTATTCGTTTTACTGTCATTTTTTCTCTCTTCGGGTAAATTAAGTTATTAAAATCTGGTCCTGTAGCTCTCGTGTAAATTTTGCTTCTACCACCTCTTTTACCACGTTGGCGTTTCGTTGACTGTAGAGAAGAATTATAAATTTTTAACTTATTTATGTTAGAGCAAATTCTTGGGTCAGGACGATAAAAGAGTCTGTTTTGGAACACATTTAATAAACCGATATCTAACAACTGCTCACGTGTGTATTTATGTGTAACGGTCGATTTCGCTTGATTTGTAGTTAAAGTAGGGCAGGTTTGGGTATGTAGAAAGTCATTAAAAGTTTCCCGTACTGTAAGCGTTAACCTATTTAAAACTGATAAACGCAAATGGGGCGTCCGTGGCCGAGTGGTTAGAGTCGCTGACTCAGGATCACTTGCCCCTCACCTCTGTTGGTTCGAATCCCGCCAGGGACGTATGAACTTTCATGTGAGGAAGCTATCCAGCTGGCTTGCGGAACGTCGGTGGTTCTACCCAGGTGCTCACTTGGGGTCTTCCTCCACCATTCAAAGCTGGAAACAGGTCAAAAGAAGGGAGTTCCTTCCTGGGCACGCCCAGTCTACTACTCGGTCATATGGGCAACCGGCAACCGAGGATAAATAACATAAAACATACAAACATAAACGCAAAGAAAAGCTCTAAACATTATTGCAATACTTTATTAATATGAATTAAAATATCTATATATCAGTAGTAAAACAATGAATTGAATAAAGAAGCTATAAACTGAGAAATAAATGAATAAATTAAGAATTGTAACCTCTGTAAAAATGTCGGCCTCACACGGCGACGCTTTCAGTATTTCAATATCATCGGGTTATGGGAGATTTCTTTTGTTATAGATCACTGGATTGTTTAAAAATGATGGAAGGTGCAGAGGTATTATTAGATTCCATTGTAAAGTTAAAAAAATCATTTTCATTTAATTACTCATTGATTTGATGAAAATATTTAAAGTTGCAGCTTGTCAAACAGGCAAATGGAAGTAAACATACAGTCCCGCAAGAACGACAACTCTGTATTACCGGAATTACGAAAAGACCCAATAGACAAATGGTGTCAACTAGAAAGTGACAAATTAAATGTGTATGACCTTGCATTAACTGACGACTGACATTTTTGTCGCATTGGTGCCACCTTAGACGCTATGTTGCGTTGAAGAAAGTTAGTCCAATCTTCCTGAAGGGCTAATCTCAATTCCATTAGGTTTGTCAGGAGATTAGCTCTACTACGAACACGTGTCTTTAGATACTCCAAGACATGTTTTGAGGAGACATGTCTGGAGATAATGCCTCTTCGAAACTGCTGCTGCACAAATGGCAGAATAGCGGGGCGCCACTGGCGCTGACAATTCTATCAAAATTCACGAGCCTTGTTTTAGCAAACTCTGTTATCCCTGTCCTGATTTAAATGTGACCCGTCACGCTAAAAGAGACCTTATCCGAACTCCAAAAATCCAAATTTTGACAAACTTGTCAGACTCGGCACAGGTCAACCAGATCCCGTATGCGAAAAATGAACACGCAGTAAGATAGGCAAAACATCCCGGATTTAGGAAATTACATAAAAGTGAAAAGCGTCGGCCCTAGTCTGGCTGCGCAGACTGACTAGGGTCGATATTTTTCACACACCCGATAAGGTCCCTTTTAGCGCGACGGGTCACATTAATGGATTCACTACCCCATCGATCTTGACCAATGCCATATGCGCCGTTGTAACGATCATTTGTACGATGCCAAACTGTGACGACCATCAGCCTTGGATAGTTGAATTCTATATTCGTCAGTAGTATATGTGGCGGTTTGGGGGCAAACAAAGATGACGTAATCGCTGTCATATCGATACCATATATGGCAACTCATTAGCATATAAGGATATTTCTACTTTTAGAACAGCGGCCATTTTGAATGACCTACTTTTTTGACAGTGTTAAAAATAGATATGACACGATTTCTTTTTTTAGACGATCATTTGACCTTCTATTTTTAGACAGCCATGACCTATTAAAAATATAAATATTTAGAAAACGATAAGGTTACATGTTTACAACAAAGCTAAAAGATACATAATGAAGTCTACCTGTTATCCATTTAACGTCCTTCGTTGAAATGAAATTTTACGCGCATAATCGCACACAAAAGTACGTGTTATCCCTTCAACGTCCAAACTAGAAATGACTAAAAATGAATGTACGCATGTGTCGATTCATGTCCAGACACGTTCGCAACAGGTGCAGTTGACGTCATAACGAGCGATGCACTCGGTAATTGACAGCTGACCTAGTACATATTATATAATACCCATGACAGATGAAGCACTGGGTAAATGACAGTTGACATCGTACAGTTGACGTCATAGTCTAGACATTTTTGACAGATGAAGCACTGGGTAAATGACAGTTGACATCGTACAGTTGACGTCATAGTCTAGACATTTTTGACAGGCGAGTCACTCGGTAATTGACGGCTGACCTAGTACAGTTTATATAATACGGGTGACGCAATGTCTGGCCAGCTGACAGGTGTACTATAACGCATACTTTACGGGCAACGTACTGTCTTTTACATAACGACCCTTATCCACGTTTTTGACGTCACTTTTAAAATCTACAGTGCAAAGGCTGGTTATATAATGTGTATAGCCTCGTTTTGATATAGAATGACTAAAAATGTTACAGATTTAGCGACAAAATGAACGTCAAAATCGGTTTTTCGTCTTTTGTGCAACCATTTACGATATCGATTTTGATAATTTTTGTACCAGATGATAGCCCTTCTAAAACTCTTCAAAATTAACCCTAGGTTATCGATTCGATTTTCGACCGTTTCCGAGTTATGACGTAACAGAGATTTTTAAACTTTATTTTCAACTTCGAGTAACCCGTCTAAGTTATATACCGTTGGAAAGGTCTCGACGCGCTGATTCTAAAAATGTTTAGTTTTATATGACTAGCTATCACCGTTTCCGAGTTATACGAGTTTATATAAAGTCACGTGACCTATAATAAAATCAAAAAACGCGATTTCTCGCTTATTTACCAACCGATTTAAATAATTCCGGTACCGTTAGAAAGGTATTCTTATAAGCTTTCCGATCAAAAGGATGACGACACTGTTTTAAAGATATCGAGTTTTAGCACGTTTCTAATAAAGTTTAAATAACCGGTACAAATATCTTACAAATCGAAAAAATATAAATACCTGTTATCCCTTCAACGTCCTCCTTTGAAATGAAATTTTACGCGCATGCTCTCACAAAAATACGTGTTATTCCTTCAACGTCCAAACTAGAAATGATTCAAAATAGAAATTGCGCATGCGTCGATTCGTGTTGGGACAAGACACAGGTGCAGTTGACGTCATAGCATTTTGACAGGTGAGGTAATGGACAACTGACGAACTCGTTTACTGACAGCTGACAGGTACAATTTTTATAACGACGCATTTTTGTCTAGTGACGTACTGTCCGAGAACTGACAGATGTACTATAACGTATTCGTGACAGGCGACGCATTGATAGTTGACAGGTGTAATAAACCACGGACGTTTCCACATTTTGGGGGCGAAATTTATGGTCATTTAGGATGAATCATAAAAAAACAAAGGCAGTTTTATTCTTTATTTCTTTATTTTTATAAAAAATCATTCACAATATTTTTACATACGCATCATGGTTTATTATATACATAAAAAAACAATGTCTTTTAAGCGTCTATACTTCGACACGCGCAATTCGATTTAGACTCAGTATCATCCTCGTTCTTCGGATCAAAATTGTACCCGATTTTTTGCTTAGGGAAAAATTGGTAAGGTCCTGGACCTCTTCACCCAATGTTTCCGGGTGCTCGTATACGTGTCGGCTGGTCCGTTTTCACGCTTGATCGGCATTGTTGCCCTATACCCACTCAATATTTCTTCCGAAATGTTCACGACTCGTTCAATATGTTTCAGCGTTTCTTCTGGGTCTAGTAATGAAAATCTGGATTGGCATACTTTTGTCGCTTAGGGTAGATGTTGACTGAAATATTCTTACGTTTTCGCTTCTGAGGCGTTTCGCTCTGTTCAGCCTTCCTACGTTCAAATTCCGATTTAGCCATTTCAACCGCTTGGGCTACGGGCGTTACCAACTTGAGTGTTGGTTGTTGTTTCATTTCCGCTAGTTTTCTTAGACGAGCTCCGCTGCCTACGATATATCGAGCTTTGTGATCGGGTTTAACGCAACCGTCTCTCAAGGCCTTGAAATGTTGATACCATTTCTCCGGGTCATCTACATAAGGCACCCATTTCTGTCGTTTATAATCGTATACCTCTATGGAACCCATAGTAATTTCCGTCACAGCGTATGTCCGTTGTCCACTATACCGGGAAATGCTTCTTTGTTCTTATGTATGCTGTGGGAATCCGCCGAGATAATCGTATCTTTTCTATAGAACACTCGTTCTTACTCATTCCTTTTCGTCGTCTTCCTCACTTTCATCATTTTCGTCAACCTTGTCAGCGTCTTTCACATTATAGTCCGGCCATATTTCGGTAAATAGATCTTTTCTGAGTTTAATCGCCTGTCTTACAGATTCGGCAAAATCCATTCCGTGCTCCTTTCTGAGAGTCTTTGCCGATTGCAAGATTTGCGGTTGTACGGATCCTTCTTCTAAGCGGTGATAATCGATAAGAAAATCCGCGTATTCTAACCTTAGCCGCTTACGTAGATTCGGTAAAAATTCATTCGCGCTTCTGGCCATAGCACCCCTACGGGTATGACCCTCATCCATGTATTCTTTGAATTTTTCGACGAACTGTTCCCAAATATCCTTTCTAAGCGGCTCTTGAAATCGCGAGTTCCATATTTCTTTACGCGTACTTCGTTCTCGCAAATCCGCTTTATATCTTTTACCAGGGGGTCCCATCGAGGGACGCCTCTTCACAGTTTCTTCGTCAATCGATTCCGTATCACTATCACTGTTATATCGTTTATGACCCGTTAAAGGTAGTCTTTCTTCAGTATCGTCATCGGAATCGTTTTCTGACTCGGGCATTTGTTCAAATATGTCGGTACGAAAACGGTCTTTTTCTGACGTTGTCGATTTCAGATCGACTACCAAATAGCCGTGGCGTCTAGCCGTCGCTCGCTCAAATACTTTCATAAATATCCCACTATTCGAGGTGTATATTCTCTTTGCCAATGTAGCGACTTGTTGTCTGTCAATAGGATTATTGAATAGGACCAGGTATTGCGTGTTGAGAGCGATATCTCGGCAAGCTTTGCCCTGTGGGAATAGGTTCTCGGTTAGGTAGATTACTGATAAATTCCTATGGTGACTTCCTTTAGTAAAAAGATCGGCAATACGCTGGTCGAATTTAGCTTCCGTCATCAGATCGTCAAAAATAATGAGATTCTTTTTACTAACATCGAAATAGTCCCTACTACTTAAAAAGTCGGGGATACCGGGACTGAATTCTATCCAAGGTATCGTTCGCTGGATTTCGTCGTAAAGGGGTTGCCACTGTCCGAAACACCATATTATACGTTCGACAGGTTCTTTGATCATGTTGGAATGTAACATTTTTCTAGTCCATTCAGTTTTTCCGCTACCACTCGGTCCGCTTACTACCATCGTGAATGGATGTTGAAACTTCATTTTTTCGGAAGCCGAAATTCGCGTCTCATCGACCCCTCCTCCGTGTTTATTACTTTGGTGTCTACGCATGTTGTCAAGCCTCGAGAATGATATATGACAAACTGGACAGTTATGCATTTTACGTAGCCGTTTGATTCGGCCATTCGCACGCACGTGTGTTCAGGTCATTCTTACGAACTTAAGTCCTCCTCCTCCTCCTCCTCCTCCTCCTCCTCCTCCTCCTCCTCCTCCTTCTCCTCCTCCTCCTCCTTCTCCTCCTCCTCCTCCTCCTCCTCCTCCTCCTCCTTCTCCTCCTCCTCCTCCTCCTCCTCCTCCTCCCTCCTCCTCCTCCTCCTCCTCCTCTTCCTCCTCCTCCTCCTCCTCCTCCTCCTCCTCCTCCTCCTCCTCAATTCCCGCCCCCTCCTCCTCCTCCTCCTCCTCCTCCTCCTCCTCAATCCCCCTTCTCCTCCTCCTCCTCCTCCTCCTCCTCCTCCTCCTCCTCCTCAATCCCCCTTCTCTTCCTCCTCCTCCTCCTCCTCCTCCTCCACACTTAAGTTCGTAAGAATGACCTGAACACACGTGCGTGCGAATGGCCGAATCAAACGGCTACGTAAAATGCATAACTGTCTAGTTTGTCATATATCATTCTCGAGGCTTGACAACATGCGTAGACACCAAAGTAATAAACACGGAGGAGGGGTCGATGAGACGCGAATTTCGGCTTCCGAAAAAATGAAGTTTCAACATCCATTCACGATGGTAGTAAGCGGACCGAGTGGTAGCGGAAAAACTGAATGGACTAGAAAAATGTTACATTCCAACATGATCAAAGAACCTGTCGAACGTATAATATGGTGTTTCGGACAGTGGCAACCCCTTTACGACGAAATCCAGCGAACGATACCTTGGATAGAATTCAGTCCCGGTATCCCCGACTTTTTAAGTAGTAGGGACTATTTCGATGTTAGTAAAAAGAATCTCATTATTTTTGACGATCTGATGACGGAAGCTAAATGCGACCAGCGTATTGCCGATCTTTTTACTAAAGGAAGTCACCATAGGAATTTATCAGTAATCTACCTAACCGAGAACCTATTCCCACAGGGCAAAGCTTGCCGAGATATCGCTCTCAACACGCAATACCTGGTCCTATTCAATAATCCTATTGACAGACAACAAGTCGCTACATTGGCAAAGAGAATATACACCTCGAATAGTGGGATATTTATGAAAGTATTTGAGCGAGCGACGGCTAGACGCCACGGCTATTTGGTAGTCGATCTGAAATCGACAACGTCAGAAAAAGACCGTTTTCGTACCGACATATTTGAACAAATGCCCGAGTCAGAAAACGATTCCGATGACGATACTGAAGAAAGACTACCTTTAACGGGTCATAAACGATATAACAGTGATAGTGATACGGAATCGATTGACGAAGAAACTGTGAAGAGGCGTCCCTCGATGGGACCCCCTGGTAAAAGATATAAAGCGGATTTGCGAGAACGAAGTACGCGTAAAGAAATATGGAACTCGCGATTTCAAGAGCCGCTTAGAAAGGATATTTGGGAACAGTTCGTCGAAAAATTCAAAGAATACATGGATGAGGGTCATACCCGTAGGGGTGCTATGGCCAGAAGCGCGAATGAATTTTTACCGAATCTACGTAAGCGGCTAAGGTTAGAATACGCGGATTTTCTTATCGATTATCACCGCTTAGAAGAAGGATCCGTACAACCGCAAATCTTGCAATCGGCAAAGACTCCCAGAAAGGAGCACGGAATGGATTTTGCCGAATCTGTAAGACAGGCGATTAAACTCAGAAAAGATCTATTTACCGAAATATGGCCGGACTATAATGTGAAAGACGCTGACAAGGTTGACGAAAATGATGAAAGTGAGGAAGACGACGAAAAGGAATGAGTAAGAACGAGTGTTCTATAGAAGAGATACGATTATCTCGGCGGATTCCCACAGCATACATAAGAACAAAGAAGCATTTCCCGGTATAGTGGACAACGGACATACGCTGTGACGGAAATTACTATGGGTTCCATAGAGGTATACGATTATAAACGACAGAAATGGGTGCCTTATGTAGATGACCCGGAGAAATGGTATCAACATTTCAAGGCCTTGAGAGACGGTTGCGTTAAACCCGATCACAAAGCTCGATATATCGTAGGCAGCGGAGCTCGTCTAAGAAAACTAGCGGAAATGAAACAACAACCAACACTCAAGTTGGTAACGCCCGTAGCCCAAGCGGTTGAAATGGCTAAATCGGAAGTTGAACGTAGGAAGGCTGAACAGAGCGAAACGCCTCAGAAGCGAAAACGTAAGAATATTTCAGTCAACATCTACCCTAAGCGACAAAAGTATGCCAATCCAGATTTTCATTACTAGACCCAGAAGAAACGCTGAAACATATTGAACGAGTCGTGAACATTTCGGAAGAAATATTGAGTGGGTATAGGGCAACAATGCCGATCAAGCGTGAAAACGGACCAGCCGACACGTATACGAGCACCCGGAAACATTGGGTGAAGAGGTCCAGGACCTTACCAATTTTTCCCTAAGCAAAAAATCGGGTACAATTTTGATCCGAAGAACGAGGATGATACGGAGTCTAAATCGAATTGCGCGTGTCGAAGTATAGACGCTTAAAAGACATTGTTTTTTATGTATATAATAAACCATGATGCGTATGTAAAAATATTGTGAATGATTTTTTATAAAAATAAAGAAATAAAGAATAAAACTGCCTTTGTTTTTTATGATTCATCCTAAATGACCATAAATTTCGCCCCCAAAATGTGGAAACGTCCGTGGTTTATTACACCTGTCAACTATCAATGCGTCGCCTGTCACGAATACGTTATAGTACATCTGTCAGTTCTCGGACAGTACGTCACTAGACAAAAATGCGTCGTTATAAAAATTGTACCTGTCAGCTGTCAGTAAACGAGTTCGTCAGTTGTCCATTACCTCACCTGTCAAAATGCTATGACGTCAACTGCACCTGTGTCTTGTCCCAACACGAATCGACGCATGCGCAATTACTATTTTGAATCATTTCTAGTTTGGACGTTGAAGGAATAACACGTATTTTTGTGAGAGCATGCGCGTAAAATTTCATTTCAAAGGAGGACGTTGAAGGGATAACAGGTATTTATATTTTTTCGATTTGTAAGATATTTGTACCGGTTATTTAAACTTTATTAGAAACGTGCTAAAACTCGATATCTTTAAAACAGTGTCGTCATCCTTTTGATCGGAAAGCTTATAAGAATACCTTTCCAACGGTACCGGAATTATTTAAATCGGTTGGTAAATAAGCGAGAAATCGCGTTTTTTGATTTTATTATAGGTCACGTGACTTTATATAAACTCGTATAACTCGGAAACGGTGATAGCTAGACATATAAAAATATACATTCCAGCGCGTCGAGACCTTTCCAACGGTATATAACTTAGACGGGTTACTCGAAGTTGAAAATAAAGTTTAAAAATCTCTGTTACGTCATAACTCGGAAACGGTCGAAAATCGAATCGATAACCTAGGGTTAATTTTGAAGAGTTTTAGAAGGGCTATCATCTGGTACAAAAATTATCAAAATCGATATCGTAAATGGTTGCACAAAAGACGAAAAACCGATTTTGACGTTCATTTTGTCGCTAAATCTGTAACATTTTTAGTCATTCTATATCAAAACGAGGCTATACACATTATATAACCAGCCTTTGCACTGTAGATTTTAAAAGTGACGTCAAAAACGTGGATAAGGGTCGTTATGTAAAAGACAGTACGTTGCCCGTAAAGTATGCGTTATAGTACACCTGTCAGCTGGCCAGACATTGCGTCACCCGTATTATATAAACTGTACTAGGTCAGCCGTCAATTACCGAGTGACTCGCCTGTCAAAAATGTCTAGACTATGACGTCAACTGTACGATGTCAACTGTCATTTACCCAGTGCTTCATCTGTCAAAAATGTCTAGACTATGACGTCAACTGTACGATGTCAACTGTCATTTACCCAGTGCTTCATCTGTCATGGGTATTATATAATATGTACTAGGTCAGCTGTCAATTACCGAGTGCATCGCTCGTTATGACGTCAACTGCACCTGTTGCGAACGTGTCTGGACATGAATCGACACATGCGTACATTCATTTTTAGTCATTTCTAGTTTGGACGTTGAAGGGATAACACGTACTTTTGTGTGCGATTATGCGCGTAAAATTTCATTTCAACGAAGGACGTTAAATGGATAACAGGTAGACTTCATTATGTATCTTTTAGCTTTGTTGTAAACATGTAACCTTATCGTTTTCTAAATATTTATATTTTTAATAGGTCATGGCTGTCTAAAAATAGAAGGTCAAATGATCGTCTAAAAAAAGAAATCGTGTCATATCTATTTTTAACACTGTCAAAAAAGTAGGTCATTCAAAATGGCCGCTGTTCTAAAAATAGAAATATCCTTATATGCTAATGAGTTGCCATATATGGTATCGATATGACAGCGATTACGTCATCTTTGTTTGCCCCCAAACCGCCACATATACTACTTTCGTCCATTGACGTCACCAACGCAAACGTGTTTTTCTGTTCCTGGGGTTAGTCCCATGGCATTATAAGGACGCCTGGAGGACAAACCTTCTACTAGACATTTACACACCTAGATCGATTACGGAATAAGGAATACGGAATACGGAATATAAAAGGGGGTCGTTCAAAAATATTCGAGTTTTACCAATTTTATATTAAGTTTAAAATGATGACTTTCAAGAAGACCTTTTAGAAGCCTAACATACATTCCATGTATTTTTATGCCAAATTGTCTCTCTGTCTGTATTCCTTTGGCATACAATTTCTAACGGGGCGGATTTGGTGCAGCAGTGACGGGCTAGACTTGTAACACAGGGGTCGCACGTTCGATCAGCCGCCTTCCCGTGCTGTCGGATGAGGTTAAACCGATAATTAGTCTCCATATGACTTTGGCTGTTATATGAGACGTAAAGCCCTATTTATTTCTTACAATATCTAGACGTTTTCTGCGCTGCGGACGACACAATTGTTGTTCATTAGGATACATTTTCTACAGTAGAATATTGAATGCCATCATTTTCTTATTTTGTCTCATAATTTTCCAATTATTAGTCCCCTACCGGCGAAGCCGAAGGGGACTTTAGGTTTGCACTCCGTCCGTCAGTCTGTCTGTCTGTCCGTCCGTCCGTCGGGTGAACTAGTATTCTAGACTTTTTTCTAAACGCTGGTAGCTAGTGAGCTGATTTTTGAGTTACAGAACAAAGTTGAGTTTCGGACTTTTTTTCTTCAGGTATTGAGCTGATTTTTGGGAAGCAAATTTTGCAAAATTTGCTTCTCTTTGCATCCGCCTTTCTCTGCAATTTAATATCATTCTCTGCATACCATACAACATCTTCCAGTCCTCCTCGCTACAAATAGTTCTATCAAAAGCAAAGATTAATGAGTCAACAGTCATTCGAATATTCAATATGTAAGTCTGAAGTTATACATGTAGATATTGAATTGTGTGACTGAAAATGAAACATTGAATTAATCATGTCTCTAAGAGAAGAAAAGACCGATGTAGTAATTTGCTTTATTATGGTTCAAAGATCAGTCCAATTGCCTTCCTTGTAGATGGGTCAGTCAATTTACTGAACTATGAAATATATTCAAAGCTATAAATAGATGCATGGAATCAAAGTATTCAAGGTATTCAAATAGATAATCAAAGTACCTAATCAAAGTACTCTGCGAATAAAAGTATTCAGGGTATTCAAATAAACACAGACACTGTTTCAAATTTTTAACCGTGACCTGAGTATGAAAAGAGCAAACAAAAGGTCACGTGGTCGTTTTACTATATAATTCATTTGGCAAGTCGTTATTTTCACGCGAGCATTATTCAATTATTCTGCCTAACAATTAAGAATCTTTTCTACAGTCATTTACATTAATTATTAGAGTTTTCTGTTACATGAATATTTTTGCAGCTTTGATTGAAAAAAGGAAAATTGTTTGGCTTGTAATGATTCGTACCCTGTCTCCATCGCCCATGACCACCATGCAAGTTCAGGATGATCTACTGCTTTTGACAAGCAAATAAAATCAATTTGCAGAAGCAAGTGAGCCTAAGTACTGCCCAAGTATGAGCGGTAATATTTTGTATGTGTTTGTGCTCTAGATTAGAGCCAATAATGGACAGGTCACAGGATGGATTCCCAGCCTCGGAGCGTGGACAATTATAAATAAACTTATGGCTGAAATATTGTTGAGAGGTGTTAAATTAAAAAAGAAACGATAAGAAAAAATGTTTTAAACCTTTACCAAACAAGAAATGTTAATGTTTTGACTGTCAAGGGCGGATCCAGGATTTTTTCAAGGGCGGGGGTGTCTAGCCCAAAAGATGGCTTTAAATTTGTAAATTGTGTAACGTTATATACTGTACTAACGTTGTATAATCAAAATTCGCTTTTCGGCCTATTCCAGGCGGGGTCCGGACCCTAGACCCCTTCTAGATCCGCCCTTGACTGTCTTACAGAGATCGTTTCAAAAATTTCAAGAGGCAAAATAATGAAATACTTTTAATCAGCATTTTCTCCTTTTGCCTCAAAGTTGTCTGTAGATACTATATATTAGGCCCCTATGTACACGAAAAAGGGTGGATCCAGGATTTTTTCAGAGGGAGTCCAAGTCCCAGGGGGGGGGGGGGGGGTCCACGCCCAAATGATGACTTAAATGTGTTAAATTATATATCATAGCGTTATATGAGGTGTGTCCATAAAATACGTAGACAGGTCCAGAATAATACGAAATAATTGCATGATCTATTTAAGATTTACACCAGCGTGTGCAGAATTTTAATATAAATATGTGTACCAAATTTTATGAAAATACACGCAACAGCTACAAAAATACACATGGAACAAACAAGTAAAAAACCATACACGGGGCACTTTGACGTCGTTTACGACGTCGACATTACAACTTTTCAAAGTACTCTCCACCCGCGTTCACGCACTTCCTATGTCTGTCCACCGATTTGGTATACGTTTCGCGGAACCACTCTTTCTTGTATGAGCCTACAGAGGAGCGAACAAAGTACTTTAGTTCGTCTAAGTCGGCAAAACGTTTGCCTCTCAGATCCGTCTTTAATCGCGGGAAAAACTGCAAAGTCCATAAGCGCACAGTCTAGGCTGTAAGGTGCGTAATCGCTTCGCCGAGGTCTTCCCGGTCTAGTCTGGTCACAAATATCTTCCAGTCCATCCGTAAACCGTCTATGCCATTTAAACACTAGCGCTCTGGACACGTCAGCCTTGCCTCGCTGCATAAACTTGAATGTTTCCGTTGGTGTCATGTTCGCACCGACACAGAATTTAATAACGGCGCGTTTTTCTTCCGTCATAGCAGCCGGTTGCTTATTGCTTATAACGTCTCCTGGCAAGTTGTTGACGTTCAAAACGTCAAATGATGTCACTGCTGAAGTGAGTGTATTTCCCGGGTATTTTTAAAAAAGAAACTTGCGACAAAAGACTAGTTTTATTTATTTTTATTTTCAAATATCTGAAGTGCCCCGTGGTAGCGTTATGCTGTTGCTATGGTGACGGTTTTGCTTGTACGTACTTTCGAAAACAATATAAAATGTAGCAGAAGTATTTAAGAATAAATGGACCTTTAAATCGATAGTGTTTTGGGATCGATAAAACTACTATTTGGTGGAAAACTTTGGTTGTCTGCGTATTTTATGGACATACCTCGTATTGACGCTTTAATAATAGTCAACATTCAATTTCCGGCTGATTCCAAGGGTTTGGTCCGGACATCCCGACCCCGGCCCCCACCTTTAGATCCACCCTTGCACACACAAAAATCCTACTTTCAAGGTGCCCATTCTGTTGTCTGCAAGAGCTTCCAAATTAACTTAAGTGTCGTTTAGGAAACGGTTTAAAAGCCGCTGTCAAACTTGAAAAGTCTAAATAATTTGTCGTTTGGGAAATGGGCTTTAAGAGCAATGCTTTTATTATCAAATTGATGTACCATAATGAATTATCTACATAAACCTTTCGGTACTGATATTATCATCTTCACACTGAAAATGGCAAGTTTCGTACATTATTATTTTTTTGTTGTTGTTGTTGTTGTTGGGGAAGGTGGTTTACGTGAAAATGACAGTTGAACGTGACGGCTCGGTCCTCAAAAGATCCGTGGATACTTCCGGAGGGTCAAAAATGACTTCAAGTGAAAGTTTTTTTTCGGTGAATGTGAACGCTTCCCACTTTCGTTTTGCACTTAAAAATATTTTGGCTCGAATGTTTGAAGAAACCACTGGATTTGGAGCAGAGTGAGTTAGAGCCGGGAATAACCATCTCAAAGGCGCGTTCCGTGCACTTTATCTCGTCAAAATCCGTAGCGTATAAGCTGAGAAATTAAACAAAACATACCTTGAAGCGGACGATTTTTTCGGTGTGAACGCTTCCCAAAAGTCACGTGGGTTACCCACCGTGTTTAAGGTATACAGTCCATCATTAAAACACCACTTTCTAGGCATACGAAATGCATCAGTGATCACAATTGCACGTACTTGTAAATACACTTAACATAAGTTGATTCACCGTGCCGGATTTCAAGATTATGCTCCAAGAAGAAAATAATTTAAAGATATAATTTTACTCTATATTCATATGCAAGGGATGTACATTGGAATGGAAATGCAACAAAATTTAAGAATAACTGGCACTTTTCACATTGCTTTGAATTTACAAAGACTATGCATTATAATCTATTGCACATATCAACCCTTTTCCAGGGAATTGCCTTATTTGAATTATGCATACGCATACAAAGACGACAAAATAGATGTTGACGTAGAAATGATTTTAAATCACATATATAATACTGAGGCAAAAGGAGAACATGCTAATCATTAAAAAAATAATAAAATAAAGCTTTTCTTCCTTTGGCTCGATGTTCTTGAAGCATTATGTATTAGGGAAGTCAAAATTAGGTCTTTTTTGGAATATGTTAACCCCTTCTAAAATAACATTGGATGTTGGATTTTTTCTAAATGTGAAAGCTGCAGCCAGACAATATTGACCCAACTTCAGGAAATGCTGGATATTTGTATTCTTTCCTTATTCGCTTCAATGTTTTTCCAATTAGGTGGTCATATCATATCGATGCTTTTCAACGAAAACATCATGACTGCAGCTTAAAATAAGCTGAAGTTACGAGTTTTTCGTTGAAAAGCGACGATATACTTAAAATAAGTTTTTTTTTTTAATTGTTAAACTTGCAATCGGGGCATTAATACCCATCAATGAAACCGTTACATTTGTAAGAACCCTCTTTATTCGGCTTTCCGCTTCAAAAATCCGTATTCGGTTATCTTTATCGGTAATCGATCTCGGTGTGTAAATGTCTACTAGTATGTTTACAGTACGTGTGCTGTATCAACCTATGTCAAAAAAGAAGAGGGTGAAACCTTGCTTCTTATGATATATCTTCCTTCCGTAAAGTCTGAACCTTCGTCTCAGCTTGCAAAAAGTTTCTTGGTGTAGGCAAAAATACAAATAATAACATGGCTCTGGGCGAATGTGGCCGCTATCCACTTTGTCTTGATTACTATGTAAGTTTTATAAAGTACTGGTGTAAAGTTATACAAATGCCTTTAAACAGGTACCCGAAACAATGCTTCTTAATGTTAAAATGATTAGATGACATTGAAAAACACACTTATGCAACTAATGTTAGAAACATGCTATTTTCTCACGGCTTTGGTTTTGTTTGGATTTCACAAGACGTTGTCAATGTAGATTTATTTATAGAGCAGTTCAAAATAAGAGTTAAAGATATTTTACGACAAAACTGGCATAACCAACTTTAACTTCAAAATGGCAACATTATATACAATATAAATCACTTCTAAATGTCGAATATTATATCTCTAATAACTTTCCTTTTTATCTTAGAAAAGCATTTGCAAAATTTAGATGTTCAAATCACCGACTAAATATTGATTTAGGCAGACACAATAATATATTGAGAGAGGATCGTTTATGTACGTATTGTTATGAGCATTCGTCCATTGACATACTTGATCATGAATATCATGTTTTCTGCGAATGCAAACAATTTGATGGTTTTAGGTTAGTTTTTCTGGGAAAACAACGATTTCAAAATATTGACACATTTCACACGTATATTTCTGTAGAAAATGAATTTCAATTATTGAATATATGTAAATTTGTTCATAAAATATAGCAAATCAGAATTTAAAGTGACGGTCTTATACATGCTCACTCTTTTATGTATTCCTGAAAACACGTCCGTTTTCTCATATCAATAACATTTTATGATGCTGTTGATACGAGAGAACCAATGCTTACTTTCACTCTATAAAACGTTTTAGGTTATTGTATTCATTCCTATTTATTGCACTAAAATTTTGGTTTGATAATCCAAGAGCCATAACAATGTTTATATGTTTTTGTATGTTTGTAAACTAGGCTGCAGGCCTACATTACTTCATTAAAGTTATGTTATGTTATGTTCGACGACGGCCATTCATTTAACTAAGTTCTTCTGTTGGTGACAGTATTTCTTTTCATTTGAATCTCGGCCCCCGAATTGTACATCGAGGGTTTTCATTGCTTCCGGCAAAGTCAATTTCTGTCTTTAGAGACTGGTGAAGATTGTTTAGGGTAGGCAGCTGTTTTCACACTCGGTAGGAATGTCAACCATGGTTTCTTATCACAGTATCGTCAAACCGGACAAGAGTTTGTACGGTCTCTTCTTCGATAGCATTTCAGGTAGAAAACCCATAAGGAAAAACACCACTTTCTAGCCATACGAAATAGTCCGTCTGATGAAATCAAATAAGGGGGCTATTTAAGGAGTTCGCTGCACCCCCTAGGTACCAAGGTTGTTATATACCATTTTAAAGCTTGAAATATGCTGGATACGATGCACGATGTTGTCAAGTCGTAAACCTGTGCAGGTCCCATGTAAACACACAAATATGTGGGTGGGGTAAGACAACACATAAATTATTTGAAATGCATTTGTCAAATAGAAATCATCTTTAACCCAATCACTTAGGAATGTACTCTTTCGAATTCATAAAATCACAATCAAGTAAACCAGAAGAGATATACAAAAGACATTTTAATCAATTTTACGCAGAAATAATACTCATATATTTCGTCAATTTGCATATGGTGGGTGGGGTAATTTATGCACAGTAAAACACTTAGCCACACAAACAAATAATCACATTATTGCTCCATGAAACGTTTGCACAACCGTTTTTAGATTGAATACCACTTATTTAGGTTTTGGTAAAACATCTCTACCCAATATTTTAACAGATTTAAACAAGACACAGTTCTATGCTTCTCTTGAAAATGCCCCCTCTTTCCCTGTATCTTACAGCATAGTCCGTCTAATTCTTTCAAATAAGAGGGCTTTTTAAGGAGATCGTTTCACCCCTAAGAATCGATATACCAATGTTGTTATATACCATTTTAAAGCTTGAAATATGCTGGATACGATACACGATGTTGTCAACTTGTAAACCTATGCAGGTCCCGTGTAAACACACAAATATGTGGGTGGGGTAAGATAACTTATAAATTACTTGAAATACAATTTTCAAATAGAAATCGTCTTAAACCCAATCGAGTAGGAATGTACTCATTCGAATTCATCAAATTACCCTGGAATAAACCAGAAGAGATATACAAAACACATTTCAATCAATTATACGAAGAAATAATGCTCAGATATCTCGCCAATTTGCATGTGGTGGATGAGGTGTTTTATTAACAGTAATATACTTAGCCACACAAACAAATATTCGCATTGATGTTCTTTGAAACGTCTGTATAACCGTTTACAGATTAAATACAACTTATTTGGAATTTAGTAAAACACATTCACTCTATATCTTGACATATACATGTGCATACAAGACACAGTTCTAGACTACCATTGAAAATGCCCCCACCCCCTATATCTTACAGGGGGTTATTGAAGGAGTTGCTGCATCCGACCTCGATGTACCAATGCTGTTATATACTATTTTAAAGCTTGAAATGTGCTGGATACGATGCGAGATGATGTCATGTTGTAAACCTTCGCAGATCCCGTGTAAACACACAAATATATGGGTGGGGTAAGAAATACATTTGTCAAATGTAAATCGTCTTAGACCCACTCTTTTGTAAAGGTTGTTAATCGAATGCATGTCATTATGATTCAAATAACCAGAAGGGATATAGAAAATACATTTGAATTGATTATACGCAGTTTATACACAGAAATAATTCCAGGTAGTCAGTCAATTTGCATATTGTTGCTAGATACATACAAAGTAGAAAACGTACTAGCCACACAAACAAATACTCGTTTTATTGTTTCTTGAAACGTTTGTACAACCGTTTATAGATTAAATACCACTTATTTGGACATTGGTACAACATCTTTACCCAATTTAATAGATATAAACAAGACATAGTTCTATGCTGCTCTCAAATGTCCCCTCTTTCCCTGTAGCTTACAATAATCTCTGCTTTAACCATTCATAGTCAGATAGCAAAACTCATTTTGTATGGATCACCAATCCCTGCAAGAGCATCCACTGAAAATATTTTAGCATTCTTTGATATAAGAGATATATTGATTGGTGAATCACAAAGATTGCACTGTGATATCACTGGACAACACACTAATAATATGATAGCGTCCAAGATGGCGGCCAACAGTAGATATACACATGGAATAGATATATAGAACATTCATTTTGATTCTGACTTGATCTGGAAAATGAATACAAATAATTTTGAGGACAGTAAATATTCACACAAAGATGATTATCTAAACTTTAAATAATGGTTAATAAGAGGGACGTAATTAATTTCTGATTGACCCTTTGGGAGTAAAATAGCTTCATTGGCTTAGCAAAAAGATCCCTTTTGGAGAATCGTTTTGTTAAGTTCATGTTTCCACTTTCTCAAATTATTCTGTAAATTCCTTGATCTTTATCTATCTTTTATAAATTTACTTAAAAAAGGGGCACAATTCAGCTAGAGTGATCAAATGGGCCTTCTATGCCTTTATCGAAGATGTTGCAATTTAACTCATTTAATATTGCACTTTCGAATAAATCAGACCATTGTATCAAGACTTTACCTTCCTCGAAAAATTGCTAAAATGCTTTTTACCCAACCTCGGATACCTACACATGATACTATGTGTTTAAACTCTGTTACAAAATCTTAAAATTCAATTGGTGATACAGCTGACCGAATGCAGTCACTTATTTAGGGAAGATTCAACCAAAACGGTCCTTAAAAGAGAGCGATTATCTGATTGTACGGATCGATGTAACGTTTCGCATGCTTTTCCGTCTGTTGATACAAAAGATTAGTAACTATTTTCGATAGGGGACAAAATGGTATGTGTTAGCTGGGTCTTCGATGATGGTTTTGACCAATAGTTGGCTACACGGTGTTGATCATACGACCTAGGGCATATACGAGTAAGGGATGTTTTACTATATTATAACTCCATGTAAGCATACACCACCATTGTGGTCTCTCGTCATTAATTTGTATGATATAATGTGTGATGTATATCAAAACTAATTTGATTTGGAATACTGAAGGACGGGAATTCAACACTATAAAAATGCAAAACTTGACAAAACTTGATAACACTATGTTACTGATTTTTCACAAAATTGAGGATGATTTGGGCATTGCTCATAGATTTTAATTGCATTGGTTTTTATATATATATATGTATAGTTTGTCTTTATTTTTCGTCATTTCTAAGCTTGTATATGGTATTCTATGTCCATTGCAATTATATATTTTAAGTTGTTTTCTCCATTTATCCATCTGAAACAATCACTTTTGGCTCATCTTCTTAATTTGGTCATTCACATTTTGCTACATCAATTTCTGTACCACAACTAGTTTGTCCTATTCTTTAACGACATAATTGTTACAAACCTTTATTATTTGACGCAAGATCTTTATAATAAAGGTCTTCTTTTTAAGCTTTCCATGGACATTCACACCGAATTCCTGTGATGCTAATAATTATGTCTCGTCGAAATTAGGATTCACAATTTAAAAAAAACTAGCTTTAACAAGTATCATAGTGACAGCAGTAGCTTTAGTTGAAAGTTTTGAAGGCCAATTGATCAGATTATATAGACTGATATACTTTGATAATTCCCCATCTTATGGTGAAAAGTGTACCTTTCATAGAAATATTATAATGATTATATTGTAAAGGTCATTTTATAACGCAATGGCTTTCGTAATAATTTCGTTAAGCCATGCATTAAAAATATGGTTTTGTAAACTATTAACCATCACATTTTATCTGTTCCATCGAATTTGGATTACTACTTTGGATATATTTTTTCTGGAAGTTTAGGTCCGAATCGGATAAATAAATCCAAATACATCTCCCACTCAATTAATGAATATATCGTTTTTTCATTAACGACAACGTATAAATTCTTATAACATATACAACCTTGATAAGCATTGTCATATCCATATTATCTAAGACGTATTCTCATTTTGTGCCGTTAGGTACCAGTCTCGAATTGACTTCGTTTGAATTAGCAAAACTTTCGTTTCAGACTTCATTTTACCACACAATTCACAAATATAAACAAATTCTGAAAACATGTTACAATTAGTTTAATATTCAATTCAATTCACTTCTTTTAATGAAAATACTGCATTAAACAGTGATATCATACATTGCGCAATATGTCACAAATAATAATAATGACTTAGGTAGAAACATTCTTACTACAAACATTACAATGTACATGATTATACACACAGAATAATCTCCTGATCAAGAGCATAAAGACACATTGGTAGATAAGAAAAAATACAAGGCTACCAACATTGTATGCACAATTTCTAAACAATTCTAAATAGCGTATATAGCGATATATATATAGCTATAAAGTGACTGAGGCATATGGTTATCATAAGCACTACAGCCATCACGATTATAAGCTGTCATTGTGCGATTATAAATGTGTATCGATAGCAAATCTTTGGTGTGATCACCACAAAAAGAATCTCTGTAATATTTTTTTTCTGATCACAATGTGATCGTTATTAGATTGAGGCTGAAAATTCCAATTCTTGAGTGAACCGTCCCAATGAGCACCCATACTTCCCGCAGTTTTGATGAATTTTCTTAAACAAAAAGTATTTACAAGTGCATCTTACATACCTACAGTCTAATTTGAAGCTTTAAAACATGTTTTAGTTTTCCCCAATTTAGGATAAAACGTCGCTATTTTTCCCAATCGCACTTGCCCAGGGCCCAAACACAAAATGTAGCAAGACCCTTGACCCTGACATCACTTTCTTATTCATAAGAATTTAGTTTAGTTAATTTCTAAATTCTTAAGGTAGAATCTAAATGAAAGTTGAATCCACTTTTAAAAAAATCATGGATCCGTCATTGCCCTTTTCTTGGTGAAATCGATTAAAATGTGTTTAGTATATCGCTTCTGGATATTTCAATCATAATGTCATACATTTGAGTGAGAAAATTTACAAAAGGGTTGGGTTAAGACAATTTATATTTGACAAATGCATTTCATTTTTTTATCTTACCCCACCCACATTTTTGTGTGTTTACATGGCACCTGCATAGGTTTAAAACTCGACAACATCGTACATTGTATCCAGCATATTTCAAGCTTTAAAAATGTATATAACAGCATACATCGGGGTGGGATGCAGTAACTCCTTCAATAGCCCCTCGTGTGATATCATCTAGCGGACTATGTTGTAAGTTACAGTGGGGGGGGTCAAGTGCAGTCTTAAACTGTGTTTTGCATATATCAGTTAAGATGAAGGGTTACGGTATTTAACTAAGATCCAAATAAGTTGTATTTAATCTGTAAACGGTTGTACAAACTGTTCACAGAGAAATAATGCGACTATTTGTTTGTGTGGCTAAGTATGTTATTGTTTATAAAACAGCCCACCCACCATATGCAAATTGACTCAGCTTATAAACAGTTGAAACGTATTCTGTATATCCAATCTGGTTTATTTGATAGTAATTTCATGAATTTGAATAAGCACAATCCTAAGGTTGGGTTTAAGAAAATTATCGCTTGGCAAATGTATTTCAAGTAATGTATTTGTTGTCTTACCCCACCCCCAAATGTGTTTGATTACACGATACCTGCACAGGTTTACAACTTGACAACATCGTGCATCGTATCCGGCATATTTTAAGCTTTAACATGGTATATAACAACCTTGGTACATCATGGGTAAGGGATGCAAATAATTCCTTAAATAGCGCCCTTATTTAATATCATCTGACGGACTATATTGCAAGTTACAGGGAAAGGGGAGGCATTTTAAAGATCGGCATAGAACTATGTCTTGTTTATATCTGTTAAGATATTGGGTGAAGATGTTTTACTGAGATCCAAATTAGTTGTATTTAATCTATAAATGGTTGTACAAACGTTTCACGGAACACTAATGCGATTATTTGTTTGTATTTTACTGTGCTTAAATTACCCCACCCACCATATGCAAATTGACGAGATATTTGAGCATTATTTCTGCGTATAATTGATTAAAATATGTTTTGTATATCTCTTCTGGTTCATTAGATGGTAATTGTATGCATTCGAATGAGTACATTCCTAAGTGATTGGGTTTAAGTGGATTTGTATTTGAAAAATGTATTTCAAATAATTCATTTGTTATCTTACCCCACCCACACATTTGTATGTTTACACGGGACCTGCACAGGTTTACAACTTGACAACATCGTGCATCGTATCCAGCATATTTCAAGCTTTAAAATGGTATATAACAACCTTGGTACCTAGGGGGGTGCAGCGAAATCATTTTTTGCCTGGGTCATCAGACGGACTAAAATGCATCAAATTACACGCATTTGTAAATACACTTCACATAAGTTGATTCACCGTGCCTGATTTCAAGATTATGCTTCAAGAATAAATAATTTACAAATATCATGATTTTACTCTATATTTACATGCAAGGGAGGTAATTTTCACCATTTTTGTCAAATATTTTTATAACTATGTACTCGTATGACTTCAAAATTCTAAACCGTACAAAATGCTTATGTTTATATTTTGAATGGAAATGTACCACGGTTTAGGAACTACTGGCACTTTTCAAATTTTGCATCTGGCTCTTTGAGGCTAATTATGGGTGTTCTACCTTAACCCATTACCACACAGTGACTCCTTTTGACTCCCCACAAGATGATGGCTTTAGAAAACATTGTGGAAAATGAAGAAATTGCTTGTGACAAGCAATTTCTCCATTTTCCACATTGTTTTCTAACCCAAAATGGAAAGATTTTTAAATTTCATCAACTTAAAATTGTCGTCTGCAACATCTTTGAATTTGGACCAGTCCAAAATTTTGTCGTTTGGTAATGGGTTAAGAGGCTAGTATTTCTCGTTTCATGTGTACCTTCGAAAATTAATTGATGTGCGGCTGACTCCCACACCTTCCAACAATTATTATTTGACCCCTTTTTGGCAGAGATAATTTATTGATAATAACAATGAGAAGAATTGCACCTTGGTTTGACTACCTTGAATTCCAGAATCTGGTCTTCTGTGATATGAAGAAAGTCAAACCGTCTCTTAAACTTACGTATCAGAGACTAAAGGAATATTTCTTCTTTCCCATCGATGACACGCGTGTCATTTTTTTCGAGAATCCATCACAATCTCCTTATTTCTGAGTGGGTCCATTCACGTTTTTCGGCAAAGGTATTTTATGTATAATCCCCTTTTCTAATTAACTCTCCATCCACGGCTTGGATCGACATGCCTATTTTCGGCATATTGGCTGGAACACTTCTGCATTGTTCATTCCTACACGGGTTGATTATTTGTCCATAATAATACTGGGGCGAAAATCGCGAGACTTTCCGCCAAAATTGTATGGAGGAATTTGTGCGTGATTCACAATCACGGTATATAGTTTTTTCCTTCTTTCTTATCATCTATGTTTGCAAACATGCGTCTTTTACTGGACCAACAAGTTTGTATAGAATCCCGCGGCGAAAGTAAGTCTTGATTGGTCTATATAGTTCTGTTTTCTTTTAAATTTAGTAGAAATGCATTCAACACATCCTGAGAAGATTTTGATAGTATAATAACTTTTTTAAAAATAACCATACCTTTACTGATCCCAAACCGATAATCTGCACTCCTGTATGACTCCAGATTGCGGAGCATCCACAAGGTAGCGAGCTACAAACCGATCCGCTACACTCCTGTATGACTCCATATTGCGGAGCATCCACAAGGTAGCCAGCTACAAACCGATCCGCTACACTCCTGTATGACTCCATATTGCGGAGCATCCACAAGGTAGCGAGCTACAAACCGATCCACTACACTCCTGTATGACTCCAGGTTGCGGAGCATCCACAAGGTAGCGAGCTACAAACCGATCCGCTGCACTCCTGTATGACTCCATATTGCGGAGCATCCACAAGGTAGCGAGCTACAAACCGATCCGCTACACTCCTGTATGACTCCATATTGCGGAGCATCCACAAGGTAGCGAGCTACAAACCGATCCACTACACTCCTGTATGACTCCAGGTTGCGGAGCATCCACAAGGTAGCGAGCTACAAACCGATCCGCTGCACTCCTGTATGACTCCATATTGCGGAGCATCCACAAGGTAGCGAGCTACAAACCGATCCGCTACACTCCTGTATGACTCCATATTGCGGAGCATCCACAAGGTAGCGAGCTAGAAACCGATCCGCTGCACTCCTGTATGACTCCATATTGCAGAGCATCCACAAGGTAGCGAGCTACAAACCGATCCGCTACACTCCTGTATGACTCCATATTGCGGAGCATCCACAAGGTAGCGAGCTACAAACCGATCCGCTACACTCCTGTATGACTTCAGATTGCGGAGCATCCACAAGGTAGCGAGCTACAAACCGATCCGCTACACTCCTGTATGACTCTCGATTACGAGCATCCACAAGGAAGCGAGCTACAAACCGATCCGCTACACTCCTGTATGACTCTCGATTACGAGCATCCACAAGGTAGCGAGCTACAAACCGATCCGCTACACTCCTATATGACTTCATATTGCGGAGCATCCACAAGGTAGCAAGCTACAAACCGATCCGCTGCACTCCTGTATGACTCCATATTGCCGAGCATCCACAAGGTAGCAAGCTACAAACCGATCCGCTACACTCCTGTATGACTCCATATTGCAGAGCATCCACAAGGTAGCGAGCTACAAACCGATCCGCTGCACTCCTGTATGACTCCAT
The DNA here is from genome assembly GCA_963680895.1 of Fragum sueziense. NCBI lineage: Eukaryota > Metazoa > Mollusca > Bivalvia > Cardiida > Cardiidae > Fragum > Fragum sueziense. Next base: position 7,108,089 of record OY804599.1, on the reverse strand, counting down.
ATTGCAGAGCATCCACAAGGTAGCGAGCTACAAACCGATCCGCTATTCTCCTGTATGACTCCATATTGCGGAGCATCCACAAGGTAGCGAGCTACAAACCGATCCGCTACACTCCTGTATGACTCCATATTGCGGGGCATCCACAAGGTAGGGAGCTACAAACCGATCCGCTGCACACCTGTATGACTCCAGATTGCGGAGCATCCACAAGGTAGCGAGCTACAAACCGATCCACTACACTCCTGTATGACTCAAGATTGCCGAGCATCCACAAGGTAGCGAGCTATAAACCGATCCGATGCACTACTGTATGACTCCAAATTGCGGAGCATCCACAAGGTAGCGAGCTACAAACCGATCCGCTACACTCCTGTATGACTCCATTTTGCCGAGCATCCACAAGGTAACAAGCTACAAACCGATCCGCTGCACTCCTGTATAACTCCATATTGCCGAGCATCCACAAGGTAGCAAGCTACAAACCGATCCGCTGCACTCCTGTATGACTCCATATTGCCGATCATCCACAAGGTAGCGAGCTACAAACCGATCCGCTACACTCTTGTATGACTCCATATTGCGGAGCATCCACAAGGTAGCGAGCTACAAACCGATCCGCTGCACTCCTGTATGACTCCATATTGCGGAGCATCCACAAGGTAGCGAGCTAAAAACCGATCCGCTGCACTCCTGTATGACTCCATATTGCCGAGCATCAACATGGTAGCGAGCTACAAACCGATCCGCTACACTCTTGTATGACTCCATATTGCGGAGCATCCACAAGGTAGCGAGCTACAAACCGATCCGCTGCACTCCTGTTTGACTCCAGATTGCCGAGCATCCACAAGGTAGCGAGCTACAAACCGATCCGCTACACTCCTGTATGACTCCATATTGCGGAGCATCCACAAGGTAGCGAGCTACAAACCGATCCGCTACACTCCTGTATGACTCCATATTGCGGGGCATCCACAAGGTAGCCAGCTACAAACCGATCCGCTACACTCCTGTATGACTCCATATTGCGGGGCATCCACAAGGTAGCCAGCTACAAACCGATCCGCTACACTCCGGTATGACTCCATATTGCGGAACATCCACAAGGTAGCGAGCTACAAACCGATCCGCTACACTCCTGTATGACTCCAGATTACCGAGCATCCACAAGGTAGCGACCTATAAACCGATCCGCTACACTCCTGTATGACTCCATATTGCCGAGCATCCACAAGGTAGCGAGCTACAAACCGATCCGCTACACTCCTGTATGACTCCATATTGCGGAGCATCCACAAGGTAGCGAGCTACAAACCGATCCGCTGCACTCCTGTTTGACTCCAGATTGCCGAGCATCCACAAAGTAGCGAGCTACAAACCGATCCGCTACACTCCTGTAAGACTCCAGATTACCGAGCATCAACAAGGTAGCGAGCTATAAACCGATCCGCTACACTCCTGTATGACTCCATATTGCCGAGCATCAACATGATAGTGAGCTACAAACCGATCCGCTACACTCCTGTATGACTCCATATTGCGGGGCATCCACAAGGTAGCGAGCTATAAACCGATCCGCTACACTCCTGTATGACTCCATATTGCGGAGCATCCACAAGGTAGCGAGCTACAAACCGATCCGCTACAGTCCTTTGTGACTCCAGATAACCGAGGATCCACAAGGTAGCGAGCTACAAACCGATCCGCTACACTCCTATATGACTCCAGATTGGCGAGAATCCACAAGGTAGCGAGCTACAAACCGATCCGCTACACTCCTATATGACTTCATATTACCGAGCATCCACAAGGTAGCGAGCTACAAACCGATCCACTACACTCCTGTATGACTCAAGATTGCCGAGCATCCACAAGGTAGCGAGCTACAAACCGATCCGCTACACTCCTATATGACTTCATATTACCGAGCATCAACAAGGTAGCGAGCTACAAACCGATCCACTACACTCCTGTATGACTCAAGATTGCCGAGCATCCACAAGGTAGCGAGCTACAAACCGATCCGCTACACTCCTATATGACTCCAGATTGCCGAGCATCCACAAGGTAGCGAGCTACAAACCGATCCGCTGCACTCCTATATGACTCCATATTGCCGAGCATCCACAAGGTAGCGAGCTACAAACCGATCAGCCACACTCCTACATGACTCCAGATTACCGAGCATCCACAAGGTAGCGAGCTACAAACCGATCAGCTACACTCCTGTATGACTCCATATTGCGGACCATCCACAAGGTAGCGAGCTACAAACCGATCCGCTACACTCCTGTATGACTCCATATTGCGACCATCCACAAGGTAGCGAGCTACAAACCGATCCGCTGCACTCCTGTATGACTCCATATTGCAGAGCATCCACAAGGTAGCCAGCTACAAACCGATCAGCTGCACTCCTGTATGACTCCATATTGCGGAGCATCCGCAAGGTAGCAAGCTACAAACCGATCCGCTACACTCCTGTATGACTCCATATTGCGGGGCATCCACAAGGTAGCCAGCTACAAACCGATCCGCTACACTCCGGTATGACTCCATATTGCGGAGCATCCACAAGGTAGCGAGCTACAAACCGATCCGCCACACTCCTGTATGACTCCATATTGCGGAGCATCCACAAGGTAGCCAGCTACAAACCGATCCGCTACACTCCTGTATGACTCCAGATTACCGAGCATCCACAAGGTAGCGAGCTATAAACCGATCCGCTGCACTACTGTATGACTCCATATTGCGGAGCATCCACAAGGTAGCGAGCTACAAACCGATCCGCTGCACTCCTGAATGACTCCATATTGCCGAGCATCCACAAAGTAGCGAGCTACAAACTGACCCGCTACACTCCTATATGACTCCATATTGCGGGGCATCCACAAGGTAGCGAGCTACAAACCGATCCGCTACACTCCTGTATGACTCCATATTGCGGGGCATCCACAAGGTAGCGAGCTACAAACCGATCCGCTACACTACTGTATGACTCCATATTGCGGAGCATCCTCAAGGTAGCGAGCTTTAAACCGATCCGCTGCACTCCTGTATGACTCCAGATTACCGAGCATCCAAAAGGTATTACCGAGCATCCACAAGGTAGCGAGCTACAAACCGATCCGTTGCACTCCTGTATGACTCCATATTGCGGAGCATCCACAAGGAAGCGAGCTACAAACCGATCCGCTACACTCCTGTATGACTCCATATTGCGGAGCATCCACAAGGTAGCGAGCTACAAACCGATCCGCTGCACTCCTGTATGACTCCATATTGCGGAGCATCCACAAGGTAGCGAGCTACAAATCGATCCGCTACACTCCTGTATGACTCCATTTTGCGGAGCATCCACAAGGTAGCGAGCTACAAACCGATCCGCTGCACTCCTGTATGACTCCATATTGCGGAGCATCCACAAGGTAGCGAGCTACAAACCGATCCGCTGCACTCCTATATGACTCCAGATTGCGGGGCATCCACAAGGTAGCGAGCTATAAACCGATCCGCTACACTCCTGTATGACTCCATATTGCGGAGCATCCACAAGGTAGCGAGCTACAAACCGATCCGCTACACTCCTGTACGACTTCAGATTGCGGAGCATCCACAAGGTAGCGAGCTACAAACCGATCCGCTACACTCCTGTATGACTTCAGATTGCCGAGCATCCACAAGGTAGCGAGCATTTGTGTTTGCAACTTCATGGACATCTACGCTCTCATATGTGGTGCAACAGCACTGCACAATATCTAAAAATATTAAACACTGGTTCTAGGCCAAAGCGAGTGACGTTTTTTCGCGATCAATATATTCCGTCGGTGTTGTTATAAAATATCGTAACTAAGGCTTTATCGAAGCCGTAGTTACGAGGTTTTATAACAACACCGACAGTTTGTCAATATGAAACAGTACACCCGGTCTGTTTTAGAACAAGTTCATTGTCATTAGAAAAAAAAATCTATAAACTCACATTTAAACGCAAATGTAGCGAAAATTGTTTAGTGTTAAAGCATCTATGATAGATTTAGAGTACCGGTTATCCCCAACTTACAAAATATATTGCTATGTTTCTTTGCCACAACTTAAAAGTTCTGTTCTTTGAAAATATGTGAATTGTTTTCAAAGTTACTAGCAGAGTCTATTAACATTCTGTTTAATACTGGAATTATCTTCATCTCAATATAAAATTGAAAACATGGTTGAATATGCATTGAACAGCATTTTCTAATACTTTTTTACCACAATTCAACATTTCATTTTTGGGACAAAATCCACTTAGGCTAATTTGAAAGTGTCTTGCCCTTTCCAATAAAACAACAAACTACTACAGTCATATATTGAGATTTACAATTCAATGTCATAATTTACACATTAAAATCTGTTTACCTCAAATGTTGACCTGGTCATGCAAAAATGCGACTTGAATTCCACATCAGAATAAAAATAGACCACTTCGGCCACAAAACCTTCAACCCAAACGGGACTGTCATTAGTAGTATTTTGTTACACATAGAGCAGCACCTGAACTTGATAAGTAAATGTATGAACTGGTACATAAATTATAAACTTTGGGGACTTTCATTCGTTATTCAAAGATGGGACCCCCAGCTGTGGAGGGGGATTAGAAATATCCCGGCTGCCGTGTCCTGTAGCAAATGGTAAGACCCCAAGCAAAGGACAGTGTGTCTGTAACGGACCCGCTTGTTGGCCGTGAGTGGATACTCGTAAGCCGGAAAAGGGGATCCTGGTCAGTTGAGGGAAGCTCAGGGCTCTCCAGCTTCCCAACACGCTGGCTTTGGCCTCGGCTTCGGTGTAAACGGGAGCTTAGATGGGCCCGGTCTAGGCAGTCGGCTGGTCGCTTTAGACGAAGACTGTTTGATTGAACACATGTTCTATCTTGACAATTACTTTGATATTATACAGGTCATGCAATTTCTTGTATCAGCTTTTAGTTATTTTATTAAGTCTTGTCTTGTCCTCGTCTATATAGGCTCATGGGCTAATTGGGTTGATTGAATGCCTTGATCGGCGTTGAAATGCATGGCTGCTCTTTATTTTAAACATTACTCATGTATGTCTTTGCCGCACTTGTTGTTTGGTCGGCTTGAGTATACCATCTGGGCATCCCTGGCATGGGGAGCTGGATATCCGCTCCAATTCCATGTCCCCTTGTTGGATTCCGCGGCGGGTTGGGGGGCCCAGATGATGAATACCAATTTTTAACCATGGATTCGAAAACACTTAAAAGGACGCGCTTAGAAATAGACTCGGATACGGATAATCGACCAAGCAATATGAATTTTCCTAGGTACTTCTTGATTGAATCGGAAAGTGAAAAATCGTTGACTACTCTATCGCCTTTCGTGATAAATAAATGTCTCGTTTCTTATGCTGGTGAGCCTAAGACAGTCAAAAAGTTGAAGTCTGGTGCCATTTTGGTAGAGGTTGATAAGAAGTCACATTCAGACAACTTATTAAAACTCAAAAAGTTTCATGACATTCCTGCCAAATGTTCCGAACATGCAACCCTCAACACTTCTAAAGGCCTAATTCGCTGCCCTGATCTTCAGGGGGTGTCTGAGGAAGAAATTGTTTCGGAACTTGGATCTCAAAATGTGACAGCTGCTAGACGGATTTTCGTTCACAATAATGGACTAAGAAAAGCAACGAATACCATTGTTTTGACTTTCAACACCGCTATTTTGCCGAAATGCTTGAAAATTGGATACTTACGGGTTAATGTAGACCTCTATACCGTATAGCACTTTATTTCTGCGGGGTCCAAATTCTGCGGTTTTTCCAGAAATCAGGCGGATTAAATTTCTGCGGAACATATTTCTGCGGTCTCTCATTTTGCAAAATCAAAGATTTTATTTCTGCGCTATCAAATCAGTTTTAGTCAGTATCAGACATAGTTTTAAAGATGATGCTTACCAAATAATCTAATTATTCCGTTAGGGTAAAGGGATAATCCCACTCATTTACCAGTGCCTATAAAGGCGTAATGTAATGGGAAACAATGCCGTATACATATAGGTGTGAAATGATAGACGTGTCAAACTGTTACCAATCAGTCAAACTTGTTAAAACTTTGTTTATTGATGAACTAAAATGTCTTATCTACACCTAAATTAAAGCCGTAGTTACACCATTTTTGAATAGGAAAGCACTCCATTGTTATGATATTGTTCTAACCATCGGGTGGTAACAGTTTAACATGTCCATGTGCTGACTAAAATTACAGACAAAAACCTCTACATTCAGAATTAATATTCTGCGGATTTTATTTCTGCGGTGCTGTCCACGACCGCAGAAATAGCAGAAATAAAGTCCCCGCAGAAATAAAGTGCTATACGGTATTCCGAACCCGCTCCAATGTTACAAGTGTTTTAAGTTCGGGCATCACGAGAGGAGGTGTCAGGGGGCTCAGCGTTGTCGTCGTTGTGGCGATCTGGCTGAGACTCATGACGTTGACGAGTGTGAGAACTCTGCGCGATGCATCAATTGCGATGGTCCTCACATGTCGACTTCTCGTGCATGTTCCCATTGGAAGCGGGAAAAGGATATCGTTACTGTTAAATGTAGGGAAGGCCTATCCTTTTTTGAAGCAAAGAAAATTGTTGAAAGTCGTTCAAACCTAGCCTCTTATGCCCATGCAACTAAACCAAATCAAACTTCGAACAAAAGCGACACTGGATGCGAAAACTGCAAAGGTCTTTTTAGGAAATTGATGATACTTTTTCCTGAAAAGAAAGAAGAAATTTCAAAATTGTTTCCATCTTCTACTCCTGCAGTATCTACTTCCTCTCCGCCTACAAACACTACAAATAAGTCTCCAGAACCTGAACTTCCTTTACAAAAAGCACCAGATAGCTCTAGAGTTTCAGAAAGCTCAAAGTCAGCCAGCACCGTTTCTAACAGTCATGATGACGCCAAGTCTAGTAGTGAAAATCGAAGGCCTAAGCCTTCTAAACCGGTGGTCTCCGACCGCCAACCAAAGGGATCCCAGGATCCCATTAAACAATACAATCGGTATCATAGTCTTGAAGAAGACATGATAACCGATGACCTCGCAGATTCCAAAAAGAATAAGCAAGGTAGCAGCATTATTAAACTTAATAAAAGATGATTAATTTCAAACTTCCAATACTCTGTGGTTTAATTTTAATCCTTATATCCCTCATGGCGAACACTATTATTCAATGGAATTGTAGAAGTATAAAATCCAATTTTGAGGAACTTAGCCTTTTAGTCTCTAAAGAAAAACCAGTAGCAGTTTGTTTACAAGAAACCTTCCTTAAAGATACAGACAAGTTTACCTTTAAATATCATTCTTGTTACTTTAAAAACTTTACGGGAAGTGAAAGAGCATCAGGAGGTGTAGGTATCATTGTGAATAACAATGTCCCACATCGCCCTGTTCAGCTTGACACTACTTTACAGGCAGTTGCCGTAAGTGTTTCTCTCAACAAAACAGTAACCCTTTGTTCTATTTATCTTCCTCCTAGTTCTCCTGTTGACAACAGGAAACTAGATCGTCTTGTTGAACAGTTACCCAAGCCTTTTATTTTAATGGGAGATTTTAATTCCCACCATACGCTGTGGGGATGTTCAAACACAGACAACAAGGGCCATATTGTTGAAGACTTTATTTCAAGGCACGATCTTTCTCTTTTAAATGACAAGTCATCTACTTATCTACATCCTGCTACTGGTTCTTATTCATCATTAGACTTGACAGTTTGCAGTCCTCAAGTTTTTCCAGATTTTAACTGGAAAGTTGATGACGATCTGCATGGCAGTGACCATTTTCCGATTCTTATTTCGGAAATTGGGCCATCTGTACAGGAGCGACCACAAAGGTGGAAACTCCATAAAGCAAACTGGGGCTTGTTCAAAACTGTATGTGAACAGTCCATTACACCTCAAGCTTTTGAAGATTGTGAGAATCCTGCAGAATTATTTACCTCTCTGTTATATTCATCTGCAGAAAAAGCAATTCCAAGAACATCTAAAAACCCTAAACATCCAAATAAGCCATGGTTTAATGATGATTGCAAGAAGGCTGTTGCAAAGCAAAAGTCGGTTCTTAGAGAGTTTGATCTAAGGCCGACTAAGGAAAATCTTATAAAGTTTAAAGTTGCACGTGCGAGAGCACGGCGCACTATTAAACGAAGTAAACGTACGTCTTGGAGACAGTATGTATCTAGATTAAATTCTAGATCGTCTGTCAAAAAGACTTGGGATATGGTGCGAAAAATTAGTGGCAAGAACTCCTCGCTCAGTGTTGGGCATTTGAATACTGATAATGGCGTTGTTTCATCTAAGCATGACATAGCAAATGTTTTGGCAGATACTTTTGCCAAAAAATCCTCCTCTTCTAATTATTCACCTGAATTTCAAAAACATCAAGAACAAAAAGAAAAAGTTAACTTGAATTTTAACTCCAAAAATGCTGAGCATTATAATAAAGAATTTACTCTTAAGGAGCTAAAAACAGCCCTTAAGAAATGCCACGATACTGCAGTTGGATGCGATGATATCCACTACCAGTTCTTGAAGCATTTACCACACCAATCCATTCAGTGTTTACTCGATATATTTAACAGTGTTTGGAAAACGGGAATACTTCCAGCCTCGTGGCGGGAAGCTATTGTCATTCCATTACCCAAACCTGGTAAAGATTCAGATAATCCTTCTAATTACCGGCCTATAGCCTTAACAAGTTGTGTTTGTAAAACCATGGAAAGAATGGTCAATGACCGTCTTGTATGGTTTCTTGAGAAAAACAAACTTATTACGTCAGCCCAAAGTGGCTTTCGTAAGCAAAGAAGCACTCTCGACCATTTAGTTCGTTTCGAGACATTTATTCGAGAAGCTTTTATAAAAAAAGAACACGTTGTTTCAGTCTTTTTCGACTTGGAGAGTGCATATGATACCACATGGAAGTATGGAATCATGAATGACCTCCATGATTTCGGTATTCGAGGTCGCCTTGCTTATTTCATTTCTGCATTTTTGGATGAACGGCAATTTAGAGTCAGGGTTGGAGATACGCTCTCTGATCCTCATGAACAGGAGATGGGTGTTCCCCAGGGCTCTATTCTTTCTGTTACACTCTTTAGTATTAAAATCAATAATATTATAAAGGCAACTTGCCCTGGTATTGAATATTTCCTTTACGTTGATGACTTTTGTATTTGCTACCGATCAAAACACATGCATACCATTGAAAGACAGTTGCAACAGGTTTTAAACAACCTGAGTAAATGGTCTAATGAAAATGGTTTTAAATTTTCTAAAACCAAGACAAAATGTATGCATTTCTGTAAATCCAGAAAACTCCATCCCGATCCAGAACTCACTTTGGACGGGATCCGAATCGAAGTTGTCCCAGAATTCAAGTTCCCGGGTCTTTTATTTGACTCTAAATTATCTTTCATTCCACACATTGAATATTTGAGCAATAAATGCAAGAAAGCTCTGAATCTTTTACGTGTCGTCTCCAGTATGGACTGGGGAGCAGACAAAAAAGTTTTATTACGTCTTTATAGATCTCTTGTAAGATCTAAATTAGACTATGGTTGTGTTGTTTACGGATCCGCCCGTCAATCCAACTTGCGCAAGCTTGATTCGATTCATAATCAAGGTTTACGTATTGCGCTGGGCGCATTTAAAACATCGCCAATCAACAGTCTTTATGCGGAAGCAGATGAGCCATCTTTGAATTTACGTAGAAAGAAATTATCAATGGATTATTATCTAAAACTTAAATCTAATCCAGATAATCCTACACATGACGTTGTTTTTGAACCTCTCTATGAAGAGGAATTTAATAAGAAGGAATCAGTTATACCTCCTTTCAGTTTACGTTGTAAGGCAGATGTAAATTCTCTAGATTTTGATCTAGATGACGTGGCCGAACATAAAGTTCCAAACGTACCTTTGTGAACGTTAAAAAGTCCCACCTTTATTTATGATCTTGCGTCATCGAAAAAGTCGGAAACTGATCCTTTAGTATTCAAAAATAAATTCACCCCCTGCTGTGGAGGGGGATTAGAAATATCCCGGCTGCCATGTCCTGTAGCAAATGGTAAGACCCCAAGCAAAGGACAGTGTGTCTGTAACGGACCCGCTTGTTGGCCGTGAGTGGATACTCGTAAGCCGGAAAAGGGGATCCTGGTCAGTTGAGGGAAGCCCAGGGCTCTCCAGCTTCCCAACACGCTGGCTTTGGCCTCGGCTTCGGTGTAAACGGGAGCTTAGATGGGCCCGGTCTAAGCAAACGGCTGGTCGCTTTAGACTGAGCATAGATCAATGTTATACTTACCTCATCCATGTTTTGTTACAATGTTATTTGTGCATATGTCACTCTTTGCATTGTCATTTTAGTATCGTAATGTTGCTCAAGTCTATATAGGCTCATGGGCTAATTGAGTTGATTAAATGTCATGTTCGGAATTGATTTGCATGATGAATTTCTGTTCGCAGAGCTATATCATGTATCTTTTTGACGAACACGTTGGTTGATTGGCTCGAGTATACTATCTGGGTATCCCTGGCATGGGGAGCTGGAAACCCGCTCCATTTACCATGTCCCCTTGTTGGACCCCGAGGTGGGTGGGGGCCCAGATAATGAACTTTTAATCTTCAAATATGGATTCTAAAACTTATAAACGGACGCGCTCGGAATATGACTCGGACTTGGATAACAGATCAGGCAACTTTAATTTTCCCAGATTTCTCCTCATTGAATCTACAGATAAAGAAAAAGCTCTTTCATCACTTTCGCCATTCGTCATCAACAAATGTATTATTTCTTACGCTGGAGAACCGAAATCGATCAAAAAACTGAAATCCGGTGCTCTTCTTGTCGAAGTTGACAAGAAGTCGCATGCGGACAACTTGCTGAAGATTAAGAACTTTTTTGAAATTCCTGCAAAATGTTACGAACACGGCACTCTTAATTCTTCAAAAGGACTAATTCGTTGCCCCGATCTGCAAGGGGTTTCAGAGGAGGAAATTGTTCAGGAACTCTCGTCACAACATGTCACTGCGGCTCGCCGTATACATATTTTCAATAACGGATCTAGGAAACCAACCAACACTATAGTTTTAACCTTTAACACGGCTCTGCTCCCCAAAACACTAAAAGTTGGGTACTTAAAAGTTAATGTCGACTTGTATATACCTAACCCGCTCCAGTGTTATTGTTGTTATAAATTTGGACACCACGAGAAAAACTGTAAAGAAGAGTTTGCTCGTTGTCATCGTTGTTGCGAATCGCCAGAAACGCACGACTATCTCAATTGCAGCAACACGCCAAAATGCCACAACTGCGGCGAAGCACATAAGTCAACATCTCGTGTTTGTTCCCACTGGAAGCGGGAAAAGGAAATTGTGACCGTTAAATGTCGAGAAGGCCTCTCATTTTTTGAAGCCAGAAAGATTGTGGATAGTCGCGTTAATCTAACTTCTTCCTACGCTAATGCGACCAAAGTGAATTCATCTAAAACTGAAAGTGATTGTGAAAATTGCAAAGGTCTTTTCAGGAAATTATGTATTCTTTTTCCTGAGAAGAAAGATGAAATTTCACAACTTTTTCCTTCATCGAAAACTTCACAAACTACTTCACCATCTACTTCTGACAAGATCCCGCAACCTAAATCGACAAGTCCTGAACCAAAAACAACAACTGTTACACCATCAACTACTGCTCCAGCTACCAAAATGTACCAAAAACAGATTCAAAGTCCGAGTCCAAATCTACTAGTAACGAAACAGTCAACCAATCTAGCCGTGAATCAGTTAATCTGAACCGAAGGCCTGGACCTTCAAAAACGGTGATCTCTGATCGCCAGCCAAAAGGATCACAAGATCCGATTAAACAATATAATCGGTTTGAGTGTCTTGAAGAAGACATGATGACCGATGAACTTGCAGATTCCAGAAAGAATAAGCAAGGTAACAACATTATCAAACTTAATAAAAAATGAAAATGTTCAGACTTCCGTTACTATGTGGTATACTTTTAATTGTATTATCTATCATGGCGAATGCAGTTATTCAATGGAATTGCCGAAGTATTAAATCAAATTTCGAAGAACTTAATCTTCTAGTCTCGAAAGAAAAACCAGTAGCAGTTTGTCTACAAGAAACTTTTCTGAAAGATACTGACAAGTTTACCCTAAAGTATCATTCTTGTTACTTCAAAAACTTTATGGGGAGTGAAAGAGCTTCAGGTGGTGTTGGTATTATTGTAAATAACAATGTTCCACATCGTCCTGTACAGCTTGACACTAATTTACAAGCAGTAGCTGTTAGTATTTCTATGAACAAAACCATTACTCTTTGTTCTATTTATCTTCCTCCTAGTTCTCCTGTCGACGGCAGGAAACTAGACAGACTAATTGAACAATTGCCCAAACCTTTCCTTTTAATGGGCGACTTTAATTCCCACCATGCATTGTGGGGTTGTTTAAATACTGACAACAAGGGTCATATTGTTGAAGACTTTATTTCAAGACACGACCTATCTCTCTTAAATGACAAGTCATCTACTTACCTACATCCTGCTACTGGTTCATATTCATCATTAGATTTGACAGTTTGCAGTCCTCAAATTTTTCCAGATTTAAACTGGAAAGTTGATGACGATTTGCATGGCAGTGACCATTTTCCGATTCTTATTTCGGAAATTGGGCCATCTGTACAGGAACGACCACAACGGTGGAAACTCCATAAAGCAAACTGGGGCTTGTTCAAAACTGTTTGTGAACAGTCCATTACACCTCAAACTTTTGAAGATTGTGAAAATCCTGCAGAGTTATTTACTTCTCTATTATATTCATCTGCAGAAAAGGCAATTCCGAGAACGTCTAAAAATCCTAAACATCCAAATAAGCCATGGTTTAATGATGATTGCAAGAAGGCTATAGCAAAGCAAAAGTCAGTTCTTAGAGAGTTTGATCTAAGGCCGACTAAGGAAAATCTTATAAAGTTTAAAGTTGCACGTGCGAGGGCACGGCGCACTATTAAACGCAGTAAACGTACGTCTTGGAGACAGTATGTATCTAGATTAAATTCTAGATCGTCTGTCAAGAAGACTTGGGATATGGTGCGTAAAATTAGTGGCAAAAACTCTTCACTAAGTGTTGGGCATTTGAATACTGATAATGGCGTTGTTTCATCTAAGCCAGACATAGCAAATGTCTTAGCAGATACTTTTGCCAAGAAATCCTCCTCTTCTAATTATTCGCCAGAATTTCAAAAACATCAAGAGCAAAAAGAAAAAGTTAATTTGAATTTTAAATCCAAAAATACAGAGCATTATAATAAAGAATTTACTCTTAAGGAGCTTAAAACTGCCCTTAAGAAATGCCATGATACTGCAGTTGGATGTGATGACATCCACTACCAGTTCTTGAAGCATTTACCACACCAATCCCTTCAGTGTTTACTTGATATCTTTAACAGTGTTTGGAAAACGGGAATACTTCCAGCCTCGTGGCGGGAAGCTATTGTCATTCCAGTACCCAAACCTGGCAAGGATTCAGATAATCCTTCAAATTACCGGCCTATAGCCTTAACAAGTTGTGTTTGTAAAACCATGGAAAGAATGGTCAATGACCGTCTTGTATGGTTTCTTGAGAAAAACAAACTTATTACGTCGGCCCAAAGTGGCTTTCGTAAGCAAAGAAGCACCCTCGATCATTTAGTTCGCTTCGAGACTTTTATACGAGAAGCTTTTATTAAGAAAGAACACGTTGTTTCAGTCTTTTTTGATTTAGAGAGTGCATATGATACCACATTGAAGTATGGAATCATGAATGACCTCCATGATTTCGGTATACGAGGTCGCCTTGCTTATTTTATTTCTGCATTTTTGGATGAACGGCAATTTAGAGTCAGGGTTGGAGATACGCTCTCTGATCCTCATGAACAGGAGATGGGCGTCCCCCAGGGCTCCATTCTTTCTGTTACACTTTTTAGTGTTAAAATCAACAATATTATTAAGGCTACTTACCCTGGTATTGAATATTTTCTTTACGTTGATGACTTGTATTTGTTATCGTTCAAAACATATGCATACCATCGAACGACAGTTACAACAGGTTTTAAATAACCTGAGTAAATGGTCGAATGAAAATGGTTTTAAATTTTCTAAAACCAAGACAAAATGTATGCATTTCTGTAAATCCAGAAAACTCCATCCCGATCCAGAACTCACTTTGGACGGGATCCGAATTGAAGTTGTCCCAGAATTTAAATTTCTGGGTCTTTTATTTGACTCTAAATTATCGTTCATCCCGCACATTGAATATCTGAGCAATAAGTGTAAGAAAGCTCTGAATCTTTTACGCGTTGTCTCCAGTATGGACTGGGGCGCAGACAAAAAAGTTTTATTACGTCTTTATAGATCTCTTGTGAGATCGAAATTGGATTATGGATGCGTTGTTTACGGCTCTGCCCGTCAATCTTACTTGCGCAAACTTGATTCAATACACAATCAAGGTCTACGTATTGCGTTGGGCGCATTTAAAACATCGCCAATTAATAGTCTCTATGCTGAAGCAAACGAACCATCTTTAAACTTACGTCGAAAGAAATTGTCTATGGATTACTATTTGAAATTGAAATCAAATCCAGATAATCCTACACATGACTCTGTTTTTGAACCTCTTTACGAAGAGGACTTCAAAAAGAAGGAATCAGAAATTCCACCCTTTAGTTTACGTTGTAAAGCTGACATAGAATCTCTAGATTTCGATCTAGATGATGTGGCCGAACATAAAGTTCCAGATGTTCCTTTGTGGACGTCTAAAAGTCCCACCTTTATTTATGATCTAGCTTCAACTAAAAAATCTGAAACTGATCAAGTTGTATTTAAAACTAAATTCCTTGAAATACAGGAAAAACACATTATGCACTTTCAAATTTATACAGACGGGTCTAAAAATGAAGAAAAAGTTGCTTCAGCTGCCATCTTGGATGGTTACAAATATCAGTATCGTCTGCCTGATAATTCATCCATTTTCTCTGCCGAGCTCAAGGCTATTGACCTTGCGCTCGAGCACATTATTGAAAATGGTTATTGGCGTTACATTATTTTCACTGACTCTTTATCTAGTATGCAAGCGCTGGAACACGAGAAAACGGACAACCCTATCATAGTTAAACTTCTTGAAAAGCTGTCTCGTATCTATGCTGCTGATGAAGATACTGATATTGTCTTTTGCTGGCTTCCAAGCCATTGTGGTCTACGTGGCAACGAAGAGGCAGATAGGGCTGCCAAGGACGCATTGTCACTAGATGTTTTACCTTTTAAAGTTCCTTTTACTGATTTTAAACCTCTAATTAATACTTTTATCCACAATGTGTGGCAGAACTGTTGGAGTGACCAGGCAAATCAACGAAATAAATTATTTTCGATTAAACCTTCACTTGGTGAATGGCTGCCAGGTCTTCGGTCTGACCGCCGCGAAGAATTAGTTTTGGCCAGATTGCGAATCGGTCATACTCATTTGACCCATTCGCACCTATTAAAGAACGAGGTAGAACCACAGTGTGTTCCTTGTAATGAGACACTTACTGTCCAACATCTACTGATTGATTGTGTAGATCTTGCCATCATAAGAAACAGGCACTTTAACGTTGATAATTTGAAATCGTTATTTGATACCGTGAGGCCTGAGTCGATTTTTAACTTTCTGAAAGAGTGTAATCTCTTTAGAAAGATTTAGCTCTTTTTATTATAGTCTGTGATATTTGATCTGTGATACTTTAGTTACGTTTGATATTCTATATTTATTTGTTCTGTGGATTTTACGGTTGAGTGGACTCGGACATGGGTGTTCTCTGATCTGGGAGGAGCCCATGTCTATTCGTCCTCACACCGGATTATTCATGGTTCATGGTTGTTTTTTGTCTAGTTTTAATATTGTGTTATATTTATAGTATTGATTAATTTTATACAAGGTAACATTATCTATTCTTGAATTAGATATATAGTCACTATAATTTACCTTTCTGGATGTTTATGTAACTATATACATATCAGTAATTTTGTATACATCCAGGTATGTGTTGTTGTTGCGCCCAATATGACCTTAGTAGTCGACGGGCCTTAAAACTCCATTCATTCATTCATTCATTCAAAAATAAATTCCTTGAAGTGCAAGAAAAGCACATGCTTCATTTGCAAATTTACACCGATGGTTCTAAAAGCGAAGAAAAAGTTGCTTCTGCTGCCATTTTAGATGGCTTCAAATATCAGTATCGTTTGCCCGATAACTCGTCCATTTTCTCTGCCGAGCTCAAGGCTATTGACCTTGCGCTCGAGCACATCATTGAAAATGGCTATTGGCGCTACATTATTTTTACAGATTCTCTGTCTTGTATGCAAGCGCTCGAGCACGAAAAAACGGACAACCCTATCATTGTGAAACTTCTTGAGAAGCTTTCTCGTTTATCCGCTTCTGATGAAGATACTGATATTGTCTTTTGCTGGCTTCCAAGCCATTGCGGTCTACGTGGCAACGAAGAGGCAGACAAAGCTGCCAAGGAGGCGTTGTCACTAGATATTTTACCTTTTAAAGTTCCTTTTACTGATTTTAAACCACTGATAAATAGTTTTATTCAAAATGTATGGCAAAATTGTTGGAGCGACGAGGCTAATCACCAAAATAAATTGTTTAGTATTAAACCAGCACTTGGTGAATGGCTGCCAGGTCTTCGATCTGACCGCCGCGAGGAGTTAGTTTTGGCACGACTGCGAATCGGGCACACACATTTGACCCATTCGCATCTATTAAAGAACGAGGAAAAACCTCAATGTATTCCTTGTAACGAGGAGCTGACTGTCCAGCATCTCCTCATTGATTGTGTGGATTTAGCCATCATTAGAAACAGGCATTTCAACGCTAACAGTTTAAAGACATTATTTGATACTGTTAGGCCTGAATCAATTTTTAACTTTCTTAAAGAGTGTAATCTCTTTAAAAAGATTTAGCCGTGATATTTAATCTGTGATATCTTATATGTTCTATGAATTTTCCGGTCGGGTGGACTCGGACATGGGTGTTCTCTGATCTGGGAGGAGCCCATGTCTATCCGTGCTCACGTCGGATTATTCATGGTACATTGTTATACAATATTTCGTATGATATTTTTAATCATTTATACTTCAGTTATTTTAATAGGTTATATGCCCTATGAATTTTCCGGTCGGGTGGACTCGGACATGGGTGACCTCTGATCTGGGAGGAGCCCATGTCCATTCGTGCTCACGTCGGATTATTCGGCGAGGTGCATTGTATTTTTTTATATGATTTTCCGGTCGGGTGGACTCGGACATAGGTGACCTCTGATCTGGGAGGAGCCCATGTCCTTTCGTGCTCACGTCGGATTATTCATGGTGTTTTATAAATTTGCATAGAATTTTATCTGTTATAGAATATCGTATTTTTATCATTTCTCCTCTAGATGTTTATGTAACTAATACATATTCCTATACATCTTATAGTGAGGTATAATTACAGTGAGTGCGCCCAATATGACCTTAGTAGTCGACGGGCCTTAAAACTCCATTCATTCATTCAATTCATGACCGACATCGTCTATTATGTACTAAATGGCCAAAGAGTGACCGTTTCTCGTAGTGCCAATGTTAAAAAATGTTATGTACATATTTTATTACCTGACTTACATGTATTAACAACGCAGAAAATTGCCGCTCGCTTTTCAAGTTTTGTAAGTACGACTTGTTGAAAGCTGTAGTTACAATGTTTTTGTTGAAAAGCAGCAAAATGATCTCTACTTCCTAATGTGTCTTGTAGCCAGTTCAGTTGTGAAGTTTGACGGATGAGTTCTGTAAATGATGTTTATTATTGCACTTCTCCGTCATCATTTGTCTGAGGCACGCCAATTACTTACTAGATTACATACGGGACGAAAACAGATGGGTGCGAAATAGTACGTTCGTCCTTAAGCAGTATAGACCCTTTAAAGGACGGCAATTTTATTATTAGTGAGCCTTTTCGAAAGGATAGAATACACTGGTTTTTACGTTCCGGATAGAAGAGGTCTCGGATGACATACATAAATCTATTTTAATATTTGTTTAGACATTGGGTCTTTTCGTAATTCCGGTAATACAGAGTTGTCGTTCCTGCGGGACGGTATGTTTACTTCCATTTGCCTGTTTGACAAGCGGCAACTTTAATATTTTCGTAAATTCAATAAGTAATTAAATGAAAATGATTTTTATTGTAACTTAATAATGGAATCTAATAATACCTCTGCACCTTCCATTATTTCTAAACCGTTCAGAGATCTATAACAAAAGAAATATGCCATAATCCGATGATAGGTTACCATTGAAAATATTTTCCCCGTGGCGTGCCTCAAACCAGGCGAGTGTCGATTTGTGACGTCATGAATTTGCCTTGCTTACTCTAGGCATATGACGTCATAGAAATAAAAAGAGGGGCAACTTTGGGGAAAAAGATACATGTACGCTGTCAGCGAGTTTTCTCCAAACGAATGTTTTGTAACTGTTTTTAAGAACATTCCGCTCCACACGGTTTTCCACTGTCGGAAAACGATAAATATCGGAAATAGAATAAGTGAATGTTAAAGCACAGAAAATATTGAGGAAAGATGCGATATTTCTGACTATCATCAAATTGCTTCTTTTTTCTCAATGTTTTTCCAAACCGCAATCTAGATCTACTGAGGTCAAATACAGGACTTAAGAAAAAAAACATTAAGAAAATGAAGAATTTGTTTTTAAAAGTGCCGAAAAAATGACTTTTTTAACCCTTACCCAAACAACAAAATATGGTCCTTTCCAAATTAAGTTTTGCTAATTGTCAGAATGATTCTGATTTTGCTATTTGTGGGCATCAAAACAAAGAATTGGATAGGAAAGGGTTAAAATAATGTACCATCATTTCAAATTTAATTCAAATTTGAAGCAGGCTGTAGACTATGACACGTGGATCTACTAAGAAGAACAGGTTGGTGTAGATTGTTGAATAGGAACTATTGGGGGAAAGGCAGAGTCAGCATGTTTTTCTTTTCTCTCAAAACTTTGCTATTTCGTTCAAGTAGATCTATGTAATTCATTGTTTGTTCCTTAAAGCTTCCCCAAAAAAGACCTGGTTTTACTTAATAGAAAAAACTTTGGGAAACATTTTGGCAAAATGTAAGAGTACCCCGATAACAAGCATTTTCTCCTTCTGTCTCAATAGACTAGATCTACTTTGATATACATGTAAGCGTTTAGTGTGTTGGGACTATGTTGCGATGGAATTTCTCTTTCTTCTCTCCGCTGAGGTTCCTTTGTTGGAATCTCCCAACGATCTACGCGTTTCGGCCAATACTGTCTATCAGACTCGGGTAGGCCTAGGCCAGATACGATGTTCGGTTCTAATTCTTGCGACTTATTACACGAATCCAAGCTCGTCTTGCATTTGCCTCTTTCGATATAGTTTGTGCTGTTCAAAATTTCCAATTTTATCCGCAAAATTATGGCATTTATGAATGCAGTAGCGGTTCTTTCACACCGATAGCGCTTGTTTACATAGACACCGGAAGACGGTATACCGTCCCGCATGAACGACAACTCTGTCACGACGGAATTACGAAAATCCGGAATTTGTCGCCTACAGCATCTTTCCAATTTTACCCGTATGAAAATATGTTACACGGTACCATGATTAAGATTGGTACTTTTTTATCAAAGTGGTATAAAACGATTTTATAAGATATATAATATAATACAATACCAAACGGGAAAAAGAGAACTTCGCTTTTTAAGAATGCCATATCAGAGACTTTTTGGCGTGGGGGCGTATTCTTTAATTAGATGAACTTGGTGTGACCTTTAGAAAGAGAAACGCATAAAATTAATCATGATAATCGCCTAACTAACGACTTCTTATACGCCGCCGGAGGTGGTCGTATATTGTCGTCATCTTCTCCGTCTGTCTGTCCGTACGTCCGTCCTCTTTTCTGGTGAACGCAACTCCTCCTATGTTTCTGGCTGGATCTTTTTGAAACTTGGTCAATGCTATCACCTCAATTGGTAGATTACATGGAGGAAGCATTTTATGGAGTTATCCCACGTTAAAACTTAGTCTCTGGGAGTGGCGGCGTATATTGTGACCATGGCACTATTGTTCACTGGACCTGGCACCGTATTCGACAATATTTCTCAATCGATTGTTGAAAGCAAAATTTCATTACAAACTATCTGATTGGACGAGACATGTGTCTCGGCCAATCGGATGGATTGTTGTGTAATTCTAAAGATATTCTCGGAATTAGACTGGTTGTTGAATACAGCCCCTATTCTTCCCTTCTATCGATCAATATCATCTGTGTCGTCATGACACTGATTTGATCACATTTTCAATATTGTTATGTCATCGATTGTGTTGTAGCCGTAATTATAGGATTAGTTTACATTGATGCATTTAACATTCCCAAAGGCCAAAACAAAACAAGAGGGCCATTGGCCCTGAAGCGCTCACCTGATATAATAACTTTTTGTACACCAATTTTCAGGTTGATTGGGCAAAAAATGTGACCTCTAGGATGCACACAAGGTTTAACTAAGATTTGACCTCGTGACCTAGAATTGATCTAGACAATCATTCTGATCAATTTTCAGGTTGATTGGGCAAAATGTGGCCTCTAGAGTACACACACGGTTTAACAAAGATTTGACCTCATGACCTAGTTTATGACCCCAGATGACCCAATTCGATCTTGTCCGAGAATTGATCAAGACAATCATTCTGATCAATTTTCAGGTTAATTGGGCAAAAAATGTGGCCTCTAGAGTGCACACAAGGTTTTTCTAAGATTTGACCCCGTGACCTAGTATTTGACCCAAGATGACTTAATTATACACTTGTCCAAGATTTCATCAAGACAATCATTCTGATAAATTTTCAGGTTGATTGGGCAAAAAATGTGGCCTCAGTAGAGTGCACACAAGGTTTTTCTAAGATTTGACCCCGTGACCTAGTTTTTGACCCAAGATGACTCAATTATACACTTGTCCAAGATATCATCAAGAAAATTTTTCTGATCAATTTTCAGATTGATTGGGCAAAAAATGTGGCCTCTAGAGTGCACACAAGGTTTTTCTAAGATTTGACCCCGTGACCTAGTTTTTGACCCAAGATGACTCAATTATAAATTTGTCCAAGATTTCATCAAGACAATCATTCTGATCAATTTTCAGGTTAATTGGGCAAAAAATGTGGCCTCTAGAGTGCTCACAAGGTTTTTCTAAGATTTGACCCCGTGACCTAGTTTTTGACCCAAGATGACTCAATTATAAACTTGTCCAAGATTTGATCAAGACAATCATTCTGAGCAAATTTCAGGTTGATTGGGCAAAAAAATGTGACCTCTAGAGTGCACACAAGGTTTTTCTAAGATTTGACCTCGTGACCTAGTTTTTGACCCCAGATGATCCAATTTCAATCTTGTCTGAGATTTGATCAAGACAATCATTCTGATCAATTTTCAGGTTGATCAGGCAAAAAATGTGGCCTCTAGAGTGCACACAAGGTTTTTCTAAGATTTGACCCCGTGACCTAGTTTTTGACCCAAGACCACCAAATTTCGCACTTGTCCAACATTTTACCAAGACAATTATTCTGAGCAAATTTCAGGTTGATTGGGCAAAAAATATGGCCTCTAAAGTGCACACAAGGTATTTCTAAGATTTGACCCTGTGACCTAGTTTTTGACCCCAGATGACCCAATTTCGTACTTGTCCGAGATTTCATCAAGACAATCATTCTGATCAATTTTCAGGTTGATTGGGCAAAAGATGTGGCCTCTAGAGTGCACACAAGGTTTTACTAAGATTTGACCCCGTGACCTAGTTTTTGACCCAAGATGACCCAATTTCGAATTTGTCCAATATTTCATCAAGACAATCATTCTGATCAAATTTCAGGTTGATTGGAAAAAAAATGTGACCTCTAGAGCGCACACAAGGTTTTTCTAAGATTTGACCCCGTGACCTAGTTTTTGACCCCAGATGACCCAATCTCGAACTTGTCCGAGATTTTATCAAGACAGTAATTCTGATCAATTTTCAGGTTGATTGGGCAAAAAATGTGGCCTCTACAGTGCACACAAGGTTTTACTAAAATTTGACCTCGTGACCTAGTTTTTGACCCCAGATGATTCAATTTCGAACTTGTCCGAGATTTTATCAAGACAATCATTCTGAGCAAATTCCAGGTTGATTTGGCAAAAAATGTGGCTTCTAGAGTGCACACAAGGTTTTACTAAGATTTGACCCTGTGACCTAGTTTTTGACCCCAGATGACCCAATTTCGAACTTGTCCGAGATTTGATCAAGACATTCATTCTGAGCAAATTTCAGGTTGATTGGGCAAAAAATGTGGCCTCTAGAGTGCACACAAGGCAAAGTTTGACGGACGACGGACGACGGACGACGGACACCGGACGCCGGACGACGGACGCCGGACACAGCGGTATCACAATAGCTCACCATGAGCACATTCGTGCTCAGGTGAGCTAAAAACACATTAAAGCCCGAGGGCACAGCTCGAGAGCTTTAACAAATATATATTGTTACTTTCTTCGAATGCTAACGACCTTCTGATAAAAAAGGAAATCGTTAAGTTCTTAACGTTAGATGACCAAGTTGTAGAGAGCAGACAAGGTCAATTTTGGTTTTCTTTTCGGGACGTGAAAACAAGTATTTTTCTGAGGGAAAGACGAGAAAAGGAGCAAGACTGTATTGTACCAAAACAAGTGATCCCTCGCGCAAAAAAGGACAACATCTGAATTCAGTGAAACAAATATAGCCCGTCACGCCAAAGGAGACCTTCTGGGATGTATATAAAACCAAATTCTGAGAATCAGACCAGACTTAGCAGACATAAAATATAGATTTCGAATTTGGAACATACAAATAAATCAAAATAGTAGACAATCAACCAAGATTCAGAAAACTACCTTAGACTTTAAAGTATCGACGCTTTTCAACCTGTGCAACCTGACTAGGATCGACACCATTTGGAACACCGCGGACAATTCTGTCGAATCATACCTTGGATGCAAGTGGTAGAACTACTTTCAGACTATGAATAGAATAGAAAAGTACAACAATTCACAACGTTCGTCTGTGACTTATGTCAACAATGAAGCGACAATGATACTGAAATGCATTGTTTGAAGTTCCAGTGTCCTCTCTTTTTAGAATGATTACAACCTGCGAGACCCGCAATTTACTATGGCTGTGTATTTGGATGACCTCGAAAACTTCTTTATGAAGCGTAGCTACTTCCGGCTAAGAAATGTGATTTTTTTAACATTTCTTCATACACACACTTCCGAGTCAATGATTCGCTCTTTGATGGAATTATCCGAGGTGTTCCTAATTGGGTCGACACCATTTCACTCTCTTCAGAATGTCCCTTCTAGCGTGAGGGCTCACATATATGACATATCTAAGCCATAATAATCCAGACATCACATTTCAAAAATGAGTATACAGTACAGATTCTATACCGAAGAAAAAAGTCAACCCTATGCGAACTGCAGAGGCTTAGGCACACAATGGTCGATATATTTACGAGAGTTTTCGCACTGCTCAGATATCCCCTTTAGCATAACGTCTCCCACATATTTCCAAGGAAGATCGGAACACGCTCGCGGGTCTCCAATATTCTTCAATGATCTAAGGGAAATAACCAGTATCATACGTCTACTAAAATTTATACAATAATGAGATTATACAATCCTTTCCAATTCTATAAGTAATGACCATTTCCAAACAGGACCGGGTTTTGACGTCCATACTTGAAATAGCTTGGGTAAACATCGAGACAAATGCAGATAATACGAGGGTCGTTTGATAAATTCTCGGAATTATTCTGTAATTCAAAATAGTGATTGAAAATCAAAATAAAACATGTTTCGTATTAAACCTTAACTATTCGTTAGTAAGAATGCAATCATAATCATACGTTTACAAATAATTTATACATATAACATTGAATAGGGTCATGTCTTGCCGGTGCCTTACGCCAGAGCGTCACATAACGTCACGCCGCCGTAAGTGACGTCAGGTCTGGGAAAATCTGAATTGAACGACCCATTGACTCTTTCGATATAGTCTCCAGCATCAGCTTTAAAGTTGCTGTGTATGCGGTTTAACTCTGATTAAATGCTTCCTTAACTCAGTCACTGATGAATGATAATTGACATGATAAACTTCTAGAGATTTTCTTTAGTTCGTCGGAAGTTTCGATTTGCTGGCCAATGAAATATGAGATTAGTTCCGTACTGCATAGGGATGGAGTGTGCCTAGAGTTTTACGTACACACACATATTTCTTTTTTTGTTTCGGGATCATGGTAACGGAGCCGCATTTCGCAAGTGGTTAGGCTACAATTTTATCTAGGGAATCGTCGCAACCAGACTCATTCCACATTAGAAAATCAGAAGAGTTAGAAGACTGAACAGGATTCTGCTGGTCGACGTCTCGTAGAAGACTTGAAATCAACTATCGGAAACTTTTTACATAATTATAATATATGATATCATAATTCCTGTAAAAGGACGATAAACGACCCAATTAATTCAAAAGATATATCTTCACAGCAACAAACCGTACAGTCAAGCGCCTATCCGCCAAGACTAGCTGTCCTTCATAAGCACTTGTACCCTGACTGACCGAATGGTTTGGTCTACCTGGCTAGCCATCATTATGTATCGATGTTTTGTCTGTTTTTAAGCGTCCATGCCACTTCAATGCAAATGCAAATGTTTTTCCAAATATCGACAAATTCATCGACTCAATGAATCTGTAGTTAATAACTCTAACCAAACGCAAAGCGCCACGACGAAGCGCAATCGGGTCATCAGATGACGTCAGTTTTCTTCAAAGATTTGCTTACGACGTGATCTAGAAAACGCTGTGTACATGTCAACTTTTGAAAAAAAAATACGGCAAATTTTCAGGAAATGACTACACATTGTCAACCAAACGCAAGCTTAATTTCCATGGTTCTGGCGGGCACGGTTATGGTGCACCGGCACGATTTTCATTTACACAATTATTTCAAAACTGACCAAAGGCAACGTCGCGTATATGGGTTGCTATGGAGACCGAAAAAAAGTGCATAAGAGTGGGTAAATCTCATTGTCGTTATACCCAAAAACGTATGACATGAGTTTCGATAGGTGCGTGTAATTTCATAATTTTTTAACACAAAATAAAGAAATGAGAAACAAATTCCGCGAATTTATCAAACAACCCTCGTACTAAATACCAGTACGTCTTTTGCCGCAATGTTTTATGATATTGCTTTGCTCATACATCCTACCTTTCTCAACATCAATGGCAATGAATTTTGTGCTAATAATAGCCTGGGTTTAACGTTATGTTTTGATAAACCGTCGGTGATGTTATTAAATCTCGTAACTACGGCTTGAATCAAGCCGTAGTTAAGAGATTTTATAACAACACCGACAAAATCATATGGTTTGTCTGAAATTACGCAACAGTTAACTGGATAAAATCGTTCCCTATTTGTCACCTACGGTATATTTCAATATGGAACATTCCACATTTTTGTCGTTTGGAAAGGAACCGTCCTTGGATCCTTGAATACTTCCAGATGCAAAAGCAATCCATATTAAAGAAAATCAGTCTGGTCTTAAACTACCGAGGAATTACGTGATACAGTAATTTCAGAAAATCGTTATTAATATTGTTAAAGCTTGATCAGTTTGAACATCGTTTGAAGCAGAGAAGACGGAGAAACACCATGAGTTAGGTGGTTGGAAAATTCTGAAGAATTCAGATGATGAAAGAAGTATTTATGAATTACCAAAATTTTGACTTATTGCGGTATTACTTCAAAACCTCGTTCCTACAGCTTTATCTAAAATGGGTTATATCCTTTTGGGGGGTTTCTTTGTCTTTGAAGGAAATTGACGTATTCTTCATTCACATACAACTCTGCGTCAACATGGCGTCAAAAAAGTACAAAAAATCTGGTGGATTCCTACTCTCTTAAGAACAGAGCACATTCTCTCTACATTCCATTATGACATAATGGTGCTCTGTTCCCGTGGGGTCATTTCACGTCTAATCTCGGGGTCGTGGTGGGATTTCGGTATCCAATCGTTGGCTATACACAACAAAACAATTGAAAAATCTGATACAAACTTTCATTGGCTGACGCTTCAAATTACCGGTTTCAGCCAAAAATAGAAGCGACTTAATGTGTACGTAATCAAACAAGATAAAACTGAATGATTTTGATTCGATAATTTAAATGTTACCGGCTTCAGCCAAAAATAGAAGCGACGTAATATATACGTAATAATCATGCAAGATAAAACTGAATGATTTTGATTCGATAATTCAAATGATGTGCTATAATTAGATTATGACGACCAAATAGGCTGTTGGTGTATCTAAAACTGCAGAGGTCATATTTGATGGTTAATCAATATACCTCGGCTTTGGAAAGTAGTGGATTCCATGTTCTCTTGCTGTGATAGAAGGCTTTTTAAATTCGCGTCCGTTTATCAGCACTTTCTACTCTTGTCTCAATGCTCATGCCTTGTTTTTTAAGAAAGAGTTAAACAAGGATAACATCGACATAACTTAAATGTATTCGATCAATTTTGTTATGTTCTAAATCTATTTTCTATTAGAATTATTTTGATGATACAGGTTTGTATCTCTATCTGGAGTTCGAAATATGACCGAGCTCGAATTTGCTCGATGACTGTGATTGTTGATAGGCACTGTAGAGTTATTTGCTGGCAACAAAATCTCAGAGTTCAGTCGGTATGTATCCATATTAGGCTGTAATGCTTGTGTCAGACCGACAAAATCAAATTTGTAAGC
Organism: Fragum sueziense; assembly: GCA_963680895.1. NCBI lineage: Eukaryota > Metazoa > Mollusca > Bivalvia > Cardiida > Cardiidae > Fragum > Fragum sueziense. Next base: position 7,081,151 of record OY804599.1, on the reverse strand, counting down.
ATATCTCTTTCCATGAACCTTGGACATAATGTTCTTATCGTAGTAATATCGCAGAGCGCGGCTGAGCTTATCGTAGTTCATGTTAGGCTTGCTCTTCCTCTCGCCCCATTTCCGTGCTACCTCGTCTGGATCGATGAGTTTAAACTCGCCGTTCTGTCCCTCCCAGGCAATAGTCGTGCAGTTTGACGTGTCGGACAGAAGTTCGAGTAGAAACTGCCACAACTGGATCTGACCAGAACCTGAAATTGTGCATAAATGTGGGATTTATATTCGAATGTGATTAAATTCAATAACTGTTTAATAATTTAACATTAGATATAAAAATTATACCCTTTTTTAAATGAATTTCGGAAAGGGCAACACAATCTAATTCGTTGTTGTACCTTTATTCGTGGAGTTAAGTTTATACATTACATAATACATAATGGTGTGGTTCAGTCTAAATCGGCTAACAAAAACTATGATTACACATTGAAGTTGCTTGCCAATATAGTTCGATCTTTTAAGGGGGAATGCTCCAGTTTCCTAATTTTTTTCCTAATTATAGAATTTATTCATATTTTGTATGTTGAAATTAAATGTTATTACCAATTGAAAAATAAAATAAAAATGGATGGTCAGCGATCTTGTTTGAATTTTATAGGCATTCGTATCACATACCCCTACATCGAAAAAATGCGCAATTTCTTGCACCTGTCAAAGGTCACTAAATTGCTAATAAAGTGCTGTATATTCATCGTTTAGTCCCGAAAACGGATTTAAAGTAACGTCTTACATTTAATAAGAAGAGAAAACCGAAAATATGTGCTATTATAAACGTTTAAATATATAAAACAGCATGCTCGCGTGTTCAGTTAGATCAACGAAGCTGGAGTGTTTTATGTAAAAAATGCATATTTTTGGAAATATTTTAAGTTCTACATAATAGAATTTGATAAAACTCCCTCATTGTTTTAAGCATTATGTCCTGGTAATAATTCAAAAAGAAAATGTATAGGTCAGCGCACTTATTAGTGAATTACAGCAATTTTTATCAGCTACACATTAATAAAATTACGCAAAACAGGGGTAACTGCACACACATTTACGACTGTCTTGTTCTAAATAATCGATTTCCATCTTGATGAAATCAGTTTCGCATAATAAATACACTTTTACCATCGAAAATGGTAAATTGTAATAATGTGTTATACTATTGAAAATATGGTAGCGAAACATATTGGTACGAAACATTTAATTTACTACAGTAATCACCGAATGTTCCGAAAAACTGGAGCACTCCCCCTTAAGATCAAGATATGTTGAACAAAATTACTTTGAAGTAAATATATCCATTGAAATGTAGTAGGAAATGGAAAGAAATTGCTCGTCTAGAGCAATATCTTTCCTTTTCCTTTTATATTTCAATTATAATCGTACTTGATACCCAACATAAATGGATAAGCATCACCGAAATCAAAACTGAATAAAAATCGGACGAGCCAACTCCGGATATCCCCAGGTAAGAATGACTTTCCATACGACTTCGACACAATGAGTTTCGCCTGTATTTCTATTTATTGACACGGTGGATAATCACGTGATGTAACAATTTCAGAAACTCTTCAATAATTGTGTTAATACGGGGCCAACTTGAATTCGGTTTGAAGCAGAGAAGGTGGACAGACGTCATGCATTAGATGAACTTTGGTTTATCTTCAATAACTTTTTCATCAGTTGATTTTTCAAAAATATACCACGTACAGTTTATTTATGACATTTGCCCAACTTCTCTGCTTCAAACCGAATTCAAATTGATCAAGTATTGACAAAAACATTGACGATTTTCTGAAATTCTAAGTCACGTGATCAACTATCGTGATAGATCTCACGTACCTGCATTGTTGACCCTGTTAGCCATGTGACCCAGAAACATGAAGGCATCTGAAACAGGAAATATAATATATTAACCCTTTCCCAAACAAGACCTGGTTTTGACGTCTCTTATAGAAAATGCTTGGGAAAACATTGAGACAAAAAGAGAAACTGCTGATAACCAGCAGTTTCTCCTTTTGCCTCAATATTTTCTGAGCAATTTCAAACACAAAACCTATCATTATCAACATTGATTTTGTCATCTGCAGCAGCTTTCAAATTGGAAAACCCTAAAACTTTGCCGTTTGGGAAAGGGTTAACAGGGATCTGGTAAAGGAGCCTGAACATCAGTTTAGAAAAAACACATTACCAGAACAGCATATGGCCAAATGTGCTTTGATCAGGATGATTAGGGAAGGATTTATCCAGAAAATCATGACGTAATTTCGGACAAACCAATAGTAATTCGTATATGTTGTTATTAAATATCGTAACTCCGGCTTGATTCAAGTCGTAGTTACGAGATTCTATAACAACGCTTACGGTTTATCAAAACATAACGGTAAACCAAGTCTATTTTAGCGCAAAATTCATTGCCATTCTACTATCAAAGTGATGTTATACGTAATGAAGATATTGTTTGAGAACAGCATGAATCTTTATCTGACTGATCTAGATCTATGCTAGTCTCAAAAGCTTTATACCCGTTATCAGATCCCGGATCATAGATATTTTTGTCATTTCACAAAAGGCATGGCTACATACTGCTACATACGAATCTGCGCCCATATCACCTCCACATCACGTCCAAAATTATACTGCACGGGTTCACTGTTATAGACGTGCTCTTGTCGTAATGTGGACGCGGAATGGTGTATGTGACCAGGCATTAAACATAGGTCATCACAAAACATTGCCACAGAATTAGAGTTCTTCTTTGCATGTAATTTTATAGACAATTAAATCTCCTATTCCTTTTTCTGGTGCGGAGGTGGTGCAGTGGTAACGCGCTGGACTTGAAACACAGGGGTCGCTGATTCGATCCCCCGCTTCTCCAATCTTTCGGATGAGACTTTAAACCGAAGTCCCGTCTCCATAATTATGACCTTAGCTGTTGAGTGGGACGTAAAACTCCATTCAATCAAATCCCTTTCCTTTTTTAAGTTCAAAGAATAATTATTTAAAAAGGCTCTGTAAATATTACTGGTGCCTGAATATATTGTCCAGCAAGATTAACCCGAGACATCTGCATATGTAATGACCCATTTTCGGCAATGTTTTGTTAATACGCTCAACTAACGGACTATGCGCACGAAAATTAAGTTGTCCCGGGTTAATTTGGGTGGACTATACATTAGAAGTGCTCAAACTACAAATAATAAATTATTATGATCGGCCGATTTGTATATTATAGCTTATTATTTGAATTTAAATGTTATTTGAATTTTGAAGAATAACTCGTCGGTTATAAAAGTAGAGTTGTATACAAACACTAAAAACCAAATACATAGTTTAACATTTACCAAACCATTTATTGTAGGCTATACGAGCGAAGTATATTCTGATTTTTTTCGGGAGACAGGGCAGAGCCTAGTAAACGGTTCATTACATTTAAGCTTGAGAAAAACAGCCTTCTCGCTTAGCGGTACATCGTCGGTATTATTTCAAAAACATTATAACTACAGCGTGAATCAGGCTGTAGTTACGAGGTTTTATAACAACACATTTTACAATAGAACGTTCTTTCAATTTCGAAATGTGTTCATGCTCGTGCCGCATGTTTTTCTCTTATATCAACCAAGATAGCGAGAAGTAATCTCGTAGAATAACCTCTTCGCTTAGCCACACCCTGTGAGGTGAATAAAAATGGATTATAATGTCCTAATTAATTTATTCCCAAAAGAGGAAGTGTTTGTGTTGGGCCATTTATCAACAACAAGGAGTAAAGTGTTTGTATACAACTCTACCTTTATAGCCGATGAGTTATAGATCTAGAATTTTTAAACCACAAATGATATTTTCTGTTCTCCACATCGTGTTAACCCTTTCCAAAACGACACAAATTTTGGATGGTCCAATTTGAAAGTTGCTGCAGACGACAAAATGTACATTTAAAAAGAAGGGATTTTTGCAAAATATAACTAAGAAAATATTGAGGCAAAAGGAGAAACTGCTGGTCATCAGCAGTTTCTTCTTTTGCCTCATTGTTTTCCCAACTCCTATCTGGTAGGGACGTCAAAACCAGGGCCTGTTTGGGAAGGTGTTAATTATGTTTTTGTTGAACTTGAACTTAGATATACAACAAAGTCCGATGTCAAGGACACGTGAGTACTTTATCCATTTTTTTTTTTGCAACTATGGTACGAAGGTAGTGATGTCAGCTTAAATATTTATATGGAATTCTAAGACAATTCGTGGTTGAAATTCAACCTCGTTACACTATGATAAAGCATTTTTTTCAAAGGATAAAGCCACTAGACAAAGCACATTTTTCGTACATTCACCAGGCAACTCTTTTGCTCTGACATGAAAAGGAAGCTTAAGGTTTACGAACTGAAAATGAAATGCAGAGCCAGAGGCGAAATTTGAAAGGTGCCAGTAATTCCTAATCTGTGTTACATTTCCACTCCAAATACAAACATAAGCATTTTGTATTGTAAAAAAGTTTGAATTAAAGCATACTTATGTAAATATTTGTCAAAAATGTTCAAAATTACCTCCCTTGCATAAGAATATAGAGTAAAATAATATTTAAAAAAAAACTTCTTGAAGCATAATCTTGAACTTCGGTACGGTGAATCAACTTATGTGAAGTGTATTTACAAGTGTGTGTGTAATTTGATGGTTTTCGTATGGCTAGAAAGTGGTGTTTTCATTCTCAGTTCGTAAACCTTAATGGCATAAGAGACCACCATGGATCGCAATCAGCTTGTGCTTGTCATATTCCACCCATCATCAGATGAAAAACACTTCGTGTAAATTCGATGCGTAACTTCGACGTTTTCCGATGAGACGAATATTGGCGAGGTTATTCGTATTTCAAAAATCCGGATAATCTTGGCAATATCAGTAGACACGGATTACAGGGAAAGTTGTGGGAAAGCAAAGTTTTCATTACGCATAGAAGAGCTCAAGTACAATGCAATCGAGATCCATTCCTGTGTTCGTACAATTTTAATCTATGGACTACCGTCGAATTTTAAAGTGACATTTCACATTTATTCCATTTTTAAAAGTATGTCTTGATGCAAAGTTTGTTAATTCTAATGCGTAGAAATGCTATCCGTTTTTCGAAGTTGTTATTTATAAGCGAAAAATACGCCTTCAAAGTTGAGATAGAAATGACAAATTCTATATAAATCTGAACTGTTGTCCACAACAATTTGTTTGATTTTAGCACAAAAATATATATTTCTCGTAAATGGTTCAATATTTTGGCTGGAAATTTTCAGAATTTTCATAAGAAAATGTGCTCTTTCAGATAGAAAAAAGTAAAATTTATGTGAAATTATTCTGAAATGTCACTTTAATGGCATTATAGATATTTTATAAAGTTTTATCTTTGATCTGTTGTTTAGCATTGAATGCAAAGAGATCTATTTTATGGATCCCTGCTTACCGTTATTTTTCCCCTGGTGATGTCGACATGGGACCATATTTACCGACATTTTAAACCATATCTCCAAATTACGTGACAAGCCATCTCATTGGACGAGACGTATGTCTCGGCCAATAGGATTTATTTTTATGTAAGTTTCAAGATAAATTTTGATTTTTTAATACCACCCAGATCCCTGCCTACCTTTATTATTTCCCCTGGCTATGTCGATATGGTCTCCTATTACTGTATAAGGCCACATCTGTTGTATATAGGGCATTTCTCGTGCTCTTGTGTCATTGTACGCCTTACCAAGGTTAACTTCTAAATAGACAAAAAAAGACAATTGACATTTTCATTTTCGTTTCAAAGTCAAGGGCAGTGTTGAATTTCAGATTATTACAAAACTTACTCGTTTGATCTCGTTGAAGTAGCAAAAAACGAACACGTGATGATTGAATGCGTGGTCCTAGAGTACAGATCGAGCCATCATTTGCTTTTTTGACATTGACCTTAGCGGCAAAATCTAAAACTAGTCAACAATTTAAAGATATGCCGGCGACAAGAACAATCATAAGCGAATTAAGGACAAAATGATATATAAAATGAGGAAAGCGTTGGAATTGGCTAAATAAACTGTTACCAAACAACAAACCGTAGTTTTCGCGTACTTGATTAAGATATAACATACACAATTATCTACATTAGTTAGCTGCCTCTGTGTCCTTTGAATTTTAAAGTAGTACACTCCTAATGAGATTCGCGCGACGTCGGAATTATTCGGGCGACGTAGAAAACATTCGGCGGTGTAACTTTCCACCGCCTTTAGTTCCGCCGCCTTATGTTTATGATAGCGCCCGAATAAGTGCGGATACGTAACAACGCCATTTTCAAGTTCCCGGCCCAAATAATTTTGGTTTTTGGTGTGTCAGAAGGCTAAAAAAAAATCTTCACATCTGTTGGTTGATTCAGTTTTCTTTAATTATAACTGTTTAAGCATGTTTGTAATATGTAAATACAATAGGCTTGAGACCTGAAATGTATAAATAAACTAATTGAAATTGAATTGAAATTGAAGCAAAATATACCTATTGTCTGTACGAACATGCATATTTTAACGCATATCAAACATAGAATATGTGCGCATTATTTAACCCTTTCGCCAACGACAAGATTTTAAAGTGGTCCAATTTGAAAGCAGTTGCAGTGGACAAATTATATGTGAAAAAAAGATAGGATTCGTGTACAATATAGCATAGAAAATATTGAGACAAAAGGAGAAACTGCTGGTTATCTTAGCAGATACTTTTGCCGGGAAATCCTCCTCTTCTAATTATTCGCCAGAATTTCAAAAACATCAAGAGCAAAAAGAAAAGGTTAATTTGAATTTTAAATCCAAAAATACAGAGCATTATAATAAAGAATTTACTCTTAAGGAGCTTAAAACTGCCCTTAGGAAATGCCATGATACTGCAGTTGGATGTGATGACATCCACTACCAGTTCTTGAAGCATTTACCACACCAATCCCTTCAGTGTTTACTTGATATCTTTAACAGTGTTTGGAAAACGGGAATACTTCCAGCCTCTTGGCGGGAAGCTATTGTCATTCCAGTACCCAAACCTGGCAAGGATTCAGATAATCCTTCAAATTACCGGCCTATAGCCTTAACAAGTTGTGTTTGTAAAACCATGGAAAGAATGGTCAATGGCCGTCTTGTATGGTTTCTTGAGAAAAACAAACTTATTACGTCGGCCCAAAGTGGCTTTAGTAAGCAAAGAAGCACCCTCGATCATTTAGTTCGCTTCGAGACTTTTATACGAGAGGCTTTTATTAAGAAAGAACACGTTGTTTCAGTCTTTTTTGATTTAGAGAGTGCATATGAATATGATACCACATGGAAGTATGGAATCATGAATAAACTCCATGATTTCGGTATACGAGGTCGCCTTGCTTATTTTATTTCTGCATTTTTGGATGAACGGCAATTTAGAGTCAGGGTTGGAGATACGCTCTCTGATCCTCATGAACAGGAGATGGGCGTTCCCCAGGGCTCTATTCTTTCTGTTACACTTTTTAGTGTTAAAATCAACAATATTATTAAGGCTACTTGCCCTGGTATTGAATATTTTCTTTACGTTGATGACTTTAATATTTGTTATCGTTCGAAACATATGCATACCATCGAACGACAGTTACAACAGGTTTTAAATAACCTGAGTAAATGGTCGAATGAAAATGGTTTTAAATTTTCTAAAACCAAGACAAAATGTATGCATTTCTGTAAATCGAGAAAACTCCATCCCGATCCAGAACTCACTTTGGACGGGATCCGAATCGAAGTTGTCCCAGAATTTAAATTTCTAGGTCTTTTATTTGACTCTAAGTTATCGTTCATCCCGCACGTTGAATATCTGAGCAATAAATGTAAGAAAGCTCTAAATCTTTTACGTGTCGTCTCCAGTATGGACTGGGGAGCAGACAAAAAAGTTTTATTACGCCTTTATAGATCTCTTGTGAGATCTAAATTAGACTATGGATGCGTTGTTTACGGCTCTGCCCGTCAATCTTACTTGCGCAAACTTGATTCAATACACAATCAAGGTTTACGTATTGCGTTGGGCGCATTTAAAACATCGCCAATTAATAGTCTCTATGCTGAACCGCCGCGATATGACCCTGGTAGTTGAAAACGGCGTAAAACCCCAATAAACTCTATGCTGAAGCAAACGAACCATCCTTAAACTTACGTCGAAAGAAATTGTCTATGGATTACTATTTGAAATTGAAATCAAATCCAGGTAATCCTACACATGATTCTGTTTTTGAACCTCTTTACGAAGAGGACTTCAAAAAGAAGGAATCAGAAATTCCACCATTTAGTTTACGTTGTAAAGCTGACATAGAATCTCTAAATTTCGATCTAGATGACGTGGCCGAACATAAAGTTCCAGACGTTCCTTTGTGGTCGTCTAAAAGTCCCACCTTTATTTATGATCTAGCTTCAACTAAAAAATCTGAAACTGATCAAGTTGTATTTAAAAATAAATTCCTTGAAATACAGGAAAAACACATTATGCAATTTCAAATTTATACAGACGGGTCTAAAAATGAAGAAAAAGTTGCTTCAGCTGCCATCTTGGATGGTTACAAATATCAGTATCGTCTGCCTGATAATTCATCCATTTTCTCTGCCGAGCTGAAGGCTATTGACCTTGCGCTGGAGCACATTATTGAAAATGGTTATTGGCGTTACATTATTTTTACTGACTCTTTATCTAGTATGCAAGCGCTGGAACACGAGAAAACGGATAACCCTATCATAGTCAAACTTCTTGAAAAGCTGTCTGGTATCTATGCTGCTGATGAAGATACTGATATTGTCTTTTGCTGGCTCCAAAGCCATTGTGGTCTACGTGGCAACGAAGAGGCAGATAGGGCTGCCAAGGACGCGTTGTCACTAGAGGTTTTACCTTTTAAAGTTCCTTTTACTGATTTTAAACCTCTAATCAATACTTTTATCCACAATGTATGGCAGAACTGTTGGAGTGACCAGGCAAATCAACGAAATAAATTATTTTCGATTAAACCTTCACTTGGTGAATGGCTGCCAGGTCTTCGGTCTGACGGCCGCGAAGAGTTAGTTTTGGCCAGATTGCGAATCGGTCATACTCATTTGACCCATTCGCACCTATTAAAGAACGAGGTAGAACCGCAGTGTATTCCTTGTAATGAGACACTTACTGTCCAACATCTACTCATTGATTGTGTAGATCTTGCCATCATAAGAAACAGGCACTTTAACGTTGATAATTTGAAATCGTTATTTGATACCGTAAGGCCTGAGTCGATTTTTAACTTTCTTAAAGAGTGTAATCTCTTTAGAAAGATTTAGCTCTTTTTATTATAGTCTGTGATATTTGATCTGTGATACTTTAGTTACGTTTAATATTCTATATTTATTTGTTCTGTGGATTTTCCGGTCGAGTGGACTCGGACATGGGTGTTCTCTGATCTGGGAGGAGCCCATGTCTATTCGTCCTCACATCGGATTATTCATGGTTCATGGTTGTTTTTGTCTAGTTTTAATATTGTGTTATAGTAATAGTATTGATTAATTTTATACAAGGTAACATTATCTATTCTTGAATTAGATATAGTCACTATAATTTACCTTTCTGGATGTTTATGTAACTATATACATATCAGTAATTTTGTATACATCCAGGTATGTGTTGCTGTTGCGCCCAATATGACCTTAGTAGTCGACGGGCCTTAAAACACTATTCATTCATTCATTCAATATTTTCCCAAGCCTTCTCTATTAGGGACGTCAAAACCAGGTCTTATTTGGGAAAGGGTTGAGCAAAATATTCCCTATGACTGTCTGAACACGCATATCTTAATGCTTATCAAACATAGAACATGTACTAATTATTTAAAGCAACACGTCTGGATCCGAATTTGTAATCCTAAAAAGACACCATCAACAGCTTCTCAGTAAAATATGATTTTGTGAACAATTGTTTTGGCATTCGTTAATTTTATTTGCGTCACTATGCGGTCAAAATGTTCGATTTAAGCAATGGTGGATTTTTGTGATCCCATACCAGTGAACCAATATTCTTTAAACTTGGCAGAAATTGACCTTGGCTTAAAGTATTTCAAACTTTTTTTAAAAAAAGAATTGGGTTCTTTCAAAGAAATTCTGGCTGCCACAGCACCAAAAAGAGGGAAAATGGTGGAGTCTTTCAAAAATCCACTTCCCTATACTAGTGGGCAAATATTCTTTTTAATTTTAAGAAGGAAATATCTTTGCATGAAAAGGTTTTCTAAGCGATTTCAAAAATTTTGTTTTGTCAAAATTTCTAGTTACCATGGCATTAAAAAGGGAGGAACCGAGGGGACCTTTAAATGGTCTTATAAGAAACCAGAAGGTCTAGAGCCTTGATGTTTAGTACACAGCAATTTCTGCTGGTCATTATGATTAAAAATTGAAAAAAATGGTTATTGAAAAAAATATCTGCAAAATTTTTTAAAGGTAAGCAACTTGGTTCAAATTTTGTGGAAGGGTGCCTGTATGACAATTTCCCTGATTCTGCTCATCTGGCCACAATATCAGTCAAATCTTTGTCAAACATGCAATTTTTATGACATTCTATGAATAATCAAAAAGGAATTTCATGAACATTTTTGCTTCAGGTCATAAAATTCCATTGATTTGAACAAGGTAACCAATCTCAATTGAACGACATAGGGCCATCATAGCCCTTCTGTTTTCTCTTTAGATTTGTGACGTTTACTTAAGATTTTATACTATAAAAGGGCAAGTATTAAAAAATCTCACATTGTTCTCCACGTGAACTGGAAAAAATATACTGTATAATGTTAACCCATTACCAGACGACAACATTTAAGACTGGTCAAAATTCAAAGATATTGCAGACAAAAATTTCATGGCAAATAAACACTGTAAATGTAGTGCGTTTTCCGCTCTTTCTTTGTATAAAACATTGTGGGAAGTGAAGAGTTGTTCACGAAAATGTTAATAGACAAATATACAGAAATAAAAGAAAAGTTATTGCAAATTATTTAACCAGAATCGGGATGATTTTGCGTGTAGTAGTTATCCATCCCATGATGCACAATCCCATTTTTTTTAATTTAATGAGTCTAAGAGTGCACAAAAAACAACAGAAATTAACCATTGTCTAAAATATTAAAAAGTAAGTTGGTCTAACTTGAAAGGTGTTTGGGACTATAATTGATATCAGAACTAGAAAATTTGAAATATGCTACTGTATAGAAAAATGGCGAAATGCAGATTATTAGCATTTTTTTTCTTTTTTCGAAGTGTTCCCAATACTCTTTCTTCACAGGACTTCAAAATGAGTTCTTGTTTAACCCTTTCCCAAACAAGACCTGGTTTTGACGCCCCTAATAAGATATGGCTTGGGAAAACATTGAAACAAAAGAAGAAACTGCTGATAACCAGCAGTTTCTCCTTTTGTCTCAATGTTTTCTGTGCTATATTCTACACAAATTATATCTTTACCATTATCCATTTTGTCGTCTGCAGCATCTTTGAATTTGGACCACCCTAATTTTTCGCCGTTTGGGAAAGGGCTAAGAAAAGTTACAGACACATTAGCACATTAGGCAGACGACGGCAATATGGCATCAATAACACCAAAATCCAATTTTTGCTGCAATTTAATTATTTTTGTCACATTTATGACATTTTCGGGGACTAAAATTTACCCTTTTCCACACATTGACGCTTTTTGTTTATTGGAATGTTTTGTCGTTTTGGGAAAGGGTTGAATTTCATTTTTAAGTGAAAGTAAACGGATGTCTAGTCATTGTAACGTAACAAATGAATAAGTAGTGTCTAAAACTAATTTTCGTTTTATCTAAATGATAGTTCGAAAGGTGATAAAAAAGCACCAAAAAGATAGTGTTTTATTATTTCATTTCGATAATCTGAACTATCGTTCCTGTGAGATCATTTTACTGTTGGATCGGTTATCATAATAGTGCGCACAGCCTGATCTTGAAACATGACTTTCTCAAATGTTATAAGAGACTTTTTTCTAGATTTCGGCTCATGTAATTAAAGATTAACAAAAATATGGCGTGTTTGAAATCTTTCTGGAATCTTACTGTAGGAAAAATAAAAGGAAAGCATTGTAATATTCAGTTAAATTTCATAATTTGTACTTTACCTGCCGCGTTTATTCTCGTTTCTCCAGAATGTCCCCGGTATGTATCTGAGCTGGATACACTGGCAGGCGCCAAGGTTCCATATTTCTTCCCATATTTTTCACTACCACTACCAATATTTTCTTTATGGCTACTACTAGACTCTCGTGCGTAACTGCCCAAAAGTCCAGAAAACGGTGCTTTATATGTATACGGCCCCGTGTCTGTATTATCATGTACAGGATCGACACTATAATATCTCTGGTTATATTCCGCTATTGTGTGTTGGTAGTCGGTGCGCGAGGCTAACTCGAACTTATGACTGTCCTGTATGGGAGCCATGGTGGGGTACATGTCGGGCGGGAAATGTCCCCCCATGTAGGAGTTGTGGATCGTGCTGCGGATGTGGGGCGGCAGGAAATAGCCATGGTTCAAACCTCCAACCTTCCGATCTGTGTACAAATCTTCCGGTACTGATGGTTTACACGTCTTGGTTGGCGAGTTAGTGAGACCGTACTGAGACGCGGTCTTGAAACCAAGATCTCGATGTATATATTTGTCTCTGTCACTGTGTCTTGAACTTAGATTCTGATTGTAAAAATCCTGAAAATGAATACAATGTTTAAAATCCCTTGTGAAAAAATATGTAACATTAACAAGCACACGATGAATTCATTATTTTTCTTTTGAAAATTTAAGATGATGTACTTTCACAGTAGCAGTCTGCAGTTCAAGAAGTGAGCTTAAATAAAGAAATGAGTTTTATTTTTCAAATTAGATTTATTATCTATTACTGACTTTTTAATTCTTCGGAAAAACAGTATGAAAAGTTACCAATACAAACAAAAAATATTCTTGATAATTCTGTCACTTAACATCGTTGAATTGTTTTCTCTTTCGCACCAAGTAAATCATGAAATTTGATTTGATTTATATATGTTTCGAAAATGTATCAACTCATGTATTTTTTTTTTTTTTTTTTTTTTTTTTAATTTAAATCTACAGAACAAAATTACTCGAAAAACATTTCCAGATACATTTTGTCAAACTATGAATTTAAAAAGAAAAACAATATCTAGAATTTGTATAATTACGACGAATGTCCTGTAAGTACTCCAATCCTTGCTGTTTTAAGCCCACCCGTCGTGTTTTTGAAGTTTTCTTCTAGATGCGTGATGTGAAGTTTTGTAATTTCCTGTCGGAAAAGACTTACCATTGTAAAACCTGTGTTCCCGCCGCCGGCCCAGCCAACACTTATCCGGTCTCCGGACGTGGAACATTTCCGAAAATAATTTTGTGTTAATGCGCATGCTCAAGCCAGCGACAATTCGCCATCTTTTTTATTTCAAAGACAGAAAGTGAGCGACAGCTATCATTAAATCTTTGGTCGATTGGCGACCATAAACCCTTCCCCACACGGCCAGATTTTGAACTGTTCCAATTTGTTTCCAAGCTACTACAGGCGACTGCATTGTAGTTGATAAAAACTGTGTACAAAAAAAACAAGGGAAGGGCTTGTTATAAGCATTTCTTATTTTCGAGCAGTGCCTTTCCAGGTATTGTTAGTTCTATAACGAACGTCAAAACCACAAAGGGTCAAAACACCTGCAAGTTCCGAGAGAGATACACTTATTTTTTCGTTTTACAATAATTCCGAGTACATGGCCATTGGATTATTGGTCTGCCCAGTAAAATGTGTAATAGGCCCTATCCCTTTTATGAAATACATAATTTTCTATATGAAAAAGCTTTATTTTATTTTCTATTATATATTTTCATTCATTTATTGTGATTGTAGTTCACTCTTGTAGATCCTAGTAAAAAATAAGAGTAAATATGGACGTAAATATAGTACATGTAATAATATGGGCATATAGACTACATCATGTACAGTTGGCTTTGTATGAGTCTTTTGTTCTGCTATACATTCATAATCAGACTTCGAACTTTTGTTGAAAATAATCAGATTGCATAAAATTTGGGTTGAACTTATTACAAAGTATCTGAAAAATAGCCACCCTTATTAGCAGCAGGAAGACAAGGGTTGGATATCCAATTGCGGTTTTGATAGTGATGTGCGATGGGATATTTATGAATGATTCTATTAACACTCCATGCATATTTAATACTGATCAGGCTCTAAGTTCTCACGAACGTCAGTTAATGTAGCGAGAACAGGCGATATATCCTACAGAACAATGCCACAATGTCTTGTCTTGACAGTTCAGATATTGGTCTTGTGAAAAATGGCTTAGAAATATTTATTTTAAATTTTCAATGATTTAAAAGAAAACACGAGAATAATTTAAACTTTTCTTATTCTTATATTCTTTATTTTTTATTTCACATTTTTTTTCAAAAATGGACTTGATCTATTACATGTACTTACGAATCCATACTATATAACATTTTAGCTAACCTGAGCACAATGTGAGCTGTTGTTGTAACTCAATGTCTGTCGTCAGCCCTTCTGTCCGTATGTCCGTCTGTCAACAATTTGGTGTTTACACTCTTGCACCCACAAAATTTGGCCAATCTTGATCAAACTTGACCAAAGCAAGTATCGTCATTTATAAGTTCTCGGATAGGTTCGATTATGGGCCTGGTCGGATCTGAAATAGCTAAAATAGGTAGTTTTGACTTAGTTTACGCCCTATCATCTACAAATATCGATTAATTATAACAAAACTTGGACACAATGTTGGTTGGTGACTGTAAAATCTCCGATGAGTCTGATTTACAAATTGATCAGACCAGAAAGCATGAGTTATATGCCCTTGAATTTACAAAATTGCCGTTTTGAACGTTTCCGACTTTGTTCACTCTCTAGCATCTACAAATATAAATCAATTAAGACAAAACTTGGACACAATGTTGGTAACTTTAAGATCTCACATGATGTACGTTTTCAATTTGATCAGACCAGTAAGTCATGAGTTATATATCCTTGAATTTTACAAAATTGCAGTTTTCGACAGTTTTTTACTTTGTTTTCTCACTAGAATATTAAAAATAGTGACCAATCAAGACAAAACTTGGACACAATATTAGTGATTATAGGATCTCAGAAGCATTTTATTTTCGGTTCGATCAGAGTAGAAAGTTGTTGGTTATGTGCCCTTGAATTTTTCTATACTTGCCGTTTTCGACTTTGTTTTTACTGTAACAAACACAAATAAAGACCAATCAAAATAGACCTTGTACACAATGTTGGTGACTATAAGGTCTTGAATTATTAAAGATGTCACCATAATCGGACGAGAACTTCATGAGTTATCTGCCCTTGAATATAACAAAATTGCAGTTTTCGGCTTTGTTTTCACTCTACCAACCAGAAATATTTGACAATTAAGATTAAACCTGGACACAATGTTGGTGACCATGTAATATTGGATAAATCAGAATTTCAACATAATCAAAGTAAAAGAAGTCTGAAGTATCATCTTGATTCAAGTGAGCGATTAAGGACCACCATGGTTCTCTTGTTATTTATCTATATCTATGCGGATCTAATATCCATAAAATGTCTGTAAAAGGGAATTTACCATTTTTAGTCTGTTTTATTCATTTACTAATAAATGTTTTGATACAGAAAAAAACACACAATTCTTTCAACGTAACAATTATATCACGACCCGATTCTGCCTAAATACATTCTGATCAGAATAGGCTTCGATTTTCCGTGTGAACAAATACGTCATCGTCACGCCTCACTGGTCTAAAAATAGATTGGGAATCCCTTATCGTACAAAGATGGCTGTGAATCTCGCGAAGATTTTCCAAGTTCAACTTGCCGGAGATAACATTCTAAGAGCTTGATTGCTGTAATCATTTGTTGAGAAACATTCTAATTCCGAGTTGAGAAGGTTGCTGCATTGTCGTGTACTTTTTAAGATCGGTAACTATGAAATAAGCAGTTGACAAGTAATGTTTACACATACGGACATGTCCTGACTTCATCGTGCCGCTCGTGCGTGCTCGCTTACCCTTTCTAAAACGACATAATGTCATGTTGGGCTAAATTGAAAAAAAGTCTGCAGATGACAAAACGGATGTGAATATCTTTAGTGTTTTATCTCGGAGAAAATATTGAGGCAAAAGAAGGATGATCATCAATATCCAAAGAAGTTATTCACACCCATTTTGTCTGCTGTGCACGCCTTTTCGATTTTGTCGGATTGTCGATCATCATTTTCTTCTTTTGCCTCAATGTTTTCCCAAGAATTTTCTGTTGGGGACGTCAAAACCGGTCTTGTTTGGGAAAAGGTTAATATAGAAAAAACTAGAATTTGTCGCTGAATGTGATTTGATACACCATAGGCTTTCACTACAACAATGGGCAATAACCAACAAAATAAGCAAGATAGAGTTATGTTCCTTGTACGTTGCACTTCTCCTTTGTGAGATCTATCTACCAGAGAAGTTTCATGATCATAGCTACTTTACTTTCAGACTTTTCGATGTTTTTTCTGGTTAAGCTGCTGAGGAATCTCAAGAAAAAACGTTTGTCATTTCTGGTCTGTCTCCGTATCTAGAAGCAATGTTGCATGTTGCATATGCGCAATGTTTCGTAGTTTTAGTTCCCGCCTGCATTATCTATGATCGACTAATATCGCGCTTGAAAATAATATTTTTTTGCTAACACGGTTACGAAAAATTGTCCGATTCATTGGCCGATAAACAAATTCAAATTCATTTATTCGGCAAATCAGCAAACAATGCTTTTGGTCAATAAACATACATATATGTACACAAATATGACAAACAGAACATTACAAAATAGTTTCACAAAACAAATACAGAAAATGTTAGAAACAGTTACATGATACCTGGTTATATGAGCAGATTTCATTATACAATCTACTTTAACTTTTCATTTCGTAATTTATTCGCTTCCCTTAAGTATTTAGCAACATTTAAAATAGTTTTTGTTCGGTCGGATGACATTATAAATGTAAATAAATTTAGACTGGGCCAAGATGTATTTCCTAAATTTTCTTTTCTCAAATCCGCATAAATCGGACAACTTAAAAGAAAATGGTATTCTGACTCAACCTGTCTAGCGTTGCAAAAATTACAAATACGATCAGCACGAGCAACTCCAGAATATCTTCCCATCTCTATATTTAGAGAATGGGAACTTAGTCTGAAGCAGCTCATTGTTCTCATTAAGTTTTCATTTGGTAAAACATCAATGTATTTTTCAAAGAAGAATTCTTTTTTATATTTACTATAATAGTTAAGTTTGGGTGAAGTATTAATAGATGCATTCCAGGGTTGTATATATTGATCTCTGATGCGTTGTTTAATTAAAGGGAAATAATTCATATTAATGTCGAAATTTGACCATATATCACTTAATCCCAAAGAATCTAGATAACGTTTGATATGAAGAGCGCAACTGCTTGCATTATTAATATTAACTTGTTCCATAAAGATTCTGTGCATGGACGAAGTATTCATTTTCATAATTTTAAGTTTACTTCTCGATACCTTGGTTGATAGAAGAGAAAAAACGTGCGGCACGAGCATGAACATATTTCAAAATTGAAAGAATGCGCGATTGTAAAATGTGTTGTCATAAAACCTCGTAACTACATATTGATTCACACTGTAGTTAATTTTTTTTGCAACAATACCGACGATTTACCGCTAATTGAGAAGGCTGTTTCTCCCCAAGCTTAAATGAAATGAACCGTGTACTAGGCTCCGCCCTGTCTCCCGAATAAAAACAGAATATACATAGTTACGATGTTTACGTAAATGGAATGATGTAAGTATTACTTAATTTGTTGCTGACAATGGATAGAAACATAAATATGGCGAATGTCCCGGCATGTGACTAATTTACTTATAGACTGTTGTTAACACGTGAACTTGTAATAGGACCACTGGGTGAAATTACACAGCAGATTTATGTCATGAATTTCGAGAGGAAAAATAGATGAGTCGAAATCCTTGATTTAAATTTTCGTCTTCTTATTTTACGACTGTCTGCAAATTTATCTTTTCCTTTGTTTCCATTTTACTTTGGTATTACTTTTTTTTTTCTTTTTTATCCGTCTTTTTAAATAAGACCTTGTTTTGACGTCCCTGTTAGAAAAGATTTGGGAAAGTACTGAGAAAAATTAACAAAATACTGATAATCAGCATCTTCTGCCTTTTCCTCAATATTTTCAGTGCAATATTGTACACCCGATACCCGATGTTGTTCAACAACAATTGTGTCATCTGTAGTAACTGTATAATTCAAACAGTCAAATTGTCGCCGAAATAAAAACGGGTAGAAAGATATTATGAATACCTTCGGGCGACTAAGTAAAACACATACGACCGGTTGTAAGAGAGGCTCAAGAAAGTATATAATTGTGAATGATGAATGCGAAAAGAAACTACAACTCGTGCAATTAGGACACATTGCTATGTTAGAAAGGTGCCAAAATAATACAACACAATACAAAACACATTGTTTTGGGGTCCTTAATCAAACGTGCCAATCGCTGATCAGCGAAGGCAAATTTCTATTCAAGAATGACACTCTCATTCTCACTTAAGTCGATCTAGATCTAGAATTTATTTCGAAGTGAAAATGCGGTCCCGGTCTCATCATTTGAACTAACAAAATATTCAAAATTGAGGTTATAATGCTCGTACGAACAGGAAGACTAGGAAGGGCTGCCCCCCCCCCCAAAAAAAAGTTGGCCAAAATGCCGAAATTTCTTTATTTTTCACTTAAAATTTTGGCACAATCCAAATAAGCCCCCCCCCTTTCCATATTCAGACAAAGGGGCTTGAGCCCATTTAATATGAAATTGCTTCCTACGGGCCTTTGGTGATCTATATGAGTTCAACATTACTAGTTTATATTGTATTTCCACAGTTGTTTGAAGTTCTGTATTTTTCCTGTAAATTATATCGTGACAAATCATAAAATCCATACCATTTATGGACCGTTAATTAAGCTTGCCACTAACTGATTTGTCTTTAACCTTTATCTCTGTCGCATCATCAATATTGCAGAGAGGCAGAGCATGGACAAAGTCGCAGGTTGACAGGCGTTGAAAGAGTTTATATGTCTGATTCTTATGTACTTTCAAATGCCTTCAGGTCATAAAAATTAGATAATTGAAACATAAACAATACATTGAAACCAAGCAGCAGTTTTCGCGTATTCGTCATTTTTTTATTTATTTATTTTTTTTATTTTATTTTTTTTTTTTTTTTTTTTTTTTTTTTGATACCAAACGCCAACTAACGCATAGTCTTGTGTTAATCTTTTTCCGCCGCCGAATGTTTACGATCGCGCCCGAATAAGTTCGGATACGCAACGACGACGCTCGAAAAAATCCGATGTTTTACTTATCTTAAAATGGCGACATTACGGGTATTCTACCTTAAGACAGAATCGTCTTCTCAATACAGCCTGTATGAGGAAAATGGATCAATTATCGGATAGACAGAGGCAGGTGGTTCTATAATGACAAATTTCCGCTGCTTTAGATGATCGTTTTGTTGTCTAGTCCTAGAGTCCAAATCTCGGAACAGATCTAAATGTCTCAAGACGTGTAAAAAGTAGGGAACGATTTTATCCAGTAAACCGTGACGTAATGTCGGACAACAAATCGTCGGTGTAAATGCAAAACCTCGTATCTCGTTTTTTTTTTTTTTTTTTTGGAAAATTTTGGTGGGGAAGAAAAGAAATTAATAACTTTTCCGAATCTGAAAGGTTTTATGTGTTGTCATACAATCTCGTAACTACGGTTTGATTCAAGCCATAGTTTGGAGGTTTTATACCAACACCGACGGTGTATCTGTACTTTTTGGAAAACACAGTCTATCTGTAGCACAAAATTAAGAATAAATATTCTTATTTCATCTTCCTTGCTTGAAAATACGAGTGTGGTCTGGAATCTGGACAATACATTCCCACACATTGAAGCCTTTTGACGCCCCTCAAAAAAGAAGGATGGAGAAAAATATTGTAGGAAATAAAGAAATTACTTGTCTTAAGCAATTCCTTCATTTGCAACAACAATTTACAAGTACAGGTATATCCAAACCTTTGTAAAATTTCACTATTTTTTAACTATCAAAGTATCGTCTGCAACTTCTTTCAATTTTGACAAGCATAAACTTTGTTGTTTTGGAATGAAATAAGGACATTGGTAGCATTTGGGACCATAAAGGATCTGGATGACTTGTTGCTCTAAGTAGTCTGATCAGATCCGTGCACTTTCCTTGTGGTAAAGGCCTTTCCCATATAGACAAAACATGCCGTCGCTTTTCTTCAAAAACTTCGTAACTGTAGCTTATTTCAACCCTTTCCCAAACAAGGCCTGGTTTTGACGTCCCTATTAGAAACGGCTTGGGAAAACATTGAGACAAAAGAAGAAACTGCTGATAACCAGCATTTTCTCCTTTTGTCTCAATATTTTCTTAGCTATATTGTACACCAATCCTTTCTTTATTGACTTCTAAATTGTCGTCTGCAAAACCTTTCAAATTGGAACCGTCCAAGATTATGTTGTTTGGGAAAGGTTTAAGATGCAGTTACAAAATTTTCGAAGAAAGGAAGCGACGTTCTAAATCGAGAGTCGCCGCAGACTGCAAAATTATGTAATTTTCACGACAGAAACCCACAAACTGTGTGTTATTAGGTGGAACGTTTTTGGTCAGCATTTTTTGCTGTTGTTTGAAAATTTCCAATTGCTTTTTGATATGTTTACAAAAACAGCGAGTCTGAGAAAGGATAAATCCTTTCCCAAACGAAAAATAGATCTGTCAAACAAGACAGGAGGTATTGCAGAAGACATAATTATATTTTCCTTTGTGTATTACATCTTTAACATAATAGTATGAAAAGTATTAAGAGAAAAGGGGCGTTCAAGGGGTAGGCCCCATTAGTCCGCTCAGCGACAGTTCTAGTTTCTTTTTTTACTCAATGCCTTTCAAAAAAGGCCCCTTAATCCGAGAAGTCGGAACTAAGGCAGATTTAGGAAAGGAATTGAATACTGTACCATTTGAATGTTCGTTTCTGACATTTTTTAAAAAAAAAGTCATTCTATTGTTGTGGCTGTTGAATGTCACTAGACGTTCTTAACGTTTTTTGCAACATATTTAAATAATCTTCTATTGAAATTGGAATCATTTGACATTTAACCCTTTCAACAACAATGACTATTGCAGACGCTCCATATACAACAACGATTTGGAAAATATTCCAAGCAAAGGAAGAAAATAAGATAAACAACATTATCCTCCTTTCTCTAAATATTTTCAAATCAATTTTAGGCATGCCATTTTTTTCTGCTTATGTAGTTGCAATTCTGCGATGAGAAACTTCATTCTGCCAGGTTCAAATCCTCGTCAGGGTAAGGATTTAAGAGAGTGTGGTTATGTAACGTTGACAAAATAACACGCTTGTATACCCGTGCGCCTACAACACGTCGTATCAGCAGATATTCTGCAGGATTCCTTGTCGGCTGCTGATAATATCGATAAAACATATCCCAGACGACAAAACTGTTTTCATATTGGAAAGATTTTCAGACGTCATAGGCCTACTATAATAAATGAAGCAGAATAAAGTACTGTCCGCAATTACATCACGGTTAACTGGATAAAAGTTCCCTATTTATTATCAGTAATATATCTTCTTTTCTCTCGACGTTCTATCTAACATTCTTTATGAGGTGCATGACATGCGTAGAAACCCGTGCGCTTAGAACTCTTGGATACTCTCTCTGCATACATTTCGAATCAGCTGCAACCACAATCAATAACTCCTCGCTTTCCAACAAAAACCTCGTAACTGCAGCTTAAAACAAGCTTCAGTTACGAAGTTTTTGTTTTTAAAGTGACATTTCACAATGATTTGTACATAAATTTTACTTTTATTTCATCTGAAAGAACATATCTTCTAACGAAAATTCTGAAAATTACAAGCCAAAATATCAAACCGTTTACGAGAAATATATATTTTTGTGTTAAAATTAAACAAATTGTTGTGGACAACAGTTCAGATTTATATAGAATTTGTCATTTCTGTCTCAACTTTAAAGGCGTATTTGTCGCTTACACACAACAACTTCAAAAAACTGATAGTATTTCTACGCATTAGGATAAACAATCTTTGTATCAAGACATACTTTAAAAATATGAAATAAATGTGAAATGTCACTTTAAAAGAATCAGATTTATGACTAGATAATAATATCGTAACATCAGCTTCTATAAGTCAGACTTACCAGACTTATACGTAGAAAGGGCTCTTTTGAGTAGCTGTAGTTGAAACTACAGATGGAATGAGATTGATTAATTGGATAATCGATTCATTAATAGAATGGTTGATTGGTCGATTGGTTGTTAGATTGATTGTTTGCTTGATTCTTCGATGAATTTTTCGACTGATTGATTGATTGATTGATCAAATTATTGATTGATCGACTGGTTGGTTGATCGAATGACCCAGAGACTGATCTGTGTAGGTCTCGAATGTAATATACCCGTGTTTGTTTTTGTTATTGTTGTTCTTTTCTTCTTCATCATCTTCATCTTCTTCTTCATCATCATCATCATCATCATCATCATCTTCTTCTTCAGGAACTCACGGTTAGGTGCTCCAGCCGCCTCGATATGACCATAGAAGTTGAAAACGGCGTAAAACACCAATCAAATCAAATCAAATCAAATCATATCAATTCTTCTTCTTCTTCTTCTTCTTCTTCTTCTTCTTCTTCTTCTTCTTCTTCTTCTTCTTCTTCTTCTTCTTCTTCTTCTTCTTCTTCTTCTTCTTCTTCTTCTTCTTCTTCTTCTTCTTCTTCTTCTTCTTCTTCTTTGAATTGACCAAACGCCAATCGACAGATCGCTCCGCCCACCATAGAATTTAAGACAAACAATGGGGATGTGATCGTTAATATGGAACGATTTTATCCATTTAATCGTGACGTAGAGTCGGACAAACAAAATAGTATTTCGTAGGTGTTGTTATAAAATCTCGTAACTACGGCTTGATTTAAGCCGTAGTTACGAGATTTTATAACAACACCGACGGTTTATCAGAACGTAGTCTATTGTTAGCACAAAATTCTTTGCCATTGACATGTCTTTTGTTTTGATTGTCGGTCGATAAATCGATACAAGAACACGTGCAACGAAGAACAATTGTGGAATGACATTTTTTTCTGATCGTGCATTGGCTAATCGATGTTTTTGATTGACAGTCGGTGTTTGGTCAATTACAGACTTGTGATGTCACCCATTTTTTTTTTTTTTTTTTTTTTTTTTTTCGTCTGTAGCTTCTTTCGATTTCGACTACTCAAAAAGCACGTCTTTTGGAAATTGGAAGCTTCGGTAATATTATCTGAGAATATCTGCTAATTTTGTCTGGTATTGTCTTTCCAAGGTTATTTTGATATAAAGGTAATTTACCTGTCCTCATTGTTCTAGTTCCATTAAAATAGGCGTCTTACGTAGGCGACAACAGAAATTTCAATTTTAACCCTTTACCAAACGACAAAATGTTAGGTTAATCTAAATTCAAAGATTTGACAGGTGGCAATTTTAAATGAATTAATTTGTAAACAATGTAAGAAATGAAGAAGCTATTTTTTCATTTTCCACTATGTTCTCTTAAGTCTTTTTTTCTGGGGGGGGGGGGGGGGGGGGTAAAAAATTCGATGTGCGGAAATTTGTAAAAATAGGCGTCGCATATAGGCGATAAAGGAAAATTTCATACATTCTCTAACGAACAACAAAATTTCAGGATTGTTTTACTTGAAATATGCTTATAAAGATGTACATGTAGATAGAGATTTGTGTTCAATATAAACACGAAAATGTTGAATCAAACTAACAACATACTGTTTTTCAACATTTTTATGCCCCCGTATCGAGAGATCGAGGGTATATTGTTTTCCTTGAATTGTTTGAAGGTAAATACACTCGGTTACCGATGGGAGAACCCTGAACGCACCCAATAATATATATCTGTTCCATACACTATGGCCTCTCTCAAGGTCATCCGTTAACCCTTATGAACCCTCACAAACACATCTTGTCTTTCTTCTCTTATTGTTTTTGCAATCATTTCTTAGATGGACGTCAAAACCATGTTCTGTTTGGGAATTTGTTAGTCATTTGTCAAACAAAAGCGTATTTGACATGTAATAGAGAGAAGACATTAACCCGTTCCCACACATTGGCGCTTTTAGACGCCCTAAAAGATATAGGCCTTGGAAAACAATGTAGACGAAATGAAAATAATTGCTTGTGACAAGCAATGTCTTCATTTCACATCATGTTTTCTAGGAGACCAAAATATATAATTTCATTTATTTGAATTTGTTGTCTGTAACATCATTGAATTTGGATCCGTCAAATTCTGTGCCGTTGGCAATGGGTTAATGCAATGAAATCTGTTAGTGAAATGAAGAAAATGCTGATCATCAGCAGTTTCTTCTTTCTCATAAATGTTTCCGGAGCAATCACTCTTAAGTATCGTCAAAGGCAGAGCTTGTTTAGAAAATGATTAAGATCCTTTTTCGGAGTCACCGACATTCTGCTAGGAAAGGTCGTCGTCTGATGGGAAGATCACGAAACTAGTTATTTTAGAGGAACAAAGGCAAAAGTGTGAATTTTGCAAATTAGCCGACCCCAGATCCCCTTTTTTTATTTCTCAGAGGAGAAAGTCAACTGAAACCAGAAAGAATAGAAGAAAAGTCAGGAAGGGAGAAATTCCGACCCGTGAGTGCGTGTAAGTAATTTGCATGACGGGCGACATGACTGTCTTAGATTGCCGTTTTTCTTAAGGTAGAATACCCGTAATGTGGCCATTTTGAGATTCATAAAACATCAGATTTTTTTTTTCGACGTCTCTCGTATAACACCGACGTCGCGCGAATCTCATTACAGATGGACTACCTTGTGCATTTTGCCGTTTGTCCTAATGTCTTTCAATGAAAAATAATATTATTGTCAATTAAACACATAGTCAAGCATTACCTTAAATAAATAGAATATTTACATCAGAAACATGTATGATAGAAAACTTTGATGGAACAGGAGACGGTGCTATTTATAAGCATTTTCTTCTTGTCCGTTAGTGATTTCTTCATAATAATTCAGTAGAGTCTTCAAAGTCATAGATAGTTTTGGAAGTTAAAGATCGTTTGACAAACAAATTAACGAAACTCGGTGATTCGTAAATGTCTCGTTTCTAATAAACAAAAAAACAGGTACAGACATAGGCAGGTGTAAAAGGCACGTGAAAAAAATCAGCCTTGTTTGTGGTATCAATTTCGTAATCAGTGTTTTATTGTTATCCCTTGAAATGTCAACGAGCTATTATTGGTCTTTCATCTACTATTTATTAATATGAACCGTCATGGGGGAATGTTTTTCTTGGAAATATTGCAAGCAGAGCTACATACGTTTAAGAGGGAGCGATGTCAATTCAAATTGTACATAACATAATTTCGTAAATTTATCATCAAGCCCTAAATGGACGGATGGAGGATCTTATTCCAGGGGAATCCAAACCCAAATAATGGCTTAAAATGCGTTAAATATAAAGCATTACGCTACACGGGTGGTTTCGACCCCGATCCCCCTTGATCCCCATTGCCCTATGTTGTGGATACTCGTTGGAATCATATCGTCGAAACGATTCAACCGACAATCATTTGTCGCAAGTTTTTCTCTGGGTCAATTGTCCCAATCAACATTTATTTTAGAAATATAAGTAACAATGTAGACAGTTTCACTTTTGAAAGCCAACAGATACAGACTCACAATTGCGATTTCTCTTTAACCAATTACCAGACGACAAATTTTTGGGCTGGTCCAAATTCAAAAATGTTGCAGACGACAATTACAAGTGAAGGAAATTTAATTTTTTTTTTTTTAACAGAAAACTTTGTGGGAAATGAAGAAATTGCTTGTCAAAAGCAATTTCTTCATTTTGCACGATGTTTTCCGAAACCATTATTTTGTAAGGAGTCAAAAAGAGTCAATGTGTGGTAATGGATAAACCCTTTTCAAAAGGACAGAAAAACTGACTCTGCCGAATTGAAAATTGTAGCAAACGACATAATGTCACTTTTATGATATAACACGGAAAGGTTTGAGACAAAAGGACCAAATGCTGGTTATTTCTTCGTCTTTTCTCCAAATGTTGTCCTAAGAGTATCCAATCAAAGAGACTTTTGAATAAAGAAAGATGCTGAAAAGTAAACATGTTTTCTAATAATAACTATCAAAACAGTAAAGTGATAACTTGTTTTCGTTTCTCGTGATTAATAATAAGTACTTATCTGTCTTGTTGTTAGGACAATGACTTTACCTTCTGTTGAAATAGGCACGTTTAAAGAATATGGGAAGAATTATGCGACAGAAAATTAAACTACTTAGCTCAAACTTAATGGCGGAGTAGATCTTAGAACTTGCATTATGATCAATCAGGCTAAACTGGCGGCCAAAGCTATTTAGCAAAACCTAGGTCAATAAAAAGACTATGCACAGAGTGCAGGCTTATCAGAGTCTATAATAATATATGTACATAGGCCTACTAGATTTCGAAAGTTGCGCATATTAATGTGTCTGGAGGATTTAGTTGTTATATATCTAAATGAGGATATTTCAGTACATCGCCTCTTTGCGACAAAAACATAGTAAATGTATGCATTTTGTTTGAAGCTGCAGTCGCGAGGTTTTTGTTGATAAGTAGCGATACGTGTCATGATTCTTAATCAAGGGACGTAACTCAATTGAATTTTATTTCAATATTTTGAATAGTTGTCTTTCTTGTTTAAAGCGATAAGAAGCCATAAGATTTAGGCGTCGTAGAAAATTTATTTTAATGTTCAGTATGCAAAGGCTACTGCTATATAACAAAATCGAGACATAGCCATGGTCTATTGGGTCATGGATTCAAATCCCGTCGTCCAATTTATTTTTTTCTGAGAAGGAAGTTACTCATTTGCTCATATTTGTCCAGGTATATAAATGGATACATGGGAGTTGAAAGCCAAAGTGATATGGCTGCCAGAAATGAAAATTGTAAACGGCCGACTTGAACACAATGGCCTTGAAGATAAAAAAAAAAATGAAATTGATCAACGTTCGCCAACGCTCAGTTTTCCCTTTTTATTTACCGCATGTGTTCTAAGTTTTTGGTTGTAATGTCATGGCTTAAGCCTGACCCCCCTGAAATTTGAAGGAATTCCTTCATTTACATAGTCGACGGGCCTTAAACACCATTCATTCCTACATTTACACACTCTACAATCACTTTCATTCGAAACTTTCTAAAATTAACGCTTTCGAAAATAAAATTTCATTTTACTCTCACCAACACGTTTCAATAACTGAGAGAAAGGAATGAAAGGCTGACAAGCATCAACTTCTCCTTGTCTATGTATGTTCTCCAATGTCAGTATATAACACTAGTCTTTCTTTGACATAAATTACGCAATCGTCTTCAACTTTGTTTGAATTAGAGCGGTCTATAACTTTTTGTAAATTATTAACCCTTTCACAAACAATACTGGTTTAGACGTGTCTAAACTTCAATACCTAGGAAAACATTGAGGCAAAAGAAGAAAATGCTGATAATCACCATTTCTCCTTTTGCATCAATATTTTCTAGGCTATTTCGTACACATTTTCCCCTTCACAACATCCATATTGTCGTCTGCAGCATTTTTCAAATTGGAACAACTTAAAATTTTGATGTTTTGGAGAGGGTTAATGTTCTCCCCAAAAACGCCCGTACAAAGCTTTGTTTCTGAAGGCCAGGTTTAGACATGTTAATGTAATGCACCAGCGAACTACAATAGTTCAAGTGAGTGCAAAACTATTTCAAGTACCCAAACAATTGATAAGTATTTACCATAGTTTTATAGACAAACTTATCGAATACTAGTAAATTGACATAAGTCTATAGACGTCTATTTGAATAATTCGGTAGTCGGGGTATTGCCTTATTTAAGATAACTCGTGGTTTTCTATTAAAAATTGGTATTTTGGTGATAAAAGTTGTTTAAGTGATTTACGTATCATTGATATCTGTCTGTCTATCTGTGTTCTCTCATATCCGACCTTATTCTGTCCGTTCCTCTGTCTATCATTTCCTAATGTACTCACTTTCTCTTCTCCCCAACCCCACCACCTCTCTTTCACCCCTCACCCCTCTAAAGCAATTTCTCCCCAACCCCCACCACCTCTCTTTCACCCCTCATCCCTCTAAAGCAATTTCTCCCCAACCCCCACCACCTCTCTTTCACCCCTCATCCCTCTAAAGCAATTTCAATCGTTTTAACAGTATTGTTTGTGCAATTGTTTTATGTTCAAATTAGCCTATTTTGAGATATAATTGAAAGCTTAAGGCCCGGTCACATACGATATCGCGGCCGTTCCGCGGCCATACCACGGCTAAAAAATCTCAAAATATTTTGGACGTGGTTGGACGCGGTAACTTTGGGTCAATTTTGTTTTAGCCGTGCTATGGACGCGGAATGGACGTGGTACGGCCGCCGCCGGCTGTTCCACTGCCGAAGCACAGCCGTATCACGGCCTACAACTTCCAACCGCGTCTAGTGTTGAAACGCGCGACAAGATACCGCGTCCACATCGCGTCTTAATCACTGCCATAGCACGGCCATAGCACTGCCATTCCACGGCCATAGCACTGCCATTCCACTTCCTAATCGCGGCTAAACCGTCCGAAACGCATTATAATGCTATTTTCCCACTGCAGATCAGATCAAATTGAACAAACCATATCAAGCGATCTTGCACAGATCGAGTTCGGCCGGCATGTGGGGAGTAGTTTAGGTAATTCAGCTTTATCTACATCGCTCGGACTTCAATTTTTTTTGACATTTCAAAAATTCTCGTATGCGACTAAGTAGGAGATTGATCTAGGAACGACTATGTATTTATCGCTTAGAAGATCGATCTAATCGAGAGTCAGTCGTGTCTGAAGGTCAAATGTGATCGGATTGCTATCTTTTACCCGGCTTGTACCCAACCTGCATTCGGTCACCCCGACTTGTACTCGATTCACCTCATCAAATTGACTGTAGAGGTTATTTTTTGATTGTCTAAAGATCAAGAAGAAGTCATTTATCATAGGTTCCCACTACCGACCAGATCAAATCGATCAAGCCCAATCAAGCGATCGAGTTTAGATCGGTATCGATCGGCATAGGTAATCGGAAATGGTATGGTAATCGAGTTTGATTTGAATCGCTTCGGCTTCTTTCTGGTTTTTTTTTTTTTTTTTTTTTTTTTTTTTTTTTTTTTTTTTCATTTTAAAAATATTGGTGTGCGATCGAGTGAAAAAAAAGATCGGGAAGCGGCTGTGTATTGATCGGGTAGAAAATCGACCCGCCCGGGAAATGATAGTTGCTGGGAATCGATTGTGGTCGGGTTAATATCTTTCGCTCGACCAGCACCCAACCTACACTCGATAACCTCGACTTGTACTCGAGTGAATCCAGATACTATTAACTCGTCCTCTGCTTCATCTGCCAATCCGACCAAATCGACTATTGAAGTCGGGTTGATCGGCTAGAGATCGAGAAAAAGTTGTTTTGTCAGGATTGGTCGGGGAATTCAAGCGATCGACTTGATTTGATCGGCAGTGGTAACCTAAAATTAGTTGGATTTTGCCAGAACTTAATTTTAGAAACACTGCCGATCAGATCAACCAAGTTCCCCGTTAAACGGTACTTAATTATATCTTCTCAATCTCTAGTCGATCAACTTCGAAGTCTGCAGTCGATTTTATCGATTGGCCTGATGACACAGAGGTCGAGCTGATCGGGATGCAGTTAAGTATCAAACAAGTACAAGTCGAGGAGATCGACTGCAGGTTTGGTGCAGGTCGTGTAAGATATATTACCTCCATCACACTCAATCTCAAGACACCATTGATTCTTGATCAGATATATCTATATATCTACCCGATCAAAAATCATTTCCGATCAATTTTCTACGCGATCGCCCACGAATATTTTGAAATACGAAAAATGAGTGTGACACCTGAGCTGTGCAGATCCAGACACAACTGATTCTTGATCAGCTATATCTTCTAGCCGATTACAAAATCGCTTCCCGATCAATTTTCTACGCGATCTCTACGAATATTTTAAATTACAAACAACCAAGTAAGAAGCCTGAGCGATGAAGATCACGCTCGATAACCCCGACCAATCTTATTACCCATGTCGTGCAAAATCGATATGTAATAGATCGATTGGCCGGATTTAATCAACTTAATTTGATCGGCAGAGGGAACCTAGCATAAGCCACCGAGTTGATTTGATTGCTAGTAGGCAACTAGCACCAAGGCAGTCGAACACGACTAGTCTTTACAATTTACAGAAAATTTAGATACCTAATCAAAGCTTATCATGCTAAAACAGAAAAGTTGTCAAGCAAGCTGGCAAAAAAGATGTAAGTAAAAAAAAATATCCCAAGTCAGTGCAGGAAGGGGCCCATTTTCCTGTTACTGCTGCTCCCAGTTAACACTTTGTCCGCAAAGAGATGCAAGAGTAGCTTATTCTAGCGATATTCAGTACATTTTAACTTCCGCGTCTTACCGCTTCCATAGCACTGCCGGAGCACTGCCTACCATCTCCATTCCGCGGCCATTCCACGGCCATTCCGCGTCCGTTCCACTGCCTCATCGCGTCTGTCAGCCGTGGTTTGGCCGCGATAACAATTTTGTGCAGTTCAAAATTTTTTACCACGTCTAAGATAATTTCGATTTCATTCCGCGTCCTACCACGTCCATACCACTGCCATAGCACGGCCGTATCACTGCCGCATCGCGTCCAACAGCGTCCATTCCACGGGTGGCTCATTTTAGCCGTGATACGACCGCGGAACGGCCGTGATATCGTATGTGACCGGGCCTTTAAGGCGCGTTCCCATTGTCGACCAAATCAACTCGATCAAGAGATCGAGCACTGATCGAGCTTAGTCGGCAAGAGTGATCGGGACGATCGAGCGTGGTCGGCAAAAATGATCGAGACGGCATTTGCAACGCGGCTTGAATTGTGGATATTTATTTGTATTTAACAACAGCATCGGACATCCCTCTTATCTTATCATTTATGGGAGTAATGACATCTAGTATCGTTTATTATGATATTTCAACTCAAAGCCTATATTGTGGGTACTCGTATTATCGAGAAGATTTTTATGAAATATTTTGGTTTGGTCAGCAAATCCTACTTATTATGCTGGTCCCAGTTTATTTACTGACTGGTCTCATAAGCATGCAGCATAGAACAAGATAAGTCTGAACATAGAAGGGACTCTCTGATCATATTCTATACAAGAGCGGATCTAGTGGGGGATCAGGGGGTCCGGACACCCCTGATATTGGCTGAAAAAAATAAATTTTGACCATATAACTTTAGTACAATGTTACATATCGCTGCTTTTCAACGAAAACTTCGTAACTGCAGCTTAAAACAAGCTGCAGTTACGAAATTTTCGTTGAAAAGCAACTATCACACTTTAAGCCATCATTTGGGCTTGAACCTCCCCTGGAAAAAATCCTTGGTCCGCCCTTGCATACTTATTTCTTATGTAATTCAGATTGCCAAAGGTTAATGATTTGTTTCTGTTTTCGCAAACAGTTTTTCCGTTAAGCCCCTATGTTTGTCCTTTTTTCTGACTTTTGTGAAATGATGTTTAATGTACTTTTACTGAACATTGCTTAAGTTAACCCTTTCCTAAATAATCCATGCCGGTGATTATTTCCTTAAGATAGTAAATATTGGAAAACATTGGGAGAAAAGAAAAACACGATGTCAAGCATTTTCCTCTTTTCATTCAATGATATCTATCCCACTGAATCGTATATTGACATTTTTGTCCACATTTACATTGGCCTTTGTATCTCAATTGAATAAAGATCAGTCCATAATTGGGAAAGCGTTAAAAGTCAGTATTATCTATATATCGGCATAGATACTCGAAAAACAATATGGCGACATAACTATAGCTGTCACATTGAAATCGGTCGACTCTTTGTAATTTGAGAGAATTGAATTTCTATGTATGAATAGGTGATTGTTTTTCACTTTTCTAGTGTACAATTTACAAATCGAATTTGATTTCTAAATAAGTGAGGGATCTAACATTATTTACTCATTTCGTTGGAGTATTGAACTTGAATGATTTCAATAAATGTCAGAAATGACTATCTAAACTCAGTAGAAAAAGAAGTGTTTGTGTTATATTGGATCGAATAATGTGGCTTTAGATGTATACTGACTTACAGAAAAACTCGTCAATATAAACTAACAAATTTTAAACATTGTGATAAGAGGTGATCGGGATGGATTCGAAGAAAAGTTCGGCCCCCGTTCAGCCGGCTGTGATCCCATCCAAGAAGGGGCGACTATCGGGTCTGGCAGCTGGTGAAAACATCAAAGAAAAACAAGTAAGCATTTTAATATTATATAAAATGTTTGGTGTTTTTCTTTTCTTTTTTTTTCTTATTTCCATCTTAGAATCAAGTTTATAATAAAATGTAACTCACAATATCCTCTCCAAACAATACATCGTCGCTTTTCAACAAACACCTCGTAACTGCAGCTTACACTAAGCTGCAGTTACGAGAATTTTGTTGAAAAATGTCGACATGTTTTTGTTTCTCTAGAAGAGAATTCTTTTGAAGACATGAAGATACACACCTTTCAAGTTTCATTTCTGTATAGTTAACTATGACTGTGATTTATGCAAGAACAATCTTTGTTATCGGAGATCGAACTGGGGACCTTTTGGCATTCGAGGCTGGGGATCGACCAAAAAACACTTACCGTTGGTAGTTATATCGTGAACATTTCATCTCGGACAGATCTTAGTTAACCCTATCCCAAACGTCAAAATTTAGGGTGATCCACTTAAAAAACTGCCACAAATGACAAAATGAATGTTATTAAGATAGGATTTGTGTAAAATATGGCACAGAAAATATTGAGACAAAAGGAGAAACTGCTGGTTATCAGCAGTTTCTTCTTTTGTTTCAATATTTTCCCAAGCCTTTTCTATTTGGGACGTCAAAACCAGGTCTTGTTTGGGGAAGTTTTAATATTTTTTCATTCATTTAGCTTCTATATTCCGTTTTTATTCACCTGACAGGGTGTGGCTAAGTAAAGAGGTTATTCGACGAGTTTACTTCTCGATACCTTGGTTGATAGAAGAGAAAAAACGTGCGACACGAGCATGAGCATATTTCAAATTGAAACCATGCGCGATTGTAAAATGTGTTGTCATAAAACCTCGTAGCTACAGATTGATTCGCGCTGTAGTTATAATGTTTTACAACAATACCGACGAATTACCGCTAATCGAGAAGGCTGTTTCTCCCTAAGCTTAAATGGAATGAACCGTTTACTAAGCTCCGCCCTGTCTCCCGAATAAAAACAGAATATAACTGTCAATATATTTTTATGCAAGATAAGACAAATCAAGATACGACAAATCGAGTGGAGGAGATTAATCTATTTTGTATGATAGTCGCATGCTGCTATATTCATTTTTAGCATTTCAATGTATAACCTAAACTGTAAGACTGGTTCATATTAAAAGGGAACAGTTTTATCTAGTTAACCTTGACGTAATTTCGGACAAACACTAGTACATGTATTTCGAATCTCTAGATTTCTAGATCTAGATTTCTCCAATTTTGCCACATATTCATGCTTAGTCTTATTTGTTTCTCGAAATTTGTTTGTATTCAATTCGAAAAAAGTCTCTATAAGAGTGATGGATCACGTATTGGAATTTGGAATACACTTCTTCTTTTTTTCTCGACGTTTCCAAAACTTTTCTGTATGGACTATGAAAACCATGCATTGTTAGAGAAAGATTAAGTAATCTGCATATAAAATTGTCTCCTCTTTCGGACAAACTTTATTTTCTATTTTCATTTTAATTTCAACAAACGTAAATGACGCATAAGTTATTTAATACTTTAATGGCTTAAATCATTTAGAAATTGTTTATTCAACGGTTCTATATCGAATCGTTTTCAACTCTCACCTTTCAATTGATGAATGGTTCTAGCTGTATATCGTCGCTTTTCAACGAAAACCTCGTAACTGCAGATTGTTTTAAGCTGCAGTTACGAGGTTTTCGTTGAAAAGCAGCGATATTCTTTATGAGCCTACATGTAAAAAAATAAACATTTGGGGAAATTGATATCAATATGGATATGGATCAGCATGTATTTGAATGCCGTCTGATCAGGTTCCACAATTTTCTTTGGAATTGATACAGCTAAAGCAATAACTAGGCTATAAAACCCCACGAATCTTTATGGGTCTAAAGTAAGTTAGCATCAAATGTCACGAGGGAAACTGTAATATACAGATCAAAATATACATTAAAGACGAAAAACGCAATGACGAGTTCTGTTTTCAATCCATGACATAGGCCTAACACAACATATGAGAATCGTCGAAACTTACAGGAAATGCAGACGACAAAATGCTTAAAAACGCGAGTTTTTTATATATTTGAAATGTCTTTAAAAATCATAATGAGAAGAGAAGCATACAGATCTAATTTCAAATAACCAGTATTTTCTCCTTTTTTCCTCAAAATATATTCTTTTGATAATTGTAACGTTGCACTGTTGTCTGAACGTTTCCGAAAGGATTTTTTAGGGGATCTTGGATCTTATCTATCACTGCTTTTCAAGGAAAACCTCGTAACTGCAGCTTAAAACAAGCTGTAGTTACGATGTTTTCGTTGAACAGCCACGTTATGTGAAAACTGAAGGGATAACAAGATTCTCACTACGTAATCCGTTATAAAAGTTTTATTTACGTTTTATTTGATGTCTAAATTGCGAAGGAACTTATGACCTTGCTATTGTGCCACATTTAAATCCTTAAATTACCTCAATCATTCAAAATTCATTGAAACGCAATATAGGCCCCTATCGCCACTTTTCATCGAAAACCTTGTGGCTGCAGCTTGTTTTAAGTTGCAGTTACGAGGTTTTCGATGGAAAACAGCGATAGGCCATCTCTTTGGCATGTCAAGATCAACAACCCCGTTCTATATAAACTATATTATAACAAGAAATCTGATTGGCCGATACTTATATCTCGCACAATCACATTTCTTGTTATTTCTTTTTCGTGATTCTGAAGCGATTCTGAAAAAGGTCGTAGAACGACGGTTTTTTTAGAGAAGAATTATTTAAGATAGCCCATCCCTATTGAGATTCACGCGACGCCATTGACATTCGTTACATATCCGGACCCATTCGAGCGACGTCATAGACTTCCATCTTCGCTAGCCAAGGTTGAACCCACCTACGTTTGAATACAGAAACGACGTTACGTCGTAGATGTCACCCTTAGCTTGCGAAGATGTAGACATCCGGCGATGGAACGTTCCACCGCCGTGTTTACGACGTTACCCGAATAAGTCGTAAACTGTAATAATTCTCATTAGAGATGGGCTACTTTAACATGGAGATATGAACAAAGTGTAGGATCCATCAATTACGTTTTATCGAAGTCGGAAGAACGTTAAGATAGGTTGTCTACTTAAATATTTAGAGATCACATGCTGGCTTTTTATCGTATCTTTTATTTGGTGAAGATTTTATTCGACTGCTCTTGTGTATAAAATCACTTGTCAAACCCTTGTACATGTATTTAACCCTTTCCCAAACAACAATTGGGTGGTAAAAATCAACGTTGCTACGTTGCCTGTTATATCCGATAAGAGAGTTTCTAAATGCAGTTTAATTTATAGAGATCTATACAACATGTAAACAGAGGACTAAAATGGGTGTTGTTAAATAAATGTTTTGTGTAAAATACAGTACAAAAAACTATTAGATCTAATGCAAAATGGGGAAATGCTTGTTACTAAAATTTTCTTGTTCTGTCTCAATGTTTTCTTTTCTTTGGCACGTCAAAACCAGGTCTTGTTCGAGAAAGGGTTAAAAAAATGGCACATCGTGTGATAAAGAACTTGGGCGCTTACAAAGGTATCAAAACAGATCCCACAGGCTCGATTATTTGGTAATTCTTTCGAAGAGTTTGCCTTTAATGGCAATTAATTTTGTGCTAAAATAGACTTGATTTATCGTAATGTTTTGATAAACCGTCGGTGTTGTGACAAAATCTCGTAACTACGACTTGAATCAAGCCGTAGTTACGAGATTATATAATAACACCTACGAAATGCTATTGTTTGTCCAAATTACGTGACAGGCAATTTGATAAAATCGTTCCCTATTGGGTAATGCTGTGTATCTGATAGAGAGATTTTTCGTGATTCAAAATTTCGATTTATTTTGCTGATCTTCATTTATGGTCACTGAGTCTTTGTTATTTTCTCAATGTTTTCAAAACGAATGTAAAAGTTTGCATAAGTAAAATCCTAACAATGCCTTTCTTAAATATGAAGTGTGAAGAATAAATATTGAATATTTGAACCCTTTAAAGCTGGCTAATTCTGAATTTCAGAATAGTTTACTCTTGGAGAAACCTTGACCACAAAGACGAGTAATACAAAAATAGTTTTTTTTTCTTTTTATCTCAATATTTATATTGTCTATTCTGTCCTCTGCGGCAACTTTCAAATCGTGTTTTTGAGAGAGCATTAAAAAGCCTAGTTTTGTTTTCATTATGGTGTTTGTTTAGCCCTCTTCCAAACAAGACTTGGTTTTGACGCCTCTGATTGAGGATCAGGATCAGGATGCTTGGAAAAATAATGAAACAAAAGAAAAAAAATCTGGTAATCAGTATTTTCTCCTTTTGTATCAATACTTTCATGTCTACAATTTATACAGATCTTTTATTTACATTCAATTTATTGTCTGCAACAGCTTTCGAATTAGACCACCCTTAAACTTTGTCGTTTGGAAAAGGGTTAAAATAACACTGAATTGGACGGAGGGAGAAGAAGAAATAAGCTCGCCCACAGAATCATTTGGGTCTGAGTCTGGGAAAAGGGCCCTTATAGCATTTTGGAAAATCCAGTTTCGAGATAAGCTTGACTGGTTAAATGTAGTCTAAAATGGATCCAATCTAATAACTTAACCCATTACCAGATGGCAAAAATTCAGGGTGATCCAGATTCAAAGATGTTATAGACGACAATTCAAAATGAATGAAATTGTAATTTGTTGTGTCTTTTATGGCAGAAAACATTTTGGGAAATGAAGAAATTGCTTGTCACAAGCAATTTCTTCATTTACCATGATGTTTTCCCATGCCTTTTCTTGTAAGGCAGTCAAAAGTCGTCACTGTGCAGTAATGGGATTAAGTTTCTACTGGTCATAAACAAGCTATTAGAGAACAATATGGATCTGGATCAGACTGTGCGTATGGACAGGCTCATCTGGATCCATGCTATTCTCAAATATCTTAGGGGACCTTTCTCAAGATCCCGGCTAATTAACTTTTTCACTCTTTTTGCGTCTGTGTAGAGTAGGCTATTTTAGTCGTCACGACTCCGAATTTTAAAAGTGTGTCGTAAAATCAATTTTCATCACAAAAAGTCATTTCATGGCTATTGTTGATATTTATATCACTGGATTTTATTCAATTCATTTCAATATTATCGATTATTTGAACCCAGTTTATTCTGAAAATGTCGAGGTGAACCTATACATATATCTGCTGTTCAAAATCTACAATTTTGAGAGAAAAAAATCCGTATTTATAAGCTATAATTATATTCTAGACTTTATTTTACCCTTTCTGAAAGGGCATAAGTAAGATTAATCCTTTCCCACACAAGGTCTGGTTTTGGTGTTCCTAATAGAAAAGGCTTGGGAAAACATTGAAACAAAAGAAGAAACTGCTGATAACCAGCAGTTTCTCCTTTTGTCTCAACATTTTCTGTGCCATATTTTACACAAATCATATCTTTAATAAATGTATCATCCATTTTGTCATTTAAAGCATTTTTAAAGTGGATCACCCTAAAATTTTGTTGTTTGGGGAAGGTTAAACAAAGTTGGGGCTGCTGCAGTGGACAACAAGTGTTCATATAAATTTGTGTAGGCCCACAGTATAGTACAGAAAACATTGAAGGAAAATGGAAAATACTGATGATCAGCATTTTTCTTTTAATATTTTGTGATCGGTTCTCCTTTTAGGGACATTTCGGCGTATCATCATGAGATAAAATTATGTTATACATTATCAAAATCTGGAAAATGCATCCTTGTCGCATTTGAGAAAGCCAGGTAACACCAGCTCATCGACTTTTTCTGTATAGGCCTATAGGCCTACATGCACAATTCAGGCCTGTAGGAACAGGGGGGGGGGGGGGCTAGGGGGGCTTAGCCCCCCCCAAATTTGGCCAAAAATACCAAATTTTCTTAATTTTACACTAAAAATTTTGGAAAAATCCAAATTAGCCCCCCCAATATTCAGGACAATGGCTTTAGCCCCCCCCCCCCCCCCCCCTCCCATATGAAATTGCTTCCTACGGGCCTGCACATGTAATGAAGAAACTCGAAGAGAACAACATAGGTTGTGATCGAAGTCAGGGTATATACATACTGATCTTAGCCTATTCCAACATATTGATTCCATTTGACGCCCATCAAGACAGGAGCTTTGGAAAACATTGTGGAATATAAAGAAATTGCTAGTGACAAGCATTTTTACCCCCTTTCCAACGATGTCATCTTTCCCAAAAGCCTAAAAATGTAAAAAATCATTCACTTGAAACACTTTTAAATTTGGACCAGTCTAAAATTTTGCCGTCTGGTGATGTGAAAATTAAATTTGTTTGTGTAATAGCATGGAAAATATTGCGGCAAAAGGAGACAATGCTGGTAACCATTATTTTCTTCTTTTGCCTCAATGTTTTCCCAAACCTTTTCTATATGAGACATTAAAACCAGATACCGTTCGGAAAAGATTACATCAACATGTTCAAATTTATGTTTAAGATATTTAACATGAACGTTTTAGGTATTTCCAAACAAACTGTACATACACGAGGCGTCGGTCCTCTTGTTGAGATGAACCCTTGACAAATCGAGTGGGATTACATCCAGAAGTAAAACGTAATCCTTTCATAATTGGTAAAGAGTTTTGTTTGAACTTTACTTATATCACCTAGAAGTGTTTTGTTTTACTCTGAATGCCAAGGGTTTGATAATCGTGTGGGCGAACAGTTGGAAACTCGGTAAGGATGTTGTGGTGGTACTGGTATGAGAAAGGACATGAACACATGGTGATGTATTCCAGTCTTCGCGATATGACCAATAGCAGCTGAAAACGACGTTATTAAATTCCAATCATCGAATATTTTTTTCAATCAATGTGTGCTTTAATGACCAAAACTAAATAAGCTTTGGGGATAAGAAAATACTGGATGCAAAGAAGTTTGTGTTGCTACATGTAACGAGAAGCCTATAAAGGACGTTGATTAACATGCTTAACGCCATAATGATAATGAGTTTCAACTGTGTTACTGGTATTTTATCAAGAATCAGCTATAATAGTAAGGTTGATTCGATATTCATGTTCAACCTCATAAATATGACCATGGGTCAATGGCATGGCTATAAAACTTTTGTTTATCAAACAAAATTTGCATATTTATGAGAGAAATAATTGCGCTTTTAAAACCTAGCTGGAAAGTGCTAATGAATTTATTATAGAAACACTTTTAAAGCATTCTCACCTTTTCCCTACATCAAGTTTTTTTCTTCTATAGGCTTGTATAAATTTCCAAAAGTTGAAACTGAATAAAACAGTTTATGTACACTGATATGCAACGGGGGCTAGGTGTGCCATGAGAACAAACGTAAGTACGGACCTACGTATGCAAAAATGACATTTTCCTTCTTTCCACTTTTTGATAATACTAAAAATTGTCATTTTTGAGTAACCTTAAGATTTAAAAAAAAAAAGGATTGTGTTGTCTAAATTAATCTCCATTCTCTTTTCTTTAGGAGAAAATGTTCTTGTAATGTTGTAGGTGTTTTGCAACAAGAGTCGTATTATTTGTCCTGGAATATTTGATCAGGTTCCTGGAATGTTACATATTTCTTTCAGTAGGAATATGAGTTTGACTTTACCATTTCGTCGGTGTTATTGCAAAACCTCGTAACTGCAGCTTTACCCAAGCTGTAGTTACGATGGTTTTTTTTTTTTTTTTTTTTTTTTTTTTTTTTTTTTTTTTTTCAAAAAAAAAACGATTGGATCTTTTACTAGGAGTAGAATCTTTTCTTGAATCAATCTGGAAATAACAAATTACTGATTGGAGAGTTCGCCAGAAATATGCCGATATCTTACAGACAATGTTGGGTAAGTGTTTAGAACTAAGATTATTGCATAAAATGTGTGTTTATGTCCGTTATTAGCATTGAATAACGGGAAGAAATCGGTCGGATATCGTGAAAACCGATCTACATGTATATTCAGTGCGATATCGGACCGGCTTTGCACTCAAATATCCTCGATTTGACCCTTCAAAATAAACAATTTTCTCTTTTCCCGACGTCTTACGTTAAATAAGCGACTTTCGCCTTTTAGCCAAATCATGACGTAACACCGTTTTACCATGTGACATCTACGACGTAACGTCGTTTCTGTGTTCACCCTTTGCGTATTTAGTCCGATTTTCTTGGTCTCCTGGAAAGCGTTTTCATTGGTTCCAGCGAGGTCTCGCTGGAACCAATCAGATTGCCGACTGATACATTTGTTATGAGTAACCAAATCATGACAACGGGCGGGAAAAGCATTGCATTTGCAACTCAAAAACGCGAAGATGGGCGATTTTTCCGAAGAATTTCACTGCAATAGACAGGAATTCCCCAACTATAATCGACGAATTATTATATTTTCGACAATTCGACCAAAAAGCGGCTAACTTTTACATAATCGCATGCCGTATGACGCGAAAGACAACGCGCGTAAATGACGTCATCAATAATGGACGTAACCAACCAGCAGAACAACCGCTAGGCGGCGCTTCACGATTTCAAGAAAATCGGACTAAATCCGCCAAGGGTGAATACAAACGTAGGTGGGTTCAACCTTGGCTAGCGAAGATGCCGTTTTACCGACGTCACGCATATTATAGTAATTATAAGAAAAAATCGTGGAAGATTTATCAGAACAAAACAACAATGGCGGACATTTTCTTATCTCACATCGGTTCACTTTTCGCACATATCAAGGCGTTTTGGGAAAGTAATCATTGGAATTTTATGCTTTTTATGCAATAATAGCATCAATTCACGTTTTTTCGGTCGTTAACATTCGCAGAGGCCCGCAAAATACGAAAAACGACCCTCGTGCTTCCCACTCGGGCGTTAACGTATTTCTTGTGCCTCTGCGAGTGTTAAAGACATCAAAAACGTTAATTAACCCTATAATATATTTTAACCCATTCCCAGACAAGACCTGGTTTTGACGTCCCTAATCGAAATGGCTTGGGAAAACATTGAAACAAAAGAAGAAACTGCTGATAACCAGCAGTTTCTCCTTTTGTCTTTATGTTTTCTATGCTATACTTTACACAAATTCTATCTTTAATACCTTCCATTTTGTCATTTGTGGCAGTTTTTGAATTTTACCACCCTAAAATTTTGCCGTTTGGGAAAGGGTTAATCGGGATCTGGACAAGGGACCTTTAACCCTTTTCCAAACATAAGTAACGTAGGATAATCCGAATTGAAAGATGTAGCAGACGACAAAATAAATGTGGATAAATATTGGAATAGTGTACATTAAAACGCAGAAAGCATTGAGACAAAAGGAGAAAATGCTGGTTATCAGCATTTTCTTCTTTTGTTTCAATGTTTTTCTAAGCCTTTCTTTCAAAGATTTAAAGTCTTTTGTCGAGCTCACAAATGTTGTTTTAGATAATGGAATGTTGTCTGTTCAACATAAAATAATGTGCAGCAAATATTGTAACTTATCTCATAAACAACTACACTGACGTAGGAAGAGGGGGCCAGCCCCCAATGATTTAGAAGGGGGCAACATATCATTTGCCTCCCCCCCTCAATAATTCACCCATATTTTCCTTCAAGAAAGGTCCAGGTATAAAATGCTGTCTGAAAGTGTCTGAAAGTGCCCAGATTGCAGAAAATGACTTCTTAGAATTCAAACTTTTCTGGGGGGGGGGGGGCATGCCCCCATACCCCTTAGCCGTCGGTCGGGTTCCATTCATTTAAACTTTTGCCCCCCCCCCCCCCCAAATATTATAAACCTTCCTACGCCTATGAGCTACCATTGCAATCTTAAAAGGATATGATATACTATACTAAAGATTTGTTTAAAATTACATCATCGTTTTAAGATTAATTAGATTTTAGTGTTTGATTTGTACATATAGCTCTTCAACTTATCTCTAGCAACGTAGATATAATATACATGCAATAGATAACCCCCTTCGATCACTTTCAACCAAAATAGTCGGTGCTCTCTTGTAAACACTAACTGAACCTTTTGAAACTACATTATTCTTTCTATTGAATGGTATCCACTCTCCAGTCTAAATAACTTTAACCCTTTCCCAAACAAGACCTGGTTTTGACGTCCCTAATAGAATAGGCTTGGGAAAACATTGAAACAAAAGAAGAAACTGCTGATAACCAGCAGTTTCTCCTTTTGTCTCAATATTTTCTGTACCATATTTTTCACAAATCCTATCTTTAATAACAACCATTTTGTGATTTGTGGCACTTTTTGAAGTGGATCACCCTAAAATTTTGCCGTTTGGGAAAGGGTTAAAGTTACACAATCAATCCCATTGGTTGAGCCATGCGTCTTGTCCAACCAAATTGCTTATAATGTATTTCATATTTACAAATATCGGTGAATACGGTTTCCAAGCTGGTCCATTTTGAAATGATTTTCAAATGCCATAGGCCCTATACGTCACAGTTGATCTCAAAATTGTCAAAAATAGTAATAATCATGTACATGTAGGCCTATGTTTCCACAATGAAAAAATTCGGGAAAATGCGAAAATGACTCCTTATCTTTCATTGTTTTTCGTAGACTTTTATTATTGACACATCAAAAGCTTATTTTTGTTTCATTTTTTCTCCATTTTTACTAAATCTACAAGGAACGTTTCAAGACAAAAGACTATTCATGTCTATTTGCGTCTAACTATGCACATACATGTACGTGCAATGAAAAGGCGGAAAGAAATCGGTCAATTGGTTTTTACTCAAGAA
The DNA here is from genome assembly GCA_963680895.1 of Fragum sueziense. NCBI lineage: Eukaryota > Metazoa > Mollusca > Bivalvia > Cardiida > Cardiidae > Fragum > Fragum sueziense. The sequence goes on along the minus strand of OY804599.1, from coordinate 7,037,784 downwards.
AGAAATCTTAAATTACGCATTGTCAGAACAAACAAAAGCAAATTGGGTTGTTACATACTGCTAATTGAAAACCAGTGATTTGGTTCAACAATGAAAGGTCTGTGCAGTTATATCATCTCCTTTCAACGATAACCTCGTAACTGCAGCTTGTTTGAAGCTGCAGTTACGATGTTTTCGTTGAGAAGCAGCGATATGTAGTTATATTTACCTGTCATTTTTTTCATAGCTCTTGGTAATAAGAGTGGCGATGGCCTTTTAGGTGCAGAAATAACACTTATCAACTGATCAATCCTATGATGGCGGAAATAATTTAAATGATTTCTTCGAGACAATAAGTACAGATAATATGATAGCTTAGGTATAAATAGTTGAATTGACCATTGATGCACGATGATGCTTTTTGACTCCCCAAAGAGAAATATAGGCTTTCGAAAACATAGCCTGGGACACGAAGAAATTGCTTGTGACAAATAATTTCTTCGTTTTCAACAATATGGTTTCTAAAATGGCGAGATTTTTAAAATTTCATCAACTTGGAATTGTCGTATGCAACAACTTGGAACAGACCAAAATTGCGGCGTCTGGAAATGGCGTCTCTTAATATGGCACTTTTTCTTTCAGTTTCCACACCTTTCAACTTAGAAATCCAAACTAATTTCCAAGACTTCTAATTTCCAGTAAAACTAGTTAGCCATGCTTCGTAGCTATATTCGAATGAACGCAACGATGCTTTCGTACTCATGATAGCTTGCTCTGACAATGTAATGGAAACGTTACAATGTCGAGGCCAGCATCGTTTTCATACGAACGCGTTGTCTAGCGACGATATTTTGAGTCTGAAGCAAATTAAACTGCCACTCGTTGTCTATCTAGTTTAGATATCTGCCAAACAAATGTAGATAGTAAAAGTCAGTTGAGTTTCTCAAACAAAACGTTAATTTTGGAACCATTGTCTGTACAAGGTCACTCCGGTAGATCAAGTTACTTTTCTCACAATGCATGGTCATTCACCCTGTCATAAACAAACCTTTTTTAAAAAATACATTTTGCGAATTATCAGTGGTTTTAATATTCCTAACCGAAATGGCTCAACGAAAATGTTTCACAGAATTGCGAATATGCCTATAATGACAATCTGCATGACCTCCATAAGGCAGTTTTCACATTTTTAGTTCTGTTACAATTATACTTTTGTGTAGATCTACAAGTTTTTTCCATTTGGACTTGTCATTTGTATAGTAGGCCTAGGTTATAGCATATGCAATTTATCATATGGGATAAAACAGCAACAGAAACTAGAACGTGTATTTTCTAAGAATTGATCTAATACGCCTTTCAAGATGTTTCATTTGAACTTAACTCTTCGATGTCTTTGCTAAAGTTAAAACAGTAAATTTCACAAGTCACATTTGAAGGAAGGGAAATTACTCATTCAAGTATATCATAGTGTATTCAGGGTTACTTCCCTTCCATTATACAATAGTTTTTCTTTCCCGCCAAAAGTGAAAGTTTCTCGAGTACGTGATTTCGAACAAAACAGAGCGATCGGTAAGTTACAGCGTCTCATTAGATCTATCTGATGAAATTTGTTATTAATTCTAGAATCAAGATTCTGTTTTGAATATATCTATTGTTATTTCACCCCCCCAAAATGAATCTTGCACCCCCAGTTTTTGCAAGCAGCCTTCTTTGTTTGTAGATCTAATAGAGGAGGCACTTAGCATGCTGTGAAAGTGTGGTTTTTACCTCAAGATTTGAAAATTGGTGGAAACCCTGAATGTGGTGGGTGGTCAAAGCCTGATCATTTCATTTCCATATAGGAATTCGGTCAAAATTGTGTGATAGGTCTACTACGAAAAATAAACCTGTCTTTTTGTATGCTCAACCCCCCCTTCACAGAAATCCTGGATCAGCACAGCTGTAGCCTACACATATTGATATAAAAATAGGCCTGAGCCAGGATCTGGAAAACGTCCCTTAAGGCTTTTGAGCCCAATATGGTTTAAGATCAGTCTGTGTATACACACAGTCTGAACAAGAACCATGTTGTTCTCTGATAACTTCTTCATGACCTGCAGCAACTGTAAGAGAGCAACAATGATACCAGTCAGCCTGCGCCTAGGCACAGGCTGATCTGGAAACAGGGCCGTCTCAAATGCTATAAGGGACGTTTTTCCGGATCCCTGCTCAGGCCTTAATAATGGTTGTTTCAAATGTCAGAAAAGCTTTTTTTCCAGATTTCGGCTCAAATGGTTTATTGATCTAGTAGAAGCTGTAAATATTCACTTAACCCTTTTCCAAATGACAAAATTTTAGGGTGATCCACTTTAAAAACTGCCATAAATGACAAAATGAATGTTATTACAGAAAGGATTTGTGTAAAGTATGGCACAGAAAATATCGAGAGAAAAGGAGAAAATGCTGGTTATCAGTAGATCTAGTTTCTTCTTTTGTTTCAATACCTTCCCAGGCCTTTTCTATTAGGGATGTCAAAACCATGTCTTGTTTGGGAAAGGATTAACCCTTTCTCAAATAATGAATGATTTAATGTTCCTAATCAAGAAAGCTTTGCGAAAAATGAGATTAAAAAGAGAACAAATGGTGATCACTGTTCTCCTTTACTCTAAATTTTTCTGTGTGTTGTAGTACACATTTTCTTTCTCCGTTTCAGTCTGTTGATGTCTGTTACAGGTTTAGAATATGATCTGTACTAGATTTTTTTTTCATCTGGGATGGATGTTTAACCCATTACCAAACTACAAAATTGTGGGGTAGTCTAATTTGAAAGAAGTTGCAGATGACATTTTCAATGTGATGAAATTTCGAAATTTTAAATTTTTGGGTAGAAAATGTTGTAGGAAATGAAAATATTGCTTGTCACAAGCATTTTTGTCATATTCCACAATGGAGAGTCAAAAAGAGTCACAGTGTGGTAGTGGGTTAAATAGAGATTATTAAGATGTGAATATGTATTGAAATACACATACTGTATCCATACAAATGAGCTTTCATATATCAATAGAAATGAATCAATCACTGTCAATATTTCTATCTTTTCACCAGTCTTTATGAATTTTCTAACCCTTTCTAAAAATAAATGGTCAATTTTCAAAGCTGCTGAATAACACAATGTGACAGAGTGTTGATAGACATTCAATTCATATACAATATATTACAGGAGATATTCGGGATAAAGGAGAAAATGCTGTTTATCTGCATTTCCTCTTTTTGTTTGATTGTTTTTCCTGATTATCCCAATGTTGTCATCAGAAAACCCCAAACTAAAATTGCTTTTTCAAAATGATAGAGTGGATAGAGTTTTAAGTCTCACTCAAAAGCTAAGGTGATATGGAGATAGGACCTTGGTTTGAAGGCTCATCCAAAAGACTGGAGAGGTGGGGGATAGAACCTTCGATCCACCCTGTGTCACAAGTCCAGTGCATTATCACTTCACCAAATCTGTCCCTCTTTTTCAGAATGGAGCTATATTCCGTTTTTATTCCCCTGAAAGGGTGTGGCTAAGTAAAGGGGTTATTCGACGAGTTTGCTTCTCGATACCTTGGTTGATAGAGGAGAAAAAACGTGCGGCAAGAGCATGAACATATTTCGAAATTGAAAACATGCGCGATTGTAAAATGTGTTATCATAAAACCTCGTAACTACAGATTGATTCACGCTGTAGTTATAATGTTTTGCAACAATAGCGACGATTTACCGCTAATCGAGAAGGCTGTTTCTCCCCAAGCTTAAATGGAATGAACCGTTTACTAGGCTCCGCTCTGTCCCCCGAATAAAAACAGAATATAACAGTTTTGATGGGAAAAGTAAACAGAGTAAAATTCAGTTTTGAACATCTGGAGATCTTCATGAAATGATATTGAAAAAATATTATTTATAAAAGTCTATTCAAATTGTCATGTAAATGAGCAAATTACAAAATGGCTAGTCTCGTTGGGTGTCCAATGACTATTCATCCTTTACGAAAAACATCAGATTTTGATTTACCGGTACCTATAGAAATAGTCATATTTAGAAAACAGAGTCGCGAAAAGAAAGAAATTCTTTTTTTATGGTAACATAATTTTCAGTCAGTACTTACCAATATGTAATTTAAAGCATAGAAAATTATTGTAGAAAAAGGAGACAAAATTCAGGTCATCTCTATTTACTTCTTTTCTCTCAATATTATCCTAAGCTTCCCTTGTTACAATGTGGACATCATAGATCTGAAAAGATTTAACCCTTTTCAAAACAAAATCCCAGTTTTGATTTCTGTGTTTTAAATGTTCTAGGATCGTATTTAGCTGTACTATGTGGCCTAGGAAAGGATTAATGGTTAATATCAATTAATATCTGTGGGATGGATTATGAAAATACTGGGATAATCTCATGCATTGATCTGATGATGTTTTCAACAAGTTTTCGCTCTGCTGATTTTTCAATATACGTAGTCAGGGCACATGAATGGCCATCGATACATCCATATAACTTTCTGATGGGAATTATATTGCTACCTTTTATTTCGTTTCTCCGATCTCGCAAACTTTATATTTTCTCTATAATTTAAATTATGATGTTCGTCTTTTTAGAGTGCGTACAATTTTGATGCGCCATACTAAAGGACTTTTTTCAAAACATCTTGCAAAATGGTGCATTTGCTCTGTTAGAGCAAATGCATCATTTTGCAAGATGTTTTTAAAATGAAAAGATGTGTTGATATCTTTTTGTTCCAATATGGCAAAGGATCAAAAATGGTCTTGAATGATGTCCTAGACGATTTAATGTCGTCGCAAACTTGTTATGTGCGATAAATTCCGGAGTCTGCTTTCATCTCGGATGTTCGTAGAATGTGGGATTGATTTCTTGATTTCCGCTTTTTGAAACTGTCAGAATTAATCTATAATGTTTGTTTTATTGAGGACCAATTGTTTGAAATAGGACTCGAAACAGTGTAGGAAAATTACTGAAAATCAATGTTTTTAATTGGTTGTTTGGTACCACTTTAAGTTTCATACTAAAATAAAAGTTGTTATTTTTTGTTGTGAATGTTGGAAACAAATGGTTACCATTTTAATTCACAAGTGTTTTTTGAAAAAGAAAGGATTTGTATGAGGTTTTCGTTGCTTTAATTATCAAGTCATTAATTAGGCTAATGGCGAAAATATTCTAAATGATTTTCTGGAAAAGGAGTGAAATTTGATTATCATGTCTCAGCAATGTTACTTGCCTCATTTCGTCAAGTAAGACTAAAACTTAAGTATTTTGCCGCAACATCATAATGTCTTCAAAGGGACATTAAGGTCTCTAATTCGAGTTCAAGAGAAATGATGTATTTTAAGTGACTGGTTACAAATTCACTCTGCATATTGTTAATTCAGGATTTCAATTTATAGACACTTCACTATTAATGGTTTAATTCAAAATGAATAATGATTCAAAATTCTGCAAGATTAATTGATACTCCGCAGCAAATTGAATGTTTTGTTAAAAATCTAACTTTATTAAAATTCTTTTATATTAAACTCTTTCTCTCTGGTAACACCACAGAACAATTTGTCACTTTTGAAGAAAAACCTTGTAACTGCAGCTTTAAACAAGCTGCAGTTACAAGGTTTTTCTTGAATAGCCACAAATTATAATCGCTTTGTCAAAAATATTCAGGCAGACATCGATATCAGTCTTAGACAGCGATGAACTTTTCTATAGTGTAACAGAGAATACCTTGACTATTGCTTAGTTTCATCTTTTGTGACTATAATCAAGTGGAATTTTAAGTTAAGATCAGCTCAGATCAGCTCGGGTCAGTATGGAATCGGATGCTGAGCACAAGAAAGCTCAGTTCAAGAGGAAGCAGAGCATTTTTGTCATCAACGACAAACAAGTTAGGGTAAGTGGTCCTTTATTGTTGCTTTTTAGCAAACTTTGTCGTAGTATTATATTTCAGTGTTGTAGAACAGTCTTTTATATTAGAGCAGCGTCGGGTACTTTCGGACAGTTAAGCGATCGTCAGCCATTATTTAGATAGATGAAGAGAAAAACTGTATCTTATGTCACAATCAGAAAATTCTAAGCCTTTTCCCCGGCATCGGTAATGAGAAATATGTATTAAGCGTTTAAAACCGGGTACCATAAGGAAAATAAAATGAGTCATCAACGACGGGTTATTTCGGACACGTCGGGTCTGATCGGACAGGCAGATAATAGAGCTAGATTTATTTCAAATAATCATTTTTGCATCTATTACGTAATTAAATCGGAACAATCTAAAATTTTGTTTGGAAAGGTTTTAGGTAAGGTAAAATACAAACGAACGATCAAAGATATTTATTTGCATCGAGTATTTCATAAAAAAAAATTAAATTTATACGCCGATGGCCGGAATCGAACGATCGGTTCCACGAGTTCTGAGACCTCGACGTTACCGCTCGACCACTGATCTTGCTGATGATTATGGGTTATAAATAATATATAAAATCACTATTTGTCCGGTAAGAGCCGACAGATCAATTTTCCTTCGGGTCAGATCGGACACCATTTTATTTCCGAAAATAACTAATATTTCTACCATCGACAGGTAAAAACCTCTCGAAAACCTTTTAATCTTCTTTTTAAAACAGACTAAAAAAGATTTAATCACAATAATACATCGTCATAATCTTGCGTCTGCAGGGTATCTATATATAGATTATTGCTTACGAACCTCTTCGGAAATTTTGATTCGGGGAAAACCCACTAAACGTTGAGAATAGGTGGCGAAGAAGAATTTCAAAAGAATAGCTGCGCTGGAACTATTAAAACATGCACAGAGGACATAAAAATTCGCGCGCATGTAGCGTTAAGGACACATGTCCGAGTTGACACGACGTCCGAAAGTACCCGACATTGCTCTACATAAAGGCTTTTTGTAAATGCACCATTAGTAAACCTATTCTTAAAAAAGCAAAAAAAAAATTACCGGTCCAATTTGAAAGCTTCTGAAGACGATAAAATACTAGTAGGTGTTTTCAAAGACATTTTTTTACATATCACAACACAGAAAATATTGAAACAAAAGGAAATAATGCTGGTAATCAACATTTTCTTCTTTTTCTTCAATGTTTTCTAAATTAATTGCCTCTCTGTTGGGGACATAAAAATCACCAGCATTTTCTTCTTTTGCTTCAATGTTTTCTAAATTGATGGATCTCTGTTGCGGAAATAAAAAATCAGCGTCTTCGTTGAGAAAGGAATAACCCTTTCCCAAACGGCAAAATTTTAGGGTGATCCACTTCAAAAAGTGCCAAAAATGACAAAATGGATGTTATTAAACATAGAATTTGTGTAAAATATGGCATGGAAAATATTATAAGACAAAAGGAGAAACTGCTGGTATCAGCAGTAGTTTCTTTTTTTGTTTTCCCAAGCCATTTCGATTAGGGAAGTCAAAATCAGGTCTTGTTTGGGAAAGGGTTTAAAGAAATATTTGACTAGAAAGACAAGATATTAATACAATGACCATTTACAGCTCTACAATCAAATTGCATATTGCAGTAATATACAATAATTGACTTCAAATTCTGCCTAACATGAGTTAGTAAGAGTTATTTCCCTTGGAACACCAGAATTGACATAGTAACAATAAACAAGATTTGAATATCTTCAATCTGATCGCAACTCATGATGTCTTCTCTCAGAGCTTCTTTATAGCTTCTTTTTAGTTGAGTTTATATTGCCGTTCAGTGAATTACATGATGATCAACCCAACCTTCCCCAAAATAACAATAGTCCGAATATGAAGAGTTATAAACTACATAAAATACCACAAGATTTCATGTCTAGTGAGCTAAGCAGACGGGCATTGTTAGAGATTATTCGGAAAATAGAAGTTTTTAGGGACACTCAAGCCGGTGTGGACGAGGTTTATGATTCATTGTGCGAAAAAATCATTAATGAAATGAACTCAAATGTTCCCACCTACGACGCCTCAACAAAGACAAACAAGCGTTATAAACATTCAAAACCATTTTGGAATGACACGTTAGAGCAATTGTGGCATGATATGAGGATGAAAGAGAGACAATTTCTTAAAGTAAAGTGCACAAAAAGAATATGGTTGCAAAATAAACAGGCTTTTTATGATGCGCGTCGAAAATTTGACAAAAAGCTGAGAGAAACTGAGCGTAGTTATCGGACTTCTTTATCCCTTGATATTGAGGGTTCATTTGCAAATAACCCAAACGAGTTTTGGAGAAAAGTGAATAAATTAGGACCACGTAAAGACAGATCCATTCCATTAGAAATACTAGACGAAGACGGGAATTTGAGTGTTGATGAAAACGTCGTTTTTGAAAGGTGGAAAGATGACTTTTCAAAATTATACAATACGAATGATTCGGACGCGTTCGATGATGCTTTTTTTCGTGCATTCAAAAACACACAAACACTTACTTGAAATGGAATTATCGGACCCTTTATACATAGAAAACGATGACTTAAATCACAATATCACTATAGAGGAAATTACAGCAACTGTTATGGCGAGTAAGTCCAAATCATCATGTGGCTACGATAATATCCCTTATGTTGTATTGAAATATCCCGTCGTAATTGAAACATTGCATAAACTGTTCCAATTAGTATTTGACACTTCAATTATACCGACTGAGTGGAGAAAGGCTATAATATGTCCGATCCTTAAAGATCCGTGTTCTGATCGCAGAATACCGCTACATTATAGAGGCGTTAGTCTGCTATCCTGTATATATAAAGTGTATACTTCGTTCGTCAATAAACGTCTGTCAAATTATTTAGAGGAAAGTCAGGTATACTAGCAGACGCAATCCCAGTTAAAGTGGACAATTGACTAAATTTTTTTTCGAATTTTTTCATTTTACCATTCACTCATTCTGGACAAATTTTCTTCATGGATCACATCTTCTGCACAAATTTCTCTTGTTTTGTCAACTGGGCTTGCTTAGTTTTGGATTTATAGACTGTTAAATGATCAAATGTGTGCATAAAAAACTACGTATTTTAAATAGACCCCTTTGTGAAATGTGTGTCTAATTTCACATTAAGTAATGCATAAAGAATAATAAATCCGATACATTTTGATGAGTATTTGTTTGTAAAATGTGAATCAATTGACAATATGGGTGAAAATGGCGAATTGTACCTATGCGAATGAAAATACAAAACGGCCATCCTTGTATAATTCCTTTATTTTAGAACGTTGACTACTTCCAACTCTTCTAAAATACACCACACAACCTTTAATTTTCTCTCGTATTGTTAAACAAAAGCAATGAGTTATTCCCTTAATCGATATACCGAAATGGAAAGTCAATGAGTTGTTACAAATCAACAATAGTTTAAAACTGGTCTGTCCCGAACGTAACTACAGCTCGTCCCGTACATAATATGCTTTCTTTTCTTTAACATCACAGCCTCTGTGTTATTACCTTTTCAATCAAATCATAATATTATCAGTCAATATCCATTTGCCAGACACATTGTCAAAAAAATTGTAATGAAATGAATAAATGAAAATAAATACAACTCTATAAGCCATCTGGGTGTGTTGTTTTACAAATTAAAACTTCCTAGCAAAATTAGTTTCAATTTATAAAAGTTGAGATGTTCGTATTGTTTTGACACATGAGGTATGTGTAATAACTTCTTAATTAAGTGAAATGTTATCCAAAATTTGCTAGACATACTTACCTCTGATGGATCCAATATACGAAGACGTACGGGACATTTTTTTATAAAGGTAAAAAACGCTGAAATATTCTTTTTTAATGCATCAATCTAGTGTAATGTATATGGTATGAATATATTCCTATATATATCAACGAAAACCGGCATATTTTGTGGAACTTTCTTCAATATTGTAAAAATAGTATCAATTAAGCGTAATTATAATACCATAACGTTCGAGACTAGTACTAGTACGTGTACAGTCTATTATGTGCATTAAAAGTCTATTTTGCTTAAACTGGAGTCCTTAAGGAATCCAAAACACATAAAATAAGCACAGGAAACGTTCCATTTCAGCAATTTAAAAACTGAAAATTAAAAATTGCCTCGAACGTTATGGACTCGTACGTCACTTTTTAATGTGTACCCAATTTTATTTGGCCTCCTGTATCAATGCTATTTTAGTAATAGTCCTTGGGCCAGGACCAGGAAAATGGGGTAAGTATTACCAGAGAAAAGGACAAAAGGACACCTATATATATTTGTAGATATACATCTGACAGATGTTTTTCAGTGATGATATCCGACATGAAGAGTAGCTAAATATATTTTACCCTTACCTTTATATAGGTACCCTTCACGACGTGAATGACACGCTGGTTTGGGGTAAGGGAAAGGGAAAAATTGATAAAAAAAATATTAAATGAATGTATAAATCTATTTATTTGAATCCATACGTATGAGCATGTATTTCACTACTTATGAATCATGATTTTTGTTAATTATGTAATTATCATGACGTCATTACTCATCTTCAAAATATGCTTTATGTGCAATCAAGTATAAGAATTAGCCGAAATAATCGAAAAAGTATTTTTCTATAATTATCATTTATTTCTAATGCAAGAAGACATGGTTTTTCATAAAGTACATTATCTTAGAAACATTTTGAACGTTGTTTGCACTCTGGCCGTCGGGGCTTTTTGTTGTAACCCTTATCTAAAACCCTTAACCCTATCATTTTTGCATTCTATTTTATAACACTTATTTGGTCATATTTCCATTGAATATTGACCTACATGTGTCAAAATGGTATCAAATGAAAGCTTATGACTCGTTCTTTTGTTTGTAGTTATTTTATGCAAATGATCTCATTTGCATATTCATGAATATTAATGATTTCCCTTAAAAAATCATTTTTTTTGGCGAAAATTTTGATAAATACTTTCCAAAACAAGGCGTTTCTTTTCAGGGGGAAGTTTGAAAACATCATTTTTCTTAAAGAACATTTTATTAGAAACATTTTGAGCCTTGTTTACACTCTGGCGGTTGGGGCTTTTTGCCGTAACCCTTATCTAAACCCTTAGCTCAATCAAATTACTTAAGTAAATTTTGAAAATGAATTCGGCCATATCTTCATTTAATATTTTCACACAGTTGTCAGAATGATATCAAATGAAAGCTTATTACTTATTCTTTCATTTTAGTTATGTTATGCAAATAAGCTCATTTGCATATTCATGAACTTTCCTAAAATTGCGATTTTCGATGGAAATTTGGTAAATACTTTCCAAAACGAGGCATTTTTGTTAAGGGGAATTACGTAAACATATCAAATCTTAAAGAAAATAATATATCAAACATTTTTAGCGATGTTTGCACTTAATTTGGCCGTAGGGGCTTTGGGTCATAAACTTATCTAAACCCTTAACCCTATAAAATTGTTCAGTCATTTCAAAACGTTTTTGGTCATGACTTGGTTGAATACTGACCTACAGATGTAAGAATGGTATCAAATGAAAGTTTATGACTTGCTCAAAATTTACCATAAATTTTATGCAATTACCTTATTTGCATATTCACGAATATTAATGACACTACTTAAAACTGTGACCCATTTTTGCGAATTAGGTTTTTGTTTGGTAAAAGTGTCATATCTCTGTTTTACTAACGCCATTACTCTAAAACTTTGCACATACCTCTATGTCCATGATACCAACCTCAAGATAGATATCTATTGCTCTAGCATTTAATGTCGAGCAATTTTTACCTTTTTGTGGCCTAGAAATTCTTAATCAAACTTTAATGAGCATCTTTCAAATATCTGTCACAAATAAGATTGTTTCTGTCGTAACTATTGCTTTCAAACTTGGCATTTGCTCTTGCTTCTAAGATCAGCATCTGTTATGTTATATAGTAACAGTTAATGTTCATTCGTTTGGCATATTCACTCATTTTCATGCAAGATTCAATCATTTGTTAGAATCCGTAATTTTGCATCTTATTGTAAATCTGCTTAAATATAAGGGCTAAACAACCCTTTTGAACGTAAAATAATACGCCCTAAATCCAATATCAAATAGAAAATAATGTCCCTAAAGTTAAGGAAAACTTTGATACAGTAAACTGAATACATTATTATAAATAATTGTTAAATATTTTAACACATTCTTTGCACATTTTACACTAATGATTGAATGATTATGATGATGAACAGAACTGATTAGATGGTTCAAATGATCTCATTTGATACTTTTATAATTCAAAGTAGAATTAAAACACATGGATTAACAAAAAGGGCAACTGCAATATATTGAAAGTTTATTGACATCGTTTAAAATTAAGGTTGTAGGTCGTATACATGTAAAGCAGATTCTTTAGGGAATAGCTAGATCTATGAGAGTAGGTATAAATTTTGCAATTATAGTGTTTTCATTATTCTTATTATTCTTCTTCTTATTATTATTATTATTATTATTATTATTATTATTATTATTATTATTATTGTTGTCTAGTTCGGTTTTGTACAAAGGTATTTTTACACTGAAATGCCGGAATCAACACATAATTTTAAGACACTATTAGGTTTCATGTGTTTTAGAGCGTTCTTTGGATGATATGTGCACTTCCGAGGAGTATGATCTTCTGCTGTTCCTCGATAACTGGTGCACCAGGGATTTGTTTGAATATTTTGTCAATTTCCTTCTTAATGAGACCAAGTGCACCTACAACGACTTGTACAGTTGTCGTCCCATACCCAACATTCTGACTACTTCTATCTCAAGGTCTTTGTATTTGGATAGTTTCTCAAGTGCCTTGACGGAAACATTTCTTTCAGATGGAACCGTCATGTCAATTATTATGAACGTCTTGTCCAATTTGTTCTTGATGATGATGTCTAACTGTTAGCCTTGATCTCTGTACCAGTGAGAATTCACTGACATGTCCCTCTACGACAGTTTTTGGTTGATGTTAATTCAATTTTTTGTTTTTCTGGGAGTCCAAATTGCTTGCAGATTTTTCAATGAATGTACCCTGCTGCCTTGTCATGTCTTTAAATGTACTATGTTGGCACTAATGTTGGACAGCCTGAGACAATTTCATCATATTGATTGCATATTCTGCACTTTGGATCTGTACCATTTTTGATGATCTTGTTGTGATATGCTCTTGTAGCCAAACTCTGATCTTGTGCTGCTATCACCATTCCCTCTGTTTCTGCATTGAGTCCTGCACTAGAGAGCCACTTATGTATCTGATCTTGGTCAACATCTGATTTGTCAAACCTTAAGGGTATTGCCCATGCATTGGTTTGGCTTTCCATGTTTGTGTCATCCTCTTTTGGGCATTTGCCTTTGTCCGTCTTGTTCTTTTGGCAAACTCTGTGACGGATTCTTCTCCATTTCTTGTCGTTTGTGCAATGTTCAGTTCTTGAATGAATTTTCTGGCTTGCTCTGAGATTGAGTAAAGTTTCTTGTTACGTTCATGTTCCCGGATCAGATGTAGTAGATTGTCCTGTGTTGTCTCCAAATACGTGTTTATGCCATCTCAATTTATGAGAGGCCCCTGCCACCGATCATTCGTGGTGGTACAATCTTTCAATGCCAACCTTTGCGTGGTGCATTCTTTCTGTTGTTAGTAACTGTCTGGTCTTTGTGTCAAGTTTTCCTTTTTTCTTGCATTTGTCAGTTTATGATATTGAAATTGTATGTGACAACTGGGACTGCCAGGGTGTTTATGGCTTCAATCTTATCTGCAGCTTTTAGCTCACTCTTGATGGCAAGCCTTAACTCTTCTATAATACTCTTTTCTGATCTTTTCCTTCATTGCTGCATGTTGAATTCCGTCACCTTCATTAACACAAGGTATTTGTATTTAGCGTCTTGGTCTAGTTTCTTGATGATGGCGTCTCTTTCTAGCTGTATGTCAGATATTGATGTTAGTTTTCCTTTTTTGAAGGTGGCTTTTGGACACTTGTCCAGTTCAAATTGCATACATTTGTCATCACTAAAGATCGTTCTTGGCAAAGGTCTTTAGGTCATCCATGTAGAAAAGATGGCTGATCTTCTTGCCTTGGATGTCATATCCATGTCCAGTGTCATTCAGCATGGTATTGACAGGGGCAAGAAACAAACAGAAGTGGAAGGGTGATAGTTATGCGACTTTGCATGCAGATGGTTAAGTCTTGAACTTCTTTGGCCTTGATTTGAAACCTACCGGATGAGGACTCCCACCACGCCCATTTATTTGGGACCATAACCTTTGACCTAGTTACCCTGACCTTTGAGTTTGACCTACTTTTAAAAAAACTTAAACTTTAAAGGGCTTACAACAGGAATTTATCCTTAACCCTAAATGCTGCCAAAAACACTGTATACTGAGTCCCCGTCACTTTCTTGTCTCAATTTAGATCTACATGCAGTTTACCTATAATTGTCCATAATTTGCCAATGAATTAATAATTAATTTATTTGTGTTATTTTACCTTTTGAATTACGGTATAAAACACATATCATATTTACATTGTAACTAGAAATGTCTCATTTCAGCGATTTAAACACGCAGGGATATATTGTTTTACTCTAGTATGTCTGTCTGTTCGTCCATCTGTCTGTATGAAAACTTAACACTGGCCTTTTCTCCAAAAATATTTGACATACAAAGCTATAATTTTGTATGTAACCTTCTTTTGAACAATGATATTTATCTGTTCGTGCAATATCAATATGACCTTCCTCAAGGTCATTCATTAACCCTTATCAATCCTTAACTCGAAAATTTAGCATAAAAACTTAACATTGCCATCCCTTGGGCATTTGTGTTTCGCGATCTTGTTATTAAAGTTTTTTATTAATATTCATAAGCATACTAATTAGTTTTGTGTAAGAGATGTCTTAACAAAATAACATTTCAAAACTAAAATGTATGTTTTATTACTATAATGGTTTTAAAAATGTTTTTGCGATTAGTTGAAGCTAATGCTGAAACTTCTATCAGAAGACAGTTGCCATGGAAACAAGAAGTTTGTTAAATTGTGCTTATCCAGCACTTTGAAATGGAACAACAGTCAGAATTCATTAACAGGTTCAAGAAAATACAGAGGGTTTTCATTTTTGGCTTATGACATAATAGTGCCATACTCCATATTTAAAAGCATGTAATTTGCTCGGCTTATTACCTCCCTTTATGGATATACCTGTTGTGATTTTTTCCATTTACATGCTGTGTAGGACAAATTATTCAACTTGAATTTTATTTCTATGCATCTGGTTTATATATGCAGTGTATGCTTAGTATAGAAAGTAGTAAAGCCACATTATTTTAAACATTTCAAAACCTTGCACTGAATTTCAACTATCCAAACCCTATCAAATTTCAAATGCACATTCTGAGGTATAGCTACTCTGCAGAGTGGATATCATTGCATTTTTGTTCTTCCTTTGGATAGGTTTTTCAAGATATATAGGTGTCCCTTTGTCCATTTTAGTGGTAACTCCAACCATATCTGGCCCAAGGACTATAATCGGCATAATTCTTTTTGTCATATTTGAAGACACTTCGAATGGTGATGTTACTTGAAGAATTAAACTATTTATAGTTACACATTTTTAACTACAGCTACTTTAGTTCTTGCCTCGTACGTTACGGGGTTAAAATTACGGTAAATTGTTTAAGAATGATGTTGATTTTTTAAAAATATTGAAAAAAGTATATCAAAATACGACCTCATTTTGATTATATATATTTATACTAAAGTAGATTACGCTAGATTAATGCATTAAATGTAGATTTATGTCAGTGTTTCTTAGCTTTAAAGAAAGTGTCCCGTACGTTTTTGAATTTTGGAGACAACGACTCGAGGCTGTTCTACAAATTTTGGATTACATTTTTTATATAAATCTTGGTATCGTTTTGGAGCTCTATGTTTTCTGTACAAGATTGGGACATTTCTGGTAGGATAATTTATTGTTGAAATTGACATTTTTGGTTTGAAAGTTAGAATTTATACCCGGAGACATCGGTTTTTCGTACCCGCTAGTTTGATTGTCACATGGTTTTCATAAGAAATGGAGTTCTTACGAACGTAAATTATAGATACATTTTTTAGTTATAGGTGTTGGATGAAAATAAATGTGGAGGGCATTTATATAATGTTGACTATTTGCAGCTAGAACATATTGAAGGCCGGAGACATCAATTGTCCCCTTTAACTGGGATTGCGTTAGCAGACGAACAAAACAGATTCCGTTAGAACAGATCCTGTGAAGACCATGTATATGTGACCCATCGCGCTAAAAGGGACCTTATCGGATGTGTGAAAAATATCGACCCTAGTCAGTCTGCGCAGTCCGCGCAGCCAGACTAGGGCCGACACTTTTCACTTTTATGTAATTTTCTAAATCCGGAATGTTTTCCCTGTCTTACTATATGTTCATTTCTAGCATACGGGATAAGGTTGACCTTTGGTGAGTTTGACAAGTTTGTCAAAATTTGGGTTTTTGGAGTTCGGATAAGGTCCCTTTAAGCGTGACGGGTCACATATGCATTTAATTCATTAATTAAGAACAATTCAAATGTTTACACGGCATTCATAGACTTGAGGAAAGCGTTTGATTTTGTGGATAGAGACATGTTATTATACAAACTTTTATTAAACGGTGTAGATGGTAAAATATATAACGCCATTAAGTCGATTTACACAGATTCTGAAAATTCAGTGAGTTCGATTTCTTGTCTAAGGATTAATGATAAACTAACAGACTGGTTCGACTGCAAGGCCGGTTTGAAACAAGGGGACTGTCTTTCGCCGACGGTATTTTCTGTGTTTATCAATGACCTTGCTCAAGAAATTAATGACCTTGACCTAGGAATTAATATTGGCAACAGAAAAGTCTCTATTTTACTATACGCCTACGATATTGTGCTAACTGGTGAAACAGCGGAAGATCTGCAGTCTATGTTGAATATTTTACATGCATGGTGTAAAAAATGGAGAGTGTTGATAAATACGCAAAAGTCAAAGTGTGTACATTTTAGAAGACGAAGGACACCTAGAATAAGCTATGACTTTAAAATCGGCGACAATAATCTAGAGATTATAGAGCAATACAAATATCTAGGAGTCATTTTTCATGAAACAAATACATTTGACGCAAATTCTGTGGCCTTATCGAAAAGTGGGGGAAGAGCGTTAGGAAGTATAATTTCTAAAACCCATCAATTCAAGGATTTGGGATTTAACACATTTGAAAAATTATATTCTAGCTGTGTAATACCTATACTTGATTATTGTTCGTCCGTGTGGGGATTTAAAGAAGAAAATCTTATAAACAATGTACAAAACAGAGCTATGCGCTATTTTCTAGGTGTCCATCGTTTTACCCCAATATCAGGGCTTATCGGTGATACGGGCTGGATACCATGTATATACAGAAGACGAATCAATATGCTGAGACTGTGGAATAAGCTCGTTTCGTTAGACAATGAAAGGTTGTTACGAGGCATATTCAATTATGATTATTTAAGACACGAAGAAAACAATAATTGGTGTTCTGAACTAAAAAGTGTTTTAACAGAAACAGGGTATGTCAATAATTTTCATGAAAAGCAGCCAGTTAACATAACAGAAATAAAGACTAGAATTTATGACATTTACAAAAATGAGTGGAGGAGAAAAGTTGAAAGTTTGCCAAAGTTACGAACATATAGACTATTTAAAAGCGAATTTAAGCTCGAACCATTTTTATTGTGTCATATACAAAAATATGAAAGGTCCCTATTTGCACAATTTAGATACGGCATTTTGCCCCTACGGATTGAGACAGGCAGATATATAAGAGAGAGGTTAGAGGAACGGATTTGCAACTTTTGTCCTATGGCAAAAGTTGAATCTGAAACCCATTTTCTACTTTAATGTAGCCATTATGATGAAATCCGCAATGAAATCTTGTCCCCTGTTGTCCAGACATACGGTAATGCCAGTGCAGACGATTTATTGCAGTTGTTGATAAATCGCCACACTCGCATTATTGCCAAATATATAACAAGAGCTTACCTAAAGCGTAGATCATCTATTTATTCTGCATTGTGATGTTTATTATACCATCTTGTTGACAATATCCATTTAACGCAGCCATTCATATATGTTTATTTTTGTCATGTATATATTAGAAAGTTACAATTTACTTAACAAACTATAGTTCAGGTGACTTATAGGCCCGATCGGGCCAGGTGTTCAGAATATTGAAAAATTTGATATGTATATTGATGTACTATACTTATACACATGTCACTATAATAAATGAATTCTTATCTTATCTTATCTTATAGACTGACAATTGTAAGAAAGCATTATGCATTCTGATATAAACCGCAGGAAATCATGTGACACAAGAATTTCAGAAAAAGCAGAAAAAAATATGTTAATATTTGACTGATTTGAATTTGATTTGAAGCAGAGAATGGTGACAAAAAGTAAGAAATTTCTTTGATGAGAGAGATTTTTAAAAAAAAATCTGCTTATAAAAAGTGATTGATGACAAAGTTAAATCTTAGTAGGTCATCAATAACTTTTTTATCAGCTTTTTTTTTATCAAAGATTTCTTACATCCATCAAATCTCTAATTTATATCATTCTGTCTTCTCTTATTCAAAACTTAATTTTTAGGTATATTAATGATTTTCGAAAATTATTGTGACATATCATTGGTGGGAAGTCAAAACCTCGAAACTACAGCTCGAATAAGCTAAAGTTACAATAGTCCGGCAGATATCCACTTATACCTTGCAGTGGAGTATAAAGTTTTTTTCTTTGCTGATTCCTGGGGTAGACATCCTACCGTTAAAGATTCCGACGGGTGCCATCGTGTCACCCTTTAGCATTTTGAGAAATTCAAGATGGCCGCCAAGATGGCGGATATCATTTAAATAGTCATTTAAATAGTCAATATAAGGGGTTTAAATTCATATGAAAACTGATCAATTTTAGGTAAAATATCTTTAATACACTTACTGTTTCTCTAGGAATGAAAAACAATAAAGATAAGACATATTTCTACCATCTCAGTTAATATTTTTGTGTAATTTACGTTACATTATGGGAAAATTGCTTCATTTATTCACATATCCCCTATCATTTGTCATTTAAACACACAATAGGTGGTTTTGTTATCAATTCATTCACTTGAATCTTTTCGTGAGAGCAAAATAAGAGCTGTATAAATGTTTTATGTAGTTTACGTTACCTTGAGATTAGCATATTAGCTTTATTCATTCACTTATCTTCTATTATTTGACCATACATCATTTAGACACAACAGTGTATGGTCTGGTTATCAATTCATTCCCTTTAAAGCTTTTTGTAATAGCAAAACAGCAGGTTGTATAGATGTATTATGTAGTTTACGTTACCTTGATATTAGCATATTAGCTTCATTTATTCATTTTTCTACTAGTATTTAGTCATAAGTCGTGAAAAACAATAGTAAATATTTTGACTACCAACTTTTTTACTTGGTAAGAGCAAACAACAGTTGTATAAATGAATCATGTAATTAACGTCACCTTTATTTCGTGTACTGTTACATATTTATAAAAAATGATTATCATAAATGGAACAGAATACCCCCAACAGCTGGTTATATTGGGCTAAAATAAAGTTAACAGTAATTTAAACAAGACACACCTGTAGTTTCTGATTCACAAACCCATCATGTTCTATACACAATAGAATAGTGAATTAAACGTATCCAATTAGGGCACAATGACTAGTATTGGCAAATGAAATTCCATTGACTAGCATAAAAAGAAGTGCATAGTGATCTACTTTTGGTGCATGACAAACCTTGCCTGAGTCATGACTCATCCATATACTACATTCTGTGTCTCTAGGTCAAACGGCACGAGAAATGGAATGGAAAGGGTTTTTCAAAATTAAGCGCAAAAAGTAGGTCACTCTATCCTGATTTTGGTATATGATAAAGCTTTTAGTCATTTGCACATTAAATTTGGTATCTCTAGATCAAACAGTACATGAGAAATGAAACAGAAGGGAACTTCGAACTAAGTAAATTAGACTCAAAGTGAATAGTAGGTCACAGTGACATCGTTTTGGTACATAATTTGCTTCTGTTGGTCATGACGCGTCTTATATTAAATATGGTTTCTCGATGTAAAATAGTGCAGGAGATATGGAGCGGAACAGAAACCTTCGTAGGCTGCCCAATCGCCTGACAAAGAGTATACGATTATACCCCAGCATTTTTTTTTCTTGACGACTTGAAGAAACTAAATAATTGCGCAAGATTAGATGTCAATTCCTAAAAGCTGATCAAAATTAACATTCTTTGTAAATGATGTGTATAACATGTAAGGTGCTTCTCTACATTGTTCCATTAGTCCAGAGTTCGATCCCCGGTCGCGGCAAATACCGGTATCCTTTCAGAACAAAATGTCTCCCACCAATGGTTTGCTATCGTTAACCTATATGGGCAAGCATCTGGAGGTTTGGTTAGGATGTTGTGATAGTACTGGTATGAGAAACGACAGGAGTCCATGGTAAGGTGCACCAATCGTCGGGATATGACCATAGCAGTAGAAAATAGCGTTAAACTGCAATGAACAAAACCAAGCTAATTAAAAGATGATAAATTATATATTTTTCTCCGTCAAAGTTTTGTATAATACCCGTGGTACATTGCTAAGGGGCCAAAATTGCATGCATGTTCTATGTAAAACAAAAAATTTCATTGTGTATTTGTATTTCTAGGTTTTTATGCTTTCATTGTTGCATAGCACTCCTCCTTGGCATTTACTAAGCAATGTACATCCCTTTCTAGCATAGCACAACTACATCTAGTTGAAGAATGTGGTCCTTCACTTCCTCACTGCCATTTTATCATTTTCGAGATATCGGTATTTCCAGGAGCTAGAGCTACACACTCGGCTTGGGGACAATCAGTTGTACTAGCACTTGATCCCTTGATCCCACGTCTAGTTGATCTTGTGAAAGAGTGTGTTTCCAATTTTGTACTTGATTCCTTTTATCATTGTATTAAAATGCTTGTATCTGGAGAGAATGATACTAGCTTTTGACATGCTATCAACTAAGTACTGCGTGCAACGTGACAAAACAGCTTAAGTAGCATACTAATATCATTGATTGACCTCGAAGTTGAAGGTCTAGCTCTTCAAAATGATAAAATGTCAGTGTGGAAGAGATGGACCTAGTTTTTCTACTAAAAGCAGTTGTACTAAGGATAGATTAGGACGTTACAAAGCACATGCCGAGGAGGTGTGCTGTGTAACTCTAAGGCTTAATTAACAAAACGCCAATCGATAGATCGCTCCCCCCAATGAAGAATTTAAGACAAACAATGGTTGTGTGGCATTTTTCTAATCGTCCATGGGTTTATCGATGGTTTTGATTGACAGTCGGCGTTTGGTCAATTGGCGGGGCGTAAGGTTGCCGTGTCCGTCCGCTTCTGGTCCACTCCATATCTCGTACACAATTTGACATACAGAGACCAATTTTGATGTGGTCCCATACCAAAAGTAGGTTGCTATCACATACTGTTCATTTTCATAGTTAGAAATTTTCTTCCGCTCAATAGCTCATGTACTCATGTACCAAATTTGTTGTGTAGATGCGCCAGAAAGCTTTGTCGTGTATCATTGTACCAAAATCAGATCGTCGTGACCTACTTTTTACGATTGTGTGCACTTAGTTCACTACTTTGCTCTGTATAAAACATAATGTGTGTGCATCAGTGGCTGCAACAAGTACATGTAACAGTACATGAAATTAAGGTAATGTAAGCTACATAATACATTTATACAACCTGCTGTTTTGCTCTTGACATGTATAATCTTCTAGTAAAACAATTGATAAGCAAACTATTCACTGCTGTGTTTAAATGAGTTATGGCAGATGTGTGGCCACATAATAGTAGACAAGTAAATAAAAGAAGGTATTGTGCTAATATCAAGGTAACGTAAATTACATAATACATGTATAAAACCTTGGAATTGCTGTTGCAAAAAGTGTCTAGTAAAGAAATTGATAAACAAACCTTTTGTCGTTGTGTTAAAAAGACTTATGGTCAAATGGTAGTATTCTAGTGAATACATGAAGCCAATTATGCCATAATGTAACGTAAGTTACACAAAATTATCAACTGAAATACATTCACACAACCCATATAGGGCTCTCAACAAAAATTGAAGTGAATGAATAGATAACATGACAATACGCTGTTGTGTTTGACTGAGTTATGTCTATATAATAGTGTATAAGTGCATAAATGAAACAATTGTCCCATAATGTAACGTAAATTACACAAAAATATCAACTGAAATGGTAGACATATGTCTTATCTTTATCGTTTTTTATTCCTAGAGCAACAGTAAGTGTATTAAATATATCTTACCTAAAAATATCAGTTCTCATATGAATTTAAAACCCTTAAATTGATTATTTAAGTAATTTCCGCCATCTTGGCGGCCATCTTGAATTTCTCAAAATGCTAAAGGGTGACGCGATGTCACCCGTCGGAATCTTTAACAGTAGGATATCTACTTCAAGAATCACCAAAGAAAAAAACTTTATACTCCACTGCAAGGTTCAGCTGAAAAATGGGGAATATCTGCCAGACTACAAGGTTTTGACTTCCTACCGACGATATGTGATTTCCTAAAAATACTGGCCATCAGCATTTTCTTCTTTTCCTTCAATAGTTTCCCTTTGAGGTGTATTCCACTATTGACATCAACAAAGTAAGGACTAGTTTATGAAAAGGTTAATGTATTATCAAGAAGAAAAGAGGCAATCATTCTCCTACAGTGATTTAAGATTGTATGAAATGAAGAAGTTTGGAGATAAGAGATTTACTTAGATGTGAACCTAATACAGATATTGCATGAAGTTTTAAGTTTAACCCTTTCCAAAACAAGACCTGGTTTTGACGTCCCTAATATGGCTTGGGAAAACATTGAAATAAAAGAAGAAACTGCTGATAACCAGCAGTTTCTCCTTTTGTCTCAATATTTTCTTAGCTGTTTCATACACGAATCTTATCTTTATCAACATTCATTTTGTCGTCTGCAGCAGCTTTCGAATTGGATCATCTTAAAATTGTGTCATTTGGAAAAGGGTTAAATAACTTGTTTCCCTGTGGTAAGGTTTCTTTGGATGCCAATAGGGAACGATTTTATGAAGTTCACTGTGACGTAATTTCGGACAAACAATAGTATTTCGTAGGTGTTGTTTTAAAATCTTGTAACTATGGCTTGATTTCAAGCCGTAGTTACGAGATTTTATAAAAACACCGACAGCTTGTCAATACATAACGGTAAACCTAGTCTTTTTCTAGCACAAAATTCTTTGCTATTGCCAACGACATATCAATGACTGAACAAAATCATATATCTTAATTTTATCCAAGTGTTTAAGTATTACAGTTTTTTTTTTAAAATACTTTAGAACGTGTTTAGAATTGTTAATGATGGATTTTGTGTTGTGTTTGGTTGTGTTCCGTTGATGTCAAGAGATGTTTTATGGATCTAAATTGGCAATTTGTATAAACAAGGGGCATTATCCACTTCAATTTTTTTAGCCCATTCTCACAAAATGACACTTTTTGATGCCCCACTAGATAAAGCCAAAATGCATAAGACACATTGTGAAAAATGAAAAAAAAATGTGACTAACATTATTTCTATTTCCCACAATGTTTTTGCCCATAAATAAAATATTTGAAACTGATTTACATGCAAACTTTCTTAGTCTTGCACTCGTAAGCTACTTCTGCATTAGTTGCAAGTTCCAAATATTAATTAAAAAAGAAAATGTAAAATTGATGTAAAAAAAGAGTGAATTGTAGAAATAGGCTGTAATCAAAACTTTCTTCTTTTCCCTCAACATGTCTATTATGGATTACAAAGTAAGGTCCCTTCCCCTGCGAAAAAAGTTCAAGAATGCATTTCTAGTTCTAGAACAGTTCTTGAACTTGAGGGAACTTTTCGCAAAGGTATTGTTTTGGAAAACAATTTTTTATGGTTTATTTATTTATGAGAACAGTTTGAAAATATAGGAAAAGTCTTGATAAATTATCAAATAACAGTTTGATATGAACACACTAGTGTTTACCGTAGCAGCCGAAAATGAGAAAATTAACCATATTTATCATAACAATGGAAAATTAACCCTATTTATCACTTACTTGGGTTGTTTCCCTTGTCTTTTGGAATTTTCAGTTTGAGCCTTTATTACGTCACTTTTTCTTGAAAACCTTGTAACTGCTCCTTAAGGGGGAATGCTCCAGTTTTTCGGAACGCTCGGACATTACTGTATAGTAAATTAAATGTTTCGTACCAATATGTTTCGCTACCAGATTTTCAATAATATAACGCATCATTACAATTTACCATTTTTGACGGTAAAAGTGTATTTATTTTGCGAAACCGATTTTCTCAAGATGGAAATCGATTATTTATAGCAAGACAGTCGTAAGTGTGTATGCAGTTACCACTGTTTTGCGTCATTCTATTCATGTATAGCTGATGAAAATTGCCGTAATTCACTAATAAGTGCGCTGACCTATACATTTTCTTTTTGAATTATTACCAGGACATGTTGATTAATACAATGAGGGAGTTTTATCAATTTTTATTATGTAGAACTTGAAATATTTCCAAAAATATGCAAATTTTGACATAAAACACTGCAACTTCGTTGATCTTAACAAACACATGAGCATGCTGTTTTATATATACATTTAAGCATTTATAATAGCACATATTTTGGGTTTTCTGTTCGTATTAAATGTAAGACGTTACTTTAAATCCATTTTCGGGACTAAACGATGAATATACAGCTTTTTATTAGCATTTTAGTGACCTTGGGCAGGTGCAAAAAATTGTGCATTTTTTCGATGTAGGGGTATGTGATACAAATGCCAATAAAATTCAAACAAGATCGCTGACCACCCATTTTTATTTTATATTTCAATTGGTAATAACATGTAATTTCAACATACAAAATATAAATTCTATTATTGGGAAAAAATTTAGGAAACTGGAGCATTCCCCCTTAAAACAAGCTGCAGTTACGAGGTTTTCAATGAAAAGCTTCAATTAGATGATTTTTAGATTGATTTAAATCAATTTGGGATTACAAAATTAATGTTGTAGAAATGAATTATGTTTGAGAAAAAGATGGAAAAAATGTCCTTTGTGACATTTTCAAATTTTGAGAATAACATGGAGCCAGATCAACTTGTCCATACATACAGTCTGATCTTAGTCCATGTTGTCTTAACCCATTACCAGACAGCAAATTTTAGTCTTATCCAAATTCAAAGATTTTGCAGACGACAATTTCAAGTGCATGGAATTTTACATTTTGTTGTCTTTTAGGCCAGGAAACATTGTGTCGCAAGCAATTTCGTAATTTTCAACAGTGTTTTTCAAATCCTTTACTTTATATGGGGAGTCAAAAAGAGTCACTATATGGTAATGGGTTAAATAGATTCTTCGTTATCTGTAGCAATTGTCTTAGGCATGACTTTATAATCATAATGAGGTTTTAAAAATATTGTGCAGAAACAAGAGAAATACAAGTTTACGTTAGTTTCTGCATTTCTCACAATGTTATCCAACAGTTCTCTTTTGTAGCTGAGGTCATTAATTATTTGCATAAATTATTTGAACATTGATTTTGATAACATTCATAAGAAGAATCTTATCAGAATAATTATCTTGTCCGACATTTTTGACCGGTATATTTGATGAAAAGAAATTGAACCAGATCAATAGATCAGAATTTCTGTACTATCACTTTTTACCATATTTGGACATGTATTGAAAATATTTTAAGTTAAAATCGAAGATCAAGAGTTCACAACCCTGGAATGAAATCAAATGCCTGACTTTGAAATAATAAAATAGGGTTAGGATTACAACTTATTGCATAGAAATCACTTGAGGGAAAAGGAGAAAATGCTGATCATCAGCATTTTCTCCTTTTCCCTGAAGGGTTTCCAAACTATTGTCCAGAGGTTTTAAAACCAGACCTAAGTTTGAAAGTGGGTGACCAAATAAAAATCCAACACCAATAGTTCATTTAAACAGCTATTGCATTAAAATAGCATATTTATAAATCATTCGGTAAAAAGGAGTCAGCGTTGATCATCAGCATTTTCTTTTTTCCCTCATGGATTTCCAACTTACTCTTAAAATCCTGTAGGGGTTTTAAAACCACAGATTGTTTGAAAATGGGTGACCAAATAAAAAATTAAACTCAATAGTACATTATGATTTAGCATGTAGGGAAAAGGAGCCAGTGCTGACCATTAGCAATTCCCTCTTTTCCCTCATTGATCTCCTATCTAGATCCTGCAGGGTCATCAAAAACCTGGCCATATTTGGGCAAGAAGTATGAAATCAAATCGAACATTGATAGTTCACAACGTTGGAATGAAATCAAAGCCCGGGAGTTAAGAATTTGCCCAACTTTCAGATAACAGGGTGGTGTTGATAGCACTTAACTAGATTTGAGATCTATAACCCTTCCTATAATATTTGTTTTGCATCGATAGATTTATAAAATTGTTATTGCACAGATTGTTTGCCCAAAAATTAACTGTAACATTTCATTCTTAACCCATTCCCAAACAGTGACGCCTTTTAATGCCCAACAAGATGAAAACTTTGGGAATCATTAATGTGGGAAAAGAGGAAATTGCTTACCACAAGCAATTTCTTCTTTTCCCTCAATGTTTTCTGTCAAGAATGACCAAAAATGTAGAAAATTGTACTAATGTTAGATTGTCGCCTGTGACGTCTCAAAATTTGGACACTTCTTATATTTTGCCGTCTGGTAATAGGTTTAGTAATAGTGCATTTTCATTGAACATTTGTATTCCTTTTAACATTTAAGACCTTTCCTATGATACCAAACTCAAGGTCAAATATCAAGATCACATTTAATTTGATATTCTTAGGTAGGGGTTGGAGGGGGGGGGGGAGTTTCATAAAGTCATTGCAATTTTTCCTTTTCCAAAAATGTTTCATACATGTAAAATCTGTGTCAAATGTAATCCAAGGGGATCATTTCAAACAAACGACGTAACTGACTTCCTTTTGGCTTAGTAAAAGATACTGAATCTGAAAAAAGATTTGGGCACTTTGAACTTTTTGTTGGTCCATGTTTGTATAAAAGCTAAATGGCGATAGCGGCTAATTCTATTTAACTTTAGATACTCTTGTTTGTGGTTTATCCACGATTTATCGATTATCAATCCTTTCCTTGGTGATAAAATTTTCGACTGACCCATTTTGGAATTGTTAGAGAAAGGGGAAAATGATACGTAATGAAATCAGAAGACTTGAAATTAATTACCGAGAAACCATTTCAAGAAAAGAAGAAAAATGAATGCTGGTTATCAACATTTTCTTATTTTACCTCAATGTTTCCAAAACTTACATCCTGGGTCTTCAAAACCAGTCTTTTTTCAGGAAAGGGTTAGTTCTCCTAATAAATTGGTAATGATTTTGGGCAAACTGTGGAATATGTGATGTAACGAAGTCAGGCAAGTTGGTGATTTAAATGGATCAGTTCAGCAACTGGTGATTTGGAACTCTTGGACAATATTTGTGTTGTTTTATGATTTTACAAAAAATCAATTTGTTTAAATTGATTTTTTTATGATTTTACAAAAAAATCAATTTTGTTTACATTAAAGCAACTTAAAATGATGCTAGTGAAACAACTAGGATGCTTTTAGGTTATGAAATTTCAAATTAAGCTGAAGTTTTGGCAGTTTTTTCCTGCCCTCTCAGAAAAGGCCTCCAAAAACAATGGAGTAATTGATGAAAATAATTCATATTTATAATAATGAAGCCAGTAATTTTTTTGTTTTCCTCAATGTTTTAAAATATATCCTATCAATTCAGAAAAATGTCGATAGATAAACATTCATTTTTGCCAAATTTAAAAAAATAGCAGTTTAGGTGAGTTGTCACATGCAATAAATATAAATTAAAATGCCAACTTGAATGTAGTTTTGGTTATAAATAAAGAGAGACAGGATGATTGTCAGAAATCAAACAAACTTGTAAAAAGTAAATATGTCTAGCAGACTAATCTGTTATATATCATTCAATATTGGACAAGATAATATATAGACCTCTTTCCTCATGCTTAAAAATGAAAAATATTGTTGAATTTGATTGATAAAATTCAAATTAAATAATAGTAACCACAATAATAAGATTTTGAATTAAGCTTTCCCAAGCAATACCTTTCCATGTATGTTTTAAAAAATTCCTTTAGAATCCATTAAGAAAAAGAAGTCAAAATTGTGCAGTAATCAGAACTTTATCTTTTTGTTCAACATACTGATGCTATAAGAATCTACATGATTATTTTCTACTTTCTTTTATCTGATGCACATCTAAGGTTAGAACTGTCTGAAATTTGGATGTTTGAAATTGAAAAGCCATAAAAATAAATTGAAAAAGAACAACTTTCATTGCCCCTTTGTAATCATTATCTGCTCCAAGGGGAGGTGCCCTCTTGTGATATATAGGACTTGCATGTTGTTTGGCAAAATATGTCATCAATCATTCTGGAGATTTTTAAGGATCTTCAAATAAGACCCTGAGATCAACATAACCTTCTAAATCTAAACTTGGAACTTTATTTATTTTGAGACTGCAGTGTACTGACATAGTGAAATCTGTTGGGGTTTTTTGTGATTTAATTTTATGCGAGGAAACCATACATGTCGGGTGCTAATTTTGTAATTTAAGTTGAAATCATGTAGAACAATTAAACGTTGCCAGTTGAAAATAAGGTACGGGATGAAAAATAATATTAGAACTACAACGTATTTTTGATAAAAACAACTTCATTGTCAGAGAGATATGCAATTATTTCATATTAACAAATCAATCTTTTCTCAAATTTGCTTGCTAAGTAAAACAGCATCAATTTCTCTCAAAAATAGTAACTATGGATTAGTTTACATGTGGATATGAAACATTTGTGAGAGAGACTGTATGTGACTAACTAACCATGAGTCAAGAGAGACCAACGAGGAAAATAAGCACTGTGCTTCAACCTCCGAACCTCGGAGACGGAGGCCATCTTCAGACAATCAGTGAATCTAGTACACTGAAAAACGTCGCAGATGGTCCGCAGCGTAAGGTCAGCACGGACCAAACAACAGCTCGTAAAGTCAGTTACGAGCAGCAGGGTCCGCGACGCATCAGTGCGAGCGAGAAGAGTGATTCAGGTCATGATCGGACTCGTAAAGCGAGTAATTTCAGTGTGATCGGACGTAAAACCAGTTTTATGATGGCCCCCGAGAGAATCATGATTAGTAAGGTAGGCTTGATTTAAATACATATCAATGGCAATGAATTTTGCGCTAAAAATAGACTGAGTGTGCCGTTATGTTTTGATATACCGTCAATGTTGTCATAAAATCTGGTAACTCTATACGGCTTGAATCAAGCCGTAGTTACAACTTGATTCTATAACAACACTCACGAAAATACTATTGTTTGTCTGAATTTATGTCACAATTAACTGGATAAAATCGTTCCCTATTGATATTGCTTGTGACATTTATGGCTGATGCTACATGCATTATTGAGAAAAACAGATTTTTTAAGGCAAATTTCAGATTGATTATGCTACCAGAAGAGAGAGCATTTATAGCCATCACTTTGTCTGTATTAGTCCTTCTGTCTGCCTAGTTGCAAGGATTTCTCAACATTTAACCACTGGGCCAAATTGGATGAAACTTCATTAATCTCTTCCTAGTATAATGACACTGCGCTGATGCATCCTCCCCATTTTTTTTTTCAATTTGAAGCCTTGTCATGGAAAAAAGGTAAATTTATTTTGTGACAAGCACTTACATGTATTTGGGGAGCATAACCTGGTAGCTCATTGTGTTTATACGAATGAGAGAAAAGATGATATTTCTGATATTTTTGATTTCGTTCTTATACACTACTTTCATGCATTACTGACCAACATACCAGAAAAAGAATGGCTCAAAACGAAAGGGAGTAAAAGTAGCATTACCAGAGTTTTATGACAACTTCAGAGAAATTAATGATCAGAATTGTACTAGGTTAATCACTACATCTGAATATTTCATCTCACCATTAACCCTTTCTCTGACAACAATGCTTTAGACAAGTCTGCATTACCATATGAAGAGTTACATAGCAAATGAATGTCTGCAAATGCTTTGAATTCAGCCATGGCTAATCCAGGAGGTGGGCTTCGGAATTACTCCTTCTCCCCAACAGAAAAAAAATGGGAAATTATTAAGCCAAAAGAATAAAATGCTGTAATCAGCATTTTATTCTTTTGTCTCTATATTTTGAGTGCTGTATTTTAGCTAAATCCTATCTTTAGATCAGTCTGATTATGATACATGTATAATGATAATTTCCTTTTTACACTTTCTCAAATAGAAAAATTTCAGACTCTTGAAGTCCAATTTGGAAGCTGTTGCAGACGACAAAACAATTAAGACAATAAAGCTGAAAACATTTTTGGCAAAAGGAATGGTCCTCTTATGCGTTTACATTTTCGTACGTCTTTTTTAAACCTCCTGTTTCTTCTTTCAGTAGAGATGTCAAAACCAGGGCTTGATAGAGAAAAAGTTAAACCATTACCAGACAGCAAAATTTTAGACTGTACCAATTTGTGGTTCAAGTTTCAATCGCGACCCTCGAGACTGTTTGCAACCTTTTGCCATTTGGAACGTGTTTGCAACATGATCTCGAGCGTAATACAGTGACCGCCATATTGAACATGAAAGTAGACGCTAGAGCTGGGACGGGTAAAAATTTTGTACCTGGGTACCCGTGGTCGTATTACCCGCGAGTACTCGAGTACTCGATGATGATTCAAAAACACCAATTGTAGATGCATTATTTAAAATACCCAGATGTTTTGTACTATTATGCATAAAAGGCTAGTCAAAATTTCGCAGACACATTTATATCTCACTGAAAAAACACCGATGAAATGTTAATAACTCGTAGCTACAGTTTGAATAATCTGGAATTAATTAATAGA
Organism: Fragum sueziense; assembly: GCA_963680895.1. NCBI lineage: Eukaryota > Metazoa > Mollusca > Bivalvia > Cardiida > Cardiidae > Fragum > Fragum sueziense. The sequence continues at coordinate 7,006,724 of OY804599.1, read as the reverse complement.
TTTCGGTCTCCTAAAATGAATAATGAATTTATTGTTCAAGTTTATGACATTTACTACATCACATGTGCAGTTGCTTACAGAACGAAAACTACTCCAGTCTGAATGTTCTATCATTTCCAGGGACGTAGCCAGGAATTTTGTTATGTTTAAGCCAGGGTATACGATTTGTCGAGTCCCTTTCACGCATTTTGACGCCCGAAAAACAAAAGCTCTTGAAAACACTGTGGAAAACGAAGACATGGCTTATGAAAAGCAATCTCTTCATTTTCCACAATGTTTTCGACACAGAAAGACCAAAGATGTAAAATTTAATTAACTGGAAACTGTCGTCTGCAACATCTTTAAAAATTGGAAGAGTCTTTTTTAATCAAATTGTAATGGGTTTGGGGGGATGCCGGGGCATCTAAGGGTCTGTTTGGTTTTCTTGTTGTGTTTTTCTTTTCAGAATGTTCCTTGGAAAGACCACTAAGCACTTTTGAAAAAATAACTATGTTGAAGCCCGAGCTTACAGGCATCCGCCTAGTTACGCGCCTGACCCTCCCCCACTAAAGTGTCCAAAGTAGGGTGTAACCATTCAAACTGTTTGGATGGTCTTCTTCTGGCTCTTATTATATCCAGTAAAATGTTGAACCACGATCAAAATGGCATGAATATCATGAACTTGTTAAAAACGTTCCCTTTAAAAGTTTTATTAGGTCATTTACAAAACCGGGTACCGGGTAATGATTTAGTACCCGGGTATTGGTGTTGCCCGACCCGATACCCGGGTACTCGAGTACTCGTCCCAGCTCTAGTAGACGCGCGTAAATGATGTCATCAAAACAAATCAATCCTTTAGCTAACGTTATAAATCAAGTGAAATATACTGTCAATAATCGGTAAATCACATCAATTATTTTATCTGGTAAAATTTTGTCACATTTATGAGGATACAATTGACTTTTGAACGCTGTTTGTTTCAAATATTTTTCTGGCGTAGATTTATATAAAGTTGTTTGGTCTGCTTCCGTTGTTATAGACCAGACTACCGTTGTTATGCTTGCGGAGTGATATGGGCAGGATCCGCCCATGTTGGCAACTGTAATACGTTCAAGCCAATCTTGAGAAACGATGAGATCCGAGAATATTTGAATGGTTCTAGTCTGTAGCAGACCACAATTCCATGCTGAATAAAATATTACACTTTTTGGTCTTTAGGGATAGAGAATAAAAAATTTGAAAATGATGAAATTGTTTGTCAAAAGCATTTTCTTCATTTACACGATGTTTTCAAAAGCCTTTATCTTGTGGGTCATCAAAAACATCATTGTGTGGGAATAGGTAAAGATTTTATTATCTGCTGTTCAATTTTGTTGTTCTTGTAAAGGGAAGTAACTCTTTCTAGTTCACTTCATTAACCAAGTATTAGTCTCCCCTGAATCAAGTTTGTTTTATTTACATGTTGCTATTGACAACCAATGAGTGTTGACAAATTACTCATTTCAATAAAAGGAAAAGTAGCTTTTATGTTTATCTGATTCAAATTATTTAAATATATTTAAAAGATCATGCAGCTTTCAATTTATTGTTTGTACTTAATGCATTGCCAGCCATATGTCGAAATTTATACTGGTCCAAATTCAAAGATCTAATTAGTGCAGACGACAATTCAAAGGGAATTTAATTTTGTCATTTCTTGTCTTTCTGTGTAGGAAATATTTTGGCAATTGAAGAACTTGCTTGTTACAAGCAATTTCTTGATTTCCGACAATGATTTCCAAACCAAACCAGGTTTTGACATCCTTAATATTAAAGGGCATGTGAAAACATTGAGGCAATATAAGAAGAAACTGTTGATAACCAGTTTTTTCTCCTTTTGTCTCAATATTTTGTAAGCTGTATTGTATACAAATCATATTTCAGCAACATCCATTTAGTTGTCTGCAACCTCTTTGAAATTTAAATGTTCTAATTTTTGCCCGTTGGGAAATAGAATCTAGAGTCGAGACCAACACTTTTGAAAACCAAGGTGACACACTTTCACCGAGAAATCAACATTTTAGTTTGGAAAAGATTAGCAATGTTGGCAGAGTTACATATTTCTATTGATAAAGGTTTGGTCAATTCTATGATGCTGTGAAATATACAGTAAAAAGGGCATTCTAACCTATCATTGATGTGCCCAGTCTAATCCGACACAGATCCAGAGAGGGAGGCATGTGTCCGCCCCCACCCCCTCAATTTTGTTGAAAAGTCTTATCAAAGTTATTTCTTAAGAACTTTTCAAGAGTAATTGCAGCCCAACCCACCTCCCCCGGCACCCCTTTGAAAAGACAGGTTCCCTCTGGAGGAAAATGTCTCAATCTGTGCGTGAACAGTCCCTTTTACTTAGTCTGATCTCTAATATATTTAGCTGAGCAACTATTGATATTCATGACTACAAACTAAATGACCAGAACTAGTTTATTTGGGCTACATTAAATTTTGCTGATGCTTTTAAGTGCAGTCTGATCAGGATCAATATTGTTCATACAGTTAAGTGTTGCTACAATGTAACACAGCAGCTGGAAGAGAACAGCATGGATCAATATCAGACTGTGCATAATTATGCACAGTCTGATCAGGATCCAAGCTGATCTCAAGTGCCGTAAGATCCATTTTTCTAAATCTCCGACAGTATTGAGTAACTATTGATAAAGGTTTGATCAGGCTGTAGTTATATATATTTACTGAACCTATTTAGAGAAAGTTCAATATGCAAACAACCATTGGGTGTATTGATTAACTGTAAAACCTTAACCCCAGGTGGAAATCACCGAACCTGAGGACTTAAATTGACTATCCGCCAAGATTAGGAATTCAAAACCCTTGATCATAGCCTATTTACTGTACTGAAAGTTTTAAAATATTGCTTTAGTTAGCGCAATAACTAATATGAAAATTTTCAAGAGTGAAAAGAAATGGGTGAAAAAAATAGCAGCTGCAAGTTGTGAATTATTGAGAGGTAAAAATTGTACCAAGCAATTTTTACAATGTAATTAATTCTGTTCTTTGCCCAAACACTACTATTACTTGTGCGACAAAATTTTAGAACGTTCAAAAATCAATTGTGCAAAGGTAACAACTTGCGACAATTGTATGATAAGCAATTGTGGATCTAGATGGGTTTTAACCCTTTCCCAAACGGCAAAACTTTAGACTGATCCAAATTCAAAGAAGATGCAGACGACAATTACAAGTAAAGAGAATTTCACATTTTTTAGTCCTTTAAAGTAGAAAACATTGTGGTAAATGAAGAAATTGCTTGTTGCAAGCAATTTCTTCATTTTTCACAATGTTTTCCCAAGCCTTTCCTTGTTAGGGAGTCAAAGGGCGTCACTGTGCAGTAATGGGTAAAGGGGGTGGGGTCAAATAATCCCCTTTCTGTCGTATGATTGTTTCATTTTCACATACAAATTCAGACAAAATGTTGTATTACTAGGAAGATGAAACAGTCACGCTGTAAGAAGATCGAGATGGAGATTATTAAATCTAGATAATTTTTTCACCTTTCTCAATGAGTTTTAGGCTTAAGCATTAACCCATATGAATTTTTTATTTCTATATAATTGATTTATTCGTGAAAGGAATACAAATACTAAATAGAATTGAACATTGTTTACCTTGTACAGTCCTTTATTTGGATAAAATCGTACATTTTGTATGTGTCCTGGAAACAGGACTCTAGGTATTAGAGTAATCAAAATTTCAAAATAAATCATTGTTGATAGAATAATACCTGATAGTTTTAAACCACTTTTCCTTTCCAGAAATGTCATAAACAAACATGAAAAAATGCTTTGTGAAAAAGGGGCTTCATGCAACACTGAATCGAATGCAATAAGCACCCTTTTCTCAGAGCATATATTATATTTTCACTCTGTCTTCGCTAAAATCATATATTTTATATTATCTCTTTTCTTCAAAAGCCTCATCACTGCAGATTATAAACAAAGTAGTTACTATCTTTTTGAAAAAAAAATGATATCATTCAATTTCATTTTGTTGATATAGACTACAAAAATGCAAAGTTTTCAAACGGTTTGATATTGTTAAAACATTTTCAATGAAGTCGAACAGAACACTTTGTAAAAATGGCTTGCAAAGCATTTTGCACAATGCATTAAGACAGTGCTACATAATGACAATTGTAGTTGCATTGAATATATTCTGGAACATGTTTGTGGTACGTAGAAGGGCATCCTTTTAGTCAACCAACAGCGGTGCATGATATTCTCTGAGCTAGTGGTACTTCAACAATATGTGTCTACTGTCAACTGTCTTCGCGCTCCAGAGAAGTTTGGTCAAAAGCCCAAGTGCTCTTGTTTGAATACAGTTATCATCAAATGTTGTACTCCCTTCTTCATGGATGTCTGTCTTAGAAACTGATTGTGGTTGTTGTTGACAAGGAATGTTGTTTATATCAACATCGCCGTCCTCATCTCCACTGTCCTCATCTGTCACATCACATACAGGTGGGTGTTCTATATGGATATCAGCCCTTTGTAAAGCTTCTTCATCCCCTACCATTGTTTGAATTTTGTCCATTTTAGATATTCTACAAAAAGATACGGAATTATATATAATGTATAGCATGGACAAAAATTGCCTCCCGCAACCATTTACGCCTACAGTCCTGTTTTCAGGACACTTCAAAAATGTCAAAATTGACATGGAAAAATTTACAAATGAATATTTTCTCCAAGCATATCTAAGAAATCATTCACTTAGAAACAGATTATATTCATGATGTTCTATTGAAATATTGATAGCTAAAAAATTATACACATACCTTTGAATTTTAGCATTTTCAATAATCAATTTCACCGAAAACGGGTATATTTTGTTGCAGCAAATACAGAAATGTGGGAAAGTTATCATTTCCAACATTCTAATGGGTCGAATTCGGGATTATCTGATGATTTATACTATAAAAATAAACACTTCTTACTAATTAGTGGGAAAATTTGTTGGGATATGGTACTGTCCTGAAAACAGGACTCTCGGCATATATGGGTTAAAATGAGAAGGAATCTCACCACAATTCCCTGACCTTAAAAGTACAAAAGCTAGGATTAAGGTTACACAATTGTGATTGTGTAAGCAGATTAGCTATTTTTGATACTTTTCCTTCTAAAATAAGTCAGGCGGCAGAGCTCTATGTTCTTTAACCCTTTCCCAAATGGCAAAATTTTGGGATGGTACAATGTATAAGTTGCTGCAGACGACATAAAAGATGTTGAAAAAGAAAGGATTTGTCTCAATGTTTTCCCAAGCCATTTCTACAAGGGACGTCAAAATCAGGTCTTGTTTGGGAAAGGGATAAGGGTAATGTCAGAGACAATCAACCGAGAGATTGGGTTCCAAACTGTCACGATGCTTTTCGGCAAATATCTTAAATCTTGAGACATGCAATGTTTGCCCTCACCATTTTGATTAATCATTACAAGACAGATAGCTGATATTGAAATAGTTTATGTATTGCTTAAAGTGACATTTCACATTCGATTCATTTTATAAAAGTATGTCTTGATGCAAAGATTGTTTATTCTAATGCATAGAAATGCTATCAGTTTTTTGAAGTTGTTATTTAAAAGCGAAAAATGTGCCTTTAAAGTTGAGACAGAAATCACAAATTCTATATATATCTGAACCGTTGTCAATAACAATTAGTTTAATTTTAGCACAAAAATAAATATTTCTCGTAATTCAGGTTCAATATTTCGGCTTGAAATGTTCAGAATTTTCATGAGAAAACATGCTCTTTCAGATAGAATAAAAGTAAAATTTATGTAAAAATAATTGTGAAATGTCACTTTAAAAATATGTTTCAGATAAAATTATATGTGATTTTAGAAGTAGAATGGATAAATTTCTGGTCTATGAATTCCAACCTAATCTTGTTTTAAAACCCATGAGGGCGGATCTAGAGCAGGGTCTGGGTCCCCCCCCCCCCCCCCCCCAGCATTGGGCTGAAAATTAAATTTCATGACCACATAACTTTAGTGCAATGTGATATATGATGATGACGACGCTGCTTTTCAATGAAAACCTCTTAACTGCAGCTTAAAACAAGCTGTAGTTACAATGTTATCATTGAAAAGCGACAATATTTAACCCTTTCCCAAACAAGACCTGGTTTTGACGTCCCTAATCGAAATGATTTGGGAAAACATAGAAACAAAAGAAGAAACTGCTGATAACCAGCAGTTTCTTCTTTTGTCTCAATATTTTCTATGCCATATTTTACACAAAGTCTATCTTTAATAACATCCATTTTGTCATTTGTGCCACTTTTCAGAGCGGAACATCCTAAAATTTTGCCGTTTGGGAAAGGGTTAACACATTTTAAGCTATCATTTGGGCTTGGACCACCCCTGGAAAAAAATCCTGGAATCTCCCTTGTATTATACCAGGTGGTCCCTTTTTACATGACCTGTGTTATTTGTTTAGTTTGTACACCATGGTGAAATCTCCTCTTCAGAGGAACAAATTAGGGCTCAAGTATTAAAAAGTAAACAATCATGCTACGAAATTGAAATCGGTACTTATCTCTAGCACCTTTACACTCGCTCATGCTCATTTTGAGGCTCATATTAATTTGGAAGTTGTAGGGGCATTACATTGATTTACATGAAGCTGTAGTGGGGCCGATACAGCTTAATAGGCTGGGGAGAACACTAGCCAGATGGTCCCTGTTTATATGACCTGTGTTATTTGTTTAGTTTGTACACCATGGTGAAATCTCCTCTTCAGAGGAACAAATTAGGGCTCAAGTATTTTAAAAAAAGTAAACAATCATGCTACGAAATTGAAATCGGTACTTATCTAGCACACCTTTACACTGGCTCATGTTCAGGCAAACACCTTTTGCTGCAAGTCCGAAGAGGTCATATTGAAAAAAAAATAGAATCTTCGTCAAGATAATAAAAGATTTCAGAGTTTTGAATACTTAGCCTTGTCAAATAATATTAAGTACATTGTATTTTCAGAAGTCAATAGGACTGCTTTGATTAATGGTTATCATGGCGGAGAAACAAGTGACACAACTAATACCAGAAAATTGTCAATAATTTTTAAAATTACATGACCAATTTGAAGTCCATTTGAAGCAGAGAAGATGGAAAAATGCCAGGAATTAGTTGTGGTAGATCTTTTAAAAATCTGCTAATAAAAAATTGATTGATGACCAACCAAAATTTTAATAATCAAAATGTTTCTATCTGCTGATTATAAAAGATTCTTTGCATTCAGTAAATCCCTGGGGATTTCCTACCTTCTGTGCTTGGGTCAGGGTTTTACCCATACAGATACCATGAAGGACTAAATGTAACAACAGTATGTGGTGGCACACAGGGACGAATGACGCAGCTATTTTTGGACATAACCAGTAATCTTTTTGATAACCGCTTTTTTCGCCAAATTCCAGGGGGGGTCATAACCCCCTGACCCCCCCTCTGGATCCGCGCATGAATATTAACAGAATTTTTGAAAAATATGGAATGTCTTGTGCCAGGTGATTTCCTGCAGCAGTTATATAGACAGTTCTATGGCCCAATTGGATTGAAATGCATGCCTTGCAAGGAGATTACAATTATTGTAAAATTACTGCATACATTTTCATCTGAAATTTCTGTGCACTGAGTAACACTGTTTTTGATAAATCTTTTCCCAAAATAGAATAAAATAACAAGAGTTGTCCAACTGGACAACGTAGCTCGCCTATACGGGAGCTTGTCACAAAAACAGCAAATTTTTTAAAAGTAGGTCAAGGTCACAAGGTAAAAGGGTAATGGTCCAAAATGAAAGGTCTTATTGAGATGTATCTATATATGAAATATCAAGGCTGTATCTCTAATAGTGCCTGAGATATAGGCCAGGTTAAAGTTTTTCAAAAGTAGGTCAAACTCCAAGGTCAAGGTCCCTAGGTCAAAGGTCATGGTCCCAAATGAAAGGTCTTGTCGAGATGTATCCATGCATGAATATTAAGGCTGTATCTCTAATAGTGCCTGAGATATAGACCTGGCCCCGGTTTCTCGAAAAAACTTAAATATATTCTCGTGAGTTCATGCTCAACTTCTATTCAATACCAATCAACGTTGATTGGTATTCAATTGAAGTTCACGTGGATTTCGTGCGATTTGAGCACGATGCTCAGATTTGAGCATGAGATCATACTTAAGTTTTTTCGAGAAACCGGGGCCAGGTTAAAGTTTTTCAAGTGAAGACTCGACAGGACGGGACGGGACGGGATGCGACGCCAACACTAGGGCTGTGACATAAAAAACAAGAGTTGTCCACGGACAACGTAGCTCGCCTATACGAGAGCTTGTCACAAAAACAGCAATTTTTTTCAAAAGTAGGTCAAATCCAAGGTCAAGGTCACAAGGTCAAAGGTCATGGTCCCAAATGAAAGGTCTTGTGAAGATGTATCTATGTATGAAATATCAAGGCTGTATCTCTAATAGTGCCTGAGATATAGGCCAGGTTAAAGTTTTTCAAAAGTAAGTCAAACTCCAAGGTCAAGGTCACAAGGTCAAAGGTCATGGTCCCAAATGAAAGGTCTTGTCGAGATGTATCTATGTATGAAATATCAAGGCTGTTTCTCTAATAGTGCCTGAGATATAGACCAGGTTTAAGTTTTTCAAGTGAAGACGCGACGGGACGGGATGCCGACGCCGACACTAGGGCTGTGACATTAGCTCCATGGACATGAAGTCCCGGCTCGCTAATAATCTGGTCAAATTTGAAAGCTGTTGTAGTTGACAAAAATACTAACCTGGTAATGATAAAAAAAAAAGAATATTAATGTACTATTTTGTACAGAAAGTTTGGATGCTAAATGAGAAAATGCTGGTTAACACATTATTCTTTTGTCTCTGTATTTTCTATTATATAGCCTTTTCTTTTACGGACAAAAAGGGTCGAGGGTCAAGTTCATTTGCATTCAAATCCTTTGTTTAATTAACTTCTTGTCCAATATTTGATTGTTTTCTTCTGTGTCTTCATGGTAAACATTTTAAGTTAATTCAGAGAGCTTAGAAGTTGGTTCAAAACTATTGTAGATGCCCTTAAAATATTCATTCACTTAGTATTGTTTCACGCTCTGTCATTTTGCATTCATAGTTAATGCAAATTTATTTGTGATCTGTCACACTAAAGGGATCTTCTTGAAAGTCTGTAATACCAATTTTTATGCCCCCGATAGGGAGGCATCATAAATTTGACTTGTCCGTCCGTCCGTCTGTCCGTCTGTCCGTCTGTCTGTCCGTCCGTCTGTCCGTCTGTCCGTCCGTCATTCCGTCCAAAAACTTTAACATTGGCCATAACTTCCTTATTACTTAACATATTCGCTTCATACTTTACCACAACATTCCTTGGTACATTACCTTTCTGTAGGTACATACTTTGGTGACCTTGACCCCTGGATGACCTTGACCTTGAACATAGATTGGCCATAATTTAAAATCAAAGCGGTGTCGGGGGCATTGTCATCTTACAGTGACAGCTCTTGTTGATAAATGGATCAGACTAATAAAATTGAAGCAACAACCAGATGCCATATTTGGAAAATGATCAAATTATGGTGATTGAGATAAAGAGAAATTTCTAGATTCAGAAAGTCATATTCTGTGCAGACTGCGCAGACTGATAACTCTCGGGTCGATACTTTTCACACTGCACTAAAGGTCCCTTTTATCGTGGCTAGTCATAATTTTATTCTGAGTTGCCATTGCAAAACTGTTGTAAATGCACACAAAAACTGTACATTTAGATTTTTTTGCTCTGTTTCATCAATGTATTCCATCATTTCAAAATTGCAGGAAAAACAAGGCTTCTAAATTTAAGGTCATGACCCAATGAATGTTTCACAAATTCTAACATGGTTTTGTAATTAGGATTTGGATTTTCTTGCATGTTTCAATGTAATTTGCAATAATGTAATGTGCTATATTTCATAGTTGAAAAATTTTGTGATGACAATGAAGTGATTAGAAATTTGAAAATCCAGTAGTAAATCAAAGGACTGTGATCAGTGAGTGTTTTCTTGCTTGAGTGTTTCTTGAGCAATCATAGAAAATTATCTAATTATGGAGAAACAGTTCAGAGTGCTTGGGCAGACTTAATTACGTTTGTGAATACTGCATGCTACTCTTTGAATGGGGATATATTTGAAAAAAAAAAAATAATTCTGTTATAAACTTTAATTATACAAAAATTATGTACAAAGGAAATTAGAGAAAATTTTCCATGTTTTCAAATAAAAAGCAACTCAAAAAAAGACAAGAAATTCATTCAAACAGCAGAGTAAATAGAGACTTTATTTGATTTCTTTTGATGAATTAACAAAAAGCCATGTTATCTATAATTAAATTTTTCCAAACTTAAAGTCTCGATTTCAACATTAGGCAAATAATTAGAAATCAGCAAACATTTACATCACATTGTCAAGTAGTTAAAGAGGTGTAGATTGAGAAATGATTTTGGACTTATATTATTTTACTGCGAAATTACATTCTCGTTTTTTTTTTTTTCCAAATTAACTCTTACTTTTTAATGGAATTTATCGCACTGAAATTTTAGCAAAATACTCAGTTGCATTTTTCCCGTAAGGAATGCCACTTGTAATATTATTAAATTTAATGTATTTGGTGGTAAATAAAGATCTTAAAAAAAAACAACATGAAAATGAGGTCTTGTGTATCATTGTGCGCCATTTTCTGACATTTTTTTCACCAAATGGATTTGACACAATTATATTTATATAGATCACTATAACTAGCACAACTCTGAAAAGCCTGCTAGTAATCTTGGGCTTAAAGACCTATGAAAGAATAGCTTGTGAAAAGGCAGGATTAAGATAATAGGAATTTACAAGGATTAAGTGTATAATATTTGCATGTATCCTTAATTTGTTAAGGACACAGAAATATGTTCTTCAATTTAATTTTGACCTTTTTGTAGAGTTACTAGCTATTTTTTTTATTAATGACAAATGAGATATAAGCAAAAAAGCAATCACCAACATTGCAATAAGGATGTACTGCTACATTTCCTTGTACTTTCTGGTACTTTGAATTCATTTGTTGTTTCTTAAAGAACATAATAATGCAAAGACTGAAAGAATTGTATTAAAGGTGGATAGGGTAGTAAGCTAATATAATATTAAGTTTATAATACCTTTTTTGTTTTGGAATACCATAATAATACTTATTCATTTGATAAAGTAACTTGATAGAGTGTGCAATATACAAGTATGGTAATGGATAATATACTGAGTATGTGTGTGGTATGGAGTTTAATTTGTTACAAGTTTGATGAAAAGTTTCATGGAGATACTAAGAAAACGAAAGCACAGACAAGGGCAGAGAGAAAGAAAGTGTTGCTTCAAATTACCTATTGTTCGCTATATGTGTCGAAAATGTCATAAATACAGCTTATACATGCAAGCTGCAGTTATAACATTTTCTCAAACATAGCCAAGACAATGTTCAAAAGGCTACTAAAAACATAAGATTTGGGATAAAATCTGTCATAAGCAAAATTTTCGCTCTAACAATCGAAAGCTACCAGTGCAGAAAAATAGATGTTGATAAAGATGGAATTTGTATGTGAATTTTGGTTCAGAAACTGTTTAAGAGACAGTGGAGAAAAAGTTGGTAATCAGCATTTTCTTCTTTGTCTAAATGCTTTCTCAATTAAAGTTTTTTTCTATTAAAGACCACAAATCTATTGCTTATTTGGAAAAAAAGCTAGAATATAATGTTATCTGATTAGTTCCATATGTTTTTAAAATGAAGTTGTGACAAAATGACATCTTTATTTAACTGTTATAAATAAGACAAAACGAGTACATTTTACTGCAGCTGTCCATCAGTGATAACTGAGAAAGCACCTTGATTCTGGATAATCATGTCCGCTAAATGGAAGAATCTGGCGCGTAAAGCGTCGGGTTCGGGTGAGCGTAAGATGAGTGAGGAGGCAAAATCTTCCCTGGCCAAGAGAAACGCTTTACGAACAACAACAATGGCTACTGTTGAAAATATGCAGGTAATGTAATAACATCATTAAACCATTACCAGACGGCAAAATTTTCGACTCTCCCAATTTGAAAGATGTTGCAGACGACAATTTTAAGTGGACAAAATTTAAGATTTTTTGGTCTTATTGGGTAGAAAGCATTGTGGGAAATGAAGAAATTGCTTGTCACAAGCAATTTTTTCACTTTCCACAATGTTTTCTAAAGCCTTTATCTTGTTGGCGTCAAAAAGCGTCATTGTGTGGAAAGGGCTAAAGAAATAAAATGTTAATTAATACTTATTTTATTACTATACCAACTTTTTATCTGTTATATTGCTAACTGCAACAGCTTCCTCTTCCCCATCTTTTGTTTTAACCCTTTCCCAAATGACAAAAATTTAGGGTAGTCCAATTTGAAAGCTGCTGCAGATGACAAAACTGATAATAATAAAGACATTATTTGTGTAAAATATGGCACAGAAAATATTGAGACAAAAGGAGAAACTGCTGGTTATCAGCAGTTTCTTCTTTTGTTTCAATGTTTTCCCAAGCCTTTTCTATCAGGGACGTCAAAACCACATCTTGTTCGGGAAAGGGTTAACTTATTTTAATCATAACATGAACATGACATAAACATACAGATTCATCTCCCATTAACTCCCGATAGGGGTCAAACAGAGTACTCGCGGCTGTGACGTCACGGAAATCATATCGAGGTTGTTCCCTGGAAGTCTAGTCATAAAAAATTCGGAGCTCAATTTTTTAATTAATTTTTGTTGTTATAGAGGTTAAATTGGTGTAAACGACGATCTACGAATACTTCTGGAATATTGTGATAGTTTTATCAGAGATTACTTGGAGAAAAAGGTACAATTTCTGTGTTTTTTCTATTTTTATCCTAAGGCTTATCAGTAATTCCTTTGTGTTACTCGACCACGTGTATCAGACTCCAGTTACCATGAAAATCATGCTGGATTCTTTTACTATCTACCTAATGACAAAATAGTCTAATGACTTGCGCTGAAAATATTGCGCAGCCTTAATAGGCATACAGGTCGACAAATTGTTGATCTGGTCATTTCCCAATGGAAGGAAGATACAAAAATTGTATATTCCGTGTTCTAATGAACAAAGAAAGCACGCTGCAAGCAGCTGCACATTGCAAATTCTGCCACATATTTCAACACGATACAGAATTCTTTAATCCTGTAGTTCTAATGAATTACGGACTAATAATTTTATGGTAATTTAGGATTGTGGTCTAGTTAAAAAATGTCTGGGTTTTGATTACAATGAACATTTCGTAATTGGGCCTCTGTTTTGGCTTTCAGTTAGACGGGGGGGTCCAGAATGGATAAAAGCAGTCATTCGGAAAGTCACGTGACACCACAAACCAGTCACGCGGTAACGCCAGGGCCCTCTAGTCCCGCGAAAAAGAAATCGGATCACGTGACTATACAAAGCGGTCATGTGACAGGACCGGAAGAAAACAAACAATCGAAAACGAGGCTGACTGACTCTCAAATCCAAAAATTTATGGAACAAAGCGAGAGCATGCTTAAGACTTTCGCCAATAACATGAAAACTTATACAGCCCAACAATCGAAAATCAACTCGTTGTCGTCAGACATGAAAGAAATCAGGGACGAGTTAAAATCTTTGAAGCGTCCGGCAGAGCGGGCACCTGCGGAAGCGACTTCCGCTAAGCGTCCAAAGCACGTTGAGGAAAAACAACAACAACAACAATCGACCCTGGCGAATATTTCCGAGGCCGAATCAGAGGATGAAACTTCGGATCTCGACGGTTTACTTCGCGGATCGGCGGATCCGAATACTGATACGGAAGAAGATCCAAATTTCTCCGAAATGTTTGCGGATTATGACGATTTTTTCTCGTCGGAACAGCAAACCGGGCCAGGTATTTCAACCAAAGTTGCCGAAATATTGAATAATTCACTTCGACCGACCAAACGGATTCAGGATGATAAAATAAAAAATCTTGAACAAAAATACAAACGCCCCGAAAATGTCACAGCATTACAATGTCCAACAATTCCAAATATTTTGTGGCCACAACTGAAAAACAACACAAGGTCTATTGACATTGGCCGGGCCAACACCATCAAACATCTTAATCGGGCAGCTGTCCCTCTCGTTTTGGCCATTGATAACGCCTGCAGTGCACAAAAACAAGACTTGAACCAACTGAAGACTTACATTTGGGATTCATTTAAGTTATTATGCCATTCTGTGCAGATGATAAACATGCAACACAGGGAGACTGTCAAGCGGGAACTGCACCCTAAATTCAAGCAGTTGTGCGCAGAAGACAACAAAACTACAGATACAGGGCTGCTTGGAGACAATGTAGCGGACCTGGTAAAAAATCTGGATGGGTCCAAAAACATCCAGCTAACAAGCAACCAGTCTTTTTTATCCACAGGGAGGGGGGGCAACAACAAGTCGTCCAACTACAAGTCAAACAACCCAACAAGGACTGCCACCCCTCCAAACCCCAAACCAAACCAAGGGAAATACCAAAAGGGAAGAGCAAACATGTCGGGCCACAACAAAGGGAAAAATTTCCACAAAAGTTAGCTGTGAGTACTGTTGATGGTTTTAACATTAAACTTTGTAATACCAAAGAAAACTTTTTAGCGGAGAAAACAAAGGGTAAAGTCAATGAATGGTTGAAGCTAACAAATGATAAATGGATACTCAAAACAATATGTGGTTACAACTTAGAATTAGACTCAAAACCTGTTCAAAAATTTGTTCCTAATCCTCTAAAATTTTCAGATTTGGAAAAAGATAAAATTGACATAGAAATAAAACGGTTTATTGACACTGGGATAATTGAGCCAGTCACTTCAGTTGATAAAGATGAATTTATTTCTAACATTTTCATTAGACCTAAGAAGGATGGAGGCATTAGAGTTATTTTGAATTTGGAAACATTTAACAAGCACATGCAGTTTATACATTTTAAAATGGAAACTTTAAAGACAGCTGTTAATTTAATGAGTCGTGATTGTTTTTTCGGATCGGTTGATATCTCAGATGCATATTATAGCATACCAGTCTGTGAGAAGGACAGGAAATACTTCCGATTTCTGTACAGAGGAGTTAAACTGCAATTTACCGCTCTCGTTATGGGTCTTTCGACTGCGCCTAGGGTTTTTACAAAGGTATTAAAGCCAGTATTTGCATCGTTGCGAGCGAAAGGTCATATTTCAACTGCATACATTGATGATAGTTGCCTTCAGAGTCAGACTTTTGATGGGTGTCTACAAAACATTCATGATACTGTGTCGTTGATGGATAGCTTAGGACTGACTATAAATCTTAAAAAATCTCATCTTATTCCAACTCAACAAATTGAATTTGTTGGTTTCATTCTATGCTCTAGTACAATGACTGTTCGTTTGACCTTAAAGAAAATCAATTCTATAATAAATTTGTGCATTTCGGTTATGGGTCAAAAGAGAATTACAATTAAGCAATTTGCTCAACTTATAGGACATTTGGTAGCTACAGAACCTGGTGTAGAATATGCACCCTTATATTATAAACCTTTAGAGAAAATTAAAGTGAAAATGCTTAGAATTAAGAAAGGAAACTTTGCATCCTTCATGACGGTCACCCCAGAAATACAGGTTCACATACGTTGGTGGATAGATAATTTGCACCAGAGTGTAAAATTAGTGTCTCATGGAAATCCAGATATTGAATTGCATACGGATGCAAGTTTATTAGGTTTTGGGGCATGTATCAAAAGCCTTGATTTATAGACTAATGGTATCTGGTCAGAAGAGGAAAAAACTCTACACATTAATATTTTAGAAATAAAGGCGTGTCAAATTGGCTTAATGGCTTTATGCAAGGACATGACGCGTAAGCATATTCGCATATATACCGATAACACAACTTGTTGTGCTTACATTAACAATTTTGGAGGAAAATGCAGTGATCTAAACGAAATAGCACGTTCAATCTGGTTTTGGTGCATTAATCGGAAAATTCATCTCAGCGCAGCTCATATTGCTGGGGTTGAGAACGTGGACGCTGACAATCTTTCGCGAAAATTCAATGATGATCTAGAGTGGTCCCTAGATGAAACTGTGTTTGGAATGATATGCAACAAATTCAGTCCACCGGACAGAGATTTATTCGCTTCGCGCCTGAATTACAAATTAAAGGACTATGTGTCACGATTGCCGGATCCTAATGCGATCGCAGTTGATGCATTCTCCATGAATTGGTCATCGTCGCTGAATTATATTTTTCCTCCTTTCAGTTTACTTCCTCGGATACTGCAGAAATTGTTGGAGGATCAAGCGGAGGCCATTCTAGTAACGCCGGTGTGGATTACTCAGTGTTGGTGGCCAAAGTTAACTACATTAGTTACAGAGCCGGGTTACTTTTTGCCAAACCACCAGTTGATTCTGCGACTACCGCACAAACCGACATTTCGTCACCCGTTAAAGAAAATGCAACTGGCGGTTTTCCGTGTATCCGGGAAGCCCTTCAGAAGCAGGGTTTCTCTGGAGCAGCAACTGACCTCATCATTAATGGATGGAGATCATCCACACGCACTCAGTATGCAAGTAATATAAACAAATGGCTTAAGTTTTGTGATAAGTCAAAAACTTGTCACATTCAACCAGCAGTTCATGAAGTTGTGGAATTCTTGACATATTTGTATTCTCTTGGACTGAGCTTCAGTGCTCTTGGAACTGCTCGAGCAGCTGTAAACGCATATACATTTATGTGCTCTGGCTTAGACTATAGTGGCAATAAAGTTCTAAAGAACTTCATGAAAGGTGTATTTAACAACCGACCACAATTTCCAAAGCACCCTTCAGTTTGGGATGTAAATACTGTTTTTAGTTTTTTATGTCAAAATAATGATGATTCTTTGATTTTTCTCTCATGTAAATTGTCTCTTTTATTCTTGCTGCTTAGTGCACAAAGGTGCCAAACTCTGCATGTAATACATGTAGATGATGTGAAATTCACTGACCACCAAGTCATAATTCATACCAATCATCTTTTAAAGCAATCTAGGCCCTCGTATCACCTGGGTCCTATATACTTAAATAAGTATTCAAGAAATAAGAAATTATGTATTTATGAAACTTTCAAAGAATATTTTGTCACGCACTGCGTCTCTTAGGCCATTGACAGAAAATAAATTATTGATAAGCACTCAGGCGCCACACAAAGGTGTAGCTAAATCTACAGTTGCGCGATGGGTAAAACGCATTTTAAATAACGCAGGAATAGACACTTCATACACTACCCACAGTACTAGATCGGTTTCTACAAGTCTGGCACACTCCAAAGGTGTGTCAATTGAGAAAATTAGGTCAACAGCTGGTTGGTCAAATGCAAAAACTTTCTACAAATTTTATAAGAAAAATGTTGTTTCTAAAGAAACTGTAGAGCAGGCCGTATTGGATGGTTGAACAATGTTGATTCTTTAGTTGTGGTTTAGATATAGTTAAGTTACTTAGTTGCACTAAATAATTTTTGTGTACAAAGTTAGTGTTCATTAAAAAATCCGCTCTAAATTCTCTGTTTGACCCCTATCACGAGTTAATGGGAGATGAATTAGATAATTTAAACAAGACTTACCGTCAGGGAAGTTGAAGTTTGAATGGTAATTCATCGACCATAACTCCCGAAGGGGATCAAACACCGCTCCCACCCACCCTTAATTATTGGGAGATTTTTTAATGTTGCTATCGATATGAATCACTTGCTATAATTGCAATTGATCATATCTTCGCGTGAGCTCTGAAGACTGATTTCCGTGACGTCACAGCCGCGAGTACTCTGTTTGATCCCCTTCGGGAGTTATGGTCGATGAATTACCATTCAAACTTCAACTTCCCTGACGGTAAGTCTTGTTTAAATTATCTAATAGTGAGGTAATTAGTCAGCCAATGTTCATTAGCACAGTGACAGTGTCTTGATTTTGTTGCCTCTGTTTCTCTACATGCTGCTATGAAGGTTCTGTAGCTTAGAGGTATATCTAGACTCAGAGTCAATGTTGATCATTTCAAACTCACTTGGAAAGATGACAAAATAGATGAAGTGTTTTATTATATTAGTATAATGCCTCATTACTTCAAGGTTAGACTATTGTTAACTATCTGCAATGTATTGTGACAATCTTTCAATAAATAATAATGAATGAGCTTCAAGTCTATCTTGCCTCAAAAATATGGACTTGAACTTGTTAATCGAACTTGTAAAAAGGCTTTACCTATATAGTTTACTTGTACTCATAAGTTGAATACATTTTTTATGGGGATGTCCACCCATTATGACCGCTTCTCCTATGTGCAATTCCTGTAATGAAATATTCAAAGAATATGTTTAAATCAAACTGAATCTATTAAACTTCTTTTTTACAAAGGCAAATGCTTAACCCATTACCAAACAACAAAATTTTAAGCTTGTCCAAATTGAAAGAAGTTGCAGACGACAATTTCAATGTGTTGAAATTTCAAAATTTTACGACTTTTGGGGTAGAAAACATTGTGGGAAATGAAGAAATTGCTTGTCACGAGCAATTTCTTCATTTTACATGATGTTTTCCTAAGCCTTTATCTTGTTGGGCGTCAAAAGACGTCACTGTGTGGTAATGGGTTAATTAAACCCTCCTTTTTTTGCAGCCTAATATACGGTATTGTGATTATGACACTAGGTTCAAGTAGATATATCCTGAAAAGGCAATTACAGACTATGATAAGAAATATGTATACCCTATAACAAATTTTGAATGTACATAAAATGTAATATGACCATAGCTCTTCTTTTGATTATGGATTCTTATTACTTTATTGAACTTTAATTAATTATTCTGACTGACATAAAAAAGAGAACTTGATATGACATTATCAGTTTTCAAGCTCTTTGCTAATCCTTGACAACTTGTCAAAAGTGCAATATCTACCAATAGATGTCGCCACCTGTCGATTACCATCTATCTCTGGTGGGCATTCTAGGCCATGGGCCGAACCCCAAAAAAGGCTTCTAAAAAAAGTTTGCTTCAGGCTAAAGGGTGAATACATAAACTATATATCAAAATAATCCCCATCATATCCTGATTACAAAACAACATTGTTTACCCTAAAGTATGTGGTCACTATAAAGTAATTTGACTTTGAAATACTAGGTAAAGTGTACCTATATCCGGATACAACATAAATTCGGATAAATGGCTTTATGTGTCAAAATGCTGATATTTTTCACGAATTTGGTAGTCCAAAAGGTGTACGAGCTACTGTTTGACTGTAATGCCAGGTTTTGACATCCCAGTATGGTTAGTAAAACGTGATGACGAAACTATTTTCTGTAGGCTAATAGGCATTTTCTCCTTTGCCAACAAGATTTTACACATTATAGCACACAAATCTTCTGCTCTGTGGTGCACTTATTTTGTTACTTTGCAACATTTATATTTTGGACCAGTCTGATATTCATGAAACAGAATGTCAATCAAAAAGGCAACAAAAGATGCGTTTAGATGAAATATAGGCCCTATCTGTTATCGACAGGTCTTAGGTTGAGACCCATACAACCTAAGTTTCTAGTTACACATTCCTTTAGTCCTTTCCCAGACAAAACCGTGTTTTAACGACCTTATTAGAAAAGGCTTGGGAAAACATTGAGACAAAAGAAGAAAATGCTGATCATCAGCATTTTCTCCTTTTGCCTCAATATTTTCTAGGTTTTATATTTCACAAACCAACTCTTTATCAACCCATATTTTTCACTGCAGCAGCTTTTGAATCATAGCAACGAGACTGGCTGCCGTTCCCCTAGTCTGATCTTTAAGTAAAATATAGTCAATACCAAAGTCATTTTTCACTAGTCTCATTCGCTCTGTAAATGTGGACCAGTGGCGAGTTTCTAACTAGCTGGGAGGTATTATGGTCAAATGAATTTCGATATACCTGCAAGAGTGCAGTACCTTTGAAACTCAAACATACATTTATATTCATTCTCACGAACCTGGAGCCAGGCTACATAGCTACATAAAACTTGTTGTTTGGGAAGGGGTAAAAGCAGTTTAACACATTTCCAAAAGGCATGCATTTGACACTTTTCATTAAAAAGCCTTGGGAAAACATTGAGACATAAGAAAAAATGCTGATAATCGGCATTTTCTCCTTTTACCTCAATATTTTCTGTGCTTTAACACTCAAAGTGCCATCAAAATCCTTTTGTCGTTTGATGCATCTTTCAGATTGTGCAACCCTACATTTTTTTTATTTTGGAAAGGATTAAGCATCTCTTGCAGGAGTGCGAACGCAAACATGAAGTCCAAGCCAACAGCTGTTCATCCAAAATAGGTGGAGAAAATGACAAGGCAGAAAGAAGATGCTCGTTAGCTTACTTATAATCTTATAAGATAACAAAAGTATTTTAGATCCTCAAAATTAAGAAAAATAAAATACATGTATATAGTTGTTAATTATATTTCAACACACCTGAAAGACAGGAAAATGATGGTGACTGGGACATAATTGTCTCGTCCATGTATGACTGCAGTTCACATTATTTTAGTGAAACATTATATCATCAAATACTTGTTTTTAACCCTTTCCCAAACAGCAAAATTAAGGGTTGTCCAATTTGAAAGCTGCTGCAGACGACAAAACAAATTACATCAAAGGTAAAAAATGGTCTATTTGACGTTTCTATTTATAGGTAACACTAGGAAAAACATTGAGACAAAAGAAGAAAACACTGGTAATCAGCATTTTCTCCTTTTGTCTCAATATTTTTCATGCTATACAATACACATTCCTGACTCAATAATTATATCAGAAAGTCCTGAATCTTGAAACCTTTTCCCCACTGCTCCAAGGAATGCCAAGGCAGTATGAAATTTTCCCGATCTCACAATATTTCAATCACGGAACGCAAGAGGACCTTGCCACTGTATCTCCTGGGCTTTGGCATAATTTGCCTGGTCCATGACAAGCACAATGGATTGAAGATTTAAGGCATGGGCAATCTCAAGAATTGTTAGTGCTGTTGCCTTATCTGTTGGACTTGAGTCAATTATGGGTAAATAACCAACATTGTTAATTGGGTGTGAATCCTTGTGGAGAACTTGATTTCAGCCTGTCCATCCTGGAAGTAATCCATCAGTCTGAAAAAGAAAAGAAAGGAAAGGTAATGTCCTGCACAAGCGAATGTATATTACTTACAGATACATGTATATCCTGATATACATATATACATGTATTAAAAATTTCTCTCTTTCCCATTTGGCAAAATTTTATGGAAGTCCAATTCAAAAGCTGTTCCAGTCGACAAAATGAATATTGATAAAAATTAGATGTGTGTACAATATAGCTTAGAAAATACAGAGGAAAAAGAAAATGCTGATCATCAGCATTTTCTTCTTTCACCTCAATGTTTTGTAATTTCACAAGCCTTTTCTATCAGTGACGTCAAAACCCTGTCTTGTTTGGGAAAGGGAAAAAACACCATCCAGTCTTTCTTAGCCCTTTTCCAAACGTCAATTTTTTAGGGTGGTCCAGACAACATTACCCTTTCCCAAACAAGACTTGGTATTGACGTCTCTAAGTTGTGAGGCTTGTGAAAACATTGAGGCAAAAGAAGAAAGTGCTGGTGATGTCACCAGCACTTTCCCTTTTTGCTTCAATATTTTCTGGGCTACAACATACATATTTTCTCCATTTAGTTTAATCTATTTTGTGGTCAGCAACTCCTTTCAAATCAGACAACCCTAAAACTTTACTGTTTGGGAAAGGGTTAAAGTAACTAAAAAGGACATTTCTGTACAATATAGCACAGAAAATCTTGAGGCAAAAGGAGAAAATGTTGATTTCTTCTTTAGTCTCAATGTTTCCCCAGCATTTTTTGTAAGGGAGATCAAAACTAGGTCTTGTTTGGGAAAGGGATAAATCTATGTGGGAGAGCACAAGTCAACATGGTTACATTACTTTGTAATAGTGAGATTTCTCCTTGATGACAACTTTAGTTAGATTTATCCATGCTGCGGTGTTTTCGACCATTTTTTTTTTTAGTTTTAGTACGAACCTAAGTGAGTTTTGAATTTAACCCTTTCCCAAACGACAAAATATTAGGGGTCCAATTTGGAAGCTGATGCAGATGTTAAAACGGATATTGATCATGAAAGGATGTACATATAATATAGCACAGAAAATATTGGTAAAAGGTAAAAGGAGAAAATGCTGATTGTCAGTGTTTTCTTCTTTTGCCTCAATGTTTTCCCAAGCCTTTTCTTATAAACACATCAAAACCAGATCTTGTTTGGGAAAGGGTCAAGACAACCACAAACCTGACAATACTTTGCCAAGAAGTATGCTCTGTCCCTGACAATGGATTCTGTATGAACTTCCGGACATCGACTTAGATCCAGATTCTCACCTGCAATTAAAAATACATATGTAATAAGTACCTAAGAACACCTGCTAAATGACATTAAGATAAGAGTATAAATACTAGATCTTTAAGAATTATATTTTGAGAAGATTTTGAGAAGATTATATTTTTCACCTTTATTTTGAAAAAGACATTAATTTTTCATATGATTATTACCCAAACAAGACCTAATTCTTACGTTTCTAAGAGAAAAGGATTGGGAAGAAATTGTAACAAAAGAAGAAATGCTGAGAATCAGCATTTTCTCCTTTTGCCCCAATAATTTCTAGGCTTTATGGTACACAAATCCAATCTTTAGCGACATATATTTTGTCCTCTGCAGCTTCTTTGCAATTAGACCACCCTAACACTATGCCGTTTGGGAAAGTTTGGGAAATTCTCTCACCTTGAAACTGAATTGGTCCTCTTCGCTTCTGACCCTGATAATGCATAGCAGGCTCAGCTGGTGCCTCAATAGTGCGCTTCTGGTCTCGACACATGGAAGTGGACGGTTCTAGCTGTTGACCAGTGTCCCGCTGGATTATTATTCCATTTATGTTATGTGTTGTCCCTTTGCCTATTTAGATATTGAATGAGAAACTTATAACTTGAACCCTTTCCAAAACGACAAATTTTAAGGTGCTCCAATTTGAAAGCCACTGCAGACGACAAAAGAGATGTTGATAAAGAAATGATTCATGTACAATAAAGCACAGAAAATATTGAGCCAAATGAAAAGGTGAAAATGCTGATATCAGCATTTTCTTCTTTAGCCTCAATGTTTTCCCAAGCCTTTTCTATCAAGGACGTTAAAACCAGGTCTTGTTTGGGAATATCATTATTACATTTTCAAATTTAGGTTAATCAAGGTAAGAACAATTTAGCTAAACTTTATGTGGAAAAAAGACACCTGAATAGTGAATACCAGTACATTTATTAATGACATCAAGGAAAAACTGGAAAATTATTCTTCTTTAATTGATTTAATATTTCAGGAAAATTATCTAGTTATCACTCTCCATATTCTGAAGCATGAACATGATTACATGAAAAGCATAGAACCCATCCCCAAATAGATCTACAATATTAGTAATGTTCCGGTAATTACTGTGCATTCCGGTATTTCTATGGACCCCTGCTAAACACAATTCTTTAAAAACAATACTCACCTCACATTCAACTTGTTGGTCCTCAGATGACCATAGACGTCCAGCGTCCCTCCGCTTCGCCCCACATTCAATTCGCTTACTGTTTGTGTACTTCTGGTAGCACTCACGAAATGTCAGGTGCAACTTCGTTACTATCAGTCAAAATACTGAGGCAATTTCTTTTTCTTTACCATCCGCAGTTGCCCAAACATTTGAGCAACTGTACAGCTTCGTCCATGTAACGTCTGTGCATGGATTAAGTGCTCCTACATCAAAATCTGACAGTTGACAGATGCAATCCTTATGGGGGCGGCCATTTTTTCAGGACCGGGCTGAAGCCTCTTAGGCTAAATACTCTCATCTGATTGGTCAATTATGGGCATCTTCAAAGACACTAAAATCGCGTTTTTCTAATTAGTGACCACATAATTTAAGGTAAACAATCCTGATTATGACTTTATACATTAATATCTTAATTACTAAATCAAGTTTTCCCCTTCACCCTCCAGCCTGAACCACTTTGTCACAATTTGCTGGCTCGGCCCACGGCCTATTCTGGGTTAACTACTTTCAAGATGTCAGCGCCCATAAAATGCACACACGTGGTACTTCCTCATGACTTCCTGTCACGCGGCATATTTGCTTCATATGCTTGCATAGAGTAAAATGAATAATCTAATTTGAATTAATTATTTTATTAGATGAAATTGAGACGAAAATCAAACTTTATTTTGTTGCAAATGTATTTGTAGTTGCAATTTTCTGCTTGCTACTTTTTGGCGACAGGATTTTGGAGTTATGCGCACCGCGTAGTGATTTTTATCCAAAAATGGATAAAGTGATGCGTCAAATGAGTCAGTCCGAAAATAAAAAAAAATAGACTGGAAATATTGTAGACTGGCTGCTTAGTCAATGGTCAAAAGTGTAAATAAGCTTCAAAAACCTCATAGCTGCAGATAAGAACAAGATTTTTGAAGAAAAAAACATTGACAATCTAATCTGCTTTTACTTATATTCAGTAATCAGTAAAAAAAAGTCTTGGTTACAGGTGAGGGTCAATAGTCAAATGTTTTAAGCAACATTCAGACTTTGATGGACTTTTCACAGATTAATTTTGATACAATAAAGAGCAAAAAAACTTTTTATGCAAAAAATTCTTGAATCTCAATTTCAACTTCTTCGTTTTAAATATATGGTCACTTTTCAACAAGGCCCTTGGAACTGCAGCTTGTTTTAAGCTGAACTTACATTAGGTTTTAGTTGATAAGCAGCATATTTTTTCTAGAGGGATAATTTGTACAAAAACCTATGAAAGGATAGGGAGAACCAGAGAAAATTGAGTGTGATCATTATATGCAATTGACTCCTGGCTTCTCCAATTTCCCGGCCATGTAGAAAACTGTCAACCTCGATAGAAAAATCATTTTTCCCTGTGTGTGAATACATATTTTATGGTGGTTATTATCATATTTATTGTGTTTTAAAACTGGAACATTCCAGTGAATTAATATTGTGTTTTTGAGGGTTTTGTGTGAGTGAAGACTTCATAAGTTAAAGTGAATATAAGTAGTGAAGTATAAGTAAACATCTATGATTAAAAAATAGACATATCATCAGCAACATAAATAAAACAGTGGCTTACATCCAATCATGATGTTGCGTGAAAATTGGATATTCAATATTATAACAGAAATTAAGACCTATGGCACTTTTTCAATGGTAATGTTAGACTGTCTTAAGAGTTTCCAATGACAAAAGGAGGAGAATTATGTATTAAAGACCTTGAGCTTGAATTAAGTATTGTAATTTTAATTAACAATCGTTATGTCATATTGTTAGGTCTTGGTCAAATGTTATGTCATATTGTTAGGTCTTGGTCAAATGTACCGTAACTTTAATTAAATCACTGGAAACCTGTATGCTGTTTCTATTTTCACCTGTTGAAGGCTGGGGCTCTTGTCCATGTTAACATATACCTACATAACAAGTACCAAAGCAAATGTGACCCGTCAAATCAATGAAATCAATCAGAAAGTCACCTGTCAAAGATAATCAAACATGTAGCGGCCCTGGTGGTGCTGATCAATGTCCTGTCATGGTGACGTCTCCAAACAATCAATCAAACCTTTCACAAACAATGCATGTTTTGAAGATTTACTGCAAGTGTTCTGGATTAGGTTACAAAGAAGAAAAAGAACAAAATGGTCAAAATTATTAGCTTTTATGCACAACAAGCTGAACAGCATCCCCATGTCTGGAATGCCAAAACAGCAAGCCCTTTTTCCAGATCCAAGTTCAACTATTTATATTTAATTGATGTTCAACTTAGCATTTAGAACTGTTGTCCCTTATTTCTTGAAAATGTATTCCTCTGATATTTCTATTAGAGGAATAAGACTTTCTTATAGTTCTCATAATAATGTCGTTTCCTACTGCTGGCTTTAGCACAGGACAGAAAGCGTTTTTAAGCATTTGTTTCAGTGATCAATTGTACATCATACATGGTTAAATATAAAAACAACAATAAATTCAAAAGAAATATGTGCAAAGAACAAGTGTGAGTGCTTTTAACACAAAATCGGAAAAATTAATTTAGTTTTATGAAAAGTTCATTCAGAATTTATTTTCTTTTGACATAAATTGTCAAATGGACTACAATGTCAACTGTGTACTAATTGTTCATTTCGACTGGGTCTAAAATATTCATAAATGTTGACTAAAACTTTTACATAGTTTCTAGTTTCTACTTGTTATTTTTTTGCCTGGGAAGTGGACTTTTCATATAATAATCAAGGAACTGGTGCAAAACTCTTTCAAGTGCATGTGTTTTAAATGTTCTTCAATATATACCCTGAAGTTAGCTTCTTTAAAATGAAAAATAGAATTTTATGACTACTATCAGTCCTTCAATGTTTTCAAAGCTTTCCGTCTGCATGTTATTCCTTGCAGAGTTAAATTCAAAGCAGACAGAAAGGGTTCATAATTCATGTCATTTCATATGTGAAGTTAATTGAGTTTGCATTTTCCGTTAAAAAGCTGCCACGCTAGATCAAAGCCCGCGGGACATATTATATAATAGGAGAATGTCGTCACAGAAACTATTCAAAAAGGCGTTACAACGCGTCAAGGTTCAGGTTAAACAGCATAATATTCTATCAATGCTGGTAAGTCATGCTAAATTCTATGTTTATTATTATTATTTTGTAATTTCGCTTTTGCTGTTGTATGTTTGTGATTTTCAAATTTATTTACGTTAAAATTTGACAAACCCACAATTGTTTGGATCATACTAGCTGCTCAGTAACCGATCTAAGAATGTTATATATGTTTAATTCTATGTTGTAAGTTCTGAAATCTTTTTACAGAATTATGGCCTCAAAGGCTGGTTATGATATTGAAAAAAATATTATTTATAATAGGCCTACTTTCTTCGTAAATAATCTAATTTTCACTTTCTAGTTAAAGGGGGAATAACACTTAACATCTTACAAATTTTCAGAGAACGTCGTGCAAAAATAAATATATATTATGAAAATATGGCCTTTAAATTGCATCTATGCCAAATCTTAGCTTTCTATCTTGTGTATTGGCTAGGATGTTGACGGATTTAAAACCCCATATGTTTTATTATTATAATTTTTATCCCCCCGACAAAAAATAATGGGGTTTTAAATCCGTCGACATCTAAGCCAATACACAAGGTAGAAAGCTAAGATTTGGCATATATGCAATTTAAAGACCATATTTTAATAATATATATTTATTTTTTTGTACGAAGTTCTCGGAAAATTTGCAAGATGTTAAGTGTTATTCCCCCTTTAACAGGACTTCTGCGGTGGTTACATAGCCTATAATTACCTAGATGAATGAAGACAGTTTATAAAATTAGATTTGCTTTTTCATTGAAATTTTCATCATATCAATATTGGTAGCCAAAATATAATGTAAAAAAGACATTGCTTCAAGAAAACTATGTACATAATACTTTGAAAAAAAAAAGAAAAATCATTACAATTCTGTGTATATTTGTGTAAATAGCTCTTGAAATTCTACAAAAGGAACTGCTTCCATTAGATACAGGAAGTGCAAGTACACAATGTGCTGACATGCTTTATTGTAAGCTGACATCCATGGAAACAAATACAAAGATTGATTGTTCTGAATTGATTAAAAAGATTAAGAACCTGCAGCTGATCATGAAATTTGAATGAGTTGAAAGGATTGATACAATACAATTGTAACTCTTATGCTTTGCACTTCTGGCTTGAATAATCCTTTCTCTTGTATTGAGGGCCCCAATAAAGAAGCATTTTGGAAACAGGAAATGAAAATGCAGATATACCTTGAGGGTAGCAAATTCGGAAGAGGATCCTACGTCTCTCCTTTCAGTTGGTCCACACTTCTATATACCCAAACCAAAATGCAACTTCGCCGCGAGCTCGCGATAAGCGTATATTAACTAATGTGATCTTATTTACTTCGCAATACTGTTCGCGCGAGCTAGCACCAATTTTAAGCGCACATACCATTTGCAAGTAAGAGCGTATGTACGCGCTTGTTTTAAGAAGTAAGCGCGCGACAGTGATCTTGACTGCGTGCTTAATTCATTTTAGTTTCACTTATGGACTTAGTCTTTTTAGACTTATCTGAATATAGATACATGTACACTGACTAAGTAGATTTTTGTTATAAAGGTCAAACTTGAAGGTCACAAGGTCAAAGGTCATTATACTTAATTAATGGTCTTGGCAGGAGGTATCCATGTGTGAAATATCAAGGCTCTATCTCTAAATTGTAAAAGTGTATGAGATATAGGCAAGGTTAAAGTTGTAAAATAGATTAAACATTAAGGTCAAGGTCATAATGAGATATAGTCAAGCTTAAAGTTCTTGTAAAGTAGATTTAACATCAAGGTCATAAGGTCAAAGGTCATGGTAAAAGATAAAAGGTCTTAGCAAGCTGAATCTTTGTGTGAAAAATCAAGGCTTTATCTCTTATATTGTAAGAGATATAGGCAAGGTTAAAGTTATTGTAAACAAGATCGAATTGTCCGCGGACAATGAAGCTCACCCTAATGAAAGCTTGTCACAAAGAAAAGTCATTTCCTAGGTCAAGGTAAAAAGATCATAGCCCAAAATGATTTTTTTTAAAAGTAAGTCAAGCTCCAAGGTCACAAGGTCCAAGGTCATGGTTAAATGTGAACTGTGTTGGAAGGAGATGTCCACATGTGAAATATCAAGGCTGTAGGTGTAAAAGGACATGAGTTATAGGCCGGCTTTAAGTTTTTAAAAAGTAGGTCAAACGTCAAGGTTAAGGTCACAAGGTCAAGGCCAAATGTGAACAGTGTTGGTAGGTTTCATTTTGTAAAATATAGAGACTGTAGGTGTAAAAGGAAATGAGATATAGGCCAGGTTAAAGATTTTTAAAAGTAGGTTAAACTCCAAGGTCAAGGTCACAAGGTCCAAGGTCATGGTCAAATGTGAACGGTGTTGGTAGGAGGAATCCATGTGTGAAATATCAAGGCTGAAGGAGTAAAAAGACATGAGATATAGGGCAGGTTAAAGTTTTTTAAAAGTAGGTCAAACTCCAAGGTCAAGGTCACGAGGTCCAAGGTCATGGTCAAATGTGAACAGTGTTGGTAGGAGGTGTCCATATGTGAAATATCAAGGCTGTAGATGTAAAAAGACATGAGATATAGGCCAGGTTTATTTTTTTTTAAAGTAGGTCAAACTCCAAGGTCAAGGGCACAAGGTCCAAGGTCATGGTCAAATGTGAATCGTGTTGGTAGGAGGTGTCCATGTGTGAAATATCAAGGCTGTAGGTGTAAAATGACATGAGATATAGGCCAGGTTAAAGTTTTTTAAAAGTAGGTCAAACTCAAAGGTCAAGGTCACGAGGTCCAAGGTCATGGTTAAATGTGAATCCTGTTGGTAGGAGGTGTCCATATGTGAAATATCAAGGCTGTATGTGCAATAGGGCATAAGATATAGGCCAGGTTAAAGTGTTTTTTAGGCCAGGTTAAAGTTTTTTAAAGGTAGGTCAAACTCCAAGGTCAAGGTAACAAGGTCAAAGTTCATGGTCTCAAATGAAAGATATTGGTGAGAGGTATCCACATGTGAAATATGAAGGCTGTAGGTATAAAAGGGCATGAGATATAGGCCATGTTAAAGTTTTTTAAAACGGTCAAAAAGTGGGTCAAACTCCAAGGTCAAGGTCACAAGGTCAAAGGTCATGATTCTGAATTAAATGTCTTTGCATAATGTATCCATGTGTGAAATATTAAAGCCAAATCTCAAATAGTTCATAAGATAGAATTAACTAGGTGAAAGTCAGACCTCCCAGTCTAATTCCAGTACAGTTCCAGTCTATATAATTTAGAAAATTGGAGGGAACTTTACTTGTCTGACATTTTTTCAAAGAAAATGTTTATGAGCAGTATTTCCATTAACATTGGAGAATTCTCTTGACAGTTAGGGACTCACTAAATGGCAATACCAAGTGGAGATCTAAGGCAACTTTGGTGAGTGTTCTTCTTACTAAATTTAACAAATTTAAAAGTTCTATTTTTCATACAATTCCCCACCCACATATTGTGTAGCAAATATCATTTTAATGCTATAAATAGAAAATAAGCGCGCAAGCACGCCGAACCTCGCGTTGGAGAGCTCGCGTGTGCTCGCAAATGTTCGCATTGGTGAGCTCGCGCGTGCTCGCACGAGCTTGCGAGCTAGTTTTCCAAGTAAGCGCGCGAGTGTAAGCTTGCGAGCTCGCGCGAGTTCGCCTCGGTTCCAAATGCAAGCTTAACGCGAGCTAACATATGCGCGGTGTGCTTACAAGCTCACAAGTACACTAACAAGCGCGCTAGAGTTAAAGCACGCAAGCGTGCATAAGCGATCTTGATAGCTCGCCACTATGTTCGTTTTAGTTCGCGCACACACTTTGTAAGCTCGCAGCTAGTTTGCCTGGGTTCCAAATGTAAGGTCGCGCGAAGTTAATTGTAATCTTCATACGATCTTAATACGAACTTGAAACGAGCTCGCCATTTTGGTTTGGGTAATACCATGTATGCTTTTGGTGGACCTATTCTGGGTAGTATCACACCAATGGATATACATCCTGCAAGAGATTGTCACTGTCTTTAAGAGAATCAATGTGGCTTTTTTAAAACTGATGTGACAATTGGATGGTAAGATTGCTCTATTCTGAATTACAGCAAAATTCATTTGGCCAGGAGGCCCACTCATTGGCTAAAACAATTTGACATTTGGGATGTTAAATGTGGCTTCATATATGGCACATGACCCAGGCCTTTCCCAATCTCTGTTTCACACATACATGTAGATACCTCATGCAAATGTCTTTCTTCTTGCACCCAAGTTACAGTTCATGAATTTCTAGTTTATGAGCTGCCAGTACAATTCTTGAGCTATTAATTGACAGTTCATGAATTTTTCTGCCAGTTCATGAATTGCTCATTAAATGATTGTAGATTGAAAATTAGTACCAAATTAATTGTTCATGAACAAATGACTTCGAAGGTGATGGATATAGTGCGTGCTTAGTTTGACCTTTGTATACTGTGTTGTATAATAATCAGGGTTAGTCTGTGGCCAGTGAGATCGATTTATTAGACTATCTCCTGGAGGAAATTATTTATTAATTAACTCATAAATCTGTCACCTCCACAGACAAACAGCCATCTTTATATAAACAGGCCCTTTACTAGATTATGATTTTTTCATTTTTTCTCAATAATTTAACTGAAAAATCACATGATTGTCTTGTCGTTCAACTTTCAAGCATGATTCTGAATAATAGAATGCATCATCACTAAAAGAAGTTGTTCAAGTTTACTCACTCAGATTCTACAATTTTCTTTCTTTTTCCCCCCAAAGAATTGGCATAGTCCTGTACCAATGGTAACAACACAGAGACATTTTGGTGATTTTCATGTTTATTTTGAAATTCTACAATTACAAAGAGCTTGATCATCTTTATTCAGATGAAATAACATTTATGCAATTGTGATTGGTCGTAGAAAGAAGGTGCTTGAAGTCATTATTATATCCTGAGAATAGATGATTGTTTAATAGTTTTCACTTTTATAGTTTAATTTGATGCAGTACATTATAGAAGAAAGGATAAAATTAGTCTCCGTAGCCATGCATGAAAAGAAAATGATGATGAAGACAGTTTTCTAAGACACTGGGTCGTTATCTGTTTTTGTCTGGTCATGCTACGCTCAATATCGGTGCCGGAGATTAAATGAAAATTTTAAATTCTATCAATTATCGTGCAAAAAAACAATGTTGCTGGTACTCATTAGAATTGTCTCGACGAGACAATTCTAATGAGTACCAACAACATAGGGTTTTGTAAAGAATTGACTGATTTAGATGGCTATAAAATTGCAAAACTGGAGCATAAAAGCTTTGGTGTCGTCAATTATTTACGGTACATGTAAGTGCATAGAGATAGTTGGGTAATTATGTTGTAAATTTGACTTTTATTGTTGTTTGGTTAATAATTCAAACAGAGGCCAGTTCAAGAGATGGGTACGAGTGTTTGTGGGTAATTGATAAAGACTGGACTTGTCTGCATAGGTGGATAATATAATGTGGAAAAGGAGAAATGATTCTCCAAAATTTTGGATTATTTCTCTAGAAGTTACAGGAAGCATGATGTATAAAAGTGGTTGTACTGGGGACAAAATGTTTTGAGATTTAAAAGTCAAATTTTGGGAAAATGCGCTTTTCTGGTATTTTTTGGACAGATATTATACTTCTAAAAAGTATTTTAGTGCATAAAATTGGCTGTTCAGTATTTGAATTTAAAATTATTTAAAAAGGTTTAAAAAAAAAAGTATATTTTGGCATGGAAACATTTTGATGGATAATCATTTCATTTTATGACACTTTTTTGTCATGGAAAGTTCTTGATGTTGAAGCAACTTATGCCCATAGATATTATCACCACTTTGTAGAGTTTCTTTGGTTGCTTACTTCTAGAAATAATATCATTTGATTCTTAAGCTCTGGCCTTATATCTATGGTCATGATTTCTAGCTAGAATTGACATAATAACTTTATACTGAAACAAATCATAGATGAAATATCATTTTGTCCCAAGTTATGGATACAAGAATAACACTTCAATGTCTCTCTTGAAAACCAGATGAAACTCTTGCATACATTTTGTAAATGAAGACATATAGAATGAGAACTGAACAAATATACTTGAGTTGACTGTGTCATACAGTTACATTATATGAACATTTGGAACATGGATAGAAGAAAAGGAACATTTCCCAGTCCTAGAGAAATAGGTCTGGCCCCCTATTTGAATCGAACATTTGGGATGCGTCTGCAGATACAAAGGTTGAGGATCATACAAAACTTTGTAAGTAATAACTATGTGAATACACTATGCCATTGTCTTACGGAATCCACAGTGTGTCTCCAGACAACTGGAAAAGATCTGTTACTGTCAGGAATTAATTATTATAAGCACTCTTGCTAAAGCCAGGGAGTCCTGTTAACATATTTCCTTACAGTGATGCCATTTGACACCCAACAAGAAGATAAAGGCTTTTGAAAACATTGTGGAAAATGAAGAAATTGCTTGTGACAAGCAATTTCTTCATATACAACAATGTTTTAACCCCCCCCCTTCCACACACGAATAAATTGTTACATCATCAGTGTTATAATTCATTTACTTAGATTTTTTGTCTTCAATATCTATGAATTGCACAGTGTAAAATCATGTGATTTTACGATAATCTTCAATATCTTTTTTAATACTTGACCAATTTGAATTTGGTTTGAAGCAGAGAAAATGGAAAATGTTAGGAATAACCTGGATGTTGTGGATTTTTAAAAAATCAGCTGATAAAAAAAGTTATTGACAATAATCCAAAATTTTGGTTAATCTTCAATAATTTTTTTATCAGTTGATTTTTCAAAAATCAACCACCTCCATCTAGTGCATGACATCTGTCCACATTCTCTGCTTTAAATTGAATTCAAATCGGTCCAGTATTTACAAAATTATTGAAGATTTTATGAAAATATTGCATCACATGATTATACACTGTGAACATATATGAATTAGTTCAGTACCCATCTGTACATAATGGCAATGCCTTCTAATTTGGACAATTCTAAAATTTTGTTGTATTGGAAATGGTTAAATTTGATGTGACATCCCCCATGAAGGGTTGGGTATTTGTATTAAAGTTTGATATGAGTAATTAAACAAGAACAATACATGTACAATCATTTTGATCTAATGCATGGCATTGCAATATTGACCTTTTGTGATGTCTTTAGTAACCCTTTCTTGAATGACAAGAAATAGACTGTTCCAATTTCAAAGATGCTGCAGACATGAATAGGAATACTAATAAAGAAAGGTGTTGTGTACAATCTTACACAAAAAATGTTGAGGCAAAAGGAGAATATGTTGGTTGTCAACATCTCCTTTTATCTCAATATATCCCAAGCTTTCTGCTTCCTGGACATCAAAACCTGAGGCCCTGGTTTCTCGAAAGTACAATATTCATTAGTTTATGCTCTTCTTCAATGGAATACTCTCCAACGTTGAAGGGTATTCGATTGAAGTTCACATGGATTTTGTGTGATTTGAGAACAGTGTTCAGATTTGAGTCTGAGAATGTACTTAAGTTTTTTGAGAAACCGGGGCCAGGTCTTTGTTTGGGAAAGGGTTAAATCAATAATCAGTTGTCAATATTTAGACTGGTTGAAAGTGAAAGGTCTCATTTATTATTCTAAATAAGACTTTTTAAAAACATTGGGGGAAATGGAAAATTGTTATGACGTCTCTATTAGATATGCCTTGAAAAACATTGAGGCAAAGGACAAAAATGTTTATAATCAGGATTTTCTTCTTTTGCCTTGATATTTTCTGAGTTATAGAAAAAATCCATATATTTTTAGTCCTGCAGCAACTTATAAATCACATTTTATGCTGTTTGCGAAAGGGCTTATCCATTGCCATAAATAACAAATTTTGTCTACTGTTTTCCAAATAATCTGGTTGCAAAAAAAGAACTTTACCATTGTAGCAAATTGGTACTGTTTTGTAGTATGGTAAGCATAAAGAGAAAAGGAGAAACAATATTATGCCAGTAATTAACATTGTTCTTTATTTCTCTCAATGTTTAGAAGGTTGTATTGAATACAGACATCTGGGAAAGGTTGTAGTTGTAAAAGTGAATAAGGAGAATTAGAGCAAACAAAAGGGGCATTATATCTATCAAATGGCTGATCAATATGTTATTATTACTAAAACCCTTCATTTTATCAAATTTATTCAGCCTTTCAATTTGAAATTCTATTAAAATTTTTAATGAAAGTCTGCTTTAATTCCCAATAGTCCTAATAAGAAAAAAACTTATAAGTATATCTGATATAGCTGGCATTTCCTCCTTTTCCCTCAACACTTTCTGATAATATCATAATATGAATGTTTTAATCCTCTTTGAACATAACATAATGAAGAGAGCTAGGACCTTGCATAAGTATTGGAATTTTGTTGGTGTATGCAATTCTGCTGAAACTGCAAAAGTAGCATGCTTTGGAAAACCTTTAGAGAAAAGAAGGAAATGGAGATAATTAGCATTTGCTTCTTTTCTCCCAATATTTTTAACACATGATAATATCAGTATTTCTAGTAGCAGTTCCTTTTGCTGTTCAGGTCATTCAATTGCTGTTTGGGAAGAGATTAATCAGCACAAAATCATTAGAAATATGTCTTTAATTCTATAGTTACAATAGTTTTGCACTACATCTTCAACATTATTTTAAAACAAAAATCCTTATCCATTATCTATTCAACGTCAAAAATTGATTGGAAAGGCAATAGGATTAAGGGTCGTAGCTTAAGCATATTTAATCTATATGATCGAACATGTCCAATTGAGAGTTTCAATAAAAAGGGGGGATTTCTTCCCATTTGTTCGGAGTGACATTATCCCTTCTCACAGTGTTGTTGTCATATTTTTGTATCGAACAATGCTTAGGCAGGCAGTGTAGACTAAGATCAGCCTGCATAGATGTGCAGGCTGATCTTAGCCTACACTGCCTGCTTTTTACTCTGTTATTGGAGCGAAAACTTAAGACAAACAAATTGAATTATGTATTAAATGGGCTATTATTTTTTAAACAGAATTTAAAGTCAGAAGGACATGGGTAAAAATACACATTGTATCTGTCAAAAGACAGCCTATTGAAAATATTTGATATTTCTGCCAAGTTTGAAAGGGAATTACCTATACAAAGTAAATAGAAATGGTTACTATTTGAATTACAGTTAACATTCATTATGGAAATAGGTGGACTTGACAAATTGGATTAAAACAAGAAAGGGGTGTTAAAATTCAGTAAATGAGAAATTTTTCTAAAATTTCACTTGCATGTTTATGAAAATATGTTAGGAACATGCACAAATTGGAGCTTATTAATTGATTAAAATTACTATTTATCTTTTCGACTGTGAATTTTTGTGATATTGGAGTAGATTTTTGAGGATTTTGTTGAAATATGTCGATGATGACGCACCCTGGGGGCGCTGCGGCGGCTTCCAAAATGAACAGAGAGGCGCAACTGGTAATAATGTCTCTTTTTTCAAGACTGATTATATTCTTTACTAATAGCAGATGACCGAGTGACATTTTTGTCTTATCAAATTAAGCAAGTTCTTGATTTCCTTATTGATCAATAAAAGCTATGTTCTCCTAATTCAAAGAAGTAGAAGTAAACTAGTACTTATACTCAATCATGGAATTTTTTGTATGAAATTATAGTAAAAAAATGCTGACAAGGAGGAATGATACATCACCAGCATTTTCTCCTTTGCTCCAAATGTTCTGTTTATATATTACAGCTGTCATAGCCCATGTTTCTAATCTGTTAAGAATGATACGTCAGATCTAATAGCTATAGTTGGAAGCTTCTTTTAGAGCTGTCAAAATGGTTATGTTTTCTTTGTTTTACATAATTATGGTTTAGATTAGAAATCAAAGTGCTGTCAGCACTGTAGATTGGGCATCACTGAGAAATTGATATTGTGACAAAAGGACAATATGCTGATTTTCAAAATTGCTCCATTCTCTATTCGATGTTTTTTTAAGCATTTTCTATGAAGCCAGTAAAAAGGCGTCATGGTTTGGAAAATGGTTAATCAATGTGTAGGCAAGCGTGCATAGGTGATAAAAACAAGTTGAATGTACACCCTCCAGGTGAATCCAAAAGGTGAGGCTGTTTAAGAAAAGGAAATGTTACACTTTACCGGATTTTACATTAAATCAACATGTTGAATTATTCTTATTCTTAGCCAATCAGAATAATACCAAGTACGGACCCATTATAGAGGCTAAGCCTTACTGATCTCTGATCTGCAACTCGGTCTGCAAACATATTTCGATTAAATAGAATGCATTTGTTCATTGGATCAAATGATCAGTCTAAGAACAGTATATGTGGTAAAAATGTTAAAATTCTACAAAACGGCAAAACTAAGACGATGATTTTACGTTGATTAACATAATTTAAAATCACAGTGTTTATACTCTATAGCCTCGAACCATTCGTCGTTTTCCAAACAAGACATTTTTGTGAAGCAAATAATACGAAACATACAAAGATAACAGGAAATTTCTCCTTTGTCCCAATGTTTTCTGTGCTTCATTGTACATACCATGATTTCATCTTTATCGTCACCCGTTTCGTCGTCTGCAACTCATTCTAATTTGAACCACTCTAAGATATTGTCGTTTGGAAGAGCCTTTAACACACTGAGTTAAAAAAAACAAACAATAAAGATAAAGCGATCAATGCAGAATAAACCCTTAACCCAATTTCAAGCAAATAAATCGTTACTTTGTTTGGTCTTTCTGAGAAGAAAACATTGTGGGAAATGAAGAACTAGCTTTTCACAACCATTTCTTCATTTTCTACCATGTTTTCCAAACACATAATATTTCATGGGAACCTAAAGGTGTCAGAATATAGGAATGGGTAAAGCGCACACATTGTATCTAGTGAATGGGCTAAGGTGGCAGTGGGCTACAGTGGCAGTGTCAAGTAGTGACCCAGTTAAACACCTGGCAATGCATTGACTGGTAAACCACCATTGAAAGTCAGAGCAGTAATATTGTAACTATATGGAATTCATCTGAGAGTTACACTATTTTGCTTTCAAGCTCTTTACTCAACGGATAAGATTGTAATGTAAAAACGCTGAAAATACTAATAGGTATTTAATTTAAGGGACAATTTCGTCAAATGTAATTATTAACCCTCTCCTTATTTGTCGCAAAACTGAAAGAGATGAAAAACTTTGAAGATATTGACTGATAAAGGATGTTTCTGTGGTGTTTGAAATAACATAGTTTGGCTTGAACACATAGCTCAGCGGGTTAGCGTTAGAACGTAGTGTCTGGAGTGATGTCTGGAGTGAAAAACTGGTTATAATAGATTGGGCTATAAATAGCCCAATCTAAAAAGGAAAAGGAAAGAAAACATAAATGTACAAGAGGGTCTGCTTTTCTCACATTGTTTTAATACCTAACATTCATAGTCATCAGATTTTTTAACCCATTACCAAACGACAAAATTTTAGGGCGGTCCAAATTGAAAGATTCTGCAGACGACAATATCAAGTGAATGGAAATTTTAATTTTTAAGTCTTTTTGGATGGAAAACATTGTGGAAAATGAAGAAATTGCTTGTCACAAGCAATTTCTTCATTTTCGACAATGTTTTCATGGTCATTATTTTGTGGGGAGTCAAAAAGAGTCATTGTGTAGTAATGGGGGAAAAAATATGAAGCATTAATTCAGTAAGCTTTTCATCTAGTGTTTTATGTATCATCTTCCAAATAGTCACCAGTATCGTATTTTCAAAATTTTCTTTAAAGTAAAGTTTGGTAGCTTAATTCCCAAACAACTTTTATGGTGGTCAAATTTAAAAAGCTGCTGCAGACAACAAAATGGATGTTGAAAAATAAAGAATATGAAGTACAATATAGCTCATAAAATATGGAGTCAAAGGAGACAAATGAATGCTAGCTGATTTATCAGAATTTACTTCTTTTGTCTAAATGTTTTCCCTTCAGTATGCAATTTACATTTTTCACTTCTCTGTACTAAATACCATTTATTATTATCTTATTGAATGCGGCTCCTTTCAATTTCAATATTGTGAAATTTTATTGTTAATTTAACCCATTCCCAGCAACACCTGGTTTTGACGTCTTACAAAAATGGCTACAGGAAACATCGAGAGAAAATAAGAAAATGCCGATAACCAGCATTCTTTCCTTTTCCCTCAATATTTTCCTGGCTTGAACTTACGCAAGTTCCATAATAATTATCACACTTTATACTCTGACTAGCAGCTTTCAACTTCGACTGATTCTAATTCCTGATGTTTGGGTTTTCTTTTTTTGCCTCAATATTTTCCTGGCTATATTCCTCATCGGTGTTATTATGAAATCTCGTAACTACGGCTTGAACCAAGCTGTAGTTACGAGATTTCATAACAACACCCACAAAATACTATTTCTTTGTCAAAAATTAAAATCTTGATTAACTGGATAAAATTGTTCCCTATTGGGCCACCCTAAAATTCTGTCATTTGGAAAGGGTTATAAACATGTATAGCTATAGCTATCAAGGGGGTCAGTCAATTAATCAGTTGAATTAGTTCCCATGCATATCTGTTTCATCGTCACAATCAACCCATTTGTATCAAAATTAGCAATGCTCAAAATTGAATAGAGATATGCAACCTTGGTCTAATTAGGGCTCAGTATCAATTTTCAACATGTTTTTATGGCGAATTACTTCCATATTCAAGGCCAAACTCTTTCCCAATCAGGTCCTAATTTTGAAATTCACTACAGAAAAAGTTATGGGTACATTTAGACAATAGGAGAAAATTCTGATAACCATCATCAAAATTTCCTTCTTTTCCTTGGATGTTTTCTTTGCTGTAACATGCATATTTATACCTTTGAATAGCAAGTTACTACTAATCATATCAAGGGGTCCAACGTACACAAGTTTTTGTGGTCAAAAAGATCGGCAGTGGACAAAGATGGCGGCTAAATGATTGAACTTTGGTTGATTTTGGGGACTAAAACTGAAAGTAAGTGTGTTTCTTAGAGTTGATATACCATGTCACCTAGCCGAGGATGTGGAGACAGTATTCACGCTCCTAGGGAAATAGGCCTTAACTTCTGACATGTTCTCAAACTCCATTGATGCTCGAAGTAATGCGAAGCTTTCAGCAGCAACAAAATCCGGAACTGATTGTGACCCGTATAAAATCACCTTTTGCATAAAAAAACACGATGAAATGAGACTTACCCACGCTGTCTACACCATTTAAACAATAAGCCCAACAATCTGATTGCACTTTTAATGTATGCAACACCTCGCATTCACAAAAAACCCCTATGTAAGCTGTCTAAGGTGGACTGTGGTCAACTGTACGAAAATAATGTCGCCACCATGTCAATTATTAATCCAACTATCTCCTGTAAAAATTTCGAATTTCGCTGCAAATTCAGAGGCGTAAGTTCGCGTAACAATGAATTTTGTTATAATGAAGTCCTAGGCGTATTATCAAGTCCATTTGACGCATTTTGGGACCCAAACATTATTAAAATAACAATGCGCTAGAAAATACGGTGGAAATTGAAAATGAATGAGCAATACATGTGTTCATTTTCCAAAGTGTTTTCTATCCAGAGGGACCCGAAATGTAAAATTACATTCACTTGATATGGTCGTCTGGGGTAGTCTCTGGTTTATCAGGCGCAAAATCAGTTTTATCCTATTTTGTATGCTTTTGGTTAGGGCTTGAGATAAAAAATATCAAAATTCATGTAAAAAGAATCAAAATTGGCCAAGGAAAAAGATAAGGAGGTGTGGGGGATAGCAGTACCCATCATGATAAGCCAGAACAAAGCACAACATTTAATGTGCCCTGCATACCAGAGGTGCGCTTCTGTAACGCTTTACACTTCATACAGCTAAGTTAAGACAGAGGCTGTTATTATCTAGATTGGTCTAAATTCAAGATGTTGCAGACGACAATTTCAAGTGAATATAATTTTTTATACTTTTCTTTTTCTCCAAAATGATTAATGATTTTCAAAGCATTGATGTTCTGGGAATTCAATTTGTGGTTATGGATTACATGGTATGTACATTCATGATGTAGAAAATCATCTAGAAAAATGACTTTTGAGTTTAAAGTTGTAAACAACCTTTCATAAACTAAAGCTAGAGATGAATAGCTGGTGGATTTAATTTGTTATTGTAATAAATTTGACACAAAGCATTGATGGGGCACATTGTTAGGTGCACCAGCTACAAAAGTGAAGCTGAAATATTGTTGAATGCAGTTGTAAACTCCATCAAAGCAGTAATATACCAAAACTATCCAACTTTGTGAGGTATTGTTTCTATATTTCAGGGGAAAAGACCATTCAGGAAACAGTTGAATCAAAGAGAATGATGTGTTACAGATTAATCTCCACTTGGATGAGTACCTGAGGCTACACGCTAGAGGGAGAGACAAAACTTTACATGTTTACTAACGAACTGAATGAATTTGAAGACTTTTTATCCAAAATTCATTGAAAAGAGATAACTATTTTTTAAATGAAGTTTAGCTCTTGATAAATGACCAGGCAGAGCATATTTAGCTATTAGCTAGGTATGCTCTGTCAGGTCATTTATCATTAGCTTTACCGGTGTATCAGTTTATTTTGGCTCCTGAGCAGCTATTTCAAGCAAAAAAGCCGAAAATTTTGACCAAAACACATTAAACTTTGTTTTTTCTTTACATTTAACAGAAGGTGTAACATTTGTAGACATTGTTTGAATTTTTGTGGACTGGAACAAAATTTTAGGTGGAGGCCGAGATACCCAGGGTGGGGGCCGTGATACCCCGAGGCCAAGATAAACTGTTACAACGGTTCTTATCATGTTAAAGATTTACATGTTTTAGATTAATTGTCATGCATTAATAGACTTTATTGTGGGTTAATTCAGTTTAAAAAACTTTGGACTTTTTTGCCAGAGTTTAAAGCGGGATCAATAAATTGTCCTTTGACAAGCATCTAATTCCTCCATGTTCTCAAAAGCTTACCTTATTAGAGAGTTTCAAATAGACTTGTTTGTTAAAATGAGAGTCCTAAGTTTTTTTTTTGCAAAGTTTTAGATATCTAGCTTAGATTTCCAAGTAAACTATTAATGTACTTTGGTTTTGGCAATTCCCAAGCGATATGAAATTGGAATTTGTTTTGTGTAATTAAAGAAGATAGCAGTGGTTGAAGAATCTTGAGTTTGCTTTTTTGATTTATATTTTCACCTCATTTTAATCCTTTCCCAAACAACTAAATGTTGGACTGGCCAAGTTTGAAATCAGCTGTTTCTTAATGAAGATAGCATTTGTGTAGAAAGCTTAGAAAATATTGAGGCAAAAGGAGAAATTATATTATTCCTTCTTTTGCATCAATGATTTCACAAGGTTAATATATCAGGGACATAAAAAATGAGTTGAAAATAAATGGAAAAAATGAATTATTTGTTCATTCAATGTCCTATCACCTATAAGCCCAGTTGTCCTGCCATGCAATACACTTGTGGAAAAGGATGAAATTGTTAATATAGTTACCAGCATCCTTTTCCAGTTGATGCTTTCAAAGGTTTGGTCCTGAATGATCCAATTGGTCATTGGTTCATTATTTGCTAGTAGCCTGGTAGTCTGAAATTGTCAGATGACATTTTAATCTGCTTTTGACAGATGTCTTTGTCTATGGAAAATCTGTAGTAAAATTCAAGTTAAAAATAATTTATCCCGTGAGTGTCTGGAACATCTGTTTAAATTTTTGAAGAGAAAAAATTCATTGATACACCTTGATATTTCCTTTTCCATCAATGATTTTACCATAGCGAATGAAGAAGTTTTCACAGATTTTGGTCATCTACATGTTTTCTCAATATGTACTAACAGAACTTCCAATCAAAGCAATCGACTGCTCTCTCATTTTAATTATTCAAATCCATTGACGATAGAAAGACTTCTGTCAAATCAAGGTCTGATCCAGGATTTTTCCTGGGGGCAGGGGGGAAGGGGTGGGGTTGGGTGCGAGCGACCCAACGCACCAATCCCCCACTAGAGTCGCCTTTGCGAATGGCAGAAAGGATACTGGTCGAGCCAGGGGTATGGTGCCTTTTTCTCAAACAATCCTTGGTCGTGATGTATAGATCTATGAGATGATGCTTTTGAAAACATTCAGGAAGCGTAATAAAAATGCTGACAATAAGCATTCACTCCCTTATCCCTTTTTATTTTTCTACCATATGAAATGACCATTCAACATTATCGATGGCTCAGCGTGAAACAATTCTAACAGCCTATATGTTTATAGGCAGTTACAACTGTTTCGTGCTGAGCCAACGATTTCACATTGTAAGTCAGATTCACATTGTTGTCGGCAACCATTTTCTATTATGACCAGTCTAGCGGACAAAGATTACTCCATCAGTTTACCATATAGTGGCATTTTGAAATTGATGCCCAACAAGATAGAGGTTTTTTATATAACATTGTGGAAAATCAAGAAATTGCATACATATGACAAGCAAGCAATCTTTTCATTTTCCACAATATTTTCAAGCAAGAAAGACCAAAAATCATAAAATCTTTTTCACTTTAAATTACTGTCTGCAACATCTTTGAATTGGGACCAACATCAAATTTTGTTGTCTTGGGAAGGGTTATACAGTACCACATTGTACAAGTTTGACAGGATTTTATTCTGTAACGAGCAACACCAAATAGTATCAGAAGACAAAATGCTTAATCAATCCTTTCCCAAACAAGACCTGATTTTGAAGTCCTTAA
Source organism: Fragum sueziense (assembly GCA_963680895.1). Classification (NCBI taxonomy): domain Eukaryota; kingdom Metazoa; phylum Mollusca; class Bivalvia; order Cardiida; family Cardiidae; genus Fragum; species Fragum sueziense. The sequence goes on along the minus strand of OY804599.1, from coordinate 6,963,157 downwards.
TAGAAAAGGCTTGAGAAACATTGAGGTAAAAGAAGAAAATTCTGATAACCAGCATTTTCTCCTTTTGTCTCAATGTTTTCTGAGCTATATCAATAAGCAAGTCCTACCTTAATTAACATCTGTTTTTGGTCTCTGAAACAACTTAAAATTGGACAACCGTAAAATTTTGCGGTTTGGGAAAGGTTTAATTTAACATAAACTTCTTTAAAAGCTGTTGGTCTGGTCATTAGCATTGCAAGACTGGGAACCATCATCCATGAAAATATCTTGAAGCTTGACTGTGGTTTTCATCATCTTGTGTCAAACTTCATAAATCAATAGCATCCATCTTTACAGTGTGTTTACATAGTTCTTGAAAAACATGCATAAAAATGTTCATTTGTGACTTCAGGTAATATTTCTGGTATGCCGTCTCAGTGAATTCAGACAGTTATGCCAGTTATTTCTCGGAATTCATCAGGACCGGGATACTGATCTTTCTGCTACGGTCAAGTGTCTGCCATGGAAGATTAACATCACCTGAAAAATATAAACAAGATTTATTCAAACAACGGCATTATAATGATGACAATGATTAATATAACCATTTCCCAAACAATGAATGATACATACAACCAAGTGTTGAACAATTAGAAAATTTTGATGAAAAGGAAGAAAATTTTTGATACCGTCTTATTCCTTTTCCTCGATATTTTTACATCTTATCAAAGGGAATTATTAAGTCACGCAGTGGCAGTAGATCCAGTCACATTCTTACTGAAGCCTGACTGACTCCTACTAAACATAGATCTAGACTATAAATGATTTATATATATTTTTAACATCACTTCATTCTCAAAGAGAATTCGTGGTTCTAAAAACAACGTTCTTTAATACTTTTCAGCAGCGTTCCCATTGATTCTTAAATCTGGGGGTACAAATGCTTATTTTACAGGATGCTTGCACCCCCTCTTTAAGAGACAAAGTAGGCTGTCTACAAAAACGAGGGGTACAAGATTCATTTTGAGGGTAAAATAAAACCATTTGTGGGGGTTTGGGTATCCTGTTTCAGGTATGTGAAAGGATTTCAAAACAAAACCTTTGGGAAACACAATTCGAAATTTGACAAGGGATCGTTAGATTTGACATGGTGGCGACACTATTTTCGTACAGTTGGCCACAGTCCACCTTAGACAGCTTACATAGGGTTTTTACATGAATGCGAGGTGTTGCATACGTTAAAAGTGCGATCAGATTGTTGGGCTTATTGTTTAAATGGTGTAGATTGCGAGGGTTGGTCTCATTTCATCGCATTTTTAATGGAAATGGCGATTTTATACAGGTCAAAATCAGTTTCGGATTTTGTTGCCGCCTCAAGCTTCGCATTACTTCGAGCATCAATGGAGTTTGAGAACATGTCAGAAGTTAAGGCCTATTTCCCTAGGACCGTGAATACTGTCTCCACATCCTCGGCTAGGTGACATGGTATATCAAAGCCAAGAAACGTACTTACTTTCAGTTTTTGTCCCCAAAATCGACACAAATTCAATCATTTAGCCGCCATCTTTGTCCACTGCCGATCTTTTTGACCACAAAAACTTGTGTACGTTGGACCCCTTGCATATCTTTTGATTTGCTCGGACAGTATATTAATTTAAAGACATTAAATTGGGACAGGGTGATTACAATAATGGCATTTATGGGTTAGAGCAAAACAATGAATTGTCCCTGGGCTGTGTGCACTTACGATAAATGTTTTGGGACAGATAGCCTTTCCAATGTAATTATGATATTGCAAATATGAATTTTTTTTCTGAATTCAATTAAAATCAAAGTACTGACAGCACTGTAAAAACTGGTCATGGAAATTGGGCTAAATTGCATCATAATAAAACATCCTTGAAGTACACTGACTTAAGCCTGTGTCAATACATTTCATGCTTTAGATTAAATCTTTCTGGGTCTAAAAAAAAAGATTTTAAGGTCTTCTCAAACACAATATAATTCTGTTTCTCCTGTAGATTGTAGAATAGCTGTAGAGTGGCTTCAAATGAAAGAAGTAAACTGCATACAATGTACCAACAACACAAACTCGACATAACAGTTTTAGTCCTTTTAAGTATGAAAGTTCACTTTGGCATTAGTTTATGATAATGTCAAACGAAAAAAAAAAAAGCTTTTTAAAAAAATTTGGAAAAACACCAAATAAAGGTAACTAACATTTTCTTATGTTTTTCCACCTCAAAAGATCTGACCATTCTATTTGTCTGTTACAATTAGCTTGGACTAATTCCCCAATAGACCAGCCTATATAAGGTCCTGATAATGTTTGATGTTAATCTAATCAAGGGAGATGATCTCTTATTTACAGATTGGTCTGTCCCATGGAGCTCTGTGATTTCTATCTGTCTTGTTAATTCAGATCAATTCTTAATGAGGTTCTCACTCGGGGATTGCAGATAGATGACCCAAGTTCACACATTGATAACTTAAACCCATTCAATAATTACCCTTATTATTCTGTACTTCCAATGTTGTAATATTTTGACTTTCTTCCATCAGAAAATTATAGAATTGTTGAAAAATTTGCTGAAGCAATATGTTGTGTATGACTTTTAAACTATTTTCCACACAGTGTCCCATTGGTTATGACATACCTTAATTAATTATTAAAAGGTGTTAGAAAATATAGAGGCAAAAGAAGAAAATGCTGTTAACCAGCATTTTCTCCTTTTGCCTCAATATTTTCCATGCTATATTTTACACAAATCCTATCTTTACTGACGTCTATTTTTCAGCATCTTTGTCGGTTACATTTTGCTGTAACAACTAAATCCCCAATAGACCAGCCTATATAAGGTCCTGATAATGTTTGATGTTAATCTAATCAAGGGAGATGATCTCTTATTTACAGATTGGTCTGTCCCATGGAGCTCTGTGATTTGTATCGGTCTTGTTAATTCAGATCAATTCTTAATGAGGTTCTCACTCGGGGATTGCAGATAGATGACCCAAGTTCACACATTGATAACAAAAACCACTCAATAATTACCCTTATTATTCTGTACTTCCAATGTTGTAATTTTTTGATTTTCTTCATTGTGGATTTGGCAAAATTGTTGAAACATTGTACATGGTAATCAGATGTTTTTTTTTTTTAAGTTTACTTTCCACCGTTTGAATGTGTTTGCAATAGAAAAAGGGCTAGGACTCTTATGCATAAAATCAAATAGTTTTATGCCAAATGTATTGAAGATGAAGCATGTCCCAAGTATTCATGATTTGAGAAAATATGTATCATGGTTATTCAGGCTGTATCACTTTAATCATCATTATTTCTATGTCAAATATAAAAATGATCCTATTATGCAATGACATGGAACTAATCATCATTATTTCTATGTCAAATATAAAAATGATCCTATTATGCAATGACATGGAACTTGTCTCTAAAACTGGGAAAAGAAATGTAGGAACTAAATTTCTAATTTTTTTGTTGTTTTCTGGGATTATCTGTAAAACAATGTTGAAGTAAATTTCCGTCCTTGTTAATTCTTATAATAGCTATTGTTTGTCTAGAAAATACTTCTAGAAAAGACAAGGGTATTTGATGGCGAAATTAGTGAGAAAACTACTAAATAATTCAACAATTTATCATGTCTTATTCTTCTTTTCTGAATACTTTACATTTATATGTTTCCTGTATCATGTAGTTTGATTACCAGCATTAACTGTTTTATGTGCACTGATGTCTTTTATGTTTCTTATTATGATTTGGATAAAGTGAAATATTTACTCTGGGACCCTGTTCTAGACACTTTGATGTGGATAAATAAGATAAGAAGATTTACTGAAATGGAAACCAGCCTAAATGACTGGTTTACATTCTTCCAAAGGAAATTTCTCAAGTTTCAGGCAAAACATAGGGTGCCAGTCTGTCAGCTCAGCAACAAAACAATAAGTTTGTGTTGGAATTATGACATAATGAATGGAATAAGTAAAACAATTGAGGAGTAATGGAACAATTAGCGGTGCTGCAGTCAAAGTCTTTTAGACGCAGATCAAGGGTAAAAATGCATTGAATTTATTATGCAACCAAAGAGTTATACTGCTTAACATTTCCCCGAATCTAGATCTTCTAGCTTTGGCCATGTTGAAATTTTATGAAGTCACCAGGACAGATAAAATGTTAGACTACTGAGAACAGAAATTTTCAATTTATCAAAATAATAAATGATTGATAGGAAAATGCACATTCCCTAAATTTGAATATTCAGCACCAGGACCAGCCCAGGACAATCATTGGTGGAAACAACAACAACTTCTACAACAACAACTTTTTAACAACAACAACTCTTAGTTTTTTGGTGCAAATTTTGAAATGTAGATCTATTAAAATGAAATGTTTAGCTGCTTTACTATGTTTTTCAAGTAAATTAACAGTGAAAGATGATGTTGAGAATGAAAATCTTCATTTTGAAAACTGGAAAGAAGCTGGATGTGATAATGAAAAGGGTTTTTGAACTGGTGGCAAAAGTTGGTTGATTCGTCCCCAATATTGAATCAGTCGGCATTATAACGTCATAGCCTCACTTTCATTTTTTCATCGAGGGTAATACCTCGGTCTTTATCGTTACGGGACACCATTTTTGAGGCAGAATATTTCAAAAATCCATCGTTAAAATTCATAAACAAAACTCTTTTTTTAAAGAATGTGATTTAAACTTTCTAACTACAAATGAATTTTTAATAATCGGGCGCAGTCCTCGAGATATTAATGCTGAAAGTTGGTAATGCTTTAACCCATTACCACACAGTGACTCTTTTTGACTCCCCACAAGAAAATGGCTTTGGAAAACATCGTGGAAAATGAAGAAATTGCTTGTGACAAGCAATTTCTTCATTTACCACGATGTTTTCTATGCAAAAAGACAAATGAATGCAAAATCTCATTCACTTGAAATTGTCGTCTGCATCATCTTTGAATTTGGACTAGTCTATAATTTTGTCGTTTGGTAATGGGTTAAGGAAAAAGACCGAAGCTTTCACCTCCACCGAATGAGTGCAGGTGCGCGCTGTATGACTGACGACGTTTTTGATTGGCTGAAGGGATTGTGCCGACCGAATCAATCATTTGTACCTTAAACATTTTTTAGGGGAAACAAATTGCAGGTTATCTTCAATAATTGATACTTTTAGATAGATTTGACTGACAACAAGGTCTTTAGTTCTTTAATATATTCGAATGAAGGCCCTTTCAGAGCCTGGAAACACTGAAGGCTTGCCAAACAAATTGCTGTTTAACCCTTTCCCAAAGGACAGAATTTTAGGGTGATCCACTTCAAGAACTGCCACAAATGTCAAAATAAATGTTATTAAATACTGGATCTGTGTAAAATATGGCACAGAAAATATTGAGACAAAAGGAGAAACTGCTGGTTATCAGCAGTTTCTTTTTTGTTTCAATGTTTTCCCAAGCCTTTTCTCTTCTAAAGGGAAGTCAAAACCAGGTCTTGTTTGGGAAAGGGTTAAATAATACCGCAGGGGGATTAAGGAGGAATGGGTCTGGCATTGAAATAATTTTATTGATCAATAATTTATATCACATTAAAGTGACAGCAACTGCACTCAGCAATCTTATGTCTGATATTAAAATGACAATGTCATTGGATTTCCATTATGATTTCTGCGCTACGTTATGTGTGATTTCTATGGCAGTTCTATAATAACAGCAAATTACAAACAATTTTTAAAGCCTGTTGCAAAAGCTTAGTTTTTTGCTTTGGTAAAAATATAAAGGTCTGGCAGACTATAAAAAAAGAAGAACAAAAACTGCATGCAAAAAATTATGAGAAAAGGAAATGGTGTTTGCAAAAGCATTTTCAGAAATGATCCATGCCCAGCAAACATTTCAGAATTGCCCGATATCAGCCAGATATTCACAGAAATGTCGGCCTGCTATCTGCCCGGTATTCATGATCGGCCCGACGTTAGCCTGTTATCGAAGAAAAAAGTAGTATTTTCAGATTTCAATCTGATATCGACTCGATATCGGTCCGATATTGGCAGAACAAGCCTATATTCCGATTTATAGCCGATATCGGCCCAAAATACGGTAGGTATGTTTGCTGGGTGTTGTTCACGGCAAAACCAGTGATTGTTTTCTGCCATGGTTTTAAGTACTTGAACAGATTTTTCAAGGTTTAGTTCACGTCTTTAGCTTTATTTTTGACTACTTCGATTCTTAAACCGTCCACAAACTGTCCTTTTTGAAAGAATATTCTTCATTCTAGTGATCGATTGTGGAAATTTTGACTGTGAGCTGATTGCCCACCAGTAGATAAAAGCCTGGGTCATAAGTCAGGATATCCTGGCTAATATGACCCAGGCTTTTGTCTCATAGACGATCTAGTAAATGTTCTGGTTAGTCAATTTGGATGGCACTCATGAAACTGAACTTCATTTGTTAGATATTTAGAGACTTTCATTGCATATTTTTAGGATCAAGGTATAAATTTCTGCACTCAAGAATATGCAGACCATCTTGGCACATGCATAGGTTGAAATTTAATGGGCCTTTACTGAGTAAAAAATGGCCTAGTGGCATTGCCCAAAATAATTCTTGTTCCTTGGCTTGGAACAATAACAGGGCGAAGTGTTAGCAATGAAATAAAATCCTTTTTATCAATATTGAAACCTCCATAGACCAATTAACACACTTTATGAATCATTAACATTCCTTTCTTTACTCTAAAGAAAGTTGACACCTTAAAGTCATTTACAGATAGATCTAGAGATTTATTAGAAGGGTATATCCATGATGGCATTCTTGTGGACATTGTATCATCTATAGCAGGTCTATCAAATTATGCTTGTAATGAAAAGTAACAAATTAGAATTTATGGACAAGATGAATTAATTGAGAGGAGAAGATAATGAATGTCTAACGAGCGCCAAATCTCAGACAAGTTAGGCTCAGGCCCTGCCAGAGAGCTGCTGCATCTTTTTCTGACAAAAAGGTACATGAAAATTAAATGTTCACATCTGTAGCTCAAACACATTCAATTTGGCAGAAATTAAGTATTTTTATGTTCATTTGAATTCACATTGTTTGAGAGAAACCAAATGTAACTGTCAGATGTAGCAAAGGATAAAATACTTACTAACCAGTATAATTATTATGTGGTATTCGGTAAAAATGCCAGAGGTAAAATTGCCATATGCAAATTAGCCATAGGCAAATTAGCCATACCCAAAATGGTAAATTAGCCATAGGTAAAATTGCCATAGGTAAAATTGCCAGACTCCCATTAAAAAGTGTGTTTTCTTCTGTTTTTTTTTTTACACAGAATTTTGTTGATAACTGATTATGATGCTATAATTTGAAAATTTTGATTTAAATAATTTGATAGAGTTGAAGAGTTGATTTCTTAATTTGATAATTTGAAAATTTCGATTTTTATAACAGGAGGGTTACCCCCCCCCCCCCCCCCCCCCCCAAAAAAAAAAAAAAAAAAAAAAAAAAAAAAAAAAAAAAAAAAAAAAAATGGAAAAAAACAGAAGAAAACACACTTTTAATGGGAGTCTGGCAATTTTACCTATGGCAATTTTACCTATGGCTAATTTACCATTTTGGGTATGGCTAATTTACCTATGGCTAATTTACCTATGGCAAATTTGCATATGGCAATTTTACCTCTGGCATTTTTACCTACATTCTTATTATGTATGCTGAAATTCTAAATGGTTCTAAGGAAAAATTGTTATTTGAAACATAAAAGATGCTATCAAAAGTAACTGTTAGAGGGGCCCATAGGGGTCTATAATTAGACTTCCAGCACCTTATTCACCTTTATTTAACCCTTTCCCAAACGGCAAAATTTTTGGGTAGTCCATTTCAAAAACTGCCACAAATGACAACATGGAAGGTATTAACGATAGAATTTGTGTGAAATATGGCATAGAAAATATTAAGACAAAAGGAGAAACTGCTGGTTATTAGCAGTTTCTTCTTTTGTCTCAATGTTTTCCCAAGTCTTTTACCTTAGGAAAGTCAAAACCAGGTCTTGTTTGGGAAATGGTTAAGGGTTCGTTATTCAAGTACTCAAATAAATGTGTAATAGGTGCTGACTGCTGAGTCAAAATATAGACCCCTATGCATGGGCCTATAAAGGGATTACTCATTAGTCTTGCATACTTTGCTAAATAACAAAATAAATATAATGTTATTTTATAATATCTTTTCAGCAAAAGTTGAAGGAAGAGAGAGAGGCAAAGAGACAGCATTTAGATGAACGTCATCGTTACATCTTACAGACAGTGGCTGATAGTCTTGGACTGGATCTATCTGAAGTAGAAGATGCCATACTTGAAGGGAGTCAGGTAGGTCATGTTGTATTTGTAAAAGACAACATTTAGATGAGTGCCATCGTTACATCTTACAGACAGTCGCTGATAGTCTTGGACTGGATCTATCTGAAGTAGAAGATGCCATACTTGAAGGGAGTCAGGTAGGTCATGTTGTATTTGTAAAAGACAACATTTAGATGAGTGCCATCGTTACATCTAACAGACAGTGGCTGATAGTCTTGGACTGGATCTATCCTAAGTTGAAGATGCCATACTTGAAGGGAGTCAGGTAGGTCATGTAGTTATTATAAAAGACAGCATTTAGATGAGTGCCATCGTTACATCTTCCAGACAGTGGCTGATAGTCTTGGACTGGATCTATCTGAAGTAGAAGATGCCATACTTGAAGGGAGTCAGGTAGGTCATGTAGTTATTATAAAAGACAGCATTTAGATGAGTGCCATCGTTACATCTTCCAGACAGTGGCTGATAGTCTTGGACTGGATCTATCTGAAGTAGAAGATGCCATCCTTGAAGGGAGTCAGGTATGTCATGTAGTATTTATAAAAGACAACATTTAGATGAGTGCCATCGTTACATCTTACAGACAGTGGCTGATAGTCTTGGACTGGATCTATCTAAAGTGGAAGATGCCATACTTGAAGGGAGCCAGGTAGGTCATGTTGTATTTATAAAAGACAGCGTTTAGATGAGTGCCATCGTTACATCTTACAGACAGTGGCTGATAGTCTTGGACTGGATCTATCTGAAGTGGAGGATGCCATCCTTGAAGGGAGTCAGGTAGGTCATGTAGTATTTATAAAAGACAGTATTTAGATGAGTGCCATCGTTACATATTACAGACAGTGGCTGATAGTCTTGGACTGGATCTATCTGAAGTGGAAGGTGCCATACTTGAAGGAAGTCAGGTAGGTCATGTATTTATAAAAGACAGCATTTAGATGAGTGCCATCGTTACATCTTACAGACAGTGGCTGACAGTCTTGGACTGGATCTATCTGAAGTAGAAGATGCCATCCTTGAAGGGAGTCAGGTATGTCATGTAGTATTTATAAAAGACAGCATTTAGATGAGTGCCATCGTTACATCTTACAGACAGTGGCAGATAGTCTTGGACTGGATCTATCTGAAGTAGAAGATGCCATACTTGAAGGGAGTCAGGTGGGTCATGTAGTATTTATAAAAGACAACATTTAGATGAATGCCATCGTTACATCTTACAGACAGTGGCTGATAGTCTTGGACTGGATCTATCTGAAGTGGAAGATGCCATCCTTAAAGGGAGTCAGGTAGGTCATGTATTTATAAACTTGAAGGGCTATATTATTTTGAACACTGATGTGATTGTCTGTCCATCTGGCAGTGGTGGAGCCAGAGGGGAGGTGGGCTTGAACCCCCTCTAAAGTCTGATTATTTTAATTTTCATGCGGAAATTTGGTCGAAGTTGTGGACCACTTGCTTTGTCTGTCTGCCTGTTTGTTCATTGTTGTTTTTTTTGTCTGAGAAAAAATGAATAATATCAAGAAACAACTACTTAACAATAGATGGCTATTCCATTTACATATGTCATAGTATTGTTTTTGCATTTCAAGCAACAATATCACTCAAGCTTGGATATGATAGACACACTAAAAAGAAGCATTAGGAAAATAATGATTCTTCTGTTTCCCATAACAATATTAAAAAAGTTAAGATAGGTTTTGACAACTTTATAGAGAAAGTTTGGATAGGTCTAATACATTGTCTTTTGGGAGAATGTTATAGGATTGTATTTTTAACTTGCATTTCAAAAAAAAACTTGTAACTGCAGCTTTAAACAAGCTGCAATTATGAGGTTTTTGTAAAAAATTTATGGTGAGGTACATGTACCTGGCTATTATCATTTTACTGGTTCTCTGTTTCAGATTGAGACAATGGATTTATTCCTGGACCCTAAAGGTAAACCGGGAACCAACCAGCTCATGTTCTTCTTCCAGGAACCAGAGGATAAGGAACATCATGGTATGTCAGAACTTACTTTGAAACTTCTTATATGCACCTACAAGGGCTGTGCTTCAACCTTTTGTAATGTCCGTTTTTCACATCTTTTAGGTTAAAGGTTCATACCCGATCCTGGGTCACATGGTGTAAGTTTTAACCCTAGGATTTATAAGACAATACTTGATGTTAATGAATGTCGTTTATCAAACTTTATTTTTCCGTGATAATTTTTAATCCAATTTTTAGCTCGACATTTCGAAGAAAATGAGAGCTTATACTGTCACCCGGACGTTGGCGTTGCAACCAAGGTTAAAGTTTTTTCAAACATCAATAACTTCCATACTATCAAAGGGATTCCACCCAAACTTGGAATACTTATTCACCATCACACCCTCTACCTTACTACCAGGGCCCATGACCCTGGCTCCACTATATTTGGAGTTATGCCCCCTTTATACTAAGCAACTTAGAAAGTCGAGCGCGCTGTCTTCGGACAGCTCTTGTATAAAGGAATGATGAAAAAGGAAACTTTTCAATTCACTGGGGTTTCTACTACAGTATATTTTGGTGTAAGGTGCTTTTTGAAAATTTCTAGCTTCACAAGAACTGGGACTAGTGCTGTGAAACATAGAACAAGCATGTTCGAGCATTGTATTATTTAAGGTAGAATCATGTTCCTCTATTGGGCTGGTTTTCATTGTTATATCATCTGGAAAAAAATTAACACACTGTTTTACGACTGTGCAGCTCTTCTTAAAAACAAAATAATTCAAATGCGTATTACAACATATTTTTGTCCAGCTTTTTGCACATGTTATTCTTTTAGTTCTTCTTTATAAATATTCTTTAATAAATTTTTGTTTGAATTAATAGTCCAAATATGGTTAGAGGGTTCTATGTCAGGTATGAAGTAATATTGTTGTAAAACACATCCATCCATATTCATAAAACATTCCGATTCCAATCTATTCCTGAAATAACTAAAGCAGTCCTATTGGATGAGACAGGGATCTTAACCTGTTACCAGATGACAAAATTCAAACTTGTCCAAATTAAGATATGTTGCAGATGAAAATTTAGAAAGGGAATTGTTTTTTGTCTCTCTGTTTAGAAAACATTGTGGTAAATGAAGAAATTGCTTGTCACAAGCAATTTCTTCATTTTCCACAATGTTTTCCAGAGCCTTTATATTGAGGGTGTCAAAAATGTCAATGTGCAGGAAATGGTTAATGAATCAATTGGAATGTTTTCTACTAGAACTGCAAAACTTATCTAGAATGTTTCATGATATGGGTGTTGTTAGAGTGCAATCACTCTGGTGTGCATCATGGATTTGTCCATGAAATTAGTTTGTTAATGATTCTATTGTGCCCTCAATAGCTTTCTGCTGGTTCAACGATTTGTTTTGCTGGAAAATCTATCAACAGTTTTCTTTGGTTTTCACACAAAACCTGTTTGAAGAAGTAAAATCACTTAGAATAGAATAGTTTAACCTGATCTAGCTGTTCTGTTCTTCAGATTATATTTTTTCTTTATACTTTTGTAGTAAGAATGAAATATGGCAACATTTGCTGATTTGTTATAGGGCAGGTTTAAAAAAAATGTGACCACAGTGTGACATTTAAATGTTTAGAATAACAGCTAATTTCACAGAATATCATCCAAATTTCTTAATCAGGGTGGCTAAAAACTTCTAAATGGTTAAGCAGTGCCCAAATTATATTTTAAATTCAGGTTCACTACTTTTTAGCTAAAATTGTGTGCACAATCTTGCAAAATGACAACAAAAAAGAGTTTCACTCCTGACAGCATATATATTGCACGATATGAGAAATTGTAACCCACGAATCACTGAAAAGTAGAGTGCAGAATGCCCACAAGGTTGATGGCTTTCTAAAAAAATTTGAGTGGTAGATTTCTGGATGAATAGACAAAAATGAGAACACATTTTGAAAAATAAAAGTGTTTCACTCCTGACATAAAATTCAGAGGGGTACTGTATAAAACAGGCTCCACATCCTAAACCAATGAAGATAAGATAAAAAAGTAATTTTAAGATGATGATGCACATGTTGTTTTATGAATTACAAGTGCTTATTGTAGTATCCTGTCACTGTCTTTTATTTACCATAGCTTAGAAACTTGGTAAAACTGTTAAGTGTCACACAAAAACGTTTCACTCCTGACATTTTTATACGCCGCCGGAGGCGGACGTATATTGGCGTCATCTTCTCCGTCTGTCCGTCCGTCCGTCCATCCGTCCGTCCGTCCGTCCATCCGTCCATCCGTCCATCCGTCCGTACGTCCGTCCACTTTTCTTGTCAACGCAACTCCTCCTAAGTTTCTGGCTGGATCTTCTTGAAACTTGGTCAATGTTATCACCTCAATTGGTAGATGTGCATGAAGGAAGGATTTTATGGTTCATCGATTTTTGCCGGAGTTATGCCCCTTAAAAACTTAGTCTCTGGGGCTTATTGAAATTGCAGCCTTGTCAACGCAACTCCTCCTAAGTTTCTGGCTGGATCTTAATGAAACTTGCTCAATGTTATCACCTCAATTGGTAGATGTGCATGAAGGAAGGATTTTATGGTTCGTCGATTTTTGCCTGAGTTATGCCCCTTAAAAACTTAGTCTCTGGGGCTTATTGAAATTGCAGCCTTGTCAACGCAACTCCTCCTAGGTTTCTGGCTGGATCTTAATGAAACTTGGTCAATGTTATCACCTCAATTGGTAGATGTGCATGAAGGAAGGATTTTATGGTTCGTCAGTTTTTGTCTGAGTTATGCCCCTTAAAAAATTAGTCTCTGGGGCTTATTGAAATTGCAGGCTTGTCAACACAACTCCTGCTAAGTTTCTGGCTGGATCTTAATGAAACTTGGTCAATGTTATAACCTTAATTGGTAGATGTGCATGAAGGACGGATTTTATGGTTCATTGATTTTTGCCAGAGTTATGCCCCCTTCAATCTTAGTCTCTGGGGCTTATTGAAATTGCAGTCTTGTCAACGCAACTCCTCCTAAGTTTCTGGCTGGATCTTAATGTCACTTGTTCAATGTTATCACCTCAATTGGTAGATGTGCATGTAGGAAAGATTTTATGGTTCATTGATTTTTTCCAGAGTTATGCCCCCTTAAAACTTAGTCTCTGGGGCTGAAACTTGGTGGATGTTATTACCTTAATTGGTAGATGTGCATGAAGTAAGGATTTTATGGTTCATTGATTTTTGCCTGAATTATGCCCCCTTCAATCTTTTTTTTTTTTTTTTGTCTCAAGTTTTATAAGTGGCGGCGTATATTGTGACGATGGCACTCTTGTTGACATGTTTTAAAGACATATCTTTTTTATTTGTGAAGCTATTTTCTTTAAACTTGGTACCCAGTATAAAGACACAATAACACATCTTTTTAGCTTTGATTGGGTTGAATATGTTTCTCTGTAAAAGCTGTGGCATGTAAAAAGTGAATGGTCACATTTTTTTTAAACTTGCCCTATACCAGTATTTGTATTTGATTAAATATAACTAGCTATTCACAATAGAAGCATAGGTTTTAGCAGATATAAGGAGAGTTTCTTCCATTTTGACAACATCCAAAAGAAATGACTGCTCTGAAATCAGTTGTTTTCCAGGCCTTTCTCTGTTTTTAGTAATCCAGGGGTCAGTGCAACACTATAATTGTAAGTGCCTATATTTATATAGGCACTTACAATAATGTTTCATTGACCCCTCAAGTAAGTGTTCAGCATATATTTTAGACTATTATGAAAAATGATTATTTGTCTTCACTGAAATTTTTACTTGACAAGCCAAAAGAGTTGTTTCTGTAAAATAGAAAGTTCAATCTTGAATATAAAGGTAATCATGGCTGGGAATCACATGTCACAACATTTTCAAAAAAAATTCAATTTATAATTCTGTTAACCCATTACTAAACAACACAATTTTGGACTGTTCCAAATTCAAAGGTGATGCAGATGACAATTTCATGAGAATGAAATAGTACATTTTTTTGGTCTTTTGTATGGAAAAAATTGTGGAAAATGAAGAAATTGCTTGTCACAAGCAATTTCTTCATTTTCCACAATGTTTTCCAAAGCCATTTCTTCTAGGGAGTCAAAAAGAGTAATTGTGTGGTATTGGGTTAATATGCGATTAATTTGAAAAAGTTTTGAACCAGAGAAGGCAGAAAAGCACCAGGGCTTTGTTGAATGTGATAGATTTTTAAAAAAGCGCCTGATATGAATTATTGACGACCAAATAAAATTAAGTTTGGTTGTCAATAACATTTTTATCAGGTGATGTTTAAAAGATCCATCACATCCAGCAAATCACAGACATTTTTACTCCTTCTATGCTTCAAACCGCATACAAATTGGTCTCCTATTGACAGAATTTTTGTAGACTTATTGCAACTGTTCTGTCTCGTGATTCCCCACCATGATGATTATACTGAACAGATGGATGATGTAACCCATTTCCACACATTAGCCATTTTGGGCTATGGCAAACATTGTGGAAAATGAAGAAATTGCTTATGACACGGAATTTCTTCCATTCCCACAATATTTTCTACCAAAAAAGAAAAAAAAAATGTAAAATTTTGTTCTCTCAAAACTGTCGTCTGCAACTACCTTGAATTTGGAACTGCCTAAAAAAATATCATCTGGTAATGGCTTAACCCATTACCAATTGGCCTAATTCTAGACCTGTCCAAATTCAAAGATTTTGCAGACGACGATTTCAAGCAGATGAAATTCATCATTTCTTGGTCTTTTGGGGTAGAAAATATTGTGGGAAATGAAGAAATTGCTTGTCACAAGCAATTTCTTCATTTTCCACAATATTTTCCGAATCCTTTATTTTGTTGGGGGTGTCCAAGGACGTCTATGATTGGTAATGGGTTAAATGACAAATTGAACTTTCTGTCTAACAATGATCCATAAAGAAGGACAACTTTGTTTTTACAATCACCTTCCTCATTTCAGCTGTTGGATTCAGACTTCAAGAAAAGGATGATCGTCGCAAAAGTAATCCTTGTATGGATATATATTTAACTTAACATTTTCACTCAGTTATGCTTTTATTTTCACCGAATGTTTGCTGGTCTTTAACGATTTTATTTTACAAAATTCTTTTTCGTAATGATGCTGAAAATTAAAAAAAAAACATCTTTTAAATAACATCAATCTCTATTTAGTTTATAGAGGCCGTTTTCACTATGTGTTTTACCAGTTTTAGTCAATTATCTGCAAAGCGAATTTCAGATAGAAATTGCTCAATACTTTCCAAACATTTTGTACTATGATGTTTTGATAACATGATTAACCCATTATCAGATGGCAAAATTTTAGACTGACCCAAACTCAAAGATGATGCAGACGACTATTTAAAAGGAATAAAATTTTACATTTTGTGTTCTTTTTGTGAAGAAAACATTGTGGGAAATGAAGAAATTGCTTGTCAAAAGCAATTTCTTTATTTTCAACAATGTTTTCTAGAGGCATTATCTTGTGGGAAGTCAAAAAGAGTTACTGTGTGGTAATGGGTTGAATGGGAAATAATGTAAAACCCAGCAGCAAAAGCCAGCAACATTCTTCCTCACTATTTATACTTCATTAATCAAATAATTGATTCACTACTATTATAATTAACAAATGCATGATAATTATTATTGCTTTAATTTTGTAGCATTAAGATTATACTTTAGACCTAGCATAACATTATATTCTTAGATTATGTTCTTATTAACATACTAAACTTCCCCAAATGGCAAAACTTTAGGATGATCCCATTCAAAAGCTTCTCCAGACAACAAAAGTGATGTTAAAAAGATAGGATTTCTGTAGAATATAGCAAAGGAAATATTTAGACAAAAGGAGAAATTGCTGATTATCAGCAATTTCTTCTTTTGCCTCAATGTTTTCCCAAGCCAATTCTATTAGGGACGTCAAAACCAGATCTTGTTAGGGAACGGGTTAAACTTCCCCAAATGAACCCTGGTTTTACCATTTTTATATACAAATTTAAAAATATTGAGATTGAAAAAAAAGAAAATGTTGACAACCAGCATGTTTCTTGTTTTCACTCAACATTTTCTACCGAATTTGATCTGAATTTAAAGATTTGTTTGGCAAATTCTGCTTGCCATCTGCTGCACCTTCCAATCCAAACTATATCCATCTTAAATTCTATTTGGTATAGAAGGAGAAACCAAAGAAAATTAAAGAATGTTTTGTTTGACAGAAATGACCATTGTCCATTTTTTACATCGAACATTTGAGAAGGGTTTAAAATTTTGTATTATCTGTTTGTGCCTTCATTTCATTGTCAAAATATACTAACCTAGGGTGTTTTTTCTGATATTTGGGGTTTGTTATTTTTTGTAGAAAAAAAATGGAGCATTGGTGCTTCACAAACATATCTTGTTTTCTTTTAGTTTTGTAACAAATCTTGAACAGATTTCTAACTTTTTCCCTTTATACTAAATGATTGTCTTTCTTTGATTTTGACCATTGTAATACTAGGCCCTTGTAGACTGAATTGTTATCTGATCAATGAAAAATCAATTGACACAACAATGTCAGAAAATCATCTAGAATTCTCTAAATATGTGATATATGACTTTTGAATTCGGTTTTTAAGGTAGAATACCCGTAATGTGGCCATTTTGAAATCCTTAAAACAGCTCTTTTTGAATGGAGGCGTTACATATCAGAATTTATTCAGTCGCGGTCGGAAACATTCAGCGGTGGAAAGTTCCACCACCGAATGTTATCGATGTCACCTGAATAATTCGGACGAGGCGTGAATCTCATTACGGGTAGACTACCTTTAGCAGAGAAGGTGAAAAAACGCCCGGAATAATATGTATGTAGTACAACAGCTGATAAAAAGTTATTGATGATCAATAAAAAATTTTGTTTATTGTCTTTAACTTTTTTAACAGCTGATTTTTTAAAACTTTTCTTGCATTCAGCAAAGCCCTGACATTTTCCAGCCTTATGTGTTACAAATCGATTACATATTAACAGAATTTTTGAAAAATATCAAAACTGTTGTGTCACTTGATTTCCCAACATGATTATGATCATCCAGTTACTTTTTTTTGCTTTTCACTTGGAATTATATGGATAAATTAAAATTGTGTGACGTAAGAAAATGTAAAATTATTTAAGTCTGCATAAAACTTGGTTTAGCATAAATTTTGTTATAATACTCAAAGCAAAACAATTTTTACTTTAAGCCTTTCCCCAACTACTCTTTGTTTTCACATTCCATTGAAATGGATGAAGAAAACATTGAGGAAAAAGAAGAAAATGCTGAAAATCAGCTTTTTCTCCTTTTGCCTCCATATGTTCTGTGCTATGTTGTGCACAAATCCTTTCACAATCCATGTTGATGTCTGAAACGTCTTTCAAATTGGACAAGTCTAAACTTTTTGCTGTTTGGGAAAGAGTTAATAGGATTATAATGGGATTAATAACTATGTTAATTGTAATCTTGTGCAAAAATATTTTTAATAATCTATTATTACATGGCCCGCATTGCTGGATTAAGCATTTCCCAAATGATAACATTTTGGACTAGTCTAGCTTAAAATTATTACAATATAGTTATACAAAAGCTGGATGTTTTAAAGATCCAAAGTCTTTGCCATAATAGGAAGAAAATGCTGGTTAGAACACATTATACAGTCAACACTCATTATGTCAACATTGGATAAGTCGAATTTCTGCTTAAGTCAAAGTGAATTTTTGGTCCCGTTCTCTTCAACAGATTTTAAAAAGTTTAAACAAAATTATTATGAAATAGAAATAGCCATTGAAAATTAGTAGGAAAAGGATAGAAATTGCTCGTCTCGAGCAATTTATTTCCTTTTCCTACTATGTTTCAATTATGAATGCTATTCAGATGAACAATAGAATGGTCAAATGTCATTTAAATCGAAATAAAACAAAATCGGATGAGTCGAACTCTTGATATGTCAATGTAATTTGACTGCCCGGGGAGACTCTGACTTCGACACAACGAAACTGTACTTTAAATTTTTGCCTGGTAAAGCTTTCCCTATTCCTATGCAATACCTACTTTTGATGTCTCTTGTAAAAGGCTTTAAAAAGAGACAAAACAAAGGAAGAAATAAACTGATCACATTAACCTTTCCTCACAATGATTTTCATACCATTATCTGTGTCATTATTAAGCCTGAACTTTTCCCTAACAAGTCCTGGTCTTGACATCCCTGTTAAGAATTGATTGGGGAAAACATTGAGACACAAAAGACAATGCTATGACCAATATTTTTATGCTCCCCGAAAAAATTTCGGGGGAGCATATAGTCGCCATGTGTGTCCGTCCGTCCATCCGTCCACATCCAGATCTCAGCAACCCTTGGACCAAATTCAATGAAACTTCACATGTGAACTCCCTGGGATAATCCCTAGAGAGGCTTTTTAGCTCGACTTTTCGAAGAAAATGAGAGCTTATACTGTCACCCGAGCATCGGCGTTGGTGTCGGCGTTGCAACAAAGGTTAAATTTTTTTTACAAAAATCAGTAACTTCCACACTATCAAAGGGATTCAACCCAAACTTGGTACTTATTCACTATCACACCCTCTACCTTACTATCAAGGTCCATGACCCTGGGACCACTCTATTTGGAGTTATGCCCCCTTTATACTAAGCAACTTAGAAAGTCGAGCGTGCTGTCTTCGGACAGCTCTTGTTAATTTGAGGCTGTGTCATGGAAAAAGGGGCCTAAATGTAAAAATTAGTTTTTCTGTAATTTCTCTTCATCTAATGGGCAGAATTTAATGAAATTTTGTACTTATGTGATAATTGAGATGCCATATTCTATAAATAATGTGTGTACAAAAAAATTGTCATGGGAAAAAAGGGCTTAATGTATGATAGTTTTTATTTTGTGACAAACACTTATTTGGGGAGCAAAATCTGTCTATGACGGCTCTTGTCTCCTTTTGCTGTAACATTGTATGTGCTAAATTATGCACAAAATGTTTCAAATTGGTCCAATCCACATTTTCTACTGTTCAAGGACTAACTTTACCCACACTTAGATGATAAGCAGATTTCTTTACATTGCCATATCTAAGGTGTTGACGTCAAGAGTTCCATTTTCTGACATGTAAGAGTTTATAGGACAAAGAATTTATTGGTCAAATATTGATAAGTATATTTATTCAAGCTACTCCAGTCAGTGACATGAAAATCCAATCTTATCCAACTTTCTGAACTTAACCCTGGTTTTATATAATGTCCTTATTAGACAGGCCCGTAGGAACAGGGGGGGGGGGGGGGGGGGGGGGGGGCTAGGGGGCTAAGCCCCCCCCCCAATGTTTGCCAAAAATGCCGAACTTTCTTAATTTTACACAGAAAATTTTGGGAAAATCCAAATTAGCCCCCCCCCCCCTCCAATATTCAGGACAAGGGCTTTAGCCCCCACCCAATATGAAATTGCTTCCTACGGGCCTGTTAGAGAAAGTTTTTGTGGGGAAAAAACAAAACAAAATACTGAATTCTATATCATTTGCCTTTTCTGTATCAAGGTATTCCATCCGTCGTTAAATACAAAAAAAATGCAACTTTGGGCATCATTCATGGCAAGGAAAATTGACAATGGTAAAATGGGGATCGATACCCGTGTCAATTTCCCTTGCCACTGATTACGCCCAAAGTTGCACAAAGTGTTTTGAATCTAATGATGTTTGCAATATCTTAAAACGGGTTACAACAAATTCTATTTCTGGTAACATTTCGTTACCCTATTGTCTACAACAACTTTTAATGGCAAAGAGTTTTGTTCTAGAAATAGATAGGATTTACCGTTATGATTTGATAACCTGTCAGTGTTGTTATTAAATCTCGTAACTACGGCTTGACTCAAGCTGTAGTTACAAGATTTTATAACAACACCTACAGAAATAATATTGTTTGTCCGAAATTACGTCACGATTAACCGAATGAAATCGTTCCCTATTTGGTAAAGTCTAGTCAAGTAGTAAAGATTAATTTTCAATAGTTTGTGGCATTACCCATGTTAAACTTCATATTTCCAACCCTTACTGTCATATAACATTTCCAAACATATTTAAAATCTTTTCCTCCAAAATCTGTCATGATTATAATCAATTCCCCTGTATAATTATGTGTATGAAATGTGATAAAATTCACTTATGTTATGACTTTTGTTAGCTTGAATGTTTGATATTTTTCCCATATGATAAAACTTTGGATTACTTCAAATTGAAAGATTTACAAAAAAGAAACAAAAATCTAGAATTTAATCCCTTAGGAATCCTTGAGGAAAAAGTTGGTGCTTTCTTTTTTTCCCTCAAGTGTTTCTAAACTATTGGCCTGTAGGGTGACACAAACCAGCTTGTTTGGGGAAGGCTTAACCCTTTCCCAAACAACATAATTCTTGAATGATCCAATTGGAAAGCTGCAATAGACGACAAAATTCATGTTAATAATGGAAAGGATTTGTGCACAATATGGCACAGAAAATATTGAGGCAAAAGGAGAAAATGCTGATCATCAGCATTTTCTTCTTTTGTCTCAATGTTTTCCTAAGCCTTTTCTAATAGGGACATCAAAAGCAGGTCTTGTTTGGGATAGAGTTAATAAATCAATGTTCATAAATCGTGCACAGATAAAAATTGAATTACTCATCAATGCCTATTCAATATTTGAAAGGTTTAAATTCAAAACTGACATTCAAAAATTCCATGTCACTGCTTTTCAACAAAAATCTTCTTAACTGCAGCTTAAAGCAAGCTGTAGTTTGAAGTTTGTTTTTTTTTTAAACCGATGACATTGTTGCATTAAGCCATTAAAATTATGTGACCATCTCAACCCTGTAAGAACAGATCAGCATGCATAAATGTGTCGTCAAATCATTATTTACATTTTAGAGTATTTGCATTTTATTTCTTTTACCAAAGTATCACAGGTTTTGGTAAAAGGGAGACAACTCCTTCAAATCAATAATAGAGCTAAGATTTCTAAGGCATTGAAGAGAAACAATTGTGTATCATTTTCCCATTATACTTAATAAAAGAGTTAGAATTTCATCAATTCATCCATTTCCTTACAATGATGAGTTTAGACATGTTAATTGTATCCTGCAATATAAAGGCTTATAAAACCATATGGAAAATGAAGAACACACACAAGCAATTTCTTCATTTTCCATGATTGCTACCATTTAAGACCCAAAAAGGAAAACTCCATTCATTTGAAATTGTCGTCAGTGCAACATCTTTGGACTTGGACGAGTCCAAAATTTTGCCATCTGGTAATGGTTTAACCCTTTCCCAAACATGACCTGGTTTGGACGTCCCTTATAGAAAAGCTTGGGAAAACATTGATACAAAAGAAGAAACTGCTGATAATCAGCAGTTTCTCCTTCTGTCTCAATATTTTCTATGCAATATTTTACACAAATTCTATCTTTCATAACTTCCGTTTTGTCATTTATGGCAGTTTTTGAAGTGGATCAACCTTAAATTTTGCTGTTTGGGAAAGGGTAAAATAACATGTTCTATTTACTTCACTATTACAGTAGAACATTTGAAGACTGGACCCCCTGCTACCCAGAAGACCCCAAGACAACATAAACCCAAGGTGTTTGTAGCCAACGGATTAGACGTGGCACTGAAGGGAATGTGTTTACTCTTCACCAAAAATGGGGACCCCAATGTGGTCATTACTGATCAAAATATTACTAAGGTAAGTGCTTCAAGGCTTTGTAAATAACAATAAGACCCCAAGACAACACAAACCCAAGGTGTTTGTAGCCAACGGAACAGATGTGGCGTTGAAGGGAATGTGTTTACTCTTCACCAAAAATGGGGACCCCAATGTGGTCATTACTGATCAAAATATTACTAAGGTATGCCAGCATTTTTTGAAAATTCATCTTAAACTGTTCTCATGTCTACTTTAAATAGATTTGACAGACAATTTCCAACACTGATATGTTTATTTATCTCACCAAGACTGGTGTGTTGACGAACATGAAGTATTTGTTGTTTGTCTATCAGAGACAAATAAACATATCAGTGTAGGAGATTGTAAGAATGTAGATGCCTTACTTAATGAATCATTATATGCCAACCTGTCTGTCTCTATGTCTGTATGTCTGTCTGTCTGTGTACAAAATATTTCTCCATAGCATATCTTCTAAACCATACGTGCTAGCAACTTCAAACTTGCTACACATATAGATCTTATTGTGGGGAAGTGTCATGTGGAAGAACCATTATTCTGCCATGCCCATTTTTAGCTCGACTTTTCGAAGAAAATGAGAGCTTATACTGTCACCCGGGCGTCGGCTTCGGCGTTGGCGTTGGCGTCGGCGTTGGCGTTGGCGTTGCAACCAAGGTTAAAGTTTTTTCAAACATCAATAACTTCCATACTATCAAAGGGATTCAACCCAAACTTGGAATACTTATTCACCATCACACCCTCTACCTTACTATCAGGGCCCATGACCCTGGGACCACTCTATTTGGAGTTATGTCCCCTTTATACTTAGCAACTTAGAAAGTCGAGCGCGCTGTCTTCGGACAGCTCTTGTTTGAGTTATTGTCCTTTGTTGTTTGTACGTTTGCATTTTTTGTCCGGAACATATCTTCTTAACCGTAAGTGCCAGCAACTTCAAACTTGCTCTACTTATAGATCTCATTGTGGAAAAGTGTCATGTGCAAGGACCATTACTCTGCAACATTCACTTTAAGAGTTATTGCCCTTTGTTGTTTGTACCAGTGAATTTTCGTCTGAACCATATCTTCTAAAGCATAAGTGCTAGCAACTTCAAACTTGGTACACTATTGCCCTTTGTTGTAGTGAAAGCTTGTGCGGGGGGGGGGGGGGGGGGGGGGGGGTGTTTCAAGTCACAAAATGTGACAGTTCTAGTTTCTCACCAAAAGATATAATTATGCAGTCTGTTGTCATTGTCTGTTCTGACAGGAGATCAACTTCACCATTCTGGATACAGTTGGACAAGGCAAGAATGGCAGTGGTCTGTTGTCTGCCGTGGAGCATCTCTTGTCATTCATCTTTATCCCTGCACTGAAGAGTTTGGATAAAGGATGGGGAGCTCTTGATACTAAAGCAGCAGCTCAGACCCGCAGTGACTTCCTTAATATGCTGGACTCATTTGTCAGTGTGCTTGTTGGTGAGTTCTCCAATCATTTGTTATTGATATCAAGGTTATCAGTGAAAAAATTTAGCCCTTTCCCAAACGCCAAAATTTTGGGGTGTTCAAATTGAAACCTGCTGCGGATGTGTATTAATGAAGAAGGAATTTATGTAAATAAAAGTATAGAAAATTTTGAGGCAAAAGGAGAAACTGCTGGTTATCAGCAGTTTCTTCTTTTGCCTCAATGTTTTCCCAAGTCCTTAATGACTTCGAAATCTGGTCTTGTTTGGGAAAGGAATAAGCAGAGTGATACAAGGGATTCCCAGTGAAGCACTACCAATTTTTTCAGTCAAATAGAAACTTAGATTTAGTCAAGATTAAAACATCATTATTATATAGCAAGTAGTGAATTTCTAATTACTCACTAACTCAGGAGACAAAACATATAAATTCTAATACACAATATTTGATATTGCTGCAATTGGAGGACTTTCAATGTATAGATTACATAAATTAGGATTTATTTAAGACCTCAGAAACAAATCGCTTACATGAAAATTTTTGTCCATTTCTAGGTGCCCAGGAGAGCCTAAATGAGAAGGTCCAGCTGAAGCCATGTGAGACGTACGACCTGTCTCGTGTACAAACCCCGGCGGACTACCAGGCTATTGCCAACAGTACTGAGGCTCTAGAGGGGATCGAGTCTTGTATGGAGGTCTGGATCAAACAAATTGAACAGGTTGGTGGTCTACCAGTCTTATAAGGTTTAGAATATGACAAATTGTCTTCAATTGAAGACAAAACTGAAGTAAATCCATACAGAGATCTTAATTGTCAAAGGATTTGTTTAACTTGAAACGATTTAGCTTAATTGAATGAGTTTAAGTTTATGGGAAAAGTTAAAGCTAACTCATATAATAGATATACTTGTCATCATGTAACCCAATTAAGTATTCAATTTTTAGCTCCACTGGCCTTCAGGCCAGCGGGCTATTGTCATGGCGCTGTGTCCGTCGTGCGTGCGTCCGTCCGTGCATCCGTCCGTCCGTCCGGTCGTCAACTTTTTCTTTAAAAATCTTCTCCTCAGAAACCACTTGATGGATTTCGATAAAACTTCACAGGAATGATCCCTAGGTGGTCCTCTATCAGATTCCTAAATTTAATTCTGATTGAACAAGAAAGTCTGAAGTTATCTGCCCTTGAATTAAAAAAAAATGGGTGTTTTGACTTTGTTTTCACTCTAGCCACTACAAATATTCATCAATCAAGATAAAACTTGGTCAGAATGTTGGTGCTGATAAGATCTTGCCTCAGTGCAATTTTCAGCTTGATCTGAATATTATGTCTTGAGTTATGTGCCCTTGAAATTGGCAAAATTACCATTTTTGACCTTATTTTTACTCAAACAACCATAAATATCCACCAATCTATTCGAAACTTTCACGTAATCTTACTGGCTATAAGATCTTGCATGTGTGTAATTTTCAGCTTCATAGGAATCTTAAAACATGATTTTTCTGTCCTTGAATTTGACAAAATTGCTGTTTTCGACTTCGATTTTACACTCTTTACATCCACAAATATTGAACAATCAAGTCAAAACTTAATCAAGATGTAGGTGAAGTTAAGATCTTGCTTTAGTGTGATTCTTAGCTAGATAGGAATATAAAATCCTCAGTTATATGCCTTTCAATTTGACAAAATTGCTAATTGTGACTTTTTTTCACTCTAACAGCCAAACTCACTCTAATAAAGACAAAGCTTGGTAACCAATTGATCTTTTATGAATGTGTTTTCAGCTTTCTAGTTACTATGTAATTGCTTTAAGAGCAACAAGTTTTGAAAAATTTAGTCAAAACTTGGACTTGATATGACAAGAAATTCAGGTTTCACCAGCCATTTGCATTAATTTTGGAATATGATATTTCCCCAATCTATTTTTAGCTCAAAATCTATTTTTAGAAATATGAAATATTTTGGAGTAATCAATGGTCTGTTAATTTAGATCTGTTTGGAAGATGGAAAATTTTAATTGCTAGTATCATCCTAAGCTGGAATGTTCTACCATTTCCTTTTACCCTTTCTCAAATGGCAAACATATAGTTTTACTTTCTTTGCTTGAAGAACCAAACATTTTGAACAATCTAGTTTTGTAACGTTCTTTTTGCTCTATGAAACACAAGCATTGAACAATCTAATCAAAACTTGGATTAAATATTACATGAAACTCAGGCCTGTGGAGCGACTCAAGACCTTCAGGTCTTCTAGTTAAGAGTTTACTAAAAAAAGTGCCTAGTAAAATGTAAAAAACATATAGGAAATTCAGATAATTATTAATTCTTAACAGGAGTCCTACATTTAATTTACTTTGGTTTGCTAAAAGATGTATGTCTTCAGTGATAGTACAAATCCTGGTAACTAAAGCTTTAATCAAGATGTTGTTATGAGGTTTTGCAATTACACTGACAATATCGTATTCTTTAAATGTACTTAAAAATTTAATCTAATTTTCTCCATATATTGTAATCATACCTCTTTGTATCTCTAGGTGTTAGCTGAGAGTGAGCAGATGAGAAAAGAGGCTGATGATATTGGACCTCGTGCTGAGCTGGACCATTGGAAGAAAAGGATGTCCAAGTTTAACTACCTGCTGGACCAGATCAAGGGACCAGAAGTGAAGGCAGTGTTAGGTGTACTGCATGCTGCTAAATCTAAACAAATCAAGGTATGTGTAGTTGTCTTGAGTTCTTAAATGAAAGAGTTTTTCACATGAAAAAGAACTTAAACTGGTACCAGTCTGTTTATGTGTGATTAAATGTCTTAATCTAAAGATACTATGAGTAACCCGCAAATGAATATTGGCAACTGTTGAGATTTGAATCTGGTACCTCTCAGTTTGATAGGGAACACTCTACTATTGGCTATAAGAGTTAGGTTGTATGGGGGGACAGTATAATGATTACCGTAATTATTCTAATAAACAGGGCGTTTATAAGAAAAGTAATCAATAGGAAAGTGTGGGGTGGGCGTTTGTTAGAGGTATTCTAATTTTGATAGTCAAAAGATGTGAATCAAATGTCAATTCATGGACTGGAAGTTAATTAATTAAAAGTTTACAAAGTTTTGTTACAAGGACTACAAAATACAATTTTTTGATTAAATTATTTCATTGTAAACAGATTGGGTGACAAGAAATCCTCTCTTTCATTGCTTTTGAAAGTGATCTTTGTTTATGACTTACATTGTTTTAATAAAAAATGGGGGATGGGTGTTTATTAGAACCACCCTTTCTTGATTAAATTGTGCTTGAAATATGCATATTTTCAGCTGAGATTTAGGGGGTGGGTGTTTATTAGACTATGGGCGTTTATTAGAATAATTACAGTACATATATAGTGTCATAGAACACATGCATAGATTGACAGTTGTGATGCTACTGTTTTCTATTCGCATTGCCTAATATGGAATCTTATTTCTTGAAGGAACTATTTCAGGTTTTGTCACTAGATTTTAAATGATCGTTTTTCTCTACCGATAATCTTTACAATTCCAGACCTGGCAGGAGCTAGACAGAAGAATCACGGACACAGCTAATGAGGCTAAAGACAACGTTAAGTTTCTGTATACACTGGAGAAGTTCTGTGATCCACTCTACAATAGTGACCCTGTAAGTAATATTACTGTTTACCATTGTCGAGACAAGTTTAATATGAAGTAAAATATATTTTGTAGTGTTCCTTCACTCCTCAATTAGTTACTGATATCGATCAGTATAATAAGGCATGAAACATATCTACATATCTACATGTATATTAACCCTTTCCCAAACGACAAAAATAAGGGTGATCCACTTCAAAAACAGTAAAAAATGACAAAAGGGATGTTATTAAAGGTAGGATTTGTGTAAAATATTGAGACAAAAGGAGAAACTGCTGGTTATCAGCTGTTTCTTCTTTTGTTTCAATGTTTTCCCAAGCCATTTCTATTAGGGACGTCAAAACCAGGTCTTATTTGGGAAAGGGTTAATGGCTATAGATAGACTTGTCAATGAAGTGTTCTTTAGCTCAACAACATATTAGATTTAAATGAGATTGTAAATATTCCAAAAGCTAGATCTATACAGAAGTATTTTACAATTTGCAAATGTTTTTACTTCTTTCTTTATTTCCCTTTGTAGGTTGGTATGTTGGAAGGTATTCCCGGCCTGATTAACGCCATCAGAATGATCCACAGTATCTCTAGATATTACAATACATCCGAGAGAATGACCTCACTGTTTGTCAAGGTATGTCATGGAAACATATGAGCCAGAATCTGGAAAAAGGTCCCTTAAGGCTTTTGAGTCCATCATGGTTCCAGATCAGCCTGCGTATACACACAGTCTGATCAGGAACCATGTTGTTCTCCAATAGCTTTGTCATGGTCTGTAGAAACCATACAAGAGTAACATGGATCCAGGTCAGACTGCTCCAAGCCACAGCCTGGTCTTGAAATATGGCTACCTCAAATGCTATAAGGGACGTTTTTGCAGATCCCTGCTTATATTATTTAATTTTGTGGAAAGATTGTCTGATACCACGGATATGAATGTGTGCGCCAAGAGCATCCTAAAGTTCTCAAGTGAAGTCATTCTACCCAGAATAAATATGACAAATTCATTCTGTGGGTATAGTAAACTGTTGCGAGTTATTGAAAATACACATTGTCTGAAATTTTTGTAAAGTATCAAAGAATTTTATTTTAATTTGTAAGTTTTCTCTCATAGTGGAAATGATGTGGAAAGATGAAGTTCATCTGCCTTTATTATGTTTATGTATTTCATCATTCAGATCACCAACCAGATGATCACAGCCTGTAAAGCCTACATCACTATCCAAGGTTCAGAGACAATCTGGTCACAACCTGCCAATGTCGTCATCAAGAAACTGAACGACTGTATTCGGCTGAACGAGGAGTACCAGAGATGCTTCCATAAAACCAAGGAAAAGCTGGAGAAGATGCCAAATGAGAGGCCGTTTGAGTTCTCTGAGATGTACATCTTTGGAAAGTTTGATACATTCACAAAACGTCTGAAGAATATCATTGCTATCTTTGATGTTTTTTCGATCTACTCTACACTCTCAGAGTCCAAGATTGAAGGTATGTAGACGCTAAATTATGATGATTTTCAACAAAAACCTTGTAATTGCAGCTAAAAAAAGCTGCAGTTACAAGATTTTTGTTGAAAAGAATCAATTAGCTTTTTATTTGACATTTTTTAAGACCAAAAACATTTTCGACTTGTCTATAGCTATAAAGCAAGGTTGTTTGCTTTGGGACAGAGAGGTCCTAGGTTGGAATCCAAGTGAATGCCAATAAATATTTGCAATGGTAATATTGGTATGTATTCTAAATGTACTGGTTATGGAAAGATTTAAACAGCTTGTTCAAAATTACTTTCTTTGGCATAAATCAAAAAACTAATATTGTATTACACTTACTGAGAGTAAGCTCAGTCTTTCATGTACTTAGTATGATAGGAAGCAAAGATATGGAACTTTTCTTCTTACCTCCAAATTAGCTGTTGATTTGTTTTTAATGCAAGCATTTTTCCATATACATGGGCGTAGCTAGGAATTTATCTATATTATGCACAAGCGCCGTAGGCCCGAGAGGGGGACATCGCGAGAGAGGGTATCTCCGCTCTAAAGGGGGTTCGGGGGTCTCCCCCCGAAAAAATAAAATTGATTTGTCAGACTTGTTTTCATGCTTTCTATGTGCATTTTGAGAGACAAAAATGGTAAAACTGACCCTTAAAACGATACAAAGCAACCTACGACCCATTCACGATTTTTATGCCCCCGTATTGAGAGATCTGGGGCATATTGTTTTACTCATGTCCGTCTGTCTGTCTGTCCGTCTGTCCATCCGTCTGTCCGAAAACTTAACCTGTAAGCTTAACCTTTGCCATTTCTCCAAAACTATTTTACATACAAAGCTCAAATTTGGTATTTAACTTCATTTCAATGATATCTATCTGTTCCATGCAATTTGACCTTCCTCAAGGTCATCCATTTACCCTTATCAACCCTTTACTCCACGAAAACTTAAGATTTTGGAAAAATGGCCATTTTGGGGGCATTTGTGTTTCACAAACACATCTTGTTTTACATTACGCACGTGCGTATTATGCGTAATGGGCGCTACGCCCTTGATATACGCTTCTCTTAATATCACATTTGACATGTGCCTTGCAGGTATTGAAGTGATGGCCAACAGGTTCAGTGTGATCCACACACAGATCCGTAAGAAGCCATATGACTTCCTGGACCAGAGACGTCAAGAATTTGTTCAGGATTATGAAGATTTCCAGAGGGCTATCAAGGAACTACATGTAAGTTCAAACACTGTCTTGATAAATATTGATTCAATTTTAATAAAAGCTAGTTTGAAGAAAAGACATTTCTAAAGTATTTAGTATAAAGTTGTTTTTTTTCTGTTAGGCAGATATAGTTACCATTATTTTGAGAACATTTGTGACAAAGTTTTTATAAACCCATAAGTTGATAAACATAATATTTCATCCTGCAGTTAATGTATACATGTATGATTTAAGCCATTGCTAAAAGAAGGCTTGGGAAAACATTGAGGCAAAAGAAGAAAATGCTGATTATCAGCATTTTCTTCTTTTGCCTCAATATTTTCTATGCTATATTGTACATAGATTCTGTAAATTCTGTAGCAGTTTTCAAATTGAAGAACCCTAAAATTGTGTCATTTTGAAGAGGGTTAATATTTTATCCAAGCATTGTCTACTGGAGTCTGGATTCCATGTTGTATAATGATGTGATTATTTCACTATATACAGAAACAAATCTGTGAGTTTATGGACAAGAAGTTTGAGAAGATAGTGAGTACACAGCGAGCTATCTCCCTGCTCGTCAAGTTTGAGAGCCTCAACCTGCCCGACATGCCCATACACGATAAATATCAGCGGATACTCGGGCACTACGGACGTGACATCGAGATGGTCTCTAAAATATACCAGAAAAACAAGAACGACCCACCAGTGGCTAGAGATCTGCCTCCCATTGCTGGTATGTATAAAATAAGTCTTGTATTAGATATGGCTGTGTTTCTAATACAAATTAACAGGAATATTCTCTCTTATTGGAAATTAAACTCTTCATACAAAATTCCATTAATTCTCGTTGCTTCGTTTAAAAAAAATGGAATGGAATGGAATATGAAAAGAATATTGGAATATGAAAAGAATATTTTCTTTGTTTTTTACTAAATATTAAACAAAATGTCATGAGAAATCATACTACTCAATGACAATTTCTGTACTTTTAGTATTATAAATTTTCTCCTGCAGACTGTATAGACCAAAAACAGACTGAAGCTTGAATAGGCTGATGTTAGACTATACTTTATATAAAATTCATGATACATGTAGTCCTTGTTTAAGTTTACCTTATTTTGAATCCACTTTTATTTCTGCAGGTAAGATATCGTGGGCCAGACAGTTGTTCCGTCGTATACAAGAACCGATGGAGATCTTCCAGCAGCAGACCAAGTTACTCGAGACCTCCGAGGCCAAAAAGATCATCAAGAACTTTAACAAGATCGCCAAGGTCCTGCTGGAGTTTGAGGTCCTGTATCACCGTGGCTGGCTCAGACAGGTGGAAGCAGCCCGATCTGGTCTACAGGCATCACTGCTGGTCCGTCACCCGGAGACAAACGACCTGTATGTGAACTTTGACCCGCAGATCTTGACAATGATCCGTGAGACCGAGTGTATGGCCAGACTGGGACTAGAGATACCACCAATGGCTAGAACAATGAGGACAAAACAGACAGAGTACAAGGAAAACTATAATGCTCTACTAGTAAATATGCTTTTCATTACAATCCTATTAAATTCTTATAGAGGAAAAGACAAGAAAAAAGTGAAAAATGAGAGTGTTAAAGCGTTAATTATAGGTTTATTAAATTGAATTCTCTTTAAATACAATGAATATACTAACCAGTGAAATAAGAAAAACTGTTAAAGCTTCAATGTTAAACAAAATTTATTCTTACACAGTACCTGATTTACTTGACGGATCAGAAATTGAATTTAACATGAATACAACATTTACACCAGTTTTGGGAGTTCTATCATTTTTAATGCTTATCTGAGCTTAACTCATTTCTTTATTCTTACATAAGACAAAGCTTGATAACTTTGAATTAAATTTCTCTAACTTAACTACTTACAGATGATGCTGCGTGAGAATGCTCGAGTTAGAAAGAAGATTCCTCAAGCATTTGAGGACCTGATGGGTCCACATATCAAGCGTGTTGACGACGCCATCGACCCTGGACTGAAAACCCTGTCCTGGACGTCCCTGAATATCAGTGAATACATCGCTAATGTCTACACAAATCTAGAAGAGCTTGAGTTACTGATGGTGCGCGCTAACGAGCTAACAGAGTTCAGAATTGATGCAGTACTGAAGGAGATGGCTTCCACAACCTTGTGTCAGCTGCCTCAAGATGAACCCTGGACGGTGGAGGACTTCCTCGAAAATACAGAGGTCAGTACTCTACTTGATTTATGACTTTTAGCAAAGTAGCTGTAAGTTGGTATAGAAAAAAGTTTCTACTATTTTATGACCTAAGGAACCAACAAATATGTACATATTTTTTAAACTACTTATGCATGTGCACAGTTTTATCTTTGTTTAACTCCCTTCTTGTTAATTATGGAAGGGTAAATAGTTATCTATGTAAGAATTATTGAATTGGAAATAAACTCAGATCTCCACAAAATCTGTGTAGATATATTTTAGAGAATTGAAGATTTTATAACTCAACCTATTTCTCTTTCAGGGCCTGTGTACTAAAGGAGCCAACACCCTGCAGACCAAGAGTCTTGTGGTAGAGGAAGCAGCCAATGAGCTGATAGGAATGTTGTGTAGTATAGAGGAGGAAGTGGAAGAGGAGGGGCAAGAGGAGGAGAAACAAGAAGGTGGGTGGAGCTTACAAGATATTATACAAATTAGGTCATGTGGTATGTTAATTAGGTCATGTAGCATATTTAAATGACCAATTAGTTGATAGGAATGCTTTGTGGTATACAGGAGGAAGTGGAAGACGAGGGACAAGAGGAGGAGAAACAAGAAGGTGGGTGGAGCTTATGTTGTAATATGTAAATAAAGTCATGTGATATGTAAATAAGATCATGTGACATACTTAAAGAGTCAATCCACCTGTTTGGTAACTTGATAATTAGGAAGAAGAAAATAAATAGGTTATTCAACAGGATGATCATAAAGCAAGCTATCATTTTGTTACTTTTCTAGCATAGGAAAGTTGTTTGAGAAAGAATGTTAATCTCAATCCTTTTATCTGTGATAAAATGTTTTGTTTATTTCCAGCTGATGAAGAGAGGGGTGCCACAGGATCACCCACCGGTTCCGGCCGCGCCAGCAGCCGTCGTTCACGACCTGTCTCATCCAAGGCTAACCTTGCTGCCAAGAAGAAGCGAGAGCAGAAGGAGAACATTGAACAAGCTGCGATGGACCTACTGAACCACTTCAACCATCGTAACCTTGAGGCGCTGATCAAGGTCACCAAAAATACACTGGAGGCACTGAGAAAAAGAATTACTTCTAGTTCTATGGTCCATTATATTGGTATGTTTATAAAAAAAAATCTCATATGGTAAAAATGTTTGACAAATATGTATAATACCTCCTTAATTTTTTTTTCACCAAGACCTTCTTAACCAAGTGTAGAGATTTGTTTTAAACTTTCTTTATTCTATGATATTAATATGGCTCACTCTGGTGTTAAGAATGTACAAATTTTTAAAGCAGTCAAAGTTTCCACATGTTTTTGCTGAATTTTCCAGGACGTTGAAATAAGTTTTTAAATTATCAAATAGTGTGAGCATTACCTCATTTGTAGTTTAATTTACTCTACACTTGTAGGTGATTCCTCTGGTTTTGGAGCTGATGCGAAGAAGGACAACCGACCATTCTTCAAGACATTTGCCACTCTGTCTATCCCTAACATAACCATGACTCCAGCACTGGATGAAGTACAACAAGCCATTAATAAGGTAGGGACTTGATTTGATTAGAAATACAGTCAGCACTAAGTCTTGTTGTGTTGAAGTCAGAGGGGCTGTCAAAATATCTCGACATATCCGGAGTTTGACTCATCCGATTTTGTTCAATTACGAATTAATGCCATTTGACCATTTTTGTTGCTAACCAAGTGTGTTCATGATTGAAATATAGTAGGAAAAGGACAGAAATTGCTCGAAACGAGCAATTTCTATCCTTTTCCTACTAAATTTCAATGGCCAAATTTATTTCAAAATTATTTTATTTAACTTTTTGATATCCATTGGTGAGGACGGGGCCAGATTTTCACTTTGACTTAAGCGGAAATTCTACTTATCCGATGTCGACATAAGGAGTGTCCACTGTAATTTGAGAGACTGGCATTTGGGTAAACACTTATGAATGTATCCTCCTCAAAAATCAATTTTAATTCAAGTATTGTTGAATGGTTTTGTACCAATATTTTCATATACCAATATTTTAGAATGAAACATGAAATTACATTAATGCCATGTAGCCTTAAATTGGTGCTTCTTAACAGTTGTCTTGCCTTACTTTACAGACTTGCAGATAAAACCCTAACTTTGCTGTTGCAGTAAAAGAATTTTTATGTATTGGCACTTTGGAAAATTTGTGTAGTAATAAGTAAAACTGTATATTCCCCTAGGCTGCTCAGTTGGTAGTGAGCGTAAGTAAGGGAGTATCACAGTGGAACAAAGACAGAAAGCGAGTAACGAAGGAGCGTCCCCCCTCTGGGGATAGAGAGGGCCATGACAGGAGGGCCAGTGTAGGGAGTGTGGCC
The DNA here is from genome assembly GCA_963680895.1 of Fragum sueziense. Taxonomy (NCBI): domain Eukaryota; kingdom Metazoa; phylum Mollusca; class Bivalvia; order Cardiida; family Cardiidae; genus Fragum; species Fragum sueziense. The sequence goes on along the minus strand of OY804599.1, from coordinate 6,928,768 downwards.
CCGTCAGAGGGCTCCCATGGGGGTCAGAAGAAACCCTCAGAACCTGAACGGGAAGCAACAACTATACAAGATAATGCTACACAAAATAATGCTCCACAAGATAATGGCTCGGTAAAACATTGTTGAAAATGAAGAAATTGCTTGTGAAAAGCAATTTCTTCATTTTTCACAATGTTTTCTAATCCAAAATGCGAAGATTTTCAAAATTTCACCACTTTAAAATTGTCGTCTGCAACATCTTTTCAAATCAAACCGTCCAAAATTTTGTTGTTTGGTAATAATGGGTTAATCAACTCCATATTTTCTTCAGGCTGCTCAGTTGGTAGTGAGCGTAAGTAAGGGAGTCTCACAGTGGAACAAAGACAGAAAGCGAGTAACGAAGGAGCGGCCCCCATCAGGGGATAGAGAGGGCCATGACAGGAGGGCCAGTGTGGGGAGTGTGGCCCCATCAGAGGGCTCCCATGGGGGTCAGAAGAAACCCTCTGAACCTGAACGGGAAGCGACCAACTATACTAGATAATGCTACTCAAAATAATGGCTTGGGAAATCATTGTGGAAAATGAAGAAATTGCTTGTGATAAGCAATTTCTTCATTATCCACAATGCTTTCTATCCAAAAAGTATTGAAATTTCAAAATTTCACCACATCAAAAATGTTGTCTGCAACATCTTTGAATTTAGATCAGCCTTAGATTTTGCCTTCTTGTAATGAGTTATCACATTAAAAATGTCATCTACAGCTTCTTTGAATTTAGACCAGTCCAAAATTTTGTCATTTTGTATAAATGGGTTGATCCACTCCATATTTTCTTCAGGCTGCTCAGTTGGTAGTGAGTGTAAGTAAGGGAGTATCACAGTGGAACAAAGACAGAAAGCGAGTAACGAAGGAGCGTCCCCCCTCTGGGGACAGAGAGGGCCATGACAGGAGGGCTAGTGTAGGGAGTGTGGCCCCGTCAGAGGGCTCCCATGGGGGCCAGTGTAGGGAGTGTGGCCCCGTCAGAGGGCTCCCATGGGGGACAGAAGAAACCCTCGGAACCTGAACGGGAAGCGACAAACTATACAAGATAATGTTACACAAGATTATGCTACACAAGATAATGGCTTCAGAAAAAATTGTGGAAAATGAAGAAATTGCTTGTGTCAAGCAATTTCTTCATTATCCAAAATGTTTTCTACCCAAAAAGTAGTGAAATATCAAAATTTCACCACATCGCAAATGTCGTATGCAACATGTTTGACTTTAGAGCAGTCCAAAATTTTGTTGTTTTGTATTAATGGGTTGATCAACTCCATATTTCTTCAGGCTGCTCAGTTGGTAGTGAGCGTAAGTAAGGGAGTATCACAGTGGAACAAAGACAGAAAGCGAGTAACGAAGGAGCGGCCCCCTTCTGGGGATAGAGAGGGCCATGACAGGAGGGCCAGTGTGGGGAGTGTGGCCCCGTCAGAGGGCTCCCATGGGGGCCAGAAGAAACCCTCAGAACCTGAACGGGAAGCGACGAACTACACGATCACCCTCGCAGCCAAGAATTATTACAAAAATGTGTCAGAAAATAAAGAAGTGGCCAAACTGCTGTCCCTACTCTCTACATCTATCAACTCTACAAAGAAGGTTTGTATTTTCGTAATAATGTATTATTAACCCTTTCCCAAACAACAAAATTTTAGGTCGATCCTTTAAAAAAACTTCCGCAAATGACAAAATTGATGTTATTTAAGAAAGGATTTATTTAAAATATGGCACTGAAAATATTGAGACAAAAGGAGAAACTGCTGGTTATCAGCAGTTTCTTCTTTTGTTTCAATGTATTCCCAAGCCTTTTCTATAGGGGACGTGGCACGATCACGCTCGCAGCCAAGAATTATTACAAGAATGTGTCGGAAAATAAAGAAGTGGCCAAACTGCTCTCTCTACTCTCTACATCTATCAACAAGAAGGTTGGTGAAATACAATCTTACCTTGTCTGTTTATCAAAAATATATAACAATCAGTGGCAGATCCAGAGGGGTTTTAGGGGGGTTCAAACTAACCTCCTTTTGTAGCCTAATTATTTCATTTTTATGCAGAAATTCATTCAAAATTGTGTAATAACAGGAGCATGAACCCCCCTATATGTATATACTAAGCCCCCTCACAGAAATCCTGGATCCGCCACTGAATAATTAAATTTGTGTTTTCAAATTGCTTAATAATTATTCATAAGTCTTTTTTATGACAACAAAGTCAGCATAATAGAAGCATTGTTTGGAACAAAAAAAAGGCTGGTTTTCAGAATTTGCCCTTTAAGATTGGATTACATCAAAGAAAGTTTCTAAATTCCGAATTTGAGTAACTATCTATTTCTTAGACATTTCCCAAATGAAACCTGATTTTGATGACTTACAACAAAAGTTGCTATAAACATAGAGTGAATGTAGAAAATGTTAGACTGCAGCTTACCGTAATTATTCTAATGAACGCTCGGGCCGTTTATTAGAAAAGTGCTGGATACAAAAGTTGGGGGTGGGCGTTTATTAGAGGAATTCTAATTTTGTTAGTCAAAACATGCTAATCAAATGTCAATTCATGGATTCAAAATTAATCAAGTAAAAGTTAACTAACTTTTGTTACAAGGACGGTAAGATAGGATTTTTGGATGAAATTTCTTCATTGAAAACAGATTGGGGGACAGGAAATACTCTCTTTCATTGCTTTTGGAAGTAATCTTTGTTTATGACTGACATGATTTTAATTGGGAATCGGGGGATGGGCGTTTATTAGAATCACCCTATCCCACTTAAATTGTCCTTGAAATATGCAGATTTTCAGCTGAGATTTGGGGGATGGGCGTTTATTAGAATATGGGCGTTTATTAGAATAACTACGGTATATAAAGTCAATGTTTTTAAACCCATCACCAAAAGGTTAAAATTTAAACTTTACCAAATTCAAAGATGTTGCAAACGATTGAAAGTGAATGAAATTTTACATTATTTGTCTTTTTTGGTCAAAAACATTGTGGGGAATGAAGAAATTGCTTGTGACAAGCCATTTCTTCATTTTCCACAATATTTTTCGTGTTTCTTATCTTGTAGGGTTTCAAAAGTGTCTCTATATGGTAATGAGTTAAATAACCCATTACCACACAATGACTCTTTTTGACTCCGTACAGGATAATGGCTTTGGAAAACATTGTGAAAAATGAAGAAATTGCTTTTGACAAGCAATTTCTTCATTTTCCACAATGTTTTCTACCAAGAAAGACCAAAAAATGTTAAATACTGTTCAATGGAAATTGTCGTCTGCAACACCTTTAAGTTTTGACTAGGCTAAAATTGTGTTGTTTGGTAATGGGATAAGCAATCTTCAACAATCATAATTTTATGTATATCAGGAGGTTACAAGTGCTCTAGAGAAGTTTGCTGACTACCACATAATCTGGGAGAATGATCGGGATGAGGAAATGGAGAAATTCATGGCCGACAACCCCAAACTGACCGAGTTTGAGTCCAAAATCAAGTATTACGAGGAGTTGGAAGTGTCCATAAATGGAGAACCTGAATACTACGATGTGGGACCTATTGCTCTGTTCACTGGTTAGTCATTTATCTCAAATAGTAACTTGTTTTCTACAGTAAATAAGCCCTTCTTCATCAATATCTTTTAGTAAGGATAAATGGGATCTGCTTAGAATCTATGTGGAGTTGACTTAAAATGAATATAGAATAGTAAATAATTATCATACATGCCTTGACTAGTTTATTAATTTTGCTATGCTATTCTCCATGATAGAATTAGAAAACAACAGTTAAAATACTGATACATTATCTCCCTTCCAGAAAAGCTTAAGTTTGCCCTGAATGTTGAAACGAAGGCGTGGAGGTTACACTATGGTAAAGCTTGTAACAAGAAATACAGCACTGACACCCCACAGAGTAAAGGCTTTGAAAAACATTGTGGAAAATGAAGAAATTTCTTGTGACAAGCAATTTCTCCACTTCCCACAATGTTTTGTACCCAGAATGACAAAAAGTGTAAAATTTCATTTACTTGAAATTGTCGTCTGCACCATCTTTGAACTTGGATGAGTCTAAAATTTTGCTGTCTGGTAATGGATTATTTAATTTTCAGAGAAGCTCAAGTTTGCCCTGAATGTTGAGACGAAAGCATGGAGGTTACACTATGGTAAAGCTTGTAACAAGAAATACAGTACAGAAATGGAGGAAATCTTCACGTTTATGGAGGATCTGAACAAACGACTGAGTCGACCAATCAAGGATCTCGATGATATACGATTTGTGATGGCCGCGCTGAAAGATATACGGGAGAACGAGATCAGGATTGATATGAATATTACACCCATTGAGGTTTGTATTGTCAATCACATTTTAAAGGTTAAATTTAAAACTGACGTTATGAATAGAGAATACTATAAAGAATGCTTACTGAGACTTCATTATGATACTTATTCCTGACTGAATGTGAATATGCTTGTCTGAAGAAAATCCCTGTAATAAGGACTAATATCTATGGGTAGGAAAGTGTACCAAAGTATGTAAGTTTCATCAGAGAATTCCAGCAAAACAATTGGACACCATCAGTCTTTATCAATAATTGTTAGCAAGATATGTTATGCCCTGGAAAAAGATTCAATTGAGCTTATAAATACCTAACTTTACATAATTCATACATCTATGATTCTACTTTGTGATAAACATCCATTTTGTGTCATATCACTCTAATATGTTGCCCTTTCTCAAATGACGAAAGCTGCTGCAGACCACAAAATAGATGTTGAAAGAGACATGAATTGTGTAAAATTTAGGTAAGAAAATATTGAGGCAAAAGGAGAAAATGCTGATTATCAGGATTTTCTCCTCTTGCATCCATTTTTTTCCCAAGCCTTTTCTGTAAGAGATTTTAAATCCAGGTTTTGTTCAGGAAAGAGTTAAGCTTAATTTAAGTTTAGTAATAGATTTGAATTGTTTGATATTGATGAATATTTTGATTCTTTCAACACAGGAGTCATACACAATGCTGATCAAGCATGAACTGCCGGTGGCAAAGGAGGAGACAGAACGCTGTGATACGCTTCGTTATTCGTGGGAGAAGCTGAATGTCCAGGCAGCCGAGGTACAAACCCACCTCCTGGCCATACAACCAGGCTTCAAGACGGAACTCATCACCGATGTTAAAGTGTTCATTGAGGACTGTGCAGTATTTTACGATGAATACAACACTGTAAGTGATACAATCCATTTGGTTATGAGTTCATATATGTATGTAAGGATAGGAATATTAAGATTACTAGAGCTCTTTAGTAAGATTTTGTACTGTAGAGTCAAAATGTGACTTTATCATTTGGGCATTTTTTAGCGAGCTGGGATTTTAAGTCCGGGAAGCTAATGTCACAGCCCTAGTGTCGGCGTCGTGTTGCGTCGCGTCTTTACTTGAAAAAAACTTTAACCTGGTCTATATCTCGGGCACTATTTGAGATACAGCCTTGATATTTCACACATGGATACTTCCTGGTAAGACCTTTCATTAGAGACCATGACTTTTGATCTAGTGTCCTTGACCTTGGAGTTTGACCTACTTTTCAAAAACTTTAACCTGGCCTATATCTCGGCCATTTTTACAGATAGAGCCTTGATATTTCACCCATGGATATTTCTAAGCAAGACCTTTCATTTGGGATCATGACCTTTGACCTAGTGACCTTGACCTTGGAGTTTGACCTACTTTTAAAAACTTAAACTTTGCCTATATCTCATGCACTGTTATAGATAGAACCTTGATATTTCACATATGGATACTTCATGCCATGACCTTGACCTTGAGACCATGATGTTTGACCCAATGACCATGACCTTTGACCTTTGAATTTTTTTTGTGACAAGCTCTTGTATAGGCGAGTTACGTTGTCTGCGGACAACTCTTGTTAATTAGGTCATAACTTTAATTTTGAAATTTTATTTTTTTCTGCAATATTCCATACTCATAAAAACATTGACATGAAATCAACAATTTACATTCATGTTGTTGTGATAACCTCCTTTTTCTGATGACAATAAAAAAAGTTGAAAGCTATATCTCGATTTTTACTTTAATGATGTAATTAATTATTAACCCATTACCACACAGTGACTCTTTTTGACTCCCCAAGAGATAAAGGCTTTGGAAAACATAGTGGAAAATGAAGAAACGTGACAAGCAATTTCTTCTTTTCCCACAATATTTTCCATACAAAATGATAAAAAATGTACTTTTTCATTCGTTTTTAGTTGTCGTCTGCAACATCTTTGAATTTAGACAAGTCAAAATTTTGTCGTTTGGTAATGGGTTAATGTTTGTGAAAGTAGCAACACAAATTCTTGTTATTTGTTATTTACAGAAAGGCCCGATGGTTCCCGGTGTTCCTCCTAGAGAGGCTTCAGATCGTCTCGTTATCAACCAGAACACGTTCGACATTCTCTACAAGAAATATCTCACTTACACCGGCGGAGAGGAACTGTTCGGGCTGCCCGTCACGGGGCAGCGAAGGGGCTAATGATGTAATTAATTATTAATGTTTGTGAAAGTAGCAACACAAATTCCTGTTATTTGTTATTTACAGAAAGGCCCGATGGTCCCCGGTGTTCCACCTAGGGAGGCTTCAGATCGTCTTGTTATCAACCAGAACACGTTTGACATTCTCTACAAGAAATATCTCACATATACTGGCGGAGAGGAACTGTTCGGGCTGCCCGTCACGGAATATCCGGAGCTTCTGAAGATTAAGAAAGAGTTGAATCTTCTCCAGAAGCTATATGGACTGTACAATGCTGTCATTGATACTGTACATGGTTATTATGATATTCTGTGGAGTGATATTAACATTGAGAAAATCAACAATGAACTCATTGAGTTCCAAAACAAGTAAGTAATGGTGGGCCTTGGCCTTTTGTAATTGTATGGTGGAAAATTTGTCAATCCTTGTAATGCTGTTTATGATAATTCTATCTTTTGCATGCAGTGTTGATCAAGATCAGCCTGCACAAATGTGCAGTCTCATCTTGTTCTACACTTCAAGCTTATTCTGACATGGATATGGCAAGGAATAAGTCACACACTAAATATCCAGAGGTTCTGAAGATTAAGAAAGAGTTGAACCTTCTACAGAAGCTATATGGACTGTACAATGCTGTTATTGATACTGTACATGGTTACTATGATATTCTGTGGAGTGATATTAACATTGAGAAAATCAACAATGAACTCATTGAATTCCAAAACAAGTAAGTAAGGCTGGGCTTTGGGCTTTTGTAATTAATACAATAAAAATAAGTCAATATATGTGTATGATAATTCTATCTTTTGCATGCAGTGTTGATCAAGATCAGCCTGCACAAATGTGCAGTCTGATCTTGTTCTTCACTTCCTGCTTATTCTGAAATGGATATGGCAAGGAATAAGACAAAAACTGAGTAACTGGAACTTCTGAAGATTAAAGAAAGAGTTGAATCTTCTCCAGAAGCTATTTGGGCTGTACAATGCTGTAATTGATACTGTACATGGATACTATGATATTCTGTGGAGTGATATTAACATTGAGAAAATCAACAATGAACTTATTGAGTTCCAAAACAAGTAAGTAATGCTGGCCTTTGATATAATGTGAGAAAATATTGTTAAATGACCATGATAAGGATTAAGTAAAGCAGAATTTTACTGAACGCCTTTTTTAAGTATTTTCTTCTTTCATTGCTTTTCAAAGCAGTCTTTTACAGAAACATCAAAATCAAGGCCTAATCTGCTATATATCAAGAAAAGTCTTATATGAAACATATTACAATTCTTCTGTTTACTACAGATGTCGTAAACTGCCTCGCGCCCTGAAGGACTGGCCGGCGTTTGAGGATTTGAAGAAGACAATTGACGACTTCAACGAGATGGTTCCCCTTTTGGAGTTGATGACCAACAAGGCCATGAAGCCTCGACACTGGAACCGCATGGCTGAGGTCACAGGTCATGTGTTTGATATCGAAAGTGACAACTTTACACTCAGAAACATCCTTGAGGCACCACTGCTTGAGTTTAAAGAGGATATTGAGGTAACAATCAAGTCGCCTGTTAACTCCTTCCCAAAGGACAAAATTTTAATCCTATTTGAAAGCTGCTGTAGACTGCAAGATTTGTGTTGATAAAGATAGAATTTGTGTCTATAGTAACACAGAAAATATTGAGACAAAAGAAGAAAATGCTGATCATCAGCATTTTCTTCTTTTGTCTCAATGTTTTCCTAAGCTATTTCTATTAGAGACTTCAAAACCAGATATTCACAGGTCATGTGTTTGATATCAAGATTGACAACTTTACACTCAGAAATATCCTTGAGGCACCTCTACTAGAGTTTAAAGAAGACATTGAGGTAAGGATATCTTAAGGGGGAATGCTCCAGTTTCCTAATTTTTTTCCCAATAATAGAATTTATTTATATTTTGTATGTTGAAATTACATGTTATTACCAATTGGAAAATAAAATAAAAATGGATGGTCAGCGATCTTGTTTGAATTTTATAGGCATTCGTGTCACATATCCCTACAGAGAAAAAATGCACAAATTCTTGCACCTATCCAAGGTCACTAAAATGCTAATAAAATGCAGTATATTCATCGTTTAGTCCAGAAAACGGATTTAAAGTAACGTCTTACATTTTATAAGAGCAGAAAATACAAAATATGTGCAATTGTGAACGCGTAAATGTATAAAACAGCATGCTCACGTGTTCGGTTAGATCAACAAGCGTGTGTTTTGTGTCAAAATTTGCATATTTTTGGAAATATTTCAAGTTCTACATAATAGAATTTAATAAAACTCCCTCATTGTATTAAGCAACATGTCCTGATAATAATTCAAAAAGAAAATGTATAGGTCAGCGCACTTATTAGTAAATTACAGCAATTTTATCAGCTACACATGAATAAAATGACGCAAAACAGTGGTAACTGCATACACACTTACAACTGTCTTGCTCTAAATAATCGATTTCCATCTTGAGGAAATCAGTTTCGCATAATAAATACACTTTTACTGTCGAAAATGGTAAATTGTAATGATGTGTTATATTATTGAAAATATGGTAGCGATACATATTGGTACGAAACATTTAATTTACTACAGTAATGACCGAGTGTTCCGAAAAACTGGAGCATTCCCCCTTAAAATGCCATAAGGTCCATTTTCCAGATCTTATATCATAATTCCAAATTTTAGATAGAATCCAACCTGATTGGATTGCCATTTAGTGTTATTGGAAATTAACAATAAAGTGATATTGCACATTTATTTTTCAAGAGAATCATATTGAAAATCATATTTCTTGTAGAAAGACTGAACACTATGAATTTTTGTCAATGGTATAAAGTCTTCGCTATAATGATAATGCTTATATCTTCATAGCCTTGCTTGTAAGTTGCCATTAGCTGGAAAGCTCAAGTCAGTAATGTGGAAGACAATCATTCCAGATCAGTTTGGATGTCCTGCATGCTCAGATGTACATGGCTAGGTACACCTGCATCTGCATTATTATTAAAAAATGTTAAATTATGCTCTTAAACTCTGCTTAATAGATCTTAAATTTGCTACTTGTACACATTAATAAAACTGATCTCGTTTGTTTGCCCACACACAAAAGGAATTCTGGAGTTATGAGCTTCTTCAATATATAGTAGCGAGACATCATAGATATGTAACAATGATGTCTGCGTCAAGATTAAGAGTGGATGTTGTGGTAACTTTGAATTCTCACTTATATACATGTATATCAAATAGCACAAATTTTTCCTTCCAAAACCTTGTAACTAGAGCTTGTTTAAAGCTGTAGTTACAAGGTTTTGGAAGAAAAATCATGATATAGAGGATAATCGTTTGTTTCAGTGTAAGATTGATTTATATTTTGTTGAGTGAACAACAAAAGCTTTATTTTCACGAGTGGCGAAGCCACGAGTGAAAATGTAGCTTTCGTTGTTCACGAAATGAAATATCGATCTTACTCGAAAAACAAACGATTATTCTATTTCTTTAATGCAAAAATTAGACAAAAAGCAAAAAAAATTAGGACAGATTTTCTTAAAGCGTGTCATTTTGCACGTGACTGCTATGCAAAGCTTATGATGACGTCATTTATTTGGCCCGGCTTATATAACGTCAGATAGGGTGAAATGAACGAAAGCGGGGCACAAGTTTTTGATAATTTCACTGGATAGGCGGTGAGTTTATCAAAATGATAATCTACCGTTATTTCCCGATAATCCACCGAAAAGCATTAAAGAAAATATTATAACAAGCACAAAACAGGAAATAATATAAAAAAATATCAAGAAGGAGTGAAAATGCTTGAACAATCATTTTCTTATTCTATTACAATTTTTAGAATGAAGTAACACAAAATTCAATTAAACAACAATTGTACATCATTACCCCATGACTCATTCAATCTTTTTGAGTTCTAAATTTCGCATCACTTTTCAGAAACTCATGAAAGCATGTACTTCATTTCATCACTCATAGCACTAATATACCTGTACTGGAAATCATCATGTATCTTTCACAATGAATTATAGACAACTTTTTCTCTTTTCGTTCTTTTGATAAACTATTATTCTTTATGATATTAAAAGACTAAAGGACTCTAGGATACTTTCACATCACAATTTGTAGTGCCTTAGAAGTCAATTATTGGGTCCAAGGTTCAATTCCTGATATTGGCAAATATTCTTAAAATCAACATTTGTTTTTCACCAGTTGTTGGATAACCATAAACCGAAGTGGGATGATCTGATGACTTTAGAAATAATATTGTGTTGGTAAGAGAAATACCGGGAATCAATGATTAGGTGCTGCAGCTTCTGGGATATGACTGAGTATGAGACATTAAACTTACTGGATGATTCAATCAAGGACATCCAAAGAAGATGGTGAATTCCGCATTAGATACAACTTTGAAGAAGTAAATAACGAACGAAATTTTCTATTGATAAAACAATGATTTGTCTCATGTATAGCATACATTGTCTATATCTTGCTATTCGAATCTCATAATGTCTTTTAACATTGAAACATAAAACAAAACTTTAATTTGTTTTCGTCACATATTTCAGGATATCTGTATCTCCGCAGTCAAGGAGAAGGACATTGAGGCCAAGTTGAAGGGCGTGATCGCTGACTGGAACAATCAAGAGTTTACATTCGCAAACTTTAAGAATCGCGGAGAACTCCTGCTCCGTGGAGACACCACCAGCGAGATTGTCTCACTTATGGAAGATTCACTCATGGTTCTGAGCTCTCTAATGAGCAATAGGTAAGACAATTTTACTGACTCCAGACACTCATTGACTGGTATACCACTGATAGTATGCCTTTGAAAAGGGAATTTAGTAAAAAAAATGAGCATGTTGATTGCTAGTATTTTCTCTGTAATTTCTACCCTTGAAAATAAAATCCAAATATGTTAATTTATATGATTTATTGACTGTAGACCTTATTAGCTTGAAGTATGTAATCTTTTGTATTGGATAAGTTTGAATGTCATAGAAATCTCTCTCATTTGACTTGAAAAATGGATGGTTAAAAGAATGAATGAAAGAAAAGATACAGAACAACAGATACGTAGGGATGAAACCATTTTAGATTTGTAATTTTAATTCCAAAACCTATGTTGTAGGTACTCATTTGAAATGTCTCAATGAGACGATTCTAATGAGTGACCCACAACATAGTGTTTGATGAACAATAAATGAAATATTGCAATTCGAAAAGCCTTCACCCCCTCTTATCTGCAGCTCTGAAGATAATTATTTCCCTTTACAGGTACAACACCCCATTCAAGAAGCAGATCCAGCTTTGGGTACAGAACTTGACCAACTCGTCAGAGATTATAGAAAACTGGATGGTTGTACAAAATCTCTGGGTCTATCTAGAGGCTGTGTTTGTTGGAGGTGACATTGCTAAACAGCTACCAAAGGTGAGCCTTTATTACAATATTTGACTCATCAGAGATTATAGAAAACTGGATGGTTGTACAGAATCTCTGGGTCTATCTAGAGGCCGTGTTTGTGGGAGGTGACATTGCTAAACAGCTACCAAAGGTGAGCCTTTATCACAATATTTTGACTCGTCAGAGATTATAGAAAACTGGATGGTTGTACAGAATCTCTGGGTCTATCTAGAGGCCGTGTTTGTGGGAGGTGATATTGCTAAACAGCTACCAAAGGTGAGCCTTTATCACAATATTTTGACTCGTCAGAGATTATAGAAAACTGGATGGTTGTACAAAATCTCTGGGTCTATCTAGAGGCTGTGTTTGTTGGAGGTGACATTGCTAAACAGCTACCAAAGGTGAGCCTTTATTACAATATTTTGACTCGTCAGAGATTATAGAAAACTGGATGGTTGTACAGAATCTCTGGGTCTATCTAGAGGCCGTGTTTGTGGGAGGTGACATTGCTAAACAGCTACCAAAGGTGAGCCTTTATCACAATATTTTGACTCGTCAGAGATTATAGAAAACTGGATGGTTGTACAGAATCTCTGGGTGTATCTAGAGGCCGTGTTTGTTGGAGGTGACATTGCTAAACAGCTACCAAAGGTGAGCCTTTATCACAATATTTTTACTCGTCAGAGATTATAGAGAACTGGATGGTTGTACAGAATCTCTGGGTCTATCTAGAGGCTGTGTTTGTAGGAGGTGACATTGCTAAACAGTTACCAAAGGTGAGCCTTTATCACAATATTTTGACTCATCAGAGATTATAGAGAACTGGATGGTTGTACAGAATCTCTGGGTCTATCTAGAGGCTGTGTTTGTGGGAAGTGACATTGCTAAACAGTTACCAAAGGTGAGCCTTTATCACAATATTTTGACTCATCAGAGATTATAGAAAACTGGATGGTTGTACAGAATCTCTGGGTGTATCTAGAGGCTGTGTTTGTTGGAGGTGACATTGCTAAACAGCTGCCAAAGGTGAGCCTTTATCACAATATTTTGACTCATCAGAGATTATAGAAAACTGGATGGTTGTACAGAATCTCTGGGTGTATCTAGAGGCTGTGTTTGTTGGAGGTGACATTGCTAAACAGTTACCAAAGGTGAGCCTTTATCACAATATTTTGACTCATCAGAGATTATAGAAAACTGGATGGTTGTACAGAATCTCTGGGTCTATCTAGAGGCTGTGTTTGTAGGAGGTGATATTGCTAAACAGTTACCAAAGGTGAGCCTTTATCACAATATTTTGACTCATCAGAGATTATAGAAAACTGGATGGTCGTACAGAATCTCTGGGTCTATCTAGAGGCTGTGTTTGTGGGAGGTGACATTGCTAAACAGTTACCAAAGGTGAGCCTTTATCACAATATTTTGACTCATCAGAGATTATAGAAAACTGGATGGTTGTACAGAATCTCTGGGTGTATCTAGAGGCTGTGTTTGTTGGAGGTGACATTGCTAAACAGTTACCAAAGGTGAGCCTTTATCACAATATTTTGACTCATCAGAGATTATAGAAAACTGGATGGTCGTACAGAATCTCTGGGTCTATCTAGAGGCTGTGTTTGTGGGAGGTGACATTGCTAAACAGTTACCAAAGGTGAGCCTTTATCACAATATTTTGACTCGTCAGAGATTATAGAAAACTGGATGGTTGTACAGAATCTCTGGGTGTATCTAGAGGCCGTGTTTGTTGGAGGTGACATTGCTAAACAGTTACCAAAGGTGAGCCTTTATCACAATATTTTGACTCATCAGAGATTATAGAAAACTGGATGGTCGTACAGAATCTCTGGGTCTATCTAGAGGCTGTGTTTGTGGGAGGTGACATTGCTAAACAGTTACCAAAGGTGAGCCTTTATCACAATATTTTGACTCGTCAGAGATTATAGAAAACTGGATGGTTGTACAGAATCTCTGGGTCTATCTAGAGGCTGTGTTTGTAGGAGGTGACATTGCTAAACAGCTACCAAAGGTGAGCCTTTATCACAATATTTTGACTCATCAGAGATTATAGAGAACTGGATGGTTGTACAGAATCTCTGGGTGTATCTAGAGGCCGTGTTTGTTGGAGGTGACATTGCTAAACAGTTACCAAAGGTGAGCCTTTATCACAATATTTTGACTCATCAGAGATTATAGAAAACTGGATGGTTGTACAGAATCTCTGGGTCTATCTAGAGGCTGTGTTTGTTGGAGGTGACATTGCTAAACAGTTACCAAAGGTGAGCCTTTATCACAATATTTTGACTCATCAGAGATTATAGAGAACTGGATGGTTGTACAGAATCTCTGGGTCTATCTAGAGGCTGTGTTTGTTGGAGGTGACATTGCTAAACAGTTACCAAAGGTGAGCCTTTATCACAATATTTTTACTCGTCAGAGATTATAGAAAACTGGATGGTTGTACAGAATCTCTGGGTCTATCTAGAGGCTGTGTTTGTAGGAGGTGACATTGCTAAACAGTTACCAAAGGTGAGCCTTTATCACAATATTTTGACTCATCAGAGATTATAGAGAACTGGATGGTTGTACAGAATCTCTGGGTCTATCTAGAGGCTGTGTTTGTTGGAGGTGACATTGCTAAACAGCTACCAAAGGTGAGCCTTTATCACAATATTTTGACTCATCAGAGATTATAGAAAACTGGATGGTTGTACAGAATCTCTGGGTCTATCTAGAGGCCGTGTTTGTGGGAGGTGACATTGCTAAACAACTACCAAAGGTGAGCCTTTATCACAATATTTTGACTCGTCAGAGATTATAGAGAACTGGATGGTTGTACAGAATCTCTGGGTCTATCTAGAGGCTGTGTTTGTGGGAGGTGACATTGCTAAACAACTACCAAAGGTGAGCCTTTATCACAATATTTTGACTCGTCAGAGATTATAGAAAACTGGATGGTTGTACAGAATCTCTGGGTCTATCTAGAGGCTGTGTTTGTTGGAGGTGACATTGCTAAACAGTTACCAAAGGTGAGCCTTTATCACAATATTTTGACTCATCAGAGATTATAGAAAACTGGATGGTTGTACAGAATCTCTGGGTCTATCTAGAGGCTGTGTTTGTGGGAGGTGACATTGCTAAACAGCTACCAAAGGTGAGCCTTTATCACAATATTTTGACTCGTCAGAGATTATAGAGAACTGGATGGTTGTACAGAATCTCTGGGTCTATCTAGAGGCTGTGTTTGTAGGAGGTGACATTGCTAAACAACTACCAAAGGTAGGTCTGGATTGCGTTAGATAAAAGTTGTGAAAGATACCAGACATCATTATAACAATAGATCTATTTGTTTGAAAATGTATAATCCGCTTTGACAATTGTTTAGATTGAGAGTCTTATGATAATGTTAATACTTTGCCATCCCCAAAATCTTTTTGTAGAAATTGTTCACATTAACACAAGGTTTATTATGTACTGTGAATGAATGTTCACCTAAATTTACTGCAAAAAGGTTTACAAGTGAATTTACTCTTTCATATGATTATGTTGTTAGTCAATGCTTGTGGACAAAATATGAAAACAGCTGCCCGTTTAAGGTAACATGTAATGATAACATGATAACCAATTCTGTATTTCAGGAAGCCAAGCGTTTCAGTAACATTGACAAGTCCTGGATGAAGATAATGACCCGAGCCCATGAAACTCCAAACGTCGTACAATGTTGTGTCGGAGATGACATGTTGATGCAGCTACTGCCTCATTTACTAGAACAGCTAGAGTTGTGTCAGAAATCTCTTACTGGGTAGGTCTATTTATAGTATTATCAAGGTCAAATGTCAAGGTCATTTATCACTAAAGGTTGTCCAATGTTGTGTGGGTGATGATATGTTGATGCAGCTACTGCTTCATTTACTAGAACAACTAGAGTTGTGTCAGAAATCTCTTACTGGGTAGGTCTATTTATATAAAGATGTCAAATGTCAAGGTCATTTATCATGGTAAGGACCTGTAAACACTTTATAAAATAATGTTGCTTGATCAGGTCTTTTTTTGGACACCAATGTCAAGGTCATTTGCATGTTTCCATATCCAGTAATACATCTTTTGGTGAAATAAAATGTCAAAACATTAGCTTGCAGAACTTTGTGTTTATCGTCATATTTATCAATGTTATCAAAATGCTCCATTCAGATACCTGGAGAAGAAGCGTCTCCTGTTCCCGCGGTTTTTCTTCGTGTCTGACCCTGCGTTACTGGAGATCCTGGGTCAAGCCAGCGACCCTCACACGATACAGGCCCATCTTCTGTCCGTGTTTGATAACATCAAGACGGTCAAGTTTCACGAGAAGTTCTACGATGTCATCCTGTCTGTACACTCATCCGAGGGAGAAACGGTGGAGGTGAGATATCATTTATTCAGTTTTGAGACTCATCCATATTGACTGCAAGATGTGTTGTCAAATCAGTCAAAAACTGCATGTATTGTTTAAACCAATGAATCATATCTCATTAAGGAATAGTAGATCATGTATTTGAAGAATTTTCTATATCTAGATGTAAAAGAAAGTATCACAAGTCAATTTTTGACTACTAGTATAATTTTGACTATGCTGTTCTTATATTTTTGGTTAACATCAGCTAAAATCAAGACTGTTCCTTGTTTTCATACCCCCTGCAAACAAATAGTGGGGAATACAGGAATAACCCTGTCTATCTGTCTGTCCATCTATCTGCATCTCTAGTGAACACAGCTTATCTCAAAAGACTTGGCAGATACTGATAAGAATTTACATAAATGATCAATATGACATGGATATTGGCATGAAGACTTGGATCTTGTTGCTCAAACAAAGTGCTATTAGTGGTATCAGCCCACTATGTTTCAATTTAAGTTTTGTCTGTCTCAAGAAGTATTGACATTGTTTTCATTAAATCGCAGCTCTTGTTACTTTCATAATAATGTTACCTGTCAATTACAGTTAGAGAAACAAGTAAAGGCTGAAGGCAATGTGGAAGTCTGGTTAATGTCACTCATGATGATGGCACAGAAGTCTCTACACGGAGTTATCAGGACCGCGGCCATGGCTATACAAGATCAGAGCTTCCAGCTGCTAGAGTTCTTGGGCATGTTCCCTGCACAGGTATGTTAATTTCAATTTTGCATTGAAAAATGATTTACTGCTAGACATGTCTGCTGTCTGGGAGGCAGTGTTTTGTAACCGTAAGGGGACACACTGCTTAACTCTGAAATGTGCCTGAAAATTGATGCACATGGCATTAACCTACAAGACTAGTTAAACTCTCTGTTTTTCTAAAAGGCAGTACATGTAACATACCCTTTACTTTAGAGTGATTGATTTAAAATGCTATTTGGTAATCCACATGAATCAGGAATGCAAGTTACTTTTGTAATTTGTTTATAACATTTTTATATCAATTATATAACTAATTTTACAAAGTGAGTAAAGTAGATAAACAAATGATCTTTGTTGTTCCTCGCAGGTTGGCATTCTGGGTATACAGATGATCTGGACCCGTGACGCGACAGAGGCTCTGACTAACGCCAAGTACGATCGTAAAGTGATGCAGCAGACGAACCAGGCGTTCCTGGAGCTGCTCAATATGTTGATTGATCAAACAACACGAGACCTGGGAGGTGTGGAGAGAACCAAGTTTGAAACCCTCATCACCATACATGTACATCAGAGAGATATCTTTGATGACTTGGTAAGGGAATAGCTGATACCATTTAGTAATTAATATTAGACAAGTTTAAAAATACTGGTTAAAATTAATCAATTTCTATAACAGAGCTCGTGATCGAATTATGACAGAGAAAGATCATATGATTATTATTGGTTGGACACAATTAAAAAAATAATAAGTACTGGCTACTAGACTTGCCCTTTACTAAGTGTTTATGATTCCAATCCATATGGTTGTATTACAGTTTCCACTGATTGTGAACAAGCTGTGAGAGAACATTATGGATATTGACCAGAATGGGCATAGGTGTATCTGCATCCAAGTTGCTCCCTAATTGTATAATGTCCTGGGTCGCAGACACTTACAAAAGTTTTGAACTGACCTTACAAATTTTATTGCATTGTTCTCTTGAATCATCTGAATTAAACAAATTTTGTTGTACTTCTAATTCAGTGTCGCATGCATGTGAAGTCCCCTGCAGACTTTGAATGGAACAAACAGTCGCGATTCTACTTCATTGAGGATCAAGACAAATGTCTAATCTCGATCACTGATGTAGACTTTATATACCAGAATGAGTTCCTGGGTTGTACAGAACGATTGGTCATCACACCTCTAACTGACAGGTTAGTCTAGTATTTTTAATTGACAATTTAAAACAATACATTTATTATTCCAGTCCACACTATATTGGATAAACTGAATATTTTTCTCTCTATCTTCACATGTACTCAATCTTTTTGGTTGAAACTTGGCATATGTAAATGTGACCATAATGCATGGTTGTTATTATTTTCAGTCCTGACAAACACTCAGCTGGAATTATTCTGTTGCTATTTCTTTTAAACCTGGCACATATTGGAAGTAATATTATTATAATTCATGTATATTTAAATATTACAGATGTTACATCTTTCTAGCAAAAGCCCTGGGTATATCTATGGCAGGACATGGGACGTTGTCTCTATATAACTTATCTATGTTTATCTTTGTTTATATATTATAGATGTTACATCACCCTGGCACAAGCCCTGGGTATGTCTATGGGAGGAGCCCCGGCTGGGCCCACAGGGACTGGTAAAACAGAGACCATGAAGGATATGGGATGTTGTCTCTATATAACATATCTATGTTTATATATTGTAGATGTTACACTACCCCTGCACATGCCCTTGGTATGTCTATGGAACGATGTCTCTATATAACATATCTATGTTTATATATTATAGATGTTACATCACCCTTGCACAAGCCCTGGGTATGTCTATGGAACAATATCTCTATATAACATATCTATGTTTATACATTATAGATGTTACACTACCCTTGCACATGCCCTTGGTATGTCTATGGAACGATGTCTCTATATAACATATTTATGGTTATATATTATAGATGTTACATCACTCTGGCACAAGCCCTCGGTATGTCTATGGGAGGAGCCCCTGCGGGGCCTGCGGGCACTGGTAAAACAGAGACTACCAAGGACATGGGACGTTGCCTCGGGAAGTATGTAGTCGTCTTCAACTGCTCGGATCAGATGGACTTCAGAGGTCTGGGACGTATCTACAAAGGTAATACATTTAATGTATCATCTTGACGATAAAAACTAATAATAAAAAGCAATTTTGTAGGGAATAATACAGAATGTTTTAATATATGAATATGTACTACTCTTTACAATCAACAATATTTAATAACTGTACAATTTCAAAGAAGACACTAATTTAATCACTGGTTTTGTCAACAAGTAATCATGCAAAAAGTTTCATTTTGAATAAAAACTTGCACTGTGTTGTCCTTTACTCCATAGATTACTGACATTGTCCTACAGATCAAGAAGGAGCATAAATAAGCATTTGTGAATCGTTGTGCTATAAGGGACCTTATGGGAAATGTGAAAAGTATCGACCCTAGTCAGTCTGCGCAATCCGCGCAGACAGACTAGGGCCGATACTTTTCACTGTAATGTAATTTTATGAATCTGGAATGTTTTCCCTTTCTTACTAAAAATATGTCCATTTTTCACATGCGATAACTGGTTAATCTTTACGGAGTCTGATCAGTCTGTCATAATTTGGATAATTAGACTTCTGACAAGGTCCCCCTGCGAAAAAGTTCATGAAATTATGATGAACGTTCATGAAATGCAAAATTTGCCTTTCATGAATTTCAAGAAGTTCTTGAACTTTTGTTCTTGAACTTCCAAAGTCAGCCAAGTTCATGAAACAGCAAGTTCATGAACCACTGAAGTTCACCAACAAAAGTTCAAGAACTTCTGAAGTTCATGAACTTCTGAAGTTCAAGAACTTCTTGCAAGTTCATTAAAGGCAAATTTTGCATTTCATGAACTTTCATCATAATTTCATGAACTAAGTTATTTACTACACAATATGTGGGTGGGGAATTGTAAAACTGAACGTTCAAATTTGTTAAATTTAGTCAAAAGAACACTCACCAATGTTGCTTTACTTGGTTTAACTGTTCAGTGAGCTTCTTTATCTCCTGATTATTCTTAAATATGAATGTAAATTATGACAATAAACATTTTTTTTGAAAAAAAAGTCAGACAAGCAAATTCCCTCCAATTCTCTGATAAACAGGAAGTGATGTCATGTAATAGACTGGAAACTTGAATAAAATTAGACTGGGATGTCTGATTTCACCCAGTTAATTCTGTAGCTTGTGAACTATATGAAAAACAGATGTACCATTTCACACATGGATATATTATGCTAAGACTTTTCATTTAAGACCATGACCTTTGACCTTGTGACCTTGACTTTGAAGTTTAACCTAAATGTACTTTATAGATAAGTTCATGAACTAGTTCATGAAATAGTTCATGAACATTCACAGTAGTTCTAGAACTTTTTAAGCTTTTCATTAATTCGATAGAAGAAATTCATTACAAAGCCAATTTATAATTCTGTTTAGGTTCAGAGATTCCTTGTCACAAACACTGGTTAATAGACACTGGATGATCACAAAAGTAGCTAGCAGAAGGTTAGCTAGAAATAGACCTTAGTCAGTCATTTAGCAATTATTTAGATAATTTAGTCAGCAGCTAAACTGTTCTTTCTACAGCTTAATGATTTCTCCATCCATTTTCAAAATCATTGAAATTTAAATATATGCAAAACTGCTTTGTCAGGGTTGAAACAGCCTGGCTATAATAGTTTGTGAATTGGTACTTTTTATAATTATTGATTTTAGTAGCCAACATATGTTATCTATCGATGAAATGGTTGACTACTTCAGGAACTTTGGAATTAAAATGCGGACATATTTTGTTTCTTTAAATGGAGGTTCATGAACTAAACATAATAAGTCAACAACTTTCAAAATGTTTGTAAAAAGTTCATGAACTATGAATTTAGGAAATTGAAAGTTCATGAATGTGTTTATTTGTTCATGAAGTTCATAAAATGTTCAACAAAGTTCATCAACTTCGTAAAAAGTTCACCAACTTTGAATTAATGAAACTGGATGTTCATGAATTTTTAATGCTAGTTCATGCAATTTCATGAATTTCATTAAAAGTTCATCAAAGTTCATGAACTTCGTGAACTTTTTTCGCAGGGGTCCTTCTTAGCATGACGGGTCACATTTATGTTCACTCAAATATGACATTTGATTGTGTATTCAGGTTTGGCCCAGTCTGGCTCCTGGGGATGTTTTGATGAGTTTAACCGTATTGAACTCCCTGTGTTGTCCGTAGCCGCTCAGCAGATTGCCATCGTGTTACAGGCCAAGAAGGAACGTAAGAAGGCGTTCGTGTTCACTGACGGTGATAATGTGTCGCTCAACATGGAGTTCGGTATCTTCCTTACCATGGTAAATATATACATGCTCTAGTTAATTATAACTCCATAGATCCTGTAGCTGTTGCTAATTTACTTCTTAATTGTCTGCATTTCCTAGAAAAATGGCTTATTATATTAAATTAAAATAGTTTTGCACTCTGTAAATTAAAAATAAACTGCCTTTCAGTCTTTGCAAGTTCCTATTATTTCAGACTGGTCTTCGGATTTTCATGCAATACGGCAAAAGTAATAACCATAGTAATGCTGTGTTTATTACAAAGTACGACAAACATAAATACTAGGTCTTGTTGATCTTTCAGCTATATGGTCAAAAATCATGCATGTAGATCTTGCAAGCAAACAGAACTAAGCCCATGTGTTACCTTATATTTCTCTCTTTTGTTATACCCCCCACCTACGAAGTAGAGGGGGGTATATTGGTTTCACCATGTCTGTCTGTCTGTCCGTCCGTCCGTCCGTCCGTCCGTCCATCCGTCCGTCCGTCCGTCCGTAGACTTTTTCGTTTCCGTGCTCTAACTCATGAACCGGTTGACGTAGGATCATGAAACTTTACACAGTTGTTGCCCATGACCCAAGGAGGTGCCCTATTGTTTTTGGGTCATGAAGGTCAAAGGTCAAGGTCACAATCGGACTTTGTTTAAAATCCGTTTCCGTGCTCTAACTCATGAACCGGTTGACCTAGGATCATGAAACTTTACACAGTTGTTGCCCATGACCCAAGGAGGTGCCCTATTGTTTTTGGGTCATGAAGGTCAAAGGTCAAGGTCACAATCGGACTTTGTTTAAAATCCGTTTTCATGCTCTAACCCATGAACCGGTTGACCTAGGATCATGAAACTTTACACAGTTGTTGCCCATGACCCAAGGAGGTGCCCTATTGTTTTTGGGTCACGAAGGTCAAAGGTCAAGGTCACAATCGGACTTTGTTTAAAATCTGTTTCCGTGCTCTAAGTCATGAACCGGTTGACCTAGGATCATGAAACTTTACACAGCAGTTGCCCATGACCCAAGGAGGTGCCCTATTGTTTTTGTGTCACGAAGGTCAAAGGTCAAGGTCACAATCGGACTTTGTTTAAAATCCGTTTCCGTGCTCTAAGTCATGAACCTGTTGACCTAGGATCATGAAACTTGACACAGTTGTTGCCCATGACCCAAGGAGGTGCCCTATTGTTTTTGGGTCACAAAGGTCAAAGGTCAAGGTCACAATCGGACTTTGTTTAAAATCCGTTTCCGTGCTTTAAGTCATGAACCGGTTGACCTAGGATCATGAAACTTTACTCAGTTGTTGCCCATGACCCAAGGAGGTGCCCTATCGTTTTTGGGTCACGAAGGTCAAAGGTCAAGGTCACAATCGGACTTTGTTTAAAATCCGTTTCCGTGCTCTAAGTCATGAACCGGTTGACCTAGGATCATGAAACTTTACACAGTTGTTGCCCATGACCCAAGGAGGTGCCCTATTGTTTTGGGGTCACAAAGGTCAAAGGTCAAGGTCAGAATTGGACTTTGTTTAAAATCCGTTTCCATGCTCCAACTAAAGAACCTTTTGACCCATAGCACTTTTTTCAGTGACAAGGCGCTAGTGGGGGGTATTTGTCCGCTTTGCGACAGTTCTAGTTTGAATCTGTTATTTTTTAAGTCGACTTACCAATTCCTTTCATTCTTGAGCAAGTAATGGAAAGATTTCTTCATAAGTTTTTTATTTGCATGTTCAGAATATGATTGTAGACTAGACTTGCATGGCATGATAAGAAGTAGAAGAATGCATCTTTTTCTTTTATCTCTTTGCTACAATTATGAACATATACTGTATTATGTTTGAATATGTTGACAGAATATTCGGACATTTATGAGACTGGTACATTATGATTGGGTAAACATGAGCATATAAAATATACATAGTGGTGCAGTTATTATCAATCTGTCTTGATTTGTGAATGTCTGTTATAGATAATAATACCAAGTCTGCTTTCTATATTAGATAGATAATGTATATGAATGTTGGATATTGTTTTAGAAAAGCATGTATTTGAGATAGAATTAACTGTATGAAAAAAAAACATCTTATATTTATTTGATTTATGGAATTGAGTCATGAGTGGCTGTAGGTAAATAGTGTTCTTTCAAATGACCAGTATTTGAAAGATGAATTTTTAAAGACTCAAAAATTGTTGTGCTGACTGCTGTCAAGGATTCTTGATTTATTAAATGAAATTGTTAATGCTATGGTCAGCTGTCCTTAGAGGAAAAGTGAAACATCTAAGACTTTTGTTTAAATGTCTTGCTATTTGAAATATAATTACATATGACATCCTTGCACTCTCCCCCACACATAAGCATAAAGTTTTTCATTGTTTTAAAGCAATAAAGATACTGTAAATTTCCCAAAGTTTTGTATACACCAATATTTCATACATGCTTATTTTTTAAAAGAAATATTTTTCAAATGTTTCCAAAATTTTGTATATTTGGAAAAAAAACATAATTTTGTATAACAGGTATTCTAAGATTGGTATAATTTTCCAAACATTTGTATGAAGTACTGCTTTGAAAATACTGTCTAAGAAGTCCTGATCAATATCAAATTTCCGCAGCACTGTCTCGAGGGCAGTAAAACAATTAACGAGTATTTACTATTGAATGACAACAAGAGTTTCAAGTGGATAACCCATACATTTTCAGGATTTTTAAAATTATAAAAAAGTTGACCAGATTTCATTTCTTCCAGAATGTCAAGTTACATACTGGAAAAACACCATTGGTATATAAATATCATATATAGATATAGCATCAATGTGCTCTCATTGTATAATTTGTATACTATAATATTTAACGCTTTATGTTTCATATTGTTATACAATGTTTAATGATATTTATGATAAAATATTGAGGAAGTTATTTATAGATATTGCATGGCTTTGGATTGAAAAAATGTCATTAGCTCACCTGAGCACACTTAAGCTCAATGTGGAATTTAGAAAAGAAAACTTGCTCAGGTGAACAGAACGCTGAGGCAATGGATCTTCTGTAATGATATTTGTTGTAACTTTTGCATGAAAGAATTATTAGATCTATATTGTTGAGTGCTGCTATTCTGAAAATGAAATACATGTATCTAAATGTTTGTACTTTTCTAAAATTTTACTTGTTCCATTCAGCCTATAAAAATGTTTCCTAAGTTAAAGAAAAAATGTTCTTTAGGTGTAATATGAGGTTTTAATGTATGTATGCTCAGGGCCAGATCCAGATTTTTTCAAGAGGGGTTAGAATTATGTCATTTTCAATAAAAACTGATTGATTATGACTAAAAAATGAATAAAAAGGTATCTGAAGAGGGGGGGGGGGGGGGGGGGGAGGGGGCGATACAAACGATATAATTTTTGAGTGATACTGTGTTTGAAATGTTGAGAAGCCAATGCATGTTGGTGTAAAAAAAAACTTCCATGAGATCAAATGTTTTATAGATAAAGAATACTTAAAGGTTTATTTGCATGTTTTGAATTCCAGAATGTTAATTTGTATAGTGAAACAGCAGCAGTTTGGGTATTAACAATATATCCTATTGTACAAAGTTTCAGTCAAATATATCCATGTTGCTAAGTTCTGTAACAAATATTTCTGCCTTTTCCATTTCATTGTACAAGTAAAACAATAATCCAAATTTAAAAAATTGTCTTGATTGCATAATGTCTGTATGAATTTAAAGATTGGATTAAAGCCAGCTGTTGCTTAACCCTTTCCCAAACGACAAAATTTTAGGGTGGTCCTTATCTAAAAACTGCTGCAGATGACAAAATTGTTGTAAAAAGGGAAGGGATTTGTGTACAATATAGCACAGAAAATATTGAGACAAAAGGAGAAACTGCTGGTTATCAGCAGTTTCTTCTTTTGTCTCAATGTTTTCCCAAGCCTTTCCTATTAGGTATGTCAAAACCGGTCTTGTTTGGGAAAGGGTTAAACACCATCATTTTGCAAATCGAACAAAGAGTATTTTCTTTAGAAGAATTGGATTTGACTGTCACTGTCATTTGCCTTACAACTTTGCATGCTTTCAAAACTTTCACAAAATGTCTTCATTTCAATTGTGCATGATAGAAATGTATTTATTAGTCAACAAAATGCATGAAAATGCACTCACAAATTGTGTTTGTATTCAATTATGTCTGCACAGGTTTACAGGTTTGATTCATTGATGTAAAAGTGCACATGCTGATTGTTAACCACAAAAGTGATGATACTTGTCAAGAAAACAGCAAAAAAGTTTAAATATTTCCTTATATATATATGAATCTACAATTTAGATTTTAAATTTGAATGTTTATTTTATTCACAAGAATATATTACTACTGTGATGTATCAAGATTTTATCTTTAGAAGTTTATTTGCACTATAGCATCTTTCTTACATTAACCCTTTCTAATTTACTCTCTAAAAGATGTAACTCTGATTTTTCTGATGTAAGCAATAATTTAGGTTGACATTTCTGTAGACTGACTACATGTTAATACCTGTGTGTTACAGAACCCGGGTTACGCTGGTAGACAAGAGTTACCCGAGAATCTCAAGATCAACTTCCGTACGGTGGCTATGATGGTTCCGGACAGACAGATTATCATCCGTGTAAAACTCGCCAGTATCGGTTTCATCGAGAACATCATACTGGCCAGAAAGTTCTTTACTCTGTACAAACTGTGTGAGGAACAGCTGACAAAACAGGTGAGTCAAACATCATATATAAACAGACAGACAGACAGACAGACAGATTATCATCCGTGTCAAACTCGCCAGTATCGGCTTCATTGAGAACATCATACTAGCCAGAAAGTTCTTTACTCTGTACAAACTGTGTGAGGAACAGCTGACAAAACAGGTGAGTCAAACATACAACATTCACTTTGTTTACTCTCATATTTGTTCACATCCAGTCTTCTTTCAGACTTTGTTCTTCAGATTTTACTTTAAACATACCTGTATTTATGTTACATTGATTGTGAAGCAACTTATTTTTAATCCCTCTTGATTATGCTTCCTGGAAGCTGCACCAGCTCTTGCAATGAATGTGTGGGCAGATGAGAAGTCCAAGAACTCCGCAACTGGTGATCAAACTCTACCTTGACCTATCTCTGGACCATGGACACTAAAATGACAATTCCAATGGCATAAATCTTAATTTAATTAGAAAAAGATGTCAAAAAACGTTTTAAGAAAATATCAAAGTGTACATTTACTTATTCCCCTTTCGTTAATGTTTTTAGCTCACCTGAGCATGAATGTGCTCATGGTGAGCTATTGTGATACCGCTGTGTCCGGCGTCCGGCGTCCGGTGTCCGTCGTCCGTCGTCCGTCAAACTTTGCCTTGTGTGCACTCTAGAGGCCACATTTTTTGCCCAATCAACCTGAAATTTGCTCAGAATGATTGTCTTGATCAAATCTCTGACAAGTTCGAAATTGGGTCATCTGGGGTCAAAAACTAGGTCACGGGGTCAAATCTTAGTAAAACCTTGTGTGCACTCTAGAAGCCACATTTTTTGCCAAATCAACGTGGAATTTGCTCAGAATGATTGTCTTGATCAAATCTCAGACAAGTTTGAAATTGGGTCATCTGGGGTCAAAAACTAGGTCACGAGGTCAAATCTTAGTAAAACCTTGTGTGCACTCTAGAGGCCACATTTTTTGCCCAATCAACCTGAAAATTGATCAGAATTATTGTCTTGATAAAATCTCGAACAAGTTCGAAATTGGGTCATCTGGGGTCAAAAACTAGGTCACAGGGTCAAATCTTAGAAAAACCTTGTGTGCACTCTAGAGGTCACATTTTTTTTCCAATCAACCTGAAATTTGATCAGAATGATTGTCTTGATGAAATATTGGACAAATTTGAAATTGGGTCATCTTGGGTCAAAAACTAGGTCACGGGGTCAAATCTTAGTGAAACCTTGTGTGCACTCTAGAGGCCACATTTTTTGCCCAATCAACCTGAAAATTGATCAGACTGATTGTCTTGATGAAATCTCGGACAAGTTCGAAATTGGGTCATCTGGGGTCAAAAACTAGGTCACGGGGTCAAATCTTAGAAATACCTTGTGTGCACTCTAGAGGCCATATTTTTTGCCCAATCAACCTGAAATTTGCTCAGAATAATTGTCTTGGTAAAATCGCTATGTCAGAGCGAAACTATTGTATCTGCATTTTTTTCAAAAATTGTTTTTTCATTTAAAACCCTTTATCAAGCTAGGATACATATGTGGATGAAATATTAGACCTCAAAATAGTCTGGAAAACACTTTTTCATGTTGTGCAAAATTTTGCATGCACAGTGCAAACAATGATCTCAGCGTGAAACTATTGTATCTACACTAGAATTTTGCAGATACAATAGTTTCACACTGACACTTCAATGTTTAGGTTTAGAATGAAATTATTTTATGTGCATGATAGTACCTATATGAACATTATTTTCCTAAAAGAACATTATTCAAGATCTTATTCATACTTTTCATACCTTTTTGTAAAATTACCTGAATAAAATATTTAATTAATAACAAGAAATAAAGAAAAACAGTATTTTAGAAGGTAAACGGACAAAAAGTCATTTTTTCTTAGGAAATATGCTACACAACCTTTATAGTGCTTTAAAGCAAGACAAATAGTATTATTAGTCCCCTACCGGTGTTCACACCGGAGGGGACTATAGGTTTGCCCTCCGTCTGTCCGTCCGTCCGTCCGTCCGTCTTCCGTCCGTCCGTCCGCTCAAATCTGGATCCCGCCATAACTTAATAACTAAGCAAGCGTTTTTGATGAAAGTTGGTATATGACTAGATGGCAATGTGTAGATTATGCACATCATTTTATTTTTGTTTTTCGACTTAAATTGAGGTTTCTATGGTTACAGAAATAGTGAAAATATGGCCAAAAATGGGATCCTGCGGTAAGATAATAACTAAGCAAGCTAGTTTGATGAGACTTGGTATATGACTATATGGCAATGTGTAGATTATGCACATCATTTTATTTTTGTTTTTAGACTAAAATTGTTGTTGCTATGGTTACGGAAATAGTGAAAATATGGCAAAAAATATTGGATCCTGCGATAAGTTAATAAGTAAGCAAGCTAATTTGATGAGACTTGGAATATGACTAGATGGCAATGTGTAGATTATGCACATCATTTTATCTTTGTTCTTTGACGAAAAGTGCGGTTGCCATTGTAACGGAAATAGTGAAAATATGGCAAAAAATGGATCCTGCAATAACTTAATAACTAAGCAAGCTAACTTGATGAAACCTGTTTTAAAATGTAAAAAAAATTATAAGCCATGTTAGTCAGGGTGGTGATGCAGCAGTATTAATCACCTCCAGTTGGGCATAACATTTCATATGTTTGACAATTATTTTGATGACTTGTTCATCTTAATCTATTATTGATTAATATTGAGTCAATGTGAAGCCGGTAGGGGACTTTATGTGTTGCATACAACACCAGATACTTGTTATTCAAGCATTTGAGTCTACTTAGATTGCAGGAAATTAGGATTTAGGTATAGATACAATAGTTTCACACTGACATTTTCAATAAAATGTCAGTGTGAAACTATTGTAAGTGACGTTTTCGACAAAAACAGCTGTTTTCATGAAAAACATCTCCTTTTTTGTTCTGGCAATCTACGTATATTGGCTTAATACAAATGCTTGTGGATTTTGTCTCTGATATATCTAATATTAACAGAATTAAACAGTTTTTACCCTCTCCTGTAAAATTTGAAAAATATACAATAGTTTCGCTCTGACATAGCGAAATGTTGGACAAGTGCGAAATTTGGTTGTCTTGGGTCAAAAACTAGGTCACGGGGTCAAATCTTAGAAAAACCTTGTGGGCACTCTAGAGGCCACATTTTTTGCCTGATCAACCTGAAAATTTATTAGAAGGATTGTCTTGATCAAATCTCAGACAAGTTTGAAATTTGATCCTCTGGGGTCAAAAACTAGGTCACGGGGTCAAATCTTAGAAAAACCTTGTGTGCACTCTAGAGGTCACATTTTTTTGCCCAATCAACCTGAAATTTGCTCAGAATGATTGTCTTGATGAAATCTTGGACAAGTTTATAATTGAGTCATCTTGGGTCAAAAACTAGGTCACGGGGTCAAATCTTAGAAAAACCTTGTTTGCACTCTAGAGGCCACATTTTTTGCCCAATCAACCTGAAAATTGATCAGAATGATTGTCTTGATGAAATCTTGGACAAATTTATAATTGAGTCATTTTGGGTCAAAAACTAGGTCACGGGGTCAAATCTTAGAAAAACCTTGTGTGCACTCTAGAGGCCACATTTTTTGCCCAATCAATCTGAAAATTGATCAGAATAATTTTCTTGATGATATCTTGGACAAGTGTATAATTGAGTCATCTTGGGTCAAAAACTAGGTCACGGGGTCAAATCTTAGAAAAACCTTGTGTGCACTCTACAGGCCACATTTTTTGTCCAATCAACCTGAAAATTTATCAGAATGATTGTCTTGATGAAATCTTGGACAAGTTTATAAGTAAGTCATCTTGGGTCAAATACTAGGTCACAGGGTCAAATCTTAGAAAAACCCTGTGTGCACTCTAGAGGCCACATTTTTTGCCCAATTAACCTGAAAATTGATCAGAATGATTGTCTTGATCAATTCTCGGACAAGATCGAAATTGGGTCATCTGGGGTCATAAACTAGGTCATGAGGTCAAATCTTTGTAAAACCTTGTGTGCACTCTAGAGGCCACATTTTGCCCAATCAACCTGAAAATTGATCAGAATGATTGTTTGATCAGTTCTAGGTCACGAGGTCAAATCTTAGTTAAACCTTGTGTGCATCCTAGAGGTCACATTTTTTGCCCAATCAACCTGAAAATTCGTGTACAAAAAGTTATATCAGGTGAGCGCTTCAGGGCCAATGGCCCTCTTGTTTCAGTTTAAGATGCATTAATTTCATGGAGCTCTTGGCTTGATAATATGATTTCTGATCATCCTGGTTTAATCATTTCATGTACTGCAACTTTCATTTGGACATTTCAAATATGTAACCTAACATTGTTTCATTACAGGTCCATTATGACTTTGGTCTCAGAAACATGTTGTCCTGTTTGAGAACTCTGGGTCGTGTGAAACGTGCCAACCCTGACGACACAGAACAGACGACGGTGATGCGCGTCCTGCGTGACATGAACCTGTCCAAACTTGTAGATCAAGATGAGCCTCTGTTCTTGTCCCTGATCAACGATCTGTTCCCGGGTATCACCCTAGACAAGGCTGGTTATCCAGAACTAGAGGGCGCCATCAGACAACAAATATCTAACGCGAAACTTGTGGATCACCCCTCATGGACTCTCAAACTTATACAGGTATACAAACTTGGAAGTTTGTAAATTGATTATTAAGTGTAAACATATTTCTGGCCATCATGCAGTAAGACATGTAATTATCTGCCCATCATTAACACTGGATAAATTTTAGATTTTGTTTTGTAGATGGAAGAGTTATATTGTTTTGAAAATGTTATTTTGTGATATGGCCTCTCCTTCATGTCAAAGTCAAGGTCACTAAATAAGGTCGCATATAGCTAAGCATTTGATTAAATGTTAAGGCAGTTTGTGATTAACCCTTTCCCAAACAAGACCGGGTTTTGACGTTCCTAATGGAAAATGCTTGGGAAAATATTGAGACAAAAGAAGAAACTGCTGATAAACAGCAGTTTCTCCTTTTGTCTCAATATTTTCTGTGCCATATTTTACACAAATTCTATTTTTGATAGCATCTATTTTGTCATTTGTGGCATTTTTTGAAGTGGATCACTCTAAAATTTTGCCGTTTGGGAAAGGATTAATAGACAAACCTGTGCATCATTCAAGATAACATTGTGTTGTGGGTTTTTTTTTATCTTCCTTGGTAAACTTAAAGGACAAATTTTTCAGAGGATCCGATTAAGAATCTGTGAATTTCTTCTCCTTCAGTTGTTTGAGACCCAGCGTGTACGTCACGGCATGATGGTGTTGGGACCCAGCGATGTGGGCAAGACTTGTTGTATACATACCCTGATGAAGGCCATGACATAAAGTGTTAAATCTTTTTACTTCAGTTGTTTGAGACGCAGCGTGTCCGTCACGGTATGATGGTGTTGGGACCCAGCGATGTGGGCAAGACTTGTTGTATACATACCCTGATGAAGGCCATGACATAAAGTGTTAAATCTTTTTACTTCAGTTGTTTGAGACGCAGCGTGTCCGTCAAGGTATGATGGTGTTGGGACCCAGCGATGTGGGCAAGACTTGTTGTATACATACCCTGATGAAGGCCATGACATAAAGTGTTAAATCTTTTTTTACTTCAGTTGTTTGAGACCCAGCGTGTCCGTCAAGGTATGATGGTGTTAGGACCCAGCGGTGTAGGCAAGACTTGCTGTATACATACTCTGATGAGGGCCATGACATAAAGTGTTAAATATTTTTACTTCAGTTGTTTGAGACGCAGCGTGTACGTCATGGTATGATGGTGTTAGGACCCAGCGGTGTAGGCAAGACTTGTTGTATACATACCCTGATAAAGGCCATGACATAAAGTGTTAAATCTTTTTACTTCAGTTGTTTGAGACGCAGCGTGTACGTCATGGTATGATGGTGTTAGGACCCAGCGGTGTAGGCAAGACTTGCTGTATACATACTCTGATGAGGGCCATGACATAAAGTGTTAAATATTTTTACTTCAGTTGTTTGAGACGCAGCGTGTACGTCATGGTATGATGGTGTTAGGACCTAGTGGTGTGGGCAAGACTTGTTGTATACATACTCTGATGAAGGCCATGACATAAAGTGTTAAATATTTTTACTTCAGTTGTTTGAGACCCAGCGTGTCCGTCAAGGTATGATGGTGTTAGGACCCAGCGGTGTAGGCAAGACTTGCTGTATACATACTCTGATGAGGGCCATGACATAAAGTGTTAAATCTTTTTACTTCAGTTGTTTGAGACGCAGCGTGTACGTCACGGTATGATGGTGTTGGGACCTAGCGGTGTAGGCAAGACTTGTTGTATACATACCCTGATGAAGGCCATGACAGACTGTGGGGAGCCTCACAAGGAAATGAGGATGAACCCTAAAGCCATCACCGCCCCACAGATGTTTGGTCGTTTAGATGTTGCCACTAATGATTGGACAGATGGTATCTTCTCTACACTCTGGAGAAGGACACTCAGAGCTAAAAAAGGTAGCAATTTTTTTGCTTTCCCAAACAAAAAAATTTGGTTGAAAAGACAAGGACATTTACTTTTAAAAAAAATTATAAAATTGAGTCATATCATAAAATTAAATCATATGGTGTAAAACATGAAGAGAAAAGAAGAAAATGCTGGTCAGCAGCATTTTCTTTTTTTCTCTCTATGTTTTAAAAAGCATTAATCCTTGCAATGCCTTATAAAATGAGGATGAACCCTAAAGCCATCACCGCTCCACAGATGTTTGGTCGACTTGATGTTGCCACTAATGACTGGACAGATGGTATCTTCTCTACACTCTGGAGAAGGACACTTAGAGCTAAAAAAGGTAGGAACATTTCAATATGTTATTCATTTGAAGGTACAGGGGGGTTGGGGGAGGTACTAAAAGATAATATAAGTGCCTTAACCCTTTCCCAAACAACACAATTTTGGGCTGTTCAGTATTCAAAGATTGTGCAGACAAAAATTTATCATACCCCCCACAACAAAGTTATGGGGGGTATACTGGAAT
This sequence comes from Fragum sueziense, assembly GCA_963680895.1. Taxonomy (NCBI): domain Eukaryota; kingdom Metazoa; phylum Mollusca; class Bivalvia; order Cardiida; family Cardiidae; genus Fragum; species Fragum sueziense. The sequence continues at coordinate 6,895,529 of OY804599.1, read as the reverse complement.
CAGGTTGTCCGTCTGTCCATCCATCCGTCCGTCTGTCCGTCTGTCCATCCATCCGTGGACATAATCTTGTGTCCTCTTCTCCTCCCACAGTTTTTGACCATTTTTTCTGAAATTTTATCAGGATGTTCCCTATCATATGAAATTGTGCACCTGCAATTTTCATCTTGATCCAGTCATTAGTTTTAGAGTTATGCCACTTTGAAGTTTTTAAGGGGGGGGGGTGGACATAATTTTGTGTCCTCTTCTCCTCCCACAGTTTTTATACGCCGCCGGAGGCGGACGTATATTGGCGTCATCTTCTCCGTCTGTCCGTCCGTCCGTCCATCCGTCCATCCGTCCGTCCATCCGTCCGTACGTCCGTCCACTTTTCTTGTCAACGCAACTCCTCCGAAGTTTCTGGCTGGATCTTCTTGAAACTTGGTCAATGTTATCACCTCAATTGGTAGATGTGCATGAAGGAAGGATTTTATGGTTCGTTGATTTTTGCCTGAGTTATGCCCCTTAAAAACTTAGTCTCTGGGGCTTATTGAAATTGCAGCCTTGTCAACGCAACTCCTCCTAAGTTTCTGGCTGGATCTTAATGAAACTTGGTCAATGTTATCACCTCAATTGGTTGCATGAAGGAAGGATTTTATGGTTCGTCGATTTTTGCCTGAGTTATGCCCCTTAAAAACTTAGTCTCTGGGGCTTATTGAAATTGCAGCCTTGTCAACGCAACTCCTCCTAAGTTTCTGGCTGGATCTTAATGAAACTTGGTCAATGTTATCACCTCAATTGGTAGATGTGCATGAAGGAAGGATTTTATGGTTCGTCGATTTTTGCCTGAGTTATGCCCCTTAAAAACTTAGTCTCTGGGGCTTATTGAAATTGCAGCCTTGTCAACGCAACTCCTCCTAAGTTTCTGGCTGGATCTTAATGAAACTTGGTCAATGTTATCACCTCAATTGGTAGATGTGCATGAAGGAAGGATTTTATGGTTCATTGATTTTTGCCAGAGTTATGCCCCCTTCAATCTTAGTCTCTGGGGCTTATTGAAATTGCAGCCTTGTCAACGCAACTCCTCCTAAGTTTCTGGCTGGATCTTAATGTCACTTGGTCAATGTTATCACCTCAATTAGTAGATGTGCATGTAGGAAGGATTTTATGGTTCATTGATTTTTTCCAGAGTTATGCCCCCTTAAAACTTAGTCTCTGGGACTGAAACTTGGTGGATGTTATTACCTTAATTGGTAGATGTGCATGAAGTAAAGATTTTATGGTTCATTGATTTTTGCCTGAATTATGCCCCCTTGAATCTTAGTCTCTGGGGCTTAATGATATTTTAGCCTCGTAAACGCAATTCCTTCCAGGTTTTTCACTGGATATTTATAAAAACCTTTTTGTGAACACAATTTTTTTTACAGGTTTTTCAGTGAATATTCATAAATCCTTGTCAATGTCATTTTTTTGTCTCAAGTTTTATAAGTGGCGGCGTATATTGTGACGATGGCACTCTTGTTGACCAATTTTTTTGAAATTTTATCAGGATGTTTCCTATCATATGAACTTGTGCACCTTGTGCAATTTTCATCTTGATTCAGTCATTAGTTTTAGAGTTATACCACTTTGAATGTTTTAATGGGGGGGGGGGGGGGGGGGGGGGGGGAGTAGTCAAAATTCACAATTTCGTTTCCGTGTTCTAACTTGAGAACCGTTTGACCTAGGATCATGAAACTTTACACAATTGTTGCCCATGACCAATGGAGGTGCCCTATTGTTTTGGGGTCACCAAGGTCAAAGGTCAAGGTCACAGTTGGACTTTGTTTATGCTCTAAGTCAAGAACATTTTGACCGATAGCACTTTTTCAATGACAAGGCCCTAGTGGGGGGTATTCGTCCGCTTTGCGACAGTTCTAGTAGTGAATGGGATTTTACATTATTTGTTTTTTCAGGGTATAAAACATTGTTGAAAATGAAGAAATTGCTTATCACAAGCAATTCATTATTTTCTACAATGTTTTCCAAAGCGATTATCTTATGGGGAGTCAAAAACAGTCACTTTGCAGTAAAAGATTAAGAATTTCATACTCTTACAATAGATTTGTGCTGACTCCTAGAGATATTAGTTTAGCCTTGAAAATTCTGTTGGTAAAATGGAAGTCCATTATCCAAGCATTTGAGAAAGCTCAGTTGGCAACGGAGACTTAGCATGGGATATGTAGGGTGTGATTCTGATGAGACCATAATTCTAATCTTGCAAAAATTTGCCAAGAAATGCTAGGAGCTCATAGTTTGCGTGGTTGAGCAAGTGCCGCAAATAACCACAAAACTTTTCAACATGTTCGCAGTTGTTTTGATAACGAAGACAGAAGACCAAGAGATGGGCCTCTACCAGCCACAGGCTTTCCTTCAACCTCGGTTGAGTAAGTTACATAAAGGATCCCATGTAATGTATATTTCAGGTGAGCATGTATGGTTGGTGTTGGATGGTCCAGTCGATGCTATCTGGATTGAGAACTTGAACTCGGTACTCGACGATAACAAGACATTGACACTCGCTAACGGTGATCGTATCCCTATGGCACCTAACTGTAAGATCATCTTCGAGCCACACAACATTGACAATGCTTCACCAGCGACGGTATCCAGAAACGGCATGGTGTACATGAGTAGTTCCGGTCTAGACTGGGCTCCAATATTAAAGGTAAGAAATTATTTTGTCGCTTTTCATCGAAAACCTCATATCTGCAGCTTAAAACAGCTGCAGATACGAGGTTTTTGTTGAAAATCAGCAATTTACTTGCTGTATTTCAAGAATGATTGTAAATAATATCATTTGATGAAACCCAAACGTCCGCTACAAAAATATTTAAATTTAGTACTGAAAATGAAAGAGCAAAACTTCGCAAAACTTACCTTCAATGACAGTCTATTCTTAATTTTATCTATACTAAATTTTCTATACTTTAGTCTGTAATTTAGAAAAAAAAGCATTGATTCATTCTTTTAATAGTTGAAAATGAAATGCTTTAAATTTGAAGGGAATAACTATAATTTTCCATATTTCTGTTTTACAGGGTTGGTTGAACTCTCGCCCGATGGCAGAGCAGAACATCATATTTGACCTGTTTGAAGCGTCGTTCCCGATGATCTACAGATTTGCCATACAGTCTCTCACATTCAAGATGGACATTCTTGAAGCTTTTGTTGTCTCACAGGTAATGTATTCTCTCTCATTAAATGTTTCTATTGATTATATTGCTCAGCATACAGGCAGTTGATAGCTTATATTGACAACAACAACAACTTCAGATAACCAATCAATGTTTACCAAGAAAAGATGAGTTACATTCACATTGATTGATCTGTCCCTAGAATCGTTTCTAGAGACAGTAATGTTTATGATCGAGACTCACTGTTTTCTAGTGTGCAAGAAATCAACTCAAAAGTACAAACAAACTTCATTTTCAAGGCTGTAGAAATAAATAACATTCTTGGCACAGCAGGCATGAATTAATGCAAATTATAGCTTAGAACAACCATGCCATCTGCCTCAATAAGTAACTTTGATTTCAGGAATAATCAATTCTTTTGTCAGTTGGAAAGAGTTTATATGGAATGTTTATTTCATAAAATTTGTATTATATATGTGACCCGTCACGCTAAAAGGGACCTTATCCGAACTCTAAAAATCCAAATTCTGACAAACTTGTCAGACTCAGCACAGGTCAACCAGATACTGTATGCTAAAAAATGAACATAAAGTAAGATAGGGAAAACATTTCGGATTTAGAAAATTACATACAAGTGAAAAGTGTCGGCCCTAGTCTGGATGTGCGGACTGCGCAGACTGACTAGGGTCGATATTTTTCACACACCCGATAAGGTCCCTTTTAGCGTGACGGGTCACATATAACAGGCTACAGGGTTGTTGACTGGTTTGATTCCGAAGGATGAGAAGGACATGCCAAACATTACACGAGATCACTACGAGAGATTGTACATCTTTACACTCATGTATCATGAGCCGAGATCTAGAAAAAGGTCATTTATGGCATTTAAGAACAACATGGATCCAGACCAGCCTGTGCATACGCACAGTCTGATCTGGATCCATGATATTCTCCAATAGCTTTTCCACAACCTGTAAAACCTGTAAGAGAGCAGCATGGATCCAAGTCAGACTTCACTTAGGTACAGGCTGATCTGGATAAATGGTTTTCACAAATTTCATAATGGACCTTTTTCCAGATCCTGGCTCATTTATTATAATTTGTTGATATCTTACAGGCAACAGGTTTATTGACTGGTTTGATCCCGAAGGATGAGAAGGACACGCCCAACATTACACGAGATCACTACGAGAGATTGTACATCTTTACGCTCATGTGGAGTATCGGAGCGTTCCTGGAGCTGGATGACCGAGCCAAGATGGAGGAATATATGAGGACCAGTGATGAGTTCAAGCTGGATCTGCCGGAAATACCGTCTGACTCTGAGGCCACCATGTTTGAATACCTTGTAAATGAGAAGGGTGAGTTCTTAATATTAAAACTTGTTTATCAATGCGGCTAATTTTGACTTCGCAGTCTGCAAAAAGTTACCTGAATATTGACATGAGTAAGGAGTTATTTAGGATTCTTTAAAAAGCTATCAGATTATCAATGGTTTCATTAACCCATTCACACACACACACACTGATGAGTTTTGAAGCTCCATTATATAAAGGCTTTGAAAAACATTGTGGAAAATGAAGGAATGACTTGTGACAAGCAATCTCTTCATTTTCCATAATGTTTTCTACCCAAAATGAATAGAAAATGTAAAGTGTTATTCACCAGAAGCTGTCATATGAAATATGAAATATATGAATTTGGACTCAGTAAAAATGTTGCTGTTTGGGAATGGGTTAATATCATCCAGTGTACAAGTAATAGTGTATGAAGTTTCAAGTCTTGTCTTTTGGTACATGTTTCCAGCTCATAATTTTGTATTTCTGTCAATTACAGGACAATGGGCTCACTGGGACACCCGTGTGACTGACTATGTCTACCCGCCAGACGTAACTCCCGAGTACTCTTCCATCCTTGTACCCATGGTGGACAATGTAAGAACAACCTACCTGATCGATGTGATTGCGAAACAGAGTCGGGGAGTACTGCTGATCGGTGAGCAGGGTACTGCCAAGACGGTCATGATTAACGGATACATGAACAGATATAACCCAGAATATCATCTAGAGAAATCTCTCAACTTCTCATCAGCTACCACACCTCTCATGTTCCAGGTATTTGATAACTGTTTTTTTCTATACTCTTAACCCATTACCACATATTGACGCCTTTTGACTCCCAAAATGAAAAAGGCTTTGGAAAACATCGTGGAAAATGAAGAAATTGCTTGTTACAAGCAATTTCTCCATTTACCACAATGTTTTCTTACCCAAAATGGAAAGATTTTTAAAATTTCATCAACTTGAAATTGTTGTCTGCAACATCTTTGAATTTGGACCAACCCAAAATTTTGTCGTTTGGTAAAGGGTTAACCTGTTACTGACCAGCACAATTTTAGACTTGTCCAAATTCAGATGTCAGAGACGACAATGTCAAGTGACTGCTGACAAACAAATCATAAGCTTTATCTTTCTTTGAATCCATGCTTTCTAAAGCTTTATGCACTATGTGAGATGTCTAAAGCTGTCATTGTTGGATGAAATACCACCCAACTGCCCTGCGTTCAGTAAGACAAAATGTTAGCTAACGTTAGCAACTGTCGCAACTTCTCTGACACAAAATTGACAGAATTGACCGAGTATTCTGAATGAAACGGCTAAAGTTTTGTCTTACTGAATGCAGGGCTGGTCAGATATGAAATCTCACAAAAAGTAACTGAGAGAAACACTGGGATTAGTGAACCCTTTTATGGTTGAAAATCGTTGAAAATGAAACTAGAAATTAATGCAAATACCGATCTTATCCTAAATGTATTTACACAGAGAACTGTTGAGAGTTATGTAGACAAGCGTGTAGGTACAACATATGGACCTCCGGCCGGTAAGAAGATGACCGTGTTTATTGACGACATCAACATGCCGGTGATTAATGAGTGGGGAGACCAGATCGCCAACGAGATTGTCCGACAATTGATGGAACAGAAGGGATTCTACAGTCTAGAAAAACCAGGAGACTTCACAAATATTACTGATGTTCAGGTATATATTGTGGCTTGTCTTCAAAATAAGCTGTATTTACAAGGTTTTTGAAAGGAAGCAGTGGTATAGTTGATACTTTGGTATCTTAATTCTTGCATTAAATTTACTTGTAAAACTTTATATATAATAGACATTAAAATTGTAGACGAATCGTGAATGAAATGGAATGCAGTTGACAGATCTTTCATGAATTTTATGTCTTTTGAGATCAATCATTAATTTCTTTATTTTGTTTAATCATTAGGTACATTTAATGACTTTGCATTAATCACTGTATTATTTTACTAAACATTTTTATGCATTTGTTGTGACCTACATGACATTGGTGTTTCACAGATTTACCTTATTTATTTCAGCTACTAGCTGCTATGATTCACCCAGGTGGAGGCAGAAATGACATTCCCCAGCGTCTGAAGCGTCACTTCGTGATCTTCAACTGTACGCTGCCCTCTAACACGTCCATTGACAAGATATTCAGGGTTATTGGTACTGGACATTACTGTGAAGAGAGAGGGTTTAAACAGGATGTGAGGGAGCTCACCAGTAGACTGGTACCCATTACTAGACGACTCTGGCAACTTACTAAGGTATGGGAACCAGTTTAGTTTATTAAAGAAAATTAAAGAAAAAAATGTCTCAAAATAAAGTTGTAGCAGCTGATAAAGTGTACTTCACAGGCAATGCAGAATTTGAAGAGCATGAAAAGGCATAGAAACAAAAAAAATAGGTATGGCATGTGGAAATGAAGAAAATACCGCTATTAGCATCTTCTTTTCGATAGTGTATAACCAAATACACAAATATATGTGTCAATTTGACAAGCAGGCTACTAGAAGTACAATAAAATCAGACTGGAAGGGTGCTCTTTATCTAAACTGCCTGGAAAATCATTACTATTCTGTTGTCAGCATCACATGTTTAATCCTTTCCCAAACGGCAAAATTTTAGGGTGGTCCTCTTCAAAAACTGCCACAAATGACAAAATGGATGTTTTTAAAGATAGGATTTGTGTAAAATATGGCACAGAAAATATTGAGACAAAAGGAGAAACTGCTGCTTATCAGCAGTTTCTTCTTTTGTTTTAATGTTTTCCCAAGCATTTTCCATTTGGGACGTCAAACCAGATCTTGTTTGGGAAAGGGTTTATTCCAAATATGAATTCTTGTTTTCAGATCAAGATGTTACCTACACCTGCCAAGTTCCACTATATCTTCAACTTGCGAGATTTGTCTCGTATCTGGCAGGGCATGATCAACACGATTAACAGTGTTGTCGACTCGGAAAAGGTTCTTCTTCAACTGTGGAAACATGAGTGTTGTAGGGTAATCGCTGATAGGTATGTACTCGTTATGGCGATAAATAATTTTAAAGATGAAATTTATAATGCAAATATAGAGAATGAAAAGATTCTGAACATATATATCAGTCTTACAAGATGATTCATGTTTGAATAATTTATTATTTTGTAAGGATTATTGAATTATTTACTTCTATTTCTTTTGACCTGTAGATTTTGAAAATGAAAAAGTACTATGTAACTAATAGGTTAGAAATGATTCAAAAGCAACTCCAAATAAATCATGCTTCGAATTGATTCTCTGTCTTTTACTTGAGACCTGTAAAATATCTTGATATACCATTTAATATGATTTTATATGGGTGCTTCTTTTCAGATGGAAAAAGTTCCCTTGCTGTTGTATTTTATAGCTAAAGATGCTTTCTTAATTTTTTCACTCAATTGTTTATTTTTGCAGGGTAGGATCCTGGCCATATTTCTGCAATCTTTTCAGCCTAATTTGATTTTCATATTTTGCTTATTTGATATCATAATATTAAAGAAGAATAAGAAAATGCTTGTTACTAACTTTCCTAAATCTCAAAGGCTACTTCTGTAGTTTCAATAATTGAAATGTTGTTTGTTTTCTTTTCTACAAAATTATCCTCTTGACTCCACAAATTGTCCCAGATAATTACATGCATTTTCATCAATTTATTTCGCTACTTCACTACCCAGGTTTACCCACATGGATGATCTAAAATGGTTCACAAAGACCATGTGTCGCGTCGTTCAGGAGGAGATGGGGGAAATGTATGTCTCCTACGTGGAAGACACACATTATTTTGTTGATTTCTTGAGGTACAGTGACTGTGAACTATATCTTACCCCACCCACTAACTTGTATATACAGTCTACATTGTGTTGTTCCTTATTTACTCCATATATCTTATTTTAGTTCACTAACTTTACAGTTTTTCTTTCAGGAATTACTTATTTTTATTTAACACACCTAGCATATTAACACTTTTCCAGATGACAAAGCAATATAGCTGTTGCAGATAGCTTTAAATTATAAAAACAAAAACAAAAAAGAACAATAAAACTTACTTAGGTTTGTTGGAAAGAAAATTCTGGTAGCATTTTCTTTCTTTTTATGTGTTTCCTTAACTTTTTTTTGTTTTGAGCACAAAAATGGAATTGTTTGTGAAAGGGTTAATATGGAGTTGAAACTTCACCTAAGAGACCTTACATATACTTGGCACCAACTTTATGTTTTCCCGTTAGTATTATTTTATTTTAGTTTTACTCTATAACCATAATTGATCTGATTGTAATATAATCTTTCTCTTGTGCAAGAACATAACACTCTTTTTAAAGGCTTAAAGTAGCAAGTTTCATTAATTTTCAAATGAACACCCACAAAAAAAATTTGATTGACGGTAAGGAATATCTTAAAATGTCTTTCTCTCTTTAAAAAGGGCATAATTACTGCACAAGTTTCAGTGGTTTTAAAACAAAGTGATCTCAGTTATTTTCAATCTGAGAAAAATATTCCTGGCATGATTTAGAAAAGTTAGATCAGTTATGGTAAAGAGTTGTTACAAGTTTACTAACTCTTATGTTACAGTTTTATTTCAGAGCTTATTTATATCCTGCACCATTACAGTGGCAGATCCAGGATTTCTGAAAGGGGGGTTCGAATTTTCAATTAGGGGGGTTCGTTTTCCTATTAATATACAATTTTGACTGAATTTCTGCATGAAAATGAAAGAATTAGGCTTCAAAGGGGGGTTCGTTTGAACCCCACGAACCCCCTCTGGATCCGCCACTGCATTAACCCTTTCCCAAACGGCAAAATTTTAGGGTTCAAAAACTGCCAAAAATGACAAAATGGTGTTATTAAAGATAGAATTTGTGTTAAACATGGCATAGAAAATATTGAGACAAAAGGAGAAACTGCTGGTTATCAGCAGTTTCTTCTTTTGTTTCAATGTTTTCCCAAGCCTTTTCCAATAGGGATGTCAAAACCAGGTCTTGTTTGGGAAAGGGTTAATATAATTTTAGTTTTATCATTTTGTCATGTAATATCACACATTATATCATAAAAAATGTAGATTTAGTTTACACACCTTCAGTTTCATTGTTTTATCCTAAGCATATGCGACCCAACAACTAAAAGGGACCTTATCAGAAGTGAAAAAGTCCACATTTTGACAATCTTGTCAGACTCATCATAAGACAACCAGATACTGTATGTGTAAAATGAACATATAGTGAGATAGGGAAAACATTCCAGATTTAGAAAATTACATACCAGTGAAAAGTGTCGGCCCTAGTCTGGCTGCGCGGACTGCGCAGACTGACTAGGGTCGATATTTTTCACACTTCCTACAAGGTCCCTTTTAGCATGATGGGTCACATACATATCCATTGAACTAGATCTTAAAGTTTCCTTGAAAGTTTTAGACAATGGAATTAATTGCAGGAAATAGTCTGCCACAGAGTTTGTACTTTCCGTGTTGTATTCTTCCTTTTCTGATACTATCTTGGCTCTTAATTTTGACCAGGAGAAATTTTTGTTGCCTACAATATGTTAGAGTGCATCTATACTGAACCAAAAAGGAAACTTTTGCAATTTATGTGCCAGTCAATCAATTAGATGCACACAAATATATACATGTAGTAACTTTTAAAACTTGTTTTGTTTGCAAAATTGGACATCTAATATCTGTATAAAATCCTTACATGTGTTTTCCTTACATGTGTTTTAAACATAAAATTCGAGTTTTATGAGTGCCTAAAGGATGTATATATTCAAACTTGATTAAGGTTTCTCTTTGGTTCAGTATATATGATTATTATGCCGGCACATAAACATATTTACCTTTTGGCAGCAGGAATTGGCAATTTAAGGTTTTTATACATGCAATTTATAAAGCAGAGGACTTTGATTTTTGTCTGAAAAAAAATCCTACAAACAAAAAAAAAACTCAAATAATAAATGAAAAAAGAAAAACGAAATATTTTAATATCTGTGAGAATCAATTGACTTGCTTTTATTCAGCAAGCAAACAAGTTCTTAAGGTATACCACCCCTAATGAGATTTACGTGACGTCGAAATTATTCGTGTGATGTGGTTTAGCATTCGTTATGTATCCGAACCTATTCGGGCGACATCGAAAACATTCGGCGGTGGAACATTCCACTGCCAAATGTTTTTCGACGTCGCCTGAATAATTCTGACATCGCGTCAAATTCATTAGGGGTGAACTACCTTAATGTCAACTCTAATGTCAATTCCTGCACCAGACTACCATTAATTTTCATTTAACACTTGCACCCTATTTTAGTTATCTCTTTCTTTTTTCGAAACTAACCCATTTTTCCCAAACAGGTAATAACACAGGAACAGAAAATCACAGGGATACCGAACAGGGTATTTTCAAGGATATTTAACTTTCAATTATGTACATGTATGTGAGAATTCCATTAATTTCTATGATGATACAATCAGGTTTATTTCCCCTGATGATTACAATTGGTTTGAAAAGACAACTCTTCGAGTAATAACGGAAGATTTGGATGAAGAAAAGTATCTGCCGCTGGCTAAACCAACAGTCTTCTTTGCTGATTTCATGAGGTATACAAGCATCCAAACCTATAACAGAGGTTTACTATTTGTGATATGCAGAAGGGCTTGTGTGATGGGATTTTGTGTGTAGCATGCTAGTATTTAAATGGATTTTACTGTTTAATTTTAAACTGACATTTAGCTTCACTGATTTAATAATTAAGCCATAGAAAATCTTTTGGTGACAAGTTTAAAGCAGGTTACCAAAGTATGTAACTAAAAATATGTGTTAAAACACAAATGCCCTCCCTTCTCAAAAGGGCATTTTTTTAAATATGCGTTAACATTACACAATGGTGTACAATTTTAGCCTCGGCATCGAATTAAAGGCTTAGTCACATGGAATATGCTCATTTAAGATGAAAGCCCTGTTAAAAGTTATAGTCTTTGTTTTTGTGGGCAAGAGTGACAGACAAATTGACCAACAGAAAGATTGGCAAAAAATATGTCGCTGATCTATAGATGCAAGTGAAAATTGAATTTCAAAGAAAGTTGATTTCCAGGTTTATATTCAATCTATTTTCAAGCACTTTGTTAATCTTTTTAAAATATAATCATTGATATGTTTTGTAAATACAGACAAATATGATAAAATTTACAATAAATGCAGCTTAATTGATTGACCACTTGCCATTCTAAAGATAGAATTACCAATTAAATAAAAAATACCTCATAATTTAGTAGTTTTTACTGTCGTAAAATTTCGTATGTAGTTGCTAGTTGTTCTTGTTTACAGGAAGGTGAGTATTGTATTCCGATAAAGTTAAAATATAAATTGAACGGTGTCACGGCATGGAATCACATGACACAACAATTGCAGAAAATCTTCAATAAATCTTAGTATTTCATCAAATCAAATTTGGTTTGAAGCAAATATGTTGGATATTTGCTTGATATTTGCTTGATTGATAGATCTTTTTAACAATCACCTGATAAGTTATTGACGACCAACCAAAATTTTGGTTGATTGTCAATAACTTTTTTATCAGTTAATTTTTTTAAAGATCAGCCACATCCATGTAATTTCTGACATTTTTTCTGTCTTCTATGTTCAAACTCGTCAAGTATTAAGAAAAGTATTGACTGTTTTCAGAAGTTGTTGTGTGATGTAGTGTAACAAATTTTACCTGTAACATTTATGGTGATATGTTTTCAGAATAATGTGATTCTCTTAAATTTGAAGGATTCAGTTTTAATTACAATTACAAATTTTAGATAATATCATTGCTGTTGAAAAGTATTTTGGACTTGTTTCATACACAAGATGTTTACTTTAACCATGAATAACAATAATTGAATATTATGCTTTATAAATATTTTGATAATTATGCAATTCCGAAGTAGATCTAGATTTTTTTCATGTTTTTTTACATTTTGCATGGTTTTAATTCTTTAACTATATTTTCTTTCAAGAATCACTAGTATTATGCTTAAAAAAAGAGGAAAGAAAAAACGAAAAAAGAAGAAGAAGAGGTAGACTGATCGTCAAAAATATTTGTGAATATTTTGTGAAGTAAATTTGTGACACAGTCATATTGTATAATGTCCTTTACACCAATGGAATTGTAAATTTTAACGTTGTCTCACAAAAAATATTTTTCTTATGTAAACTCAAAGGATTGAATGCACTAAGTTAAGATTCTATGGAAAAAATCACCAAAGGCGGATCCAGAGATCAATTTTGGGGAAGGGGATGGGAACAAACTCCCTATTTGTTTGTTCAAACTCTCTTAACAGCTCACACAAGGCCTGGATCTTTGGCAGGTCACTGTAAAGTGTTATGATTTAGTCCAAAAAATGAAACAGTAAGTGTAGACTTAGATCAGGCTGCACTTCTGACACTGTGATCTAATTCTGGGCTGTCTGTCAAAAGTGGATGTCTGACATGGGTTAAATGACAAAGACTGATTATTTATATAAAAGACTATTATTTAGGTAAAGCTAAATTGTGTTTCCTTAACCTTTGGTGTGGAAATTTTGACAATATAATGATCATTTTGTATAAAGTTATATCTATTTCATCTACTCAGAGGCAACTGGGAAGTGATAGCAGAATTAATGAAGAGAACACAGTAAACTTGTTGTTTTTAATGTTGTCAACTTGTCTTCAATTGAAACTAAATTACGCACTTCAACAGGGCAAATGCAATTGTTACGGGATCTGGAAAATGTGGCTTTGACCCTTTTCCATAAGTTGACACCTTTTGATGCCAAACAAGATAAATTATAAAGTAAAGGCTTTAGAAAATATTGTGGAAAATGAAAAAATGCTGGTAACAAGCAATTTCTTCATTTACCACAATATTTTCTGCCAAAAATGGCATAAAAATGTAAAATTTCATTCACCTTAAATTGTTGTCTGCAACTTCTTTGAATATGGGCAATTCTAGATTTTTGTCATCTGGTAATGGGTTAAGGCTTTCAAGATAACCATGGATCTAGATCAGCATGTGCTTGAGTGCAGCCTTATCTGAATCAATACTGCAGTTTGAGAGTTGGTAGAGATAATGAAGACACATATAGAAAACAATATAGATCTTGATCAGACTGTGCATGTACACAGACTGCTCTCAATCCATGGTTGTCTCAAATGCCAAAATTAGGTCCATTTTTCCAGATACAGGCTCATATTTCAGAAAGATTTTTGACACCACTTTGTGTTTAGATTATGTTTGAGGTGATTAAAATGCATGAATTTGTAAATGTTTTTTTTTTTCTTTTCAATAATAATCTAAATGCTAAATTTTCTGGAAAGTGGGAGTACTTTGAAACTTAGAATCATGGAAATTTCTTTGTTAGTGTCACAATTGGGTTTTATTTATTGAGACGGGTTATAGTACAATGGAATCAAATAATTTTTTAACCCCTTCTCTGTACAAAAGTTTGTTCAAATTGTTAGGATCTGAATTCAACAACTAATGACTGACTGATACTGAAAACAGACTGAGTACTCAAGGTAATAGAAAGAATAACATGGTTAGAGGAGAAAATACTGGTTGTCTTATTTTTCGTTATATTTTTCCAAGTTTGCTTTTCATGGAAAATCATACTTCGGCTTTGTTTTGGAAAGGGTTTATTCACATACAATGCATGTAAAAATTTTCACAGTAAAGTAAAGTGTTTGGAATGCTGGAAACAACAAAAATCACTTCTGATTTTACAATTATTTTCTATTCACTCATCTTTTTATCTTTTAAAGAAATTGAGAATTCAGAATTCCAAGTGGTTTTAATTTATATCAAAGAGCTTTTTTTCTTTTTATTTCATTAGCTAAGAAATGTTTTGTGAGTTTTCATTCATAAAGCATCTTCATCCCTAATGAGGAATTCATGTAAATACAATAATTGAGCCTTGATTCAAATTTATATTTCTCAGTAAAATTTTTCTAGAAAATGAATATTTATTTTAGAATTATTGAAAATAATGAAAAATGTACAACTGGTACATTATGATCACTTCATTGTTCAATATTACAACATTGGCCCAATTTAAACATTATTTTGTTTCATTTCTCCTCAGAGATGCCCCAGAAGCCACAGGAGAAGAACCAGAAGATGCAGACTTTGATATGCCTAAGATATATGAACCTGTAAGTAATCCATAATTCCCTTCTGAACTCTGGTTAAGAAAATATTGATAAATGCTGTAAAAAGTACATGATTTAGGGAATGACCTATGATTCTTTAGTAGGTCGTTGAACATAGTATAAGAAACTGCATCTGTAACATCTTTGAATTTGGACAAGTCTATAATTTGGCCTTCTGGGAGATCTAATGGGTTTAATTCTTCTGTTTGCAGATTGAGAGTTTTGAGGCGCTGGAGGAGAGGTTGTTGATGTTCCTACAGCAGTATAACGAGGGTATCCGCGGATCTGGCATGGATCTCGTCTTCTTCAAGGACGCCATGACGCATCTGGTGAAGATCTCCCGTATCATTCGTACACCACGAGGACACGCCCTCCTGGTGGGTGTGGGCGGATCCGGGAAACAGTCGCTCACCAAACTAGCATCGTTCATCGCTGGTTATAAAACATTCCAGATTACACTCACTAGGTATGCTGGGGGTTTTTTGCAGTCGATGATTACTTTCATATTTTAGTAGATTAACCATAACTTTACCAAATCCAAGCATTGAAGAGTAAAGAAAAAAGAATGTTTGAGCATCTTGTTTTGTACTAAAACAAAATTGTCTTTCCTATTCAAGAATAATAGCTCACATAACATCATTACTTTTAGAAAAATAGGATTTAAATGGTCATGCAAGTCCACATTAAGGATATTAGTGTGCCCTGTGTAGAAGTTGAACAGTAAAAAACACGTTAAAAATAGTTTTCTGATTACTTTTTTCAGCTCATTTAGGTTATAAACCTTTCCTTTATGAATGAAGAATTTTTCATACACAGTTTATCATTAAATATGTATTAAACATTTCCTACCTTTGTACATGCTAGTCGTCGTAACCCTGATACTTACAATTGGAGATATTTTCAACGACAGTAAGACCTTCAAAATAATTAAAAAAATCGATGTTTTACTTTGAGAGCACATCAAGAATGACATGCATGGTACATCAATGTTGATTTTTTTTATCTTTATTTACCTGATAAATGATAAGATGAATTTTAACGGGATGTACTTTTATTGAAATTAAATATTCAATTTTTATCAGAACTGACAAAATTTGCTGAGGGAAGAATGAGAAGAATAATCATTGTAAGCGATTAATTTATATTTTCGCTTAACAAAATATTAAATGTAAGAAAGTAAATGCTTTCACGTTGACTTGAGTAAGTTGAGTAGATCTACATGTTTTATTTTATATTTTTCTAAATAATTTATTTTAACAAAAATTGACAAGGTCTTTGAAATCATTGTATTGTAACCAATACTATGACCGGCTATTCTTTTCTTAATTTTGCATGTAACAGTTTGGTGTTGAATGCTTAAATTTTGTGAACATAAATATTTTGTACTGAAATGTGTTTAGTACATTTATATCTGATATACAATTATATGTATAAGAGTCCCTTAGAACAGAGTAGTTCTGCTTTAATATAGAAGAGGTTACAGACTAAGTGGGAGAAATTCTTTGTAAAACTGAGCATATGACCAGGAATTTAAATCAGTCCATCAAGTCTCTGCTTGCAGACTCTTATAATTTATGACTGTGCAGCAAGGGTTGGGTGATAATAATGTTATGATTAGATTAACCCAATACCAGACAGCATTGAATTTGACTTGTTCAAATATAATGATGTTGCAGACAACAATTTTCATTGAATGAAAGCTTACATTTTTGTTATATCTGGGTATAAAACATTAGGAGAAATGATTGTCAAATTCAATTTCTTCATTTTCCACAATGTTTTGAAAAGGCTTTATCCTGTGCCTCATCAAAAAGTGTCAACAAATATAGGGATGGGTTTACTATAGGTATTAAACTTACATTTTCCAATTTTAGTGGGCCAGGGTTTGGATCGTGAGTTAAAAGTGAAAATATTGTCTAAAAAAGAGAAATCTTTGACTATTGTCATCTTTCCTTTGTTTGTCCCAAAATGTTTGCTTCATCTGCATAGCAATTCTTGATATTTAAGAATTGGACATCAATGATTGTTGAAAGCTTTCATAAGGTCATAAGAATATTATATTTTACATGCATAAGACAATGAATGTCCTTAGGTTGAATTAACCCTATATCTCATGGTATAAATGTCCATCAGAAAAAAAAAGTGTCAAAAAACAACTGGAAAGAAGAAACTTACTTCTCTATCTAGTGTGTTTTCTAAGCATACGGTAGATTAAAGAAACATGTAATACAGTGTATCGTAATTTGGACCAGTCTAACTTTATCGGGTAATGTGATAAGCTTTATTTATACTGTTTTGTTGTTTGTTCCCCTGACTAGTCTTGGACAGCCGTGAGTGTTTCAGCATCGTACATATTCTTAACCAACAATGTTTATTGTATTGTCTTCATGTACTCTTGACACTTGTATCGTACATATGGTTCAAGACCAAATTAATCCATGGTTCTTGTATTGAAAGATTACTTTTCAAAGCACTTTCTAGCACTAATTTTTCAAGATGTTAAGAGGTTTTTGTTACTCATGAAAAGATGATCATCATGAATGTCATATGGTCGAAGATGATCAGCATGAATGTGATAGGATTGGAGATTCTCTAAGTTAATAAATTAGATACGAAACTGAAACAGGAACTTAATGAATTATTATACATCGTAGAAAGGGTAGAACTTCTGTTTTCAATATTTCCGATGTTTACTTCAATACACTTTGTAAAACATGTTTCACTGTGGACATACACAATATTTTTTCACATTCCATGTTTTTAAATATAAAAAATATCACTAAAACCACTGATCACATTACCACCAATGTCCATTTTGATGTAGTTTTGTCGTCATTTACATAAATCTGATATGACCAAACTGTATAGTAGGAATGGAGAAAAAGGAGAGGTTGTATGGTCATGAATACATGAACTTATTGATATTGATAAAATGCAAAATCATTGATTCCCATTGATGTACATTATATAAGGGCAATGCTTTATCAATGAGGACAATAAGTATTACTTGAATTTTCATGAAATGAATACAGGGGTTTACAAGCTGACTAGAAAAATGCTCAGCCTGCAAATACAACCAATCCTTCTTATAACTGGCTGTGGGTGTTTACATGTCCCTATGCAATATGACATTGTTTAACTAGGTATTTCTCTATTCAAGGTCCTACAATGTTTCTAACCTGCTGGAGGACCTAAAGTTTCTGTACAGGACGGCCGGACAGCAGGGTAAAGGGATCACATTTATATTCACTGATCAAGAAATTAAGGATGAAGGCTTCCTGGAGTACCTCAACAATGTCCTGTCTTCAGGAGTCGTAAGTACTAGTTGACAATATACTTTGATGCCCCAAATCATTAGATCTAGGAGCATGGATTTCTTGTAATGTCTCTTTGTCAAAAGAAACCAATAACAAGGGCCAAAACATTTGGATAGTTAGTGATATGGCTCTCATGATAAGAATTATTTTAAAGATACAAATTGTTTTTGACAAGACCTTGCCTGTAATGGCAAGGTCGATATTGTTAGTCTTGATCAAAGTGCTTTCAAAGCTGATACATCTTTCAATATCTTTGTTTCTCAGTCTTGATTGACCTACGGCATACACCATTTAAATGTGGTTGAAAAAATAATTTTGATGCCAAAGTTGATTCTTCATTCTTTTAGGTCGCCAACTTGTTTGCTAGAGATGAAATGGATGAGATTCTCGGAGAATTAATACCTGTGATGAAGAAAGAGTTTCCACGACGACCACCATCCAATGAAAACTTGTATGAGTATTACCTGAGTCGTGTCAGAAACAACCTCCATGTGGTTCTCTGCTTCTCTCCTGTAAGTAAATTGGTCTTTCCCAGTTCAAATGTAGTGCAGAGCTGAATCTAGGGCGCGGGATTGCGGGATTCCCGCAGTAATTTATTGCTTGGCGCAAAAAACGATAGGCCGTGCGGGAGAAGTCACGCACGTTGTTTCAGATTGGCGCATTTTTCAACATACGTCGCGTAATAACGTAGGTTCATAATCATTGAAAAGTTGCTAAAAACAGATTGCAGAGAAACCCCTGCAATTCTATATTTATATAGTGTTTTATATCTCCAGTCAAAAATAGATATTTGTCTTAGAAATGAAATAGATTCATGTTCGAGATATAAACCGAAAACGGGAAGAAAACATATTGTTGAATGAATGAAGGGGGAAATGGCTGTGATAATTTCAGAATTTGTAATTATTACGGTGCACCGCAACAACAACAACACCAATGGCGGTCAAAACAAACAAAATAAAGAAACTCTGTTTTAAAATCGTTTATAAGCACATAAATGGACTGAGTGATATGCTATCATCGCGGCACACAATCAAAATGGCCGACAAAACAAAGAAACTCTGCCTGAAAATTGTTTTTATCTCAAAATGGTTTGAATTAATTGATATTTTAAAGTGATCCTCCTCGGCATAGAGATCTAGATGTCTACTGCAGTAGCCACATCATGTATGGTGAATTCTGCCCAGGGTTACGATTAAAGTTAAATGGTCCAGCCTTTTTTTCTACAGCCCTGAGACTATTTAAATCTGGAAAGAAGAGTTTTAAAGCAAAATTCAAAACAATTTTGTGGTGTAAATAATTTGCTTCAACCAGTCTTGGACAGTGTAATCATTTTCTATGAATAGTATAATCTAAACTTTAACCCTTTCCCAAACAAGACCTGGTTTTGACGTCCCTAATAGAAATGGATTGGGAAAACATTGAAAAAAAAGAAGAAACTGCTGATAACCAGCAGTTTCTCCTTTTGTCTCAATATTTTCTATTCCATATTGTACACAAATTCTACCGTTAATAACAACCATTTTGTGATGTGTGGCAGTTTTTGAAGGGGGTCACCCTAAAATTTTGCCGTTTGGGAAAGGGTTAAACAACCAATAAATTAAAGAAATTGAACATATAAAGTTTGTTACATGGACAACAGTTGTTTTAAGAGACTGCTTAGACAAGAGCTAATCCTAACTTACATGGAGTAAAGATAATGTTCCTTCAGTTTCATATAATGGCTCTAGTAACAGATAAGTTATAACTTAATATTTTTGCGATAAAAAATTAAATTCACTTTGGCTCAAGCCTGAATCCTGTTGGCCCACATTTTGAAGTATGGTGGGGGAGTTGGCCCACTTTTGTGAAAACCTAGATTCAGCTCTGTAGTGGTCTTATTTAGTTACACAACCTCTTTGTGGTGTTCCAAGATAAATTCTAGCCCTTTGTAGTAGAATAATTATAACTGGAGGAAACATTGAGAAACAAGAAAAATTTGATAACCATCAATTTCTCCTTTGCCCTTACTTGGGCAGATCCAGAATTTCGGTGAGGGGGTTCGAACACCCAAAAAGGGGGGTTCATTTTTCTTGTATAACACTATTTTGACTGAATTTCTTCATGAAAATGAAATAATCAGGCTATAGAGGGTGGATTGTTTTAACCTCCGGAACTCCCTCTTGATCCACCACTGCCTTAACATGTTTTGTGTTACAAAACACACATTTTCTACATTTTATATAAACCGTTTTGTTGTCTACAACCCCTTCAAAATTGGAACACCCTCTGATATTTTGGAAAGCCTGTCATTGAATAGAAGCAGAAATTTGTGTAAAATGTAATAGAATGTTGGTAACATGAGTGTAGATGTTTCCTTTGCTTATATTGCAAAATTATTGTTGAATCATTTTATCTCAAGAATATAAAAATCTTTATTGAAGAGTTAACCCTTTCCCAAATGACAAAATTTTAGGGCGGTCCAAATTGAAAGATCCCGCAGAAGACAATTTCAAGTGAATGGAATTTAAATTTTTTATGTCTTTTTTGGATGAAAAACATTGTGGGAAATGAAAAATGCTTGTTACCAGCAATTTCTACATTTTCCACAATGTTTTCCAAAGTCAATATCTTGTAGGGAGTCAAAAAGAGTCATTGTGTGGTAATGGGTTAAACCTTTCTGTTGTATAGGTTGGTGAAAAGTTCCGAGCACGTTCCCTGAAGTTCCCTGGACTGATTTCCGGCTGCACCATGGACTGGTTCCAGAGATGGCCTAAAGACGCGCTGATCGCAGTGGCGGATCACTTCCTGTCGCAATTCAACATCGAGTGTACGCAGGAAGTGAAGAAACAAGTAATACAAACTATGGGTATTATACATGACGGTGTGGCAGAAAGCTGCGCAGATTACTTCCAGAGGTCAGTTCACTTTCTTTTATATGGTCTAACATGTCTTACATGTTTTGCCCTTTCCCAGACAAGACCTAGTTTTGATGTCACTATTAGAATTGGCTTGAGAAAACATTGAGACAAAAGAAGAAAATGCTGATAATCAGCATTTTCTCCTTTTGCCTCAATATCTTCTGTCCGAATCCTTGTCTTGTGTATCAACATCAATTACAAGTCATACAAACTATGGGTATTATACATAACGGTGTGGCAGAAAGCTGCGCGGATTACTTCCAGAGGTATGTTGTTTTTACTTTGTATAGTCTTACATGTTTAACCCTTTCTTGAACAAGACCATGTTTTGACACAAGACCTTGTTTTGACATCCCTTATTGAAATACCTTGGGAAAACATTGAGGCAAAAAAGAAAATGCTGATAATCAGCATTTTCTCCTTTTGCCTCAATATTTTCTGTCCGAATCCTTGTATTGTTTATCAACATCAATTATGAGTCTTACAAACTATGGGTACTATACATGACGGTGTGGCAGAGAGCTGCGCGGATTACTTTCAGAGGTAGGTTGTCTTTGTTTTGTATTCTTAACAAATGAATTCTCATTCAGAGGTAGTCTTAACAAATGAATTCTTTTCAGAGGAATCTCAGAAATAAAACTTAAAATTGTCAGAATTAAGAATTTTTGAAGACCAATAGAAAATTTTCTTTGGGTATAATTAGTCTTTTCTCTTAAGAACTATTTTTACTCACATGCTCATGCATGATTACAGGTATCGTCGTTCGACCCACGTGACACCCAAGTCCTACCTGTCCTTCATCAACGGTTACAAAACTATCTATACAGACAAGAGGAATGAGATTGGAGAATTAGCTGACAGAATGAATACTGGTGAGAAACTTATAACTGATCACTGTTCTTCCATATAATTCACACTTCTGATTTTTTTAAATGAAGTTTCCTTTCTCAACCCTTCTCAGTGCAATAATAAAGTTTTGATGACCCTGTTTTAATGCATGTATTAATCACGTGATGTCCATAACATCTTTTAATTTTGAACTATCCAAATGTTTGTCTCTGTGAACACTTTCCGAAAAGTTTTAGGGTGGTCAAATATGTGAGATGCTGCAGACAACAAATTGGATGTTGAAGGAATATTGTGTACAATAGAGAATACTGATTATCAACACTTTCTTCATTTGCCTCTATGTTCTCGCAAGAATTTTCTTTTAGAGATGTCAAAAGCCAGTTACCAGGCATTTTACTTTTACAATAACTTGATATTTTCAAACTTGTCAATTTCAGGTTTGAAGAAGCTAATTGAAGCCTCAGAAGCTGTAGCTGTGTTGGAGAAAGAGCTAGCAGTGAAGGAGAAAGAATTGGCCGTCGCTTCCAAGAAGGCAGATGAAGTCCTTAAAGAGGTCACAGTGAAAGCTCAAGCTGCATCCAAGGTCAAAGAACAAGTGCAGAAGGTCAAGGACAAAGCCCAGGCCATCGTCGATGCTATTGAGACTGATAAGAAGATAGCCGAGGAGAAATTAGAGAAAGCAAGACCTGCTTTAGAAGCTGCTGAAGCTGCTCTGAATACAATCAAGCCTGCGGATATTGCGACAGTGAGAAAGTTAGGAAAGCCGCCACATCTGATTATGAGAATTATGGACTGTGTGTTACTGCTCTTCCAGCATAGACTAGATCCTGTCACGATGGATCCAGAACGACCAACCATCAAACCTTCATGGTCAGAATCTCTAAAGGTAGGGGTCTTTTGACATTGTGTAAAATTTGGGCTATTTAAATGGCATCCCAATTTTTTTTGTGTTACAGTACATGTAATTTAACTCGACTCTACATGGAATTTTTTCACCATTGACTTTTTCACTAAGTTTTCCTGAAAATTTGACAATGGCCTTGTTTGCTGCTAAGCAGGCTACAAAATCAAATTCAATGAATCTTTTGATAACTTTTTGAAACACTATATTTTCAATTTCCGTTCTAGTTGATGTCTGGTACAAATTTCCTAGCAAGTCTTGTACAGTTCCCTAAAGACACCATCAATGATGAAACAGTTGAGCTGTTACAGCCATATCTAGATATGGAAGATTATAACATGGAGAATGCCAAGAAAGTGTGTGGTAACGTCGCTGGTCTACTCTCCTGGACACAAGCTATGACAGCCTTCTTCTCCATTAACAAGGAAGTTCTTCCATTGAAGGTTAGTCGACAGTTTTGAATTAATTAATCCTTTTGTACCAAGCATAATGAGGGCAGATATGTAGTTAAAGCAAAGGAATTATTCAAGCATAGAAAGTTAATCCTTTACCAAAGAGCCCATTTTAGACTGGTCCATTTTCAAAGATGTTGCAGATAACAATTTCAAACAAATGAATTTTTACAATTTTGGGTATTTCTGGATAGAAAACATGGTAGGAAATTATGCAATTGCTTGTCACAAGCAATTTCTACATTTTCTAAAATCATGTTTTCGAAATCTTTCATTTTCTATGGCATCGAAAACGGTCAACATTATGGTAATAGGTTTATCTATCCAGACCATAATTGCTGTAATTTTGATAGATGCCTAATAATTCATATCAAATTATTTCCTGAAAAGGATAGATGTACTTATTATAGTATGCCATCAGAACTTTTTTGTATGCATGAAACTAAGTCTGACTTTTTCCTTTGATTGACAGGCTAACTTGGCCGTACAAGAAGCAAGGCTAGCTGTTGCTATGGGAGATTTACAGACAGCCCAGGCACAACTGGACGAGAAGGAGAGAGAACTAGCAGCAGTACCATTTTATTCTTTTTGATAGTATGAATCTAGCAAATATTAATACCAAAATTTCGGTGACTTATTGCAGGCAGCATAGAACAAGATCAGCCTGCATATATGTGAAGTCTGATCTTCTTCTACACTGCCTGTCTGTTTCATTTCTGATGACCAGAATAATCACATAACTTTAACATTTTGATTTACAGGCTAACTTGGCTGTACAAGAAGCTAGGCTGGCAGTAGCTATGGGAGATTTACAGACAGCCCAGGCACAACTGGACGAGAAGGAGAGAGAATTAGCTGCAGTTCAGGCGGAATATGACAAGGCTATGGCTGAAAAACAGGTAAAACCAGTTTTCTAATGCTTCTGCTAAGCTGCAAATTGATTTATTCAAAGGTCGAGTAAATCACAAAATCTTATGTGAGTGAAAAATAGGGTATATAAAAAGCTGGATATCAGCAATTTCATTTTTCTGCAATAAATTTTTCAGAACTTTTGCTGACAGAACAATATTTACCAACACTAGTAGAAACTGTCCTGGTTGGTCTTAATGCTATAATGGGCCATTTTTGTTTCCCAATTTTCAAATATGTCTTAAAACATTTATTTTAGAAACTGATGGATGATGCGGAGACATGTAGAAGAAAGATGACAGCCGCGGCGGCTCTGATTGAAGGTCTGGGTGGGGAGAAGATCAGATGGACGGAACAGAGTCAGGAGTTCAAGGCTCAGATGGGCAGGTATGTACTGTCTGATCTGGATCTATATATACTGTAGAACAGAGAACTAGAGTAGGATAGAAATTTTATTGCTAAAAAGTTTAACCCATTACCACACAGTGACGCTTTTTGATTCCTTTTTAGATAAATGCTTGAAAAAAACATTGTGGAAAATGAAGAAATTGCTTGTGGCAGGCAAATTCTTCATTTGCAACATTCTACCCTGAAAGACCAGAGATTACGAAATTTCATTTACTTGAAATTAGCATCTGCAACATCTTGAATTTGGACCACACCAACATTTTGTTGGTTGGTAATGGGTTAAATTAAATATATTATAGTTTTTATCCCCTCTCAAACAATCCATGGTTTCAATGTCTGGATTAAAGAAAATAATAGATGTAGATAATGACCCAATAATAAGAAAATGTTGATTTAAACCTTTCTCCATTTGGGACATACTATCTTTTTAGTTCGATGACTTTATAAATTTGTCTTCTTAAGCATAAAAGGGACATCACTCTTGTCAAAAAGAATTTATGTGAATTTCATATCATGACATATTCTTAATTCTAATGCTTGTTCCATTTTACCCCTATCTTTTAGACACAGCGTATTTGACCGGTATTGATTAAAAATGTCTTGTTGCCTTTTGTCACAGAGTTTTAATATTGTATGAGAATTATTGTGACAATTATCCCTGTGTTGTATTCATAGATCATACTTTGTCATGAATAATGGCTATATAAACCAGATTAACCCTTTCCCAAACGACAAAATTTTAGGGTGATCAAAATTGAAAGATGCCTCCAATGTCAAAATGGATGTTGTTAAAGAAAGGATATGTCTTAAATATAGTACAGAAAATATTGAGACAAAAGGAGAAAATGCTGGTTATCAGCATTTTTATGCTCCTGTATCGAGAGATCGGGGGCATATTGTTTTACTCATGTCCGTCTGTCTGTCCGTCCGTCTGTCCAAAAACTTAACCTGAAAACTTACCCTTTGCCATTTCTCCAAACTATTTGACATACAAAGCTCAGATTTGGTATGCAACTTCCTTTCAACGATATCTATCTGTTACATGCAATTTGACCTTCCTCAAGGTCATCCATTAACCCTTATCAACCCTTTACTCCACGAAAACTTAACATTAAAAACAGCCATTTCGGGGGCATTTGTGTTTCACAAACACATCTTGTTTTCTTTTGTCTCAATGTTTTCCCAAACCATTACTTCCTGGGACGTCAAAACCAGGTCTTATTCAGGAAAGGGTTAATAGTGAGAATGATGCTTTAAGGCCTGGTCACATACACCATTCTGCATCCACATCATGGCCAGAGCACATCTAAAACAGGGGATTTGTGAAGTATTATTTTAAACGTGATGTTGAAGCGTTATGGACACATAATCATATGTGACCAGGCCTTTAAATAAATTTATACTTATTCATTTTAAGTATAAATCAATATCAAATTTGTGCCTTGTTTGCTATCAAATTAAAATACAGTGTAGAAAATTATGTAGACGTCTACAACAAATTTTGTTTGAATGAAAAACCTCTATAAATGCGATAATTGTACATTCAGTGTGGGTTTTAAATGATGTTCACTAGTAAAAAGTCAAGAAACAATCTCTTAAGATGGGTGTTGTAATCTGTAATTTCACATTGAATAGTTGAGAAACAAATAGTTTTTTTTTTATCAAAATTACATAACATGTATGATTCTTAACTTTTTATGCCTCTGTATCAAAAGAATGGGAGCATATTGTTTTACTTGTGTCTGTCTGTCCATTCGTCTGTCTGTCGGAACACTTAACATTGGCCTTTTTTGGGGCATTAGTGTTTTGATTATAAATTGGAAAAGAAAAGCTAATGTGATTTCATAAGAATTTTCATGATTGTCTAATTGATAATTGAAGTGTGGATGATGGAAGGTATAAACAAATTGATGTTTCACTG
The DNA here is from genome assembly GCA_963680895.1 of Fragum sueziense. NCBI lineage: Eukaryota > Metazoa > Mollusca > Bivalvia > Cardiida > Cardiidae > Fragum > Fragum sueziense. The sequence continues at coordinate 6,869,185 of OY804599.1, read as the reverse complement.
TAGCGATTCCTTGTTGATAAGTAGCATAGTTGATTAATCCTTACCAAAACAAGACCTGGTTTTGACGACCCTATGATTAAAGGCTTGGGAAAATATTGAGACAAAATAAGAAAATGCTGATGATCAGCATTTTCTCCTTTTGCCGCAATATTTTCTTAGGTATATAGTACACATATTCCCTCTTCTTCAACATCTGTTTTGCTGTCAGCAGCAGCTTTCAAGTTGTACCACCCTAAAATTTCACCATTTGAGAGAGGGTTAAATCATTGTAAGAAATATTGACATGTATGTTAATTGGTTTTGTCACCGTTGTCTTGCTAAATTAAGGCTTACACAGTAAGTGTTGAATGACATCAAATTACACATATTTTGTGCTGCTTAATTCGAAAGCTCTTCTACGCTAAACAAGATCCAGCATGTGGAGATGTTACAATAGAGCATAATATTCACAATAATGTTCCTTTTGTCACATGTCTTTTTGCCTGCATGCCTAATTTTTTCTGTCGAGATACAGAAGTAATCACAAAGTATACTCTGTAAATATTGACCTGAACCCGATGAATATGTAATGAGTAATTGTGACACGGAATTATCAATACTCGCCAGCAATCCTCACTGTCGAGCAGAGTCGATAGTTTCCATAAGCGTTGTGACTTTGTATTCTGCATGTGCTTCTTGTGTCAAAATATGTCAGAGAGTGATTATTCCGCATCACAGTTACTCATTGCATATTCCACAGGTTCAGGTCAATATTTACGGAATATAACTGATGCAAATTTCAAAGAAATCAGGATCTACCTGGAAAAATGATTTTGATGCATTGTCCTAAGAGCTTTCTTTCTGAAAGTAATTAATAATGGAGACTCATTAATAACTTGGACACATTGTTAAATTCAAATATAATTTCATTAAATGTCATTTAACCTTTCTTTTGTCATTCATTTTATACTTCATTGAACTCATTGTAATATATTATGATCTGTTGTATGATGTTTGCACACCAAAGTTTGAATTGGCATATGTGTTGTTGATCGTCACAAAAATTTTGATGTGCACTTTCCATGTTTCTTAATAAAATAAAAAAAGAAACGTGATATGATGATGTTTGGTGTTAAAAAAAAATTGTCTATGAGAAAAGAAAGACTAGTAAGATTTTCCGCTTTTCTTGCCATGCTTACCCATTATTTCTTTCCATGCTTAAGTGGAACCTAATGTGAAAAATTTACTATTTCCTGTAACTCCATATCCCATAAAGTAACGAGGCCCATCAATGCACTTCTTTTGTTACTAAGATCATTCAAAAGCATTATAACAATCTTAAACATTTTTCAAATCTGGCCATATTTCAATCCTTTCCTACACAAGGTGTTGTTTTGGCGTCCCTAATGAAAGGGATGATCAGCATTTTCTCCTTTTGCCTCAATATTTTCTGGGCTAGATCTACATCTTACTTCAATTTTACATTTAGCAACATCTATTTTGTTGTCTGTAGTAGCTTTTGAATTAGACAACCATAAAAGTTTGTTGCTTAGGGAAGGGTTCAGAAAGAAATTCTATTACAAAAATCTTAATTTATAAGTTTTATCTTATTTGATAATTGTATACTGTTGATGTTAACAGGTTGGTAGGTGATGTGTTGGTGTGTACAGCATTCTTGTCCTACTGCGGTCCATTCAACCAAGATTTCCGAGGTCTACTCTTTAAGAATTGGTTCAAGGAGTTGAGGACCAGAAAGATACCATTTACACTGAATCTCAACACCATCGATATGCTTGTGGATCCAAATACGGTAGGTTTAGTTTCATACATTAATCCTATAAATGTATTTGCAAGTAATTATATTTTGTCTATGTATTTTCTCCTGTTCACATAGCATTCTTTTACTCAATTATTTGAATTCTTATTAGAAGAAAATGTTTCAGTTAGGATCAGTAGCCGATAATTTAAGTTGGCATTGAATGGACTAATTTTATGCAACATTCTTAATTCATGGGTTGAAATAAAAGTATTTCTTCTTCTTATGTTTCAGTTTCATAATTACTCACATGCGCGGATCCATGGGGGGGGGGGGGTCAGGGGGTCATGGATCCAAGGGGGGGCTCATGCCCCCTGAGTCCCCTGGGCCTGACCCCCCTGGAATTTGGCGAAAAAAGGGGTTAAAGATCGGAAAACCCCCCTGGGAAAAATACCTGGATTCGCGCTTGACTCACTGGACTTTTACACTTATTTAGAAGAGTTCTATAATTCTATGTCTATGTTATACTTTACAGATAGCAGACTGGAACTTGCAAGGTTTACCTAATGATGAACTGTCCACACAGAACGGTATCATTGTTACCAAGGCTTCAAGGTATCCATTGCTCATAGATCCACAAGGGCAGGGCAAAAACTGGATCAAGAAACGAGAAGGGCGGAATGAACTACAGGTAAATCAAATTTATTATTGTAACACTGGTGTTTCATTGTTTCCTATTGCTATTGCAGGCATTGTAGGATAAGATCAGCCTGCACAATGTGCAGTCTGATCTTATTCTACACTTCCTGCTTGTGTAAATAAATTGTGTTACCCACAACTGATAGATCTACAATGTCAGGGGAAAAACTGGTTCAAAAATGTGAAGGACCAAATGAACTGCAGGTAAATCAAAGTTCTCAAAAGAAAATTTCATTTGTACTCTTTGATACATGGGTTTCATTCTTTGTCAAAAAAGAAAAGAAGACTTACAAAGAGAGAGGATTTGAACAGAACTACTAGCTATGTTCATTAAATATTTTTATGAATATATGCATTAATTAGCTCCAGGATAAGGATGATAATTTTTGGTTATGGTCAAGCTATTTTAAATATGATATCTACTATAACAATTATACAGAGTCAATATTAACACTACAGTCGACACTCGTTGTGTCGAAGTCGGAGGGGCCGTCAAAATACCTCGACATATCCGGAGTTCGACTCATCCGATTTTGTTCGGCTTCGACACATTTTATATTTGACCGTTTCTGAAACTTATCAAGTAAGAATTTTGTTGAAATATAGTAGGAAAAGGAAAGAAATTGCTCGAGCAATTTCTATCCTTTTCCTACTATATTTCAATGGCTATATTCAGTTCGAAATTATTTTGTTTTGAAAAAAATATGTCAATAGATGAGGACGGGACCAGATTTGAACTTCGACTTAAGCGAAAATTCGACTTATCCGATGTCGACATAACGAGTGTTGACTGTATATGTGTATCAACGTTGTAATGGCTGTTGGCCAAATATCAAATGAAGAAATGAATTTAAAATGTTTAAAATCATTGAATCTTTTTTTTGCCTCAGATTACTGCCCTGAACCACAAATATTTCCGTCAACACCTGGAGGACGCCATGTCTCTCGGTCGTCCTCTCATTATAGAAGACATCGCGGAGGAACTTGATCCCGCCCTAGACAACATCCTGGAACGTAACTTTATCAAGGTCGGATCTACACTGAAGGTCAAGGTCGGAGATAAGGAGTGTGATGTTATGAAGGGATTCACCCTGTATATCACAACAAAACTCTCAAACCCGGCGTACACTCCGGAGATCTACGCCAGAACATCCGTGATTGACTTTGCCGTCACAATGAAGGGATTGGAAGATCAGCTGCTGGGTCGTGTCATCCTCACGGAGAAAGCGGTAAGTTTTGATTAATTGATTTGATGAAATGATACAATGATAAATTGACAGTGTATTATATTCTTATAGATTATAGTTGAGGAAAGTACTAGAAACTACAATTTTGATACAAATTTTTATATGTGTATGTAAAATAGTATAAACAAAAAAAAGTAAATTTTAAAAATGTAAAACTGGCTTTTTCCAGTAATGTAAAAGGTATTTATACGATAAAGAATAAGCTACGATAAAGAATAAGTTACGTAATTGATAGCTTGGAAATTAATTTTTTTGCCCCTGTATCGAGAGATTGGCGGCATATTGTTTTACTCGTGTCCATCTGTCCGTCTGTCTGTCCGTCCGTCTGTCCGAAAACTTAACCTTTGCCTTTTCTCCAAAAGTATTTGACATACAAAGCTCGAATTTGGTATGCAACTTCCTTAAAATGATATCTTTCTTTTCCATGCAATTTCACCTTCCTCAAGGTCATCAGTTGACCCTTATCAACCCTTTGCTCTATGAAAACTTAACCTTTTACTCTGAAAACTTAACCTTTGCCTTTTCTCCAAAAGTATTTGACATACAAAGCTCAAATTTGGTATGCAACTTCCTTTCAATGATATCTATCTGTACCATGCAATTTGACCTTCCTCAAGGTCGCCCCTTAACCCTTAATAACCCTTTACTTCACGAAAACTTAACATTTCAGAAAAATGTCCATTTCGGGGGCATTTGCGTTTCACAAACACATCTTGTTTTATCTGTGATAACCTAATATAAAACCAAAGCAGTGCTTTGAAAATGATATGCAAACTAATTTCGTTTTGTCCAAAAATGCTTTATAAGGGACAATAAATTTTGAAATAATGCTTCCATTTTATCATATTCAGGAGCTAGAGTCAGAGAGAGTTAAATTAATGGAAGACGTCACATCTAACAAGAAGAAGATGAAGGAATTAGAAGACAACCTTCTGTTCCGTCTCACAAGTACACAGGGCTCACTTGTCGACGACGAAGATCTAATCAACGTGCTACGTGTCACGAAGAGCACTTCACAGGACGTACAGCAGAAGCTGCAGACAGCCGACGAGACGCAGTCGAAGATTACGATCGCTCGAGAAGAATTCCGTCCGGTCGCTACACGAGGCAGTATTCTGTATTTCCTGATCACAGAGATGAGTTTGGTTAACGTCATGTACCAGACGTCGCTCAAACAGTTCCTGTCACTGTTTGATCTTTCCATGGCCAGGTGGGTGCAGTTTTGATTTTAATCCATTTACTTTAACCCTTTCCCAAGCGATAGAATTTTAGAGTGCTCCAATTTGAAACTCTGAAATATATTCATTCATTCTTTCCTTGGTGTATTTAAACTAATGTCTTGAAAAATTACAATGGTTTATAAATGTGTCAACATTTTGTTACTTTGATTGAGAGTTTACCCATTCCCTTACTTTGACGTTTTTTGACACCCATCAAGATAAAGGCTTTGGAAAACATTGTGAAATATGAAGAAATTGCTTATGACAAGCAATTCTTTTATTTCCTACAATACATGTATTTCTTTCCTTAAAGACCAAAAAAATGTCTGCAACATCTCCGAGTTTGGACCTATCTAAAATTTTGCCATCTAGTAATGGGTTAACCCTTTCCCAAACGATAAAATTGTAGGGTGGTCCAAATTGAAAGATCCTGCAGACAACATTTCAAATGAATGGAATTTCGAATTTTTAGGTCTTTTTGGACGGAAAACATTGTGGGAAATGAAGAAATTGCTTGTCACAAGCAATTTCTTCATTTTCCACAATGTTTTCCAAAGCCTTTATCTCTTGGGGAGTCAAAAAGAGTCACTGTGTGGTAATGGGTTAAAGCATTTGTGGCAAATTGTTTGTTTTTACTCTGAATATGACATTTTCATACAGATCTTCCAAGTCCCCGATCACCCAGAAGAGAATCACCAACATCATCGAGTACATGACGTTTGAGGTCTTCAGATACGCTGTCCGTGGTCTCTACGAGAAGGATAAGATGACCTTCACACTGCTACTGGCCTTGAAGATTGACATGGCCGGCGGAAAGGTCAAACATGAAGAATTCTTGACACTCATCAAGGGTAAGTCATTGTTATATATAGGGGGTTTATGAAATCTTTAAAAAGTTGAAAGTGAAGCAATTCTAACATATCCTTTGTATTAATGAAAATTTTGTTCCTTTAACTTAGAATTGCTGAATATAAAGTTAAAAATCTTTTGAATATCATTTTAGTAGGCGATAAACTCTTTTGAAAGAATTGATAGACCTGTTACATTTATTTAGGTAGTGCATTCCTGGATCAGAAAGTTGCACAACTTAAACCTCATAAGTGGGTGTTTCCTGGTTGACTTGACTTGGCTAAATTTGTGTTTCTGTCCATTTTGCAGTCAGTTTTGAATAAGATCAGCCTGCATATACATGCAGTCTGATCTTATTCTAAACTGCCTGCTTATCATATTTCAGTACATCAAGGGTGAAATTCTGTATATTTATCAATGTAGGTGGTGCATCCCTGGATCTGAATGTTGTACAACCTAAACCTCACAAGTGGGTGCTGGATCTGACTTGGCTTAATCTGGTAGAGCTCAGTAATCTACATCAGTTCTCTGGTATATTGGAACAGGTTAGTAAAGGGGGGGTATGTTGTTACTCCTCAACAAAATGGGTCTATTTGATATATAGCAAAATTGGTCCATTTTACTGCATGTAGCTCCTCAGAAGTTTTGATAGGACCTTTGACATAGTCTGCTTGATAGATCATTCCTTGGCATTTAACCATTTACTGCATAGTGACACCTTTTGGTTCCCTCAAATGAAAAGGCTTTGGAAAACATTGCGGAAAATTGTGACAAGCAATATCTTCATTTACCACAATGATTTCTACACAGAGACACTAAAAAGCAAAATTCCATGCACTTGATATTGTTGTCTGCAGCACCTTTGAATTTGGACAAGACTAAAATTTTGCCGTCTGGTAATGGGTTAATTTACTGCTATGAAAGTTGTATCAAGAGTACAAAATTCTTCAGCTACACTTCTTTGAACACATTGATCATTGAAATTTTCCACCTCTACTGGAAACTGCATGTAATATACCCCTGATGAAAGGTCACAACGGGACAAAAATAAGTCCTGAATATGTTCATTAAAGCATATCCTAAAAACACATTAATGGTCTGCCAGTGTGGAGAACTATATTGCAAGCATCTGTCTATTCTACTGACATAGAATCATTGCAACAAAAAGAGGAAATCAATTTTTGAACAGTTCACTCATTTTAGGTTCTACAGCCTGGAAGCACTGTTGAGACTCCCCTATTATGTTGTACTTAGTGAATTAATCATAGTTAAGAACATTAGGGAGTGGACAATAAGATTGCAATGGATGTGCAGTAGGAATTGTTTCAGTGTTTAGAATGAAGGCTTTGATAAGAAATCATTGACACACTTTCAATTATATCATCGTTGTAAATGCAAAATCTCGTATCTCATTTTTGGAAAATTTCAAAGGGGAAGGAAAAAAGTGTAATAACTTTTCCCAAACTGAAATGTTTTACTTGAAATTCGGACATATTGTTCACAGATAATGTGTTGTCAATTCTGATTAGTAAATATACCCTAATACCTACAAGAATTGTCTTAACGGGACACACAAGATTTTGATTTGAAAATTGCAAGAATCGACATAAGAGGTTTTGCATTTACACCCACGATAAAAATTGCAAAAGTCCTTTATAATTTTTAATGCACTAATTAATGGATGATTTATAGACAATGGGCTTACAATTAATTTGGATAATTAAATATTTTCTATATATAAATAATGTTACAGGTGACGAGGAATGAGAAGCAGTGGAAGCAGTGGTTTGACAAGGATGCTCCAGAGGAAGAGGTAATTCCTGACGGGTACAACAATTCGCTCGACGTCTTCCGTCGTCTGCTGCTCGTCAGATCATGGTGTCCGGATCGTACCCTCCCACAGGCACGTAAATACATCGCCGACACACTCGGAGAGAAATACGCAGAGGGAATTATCCTTGACCTTGAGAAGATGTGGTACGAGAGCGATAATCGTTCACCGATGGTGTGTCTACTGTCCATGGGCTCTGATCCTACCAACAACATAGAGGCACTCGCAAAGAAACATAAACTAGGTATGTTACATAGGAATCACATTTGCTTATTAATGAACAACTGCAACCTCCTTTATGTACAGGTCATAGAATAGTTGACATTTCCAGGCACATTTTTATGACGTACTAAATGGTTCAAAAATCTAGAAAGAGCGTGCACGCATAAAATATACGCGTCGACGCATAAAATTTATGCGAGCAGTTGAAAATATATGCGTCGACGCGTACATTTTACGCGAGCAGTAGTAAAAAATGTGAAACCGAGGCTGGCCAATGGGAGAGGCGGTTACAAACCTTTCCTTTTATACCATAAAATTGATGGATGAAACGAAGGATCTGATTGGTAAATAGATAAAATACGCGTCGACGCGTATATTTACGCGAGCAGTTGAAAATTTACGCGTCGACGCATAAATTTTCAAATGCTCGCGTAAATTTTATGCGTTGACGCGTAAATATACGCGTCGACGCATAAAATTTACGCGTCGACGCGTATATTTTAAGCGTGCAGGCTCTAAATAGACTTTTGACCCATTTGGTACGCCATACATTTTCTTGTCATCATACTAGTACATTGTATTGATAATATTTTTACACAATTCCTATGCTAATTAGCTGAAAATTACTTGTGAAAACATCTGTGAAAGGCAACAGAAAATGCATTCTTATATCCTCATACTTTCTATGCTTTATTGTTTACATATCAAACATTATATAATACTAATTTCATAGCTTACAACTTCATTAGTCAAAATGTGTCCTTTGGGAAAGCTTGAATGTTCACCACTTACCTTTCTCTTCCAGAGTACCGTGCCATCTCTATGGGTCAAGGTCAGGAGGTTCACGCACGCCGCCTGCTGTCACAAAGTACACAGAATGGAGGCTGGCTACTGCTGCAGAACTGCCATCTCAGTTTGGACTATGTGATTGAATGTCTGGATGTGATGTTAGAAAGTGAGACGATCCATGATGAGTTTAGACTCTGGATTACAACAGAGGAGCATATCAAATTCCCCATCAGCTTCTTACAGGTATGTAGACATGCCTTGAATCTTATATCTTATAATTTTGTTTAATGACAGTACCCTGGAATGGTACAAATGGTAGCCCCTTTTGTAATAAAAAATACGAGCTTGTGTCATTTATTTTACATTATTCAAGTCGCATTATGTTATGGCCCCGGTCGCCCGTCCGTCTGTCTGTCCGTCTGTCCGTCCATTAGCAATTTCTTGTGTGCGCAACTCCTCCTACAGTTTTGATCTGAATTTACCACTTACGGAATTCAGATAACTCTTTTCGTTCTTGAATTATCTGCCCTTGAATGAAAAAAAAAATACCCATTTTCTTGTGTGCACAACTCTTCCAACAGTTTTGATCAGAATTTCATCATACTTGCCACAATGAATCTCCATGGTGTCTAGTTGTGCACACCGCTTATGGAATTCAGATAACTGTTTTCGTTTTTGAATTATCTGCCCTTGAATTTAAGGAAAATTGCCCATTTTCTCAAAAATGCCCATTTTCTTGTAGAATGCAACTCCTACAGTTCCAACCAGAATTTAATCAATCTAGCCACAATGAATCTTTATGGTGTCTGGTTGTGAAAACAAAATTTTGATAACATTTTATGTTTGAATTATCTGCCCTTGAATTGACAAAATGGCCAATTTTACTGACAAGCCCCTCTCGGGCGTATATGCGCCGCTCTGCGAAGCTCTTGTTGTTTAAAGCTTTCCGGAAAAATAAAACATTATGAAATCAGAGCAGTTTCTAGTACAAGTATGCTATATGGCTTACTCTTGAGCCAAGTAACCTGTATAATGTATTGGGGAGTATTTTTGGAGAAGAGTATTTGTTCCTTAGAATGCAGAGAGGAGCTTTGTAGAATTGTCCTTCTTGTTTTGAAATGGATAGCTGTCGCAAGAGAACAATACAACAATGCTTATCATGTATTTACAGATCGCCATCAAGTTCACAAATGAACCTCCACAAGGTGTGAAGGCTGGGTTAAAACGTACATACGCAGGCTTGAACCAGGACTTCCTGGATATATCAAACATGCCACAATGGCGGCCCATGCTCTACGGCGTCGCGTTCCTACATACAGTCGTACAGGAACGAAGAAAGTTTGGCCCTCTAGGATGGAACATCCCTTATGAATTCAACGCTGCTGATTTCAACGCCAGTGTACAGTTTGTACAGAACCACTTGGATGATATGGACCTGAAAAAGGTGTGTTGTAATGTTTAGTGTTGTTTTTAGCGAGCCACGACTTTATGTCCGGGGAGCTAATGTCACAGCCCTAGTGTTGGTGTCGGCGTCACGTCCCGTCGCGTCTTCACTTGAAAAACTTGGTCTATATATCAGGCACTATTAGAGATACAGCCTTGTTATTTCACACTTGGATACTTCTCAACAAGACCTTTCATTTGGGACCATGACTTTTGACCTAGTGACCTTTACCTTGGAGTTTGACCTACTTTTAAAAAACGTTAACCTGGCCTCTATCTCTATTACACACTTTTATGGATAGAGCCTTGATATTTCACAATGGATACCTCCTGCCATAATCTTTCATTTCGGATCATGACCCTTGACCTCGTGACATTGACCTTGGAGTTTGACCTACTTTTAAAAAGTTAAGCTGTTTTTGTGACAAGCTCCTGTATAGGCAAGCTATGTTGTCCACCGACAACTCTTGTTTGTATCATATTTCTCTCCAAATATTCAGTGAGATTCTCAAAGTAGCAATAATTAGAGAATGTAAATTGAGGCAATAATTGTGGTGATTTCCACTTTGAGAGGTTTTGTCTGTTAGCAAAAGTATTATATTAATGTTAAAGTGTTTTAATCATAAAGTGATAGTGTTTTCACATTTTTGTTGAGCATGTTGTTTTTCTCTGCTTTCAAGTTTGAAGTTGTTGGTCAAAATCAAACATCTTTGATATTTTACCTTGAATGAGCAGTTTATTTATGTTCCAAATGAATTAATCTTGAAGGTTTAGTGACTCATCCAAAAATTATTTGAATTTTCCTTACAGGGTGTCAACTGGATCTGCGTGCGTTACATGTTTGGTGAGATCCAGTATGGTGGTCGTGTGACGGACGACTTCGACAAGCGTCTCCTCAACACGTTCTGTAAGGTCTGGTTCGGGGACAACATGTTCGCACCTAACTTTGTCTTCTATAAGGGTTACCCGATACCCAAATGTGGGAAGATGCCAGAATACATGGACTATATCAACTCGCTAGCTAATACAGATACACCTGAAGTGTTTGGGCTCCATCCTAATGCTGACATCACGTAAGTGGAGGTGTCCTTCTCTGATAAGATGCTATTTTAGATGCTAACTAAGAATCAATTATATTTATTAAGGAATGTTTGAAAATTAATTGAAAGACTATACAGGAAAAATTGCTCCGTTTATTTGTGTTTTCATGCTTTTGTTTAACATATACTCTTCCTTAATGCTGCTTTTCAACAAAAACCTTGTAACTACAGCCTGTTTAAACAAGCTGTAGTTGCAACGTTTTTGTTGAAAAGCAGCGTCACAAGGCTTTTTTTAACCCATTACCACACAGTGACTCTTTTTGACTCCCCTGAAGAAAAATGCTTTGGAAAACATTGTGGAAAAAGAAGCAATTGCTTGTGACAAGCAATTTCTTCATTTTCCACAATGTTTTCTAACTCAAAATGGAAAGATTTTGAAAATTTCATCAACTTGAAATTGTCGTCTGTAACATCTTTGAATTTGGACCAGTCTAAAATTTTGTCATTTGGTAATGGGTTAAAAGGCAGTGTCATATTTCCATTATTAAGTTTTTCAATGGTTTTTTGTTTCTACATTGTCTTTCATTTTGTCTAATCACAGTTCATATGTTGCCAGAGCTCCTTTGGTGATAGTTAACTGTCATAAATAATCAAGGAATAAAGTAATGATAAATATTTCTAATTTCACATTTGCCCTTTTTCAGCTATTCAAGCAAGACAGCCAAGACCATTCTTGACACCATTCTGAGCATTCAGCCCAAAGACAGTAGCGGTGGCGGCGGAGAGACTCGTGAAGCCTTTGTCAAGCGAATCTGCGACGACATGCTGGAAAAACTGCCCAACGATTACCTCGACTTTGAGGTGAAGCAGCGACTACAGAAGATGGGACCTCTACAACCCATGAATATTTTCCTGCGTCAGGAGATTGACAGGATGCAGCGTGTGATATCGACTGTGAGGAACACGCTAAATGATCTGAAACTGGCGATCGACGGCACAATCATCATGAGTGAGAACCTGCGCGATGCTCTAGACAGCATGTACGATGCCAGGATACCAAAAGTCTGGGCAAAGGTGAGCTTTAATCCTTGTACTATTAATTCTAATTTTTATGCCCTCGTATCAAGAGATTGGGGGCATATTGTTTTTTGCTTGTGTCTGTCTGTCTGTCCAAAAACTTCACATTTTGCTATTTCTCCAAAAGGGTATACATACAAAGCTCCAATTTGGTATGCAACTTCCTTTCAATGATATCTATCTGTTCCATGCACTTTGACCTTCCTCAAGGTCATCTTTTAGCCCTTTCCCAAACGACAAAATTTAAGGATGGTCCAATTTGATTGCTGCTGCAGACGACAAAATAGATGATACTAAAGGTAAAATTTGTGCTTAATATAGCTCAGAAAACATTGATGCAAAAGGAGAAACTGTTGGTTATCAGCAGTTTCTCCTTTTGTCTCAATGTTTTCCCAAGCCTATTCTATCAGGGATGTCACAACCAGGTCTTGTTTGGGAAAGGTTTAATCCCTGTAGACTCTACTGCTAATTGTATTTTTTCCCCACAAATTGTCATTTGAGACATTTCAATGAGTATATCTATAGTTTTTGCCACAATAATTCAGTAGAAAGCAGGATGTGTAGGCTAAGATCAGTTTGCACATCTGTGCAGGCTGATCTTATTCTAAATGTCTGCCAAAGCTTTTGGTTACAGCGGGAATATGACAAGAACAAAATGGGACAGGTTAATTACTTGTGATAGGTTACTGGGAAAACAAATTTAAATTTACAAAATAAACAGTGCTGTCAACCTTGCAATCGGTCGAATTTGATCCAAAGCCATATTTTTATTGTTAACAAAATTTCATAGTGGTGCAATGACGGGGCAAGATGATTTTAAAGTTGAATAGTAAATTTGAACAATTTTGCAAATGAAGTATTGAAGGAAGAGAAGAAAATGCTAGTGAATTGTAAAATTAACCCTTTCCCAAACAAGACCTGGCTTTGACGTCCCAAATATAAATGGCTTGGGAAAACATTGTTACAAAAGAAGAAACTGCTGATAACCAGCGGTTTCTCCTTTTGTCTCAATATTTTCCATGCTATATTGTATACTAATTCTAGCTTTATCAACATCCATTTTGTCGTCTGTTGCTGCTTTCAAATTGGAACACCCTAAAATTTTGTTGTTTGGGAAAGGGTTAAGGGGAGTAATCAGCATTACCCATCTGTCTATTCATCATTATGTCCACGTAATTAAAAATATTAGTATGACAAAAGAAACTCATCATAAACTGTACTTTCAATGGAGTCCATGATTCTGTGATTTCCATGTATGTATGTATATCGGTCTTTTGATTAACGTGCAGGGGGAGGGACTGTTCCGACGTCAGTGGGATCCCGTCCAGATACCTGGCTGGCTGCACGCATGGCAGATTTCACATCTTGTCTCCATCTCTTCCTGTTTTGGGTGTTGGAAATGTTTAGTCCCCATTCTCTTGCGTCTCTCTCTGTTATCTCTTTCCATGACGTTTTTGGTCTACCAGCAGCACGCCTTCCTGGGACCTCTAGCTGGTATACTGTCTTGATAGCACCGCTGGATCTGTTGACATGGCCATACCAGCGCAGTCGTCTCTCGCGTAGAACAATGTGAAGGTCCTCTAGGCCGAGACGCACCAGTAACTTGCTAGATCTAACCTCCATGAAGAAGGTTAATGGTTCTTTGGGGTTATTCAAGAGATGTTATTAAAATTCAACCCTTTCTCGAACAAGACCTGGTTTGACGTCCTTATTAGGAAAGGCTTTGGAAAACATTGAGACAAAAAAAGAAATTGCTGATAATCACCAATTTCTTCTTTTGCCTCAATATTTTCTGTGCTACATTGTACACATATTGTTCACTATATCGTTGGTGGGGAGTCAAAACCTCGTAATTACAGCTTGTAAAAGCTGAAGTTAAGAGGTTTTGACTTCCCACCTATGTTATCCTCATTTGTTTTGTCATCTGAAGCATCTTTGACTTTGGACCACACTAACGTTTTGCAATTTGGGAAAGGGTTAAGTGATACAGCACTGATATTCTGATATTTATTATGCTCTCCGAAAAAATTTCGGGCGAGCATATAGTCGCCATGCTGTCCGTCCGTCCGTCTGTCCGTCCACAGCCAGATCTCAGCAACCCTTGGAGCAAATTCAATGAAACTTTACATGTGAACTCCCTGGGATAATACCTAGAGACCTTTTTGTCCGTTTTTTTTAATTTGAGGCTGCGTCATGGAAAAAGGGGCCTTAGTGTAAAAATTAGTTTTTATCTAATTTCTCTTCATCTAATGGGCAGTATTTAATGAAATTTAGTACTTTTGTAATAAATAGGATGTTCTAGACCTTATTCTATAAATAATGTGTGTACAAAAAAGCTGTTGTGGGAAAAGGGGGCTTAATGTATAATAGTTTTTATTTTGTGACAAAACACTTATTTGGGGAGCGTAATCCGTCTGTGACGGCTCTTGTTCACTCAGAGATTTCTTCACGATGCACGCATGATAATTTCAGATATCGTGGGACTCCAGCACACTTGGTTTCTGGTTTACGGAGTTGATTGATCGTAACACGCAGTTCCACAGCTGGTGTTTCGAGGGCAGACCCAACACGTTCTGGATGACTGGATTCTTCAACGCTCAGGGATTCCTAACTGCTATGAGACAGGTCAGTTATCACTTTCCCACAATATTAAATGTCCTGTGTACATGAGTCACCCATTCCATCTGTCTGCCTGCCTGTTTGTCTAAATATTTCGTAGGAATGCCTCCTCTTAACCCTTTCCCAAACGACAAAATTTTAGGGTGGTCCTATTTAAAAGCTGCTAAAGACAACTAATTTGATGTTTTTAAGGTAGGGATATGTGTACAATATAGCACAGAAAATATTGAGACAAAAGGAGAAACTGCTGGTTATCAGCAGTTTCTTCTTTTGTCTCAATGTTTTCCCAAGCCATTTCTATAAGGCATGTCAAAACCAGGTCTTGTTTGGGAAAGGGTTAAACTGCTCAAAAGATTACAATGGAAATAAATATGATTTAGTAGATCTACATCATTTTTAGATGTGTATGAAAAGATGTGATATTATTCCAAGTTTATTTTACATCAGCCTGTCTTCACAATTAACATGAAAATTTGATATTTTCCTATAACTTTTTGCCTTAATAAGTTACAAGACTCGTATTTTGGTGTTTATTTTTATAAAGCATGTCAAAGCGCATGTTTTTATATCAAGGCCATGGAAGGTCCAATGCAACTGTCATAGTCATGTTAAATGAAATCAGCCTTGTAATTGCATAAGTGTTTCACAAACCCATGTTTTCTGTTCATTACAGGAGGTGACACGAGCACATAAAGGCTGGGCGTTGGACACTGTCATCTTACACAACGAGGTGACGCGATCCATGAAGGACGACATATCATCACCACCAAACGAAGGTGTATATGTATACGGCTTATACCTAGAGGGTGCCGGCTGGGACAAGAGAGGCGCTAAACTCATCGAATCCAAACCTAAAGTGCTGTTTGAGTTGATGCCGGTGATCCACATCTACGCGATCAACAGTACCGGTGGTATAGATCCCAGGATGTATCAGTGCCCGATCTACAAGAAACCGCGCAGGACCGATCTGACGTTCATCGCCAGCGTCGTATTGAAGACCAATCAGAATCCCGACCACTGGGTGCTGCGTGGCGTCGCTCTACTCTGTGATACCAAATAAACGGACAAACATATCGAAGCTTTTTAACCAAAACCTAGTAACTGCAGCTTGTTTTAAGCTACAGTTATGAGGTTTCGTTGAAAAGCAACGATATATATATTGTGGTGAAAGTAGAAAAATGCTTACATGACAATAAGTTGGTGAAGACATTCAAGTATGTTACAAATTATATTTCAAACTACAACTTTCGTATACATATCAGCAACAAAATGTGATTAATATTATTTATGAAGAAAACTCGCTGTTACTGTAGATGCCTACATTTTGAATATTATTAGACTTTAGTAGATTCAGCTTAGTTCTTTTTATAGTTGAAATTATTCAAGTAAATTTAAAATCACAAAAACACATGTAGTTGACAAAATTTAACATTGTCCTAAAATATGTACATTTACATAGGATTGAATGGCTCAAAATTATGTTAGTATTTTATTAATATTTTAGTAGTGCTTGTCATTGTCTTAATCTGTGATAAATATATACATATTGAATTATTGCCTAAAATAAACTACTTTTGACACAATGCCCTTGTGACATCTGAGAATATGACAGACTCAGATCTGCCTGCATGTAAATACAGACTAATCTGGATCTATCTATCTCTGAAACAGTTCCTACAGGTTTTGAAGGTGTTATTCAAAACATTTAATTCATACAATTCTACATATTACTCTATGTTTTTGTATATTTTTGATAGCACAATTTTTTTCAACTTGTTTATTTATTCCATTTAATTCTTTTATCATATTTAATGCAAACTTTTATGAACTGTGATGTTTATTTGTTTTTCTAAATCCCTAATTTTTGAGAAACCTATTGTTAATTGATAAATGATTAATCTCAAAATAAACAAACGAAAGAACAATATTCTTGAAACCAATAAACTTATCTTTTTTAAGAAAAAATAATTTAAGGGCTTCAATGATACATGTACTTCTATTTTGATTATTTAATACTGTACTTGGAATATACATGTTTTGGATTTTCTCCAAAAACCTCATAACATCAGCTTGCTTTAAGCTGCAGTTACGAGGTTTTAGATGAAAAGCAGTGATATTTTGGTTGTTATGTGGGACATTTGTTTTCTGAGATCTTGTTACTATTTGATTTACTTCAGGTTTTCCGTCCACAAATTTAAATGTAATCTTTATTTATTTTGTTTATCAACGTGTATAATATCTGTTAGTTCTTTTTACATCTTATAAAGTTAGAAATACATGAAATATTAGCAAAATGATGATTTCTTCTGGTCATTATTATTCCAATAGGACAAGCATTAGCAACAAATTTTGTGCTAAAATAGCCTGGGTTTACCGTTATGTGTTGATAAATCGTCGATGTTGTTATAAAATATCGTAGCTAAAGCTTCAACCAAACTTAAGTTGCAAGATTTAGATTTACACTGACGAAATACTACTGGCTGTCCAAAATTACGCCAGTGTTTCCTTGATGATCCTAATTGAGGGCCGATTGCACATTGTTTAACCATTTTCCGTATAAGACGCCTCCCCTTTAGAAAGGGCTTGGGAAAACATTGATACAAAAGAAGATAACGCTGATAATTACAATACATGTATCAACGTTTTCTTCTTTTGTCTTAATATTTTCTGTGCTATATTTTACACGAATCCTACCATTTCCAACATCAGTTCTGTTCTCTGCAGCAATTTTCATATTGCAACAATCGAATACGCTATCGTTTGGGAAAGAGTTAAGAAAGGACTAGTCGATGTTTCATCTTTGCTTAACATTTTTGTTTATTTAAAAAAATCAAATTTTGACGTCTCCAATAATTAATTTACGGGCTGAGAAAGCAATTAGGCCAGAGAAGTTGCTTACAACCAGCGCTGTCTCCGTTTGCCTCAATATTTTATATTACATGATAAATTTTACACAAATTCTTTCCTTGTCAACACCCATTGTGTCGTCTGTAGCAGGTTTGGAACAGCCTACAATTTTATTGACTGAGCGGGGATCTGGAAAAACGTCCCTTATAGCATTTCTAAAAATTGAGTTTCAAGATCAGCCTGTTGTCAAATGCAGTACAATGTGCACCCATGCTGCTCTCTTTATTTTACTACAGGTCACAAAAAAGCTATTTGAGAACAACATGGATCCTGATCAGACTGTGCGTATGCACAGGCTGATCTGGATCTATGTTGGGCTCAAAAGCCTTAAAGGACGTTTTTCCGGATCCTGGCTCATTGTTTATGATAAATTTTTCTCTGTCTCTCTGGCTCCCTGTGTACGTACTTCTGAACCTAAATAAAGCCTCATAAATCATATCGTGAGCACAATCCCGGTATATTTACGTACGGATTTGGATGAAATTTTCATAGAATGGGAACTTGCATCTAAAGCAACATAATATTAGGGGGAAGAGAGTGGCTACTCATGGACTATCCACCTCACACGCAGGGAACTGACGTCATAAACATGACTTCGGATATCCCATTATCAGACGGCAAATTTTAAGACTGGCCCAAATTCAAAGATGTTCCAGACGACAATTTTAAGTGAATGGAATTTTACAAATTTGGTCTTTAAGTGTAGAAAATATTGTGTGAAATTAGGAAATTGCTTGTTACAAGGAATTTCTTCATTTCACACAATGTTTTCCAATGTCATCATTTTGTAGTGGCGTCAGAAAGCATCGTTATCTGGAATTTTGGATATATGATGATGCCTAGAAAAGTTGGATATAATTTTCTTTAAGGCAGAATACCCGTAATGTGGCCATTTTGAGATTCATAAAACATCGGCTTTTCCCGAGCGGCGTCGTTACGTACCCGTACCTTTTCGGGCGCGGTCGTAAACATTCAGCGGTGGAAATTTCCACCGCCGAATGTTTCCACCGCCGAATGTTTTCGACCACGTCCGAATATTTCCGATGTCGCACGAATCTCATTAGGGGTGGACTACCTTAATTCAATTTACCAGACGAAAGGAAGAACACAACTGAAAACACATCCAACATTTACCATTTTCTTGTGCGAATTCTTCATCAGTTGGTAAAATATGCGGAAAAGAAAAATGATGGTGAAAGCATACAAGTTTGATTCCACGTTTTTTTTTTATTCATTGTTTAAAAAGGGATTTTAAAAAAGTCACTTTCTTCTTTTAATTCACTGATTGCTAGATACATCTCAACGAAAGGCGTCAAAACCATGTGTTGTTTATGCAATTTGTTGTATGCGAGTATGATTTTGCTTGTTAATGTGTTATATACTGCGACGTCCCGAATGCAAACAGGCCTGGAAAGCATTGAGAGAAAGAAGAAATTGCTGATGATCAGCAATTAGCCTATTAATTGTATCCCATTAATATTTTTTATGCAATGATGTACGTTTTTTCTACTTTTGACATCAATTCTTTTGTCGTCTGCAAATCTCTTCAAATTGGAGTAGTGTTTACAAATTTCGCCGTTTGGTAAAGGTTTGTGTGAAGTCCATGTAGACCATTGCGTCTTATTTCTTGTGTTTCCCGAAGATGACTTTTTCTAGGCCCATCATGGGAGACTCGAACATCAGACACGTGACAAAGGCGGCCCCGTACGACAACACTAAGTGGCCGACGAACAGATAGGCCTGCAATGTAAAAATACAAAGATACATAGCGAATGTGCATAATACATACTATTCGACATTAAAATGGTAATGACAGGAGTAAATCATGCAAGGTAGGACACAGGTAAACGTTGACATGCACATCCACAACTAATATTAGTTAAAATATTAAAACGTCTAACAAAATTTAGAATTTTGATGGTTTTCGGCAAGATACCGAGCACTTTTCGTTGCGAAAGATAATTTAAAAAACACCACCAAATGATTGAATATAATTTGTTAAAATATGTCAAAACATTTCCTCAATAGATCTATATCTTTTTTGTATTTCTCTAAAAATATTTGAAACAATCATTTAAAACGACGTAAACCCGTAAAGCGTAAAATACTGTCGGATATTAAAAATTACAACTCCGAAGTGAATAAATTATGTCATTGGTGTATGGTTATTTTGATGGACAACAACAATTGATCGACGACACTTACCACTTCATAATCAGTGAAGTAGGTCGGCATACGTCTGCTTGTGTAAAACAGGAATATAGCTAGAGGATGTAGTAGATACGCCCCGTATGTCAACCTTCCTAGTGGAATAAACGGTCTCCATGACAACAAATCGTTAATCCAACCTGTGTGTTTTAAAACATGTAGATTAAACACTTGTCATTCTGATTAATTTTACCAAATAGCCTAAGTCATAGATTAACATCCCTAATAATAAAAAAAACTTAAGCATCTTATCTGTGAAGGAATCATGTAATAAGTAGCACTGTAAAACTGTTTTAAAACTTATGAATTCGGGAACATGTTAAATATATTGAGTACTTACCCCCGTTGCCTGTGGCGCATGCAAACACAACCCAACATATTGCCACACCCCACCCAGTTCTGTGTAGGGCATGGAATACTTCAGATTGTAGTTGTGTGAAGATGTGATCATCCTCGTATGAATAAGGTCCGTACACGATCAAACAGCAAATAGCCAGGCACACAGCCCAACAGAGCAGGTTCACGATCTAAAAAAACATACAAAACAACTTTGCATCTATATTGCCAACCCTGTATCATTTGACCAATGCAAATTTTAACACTGCATGAAAGCGCACATGTTCAAGTAGCGTTACCCAAAATTTAGTAAAATTCTAAGACAATTGCAAAATTGACACCGAATGTTATGACGTACTAAATGGGTCAAAAGTCTATATAGAGCGTGCACGCATAAAATATAAGCGTCGACGCATATATTTTCAACTGCTAGCGTAAATTTTATGCGTCGACGCGTAAATATGCGCGTCGACGAATAAAATTTACGCGAGCAGTTGAAAAAATATGCGTTGACGCATGAATTTTACGCGAGCAGGAGTAAAAAATGTGAAACCGAGGCTGGCCAATGGGAGAGGCGGTTAGAAACCTTTCCCTTTATACCATAAAATTGATGGATGAAACGAAGGATCTGATTGGTTAATAGATAAAATACGCGTGGACGCGTAGGCCTATATTTACGCGAGCAGTTGAAAAATTTACGCGTCGACGCATAAATTTTCAACTGCTCGCGTAAAATGCGTCGACGTATAGGCTAAATATATGCGTCGACGTATAAATTTACGCGTCGACACGTATAGTCTATGCGTGCACGCTCTAAATAGACTTTTGACCCATTAGGTACGCAATAGAATGTGTCGGTTAACCTTCAAACACAACTAGCTGCTCAAAAAGGACCGATTTTATCCAGTTAACCATTACGTGAATTCAGACAAATAATAGTATTTCGTAGGTGTTGTGGACATTAAGAAAAGTCTTATTAATGTATTCAATATGACACATGAAATAATTAGGCAAAAGGAGTAAATGTTGATTTTTCTTCTGTCTCCTTGTTTCGATACGCCTTTTCAACGAGAAACACCAACACTTGTTACGCTTGGCAGATGATTAACTTTACCTTTGGTATCCTACATTTGGATTTAAGCCTGTATAACATGTACCCAGTGAACAGCCCTATGATGTAGGGACCCATTCTCGTGTAGCAGGGTAAATAAACTTTCTGGAAGTAGTAGCCGTCTTTTCTGAAAACAAATTAACCCTTTCCCCAACGACAAATTTTCGGGCGGCCCTATTCAAAAGCTTCTGTAGAGGACAAAATTGATGTTAAAAAGGAAGGGATTTGTGTACAATAAAGCACAGAAAATATTGAGACAAAAGGAGAAACTGCTGATTATCAACAGTTTCTTCTTTTGTCTCAATGTTTTCCAAAGCCCTTTTTTAATTGAGGACGTCAAAACCAGGTCTTGTTTGGGAAAGGGTTAACCCATTACCACACAATGACTCTTTTTGACATCCTAAAAGATTATGGTTTTGCAAAACATGGTGGTAAA
Organism: Fragum sueziense; assembly: GCA_963680895.1. Classification (NCBI taxonomy): domain Eukaryota; kingdom Metazoa; phylum Mollusca; class Bivalvia; order Cardiida; family Cardiidae; genus Fragum; species Fragum sueziense. Next base: position 6,847,416 of record OY804599.1, on the reverse strand, counting down.
TAAAGAAATTGCTTGTGACAAGCAATTTCTTCATTTCCCACAATGTTTTCTACCAAAACGGACCAAAAGATTTTATATTTCCTTAACTTCAAATTGTCGTCTGAAACATCTTTGAATTTAGACCTGTCCAAAATTTGTCATTTGGTAATGGGTTTTAAGGAACGTATACAGGGTTCAATGAAAATAATTGAAGTTGTAGTGGGCACGTATCGTACATATACATCAAACGCATTGTGTTTCTTCATTTCCCATAATGTTTAAAAGCACATTATTGTACAAAATGCGTAAATCAGTTTTTGATGAAACACCTCAATATTACTCTATGGCTACTTTTGAAGCTGTGGTGAAATTACATGGATTTATTTGAAGTCGTAGAAGTGCCTCTATAGCTTATTGGGCTGGGGAGAACACTGGTATATATGACTTAACTATTTTTGTATCCTTTTGATAGCGGCACGTATATGGAACAGGGAACCAGTCTGCCATTGACAAACAAACAACTTTCGGAAGTTGTTTGCAAGTGTCATATTCTCGGAAGGTTGATCTGTCTTTGGGATCGTATCACTTTACTATACTCATGCAGTTCCAAAAGAAAGTGTGCACTCTCACGTTTTGCTTTTACCTTAATGTTCACAAAGTTTATGGGAATACCGTTGTCCAATCAAATCGTTTGTTACAAATGTCACTAGTATCCCATGATGCAATTATACCACATAAATTTTTTTCGCGCTATTATCGAATATAAATAAAAAAATATAGAACATAAATAAAAAATATAGAATATAAATAAAAAAATATATCACATAATTTTTTTCGCGTTATCGAATATAAATAAAAAATATAGAACATAAATAAAAATATAGAATATAAATAAAAAAATATATCACATAAAAATAATTTTAGAATATAAATAAAAAATTATAGAATGTAGATATAAAATTTTATCACATAAAAATATTTATCGAATTTTGCAACGTTCCACACGCCATAACCAGGCCTTCAAAGCCATTTCGACGCAAAAAGTTTAAATTTTCATGTGTACACACGTAACGTTTACGTCAATGTTAGTGATCGCTACGTTAGTATTCTAATAACTTGTCGTGGAACAGTTCAACAACATTCTACAACAAATTACTATACCTTCAAAATGCCATACAAATATGCACTTGCTACAAAAACATAAATACCGAACTAATTCAACTTTGTTGGTTTTTTCTCTTTTTTTTTAATTTTACCAGGTTCGATCTTGTTCACCGACATTAATTGTAATTCGTTTAAAGCTATTACATTATGTACAAATGTAATGAAGATGTGATTTTATGCTAAGGTGTTCCAAAAGGAACGAAATGAATGTAATTTCGAAGGGATAACTCATCCAGTACGTGAATGACACGTAAAACACTCAAAATGAAAGGTCGCAACCGAACCAAAAATTCTTGTGTGTTTTGTGATTTCTTCACTAATAGATCGTTTGTAAATAGTCTTGTGGTGCATCATATGAAATTTCCAAACGGTAAGCTGTTTAATTTTTGAGATATTAAAAATTTAAAAGTATACACTTTCTTTTGGAACTGAGTATAGATTAGGATTGTTATTACTACATCGTGTGTAGGCTACATATCCAAATAAAATAAACGCAAGCTGAAAATTGCAACTTCATTCTGCGGCCTTTCAACTAAAACCTAATAACTGCATATTGTTTTAAGCTGCATGTCGTGGAACCAAGGAACAACAACAACTATGTAGATACTGATAAATTTAATATACGAGCGATAGCATTCCCAGTAACCAACTCCAAAGAAAACCAATCTCATACACTTTCTAGCCACCATTTATATCCAATGGTAATTGCGTTTGAATATACCTTATAGTGATAAAATAGTCATAAAACCATCAATCATACATAGTAAGCGAAGTTCACATGTTTAAGGTATGTACATCCATATATGGAATTCAAGGCGAGACTACATTAAATATTAAACGTACATGTATATAGTACCACTACATGCAGTTACGAGGATTTTGTAGAAAAGCAACGATTTCTGGGGGAATCAAACATATTTATGGCCTTGACGTATTGTAAATGGATTTTTTAAAAAAGTTTTACTCACGGAGTTGGAGCGTAGAGGAAGTTGAACAACTGTGCCGAGTATTCGTATTTGTGAACAATGATAGCTGTAGTTGTTATTGTGGCGGCTAGAAAAACCACACAGCTAACAATTCCAGCGATTACATTACTGAAACGGAAATTTTGTCACGCTAAAAGGAACCTTATGGGTTTTGTGAAAAGTATCGACCCTAGTCAGTCTGCGCAGTCCGCGCAGCCAGACTAGGGCCGGTATTTTTCACTTTTATGTACTTTTCAAAATCTGGAATGTTTTTTCTATCTTATTTTATGTTCATTTTTCGCAAACGTGATCTGGTTGACCTGTACTGAGTCTGATCAGTTTGTCAAACTTTGGAATTTTGGACTTCGGATAAGGTCCCTTTCAGCGTGACGGGTCACTTATAAAAAGGTACAATTCTTTTGACTGTCAGGAGTGTCCAACAGGGGTTCCCTTCATTTGGGGCATTGACTTCTTTTGGGAAAGAGATAGTGCGTTCGAAAGTATGAGGGCACTAAGAATTACCTTTATATATTTTCAAATTTTGACGGATAAAATGTACATATGTGGATTTTATCGTGTTCCTACGCATATCAGAATAATTTTGATATCGGTTTTAGAGAGTGCGTGAACTTATTTCTGGCACTGTCAGCATTTGTTTGAGAGGCATAAATTTCAAATTAGGAAATAAAGAGGCTTTATTTGTAAATAAGCACGCAGTAATTTAAACAAATATCTCTCACATGCGCACAAGGGTCATATCATTTCACATCAGGCGATGGGTAAACATGTTTTTGATAATAAAAACCAAAATCTAGACACATTTAATGTGTGATACTTTTTTGCTTTCAGTGGTGGCCGCCATATTGGAATTTTGCAAGTTGGGGGTGGGATAAGGGAAAATCAGATTTCTAGTTAACCTCTGGACGAATTTCTGTCATATTCAGGGTGCCCACTGATCAGGGAAAAGTCAGTGAAATTTGTATTTTCTTCAAGGTCAGGGAAAAGTCAGGAATTTTGAAAAATGGTCAGGGAAATCTGAAAAGTTTAAAAAGTCAGGGAAAAGTCAGGGAATTTTGAAATTTTCTTTTGTTGAAACAAAACAAAAAGAAAGAAATGAAATAAAGTAAAATAGATAATCATAGCTATGGCATTTTTCAGGTTTTAATTAACAAACCAGTTGTTCTTTTATACATGACCCTGCTCTTATCATTTTAAATTAAGGCTTAAAGTTACATTTCACATTTATTTCAATTTCTAAACGTATGTCTTGATGCAAAGATTGTTTATTCTAATGCATAGAAATGTTATCAGTTTTTCGAAGTTTTTATCTATAAGCGAAAAATACGCCTTTAAAGTTGAAACCCAAATAACAAATTCTATTCTAATCTGAACTGTTGTTCACAACAATTTGTTTAATTTCAGTTAAAAAATATAATTATATTTCTCATAAACGGTTCAATATTTAGACTTGAAATTTTCAGAATTTTCATAAGAAAAGAACTGATGCTCTTTCAGATAGAATAAAAGTAAAATTTATGTAAAAATAATTGTGAAATGTCACTTAAACACTTGAAATGGATCTCCTATTGAATCTAATGCTCCGAGGGCTAAATCTGTAAGCAAGAGGAAAGATGCTGACAGTGAAGAGAAGAATATTGAATATCTTCAGAGGAGGTTGAAGAAATATTGATACTAAGAGGGTAGTTATGTGGTGTGGTATGTGTATTAATACTTGCATAGCTGCAAGGACTATGCAACATTTGGTTTTATTTGCTTTTAAGTTTGATAATGAGTGTAACATGATTTAGGTCATATATATACCCTCTCCTTCAAAATCACTTAGATATTACCATTGTCTTCTTTCAAGTGACATTTTGATGTCAATTGAATAAGGCCCTCAAATATATATCCATTATCACAAGTTTCCTACAAACATTCATTAGTTGCACTTGTGGCTGATTGATAGAAAATCAATTTTAGCACAAAGCTGGTTTGAAAATGCTCTAAAAGTGCAACACTTGGGCATGCATGTACATTAAATTGTGCAAACTGTTCACACATGCACATTTTTGTCCAGAAAAATGACTGAAAATAACTACTAAACAGATTATATTTTAAGTGAAAATAAATGTGAAAGGCTATCAGTGCAGGAAATTTTGATTGGAGTGTATCTAGATAAGTAAGGGCCTAAAAAATTGGTAAGTTAATATTCAAGATGGAAAAAAGGTTGGAATGGAAGTAAATCTGTCCTTTAAACACCTTTCATAATGATGATGCTTACAGAAAGTTGTTTGAAACAGTTTAAGTAAGACAAAGACTGAAGAAGTATTTCTCATTTTCTCTTATGTATTGTGGCGTACATTTTAAAGCTCTAGTCAGAACTTCAACCATAAGTATTAACATTTCAATTGTTGTCAAAGAAAGTGTATTTAACTATTTCAAGCAGGACAAATGAACTGTTACTCTTCGTGTTTAAAAAGCATTTTAAGGATTCTACTGATACATGTAAGTTCAATCATCATATTTGAATTGTTATTGTAAGAAATCTTAATAAATAGTGGATTGACCAGATGGCTTTAGGGGGGAAATGATGCCATTTCACGCGAAAAAAGGCCAGGGAAAAATGAATTTTGGTCAGGGAAAAGTCAGTGAAAAGTCAGGGAATTTTATTTCAGATGAAGGGTAGGCACCCTGATATTGCACATATACGAGATGTCTAATATAATGTACTATCAGGCAGAAGTATTTGTCACCCCGATTTCTAAAGTTGCCATCTGGCGTATTCTACCTTAATTTTAACGTTCATTGTTTGACTACATTCCTTCGTTTCCGTTAATGTCTGCCTCATTATGATACGTATAGACGTGTATATCTTTCGTAACACTATCCTTTGCATTGGTATTTAATTTGGACCAGTGTAAAATTGTATTGCCCAGGGAATGGACACCTTTGCAAGCACTATCTCCACTTTGTTCCCTTTTTAAAGAGGTACATGAGACCAAAAGCATTCTACCAGTATCAGAATATTCGCTATTTGTAAAGACAATCACAATAAATTGTTTTGCTAAATGTTATCTTACACGGTGGGTAACCCACGTGACTTTTGGGAAGCGTTAACACCGAAAAATCGTCCGCTTCAAGGTATGTTTTGTTTAATTTCTCAGCTTCTACTCCATTGATTTTGATGAGATAAAGTGCACGGAACGCGCTTTTGAGAGGGCTCTTACTCACTCTACTCCAAATCCAGTGGTTTCTTCAAACATTCGAGCCAAAGTATTTGTAAGTGCAAAGCGAAAGTGGGAAGCGTTCACGTGCACCGAAAGAACTTTCGCTTGTGAAAGATAAAAGTGGGAAAAGTACTTACTAAAACAGTGGTAGGAGGATCAGTGGGCTTAAGATGTAAAACTGCATGTCATTGGCTAGATACCATGTCCAGCCCATACACTGAAAACAAAGGTTAAACTGAATCGGACTCTGGAAAAGGTCTTTTATTTTTTTAGAATACCATTTTCCCGATCAGTCTATGTCTTTACATATCCTGATAAAGAACCATACTGGCTCATTACAGGTGTTATAGGTCAAACCATGACAATTCAAGCACATCATAGAGTCTACCTCCAAAACGACCAGAGTCGATGTCATTACATGACTTTTTAGTAACCTGTGGCGACTGTAACACAGTACTAAGGCACATACCGATTTCTAAATCTATCGCAAATATGCAAAATATCATAGTTATGTTATTCTTTGACCCAACATCGGCCATGTTTTCCAAATACGGTCAACTAACGGACTTTGCTTACTAATTTGTCCGGGATTAAAATTTTGGTGCCCTATAGTATTGTGTATATTGGCCTGAATCCCTATCCTATAAATACAAAAGTTGTAGTACAAATGTAGGGTCAGGGTGTACAACGTTCGAACTGCATTATGGGTAATTTCAGCTCCGCCGTGGAGAATTTTGTTGAAAATTTCCTCGACTCAGGTAAGTGTTTATCAAATATTTTCGCCAATTCACGACCGATTTTGAAAAACTAACGTGGAGTGCCCCCGCCTTAACGAAAGCAATCATCTGATGCTAATTTCACGTCCCTGCATACAGTAATAAAAAAGTTATTGAAGAACGAAATTTGGAAAACGCGTTTTCTGATGGCACCGCCGTGGAGACATTTACAATGTTTCTGAAGAAAAGGAGCTTAAATGCCTATGTCTGAGTACGAAAGCATGCTGTGTGTTACCAGAACGAGCCTAACTGCGGTCCGCCTGACCATAACCCTCAGAAATCCGGTTGAAACCGTGAAATTTAAGCAGTTTGCAAAGTTGCTCCGCCGTGGAGAGTGCAATAGGATGCTCCGCCGTGGAGTAAAAACATGTTAAAAGACATGCATTGTGCTTTGCCACCGATAGGAAACGGATCAAACCATACAAATGCATCTTTGTATATCACCTATGTATTATCTTACTTAGATCATGCCTATGTACGTAGAAAGACCTTAAAATGTACACTTCACGTGACACAGTTAACGTCACATTGTTTTAATGCTTTACTCGGAGAGTACTCCTTAGGAACGCTTTTAAAATAACTCATAATTTAGAACAACTTTATATGTCCACAATCACAAGATTTTACGTATATGTTTTTCTGTTGATTTTCATGCGTCTCCGTAATTGTACAATTTAAGTTGTTCGCCGTTAAAATGAATTGGTTTTAACCTACATTTTTCCGGAAACAGCCAAGTTGTCTCAATTTAAAAAGAGTTGGGGACAACAAAAAACTGATATCATAAGAATGAAATGTGTATATTACAACATAGAAAATATTTTTTGAAAATGATAATCAGCAATTTCTTCTCCCTCAATGTTAGCGAAATATATTCCTACTGGGAACACCAAAACCATGTCTTGTTTAGGAAATGGTTAAGGCAGCTCACAAAGTTTTTATATATTTTTTTTTACAATTTCGTTGATCTTATACCGATTTCCATGATTTCATGTATAAATATGTTAGTAGGGGAGACCGGGTCTATGTTACACGGGGCAAGTTGTTACACTTACAGTTGCACGACAATGACATCACGCATAGTGTTCTAACTTTGATGATACGGTATCTTTTATCTTTTATTTTTCTTTTATATCAACTTCTCAAAGTCAATCTTGGAGATTTAAATAAAAATGCAAGTTATAATTGAAAATCTGAAAAAATCGTATGAAAGTAAATTATCTTTGAAAGAGGGTGTCTTAAATCTGCCCACGCATGAATTTTCTTTCATGCTTTATATTATTTTCGATTACACAGTTGAAAATGTACTGGTTTATTTGAAAACGTTTCCATATTGGGATAAAACAGGGTGCAATTACTTCTGCAAACTATTTTTCTAACCTATAGATTAACCACTATTGATACACGTTTTATACATATTTCCGTGATGCCATATGGTTAACATGTGGTTTGGCCATCAATAGCCCTCAATAGTTACATGGGAGCTGGATTGTCTGTTTCTGAAGCATTGCAGCAATACATGTACATGTATATATTCCTTTTAATATGATAATCAAATTCCATCAGAGAAATCGGTGCTTTTTCTGATTTGCTTTTTCATGTTTCAAAAGATCTATAAAAAGTCGTGCTGCCAGCTTTCATGAATCATGGCTGACTAGAATAATTTAAAAGGATTTTTATATAAAATTTCCTCTTTTTCTGTAAAATAGGTACACCTGGGACAAGACCTAATGTGACCCTGGACGAAAATATTGTAACCAACTTTGAAGTCTTTGAAGTCATATTTGACGAACTTGGGCAGCAAGGGCGGATCAAGGATGACCTCACAGATAGATAGAATGACCATTTAAAATTCAGCAAATCATTATAGGGTTAAACTTTTAGGTTCTGGTCATCATGGGCAGTTCGTCCTACCTGTTAAGGTCGGTGTCTTTACCATTTACCATCATAACCCTATTCCACAAGGTGTTTCATATATCTTGGGGCATTTTTATTACGTCCAGAGGAGAAAACTTTGTTAACTGTGTTTGGAGCACAAGACCGATAGAAATCATTGTAGGAGAAGAAGAATATGCTTTTATTACGAGACCAAACAAATTCGCAATAGACCTACTGTATCATTACAATGTAACAACTTGCCCAAACCATATGTAACAACTTGTCCCATTCACATTTTTAAACTTTCAGATAATCTCATGGGTAAACAGTATGGCATTTGTAGAAAAGATCGATTTCAAAGAAACATATTTATTTTTTTATGCGAAAACATATTTATAAGGTATGATGAGCTACCCGGGTGAACGGAGTCAAATGGAAATTTCAGAGACAATTTACTTTCATACGATTTTTTTCAGATTTTCAATTGTAATTTCCATTTTTATCTAAATCTCAAAGATTGACTTTTGAGAAGTTTATATAAAAGGAAAAGAAAAAAGATACCATTATCATGAAATTTAGAACATTGCGCGTGAGGTCATTGTCGTGCAACTGTAGGTGTAACAACTTGCCCCGTGTAACAGATAGACCCGGTCACCCGTACTTACATATTCATACATGAAAACGTGGAAATCGGTAAATGATTCATAGAGTTGTTGCACTAGAAGAATGGATTGCATTTTGAAACACCATGTATAATTCTTACGGTTTTACTGCGTACATAGGCATGATCTTAGTAAGATAATACAAAGGTGATATACAAAGTAGCATTTGTATGGTTCGATCCGTTCCTATCGGTGGCAAAGCACAATGCATGTCTTTTAACAGGTTTTTACTCCACGGCGGAGCATCCTATTGCACTCTCCATGGCGGAGCAACTTTGCAAACTGCTTAAATTTCACGGTTTCAATCAGATTTCTGAGGGTTATGGTCAGACGGACCGCAGTTAGGCCAGTTCTGATAACACACAGCATGCTTTCGTACTCAGGCATTGGTATTCTAGCTCATTTTCTTCAGAAACATTGTAAATGTCTCCACGGCGGTGCCATCAGAAAACGCTTTTTCCAAATTTCGTTCTTCAATAACTTTTTTATTACTGTATGCAGGGACGTGAAATGAATATCTGATGATTGCTTTCGTTAAGGCGGGGGCACTCCACGTTAGTTTTTCAAAATCGGTCGTGAATTGGCGAAAATATTTGATAAACACTTACCCGAGTCGAGGAAATTTTCAACAAAATTCTCCACGGCGGAGCTGAAATTACCCATAATGCATTTCGAACGTTGTACACCCTGAGGGTTGACGTATTTCAATCATTACCATATCAGTTTCAGGGTAAATGTTGACAAAGTTGTTTATATATAGAAGATTAGTCCACCAGTATTTTCTACACCCCTGTGTCCCAGGAAAGTCTTCAAGCCACATTGGCCCGGTCGTCACGTACGGCAGGAGTACAGTGGCGGTCATTAATATCAACATGTAAGATGGCGTCAGTCTGAAGGAGAGATAAAAGTACAGTCGACACTCGTTTATTCAAAGATATAGTCACAACTAAACCACTGAAGTTACAACGATCAACGAATCCCATAATTTAGATTTCTTGAATCGAAAATGCGGCCAAAACCGCGCATTTTCTTGAAACATACGATATATATGTACAGTTTTAGGAAAAATACATTTTTCTTGGAAAAAACTTCAATTTATGTAGCTAATATGCTAAATTATGCAAACATTTTTGAACAACTTTGTAAAACTTCTATATACTTCTAAAACCACCAAAAGACCTTGTTTTGACGTCCCTAGTACGAATAGTTTGGAAAAACATAAAGTGAAATTATTTTGTTGTGTGCAACAGCTTCCAGATTGGAAAAATCCATTGTTTCCCTTTGGGAAAGGGTTCATAGACAGTGGCGTATGTCTTGAAACAAAAGAAACTCAGTCTTGTGCGAAGTAACAATGGATCTTTCCAACAATTTAAGAGTTACCACCGATGGAATGTATTCGTTAACCATTGAGGGCGAGCAGTTGGAGGCTCGGTTAGGATGTAGTAATAAAATTGGTATGAGAAATGACAAGAATCCATGGTTAGTTGCTCCTGCCGCCGCGATATGATCATAGTTGTTGAAAAAAAAGCGTTAAACCCAAATAAATCAATTAATAATTTTAGATCAAGCTGATTATTCAAATTACCTCCAAAAGCGGTGAAAGTAAAACAAGAACCAGTTCATAGTTTTAGCTCCGCCCACTTTCTCTAGCTGCTTCAATGTCAGGTAACCCACAAGTATACCACTGAAGAGAAAAAAGTTGTATTGTGTTGTGTGCAATAGTAATCTATCCCTTTGCATCACTATTTACTTTGTTATCTTGTAGATCTTTACATATTTTTTCTTTTCATTTTGAACACCCATTTTGTTGTCGGCAGCAGTTTTCAAATAAGACTAGTCTAAAAGTGTTCATGACATCATTAATACCTCGCTATAAAGATTGGTAGGCTACTCTCCACACAGAGATTGTCGCTCTTATAACTCGGTCGATTCAACCTCTGTAGTTAAGACATGAAAAAAGCTAATATTTGACGTCATTAATACGTCATAGTTGTTATTCAGCTTTATCAAATGTAAATGAAAACAAACAGCGATCACGCGCTTTCACACATTCAAACAATGATGATCTTCGAATGAAAGATCGTCGGAGTTTTATATACCTCTATGCATACGCTAATCCAAATATACGTACTTATTTCATTATTATGCCAATGATGTCGGGTGATTTTTAAAGGCAGTGGGACTTTGTATAAAATTTTCGTTTGCTATTGCATTTACATTTTGAAAGATGGAAATCTTTTAGTATCGTACCGATAACCGATGGAACCACGTGTATACGGCGTTGATAGGTGTTCGCACCGTTCAGCGTAAGTAGGGGAGACCGGGGCTAGTTGATGCAGGGGCAAGTTGATGCATCGGGAATAAAAATGTAAATACGTCATATATGGCATCAGCAATGACATGTTAGAAAGTCCTTGACAGCCCCCATCTTCTCCGGGTGTTTGGGGAAATTTTAGTTGGATATGTGGTTTTGGCGTGGAAAAGTTGTTTTTCACACACGAAAGTAAATTTTATGTTTTTTTTGCAGATTTTCGTTTCGTGCAAATGCGTCTTCGATAATTCATAATTCAATTATTCGCACAGGAAGTTCAATGTGTGAGCTTTAGTATGACAACTTCTGTTTATAGGAAATACTTTGCATAAGTTGTCTACATTGCTTCATGTCACGTGGGGGTGGTCGGGGCAAGTTGATGCAATGAGCCCGGGGCAAGTTGATGCACTCGACCTACCAAAGAAATATACTGGAAAAAAGACGAAATGTACCACAATTCCATGATTTCTATATCAGTTTACATGCAGGAATGATAGAGCTTTTATGTTATACAAAGACAATGAAAATTGGTCATTCAGATCATTAGTGATAGAAGAAAGTCTGAAAAATGCATCAAATTGCCCCGGTCTCCCTATCAATACAGCCTAAATACAGACACTGTCCTTGTTTAGCTTAAAGACCTGTATGATATTCCATGTGGGCACAGGTTTAAATTGTTTTATTTGCCCAGACCTAGTTGCAATAATGTAACGGAAATCTTTTTCAAATTTTGATCTGGGTTTCGGGTATATTCTCTTCCTATTTGTTGCAATGGAGCATGCTATTGAGTGATTCACTCCACAAGTTTAGCATAGGCTAGTCAAACTTCAAATTAAAGCTATTGAATGTAGTAAGAATGTTACCTGACAACAAGTTAACCATGTTTTCTGTCAATTTAGTGTAGTTTTAGGCTATGAAAACGGCATATTTACTGTTATTTCTAGCGCACAGACGTTAAAAGTAAATTAAGAAAATATGCATCAACATGCCCCATGGGTTGCATCAACCTGCCCCACGCATGGGGCAAGTTGATGCACTCGACCTGCCAGAGAAATATGCTTGAAAAGGGAAGAAATATACCACAATTAAATGATTTCTATATCAGTTTACATGCAGGAAGAATTGAGCTTTTATATTATACAAAGACCATGGAAATCGGCCATTCAGATCATAAGTGATAGAAGAAAGTCTGAAAATGCATCAACTAGCCCCGGTCTCCCCTACCTGACAATTTACGTGGTCTTGACACGATATCAAACTATGTTAGACTTTTTATTTGTCTACCCAAGAAATGCAGAAGGACATAATTATGTTGCAATATATTGAGACAAATAATTTATATATATATCTCCCGAGACAGACAGCGAGATAATAACTGAACATGGGAGTTCGTAGCTGCGTTAGTGCATGGGGTTTGATTTGTTTCTAGCTTGTTTCTTTTTTTAAAAGTTATTTCACATTTTACAGTTGTGCGTGAAAATGTTGATGTCTTTTTTACCTTTACACTAAATTTCATCTAGAATTTCGATTTTTAGCTCCACTGGCCTTTCAGGCCAGCGGGCTATTGTCATGGCGGTGTGTCCGTCGTGCGTCCGACCGTGCGTCCGTCCGTCCGTAAACCTTTTCTTTAGAAATCTTCTTCTCAAAAACTACCGGGTGGATTTCAACCAAACTTCACAGGAATGATCATTGGGTGACCCTCTCTCAGATTCCTTCAAAGGATTTGAATTGAATTAGAATAATATCTGCCCCTGAATGTCAAAAATAGCTGGTTTTGACTTTGTTTTACTCTGAAATCTACAATTATTGACCAATCAAGACAAAACTTGGACAGAATATATATAAGCATTATATCCTGCGTGTGTGTAATTTCCAGGTTGATCTTACATCATGAGTTCTGTGCCCTTAAATTTGACAAAATTGCCATTTTCGAATGTTTTCCCTCTAACAACCACAAAAGTTAACCAATCAAGATGATACTTGGAGAGAATCTTGTTGACATCAAGATCTTGCTCATGTGTAATTTTCAGCATGATCACACTGTAACAATTTGAGTTATGTGCCCTTGAAACTGACAAAATTTTAGTTTTCTACACTTTTTTCACTATCGCAGTCATGAATATTGACTAATATAGACAAAATTTACACAGAATGATGGTGACTATTATGATCTTGCATGAGTTTAATTTTCGGCTTGATTATAAACTCACATACTGAATTATGTGTCCTTGAAATTGGCAAAATCATAATTTTCAATTCTATTATCGCTTTAACATCCCCATAATATTAGTCAATCATTTACTTTCTTTTTGCTTTGACCACATGGTTGCTGCTTTTTACTTTGTTTTTGCTGTAAGAACCACAAGTATTGAAAACTCTAGTCAAAACTTGGATTAAATATTAAAAGAAATTCAGGCCTGTGGAGCAACTCAAGACGGTCTTTCTAGTTAATAGGTTTGTTTGAGAAAAATATGCCGACTAGGCACAAAAATCCAGTCCAATCTTCACCACAACGCGTCGCTTTTCAACGAAACCTCGTAACTGCAACTTAAAGCAAGCTGCAGTTAAAAGGTGGTCGTTAAAAAGCATCGATATTTGACGTTAACGTTACCTTATTGTGAAGAATGAGTCCACAGACACTGTAGCGTACAGGACGGCCGAAAACGTCCACTGATTGATCTTCCCGGCGTAGTGCTTCAACAGATTATCTAAAATGAAACGTATAAAACACTGTCGTTCTGGGGAAATAATTACATAAAGTAACTATCACCATGTTTTTTATAGACACTTATATGACATGAAAAATTAAGTACAGTGCATATTTCTTTTCCCTTCTTTTGTGCGTATTTGCACCCATTTGTTTACAAAGAAAACGATTATTCCGGGTCCCATTCCATCTTGACACATCAAAGGCCATACTGCCCAAAGATATGAAGCTTTTACTGATTATTTCAGTATTGTATTTGGGACACTTCTTACCACATTCTCCACGCAGAGTGATCGTACGTTGGTCTTCACATATCATCTCTGCAAGGGGCTATCTCGGTTAGAGTCCACGAATCGTGGTCTACCGAAGGATAACGTCTTTAGTTATTTTGTAACAGTTTCATTTCTTATATATACTGCGAAAAAATAGTTTAGCACACTCGGAAAATGTTGGTTGCTAGTCAAAAACTATTCAAAAACCCTTAAAAAGAAAATACTACTGTGTTTGTAAATTCAATTTTCTTGTGCTTCCTGAAAATTTTGTTTCAAAATTCTAAAGCGTTAATTAGCTATTTTACGTTAAAGTGCACAGGGGTCAGATGTCGAAAGTCAAGCAAATTTCAATGACGCAATGTCCAGCATTAGCAGCTAGGACCGCAATTCAATGTTTCCCCATGATGCAGACAAGCTTCCTGACCACGCAGAAAGAAATTGTGTCCATTCATACTGCAGATGACGCTCAAGGCCACTGACGTTACAGACGTCATTACTTTCTCTTGCCTGACGTCCAACAAGGTTCTTCATGTGTTCTTTTGCTGGTGATTAAGCAGGTCAGGCATAGATCATTCTGTATGTTCCTTGGAGTAAGTGGGCGGTGATTATCTTACTAAAATATCACAACGTTGTGTCGTTGTAAGACGGTCCAGTAACAGGTTGCATGATTCCATTGCAGTACCCTTGCACCTTTTGGTTGCCATTAACTGAAATGAGGTCTGTTTAACTGTTGCAATCCATTCCTGCCCAATTAGCTGCACTCGACGTAATAGTCTCGCTGATGACGTTATTGGTATCCAGCCTTACGCATCTTCTCCAACCACAAATCCTGCCGTCAGTTAATGACACGTAAAATGAGATTCGTCCGGACATCAGTCCAATGTCTCCTGAATCAATATCGATGTATCCATACCCACTAACGCCTTGCTTGTCGATCCTTAACGTCATTGGCGAAAGATCGGAGGATCTTGATGAAAGTTGTGCAGAGCCTGTTCCGGACAGTCTGGTCACTAACGGTATACCCTGCGACGTCCTGGAGGAGTAGCACTAAATTCTTACTAGACAGGAATCCGTTATGTCGTCAGGACGTCGCTGTGAAACGATCCTCTCTGAACGTTGATTTACACGGTCTGCAAGATTTAGGTCGATCGTTGGCGGTTAAAAATGCATACACCAAGTGCCGTAGGCGCGTAATTGTCAATTTAGGCCAATTGAAATGTAAAGCAACATTTCTAACAGACACACTTGCGTGGAGCATGCAAAGAGCTCTCTGACGCCGAACTTACGTCATCATTTCTCGCCTTCCCATTATAAATTTTAAAGAACTTGTAACAGTTAAATTGGTTCTGCTAACAGATCTGTGTAATCATGTGTTTTTGGACAAGCTAGACATTATCGATGTCACTGCACACGTACCACACGTGACTTTTGCTAATCTGGACTTTGTCCAATACACTGAAAGTTCACTCTACACATGCACTGTATGCGTAATGGTTGTCGATCGGGACAACTGAACAGCACAAAGCAATGTTCATGTAATTCTCATATTAAACTGAAAAATGATGTGTTTAAAAGCGTGCTAAACTTTTTTTTTGCACAGTATATCATACATTAGAGAAAGAAAATGTTATTGTTTACATCAGAAGTGCTCTTAAATTTAAGCATTGATCTAATTAAAATGTGACCATTATCTCATTCTTCCTAATTAAAATGGGACTATTTTTATATTCTTCTGATCCCATAACAGAGGCGTTATGCAAGAGCTGCAGTGAAAGAATCTTACCAGCGTAAAAACATGTGCGAGAAATGCGCAAAAACACCTTTGAAGTAAACCTATGTTATGAAAAACCGTGATATAAACTGTGCGCATGCGTGTTCATGACAATTTGAATACAAAGGTTTGACTGATCAATCAACATGCCATGTAATTTCCTTTGGACTGTTATAAACAATTTCATATCTTAAACAAACACGCTAAAATGTCTTACCGTCCACACTTGCTGCAAATGAATATGTGTGTCCCAGGATAACCCACGTCATACTGAGGAAGCGAATACCGTTAATGGCGGTCAGTGCACCTGTCGGTTGTTCTGTGTTGAAGACCTTTATACCGTTTGTGTATGCAGAGAATGACATCATTATTCTCTCTAGAGAACCTACAATAGACAGAGCTACAAATCATTTGGAACACCTCGGATAATTCTGTCGAATCATCGACTCGAAAGTGTGTGTATGAACAAATTTTAAAAAAAATAGCATTTCTTAACCGGAAGTAGTTACGCTTCATAAAGTAGTATCCGAGGTCATCCAAATGAACTACCATGGTAACTTGCGGGGCTTGTAGGATGTAACCTTTATAAAAAGAGAGGACACTGGAACTGCAAACAATGCATTTCAGTATCATTGTCGCTTCATTGTTGACATTGAGTGCGGACCTAAAATGTTTTGTGTTGTTGTTCTTCTTCTTAGTGTAAAAGTAGGCCCACGACTTGCATCCAAGGTGTGATTCGACAGAATTGTCCGTGGTGTTCCAATTGAGCTACAAATAAGAGGGGGGTGTTTATTTTTTCAAAGTGCAATATATCATTAATTATTCACCAAACCCTATGTTGTAGATACTCATTGGAATCGTCTCATTGAGACGATTCTAATGAGTATCCCACAACATAGGGTTTGATTTAAACCGATAAAGTAAGAATGCCGTTACCTCCTCTTATCTGTAGCTTTGAATAGAAATGAGATGGGATATGACAAGAGAGCCGTCATGGACCCAGATCTACCTTATTTCGTAGTTGAGTCTCACTTGCGGCTTTGTCGATGTACAGGGTGTCCCAAAAGTAAGGTAACACTTATAAATGGTTCTAGCACTGCTATTTCATAGCCGATTTCTTTCGGAAAACTATCAATATCTGCAGAATTCATTGGAATTTTGTTCACCATATACTTCGATGATATGCACATATCAAAATGGCGTCATTTTTGACGTCATCTGTACCACTATCAAAATGACGTCACGACCTACCTTCTCAAAACGTATGTATGCGGTAATAAGCATATCATTTATCTAAATGTCCAATATGTGTGCAAATGAAATTCAAATTCTAATTAAAAATAGAAGATTCACCATGGGAATACCCATCTACTCAATTATAGATAAATTTGAATGACCTTGGTCAGATTTTGTTGAACATGGAAGCAAAAGCGCGAAAACATCCCATAGCACCGAAAGCATCTAAGCTTTGAAGAAGACTGCATATGGAAGTCCAGGAAAGTGAAATGCGAAGAATTTCGTCCGATCAAGATTCTTTGAAATCATTAGTACAGTGTATTTAGAATTTTTATTTGAAATTTCCCCATACCATATTTAAATTATGACTTTGGAAGATCGAGTTGAACGCTAAGAATGTTGTCGATGGACACATGCCGGATTTGAATTCACTGGACTATTTTTGTGGCGACACGTGTTGTCTAAAGTGTAATTCCCACAGCAAGAACATATTGAATTAAACATGTTCAATGTTGCTATAAAACATTCAAAGAGAATGTAGGAACCTTTCTATGGACACATATGAGGCAGTTATTAGCCTAAAACTTTAAGCAAAAGAATAAACCAAGGAAAGTGACAGAAGGGACGTAATATAGAGAACGCCATTTACTATCAAAATGACGTCATTGATAAAATAGGGTGTGTTTGGTTTATCATATGTAAAATATACAAATTTTATGATAATTTGATGAAATTTCTTTTATTCATTTTTACACATAACCTTCTGTACTGTCAGCGATGGAAGGAATATATAAGTGATATATTGGCCGAGATATAATAGATTTTAACCCTTTCCCAAACAAGACCTGGTTTTGACGTCCCTAATAGAAACAGCTTGGGAAAACATTGAGGCAAAAGAAGAAACTGCTGATAATCAGCAGTTTCTCCTTTTGTCTCAATATTTTCTGTGCCATATTTTACACAAATCCTTTCTTTGATAACATCCATTTTGTCACTTCTGGCAGTTCTTGAAGTGGATCACCCTAAAATTTTGTCGTTTGGGAAAGGGTTAAGTGTTACCTTACTTTTGGGACACCCTGTATTATAGTTGCAACTTTAGTATCAATAAGCTTGAATCTGTAAAAGCTAGCATTACATTTAAAATGTACAGATATCATGAATCCAGATGGGTTTCCAGACACTAGCTTTTTTTAGAAAATGATTTTGTCATTTGCATCTTATCTCATTTAGAAAGAGTCTGAAATGAGGTTGTTTGTTAAATGGTCAAACGCATATAATCATACTGAATGAGGCTGATTTGAACCTCTTTTGCAGACAGCAAAGTACAAGAACTAAACAATTTGAATCAGAATGACAATTTAATGCTTAAAGCTGTCAGGTATTACCTTCAGAATCATGTGAATCCGGTGCACGTTTTTCATCTCTCGAGTTTTGAATGTTTACTGTGACATCCTCGGGCTTCACTGCATCAGTCTGCTTCCCGGTTACTTCCTCCTCTGATAGTTTGACAGGATCCTTGTCAAGGTCATCGTCACCGGAAGAGTAAACATTGTTCATGAATCCCGGAGAGGTTTCCAGTCTAGTTTTTATCGGTTTATATAGACTGGCTGAGAGACTGGAGTTAGAGGAACCGGAAGTTGTTGTTGATGATAAACTGTCACGTGTCCCGGATGTTGCATCTTTATTTCCGGTCTTTTTGGATTTTGATTTTGTTTGGATAATAACCACGTCGTACAGGGTGCCACAAACAACGATAAACCCAATAATGACGAGTATACAACTGAAATGAAATGTATCGGTCGTGGAAACTATGCAAATATGCAGCCTTGACAGTTCGATTAATGCTGTGTGCTTGATTAACATGTCCACGGTGGACAATCACGTGATACAAAAATTTCAGGAAAATCTTCAATAACTTTGTTAATACGATACCGATTTGAATTGGATTTGAAGCAGGGAAGGTGGACAGACGTCACGTATTAGATTGACTTTGTGATTAAAAAAATACTGATAAAAAGTTATTGAAGATCAACCAAATTGTTAACATTTTTCAGTGGACTTTTCAAAAATACATCACGTCCAGCTTATTCCTGGTATTTTCTACCTTCTATGCATCAAATCTAATTCAAATTGGTCAAATATTAATAAGATTATTGGTGATTTTCTAAAATTTTGAGTCACATGATTAACCACCGTGATGTCACTCCAAGATGCGAATATCGATCTCCATGTAACTCACAAACACTGATAATATAATAAACAATGGAATTCAGATTGTGTTCACTGACAAGTCTATTTCTGACAGAAAATCTAAATCAGCATAACGGCTTGTTGACCGAGAGATACTACTGTACAGAGTGTCCCCCCCCCCCCCCCCAAAAAAAAAGGAACCCATTTTTGAAAGTTAATTTCTCAATTATCAGGCAATATTTCTCCACCAAATTTACATATGCAATAGCAACGACAATTTTCTATTAGCAGTTAAAATTTGGTTGAAAAAAAAAAAAGATTAGTTTTGAAAATATTGATATTAAAGTGACATTTCACATTTATTTCATTTTTTCAAAGTATGTCTTGATGCAAAGATTGTTTATTCTAATGGGTAGAAATGCTATCAGTTTTTTGAAGTTGTTATTTGTAAGCGAAAATATGCCGTTAAAGTTGAGACAGAAATGACAAATTCTATATAAATCTGAACTGTTGTCCACAACAATTCGTTGAATTTTAGCACAAAAATGTATACAAAACCTCATACCAATCTTAACTTAGTTATTATATTCCCATGTGTTCTATGGTTGCCGGAAGGCTATATAGGCGTCATACTCAGGCTTGGATTGGATGTATAATTACTTGAATTGGCTGTGCGGATAAATATATATTTCTCGTAAACGGTTCAATATTTTGGCTTGAAATTTTCAGAATTTCCATAAGAAAACATGCTCTTTCGGATAGAATAAAGGTAAAATTTATGTAAAAATAATCGTGAAATGTCACTTTAAAATGAATATACCCGGAAAACCATTTTAACACGATATCGATCTTTTCGTTTTGCAGCGCGCGCCGACATTCATTGAAGAAATTGACGCTATACAATTGGTTAATATATAATACAATACAAAATGATTTTGAAACATTGTATATACGATAGTGCATTTTCATTTCATCTTTTTTGCTAATTAATAAACTGTTAATGCTGCGAGCTACGATGTAACTAAACTGAATACAAACAAAATATCCAAGCGCATCACATACTCATGAATAATAATCATGGGCACTTATTTTATTTCTGACCAACATGCCTGTCACCGCTCAATTTAAAGTATTACGGGTTTCAATTAACCTGACACTGACCTTTACGCAAAACACAAATAACACAAAAATTCACCAAAAAGAAATAAATCATAGTCCACAGAAATGTATACTATGCAAGAAGATTAAGGCTGGACTAATTTTAGGAAGCATGCCGAGCTTGTAATTTATGAAAATAAAAG
The DNA here is from genome assembly GCA_963680895.1 of Fragum sueziense. Classification (NCBI taxonomy): domain Eukaryota; kingdom Metazoa; phylum Mollusca; class Bivalvia; order Cardiida; family Cardiidae; genus Fragum; species Fragum sueziense. The sequence continues at coordinate 6,826,980 of OY804599.1, read as the reverse complement.
CTAAAACTGCGCCATGTGAAATGAATCACATAATGATTTGAAACTAATTCAAACAACTACCCTATGGACCCAATTTGAACGTACAGATTGAGAACGTGTACATATTAAATTTTGAGAAAATCGGTACATACATGTACGGCGGTACAGAATTCATTAGCTGACCGTTAGTGCGATTTCACGAACAAACAAGACGCAAAAATCAATATCATGTCAGATCGGTTTTTTAGTGTCATTATTAATTTGCTTATAACTTTTGAACCGATGCTTTTTTTAAGTGAAATTTGGAACACAAATGCAAAAATAATGTATCTTTAGTACTGCAAATTCAAAAATTAGATTGTTTGCTTACGTTTTGAAATATTTGACTTTGAATTAGGGTTCCGTTTTTTGGGACACTCTGTATAATTCAGATACTAAAGAAACCCTGCCAATAGATCAATGGTCAACCTCATTTGAATTTTAAAAAAATAGAAAGTCTTAAAATGACAAACCACTGGTCGTTGTTAACTTACGTTACAATAACTGCGTCAATAGCAAACACTTTGTCCTCTACACAGTTAATGCTCGGTACAATAGGCGTGGACCCATTTAACAACAATTTCGGTACTGCAATTAGATAAATTAACTTTATTAGTTATCCTACATGTAACTTACGTTACAATAATTGCGTTAGTAACAAATGTTCTGTCCTCTACACAGTTGATGCTCGGTACAAGAGGTGCGGATCCTTTTAACAACATTTTCTGTACTGTAAAGATATGTGTATAAAACACAGAATTTCATATGAATCCTTCCATGAGCACTTTATATCGGGTAAAGATGCAGGTCATTGAATACCAAAAGATATAAAAAAATAGCTGCGAAGCCATTATGTTATGGCATAGGAATTTATAAAAAAAAATATAGAATTATTTGTATCAGCAAACTATTTTCCGTTAGTGTTTCCTTTAGCTGTCTCAATCAGAATCGACATACATTTGTATCAATGGAACAATATCAATGCTATTTGTACAGCTTGTTTTTCTGTGCGATCTTTTAAAGATGGTTGACATTTAATTATTTCCCAAACATCAAAAATACATTGGCCTGTTGTAGATGTTTGCAGATGCCAAAAAGAACATCACAAAATCCAGAAAAAGTTTTGTAAAAGACTTCATGTAAAAAGCAGAAAATATGTCCGCAGTCCGAATTCAAAGATGTTGCGGACGACAATATCAAGTGAATTCATGAAGGTCTTCACTTTTATGTATCTAAAGAAGGAAAAAATGTGGAAAATGAAGCAGTTTCTTCATTTTCCGCATTTTTTCCAAAGCATTCATTTCATGGGACGTCAAAAAGGGGTCATTATGTGGGTAACAGTTTATTAGGTTAAGGTAAATTTTATCTTTTTTTAATTATTTACCTTGAATACCGGCACGTATTACGTTTCATAATTTGAATCTTAATATCAAACAATTTGTATTTGCACATCGTGTCTAGCCAAGACCTTGGTACGTAATCTCCGTATTCATTATCATGATTATGCAACGGTTAAGACTATTCCTAATTTTATGACCTTTTTTTAAATATTCGTTCCCTTTCTCTAATTGTGTCGTATGCTATACATACCAATCTGATTAATACCAGATGTTTCAACTTATTTCATAAAGTAATATCTAACAGTCACCGCTTGGAGGTCAGCTTTAGTGACTTATCTTTACGCGAACCAATCAAACGGTTGTTGCAAACGCATGTCGGTTGCCCATGGCAATGGCTGCGGTTAATAAACATGTGCTTGAGGCTGTCTTGGAAAAGGTTTTATCTCACTGCAAGCTACTCCACACAGCTTGGTAGACCGATGCGTGGACAATTAAGTGTGTTTCCCAGAGACACCCTCCCCGATTAAGACTCGAACTCGAGTCATCTGTTTGGTTGTTGTTAGAAACGGAAGTGTAGTGCGCACGCCACAATTTGTGTAGTGCGCATGCCTCACTTGTTTTCACTTTTTCCAAATCTTAAATTTGATTAGCACGAATAAAGGTCACACAAGATGACCCCTAATGAGTGCCTCTCAGATATTACAGAAAAGTAAACATTGGACTTTGATCAGATCGTGCTATCATACTATAATTTGAGCAACGCTTGTCCGTTTGTCTGTTTGTCTGTTTGTTCCCCTACTCCTCCCAGGTCCTTGGGCCGATCTTCACCAAACTTGGAGGGAAGGTGGAGGGCGGCCCCGGATATTAGCTAGAGGGGTTCATTTTTTAAAAGGTCAAGGTCATCGAGGTCAAAGGTCAAATTTATGTTTTTACGGGTTACGGGTATCGTTTTTACGGGTTACGGGACGGGATTGCTTACGGGTTACGGGACGGGATTAGGTGGAGGGCAGCCCCGGATAGGTCAAGGTCATCGAGGTCAAAGGTCAGCCCCCGGATAGGTCAAGGTCATCGAGGTCAAAGGTCAAATTTCGAGACGGGTAAAATTGCTAGTATAATGAAAATATACAAACTGGAATTACATACAGTACACACAATGTCGCCACATCGTTTGGCACAATGTTTATATTTTGTTCAAATGCAATTGAACGTTAAACAAAACATAAACACGTGCCATACGATGTGGCGACAACTGTAGTGCAAGTAAAATCAACCACTTTTGTCACAATGGATTTGATTTTGTAACTGAAATCCGTGCTCTATTTTGAACACGTTAAAACCACTTTTTATTGAACTGTATCGAAGACATGTACAATACATCATAATTTTACATGGATATCAAAACGGATGAGTATGATTGGAGCCGGGTTGATGATGTTACACTCGTATAGACCCACATTGTATTTCACCATCGACCTATCTCGAAATGCGTCTGGCTTTAAACGTGCTCTACCGCGGGTTTTTTTTCCAAAAAATAAACTTTAAAAGCCATTTACTGTTAATTTGCAGGGCCATAGGTAACATTTTGGAAAAAATCACCCTTCAAGGTTAATTGCAGTCCAATTCAATGGAATTCTTCTTTTTAATGAAATGCTAGTTGAGTTTTTCCACAAATTACCGCCATTTATAGAAATATATTTCGCGAGACTTTGATGATGTCATCCCCAGACACACCTCCATGTGACTTCTCACGCGGCCACTTTTTACGTATCAGATAGAGGCTGTATAGTAGATTCTACGCGGTGTAAGACGTCGCGCACGGTATTGGGGATTAAAAAAAAAACAAAAAAAAAAAAAAAACAAACAAAAAAACAAAAAAAAAAAAAAAAAACGCTACCCTCTGCGATTCATAACTGAATTTTGCAAGAACCGTTTTCATTCCCAAAACTTTCTTATATGTCAAAATAACCGTAAAACCATGCTCTTGTTCAATGACATACTCTTTTCAGGTTGTTAGTTTATATAAATTTGCTAGAAATACTTTTTGTTCGTAAATTCGGCGAAAAAACACGTGTAACATGTAACATAAATTTTCAACGGCGACGGATATTTATAAACAATTTTGCGATAAAGTAACGTCAAACACATTGGAAAATATATTAAATGACAGTGGAAATGCTGTAGAATGTTTTGGCAAACGGAAATCAAATTTCGATGTCGGTTACGCAAATAAGCCCAGTTTGTTCACCAAAAATTGCAGTGTAACAATTAGAATTACGTCACAGAAAAAATGACAATTTTGTTTGATGTTTTGTGAATTGATGACTGAAATGAAACAAAACTTGATATAAGAAATGTTATTTTTCTCTATTTCTATAATATATACAAGAAAATCACTTAGTATAATAAACGAAGCATCAATGATATAAAATGCGTGTGGACAGAAAATATTCAAGGTCGTTGAAAACTCTACTTTTTTACCCTTTAGAGTTTAAAAAATACCGGTTCCCTTATTCATACAACGATTTAATTTCAATATGGGAATATTATTTTTTTCTTGTTTGTTAAATCAAAATTTCAACGCAAAATAATGAAACGTGATAAAGATATTCAAATTTGTTCGTGTGGACAGCATTTTTATAAACGTAAACATTTTTTAATTGGCGTAGCCTTTAAAGTATCTATTTGGCGCATTTTAAGGCGGAAATAAAACGAATGAAAGTGGAGTTAAGCTTAAGAAGTGCAGAAAAAGAAATAGTGGAGACTTTCTTAAAACATGGTCTTGTCTTCTTAAATCACATTAGTTTGTACAGAGAGTAAGCATTAAAAACAAAACACAACCGTCTACGTAAAACTTCAACGTTACGCAATTATTAGAATAATGACGTTCGCTAGTTTGACGTTATATTTTATAAATTTCCCCAATATCGTGCGCGACGTCATAAATGTTCAAAAGGCACAGCCTTTAAACGTTTATGTCGCGTATAATCTACTATACAGACTCTATCTGACTTAGTGTTCGTCAACCAATGAAAACATACGCTTCTACTGTCATTCTTCAAACCGGAGCTACTATCAAGCGGATCTTACTGGAATTACATCATTTCTCATAAAAATACATCATTTTCCCCAAACTTACATCATTTTTCATAACTGCACAGGAAACGGGGGCGTGGCCATGTATATCCGTGACATAAACTGACCGGCATTGGGTTTATGTGAAATATAGCGCCGGAATTTTCAAATATATTGCACTTTCATTGGTCCAAAAAGTAGGACGAACACTAAACATTAGGAGTGACAAACGCGAGTTCATCTCAGGAATAATTTCCGCATGCGCAGAGAGCAATCCATTTGAACGACTTTATCCACTGACGGGTGTAAACAAATACACGTGTTTAGTAGATTAGAAAATATTGCCACAGAATAAATCTAAATCGGTTGATCCTTGCAAACACACTCATATATGACACAGAAAACGATTATTATGAGTAAAATAAAGATTTTTTCTTTAGATTTGGCCTTTGTTGTTGTTGTTCGCCTTTAGCGCCATCTAGGAACCCGAGTAACACTAGCCTAGGGTTAGGCCTAGGGTTAGTAGAGTCGAGGCGAAAAGGTCGAAATGACGTCACTAGCGTCGAAACCGAGGCTGTTCAGATGGAACCTGGGTCATTCGGGTCGAACCTGCGTTGCGATGTATCGATCAGCGTTTCGGCGACATGGTTCATGTCAGCTTCGATTAGGCCAATCCGTTCACCATTCCATCGCTATGTCTGATTATCAATTTATAGATAGACTTGGATCTAAATCTCTTGTCATTTGGATTTTGACATCTTCTACATTTCGCACAAGAACGACCAATTTTACGGTTATGCAGTTCGAACCTAAGTATCTGCAGATTTTTAGACCTTCAATTTCGCCATCAATGGCTATACGGCTTAGCTATAAAATATCATTTTTAGGTTGATGGCAGCTTGCATTTTGTCTTAAAAATACAAATGATTGTAATAAAGGACAAAAAAAGGAATCACCGATGCCTAGGATCGAACTAGGAACTCCGAAACAGAACAAATACGGAAAATGTCGCCGTATTTACTTCGATAGTTATAAATAATTTTGTCGTGTTTTATACAAAAAAGCTTTTTTCACATCTGAAGAAAATGTAAATATTGAGGAAAAATAGATTTTAAAAGCGTGGAAAAAGTTTTTCATTTTGACCACAGATTTCCAATGAATTCGGCGATTACTATTTTCGGTTTGTTCTTTGTCTCAACCGCCTTCTGTTATTAATCCAAAGGTGACCGGCACAAACTTTTCGCAATTCTTTCATTTTTCGCAATTTGACCAATCGCGTTGCTGTATCTTTAAAATGAAAATAACTGTAACGTACCTGTCAGAAGTAATCCGAGTGTATCTGTAGCAGAGCACGTGCTTGGTACACACGTACCTAACGTCAGTCCGCCACCTACCGCCGTCTGGGGAGGAAATGAAATTAATATGAACGCAGTGGTATTTGTCTAGTGCACCAATATTAATTAACTCAGGACATCTTTATATGTAATGGCCCCAACTTCAGTACAAAGTTTTCCCAGGTCGCTTAACTAACGGACTTCGCCGACGAAAAAAATTGTTCCGGGTTGAAGTTGATATTAAAGGTTGAATTTTCGAAATATGAAATAATGTTATCACATTTTTGTTCAAATACTGTCCTATGATTATAGATTTAGATCTATTCATTCATTAAAGAGTAAAGGATGAGTGTCAATAAGGCCCTTTCCGTGACCCAACCCGATTTTCTTCATTTTCGTCACACATGACCACTAACATATTGACCTTATGTAGGCAAAGTGTCAACCTGAACGGAGCCTTTGTTTGGAAGATATATTAAATCAAAGTGGGTGGGGTAAGTCACCCACTATGCCATTAGATGGTAATCAATTTCTTGTACAGTTTTACTAATAATTTATAACTTGACAATTGCTGATGCAGTGAAATATATTGTGTATTGCACTTTAAATACATGTTGTTGTTTATTCCATTTGATGCCATGTACATGAGAAAAGGGGCATTAAACATGTTTATGAATTTTTAGGATTTTTCGATGGGCTAACTTTAAGAAAAACCACAACAGGCTTTTATTTCTTATTTCATTTGATTGATCTTTTTGGTGGTGAATGAAGATATAATACCGTAATTTGTAATATGAAAATTTTCAAAATGCCTTTTGTATTTTCTGGATTACTTGTCCTTGATTTCTTGATAAAAATGCCAAAAATCATAAGAAGTACTATTTCGTTTCTAAACCAACCATTTCTGTATAAATCACCATAAAATACCAATATGAGGATGATATAAGCCTTGTGTACACAAAAACATCAGATAAAGAGGTGGCAATTGTTATCTTAGCAGAGTGGGTGGGGTAATATACTCCAAAATTACGCATGAAACAGACATGATTTTTTCATAGTAAGAATTGCTTGTAAAGCATCCTAAATGTGTGGTAACATTGTTATTAGCTCATCCGAGCACAAAATGTTCAAGTTGAGCTATTTTAATCGCCTTTTGTTCGTTGTCTGTCTGTCTATCTGCCCATCTGTCTATTCTTAATTTGGTCTTTACACTCTAGCATCCGCAAATATAAGCCAATCTTGACCAAATTTTATCAAAACAAGTACAGTCATTAGTTCCTTAGAAGTTCGATTATGGGCCGGATCAAACAAAAAGGTGCAGAGTTGTCTGCCTTTTCAGGTCAAAAATATGTAGTTTTGATATTGTTTCTACTATAGCCTCTACATTTATTGTCCCATCAAGATGAAAATTACTCACAATATTGGGTACCATATGAGCTCGAATGACATCGAATTTCAGTCTGGTCGGATCAGAAAATTACCATTTTCGACTTGCTTTTCACTCTAATTTTGTCTAATACAAGGGCGGATAACTTAGTTCCATCAGGATGAAAATTACTCACAATATTGGGTACCATATGAGCTCGAATGACATCGAATTTCAGTCTGGTCGGATCAGAAAATTACCATTTTCGACTTGCTTTTCACTCTAATTTTGTCTAATACAAGGGCGGATAACTTAGCAATTGGTTTGAAATTCACACTTCTCCAAGTTCTTACAGTCACAAACACTGTGTCAAAATTTTATTTTGATTGGTCTATAAAACAAAGTTGAAAACGTCAATTTCTTCAAATTGAAGGACAGGCAACTCCGCAAATTGTTGTCCGATTTTGCTGAAATTTGAATTCATTCAAGGTCTTATAGTGACCGAAATTGTGTCGAAGGCTTGCCTTGATTGGTCCGTATTTGTGTTTGTTAGAGTAAAAAAACTTGAAAACAGCAATTTTTTTTCAAATTCAAAGGCACATAACTTGCGATCTTCAGATTCGATCAGGTAGAAATTCAAGTTCATTATAGCTCATATAGTAACCAACCTTGTTTCTAATTTTCATCTTGATTGGTCGATAAATGTAGATGCTAGAGCGGAAACAATGTCAAAACTAGCTATTTTCGACGTGCAAGGGCAGACAACTCTGGAGTTTTTATTTCGATCCGGCCCATATTCCAACTCCTAAGAGAACTTATGACTTTTACTTGTTTTGATAAAGTTTGGTCAAGATTGGCTTATATTTGCGGATGCTAGAGTGTAAAGACCAAATTAAGAATAGACAGATGGGCAGATAGACAGACATACAACGAACAAAAGGCGATTAAAATAGCTCAACTTGAACATTTTGTGCTCGGATGAGCTAATAACAATGTTACCACACATTTAGGATGCTTTACAAGCAATTCTTACTATGAAAAATTCATATCTGTTTCATGCGTAATTTTGGAGTATATTACCCCACCCACTCTGCTAAGATAACAATTGCAACCTCTTTATCTGGTGTTTTTGTGTACACAAGGCTTATACATGTACCATCCTCATATTGGTATTTCATGGTGATTTATACAGAAATGTTTGGTTTAGAAACGAAATAGTACTTCTTATGATTTTTGGCATTTTTATCAAGAAATCAAGGGCAAGTAATCCAGAAAATACAAAAGGCATTTTAAAAAATTTCATATTACAAATTACGGTATTATATCTTCATTCAACACCAAAAAGATCAATTAAATGAAATAAGAAATACAAGAGGACCATGATGGTCCTTAATCGCTCACCTTAACCTAGATAGAAAGAAAGTCACAGTGTTATCAAGTTCAAAGCACATGATATAAGATGTGAGATTATGATCCAGCTGAAAACTGATTTCATAATCTTGAATGATCAATATTTTTGGCTGATACAGTAAAAACATCAAATGCATTCGGAAGTATCTGACGAAGGAAGCCACTGAGATCCTTGTGCTATCATTGGTCATTTCCCATCTGGACTACTGCAATGGAATTTTACACGGAATCGCTCAAACTGAATTATGTAAACTACAGAGGATACAAAATATGTGCGCCAAACTTGTGTTGAACCGTAGAAAGATGGACAGTTCCAGACAGGCTCTGTACGACTTACACTGGCTACCAACTATTAAGGCCAGAATAACGTTTAAAATCTTAACGTTTATGCACAAGTGCTCCACTGGACGTGCTCCGACATATTTAACGGATCTGCTTTTGGCCAAATCCAGCGGGACTGAGATCGTCACATTCCAATGACAAATGTTATCAAGTTCCCTTTAATAACAGAAAGACGTTCAGTGACAGAAGCTTCAGCACAATAGGACCGAGACTTTGGAATAACCTGCCAGTCAGTTTGAAATCATGTGAAACAATCGAAAGTTTCAAGAAACAGTTGAAAACTCATTATTTCACAAATTTTAATTCTCTGTTTTAACCCTTGTCCGAAAGACACAATTTTGAAATGCTCGCCTTTAAACCAGTTGTAGACGATAAAATAATTACACACATAGTATATAAAGTGCAAATTATAGCATAGAAAATTTTAAGGGGAAAGGGAAATTGTTAAATATCGGCGAATTCTTCTTTTCTCTCAATATTTTCCATCATTATTCATAACCTACTTAGGACGAAAAAACCTAGTCTTACTCGGGAAAGGGTGAACAGAAAATATGACTTATCTTTTTAACACTGTGTTTTGTGTATAGATATATCGTAGGTGGGATGTCAAAATCTCATACCTCCAGCTTTTCCAATCTGTAGTTATGAGGTTTTGACCCCCATCAGCAATATATATTTAATCATTTTTGTAAAACGCCATTGAATATGAACTGTCGTAAAAATAGGCGTTTAATCAAATGTAAACAGTTTAAGTGTAAAACAAAGTGGAAGAAAACAACAATTTTGTCACAGTCAACGGCACATAACTCTGTTCTGATAAAAATATTCTCATCAACATTGTGTCAAATTCTTTTTTATTGGTCTATATATTGTTAGAGTGAAAATAAAGTCGAAAACTGTAATTTTGTGAAATTCAAGGGCCAATAACTCTGGTGTTTCTAGTCAAATCAAGCTGAAAGTTTCACTCATCCAGGATCGTATTGCCACCAACATTGTGGCCAAGTTTTGTCTTGATTAGTCAATAAATGTAGATGCTACAGTGTAAACAAAGTCGAAAACAGCAATTTTGTCAAATTCAAGGGCACATAACTCCAGACTTCCTACTTCAAACACACTGAAAATCGAAGTCATCCAAGATCTTATGGTTACCAACATTGTGACAAAGTTTTGTCTTGAATAGTCAATATTTGTAGATGCTAGAGTGGTAACAAAGTCAAAACTAGCCATTTTGACGTTTAAGGGCACATAATTCCAGACTTCCATGTCCTATCTGACAAAAAATCGAACTCATCTGAGAACTTATAGTTACAAACAATGTTGCAAAGTTTTGTATTGATCTGTCAATATTTGTAGATGCTAGAGTGGTAACAAAGTCAAAACAAGCCATTTTTGACGTTCAAGGGCACATAACTCTAGACTTCCTAATCCGATCTGACCCAAAATCGAACTCATCCGAGAACTTATGGTCATACACATTTTGACAAAGTTTGATTAAGATTGGTCATTATTTGTGGGTGCTAGAGTGGTAACACCAAAATGTGGACAGACGGACGGACAGACGGACGGACAGACGGACGGACGGACAGACGGACGCCGACGGACGAAAAGCGACCACAATAGCTCACCTTGAGCACTTCGTGCTCAGGTGAGCTAAAAAGCCTGTTGTGTTTTTTCGTAAAGTTAGCCCATCGAAAAATCCTAAAAATTCATAAACATGTTTAATGCCCCTTTTCTCATGTACATGGCATCAAATGGAATAAACAATAACATGTATTTAAAGTGCAATACACATATATTTCACTGCATCAGCAATTTTCAAGTAATGAATTGTTAGTAAAACTGTACAAGAAATTGATTACCATCTAATGGCATAATGGGTGACTTACCCCACCCACTTGATTTAATATATCTTCCAAACCAAGGCTCCGTTCAAGTTGATACTTTGCCTACATAATGTCAATATGTTAGTGGTCATGTGTGGCGAAAATGAAGAAAATCGGGCTGGGTCACGGAAATGGCCTTATTGACACTCATCCTTTATTTCAGCGGTCGGTCAAAATTATGTAACTTAATCAAAATAAAAAATCTGGCTGCGTAGTTTTGTAATTTTGTAAATGTAGGTTTTGACAATGTAAAAATGCGTGTATCCGGTTCGAAACAACTGTACACATAATTACCTGTAGTTCAGGAATGGGGATTGTTGTTCGACAATATTTCCCGTCGAAAGGTTCGGCTCCGTCGATACCCGAACTCGTAATTGCTGTACACTCGTCAAAACTACCCAACCAGTTGGTGCGTAAAGCTAGAAGGTCACTTGGTGGCTTACCCATAGCATCGAAATCTGAAAAAACAGGGATTGGGCGACCATGGTTACTAGTCTTGTTTTTGTCAGAAACGGAAGTGTAGTGCGCATGCCCGTGCTCATGTCAAATTACTTTCAACTTTTCCAAAGCTAGAATCTGATTGGTCCAAAGAAAGGTCACATAAGATAACCCCTAACGGGTGATCGTCAGATGTTACTGAAAAGTTGAAACATCTAAGATTTTAATCAGACTGCTATTGAGGTAATAAAAACCGGTCATTATTTGCAAGATGAAAAACGATGCTTTTCAACAAAAACCTCGTAACTGCAGGTTAAAACTAGGTGTAGATACGATTGTTTGTTGAAAGCATCAATATATTATCAAAGTTTAGTTATATTGTGAAACTTACATTGCAGCGTCCACATCTCTCCCGCTAGTAGCGCCTGTACGAACACAAAACTACTATCCTGACACGAGTCAGACACCCCATTTTCAGTCAATGTTTCGCGGATAAAGTTCTCAATAAATTGGCGAACAATGGGTTGAACGATGACCCAAGTGTCGTTCAATTGTTGCACTATATCCGTTATCAATTCTTGAAATGCTAACGTTTCGTTTCCAAGAGAACCGTTTTGTAATTGTGAGAAAATCTGCAGAAGTTCTGTGAGGTTACCAGAAGTTATGGTTGCCTGTAGTTGGTTAATAATCTGACCTATATTGATGGTCGAATTGATATTACCGATGATCTCGGCTAGTTCAGGAGCATTAAGGGCTGTTTGTAGTTGGTCCAGCAGTTCGTCAGTTGACAGACCAGTCAGACCTGTCAGATCTGCAACATCAGATAACGCCTGTGCCTGGGCCATTGGAGGATCACTCTGATCGTCGTCATGTTGTGTCATTGTGTCATGTTCTGTATCTTGGAGTTGGTGGCGTCTCACTAAATCACAATATATGTCGAGGACCGTATCAACGGCTGGAGAGAAAACAATGACGGCGAAACCAGTTTCATTCCAGTTAAAGATGTCTGGGAGTTTATCTTGTACACCAGTCAGTTTTCCTAGAGCAGATTCAAACTGTGACATTGTAGTATTGCCTTCAGTTGTAGTGTTACCGCCTACTGATGACGTGAGAATATCCAGTAACTGACGAAACTCTGGTATCTTGCTAAAGTTATGCACGGTACATAGTTGTTCTGACGTTGACGAGGTGTTGTCGTACACGAGGACGTCAATTACCGTAATTAGCTCGGGGGACGAGACCAGTGATTGGACAGTCGTGATGACGTCAGGTGTTACGTCACTCCATGTTAGCCAATTATCTATCAGTTGGTTCATTTCAGCAGACGACAGTACGGCGGAGATGATTTCTATTGGCTCCGTCTGGTCGCGATATAACTCATACACAAGGGTGATAATCTTGACAACGGGTGTTTCTAGAACATCACTAAATACTCTGCTAACCATCGACATGTTTACAGGTACACCAGGTATACCATTGCCGCCAAAACTTCCAGCAGGTGCGTAATAGGATGAAATATTACGACCTGTTTGACTCGTAAGTCCTCCAAACTGCCCATATTCAACTCCATAACCGGTGTTTTTAGCATAGGCGGAATTAGACGCCACTGTTATTAATACAAGCAGTGAAACAAAATTCGCCAGAGACGCCATATTGTCACCAAATGGTGTCGATCTCACGTCAATTTTAGAGTTGGTTCCCAGAATGCTCGGTCTAGAAGACCTAGTAACAAGTGTTTAAGATTACGACATGTCTTTTATACTTGCACAATACCGTCTATGTCAATACAGGTGAATGTGAATCATGCAGAAATGGGAACGTTCTTGGCACCCAAAAACTTTGGATTTGAATAAATATAGAGAGATCAGAGATATACATAATTTAATGAAGTAACACTCTTACTCTATATACATTCTGCATAAATCCAAAGCGAAACCGCAATGTGGCAAATGGTCGGCGGTCTGAACATTGTCTTTTGACCGTGCGTAGACTGTCGACTATTTGCGGTGTGCCTAGGATTGATGTTTATGGTTGGTGACTCTCGCTGTTTTGGAAGATCCCTTTTCGCGTGACGGAGGTTCAGAAAACCTCGGGTTTAGAAATAAGATTATTTGAATAATCATGGAGTAAATATTGAATTATGAAATAATTATGCAAACTACCAAAGGATTGCTGAATACCGTCCTAAATATTCCACTTTAACCCCGTTATAAACACATTTTCCGCTTCAGCTAAGAAATTTTGCAATAAGTCTTATTTCTGCATTAATTTTCAAACTGTTTGTTGCATGTACCCGCCCTATTTAGCTATTTCCTCAGGTGTGTGAAATGAATTTTATCGTTCTTTTCTGGTCGGTGGGGACCAACTTTTGGAAAAAATAAAAGTATTATAAAAGTTACTTGACACGACTAGACTAGCAGTTCTAAAATATCCATATGGCTAATTCGAATTGGGTCATTATTGTCAAACGGAACATTACATTAAGCAAAATTTCAGGGTGGTCCAATTTGAATGCTTCTGCAGACGACAGCATGGATGTTAATAAAGGTTGGACCTGTGTACAATTTAGCTCAGAAAATATTGAGACAAAAGGAGAAACTGCTGGTTATCAGCAGTTTCTTCTTTTGTCTCAATGTTTTCTAAAGCCTTTTCTAATAGGGACGTCAAAAACAGGTCTTGTTTGGGAAAGGGTTAAGGAAATCATTTGAAAAACAAAACAAAACGAAATCCGTTTTTTTTTTGTTTCAATGCGTTCGCTTCAAATTATATAGCGACCACTAGCCATATTCGGTCATTCTAAACCTTTGGAAGATGTTTATCTGGAGATCTAGATGGGGGTTGTGGCTGGTCATTTCTTGAATCAAGCCGTAGACTTTACGAGATTTTATAACAAGACCGTTGCTTGTCCGAAACTACTCCACGATTAACTGTATATAATCGCTCCCTATTATGTATCTTATCGCCTTCTACTGTCGACCGTTAATACATGTATTGTCTATACAGTCTGTTTAAACATGGTGGGGATTGTGCATGATGGGATGGATAACGACTACCGACAATAGGGAACGATTTTATCAAGTAAACCGTGACGTAATTTCGGACAAATAAATAGTATTTCGTTGGTGTTGTTATAAAATCTCGTAACTACGGCTTGAATCAAACCGTAGTTACGAGATGTTATAACAACACCGGCGGTTTATCAAAACATAACCACTGTATGGAAACTACTGTATGTATAGTTAGCTGGGTTTTCCGAAGTCAAAATAAAAATGGCGGACGGGATTTCTGTACAAGGTAGGTGTCATGTATTTTTGGTCACATACTATTGAATATGATCTTTCATGCAACTTGACGGATATCAGCGTGAAGGCAATTGGTTCTAGAACCAATGAATATAGCCCCCTTTTTACAAATTTGCCTCGTTTGACTGTAATATTTGAATGAACACAGTGTCGTGTTGACCTTGAAATACGAAGCGATATATTTTGAAAAATCGGTCTGTATTTCCGAATTCCTAATGTTCCTGTCAACAACACAGGGCTAGATGGATGGAGAAATTGATATTCTTACCTGAAATGTTTCGACAGATCGTCTGTGTAGTCTACATTTGTTGTAATTACACTTTGAAAATTCGCATGCTGTACAGCTGTGTGCAAACCGAAACTAACCCTGTGTACAGCTGGGTGAAACTGTTTTTCTGTATGTGTGGGTGCAATATCTAACCCGAAAACACTGTATGTTTGGGTTTTTCTGGATAAAATCAGATACATAATTCCGAAACTCTTTTGTGTTGAACTATCGAAATATATATTCCAAACTATCCAAACGATTTTCATTAAAGAGACATTTCACATAAAATTTCTCATAAATTTCACCTTTTCTTTTATCTGAATGAACTGAATTTCTTATGAAAATTCTGAAAAGTTCAAACCAAAGTTTTGCGCCGTTTAAGAGACATATATTTAATCTTGAAATTAAACTCATTGATGGATGCCGCAGTTAAAATGTAAATGAAATTTGTCCTTTTCGTCTCAACTTTAAAGGCGTTTCTTTTACTTATCAGCAGCATTTTCAAACAACTGATAGCATTTTTTAAAAACGCATTAGAATGATCGACCTTGGCATCAAGACATACCTTTCTAAATGAACTAGCATTGTTATGTCTTTTTAGTGTGCTTCAGAAAACGTATGAAATCGATAATCTTACTTCAGTCTTTCTGTATATTTTTTTTTTTCATTATCGTTTTCGTTCTATGGCACACCCAAAGTGAATATTCACACCATCTCTTTATAACTGGTATCGGACTATCCCACAAATGAAAATATACACATAATTATATAATAACTAAATCAAGTATATCATGCTTTTTTTCAAAGGGTAATTACAACCAAAGTAAAATTACACAGACGAAATATTGAAACATATCCCTTAAAGCTTAACTACGGTATCAATTTCTGCACCCATCTAGTCGTGTGCTGTTTTCAGGAATATTAGGCATTCAGAAATACATTCCGTTTTTTAGCCTAACATTTTTTTTAATTTTTCAAAATCATAAAATTATTGAAATGATATGTGGTACGTGTAATACTATTGGTTTTTTTTATTTTTTATCATATTCCCCACGTAATTAGGGGGAAGCTAACGTTGTTCAAGGTCATACAGCTTTTAATATTATGTAGTTGAGTCATATTTTGTTACATCCGGCGTAACTGCCCCTTCCCCAGCGAGATTTAATTTGCCAACCAACCTTCTAAAATAGATATCATTTAATGAATAGATTAATGTATGTGCTATCTTTTTTCTTGTTTTGTTTTTAGTTCACAATAGGTTTTGAATGTATCTATGTCAAGTTTACTTCCATGAGATAGTTTCCTTTTTTTGTCAACATTATGAATATATATATATTACTCAAGCTACCATTAAACAATAGTTTTGATGCAACGAGTGTGCCAAATTGGTAGTGAATGAGTATTAAATTTTATTCCATCCGTAATCTACTTCAAATTGTAAAGGATGATAAGGTCGAACATAGTTTGACCACAAATATATGCATTGACAGATTATATACAAAGTAAGTGTATGTATGTACCAGTAACTTCCCCACGCCCTTATTTGTATATATTTGAACCCACATCATCGAAATCCTGGATCCGCAACTGGCATATTATGTTCAACAGCATTAATTCTATATTTCAATTTTGTATAAAAAATATTTACCGTTTTATGGCCACACATCGAAAGGTCGTAGTAGCCTGGAACCCCTTTGTATCGGTCTACTCATATTTAACAAATGACAGCCATGAAAATAAATAATTTTCCTTATTCATATCATGTCTTCTTGTAAAATAACATTTTGACTTCTGTTATATCAAAAATCATTGTCAAAATCCCAGTTCTATAGTACAAATATGTCAACAATCGACAGCCATATCAAATTTGGTGAATAATGGCGTCACCCCATTATATCAGTGCATTGTGATTGAATGTTGAAAAAGTTAAAATAATGACTGACAAACAGCATCAAAAAGTATTTTAATTGAATCCGCAGTTTCCTTTTGACAAATAGGTGTACACATTTTTGGAAAATAACAAAGTTTCAATATTTTCTATCACTTTTAACAATGGGTACCTGTTCAATTTAACCAAGTTTTTAAAATGTTTGAATAATTATTACCTGATGAACAGATATATAATAAAATCGGTACTGGAAAGATGCAGTGACCTAGTTGTTAATGTAAATAGTCTGAAGGTGGCACTACGATCTTTGTATCACGAAATTTGCAAATAGACCGATACAGTAGATAGACCGATACAATGGAGTGGTAGTTACTGCGTATGTCAGTCGGAAAATATAGGCATACATAATTTCTATCTGCGGACAATGACATAGTTAATTGTGTCTTATGAATCAAGCCAATATCACTCATTTTCAATTTCTAGTAAATGTTATGTAAAAGTCTCTGACTAAAATGGTCAAGTCGGACCCTTTGAGAAAAAAGCATGATATACTTGATTTAGTTATTATATAATTATGTGTATATTTTCATTTGTGGGATAGTCCGATACCAGTTATAAAGAGATGGTGTGAATATTCACTTTGGGTGTGCCATAGAACGAAAACGATAATGAAAAAAAAATATACAGAAAGACTGAAGTAAGATTATCGATTTCATACGTTTTCTGAAGCACACTAAAAAGACATAACATTGCTAATTCATTTTGAAAGGTATGTCTTGATGCCAAGGTCGATCATTCCAAGGCGTTTTTAAAAAATGCTATCAGTTGTTTGAAAATGTTGCTGATAAGTAAAGGAAACGCCTTTAAAGTTGAGACGAAAAGGACAAATTTCATTTACATTTTAACTGCGGCATCCATCAATGAGTTTAATTTCAAGATTAAATATATGTCTCTTAAACGGCGCAAAACTTTGGTTTGAACTTTTCAGAATTTTCATAAGAAATTCAGTTCATTCAGATAAAAGAAAAGGTGAAATTTATGAGAAATTATATGTGAAATGTCTCTTTAATGAAAATCGTTTGGATAGTTTGGGATATATATTTCGATAGTTCAACACAAAAGAGTTTCGGAATCATGTATCTGATTTTATCCAGAAAAACCCAAACATACAGTGTTTTCGGGTTAGATATTGCACCCACACATACAGAAAAACAGTTTCACCCAGCTGTATACCGGGTTAGTTTCGGTTTGCACATAGCTGTACAGCATGCGAATTTTCAAAGTGTAATTATAACAAATGTGGACTACACAGACGATCTGTCGAAATATTTCAGGTAAGAATATCAATTTCTCCACCCATCTAGCCCTGTGTTGTTGACAGGAACATTAGGAATTCGGAAATACAGACCGATTTTTCAAAATATATCGCTTCGGATTTCAAGGTCAGCACGACACTGTTTTCATTCAAATATTACAGTCAAACGAGGCAAATTCGTAAAAAGGGGGCTATATTTATTGGTTCTAGAACCAATTGCCTTCACGCTGATATCCGTCAAGTTGCATGAAAGATCATATTCAATAGTATGTGACCAAAAATACATGACACCTACCTTGTACAGAAATCCCGTCCGCCATTTTTATTTTGACTTCGGAAAACCCAGCTAACTATACAGACAGTAGTTTCCATACAGTGATAACGGTAAACTCAGTCTATGTTTTGCGCAAAATTTGATGCAAACTCGCGTCGCTTCAGGTAAGACATTTTGCAATAACTGTTATTTCTGTCTCAATTTTCAAGGGGTTTGCTGCATGTTCCCCGCCTTATCGAGCTCTTTCATCGGATGTATGACATATTAGATAACTCATGATACTTTTCCCGAAATATTGTCCCAACCGACCAGAAAGCGAAATGGTAACGACTACGGCCAAATTAACCACGCTTCAGGTAAGAATTTGTGCAATAACTTTCTTATTTCTGCGTCAATTTTCATGCGGCTTGTTGCATGTACTCCGTCTTACTGAGCCCTTTTCTCAGATGTATTACTTATCTGGAAACTCCGTGTACTTTTCTCAAAAACCGATCCCAACCGACTAGAAAAAGGGCCTGAATTTTTTGTCGTTTTTCTGGTCGGTTGGGATCAATTATTGGACAAAGTACAAAGATTCTACAAACAAGTCATATATCCGAGGAAAGAGCTCACTAATGCGGGGTACATGCAACAAACCGCTTGAAAATTGGAGCAGAAATAAGAAAATTATTGCACAATTTCTTACCTGAAGCGAGGCAAATTTGTCCGTATACTCCGTATTCGTTATCCATCCCATCATGCACAATCCCCACCGTGTTTAATCGTACATATAACGGCCCGAAAACATGTTTATATAGTATGCAATATTGTGTAGAAATACTGCCTCAAGTGAAGTTATTAAATGAATAAATATTAGAGTATTATAATTGAAGCGTACATATCTCTCAAATCACTCCAGGCAATATGTAAACTGTATGGCCGAGAATCACGTGACACAATGATATCAGAAAATCGTAAAAATCTCCTATTACATGAGCATTTTGAATTCGGTTTGAAGCAGGGAGGTTGGAAAAATGTCAGCAATTTGCTGGACGTGATAGATCTTTTCAAAATCACCTATCGTATTTCTGCCGTTCCTACTTTGACACAAATCTATAGGCCTATTAACCCTTTCCCAAACATGACATGCTTTTGACGCCCCTTATAGAAACGGCTTGAGAAAACATTGAGCTAAAAGAAGAAACTGCTATTAACCAGCAGTTTCTCCTTTTGTCTCAATATTTTCTGTGCCATACTTTACGCATATCATATCTTTAATAACACAAATTTTGTCATTTGTGGCAGTTTTTGAAGTGGATCCCTAAAAGGTTTTTGCTGTTTGGGAAAGGGTTAATTGGTCACGTATCACACGGTTGATTCCAGAAAACGAGATTGATTTGAATTCGGCGTGAAGCAGAGACGATGGACAGACGTCAGGCAGGCATTAGATGGACGTTGTTATTTTTTTTAATTCAAGTGTATTTCCCAAAAGATATGTGATAAAAAACTTATTGAAGATCAACCAAAATTTTGGTTGATCGTCAATAACCTTTTTATCGCCTGATTTTAAAAGATCTACCACGTCCAGATTTTCCCTCGCATTTTCCTACCTTCTTTGCTTCAAATCGACTTTAAATTTCTCAAGTATTAACAAAAATATTGAAGATTTTCTGGGGTTCTTAGTTACGTGATTATCCAGCCTGTATCAACTGACTGTTATTGAAGATTTTCTGCAATTGCCGTGTAAAAAAAGTTATATTTCAATTGATTGGATTGGCTAAAACCTTTCCTAAACAACTGCCCAATTTGAAAGCTAGTGCAGAGAACAAAATTTATCTTTGTAAAGTTAGGATTTGTGTACTGATGCAGATGACAAAATGTATGTTGATAAAGGTATAATTAGCGTAGTAGATCTATAATACACAGACAATATTTAAGGAAAACGATGAAATGCCGCTTATCAGCATATTTCTTTTGTCTCTATTTTTCCCAAAGCCCTTTCTATACGGGACATCATACCAGATCCTACTTGGTAAAACTTGGTACGAAATGTTCGTTGCTTTGGAAAGTGTTAATACAGAAGTTTCGGGGGGATAATTGGTAACGAAATCGACCATGTATTTTGCATGATAATATCTAGTATAGTGTGTTGTCTCACACCAATACGTACTCAATATGTTTCGGTTCATTCGCAAAAGGTAAGGTTCTGTATTTGAATTGTTCTTAACTTTTATTTTTCATTTTTAAGATCTACAGATAAAAGGGGAACATCGGCCTTTAAAATTACAATCTACCTTTTATTATTCAAAAAGACCCATGTCATGCGTACATTTTGGAACCGAAACGACACGATTCCAATGAGTATGCCTACCCACACCATTGGGTTTTGATGTGAATTAACAAATTTAGAATGCATCAAATCTGTTGTTCTTATTTACATATGAGAAATTTTATCTATCATGCAAAAAACTGTTCCGAAACATTCATAATTTTGATTTACACGGTGCATAATTTCGTGATACAATATTTTCAGAAAATCTTCAATAATTTTGTAATTACTGGTCCGATTTGAATTCGGTTTGAAGCAGAGAATGCGGGCAGACGTCGAGCATTAGATTGACGTAGTTGATTTTTTGAAAAAAAAATCAACGGATAAAAAAGTTATTGAAGATAAACCAACATTTTGGTTTATCTTCAATAACTTTTTATCAGTTAATTTTTCAAAAATCCAACACGTCAAGCTTATTCCTAGCATTTCCCCACCTTCAAACCGAATTCAAACTGGTCAAGTATTTTAAAAAAGAGATATTGAAGATTATCGGAAATTCTGAGTCACGTGATTATGCATCGTGATTTAACTTTTCATTTCCATTGACAAGGACGGGTCTAAATTTCACTTCAAATTAAGAAACAATTCCAGTAAACCGCTGTCGAGTTAACGAGTGTTACATACTATTTCACAAACAGCAAACATTTATACTGCTCACATACGAAAGCAGGTGACAAGATGAATTTTGATATATACATACAGGATTTGGGAAAAAGCACAGAAAATGTTGAGAGAAAAAGAGGAAATGCAGGGTTATCAGCATTTTCTTCCTAAATGTATTAACGTTTTCTTAAGACTTAATAATGAACCCATTTCCATACAATGCATGTTTTTATTCTCTTCAAGATAAAGGCTCTGGAAAACATTGGGGAATATGGAGAAATTGATTGTGACAAGGAACTTCATCATTTTCCAAAATGCTTCCTACAAGAAAAGACGTAAAATTTTACAATTTTATCATACTGACAATGTCGTTTGCAACTTTTTTTCAATTTCGACAAGCTTATGTTACCGTCTGGTAATGGGTTAATATTTGATCATTTCAGTCGCACGCTAGCGCTCGGGTTCATCAGCCTAATCACAATGAGTGTGTTCAGTTTATCGTTCTACACTCGATCAAGCACGCTTATATACTCTGGACTCAAAAACAAGATTCTAAATTCACTTGTAAAAGAAACGGTTTCCAAGACAACTCCAGAAACCGAGAAGGGGATTCTGAAGATAATCCATCAAATCTGGAACAATGAGCTCATCCCTGAACTGTTTGAGAAGAATATGAAAGGGCTGGTGGCACATAATAAACCCCCGAAATGGAAGTACATGTTTTGGACACAGAATAGTGGGAGAAAGCTTATAGAGAAAGAATATCCACGTCTTCTGAAATTGTTCTTGAATTCCAGTAAGTACGTGTATTATCCCTTTCCTAAATGACAAAATTATGGGATGTTCCAAATTCAAAGATGTTGCAGACGACAATTAAAACTGAATGAAAGTTTATTTTTGGGGACTTTTTTGAGTAGAAAATATTGTGGAAAATGAGGAAATTGCTTGTCACAAGCAATTTCTTCATTTTCCAAAATGTTTTCCCAAGCCTTTTCTTGTGAGGGAGTCAAAAGGCGTCACTGTGCAGTAATGGATTAAGTATCATTCTGTAGTTCCATAGACACATAACAACATAAGAGGTTTATGAATTAAAAAAAAACACTTTTAGTATTATTCATTGTTCACCTACACAGTGGATAATCACGTGATACAGCAATTTCAGAAAATCTTTAATAACTTTGTTAATATGGGGGCCGATTTGAATTCGAATTTGAATTTGATGCAGAAAAGGTAGACAGACGTCACGCATTAGATAGATGTGGTGTATTTTTGAAAAAAAAAATAACTGATAAAAAAGTTATTAAGATAAACCAAAATTTTCGTTTATCTTCAATCAGTTGATTTTTCAAATATCTACAACGTATAGCTTATTTTTGGCAATTTCCCACGTTCTCTGCTTCAAACCAAATTCAAATTGTTCAAGTATTAACAAAATAATTTTCTGAAATTTTGAGTCATAGGATTATCCACCGTGACCAAGTCACATCGGGACTTTTCAAATGATTGCCAACTCCACATCTTTTGGATTTGAAAGAACAAAGTTCTGGGCGAATTATTACATACGCATTTATATCTAATACAGTAAAATCCAATTCGTGCATTTTTGCACCCAACTTCGCCTTTTTTGCTGACAACGGAAATTGACGAGAGTATCGGGATTTTAAAAATCAATTACTTTCGTCAATCAAAATATATCATAACAAAATCATAATATTTTGATTTCCAGTCATAGAAATCAATAGGTATAGAAAAGAAAATATTGAGAGCAATATATGAAATTATGCTTATTTAAATTTTCTTCTTTTACTTTAATATTT
The DNA here is from genome assembly GCA_963680895.1 of Fragum sueziense. Lineage (NCBI taxonomy): Eukaryota > Metazoa > Mollusca > Bivalvia > Cardiida > Cardiidae > Fragum > Fragum sueziense. Next base: position 6,804,002 of record OY804599.1, on the reverse strand, counting down.
TCATAAGCGTTTTCTTTTATGGACGTAAATCCATGTCTTGTTTGTAAAGGGCTAGATAGTTATAGCTACCGATAATTGACATGAGAGAGCATCCCTAGCTATTCGCTAGGGCTGCTCTGCCAGGTCATTTATCGTGAGCTATACTAGCGAATAGTGTTTTTTTTCTTCTTTTTTCGGTTAACATTATGAAGTCTAACCTGATCCGACTGGTTGCTATCCACCATTATGGCGGTGTTTATTTTGACCTGGACACAGTCAGTGTCAAGCCTTTAGACCCGTCGTCGAGACACACAACTGCTCCTTCGTGACAGACCCCGACGAACACGTGTTCTATCCAAATCGACCGACAAAAATGTTGCTGATTACAAATTCAGCTTTGTTTTGTGAACCCCGTAATTGGTCTATTACGGAAATCATCGAAAAACTTTACAAGCAACCACTGTCGTGTAAAGAATCCATTCCTTGTTCGGGTCCGTTTTTTATATCGAAGCATTACGAGATTTTAAAGCGTACCAACAAGTCAGGGCAGCTACCACCGATTGTCGATAATCGGTTATTTCAGGATATGGTTGATGTAACACGACACCGGTTTCTTAAAAAGGACTGTACAGAGCCCTTTACCAACATTAACCCTTTCCCAAACGACAATTTTTAGGGTGGTCCAAATCAAAGGAGTTGCAGACGACAAAATAAATTATATCAACAGGATAAAATATGCATGTTATAGCCTAGAAAATATTGAGGCAAAAGGAGAAACTGCTGGTTATCAGCAGTTTCTTCTTTTGTTTCAATGTTTTCCCAATCATTTTCTATTAGGGACGTCAAAACCAGGTCTTGTTTGGGAAAGGGTTAAGTATGAGTGGGCGCGTGAGGTCTGTCGTAACTGGATAAAGCGAGGGAGAGAGAAGAGGAATATTTGTGAAATGGCTTATACATATCATACATGGTACCACGTCATACAAAAACATAAAGAAGTTAATACAATGAATTAACGAAACATTACAGAATTCATGGAAAATGTGAACTTTTACACAGGTTAACCTTTTTTCCAAACGGCATAACTTGGTTGGTCCAATTTGAGAGCTGTTGTAGACAACACAATGGGTGTAATTGGCGGTAAGAATTTGAATGGTACAGCTTGGAAAACATTTAAGCAAAAGGAGAAATACTTATCATCGACGCTTTCTTCTTTTGTTTTAATGATGTCCAAGCCTCTTTTTTCTTAGGGACGTCAAAACAGGGTCTTCCTTGGGTAAGGATAAATTATTGTGTAAAGATGTTTATTATGTAGGTATTGTTTAATTATAAAGGGTGTCGTCTACATTCATATTATATAGTTACAAATACAAATACAAATACAAATAACTTTATTCAAGTAATTAGGCCTCTGGCCCATAAACATTTACATGATAATACATTATATATAGTAGAAGTGACGTCATTATTGAGAAAAATGTTAGAATGATATATGAACGATAGGTAATTACTAATTAATAAAAGTCTGAGCGCGTCGCAATGAAGTGCATTTATACTGTGTTACTCGCTAGTTGTTGGATCTAAAGTTGATATGAAATATTAAAGAATGTTACAACAATACAGCGTACTTACTAACTTACTTAATACGGAACTATTTTGTTTAGACAGTATTAGTTTGTTGAATTGGTTTTCTTTTTTCAAATGCTTGAAGTAGAAATTTTGCAACTCGTAAAATAGTATCTCGTTCCTTTAGTGTCATAATATCATAGAATGTCATTTCTGTTCTATTATTCAACCAATAAGCTTTGAAATGTCTTTGTCTAATTTCCTCATAACTATTACATTCATAAAACATATGATATTCATTTTCTATAACAATTATATTATGTTTGTGACATAATGGACAATACCTTCTCTCTTTGTCTATCCCCAGATGTCTACCCCGTTCGATCATTAGATCGTGACTAGAGCATCTGAAGTTAGACAGAGCTTTTCTGTATGTATACGATATATCAATTGATAAATAAAATTCAGGTTCTAAAACAGATTTAAAGAATTTGTAGGTAAGACTCTTCGGACTGCTTTCAACATCTGATGACCATTTTTGGGTAAAGGAATCGACCAGTCTCTGAGAAAAAGCTTTCAAAAACACATCACTATTTCCAATGTCATGTGCAATCCAGATATACCCAAATCCATAACGATATAAAACATTTTTAATACAAGTTGCCCAAGTAAACCTTCCTGCTTCATCAAGCTGTTTTAACATTAAATAACACTGCTTGGGATATCTCGAATTGTCCATGTGTAAAATTTTCAGCCAATATTTTATACAATAAACCATGTATGAAGTACAAAGTGGTAGTCTGCCACACTCACCTAGTGCCATAGCGTCACAGGTGTTGTCTGACAGACCACACACTCGCTTACAAAAACGGATTTTCGACCTTTTCTACTACACTGTAGCCCCATATGTGAGAACCATAGCAGAGTATGGGTTTTACACAAGAATCAAAAAATTTGAACATATCTGTTATTTCTAAAAAACAAAAATGTCTACGTAGACGAAAAATATAATTCACTGCTTTTGTAGCTTGAAGAGACAACATTTCGTGAGTTTTGGACCACGATAATTTAGATGAAAAATATATACCTAGGTATTTATAGAATGGGACTATTTCAATTTCATTATTGTTTAGATACCACTTTTCTGTTTGTTTAACTATGCCTCCATTCCTGAAGACTATAGTCTTTGTTTTGTCAATATTAATTTTTAGACCAACAGATATTGAAAAATCAGATATACTATTAATCTGCTGTTGTAGTCGAGCAACAGTATCTGCAAAGCTTGATACGTCGTCTGCAAACATTAATAAATTCAATTTATGGACAGTTTCAGATATGAAAATGCCAGAATCGCTCGTCCTGTTAACATATGATGCCAGATCATTGATGAACAAGGAGAATATTTTCGGACTTCCACAACATCCCTGACGGGTACCGACGTTACAGTCGAAATAATCTGTTAAAGAGTCGCCAACCTTAACACATGATTTCAACTGTCCGTACATAGACTGAAGTGTTGACAAAAACTGGTTGTTAATACCTTTGCGTTCAAAAGCATCCCATAACTTCTCATGGTCAATACTATCAAAAGCCTTTTCGTAGTCAATAAAAATACAATAAAATCGACCTTTCCTTTTGGATAAATACTTTTGAGCAACAGACATAAGTATGAAAATATTGTCAAATGTAGAATAATTTGCACGAAATCCTGCTTGTGATTCATCTATAATATTAAACTTATCACACCATGCTGTTAATCTTGATGTAAGAATATTCACAAAAATTTTACAAATACAATCTATGAGAGAAATGCCTCGATAATTGTTGGGATCTGCTATACTCCCTTTTTTATGAACTGGCGTAATAATACTCCTACACCAGTTGAGCGGAACATTTGATTGTTCAAAAACTTCATTAAATAATAAATTCAAATACGGCAGTGTATCATTAAGAGTATACTTGTAAATTTCTGCGCAAAGACCATCAGGACCCGGAGACTTGCAATTTTTCAGTGATCGCACACTTTTGACAATTTCGTCATCCGTAATAGGATTATTAAGATCATCGCAATTCTGGGGATGGCTCAGATTACGTAAAATGTCATTATGTATATTGTGATCATGCTCATTTGCATTTGCCACATTAACATCAGAATTTTGCGATAAAAGAGATTTAAAATGGTTTAAGAAATCAACAGAACAAATAGAGACTGTAGTATTGTTTGATTTTTTCTCGGATTTGAGCATACCCCAAAACACTTTTGGGTTATTTCTATTTCTAACAAGATCTATCCTTCTTTTTTTCATATAATTAAACTTTTTCTTTCTACATAAGGATTTAAATTTGTTCCTCCATGTTTTATAATTAATTAAATCTGAGATTTGATTAAGGTTTCTAAATCTCCGCAAAACCTTGCATTTTCTTTGTTTGACACTATCGCATTCTCTATCCCACCATTTGGGTACATTTACATCATTTTCAACTGACTTTTTACGAATAACCATTTTATCTGCAGAATTACTGAGAGTCTGTATAAAATCGTTAAGGAAGAACACTGCATTTTGATCTGGATTACTAATAATCTTCCTCTTGAAATCACTGAAAAACATGGAAAACCTAGAATTAAAATCATCCTTGTGAAAATTGTTCCATTTGAACTTGGTCCATGGTGTATTATTAGTATGAACATATTCTAATGGAGTTACGGTTTCAGTTCTATAGTACTCTAACGTACAACGTAATGGGAAATGCACAGACTTGTCATTTTCAAGAATAGAAAAATTAGTAACAAATTTGAACAATTCAGTAGAACAAATCATATAATCTACTACACTTGCCCCTTGGTTAGCAGTACAAGTGTAGTTACCGACCATATCGCCAAATACTCTACCATTTAATATATGAATGTTGTGAGAACAACATAAATCAATTAGTGAGAGACCGAACTTATTGTAGAACATATCTTTAGAATTTCGCGGTGTACAAAAATCATCAGAAGGATAATCATTGTCTCCAAAAATGTAGACAACGTCATCGCTACTTATGTAATCACGAAAATTCTTTATTCGAGAATTTAAATCTCCCGCCAAAAATAGACTTGAATGAGGATAATCTTCACGTATAATATTCAAATATTCATTTAGGGTTTCAATCCCGTTTTGATCTCTTTCTGTATAAATGGGTGAGTATTCTGGCGATATGTAGGCAAATATAAAAATGATGTCTTTGTACAAAGCATTAAGTTTAGAAAAACTAAATAACAATACAACACAATTTTCAAAAGCATCATAGACTCGTCTAATTAAATTAGACTGGATTGTAGCATTATTAACAAAAACTGTTACGCCGCCTGACCCACGTGACTTTGACCCTCTTCTTTCTCTTACATAGCTATGGCCTGTGAAATCTGGTAACATATCGTCAAATTGATTGGCGATGTGTCCCCAGGTCTCACAGAACCCAATAATATCGAAAGACGAACAGAATTGAGCGAAGCTTTTGTCATCTTGGTACTTTGACAACCCTTCAATGTTCCAACATCCAATATTAATACAATGTTTAATTGTTGTTGTAGTTGTTGTTGTTGTTGTTTGTGTTTGTTCCCGACTAAAAGTTAATTGTTCACTAGGAGGACCATGGCCTGTAACCTATTGTTTATTGGTCAGTAGCTTCGGGCGCTTTTTGTCGTGATCATAGATGAATGTTTGCCCTTCAACCACCATTTTGTCAAATTTTAGATAGGCTTTTTTCTGGTTATCAATAGCCTCCTTCACGAATGGCCATAGTAGGGCTCGCACCTTCCTGATATGTTCCGGAAAATCTTCACCGATCCTCACTGAATCATCATTAGCAACTACGCCGGATTCTCGGTCTTGTTTAGCCTTCTCCCTATAGGTAGTCAAAATGTTGTCCTTATCCTTAAAGAAGGAGAATTTTACAATAATCGTACGCGGTCTATACTTTCCGGGTAGTCGGTGTGCTCGTTCTATTTTCACTGTGCTTGAGTCAATATGTAGTTCATTGTCGAGATAGTCCTTTACTTTGGTCTCTGTCTGATCCCAGGTATCATTTTGATCTTCGGCAATATTAAAGAACTTGAGATTCTGTCTTCTAGATTGACTTTCTAGATTGTTGCATTTATTTGAGAGTTCAGTTACTTGGGTGTTGAGAGAGTCAATCTTATCAGTTAACACTTTGTTTTGTTTCTTAATTTGCCGATTTTCCTCTTTTAACGATTTAAATTCTTTGCGCATATCGTCAAATTTGCCATTTAGACCCTTCACATTTTTCTGTATGTCAAGCAGTACCTCCATTGTTAGGCGCGATTGGGAATGATCATTAGCAGTAGTTAAATGCTCGTCGCTTGTCAGAAAGTCATTATCTGAGTAGTCTCCTGTAGTAGACACAGATTCACTACGACTTCTCCTGCCCCTAGATCCGGATCGAGAATTAGTATTTATCCAGTCAGCGATTTGTGCCTGCTGTGGGTCCTTCCTTCTCGTTCGTCTAGGCTCAAGAATACTCTGAGACTGAGAACCAAGCTGTGAATTCTGGCTACTAGGGATTTCAGTATCTTTTCCCCTTCCAGCACCTCGAGAGCGATTACTAGGATTACCTCCCCTACCCCTTCCTCTTCCAGGTCCGGGATTCAGTTCAATGCACTGTGCTGCTAGTAAAAAGAATAGAAATATGCGTAGACTTATAGACAAGCCGCTCATTGAAATGTTAGTATCATGCGTTATGGATCCTTTCAGTTTCTTGATCGGCATGCTAAAGCAGCCTATTGAAGACCTCCATTGCTCCAAGGATATACCCTTTGTTATGCGTAGATTACACTTTGAAATATAATTACAGTTGAGTTCTTTTTGGATGACGCGGCCACCGAATTGCGTGGGTTCGCATACACTGCATACAACTGTACAACTTTAACGGTACATCAAAGTCAACAACTGTGTCGATACTTCAAAGGGTTCATCAATACACAATATCGATACACTCTATTGCATCAAGTCTATTACAAGTCTATAACAACGTATCTATTTTGTACAAGACGACCAGCATCAGTCAATCAATCTTATATCAGAGCTCCGGTGGTAATTTTACAGTACCTCGAGTGGTTTTAGGCGTTGAAATTCGTCAAAACTTTCATCAAATCGCCGGAGAAAAATATACGCCGCCATTCCAAGGGACGTCACTCCACCAGTTACACCAAAATTGTTAGATGGCACAATCAACTGTTTATGTTAGTATAAATATTTTAGGATCCACCCTATGTAGTCAAAAGACTGCAGCCCCCAAATTTCACTACCATAACATATGATAACAGATTGGTGCTACTTTTGTATCAAATTTAACTGACAAGAGAAGAGAAGCGTTCATACCAAAATATTTTCATCATGGACTTTTTCCTCTGCTTTTAGTTTCACCATTACAAAACATACGAGTTTATTTAAATATCTTTGAACTCCAAACAAAAGTGAAGCTGGTCCAATTCCAAATATTTTCACCGGCACAATGCTACTTTCTAACAAGTCCATCATAGCTCTTTTACAAATAAGACCTGGTTGTTACCACATTAATTAAAAGTGTCAATGCAAAAGAAGAAATCAGCTATTTCCCGTTTCCCGCCTAAACTTTATGTACTACAGTATATTGAAAACAAATCATTTTCTAGTATGGGAAGGGTATTTTTGTAAAAAAATAAAGGAGTTGTATTTTGTTGAATTTCCTTACTATACTGAAGATAATCACACTAGATTATCATAACCATGTAGGTATATAAAGTCAACGTTGACCATTATCATCAGACTGTACTGTTTATTTTCTGTGATAACCGAAGATGACCTTTTCTAGCCCCATCATGGGAGTTTCGAACATAAGACACGTGACAAAGGCGGTTCCGTACGACAGTACTACGTGACCCACAAACAAGTACAACTGAAATATAAAAATACAATATTGTAATTATTTATAATAATACAGTCGACAGTCGTTAAGTCGACATCGGATAAGTCGAATTTTCGCTTAAGTCGAAGTTCAAATCTGGTCCCGTCCTCATCGATTGACATATTTTTTTCAAACAAAATAATTTGGAACTCAATATAGCTATTGAAATATAGTAAGAAAAGGATAGAAATTGCTCGAAACGAGCAATGTCTTTCCTTTTCCTACTATATTTCAATAATAATCGTACTTGGTTACTTTCAAAAAACGGTCAAATGTCAACTTTATCAAAGCCTAACAAAATCGAATGAGTCGAACTCCGGATATGTCGAGGTATTTTGACGGCCCCTCCGACTTCAACACAACGAGTGTCGACTGTATATACTTAAATACTTTTGATATTTAAAATGCGAACATATATATATTTTGTACTGTAAGCAAATCGTTGCTTTCCAACAAAAACCTCGTTACCGCAACTTGTTTTAAAGCTGCAGTTTCGAGTTTTTATTTTGCTGAAAAGCAACAATTTACTTTAAGTTTTATATAATAACGTAATGAATATGGAAATTAAACAGTTAAATATCGTATTTCTACTAGATAATGCTCCGGAGACACGCTAATGAAATTGCTGGACCTGACCTGACTTGTCCGACTCGGACATTTCTGATAGCGATATCTTTACTATATGCACATGTCTTTTTACACGGGATTATTATAGAAGATCTTATCAGATGCAAATATATGATGATTTCAGTTTATCGAAATATTTCCTCCGCATTCTTCAATCAGTGTCACCAATTTATCTACACATACAAATGTGTAATTAGATTTGAATTTACGACGTAAAGAATCACACCAATCACCAAACATGTATGAATTATAATACATGTATTCATCTGTGTGGTGGTTATGTAGGCCTAGAACATAGACATAATTGTAATAACTGAGACAAAGTTTGTTTACTAGCGCTAACCACGCTTTTATTAACCGGAAATATCAGAATGACATTAGACTAGAAATAATAGACTAGAAGACTATGGCTTTATAAAGACGGGTCTTGACGCGTATATTACATCCTCTTTTTTTCTGTTTTGTTTTGCATGACAGCTTTGTCTTTAAAAAACAAGCGTTCATATGAATAAATTCGCAGACTGAATTATATCAGTTGTGAACTATTCTAAGTGTACGCTATTTCACTAAGAGACTAACTTGCTGAGGAGGATGTATCATGTTGACAGTAGGCCTATGCTGTTTATTTTGTTTTGTCATCTCACTTATATAAACAGTTTTATACTAGTATTATGTTGTTCATTTTGTTTTGTCATATTACTTTATACAACACTACTTGTGATGAATTGTACTCTCTAACTAAACACTATGTAGGGATTATTATGCCCTTTCTTAAAAATGAACACACAAAAAAAATGAGTATAACACTAACTTCAACTTAAAACTTTCTGAATGATACCTGGGGATTATTATGCCCCTTAAGCACTATGACACTGATGTGATATTTCACTGATGATAATCTTGTAGGTACTTGGGTTTCCGTATTTCTCGACCATATCTCGATTTTCCACTATTTATGGCCGGCACAGGATTTGCTTGATTTTCAGACGATTGCCCTTGATGACCAATAACAGATGTTGTTTGACTGTGCGAACCTGTATCCTTTACCGTTTTATCGTCGTCTGTCCTCGGTTGAATGAAACGCGGAATGTTTTCTTTAGATTTAACACTATGCGGGTTTTCCCTTGTTTTCATTAGATCGAGAGCGTTCCTTCGGTATTCACGACCACTTTCACCTGCCCTAACCTTATATGACCTTGGATAGCTGGTTTTATCGATATATTCTGCTGGTTTCCAGCCTTCAGGGGTGCGAATTCTGATGGCATCATTCGGCTTCAACTCATCTCTTTCTTTCGTACCTTTATCGTAATAGTACTTTTGCTTTTCGCGATATTCACAGAGCTTTGATTTCACTGATGTAGGGTCTTTAAACTGTGGTTTTCGTAAACTCTCGGCAATTGGAAGAAGAGTTTTCGCTCTCCTACCCATCAATCGCTGCATCGGGGAACCTATTTCGTGGTCCCTGGGAGTGTTTCTCAGTTCAAGGAGACTTAAGTAGACGTCATCTCCTGTCTCGGCACATTTCTTAATGACATTTTTCACTGTTTGAACTGCCTTTTCTGCAAGGCCATTTGACTGTTGATGCAATGGGGAGGATGTTACGTGTTTAATGTTGTACTTAGCAACGAAATTTTTGAATTCCGCACTTGTATACTGGGGCCCATTGTCGCTAATGATAGTGTCCATGATTCCGTACCGAGCAATGTTTTCCTTTAAGTGTTTGATTACAGTTTTCGACTTTGTGTCCTGATGCAACGGAGCAACCTCGATGAAATTGGAGTAGTAATCAACCATTATCAGATAGAAGTTTCCATCTAGCTCAAATAGATCTGTCCCAACTTTACTCCATGGCAATTCTGGTAACTCTCCTATAATCATTGGATCTTTTTGCGGTTTATTCCTATGGGTCAAACATGCACCGCACTTGTTTACCATCTCTTCAATTTGTTTACTCATACCAGGCCAAAATACTAGTTCACGAGCGCGCTGCTTACATCTAACCGAACCCAGATGTGAATTGTGGATAACTTTGAGAGTTTCCGCCTGCAGTGAAAATGGAATGCATACTCTTTCACCACGGTACACTACCCCATTATACATAGACAATTCGTCCCTGAAATCCCAAAATGGCATCACTTCTAATGGTAGATCACTTTTTGCCTCTGGCCATCCTTGACTGATTACTTTCTTCAAAAGTTGGAGCTGTTCATCACTGTTTGTGGCTGATCGGATTTTATCGTGATTACTACAGGAAAGAGTGTCAATACTCAGAACCATTAACTCGTCGTCCATGTGTTTGTTGCCCGTGTCATTTACATGAAGTCTGCTTAAACAATCTGCTAGCCCCAAATTCTTGCCTTTGACATGAATGAGATTGAACTCGTACGGCTGTAATTTCAGCAGCATCCTCTGAATTCGCATCGGCGAAGAATGAATGGGTTTTTTCAGTAAGTTCTCGAGTGGTTTGTGGTCCGATTCTATTGTTACATCTGACTTTCCATACATGCACTTGTGGAAATGTTCACATCCAAAGACCACTGCCAACATCTCTTTTTCGATCTGTGCATACCGTTGTTCGGTTTGTGATAGGGCTCGTGACGCATATGCGATTACGCCGTTGTCCTGGATTAGCGCCGCACCAAGCCCTTTCATTGAAGCATCAACCGTGAGTCTCAGAGGTTTATCGGCATCGAAGTATCTGAGAACCTCAGTGGATGTCAGTGCCTTTTTAATGTTTTCAAAGGCCAATTTATGTTCTTCATTCCATACCCATTTGTCCATTTTCTTTAAATCACGCAGTGGGGCATTGAGCTGACTTAACATTGGGATGAATTGAGAGACATATGCCAGCATTCCTAAAATTGTTTCTAGTTCACTATGGCATGTGGGATCTTTCATGTTTACGATTGCCGCGATCCTTTGATCCGTTGGCTTGATCCCTTCTCCGGTAAGCTTATGACCTACATAATTCACTTCTGGTTGCGCGAATACACACTTGTCCTTGTTCAGTTTTAGATCAATGTCACGAGCTTTGTCAAGCACACTCCTTAGCCTTTTGTCATGTTCTTCTAATGTGCTACCATGAACTAGAATGTCATCAACGACTATTTCAACACCCTCTAAACTACCGAAGTGTGTGGTGAGCTCTCTTTGGAATATTTCACTTGAACAGCAGATTCCCATTGGCATTCGCAAATACCGAAACCTTCCGAATGGTGTGTTGAAGGTGGTCAAGTGTGAACTTTTCTCATCAAGCCTGATTTGGTAATAACCTTGATTAGCATCAAGAACCGAGAAGAATTTGCTCCCGTGTAACCTGGTAGAAATGTCATCTAAGCTATTCATTGGGAAATGCTCCCTCTTGATTGCTTTATTTAGATCTGAAGGGTCTATGCAAATACGAACACGGCCATTTTTCTTCCTTACACATACCATGCTATTCACCCATTCTGTTGGAACCCTGACTGGAGCAATTATACCACATTTAACTAAGTGATCTAGTTCTTTTTTGAGCTGATCCCTGATCGCTGCTGGAACTAGTCTGGGTGCATGAATCACAGGCAAGATTGAATCATCAATTTTGATTTTGTACTTTCCTGGCAAACAGCCAATTTCACAACCTATGACGTCACTGTACTCATTTAGAATGTCTTGTGTGTGTATGTTGACACTATTGACACGCGCGATCAGGCCGAAATTTACGGAGTCATCCCTTCCAAGCAGATTTACATTTTTGTTTGTGTCGACGATCTGAAACTCGACATCTCTTTTCAAATGTTTATAACCACACGGTAGAGTCATTTTGCCGAACGCCTTTATTGGTTTGCCACTAACGCCCGAAATGATGACGTTACTCTCTAAAATATCATACTTGTCTCTATATTTCTCTGCTGAACTCCTAGACAGCACATTACACATGGCCCCACTATCAATGTCAAATGTCATGTATGAGGCCCCTACGTTTAATTTCACTTTCCAATCATTGTATTGCTTTTCGGAGTCTGCCAAGTCCGTTTTCGTTATAAAGACGTCACGGGTTGAACACTGATCAAACATTTCTGACATGTCATCATCATCTTCTTGAGCGAAATTTACGGATCTTGAATTTCTCTGTTGATAACTACCTTGACGATGTCCGCCTCTTTGTCTATTTCGAGATTGTTGAGCATTTGCTACAGGTTTTTCACAATGTTTTGAGGCTCTGAAATGCCCCTTCATGCCACAATTGTCACAATATCTGTTATAAGCAGGGCAGCGTCTAGGGGGGTGCTGCCTGCAACAATACTGACAGTTAATGTTTTTCGACTGGTGTGACACCTCATTGTTTTTTTCTCTGGTGTAATTTACAGATGCTGTTTCAGCACCAAATGATTTCAAATGCTGATTGGTTAGCTCTACTTGTCTGCATATTTGAATTACTTTGTCGAGATTGAGCTGATCGCTTGGCAGTTCCATAAGTTTTTCTGAACATTTCGTATCATTGACACCATTTATGATCATGTCACAGATGAATCCCTCTTTTTGTTCATTGTACTGACAGTGTTCTGCCTTTCTCTTTAATTCTGCGATATAGTCCATTATGGATTGGTTTCCCCTCTTTGTGTTTAAAAACTCTTGGCGTTTTATATTTCTATAATTATGAACACCAAAATGTCTGTCAAACTTCCGAAATACAGTATCTAGGTCATATTTGTCTTCCCCATCCTTAGCTTCCACACCTGCCTCTGGATCAGCCTCTATTCGCGGCGCCCACTCGAAAGAGTCATAAATTTTGACTGCATCACGTCCCATATTCGATAACAGTACTCCAACTTTTCTCCTACCAGGTTTGTCATCTAAACCGAGCGCGTCCAGGTGGATAAGGAAATCCCTTTTGTACAGTTCCCATTCCGGTGCACCGGTCTCCGGGTCCGACGGATTGAAGGACGGTAATTGCTTGACCCCCGCTGTGGCCATAATCGACGAAATCCCACTTCTGACACCATGTAATAACTGAGACAAAGTTTGTTTACTAGCGCTAACCACGCTTTTATTAACCGGAAATATCAGAATGACATTAGACTAGAAATAATAGACTAGAAGACTATGGCTTTATAAAGACGGGTCTTGACGCGTATATTACAATAATGATTGCATATCTGTTTTTTTTTTGTTTGTTTTTTGTTTTTTTTTGTTTTTATTGTTGTTGTTGTTAGCTCCACTGGCCTTTCAGGCCAGCGGGCTATTGTCATGGCGGTGTGTCCGTCGTGCGTCCGTCCGTCCGTCCGTCCGTCCGTGCGTGCGTCCGTAAACTTTTTCTTTAAAAATCTTCTTCTCAGAAACTACTGGATGGATTTCAACCAAACTTCACAGGAATGATCCTTGGGTGACCCTCTCTCAGATTCCTTCAAAGAATATGGATTGAACCAGTATAGCCTGAGTTATCTGCCCTTGAATGTCAAAAATAGCAGGTTTTGACTAGTATTCTTCTAAAATCTACAAATATTAAACAATCAAGACAGAACTTTGACAAAATCATGCTGACTACAAGATCTTGCCTTGGTAAAATTTTCAGCTTGATCTGAATTTTACATCATGAGTTATGTGCCCTTGAAATTGACATAATTGTCATTTTCAGCTGTATTTTGACTTTGTTTTCACTCTAGCAACTACAAATATTGACCAAACAAGACAAAACTTTGACAGAATAATACTGACTATAAGATCTTGCCTTAGTAAAATTTTCAGCTTGATCTGAATTTTATAGCATGAGTTATGTGCCCTTGAAATTGCCAAAAATTGCCATTTTCGGCTCTATTTTGCTGGTTTTGACTTTATTTTTCTCTAAAATCTACAAATATTATCCAATCAAAACAAAACTTAGACAGAATATATATAAGCATTATATGCTGCCTGGGTGTAATTTTCAGCTTGATCGGAATCTTACATCATGAGTTATGTGCCCTTGAATTTGAAAAAAATGCCATTTTCGACTTTGTTTTCACTCTAACAACCACTAATGTTAACCAATCAAGATGATACTTGGAAAGGATCTTGTTGACAACAAGGTCTTGCTTATGTGTAATTTTCAACATTATCACACTGTTACAATCTGAGTTAAGTGCCCTTGAAATTGACAAAATTTCAGTTTTTCGACACTTTTTCCACCCTTGAAGCCACAAATATTGACTAATATAGACAAAATTTGAACAGAATGATAGTGACCATAACATCTTGCATGTGTTTAATTTTCGATTTGATTTTAAATATACATACTGAATTATTTGTCTTTGAATTTGGCAAAATCACAGTTTTCAATTTTATTATCGCTCTAACATCCCTAAAATATTAGTCAATCATTTACTTTCTTTTTGCATTGACCACATGATTGCTGCTTTTGACTTTGTTTTTGCTGTAAGAACCATAAGTATTCAAAAATCTAGTCGAAACTTGGATTTGATATTAAAAGAAATTCAGGCCTGTGGAGCGACTCAAGACCTTCAGGTCTTTCTAGTTGTTGGACGATTTGGATTAGATAAATTGGATAAAAATATTGTTACAGTAAGATGAGGAAAATATTTGATAGGTTAAGTGATGAAGGGCGACGATATGACTGTTAATTACACGTACCGCATAATCAGTAAAGTTGGTGGGAAAACGTCTGCTCGTATAAAATATGTACATAACTATAGGATGTACAAGATAAGCCGCATACGTCAGCTTTCCAAGGGGAATGAATGGTCTCCAAGACAGCAGCTCGTTAATCCAACCTGCAAGTTTTGAAAAATAACAGAAATAATAATAAAAAAAACCACAATACGAGCTTAAGTGAAGTCAAACATCAGAAATGTAGATTTGCTTTACTGAATGATTCCAATCGACAGCCGATCGAATGATTCTTAATATAAATCCAACACTTGTTTATTTATAATGACTTTCTTACCAAGTTTTTAAAAAAATCAAAGGACTGAAGGCACTGAAAGTCGCCCGCAGACAACATCTATCTATATAAGAACTAAGAATGCTGTAGATACTGTATTTTATAGGCTGACATGCACTACATAATTTTCTCCCTTCAGGTAGGCAGTTTTATCATAACTTTGTCAATTTTCAATAACAAAGTCTGTTGCATGTACTCCGCAAAACAAAGCTATACATTGGATTTTATTATTCGATTGTAAAGGTTGTGTTCATTTCAAAGAATTAATTGGAAACAGTTAATCCGAAAGTGGTTGTATTGTCCACCAAAATTAACCCGGGAAAACTTTATGTTCGTGTTCAAAGCATTGCCGAAGCGGGGTCATTACATATGCAGATGTCCCAAGCTAATGTTGCTGGACTATACATCTTTTAAAATTAAGCAAATCTGTACCAATATTGTATTTTTCCAAGTTCATTTTTGTCTGCATCTTTTCATAATAGGTTTTAACAATTCAAGTCTTTACCCCCGTTACCCGTAGCACAGGCAAAAACAATCCAGCATATGGCTATACCCCACCCAGTTTTGTGTAAGGCTAGGAATGTGTCAGATTGAAGTTGTGTGAAAATGTGATCATCTTTGTAGGAATAAGGTCCGAACACGCACGAACAGCAAATCGCCAGGCAGACAACCCAACAGAGTAAATTCAATGTCTGAAATTAATAACAAAATCGAAGATAGATATATTTAATTTGGTAAAAGATACAGACAATACAAGGCACATTCTTTTTAAATAACGAATATCGATAAAAAGTAAAACAGTACATGTATTTATTTTACATAAACCATGTTTGCCCAATCCAAACCGGGTATAATACAAAAAAGGTATTGTAAATATTTCCATTGTGGACCCATCGTATTAGACAATAGGTTCATAAACGAGACTCTATTCTAAACAAAGAAATATCGAAATGAGGAATGTTTAAAGTGACAGTTCACATTTATTTTTCACAAATTTTACTTTTATTTTTATTTGAAAGAGCAAATTTTCCTATGAAAAATCTGAAAATTTAAAGCCAAAATATTGAACCGTTTACGAGAATTATATATTTTTGTAATAAAATCTAACAAATGGTTGTGGACACTTCAGATTTATATGTAATTCGTCATTTCTGTCTCAAATTTAAATGCGTATTTTTCGCCTATACATAATACCTTCAAAAAACTGATTGCATTTCTAATTTTCTACGCATTAGGATGAACAATCTTTGCATCAAGGCATACTTTAAAAAATGAATGGGAATGTTATGTCCCTTTAACAGGAATATACATCTTATTTTACATCATCTACTGGATATGAATCATCAATGTTTTGTCAATAATCAACGCAATCAACGTCAATAAGGTGTTGAAATGGTTTATTGTACGTTACCCTTGGAATCTTGCATGTTGATTTAAGCCTGTATAAAAGGTACCCCGTGAACAACCCTATGATGTAGGGCCCGATTCTCGTATAACAAGGGAAATAGTACCTCTGCATAATGTAGCCATCTTTTCTAAAACAGAAACATGTTTTAACTTGTGACACTAAAAAAACCCAACAAAAGTATCTATCTAGAATCTGGAAAAAGGGTTATTAAATGCTTCTGAGCCCAACATGGTTTAAGGTTTACGAACTGAGAATGAAATGCAGAGCCAGAGGCGAAATTTGAAAAGTGCCTGTAATTTCTAAACCGTGTTACAGTTCCATTTCAAATACAAACATAAGCATTTTGTATGGTTTAGAATTTTTAATTTATGCATACTTATGGAAATATTTGACAAAAATGTTCAAAATTACCTCCCTTGCATATGAATATAGAATAAAATAATATTTGTAAATTATTTTCTTCTTGAAGCATAATCTTGAAATCCGACATGGTGAATCAACTTATGTGAAGTCTATTTACAATTATGTGTAATTTGATGCATTTCGTATGGCTAGAAAGTGGTGTTTTCATTCTCAGTTCGTAAACCTTAAGATCAGCCTGCGTATACACGCAGTCTGATCATAAACCATGTTGGTCTCCATTAACGTCTTCGTACCCTTTAGTAGCCGTAAGACACAAACTTGGATCCCGGCCAGACTACCTTTAGGCATAGGCTGATCTAGAAACGCTAGAGCTTCAAATGGTATAAGGGAATTTTTTCCTGATCCCGGTGTAACGTAGTAAAGTGACCCCCATAGTAAACTGACCCCCCGGTCACTATTCTATATAGAATACTGACCCCCGGTCATAATATTATGACCGGGGGGTCATAGTATTATGACCTCCCCACACGTAGAAAAGTGACCCCTTACGTAGAATTGTGACCCCCCATAAAATATTGACCCCCTTCCCCACATGCACACCAAACGTCCTACTCTAATATAAACCAAACTATGGTAGACGTACAACATCATTATTTCCATCGATAGGCATCGGAGAGGTGCAATGGCACTCGTCCGTGCATGCGTCTGTCCGCACATACAGAGTGATTTGGCCACAACTTTTTATTCATTATTGGGCGAACCCGATTCAAACTGACTGGTTAGACGCTTCCACCGCATCTGAAGTGATTTGATTTATTGGAGTTTTCAACTGCAATGGTCATATTGCAGCGGCTGGAGCACCTAATATGGATTCTTGGTATTTCTCGAACCCGTACTGCCACCAAATACAAACAGAGCCTCCGTCTGCTCTCTCATAGACGATTTACACACATTGGTGAGGGACAAATGACTTTTGTCAAATGTCAGAATAGATACATGTCGAGTCAGGTTCGAACTGACGACCCATTGATTGGCAAACCCCCGAAAATGAAAAAAATGCATATTTTTGGAAATGTTTTAAATTCTACTTAATAGAATTTGATAGAACTCCCTTATTGTACTAAGCAACATGTCCTGGTGGTAATGCAAAAAGAAAAGGTCATCGCACTTATTAGTGATTTACAGCAATTTTGATCAGGTACACATGCATAAAACGACGCAAAACAGTTGTACCTGCAAACACACTTACAACTGTCTTGCTCTAATAAATAGATTTCCATCTTGAGGAAATCAGTTTCGCATAATAAATACGCTTTTACCTTCGAAAATGATAAATTGTAATGACGTGTTATAGATCCTATTATTGGAAATATGGTAGCGAAACATATATGGTACGAAATATTTAATTTTCTACAGCAATGACCGAGTGTTCCGAAAAAACTGGAGCATTGCCCCTTAAAAAGTTAATCATAAAGACTGTTTCCGGAAATGATGCAGACACCACTAAGTTTCATCATTTTTCTAGTCTAGTTTTTAGGACAATGTCGCCGAGGTATGAATAAAGGCTATCAAACGTCAGGCACAGAAGAAAATAAATGATGCAATCAAGTAAAAAAAAGAAAAAAAAACAACCAATGATAATAACAACAACAGCAACAACAACAAACAAAAGCCGTTAATAGTGTGTGGTGTAAATAATCTGAAGAATTATTCAAATATAAAATGTCATTTAATTCTATCTAGATTAATAGAAAAATGAGAAAACACTTCTACAATAAAGCCCCTTTTCCCATAACACGTACAGCATCAAACTGAGAAACCGAGAGAAAAGGTTCTTGACAGAATTTCATGAAGTTCAAATTTAAGTTTCGTCCAATTTGGTGCAAGAATTGAGAAGATTTTGCTTCGGGCAGACTCTAGACGCAATGTTATACATTTAGTCCCCTTTTCACATGACAGGATTTTTGTACATGAATTGTTAGTAGAATAATCTACAGAACATCGCATTGATCACTGAAGAACAAAGTTCCACTGAATTCTGGTCATCGAATGAAGAGAAATTAGAGAAACACTAATTTATACATTAAGGCCCCTTTTTATGTGACGCAGCCTCAAACTGAAACAACAACAACAACAACAACAAAAAAAAACACACGAGAAAACAGACTCAAAAAGTATTTCAGGGATAACACATGTGAAGCTTCATTGATTTTGGCCTAAAGGTTGCTGAGATGTGACTGTAAACGGACGGACGGACGGACGGACAGACAGACGGACGGATGGATGGACGGAGAGATAGCATGGCGACTAAATGCTCCGCGAAACTCTTTTCGGGGAGCATAATAACACGGATGTGATTTGAATCGATATACATGTAGTGTATGTTAAATAAGCAATAAGCTAAGTGGGGGTCAGTATTTTATAGATGAAATCAGGGGGGTCGTTATTTTACATGGGGGTCAGTATTTTATAGAAAGGGGTCAGTTTTCTATATAGAATAGTGACCGGGGGGTCAGTTTACTATGGGGGTCACTTTACTACGTTACACCGGCTCAAATGTAAATTAAGGTTTACAGACCCTGAAAAAAAAAACCAGCACTTTCTAACCTCACGAAATGCATCAAATTACACACACATGTAAATACAGTTCACAAAAGTTGATTCACTGTGTCAGATTTCAAAATTATGCTTAAAGAAGAAAATAATTCACAAATATTATTTTACTCTATATTCATATGCAAGGGAGGTAATTTTGAACATTTTTGCCAAATATTTCAATAAGTATGCATTAATTCAAAATTATAAACCGTTCAAAATGTTTATATATGTATTTGGAATGGAAATATAAAACACTTTAGTTATAATTGGCACTTTTCAAATTCCGCCGTTAGCTCTTTGGTGCTTTTTGAGGGTTTGGATACCTTAAATTGCAAAACGTCTTCGCCGAGCAACATCACACAGGTTCAAATTTCCATACACGACCTGCTTGGTATGAATCATGGACTGATCTTTTCAAACAATACCAAGTCGTGTTAATGTTCAATACGGTGTAACACTCAATTTTCTTAATCGTTGGAATTTGAAAATTGTAGAAAGTAAACAAAAACACACTTCATCTGGAAAATCTATTTCTCCGAACTAAGAAGGAAGACCCTCCCAACATTTTTTACATTAATTTGCGCTTCCAAAGAAATGATTAATTATTTATTTGAAAAGTGATTCCATGGAAAAATCCATTTAATTGGAATAACACTTAGAAAGAATATATTACATAGGTCTGGCTTTTGAAATTTGAAGAATTCCATACATTTTTGCACACTAATTTTGCTTTAAAATGTAGGATTAAGGCATTCTGTTGTTTGATAAAGGTTTTAAAACTTACGGCATTGGAGCATAGGCGAAGTTAGTCGTCTGGGCTTGATACTCGTATTCATGAACAATAACGGCAGTTGTTATTATCGTTGCTGCTAAAAACACGACACAACTCACCATTCCAGCCATCATATTACTGAAACGAGAGGGCATTGATGAGCCATTTTCGCTCTACCGGCTTTTAAGGTTATAGACATAGACATAGACATAGACATCCTTTATTACTCTCAATACATGTTATACATGCAGATATGAGGTTTTCAAAATTAACAATTTCAATTGAAGTTTTTTTTACTTGTCTCATACGATCTGGTGGCGGGTTATATAGAGCATTGATATATGATCAAGATTATAAGCCAATAGGACATTGGGACAAAAGACAGGGATGACTGTTTTCAAACATTTCTGTCTTTTACCTCATTGTCCTATCTCCTTTAGTATCAATAAAGATTTGTCAAAGTTTCATTATACATGTAGTTTGGTTTATTTTTTTCTGTATGCAGATACCAGGTCATTTTATATTTTGTAAAACACAAAGCATGAACAAGTATTAACACATTACCAAACAGTGACTCTTTTTGACTCCCCATAAGAAAATGGCTATTGAAAATAATGTAGGGAATGAAGAAAATGTTTGTGACAAGCAATTTCCTCATTTCCCACAATACTTTCCATAACAAAATAGAAGATCTACCAAAAAAAGTAATGTTTCATTCACATGAAATTGTCGTCTGCATCTTCATTGAATTTGGGACACTGAAATTTGTCGTTTGGTAATGGGTTAACAAAGTTGGGAAAGAATAGTATCATATGGGTGACAAAATAACAGACTGGTGTTATGTTTCTCAAACGTTTCAAGTCATTGACTGCATATTATTATATGAATAATCATTTTATTTGTTTAACATAATCTACATAATACTTAGATGTACATGTATTTCCAACTGAGCTGGAGGCAAAGTGGAAAGAGATCATTCATACAAGTATGCATGTTGGTCACTATCCCCGGTGTCTACAATCCAGAGTGTTAAATATTTTGACTAGGCAGATATTATCATGGTATTAACGACACATAATTATCATGGTATTAACGAAACATAATGGGATGTTGTAGGCTATTAACATTTTACTCACAATAGATATCTAGTTTTGCTATTTGCAGACAGTCTCAAGCATTGATATCTTTGGATGAGAGCACTGGGTACACAGCTGGAACAGGGCGAGAATATGCTTCAAGATTCTCACCCCAGCTCAGCAGTCAACCCTGGGATGTTTCCTTAAATTAATCGAGCATCATTGTCAGTTTCTGTTTGGAACATATTTGTTATTTCAAACTATATGTGTAAACAGTTATTTCACACATTTACCCATTTAGTTCATTAGTGTGTCGTTTATTTAACTATATGTATTGCAATACAGTGTAGTAAATGTACACAAGAGCCTTAATCTTCATCATAGATGAAAAGTAGATCATCATTTTAGGTTATAATATTTATTCATGAAAAATTTGGAGAAAAATGGGAAGATATAATAATGGTCACAAACTTCCCCTTTCTCTCCACATCAATCATGGTATGATTGGTAAGTTGGTAACTGTATATGTATACATTTAAGCTTAGAAAACATTGTGGCAGAAGGGGGAAAATGCTAGTTACCTGTTTTTTCCTCCTCTGTCTCAAGTATCTCTTGCATCTGATGAGGGATGTGCAATGATTGATAATCATGTATCAGCCCTATCCCAAACAAAATTTTAGGCTTATTCATTTAGAAAACCACAGAAGGTGTTAAAATAGTTGTTGGTAAAGGAAGGGTTGTAAGTAAAATTTAGCAGAGAGTATTTGGACAAAAGGAGAAATTGCTGGTTCTCAGCAATTTCTCCCTTTATCACAAAACTTTCCCTAGTCCTTTTATTAGGGATGACAAAACTAGACATTGTCAGAAGGTGTTAAAATAGTTGTTGGTAAAGGAAGGGTTATAAGTAAAATTTAGCAGAGAGTATTTGGACAAAAGGAGAAATGCTGGTTCTCAGCAATTTCTCCCCTTATCACAAAACTTTCCCTAGTCCTTTTATTAGGGATGACAAAACTAGACATTGTCTGGGAATGGTTAACAAGTATCAAACATAATAAATTATTTAGTAGCATAACATATTGTTTACATAATTACACAGATTTGGGCACTATCTAATAGATGACAATATTATTTTAATAAATTTGCAGAGGTTTTTAAACTCTCTTTGGTTTAGGTTGCTATTCATCAGTTTACCTATCTTGTGTATATTTGGTCTTTGATAATACCAAGGTTTTAGATATGTACTTCTTTCATTTGAAAATTTTCTGCATTCAAGTATGTAGTGGAATTCATCCCCAAGTTTGCCATCACAGTCTGTACAGACTCTTTGGTTTAATGGTGTTTTAGACCAATTCCCTGTTTCAATAGGGAAATGGTGGTTTCTTGTTCTTAGTTTTATATAGTTGTATAAGTCTTGAGATCTGCTTTTTGCCAAGTATTTTTCTTGGCCAAAATTTGTTTTGAATAACTTATAAAACATATTACTGTTTGAGTTTTGGACATTTGAATACCATTCATTTAAAAATAAATCATTTAGTGTGGTTTTAACTTTGAGTTTTAACCAATTCTTATTTGGAATAGTTTGACTTGTCCATATATCTATCAAACCACATTTGATGAGGATAGCTCTTACTTTACTAAGCCATTGCGTTCATTTTCAGGTAGACTTTCCCAATAATCTAATGTCTAACTATATACTATAGAAGACAATTTTGCAGCTGTTGGATTCCTATCTGTTGTAAATAATCTTGACCAGAAGGAAATAATTCGCTCTTCTATTGATAAAGATATAGGTGTGCACCCAGTTTAACCATAAACAATATAGTTTGGAGTAGATTTCTTACATTTGAGAATATATTTTAGAAATTTGAGTTGTACCTGTTCTATTCTACTGATGTTTCCAAATCCCCAAATTTCCGAGTTGTAAAGGAGTATGGGTTTAACTGTTTTATTAAAAAGATCAATTTGTAGGTCTAAAGGTAGGTTTAAACGGTTTGAATTTTTGATTAGACTGTACATAGCTTTTGTTGCTTGGTCTGCAATATGCTTTTTACATTTGAAAAAGGAACCATTTCTACTGAGAAGAATACCAAGGTATTTGAATTCATTTACCACCTCAAGAGGTTCATTTTTATATTTAAACTCATAATGTCTAGCTCTACCTTTTGAAAAAACAACCACTTTTGTCTTTGTAGCATTAACCGTCAGTTTCCATGTGTCACAATATTGCTCATATATTTGTAAGGCCTTTTGTAAGTCTTTTGCAGTTTCTGCCATTATAACTGTATCATCTGCATAGAGTAATACAAAGATCTTAATAAGGTTTAATAATTCACTGTTATTGTTTTCATTATCAATTTCTGGTTGGAGTTTCCTCTCATAAAATTCACATATGTCATTCAGGTATAGAGAGAATAAAATTGGTGACAGATTCTCGCCCTGACGGACTCCGGTATTACATGAGAAAAAGTTTGATAAATTTGTGTTGACCCTAACACATGATTTGATATTATTGTACATACTTTTAATTGCTTGTAGACATTTCCCATTAATGTTTGTTTTTATAAGTTTTTCCCAGAGTCCCTGGCGCCATATTGTATCAAAGGCTTGTTTTAAATCAATGAATGCACAGAATAATTTTGAACCATTGTTTAATAAGGATGTTATTGTTTGATGCAAAATAAATATATTATCTGATGTAGAATATCCGTGTCTAAAACCAGCCTGGTTGTTGTTAAGAATATTGTTTGATTCTACATACTTTGTTATACGTTCGTTTAGAATACTAGTGAAAACCTTTCCAAGACAACTAAGAAGAGTGATTGGTCTATAGTTTTCAGGGTTTGTAATATTACCTTTATTCTTGTAAATAGGATTTATAATGCCTACAGTCCATGTTTCTGGGATTATTCCACTTTCAAAAACTACATTAAACAATTTCACATAAGTATCATTCATTAATGGTATTGAAGCTTTGATATGTTCATTTAGAATCTTGTCATAGCCACATGCTTTGTTATTTTTTAGGTTATTTATAGCCTTATGAACTTCCTCCATAGTAATTGGTTGGTTTATATCATCATTTACATCATTAAAAGGTATATTGTTTTCTGTTTGCATTCCATCATCAGTTTCTTTATAATTTATACTTTTGAAATATTCATAGAGATCCTCTAGTGTTGCCTCTATATTACTGTTTGACTTTCCTTTTATGGCTTGCCAGTATTTTCTTGAATCATTATGTTTCAGATTTCTAAGCCTTTTCACCTGTTTGTCCTTATTTTTCCTAAAGAAAAAGTTCATTTTTTTTGTAGGTATTTGCTTCTAATTTTAGATTTGCTTTATTTATATTGGTCTTTCTTATCCTGTATAAGTGTTTAGCATTATGAAATTTTTTCCTAGCTTTCCTACATTTGGGCCCAAACCAAGAGGCTTCTGTAACACCTTTATCCTGGGAGGCCCTAGGCTGTGTGAAACCAAATGTTGACATGGCATTATTAAAAAAAAGGAAGATATATCATTTACAACATCATTAATTGAGTTTTGATTACAATTTAGATTTGTAGTAAGATTATCTAATTTTTGGTTTATGTTATTAATTTTTTGTCTGTCTAAATGTTCAGAGAAATCATTTCTTCTTGTATTGTCCCATAATTTAACATCTACTGTATCATTTTCTTCTTTGCATAGGGTTTTTGATTTGTTATATACCAGTATTAACTCGACTGGTGAGTGAACATCAGATATAAGCGGACAAAATTCATGAATTCTAAGGGAATCAATATTTTTGAAAAGTTTTGAGTTGCAAACAAAATAGTCTACAGTACTAACTCCTTTACAGGTAGGTTTTCCTGGAATATCTAGGTTTGTTCTTCCATTTAGGATGTAAAATGAATTTAGTCTCAAGAACTCTATAAGTTGTCTACCAAAGTTGTATACCATACATGTATATATCAAAAGTAGCTTATTTGAACGCTGTGTTATAGTTATGTGTATTACCATTCTATTATGATGGTATTAATACTTTGTGACAGAATTATTAAGGATATATATAATATATTCTTATCCAATAGGTCTTCTATTATAAGCAATGCAATGTATCTTTAACATTCGAGATATGTCCTATTGTATATATTGGGTCATATTTAAGAAAAATTCGAATTTCTACTGTTGTCTATCGTTATATTACCACGGTTACCGCGGCACAATATATAATCCACAAGGACGATAGCCCGAGTCGACTATTTTATTGAGATGGATAACCAAGTACCGTGGTTAAGCCTCTCTTACAAACGGTCGCACGTGCTCCTGCGAGCGGTCTGCGTCTAAAACGTACGTTTAGTCGTGCGATGCACGCACGTACAACGTACGACTTTGGTAGACGCAACCACGATGCAGACTGCACGCAGCAAAGAATTGACCGGACCATTCTTCGAGGGGCTCTTACAACCCGTCGTGCGTCTTTATAAATTGTGCGATTTTGCAGAGTTTTATAACGTTAGATTTAAAAAGACGCACGACGGGTTGTAAGAGAGGCTTTAAACATGATAGATATATATCTTCCAAGGGAAAATTGACATGTTGGTCCTAGGACGAAGCTGTTCCTTTCATCACAAGTGATAATTGCTGATCATATTGGTTTTCATTGATCGCTTAAACGGAGAAAGTTACACAACGTAGACTGTCCTTTTTCTTCCAATGTTTTTTTTCTTAATTATTGTATAGATAAAACGCGATATTGTGACCATTATCGGGCTCGCTTTATTATTGTAAACAGATTGGTCACCTCGAAACGCAATAGACCGTAGCCCAGGTGATCATTGCATAACTTATATAATGTTTTAATTCGTCCCACGTAAGAAGTGGTGGAAATATCGACTGACTGAAAGTACAATAACCGTCAATCTTGCGACCCGGGTTCGAATCCTCTGTATACCGATATCTTTTTTTCTTATTCTGAGAAACTTTTATTTTAAAAGATCGTGCACGGGACACATGCTCCTTTGGTGCTGCGATTACTCGGAGACAGATAATATCTAGATTTTTGACATTTGTTGTCGTTTTGTTGTCATAGATTTTATTTGCGAAAACGTTTTGAAAAATGATGAAAAATTGTAAGTTACAAAAATGAAATGATGTCAAATAAATAATTACTACTAAAATAGACGAGGAAAAAATAAAAAGAATAAAAAGAGAGAAAAAAGCATTATAAAGCTAAAATAATGATAACAAATGATAAGCATTTGAAGTATTGTAATGAGACAAGCAATAAGCTAAATATGCATAAAACTATACATTCGAAAGTAATCATTAAAAAACATTAAGCTCGCCCCTAGCCTCGAATCACCACCTGCATACCGCCACTTATGACAGAGGTTTAGAAGCCACTAATGTATCCAATAGACCATTGCAGACATAGTTAATATGTTGACGACAATTCAAAGTAATCACTCAAAACACATAGAAAATTGATCATTAATCTGCCCCTCCTACAGGTAAGTATTGGTTTTTCCCAAACATGTTTACAATAGCGCGTTAGAGTTATATACAAGTAAATATCTAATAATAGCATATCGGTTATAACAGTAGATTTGTATACAAACACTAAAAAATGTATCAAACCATTTATCGTGAGCTTTACGGACGAATTAATGTCCTAACTCATTTATTCTCGAAAGAGAAAGGGTTTATGTTGGGTCAATTTTCATCAACAAGCAGTATAGTGTTTGTAAATAAGTCTACAGTTATATTGCTTGTTCATTTTAACTTGAGATATTTGCATACTGATTTCACGCTTCAGGTATTATCGATTTAAATGATAAGATACCTTTGAAATATAGATTCTATTTTCACTTAGAATTCAAATTGGCTACGTGGCGTATTGGATAGCGCATTGGGCTCATGATATAGAAGATCAAGGTTCGAAACGAACCAGATCTTTTATTTCTTCTTTTTACTATATGTGCTTTACATCTTTTAATTTTACAATTGATATACTTTCTTTGTGTTTATTTTCATTTTTATATCTATTGAAAAATTTCAATTCATTTCAGTTGTATATTTCATTATTTTATCAAATTATTTCATTTCAAACATAGCATTTCAACATCCAAGTTACATCTCGTAAGCAGTGTTAGTACCACTGGTGTCCGTAGGACACTCGTCTGCTGTGTCGGTATCTTCCGTGTCTGATCCTGTGATATTTATGATAATGGGAGCTGGTTTCCCAAACTGCCAAGTTTAGGGCTGATTCCCCTTGAGAGTAGCTGCAGACGACAAAATGAGTTTATTTGTGAATTGAAGTTGTACCTTAGAGCAAGGAAAATATTGAGGCAAAAGTAGAAAAAATATTTATTAATAATAAAAATATAGTCACCTTCTGAGATTCGATCCTTGACCGTCAGGTCAGAAGTCAGAGATACTTACCATTACACCACGGACTTTGCATGATGAAAGTCTAATATTTAACGCTAAATAAATATTCATTTCAATACAATCGTGACCCAATATGACCCGAATATGCAAATATCTCGGGTTAATTTGAACGATTAATATTGTCCAGCAAGATTAACCCGGGACATCTGCATATGTAATGACCCCGCTTCGGCACTGTTTTGTTAACACGCTCAACTAACGGACTTTGTACACGAAAAATAAGTTGTCCCGGGTTAATTTGGGTGGACAATAGCCGATAGACTATAACAATAATTTGTTGCTTGCTTTTGTTTATTTCACACCCGAAAATAGTAAACCAATCAAATCGCCCCATTCGTACCACGTAAGTATACAATACCCAGGGCCGGTACGCACGAGATAATTGCGTGGACGCACGGGATTCTCGATATTTCAAAGCGGCTAGATCGATATTGTACGATGCACCGGTTGAACCGTCCAAAAATGCATTGCACTCATTAGAACCCTACAAATATCGATTGAAGCGTACAAATATGGATTTTTTTCAAAGCGAGGCTGCGATAAAAAAATCCATATTTGCATCGAAGAGTAATCTCCCTTTAAGCAAGTAGAGTTGTCGTCTGCAAAATCAAATGTGCATTGGGGTTGAATGTTTGTTTCAACATGATATTTTGAAAACACTGTCCTAAACAAGACCTAGATTATATTGAAAAAACTTGGTATTGTCCAGCAAGATTAACCCGGGACATCTGCATATGTAATAACCCCACTTCGGCTTTGTTTTGTTAAGACGCTCAACTAACGGACTTTGCGCACGAAAATTAAGTTGTCCCGGGTTAACCTTGTTGGACAATAGTACCTGTACATTAAGGCAAAAGGAGAAAACGATTTTAAACATTATTTAAGAGATTGTTTTCATTATCATTATTGTTATAACTATAATTAGGGCCTATTATTATTATTATTATTATTATTATTATTATTATTATTATTATTATTATTATTATTATTCTAGATCTAGATAATTTCAAAATAGTTCTGAATTGCAGCGCATTTGATTTGCAGCAATGATATAAAATCACAGGCATGAGAAAAAAAACCTTCTTACAGAAACGGAGATTTGCCGATTTTCAGCAATTAGATCTATTCCTTTTCTCTCAATATCCTTATTGATGGTTTTCGCATGATGCGATAGATAGTCTATGTCTATACATGACAAGTTTCATGTACATTTTAACACTATCATTTGATGGTCTGTTAAACTTTTTGAGACAAACATAAATCGATAAATATAGATGTAATGTCAGATGCCATGTATATTTCATAATAATAGAAATGTACATGTAGCCTAAATTTTTTCATGACATATGCCTATGTGTTGTTTTTCTTTCTTTCTTTATTTCACGCGTTCAGAAATCTATTTAAAAGTAATTAGATCTAGGTCTTATTTTTTTTCAAAATTAATCTTTGTCATGTTTTGTGTGAAAAAAAAAACATGAAGTGAAATAAAGAGGTCATTTAACATGTCTTTGTACAATACCGAATTCTATTTGATTCGTACTTTGCACAACCAGTCTATATTTAGACTCGCCTTTCAGCTCGTCCAAATATAGCCTCGTTCTGCAAAGTACTCATCCAATAGAATTCAGTATTGTACAAAGACATGTTAAATAACCGCATATTATTCAGTTTGAAACATTAAAACTTAAGATGTGCGAGAATGGAATACAAATGATAACTAAAAATAAAGACTTACTAAAAGAAGGGTATAATAATCAGTGGACTTAGAATGTAAAACTGCATGTCATTGGCTAGATACCACGTCCAACCCATACACTGAAAACAAAATACCAAGTTGATGGGTAGATATTGACAAAGTTGTTTACATAAAGAAGATTGGTTCACAATTTTGTTCTACATCCACGACCAAAGACTTAACCATGTTATAATAAACGTTGACAAAGTTGATTATGTATAATAGATTGGTCGACCAGTATTTTCTACATCCATGATAAAATTCATTACCATATTATTTGTATCAGGATAGATGTTGACAAAGTTGTTTATATAAAGAAGATTAGTCCACCAGTATTTTCTACACCCCTTTGTTCCCCGAAAGTCTTCCTCCCACATCGGCCCGTTTGTTACGTACGGTAGGAGTACAGTGGCGGTCATTAATATCAACATGTAAGATGGCGTCAATCTGGGCACAAGATAAAAAAAGAGAAATACCTTAATCCTAATACAAACATAACGAAGTGGAATCAAGTTTCAAAATAAGGTCCGTTCGCTGTATGTTCACGTCTTACTGTTTATTAATTTTTAAACGTCTTGTTGGAGGTAATCCCGTCCTCACATAATGCTACATGCTCTAGGTTAGCAGTAAGAGATTTTCGTCGAAGGCACTCTTCACGTTCATAAAGGAGGTGTCTCAAATCTGCCCACGCATGAATTTTCTTTTAATTCTGCATGGTGATAGAGGACCATATACAAGCTATGAAAATGCATTTAGTTTCTTAGATAATCCAAACTGGATTCCAAAAAGCCACCTTGACTTATTACCACTATGACATGAAACATGGCCCCTTTTTCATGTGTCGCAAAACTCTAGTTTTGCGTATTTTCAAGATCTGCCAATTGAATTTAATCCGAGACACATAAGGCATTACATTCATACCAGAAAAGGTATTTGAGGAAATTATTATGAATGTTTTTAATTGAATTAATCATGAAAAAATGCATATTTTTCAGCAAAATTTTGGAAAAGAGTAAAATTGAATTCCAAAGTTAAGTATTTTGGAGTCTTTGTCAAGATTCCATATCATCACAAAAACATGCTACATATTTCCTCTTACTTTGAGCCAAATTATATAGAAATCCAAAACCGGTCACAATGTCATATAATACATATTATTGATGAAGGTGATGTTTTGATCCAAAACTTGTATTCAGTAAAAATTTGATTGTGCTCCTAAAAATATTTTTATATTCAGTAAAATCAACTGTAGCATACAGTACAAACCTACAGCAATATTCATGCCCAAAAAACTCATTGGAAAAAACATAGAATTAATATACATATTACTTATATTTACAAAATTACATGTATGGAAGTCAAGATAGGCATACATATACACATTGCAAGTTTTCTTTACTATTTGGTCACATTGTCTATGCACCATTTTTAGTGAGACTATGACATGCAATAAATGTCAAGCCAAATGTTATGGAATTGAAAAGACGCTTAGAACCGGTACGGTAAAGCATCAAAAGGTGCCCTTCCGGGTAACCAATACATAACCAAATATTTTTGCTCTAAGCGCCCCTAATAACATGACATGGAAGGCCCCCTTTCATTCAGTAAAAGACTGTTGCAGCATTATATCTTTTCATTTACACAGTTGAAAATGTGCTTGTTTATATCAAAACGTTGCCCTATTGGGATAAAACAGGGTGCAATTATTTCCTCAAATTATTTTTCTGACCATAGCTTAACCTGTATTGATACACAATTTATACACATTTCAATGATGTCATATGATTAACATGTTGTTTAGCCATCAATAGCCCTGAATAGTCACATGGGAGCTGGATTATCTGTTTCTTATGCATCACAACAATATTTTCACTTTTGCACGATTGTCAAATGCCATCAGAGAAATCGGTGCTTTTTCTTATTTGCTTTCTCATGTTTCAAAAGATCTATAAATAACTCTTGCTGCTTGCTGTTTCATGAATCACGGCTGACTTGAATAATTTAAAATGATTTTTTAGATAATTTCCTCTCTTTTTTGTAAAGTAGGTACACCTGGGACAAGATCTAATGTGACCCTGGACAAAAATATTGTAACCAACTTTGAAGTCTACCCCTAAGCAAACTTACATACAAAATTTAAAACCTCATGGCTGGGTAAAGCTTTACAAAAAGAGCTTATTTTTATTATATGAAATGTTTCCCCTTTTATGCTGCCACAGCAAGAACAGTTTATGACAAAAAGAAATTCTAATACACAGAGTTGTACTCCTTTAACCCGAGGATACTTTTTATCAAGTTTCGAAAAGATTTACAAATCAGATTGGGAGAAAAAAGATTTTTTGAGAAAATGCCAACAGACAGACAGACACACGGACAGATGACAGGAAATAACCGAAAACATGCATTGCATCTTGATTTATCCTCAGGTAAACTAAAATAACCAAAAAAAGTAAACAAAACATTTGAAAAAAGTCATTTTTAAAAAATCTTAATTTTGTCCATTCTTGGAAATGTGCACTATTCAGGGGGGAAATTCCAAAAGCAACATTTTACCGGTTTTATTTTTTCTCGATATTTCACGATAATCATCAGTACATTTGTGCGCAACTTTTACATAATTTTCAAATCTTGACAAAAACTGGAACAAAGATAATTTTTGAACCGAATTTGCTTAAAATATTTAAAAACAACGAATTTTTGGGTTACCCCCTTACATCAGTCGCTATAAAACAATTTTTTTGTACATAATTATATATATTTTTGTTTCATACAGAATCACGGACTACTGGGCATTATTTTTAGAATAAATTACGCGATGAAACTAACAACCAGAACGCTTGCACACGGTTTTAATCAGGGTACCCTCTTTTTTCATGGTGAAAACTTAAAATTCCGAGAAAATTGTTTTCTGGAATGTTCGATTTGAAACATTTCATGAATATGAACCGTTATCTAGTGTACTATCTTCACGCCAAATTTCATTAAATTCCGAGCGTGGACAGACTCCCATGTTATTTTTCCTATTCATGAGACACCCCCTTTACTTGGAACTTGGATCTTTTAGACTTGAGTTTAGTGATAGTTCATGTAATCTACTCTTTATCGCTTCGATATATTCATATTGTTTTGAAAGCAGCGTTAATTTACCCCACCCTCTATCGATCAACTTTTATTTTTAAACAATTGCAATGCTATCGCAAGTTCTTTTCTCGTGTATCCTTGCAATCTCTACGCCATTTTGTTCTCCAATCGCTGGCAGTATATACCACAGCGAACGAAAGATAGCAGGTACGTGTCACTGTTGACAAAGGAAATAAATTAGAATCAAACAATGTATGGGCCAATTTAAGCAACATATAATTCTTCGAATATTATCTTTGTTATCGTTTGTTACTCAGGCCATGATCGCTTTCGCTGTAGACTTTCATTGATAAAACAATGACGCAGTGAGTGACCTTATTATGAATACATGGTCTTACCTTACGACAGTGGTAAATGGATCATTCCCGATAAAATTTGAACGAAGAGTATAAAATTTGAATCACTACACTAAGAAGAATGAAACAACAAGAGTTGTCCGCGGACAACGTAGCTCGCCTATACGGGTGCTTGTCACAAAAACAGCTTAATTTTTAAAAAGTAGGTCAAATTCCAAGGTCAAGGCCACAAGGTCAAAGGTCATGGTCCCAAATGAAAGGTCTTGGCAGGAGGTATCCATGTGTGAAATATCAAGGCTGTATCATTAATAGTGCATGAGATATTGGCCAGGTTAAAGTTTTTTTCAAGTGAAGACGCGACGCCGACGCCGACGCTGACGCCGACGCCGACACTAGGGCTGTGACATTAGCTCCCCGGTCTTAAAGTCCCGGCTCGCTAAAAAAATAAAATTAAATAGAATGAAAGGACGTGTATGCCAATTACCTCCAGAAGCGGTGAATGTAAAAGCGGAACCAGTTCATATTTTTAGCTCCATCCACTTTCTCTAACTGTCGCAAAGTCAGGTTACATACAAGTATTCCACTAAAATGAAAGGAAAGAGTTCATATAACACAGGGGCTTAAGTCCAAACGGTGGCAAAATACTTCAGTTTGTAATACAAAAGAGCTCTATATAAGAGAAAGTAAGACTTTTCAAAGTCCAATATTGAATTCATTGTTCATCGAACAAAGCCTTTGTTGTGAAAGATCTGTAAATAATGGAATAATCGTCCCTTGACAGCCAGAAGTGGCTATCAGCAGTTAAATTCACCATATCTATAGGTAAAAATAGTTGTGAAAATGATTCCTATGTTACAAACACCAAAATTTACACAAATCTTTCTGTAGATTAGACATCATTTGTGAAATACAATGTTTAATATGCACGTATACAATAAAAATGCTGTCGTTTTCTAGTATGTTAGTATACACAGATATCAAGTCTTATTGAACAATTTGCCTAATTTCAACAATCGTCACGCCATATTTACAAAAATACCATGATAAACCTTACTTTCATAACATTTGCAAAGTAATTCTTATATCATTATTTTTATTTATGTTAGATTTGATGAAATAATCATATTTTGAACAATGTGGTACATGTAACAGCTGTATGCTAATTCATGACATCATAACTGTCCTCGTGTTTAAGGTCGAAATAATGGCAATTTTCAAGTATGGCGGAGTAAATAGCATTTTATATAATTTATTTGACTGCATTAGTATTGTAATTCTAGGTAATTATTCAAAGTCAAAAATTATTATATAGTGTGTTCTAAAGTCACGGTACAAAAACAAACAATAAAGGACTACTTGGCTACAATTTTCCTCAAATAATTACCATCCAAATGGCTATATCTTTCTGTAGTGTAATCGACCAATCATTATATAATTAACATCCGTGGCATCGGATAATAACGCAAGTATCTGGGGTTTTAAATCCTGATAGTCTCGTGAATTTCCATTGTCACGAAGCTTTTGGTATTAAGTAATTTTTGATAAGCTTCCCAACTAACAGTATACTTAAACATAAGCTGTATGAGAGTTGTCCTTTCAGTCTGGACAGCGACTTCAAACATAGTAATAATTATTATATACTTTGATATTGTCCCTATGTATTTGAACGGGAAGAAAGTATGAATTTATTTTGATATTGCATACTTTGATATTGCACGGGAACTTTTACCCGCACAGTCGCCAAGGACGGAACTATAATTTTAGTCTTCTCTCTCGCTTCACAACTTTCAACCCTTATAACTCGCATAATATTATAAATCTAAATTGTCCATTACAAAGGCTTCGAGAGCTAATTAAATATTAATTTCAGAATATTAATTTCAGATTTTCTTTTAAAATATCACGAATAATGACTTGATGACGCAAGTATACTTCGATTACAGATACACAAAATTAATACATTTTCATAAATAAAAATATACTAAACGGCAAACGTACATAGTTCTGGGAACATGAATACCAAATATCTGTAATAACTATCGCAAATTCAATACATTTTAAGAAAATTCAAGTCCAAGTCGACAATAATGGCCGCCTCCATTCAAAGTTGTTTATACGTCCCTAGTGACGTCGAAATAATCATACGCTGACGTTACTTTTATCACGTAATTTACGTTCAAACTCAATATGTATTAAAAATGTTTCCATTTTAATGATTTTTCACCGCGAATGCAAAAACTATTTTTTATGAATTTGATTCACGATAAAGTTTTTAAAACAATATCAAAGTATATAATAAAAAGATATTGCATTATCATGGGAATATATTGTGTCGAACCCGTTCTTTTGGCGTAGTAACCCCTCGCAAGCTTAGGTTATTTGAATGGCCGGTTGTTTATTTTTTGAGGGAAGAAGAAATAATAAATTTGGCGATTTTCTCGATAATGGCAGACAGCTGTAAACAGAGATTTTAGAGGTGACTACCGGACATATAGAGCTACTGATCTATGCATACATAAGACATTTTTGAAATTTGATAGTGAAGTTGTAGTTGGTAGAAGATGTAGAGGTAGACTTATATAGCGTATAGAGTGATCAATCAGCTGGAACCTGTGTATTGATATTCGCTCACAGGAGAAGGGTCACGCCCGATTTTTCGATTGAGGCCCGTCATGGGTGTCACAATTACCCAATGGAGAGCCAGTATCGGCTGCTTTGTGCAGCCTACAGCCAGGAAGCTGAGGTCTACAATACGACCAATGTTATCTGGGTCGATGCTTATGTTCATTTCGCTGAGTATCCGCATAACGCTCTTCCTCTTACTTGTAGCAGAAGGGATTGAAATGAACCCAGGTCCAAATACCAGGGGAGGTAATTCCGGTCAGCATAAACAACCTTCTGATCGCCCTTTGACTAGAGGGAGAGGTGCTGCCAGAGGGTCGGACAAATCCAACACTCCAAATGTGTCCAATCGATCCCCGAAAAACACAAGACCAGCAACGACACAACAAACTGAGCAAACTATACGAGATCAGCCCAGGATTAACGAATGGTTCCCGTCCTCTCAGCAATCGTCCTCATCACAGCCCAAAGAAAACTCTCAACATTCGAGGCCCCCTCAACCAAGTCCTGCAAACACACATTCATCGAATAACGATACAGCAGATGATTCCGACAGCGACGGGTACGAAACTAGCGAAGATTCATATGTTATGGCAGATGATATTCCAACGGACAATCCAAATCAAACTACGCAAATAATGATAAATATGCAGAGAGATATACAGAAGACCATGAATAGTCTCAATAAGAAATTCGATAAAATGGACAAAAATCTGAAAGATCTCAAAAGAGAAAACAAGGAATTAAAGGCGCAAAATGTCGAATTAAGCCAGAATGTGAAACGGTTAGAAGAAAACGTGACGGAAATGAAGCAGCAAAATATCAGCCTTATGGACAAATATGATAATCTTGAAAATCAATCACGTAGACAGAACCTTAAGTTCTACAATATTCGTGAGTCAGCAGGAGAAACCTGGAGTGAATCGGAGGATAAAGTGCGCAACTACATCCAGAATGAGTTACATTTAAACGCGGATGATAATATAAGTGTAGAAAGAGCCCATAGACTACCCGGAAAGTTCAAACCGAGGCCCATCATCGTAAAATTTTCATTTTACAAAGAAAAAGACCGCATTCTAAATGCCTATAGAGACTTATTGAAGCAGAAGCGAGACTCGGGAAGTCAACGCGATGATAATAGTGTTCGGGTCGGGGAAGACTTTTCCGAGCGTGTCCGAAAGCAGCGTGCGCTTCTATATCCATTTATGAAGGACGCTATTGACCATGGGAAAAAGGCGCAGTTGAAATTAGACAAACTTTCCGTCGAAGGCGAATTATTCGTTTATGACGACAGTTTGAAACAACCAGTCCCTGCTAGGTCTAGCAGCAAAGACTAGCAATTTGGCCATGGTCCAAGATTTTTGACTCCAGATTCTAACGAATCTTTACAACTAAATATTTGTTCATGGAATGTGCAAGGTCTATTGAAATATTTAAATGATGAGTATTTTAAACAATATTGTTCCACGTTTAATATGTTATGTTTCTGCGAAACATGGGGTATTAAAGGTGAATCATTTGAAAATATGCTAACAGACTATACATCTTTTGATTTCATGCGCTCAAAGAAAAAGTCAGCACCCAGAGGTTCTGGAGGAGTTTCTGTATTCATTAAAAACAATCTGATGCTGACAGGTCGTTTTCGCAGAATATTTGAGAATTTTCATGATTGTGTTATCATTTATTTTGACAGCTCGAAATTACTAAATATCGCTAATGACATTATTTTTATATTTACATATATATCTCCAGAATATTCATCGATATATAATAACTTAGACAATAATGGCAACGAATTATTACATGAAAAGATACAAACTATTACAAATTCATACCCAAATGCATCACTATTTTTGGCGGGCGATTTTAATGCAAGAGTAAAGGATATCTGCGACTTTATACAGCAAGATGACTTAACACATGTTTTTAACGATGATATACCGTATCCGTCCGACTTTTTCAGTTTACCGAGAAAATCGAAGGATACTGAATACAATCGTTTTGGATTATCACTCATTGAACTTTGCTGCACTCATGACATGCATTTTTTAAACGGCCGCTTTGAGGGTGATGCAGATGGACATTATACATGTATAGCAAATAACGGTTGCAGTACTGTTGATTATATGATTTGTTCTTCTGATGTATTTTGTCATGTAAACAATTTTTCCGTTTTGGATAATGATATGTCGGATCATTTTCCAATAAATTGTAAAATAAACTTTCAATATGAAACAAGATTTGAAAACCATTCATATCGAAAGTTAAAATTACTTCCCTTTAACTATTACCCTTGGAAACTGCAAGATATTGAGCTGTTTTCAAATAAGTTTCAGAGATTTTATGGTAATTTTATAGAAAATAATGTAGATTATGATAATGTTACTTTTTCTGAAACGCTAAGCAATTTTTCTAATGTTTATAGGAAATCATCCAAACCTACAAAAAAGTTTTCTAAAAAGCATTATAAATTAAATTCTCCTTGGTGGGATGAAGATTGTAAAGTAGCCAATAATGTCAAACGTATTACACTACGTCGTTTCAAACTGTCTTGTTATAAGTCAGATTTGTTAATTTATAGAAGAGCTAGAAATGAATTCAAGTGCATTTGTCGACATAAGCAAATATTATATAAACAACAACAAAAGAATGAACTTCTTAGTTGTAGGAAAGATGCTAAGCAGTTTTGGTCTAAGTTAAAGAATGCCAATATTATTCGTAAAGATCCAGAAATTTCGCCATCATCTTTTTATAACCATTTTAAAGAACTGTTGAATAACGATTCTGTCATGAGAGATTTAGATTCATCTTTTTTGGAAGATGTTCGCCTAAATTTAGATTGCGAAGAACTTAATATCCCGATTACACAAGATGAAATAATTCAAAGCATAAAGTCATTTAAGTTAAACAAATCTCCAGGTCCTGATGGAATATGTATGGAAATGTATAAACATACTATGAACGATATTTTACCATTTTTACATAAAGTGTTTAATGATATATTTGACTATGGTAACTGTCCTGAAACATGGGGACAAAGTATCATTACGCCTTTACACAAGAAAGGGCCTGTACAGGATCCTAACAACTATCGTGGTATATCTCTTATTGATTCGATTTGCAAAATATTTACACATATTCTTAGTACTAGACTTTCAAACTGGTGCGAAGAACACAATGTATTCGACGAATCACAAGCGGGATTTCGTAAAACATATTCAACTATGGATAATATTTTCATTCTTATGTCTCTTATTCAAAAATACTTATCTAAAAAACGAGGAAGATTCTATTGTATATTTATTGATTTTAAGAAGGCATTTGATAGCATAAGACATGATAAACTGTGGGATTCTATGGAACGAAAATGTATTAACGGAAAATTTTTGAAGTTTATAAAATCCATGTATAATAACCTTAAATCCTGTGTTAAGATGGAAATCTGACCTCTTATTTTGAATGTGGGATTGGTACCCGACAAGGCTGTGTGCTCAGTCCGAAAATATTCGCCCTTTTTATAAATGACCTAGCAAGTTACTTAAGCAGTACTAGATGCCGAAGGGCAACATGTCGAGCCCGCTCATTTTGAAGAAAGAAGACCATACCTAAGTCTACAGCTGTCATTACAATGGCGTTGTAAAAGTGGGGACAAAATAAGTTGGAATGATGGGGATCATGGTGAGACAGTTTATTGTTCACAAAATATTACATGTCTATGTATTTATAACGAGATACCAGAATGGATTAATTTGAGTATACATATGTGACCCGTCACGCTAAAAGGGACCTTATGCTAAGTCCATAAAACCAAATTCCGAGAAATATACCAGACCAAGCAGAAGTCCATCCGATGTCGTATTTGGAAAACGAAAATATTGTAAGGTAGAGAAAACATTCTAGATTCAGAAAATACTTAAACGTGAAAAGTTTCGACCCTAGTCAGGCTGCGCGGACTGCGCAGACGGACTAGGGTCGATACTTTTCACAAATCCGATAAGGTCCCTTTTAGCGCGACGGGTCACATATAAGGAAAATAAGCCATGCCCCCTGGCACCCATTTTTTGTACGGATCGGAATAATTTGAACATTCTGAGAAGTACGAAAATTAGCTGCACGTAAATCAACTCATTTTTTACATTTGACCTCAAAGTTTGACCTTGACCTTTCATCTTGGAATCTGGTTCTTGCACGCGACACTCCATCTTACTGAGCTTGACATTTGTGCCAAGTTATTTCTGAATCCCTCCATCCATGGTGAAGTTATGGCCCGGACAAGCAAAAATCATCTCATTTTTGACATTTGACCTCCAAGTTTGACCTTGACCTTTGAGCTTGGAATCTGGTTTTTGCACGCGACACTCCGCCTTACTGAGCTTGACATTTGTGCCAAGTTATTTCTGAATCCCTCCATCCATGGTGAAGTTATGGCCCGGACAAGCAAAAATCATCTCATTTTTGACATTTGACCTCCAAGTTTGACCTTGACCTTTGAGCTTGGAATCTGGTTCTTGCACGCGACACTCTGCCTTACTGAGCTTGACATTTGTGCCAAGTTATTTCTGAATCCCTCCATCCATGGTGAAGTTATGGCCCGGACAAGCAAAAATCATCTCATTTTTGACATTTGACCTCCAAGTTTGACCTTGACCTTTGAGCTTGGAATCTGGTTCTTGCACGCGACACTCTGCCTTACTGAGCTTGACATTTGTGCCAAGTTATTTCTGAATCCCTCCATCCATGGTGAAGTTATGGCCCGGACAAGCAAAAATCTTCTCATTTTTGACATTTGACCTCCAAGTTTGACCTTGACCTTTGAGCTTGGAATCTGGTTCTTGCACGCGACACTCCGCCTTACTGAGCTTGACATTTGTGCCAAGTTATTTCTGAATCCCTCCATCCATGGTGAAGTTATGGCCCGGACAAGCTCCATCCGGACGGACGCACGCACTAACGCACGCACGCACTAACGCACGCACGCACTAACGCACTAACGCACATACACCGAACCGCCATTGTGACAACTATGTCGAGCTCACCGCAAGCGGGCTCGACAAAAAATGAACGTGGAATTTTCGTGTCTGACGAAATAAATGAACTTCAATTATTAATGTTTGCAGATGATGTTTCGAGTTTTGCTGACACGGTTATTCAACTCCAAAGACAAATAAATTCAATTGAGCAGTTCAGTAAAGGGGTTGGTTTAGAACTGAATATTGATAAAACAAAAATAATGGTTTTTAGAAACGGCGGCGTTGTAAAAAATAATGAAAAATGGTTCTACGATAAACAATTATTAGAAATAGTTCCCTTTTATAAATATCTAGGCATTTATTTTACAAGCAAATTATGTTGGTCCAAAACACACGTAATGCTGTCGTTACAGGCAAAAAAAGCAATAAATTATATTTTACGCCTACGCAAACATTTTGGATCAATTCCTGTTGCTGACATGTTAAACATCTTTGATGCCACTGTGAAACCGATTTTATTTTACGGTTCTCATATTTGGGGTTATCAATGTATAGAGAAAATAGAGAAGGTTCAGGTCTATTTTTGTAAGAGAATTTGTTGCCTTTCGCAAAATACGTGTGACTTTTTAGTTCTAGGTGAATGTGGGCGTTTACCATTATGCACCCAATATATACCAAATTGCATCAAATATTGGTTAAGTACTAACAGAATGAATTCCAGAAGATACCCAAAACAATGTTATTACATGTTATTGCAATTAGAAGAAGCAGGCAGAACAAATTGGTGTACACATATCAAAAATTTACTTTTTACATACGGTTTTGGTCATGTCTGGATTTTTCATGAAGTAGGTGATGATAAACAATTTTTACAACTTTTTACAAATAGACTAAAAGACTGCTATACTCAAATGTGGTACAGTGCAATAGAACAGTCATCTAAGGCTAAACATTATAAATATTTTAAATCACTGTTAGATCCAGAATTTTATTTAAGCACTGATCTTTCATACAAACTTATTAGATGTTTTGCGAATTTCAGATGTTCTTCGCATGAATTAATGATCGAAAAAGGAAGACATCTTGGTATTGATAAAGAATTACGTTTTTGTCCAATTTGTAAATCTCAAAGTATTTCTGTTATTGAGGACGAGTATCATTTTTTCTTCGAGTGTAGTGTTTATGAGCAACTTA
Organism: Fragum sueziense; assembly: GCA_963680895.1. NCBI lineage: Eukaryota > Metazoa > Mollusca > Bivalvia > Cardiida > Cardiidae > Fragum > Fragum sueziense. The sequence goes on along the minus strand of OY804599.1, from coordinate 6,762,361 downwards.
GATTGACGCATTTTGAGCCGTTCTGGTTAAGAGATAGAAATATCTATAAATTCTATGCAATATTAAAACAAAATGACAAATCAACGATTTACAAAGTTTCGAAATATCTTTTAGAGGCATTTTCTTTGCGAAAGGAATTATTGAATGAGTTAAGCTAATGCTGTTTATTTAAAAGTTTTCACGTAAAAAAAATTAAAACTGTGCTGTACAATATTATATATATGTACGCTTTAACAAAACATTTTCCCTTTTAACTATCGATATAAAATTATGTTATTGGTAGAAAAGTAATTATATTTGTTAACCATTAAATTGCAGAATTATCTTTGTTATGTCACTCATGTTTTCATGTTTGTATTGTATATTGTATCATGGGCCATTGGCCTAAATACTTGAATAAAATATGTCTATGTCTATGTTATTCTGCCAAGAGAACTTGTTCGAGACAATATATTCCCATGTTAATGCAATAACCTACAGTACATGTACAGATTGAATTAAATAGCTATTTGACCGAAACAAGATATATATTCTGGAATAGTGTTGATCTTTTTATCAGTGACATATAAGTGTTAAATATCGTTCAGCTAATGATGACGCATTTAAATAATTGATTATGAAAATGATGCTTATTCTACAGATCGCTGTAGTTGGATGTATTGGTATGGTTTTGTACTATTCTCTCTGATGTAGTAGCATTAGTGGTACTGTCATTACCTTATTGCGAAGAACGAATCCACCGCCACAGTAGCGTACATGACGACAGAAAACACCCAATGATGCGTATTCTCATCATAATGTGTCGCAAGGCTATCTGTTGTAAATACACACAAACACTTACATGTAATTCATTTAATACCTTTAAAAAAAGAGGAAAGTAAAAGAGAATATTTTCTGACATTTCCTATCATGCAAAGTAACTAAATATCATTTACAAACACATTTAATATCAAAACAAATTTAAATCAACTCTTATTCGAAAGTTGTTGCAGACGTCATAAATGAGTGCCAAAAAGAAGACTTTGGTGTTCATTCTGGTACAAAAAAAAAAACAAAAAAAAAAAAACAGGACAACCGATGAAAACATTTTCTTTCTTTTTTTTTAATTTCTTGTCTGAAAGCTTTTCCATGCCTTTTGCACTAGGGACGTCAATACCATATCTTATTTGGGATATTGTTAAATGAATGCTTGCACAAATTGAGTATATAATATGCAAGTCTAACTTTTGAAATGTGCCCTTGTTAAACGCATATTATGACATGCAACATTTGTGTGTTTAAGTTTTATTACATGATCTGCATCAGTAATTCACCCTTTTCAAATTTCAATCTTTGCTTTAAAGAAATAAATGCAAAGGCAAAATTATGTCTCTTTGGGCCTACATTATATTAGTTTTTTTACAGAAACAGTAGACTATATAATAATATTTTTCACTGAAATGAGTATCACTTTTTATTGTTTTTTAACCTGTGTAATACTTTAAATCATATTTTGGCCATTAAATGTTATCAAAGGAAGTAAATTAAGGGTGTGTGGAAATGTCAATAAATATGTCGACCAGTACGCTGTCAACAAAGTAAAAGGTAGAAACACATCAGAAAATTTACACAATGAAACATCTGGTAATATCTTACCATGGTAACCTCTTGCATATGAGAAAGTGTGTCCGAGAATGATCCAAGCCATACTAAAGAAGCGAATACCGTAAATAGCGCCGAATGCTCCACTTGTTGGTTCTGTACTGAGGAGCTTTACACCGTTAGTGTAGGCGGATAAGGATAGAAATAACTTCTCTATGGTACCTGTGATAGAAATAGATGGAATCCTTGGAAAATAAATGTCTGAAATCTGTTATTAGAGATAGTTCTGAATATTGTGATTACTAGAACTATAGAGAAATTTCAGACACTTAAATTACATAAAATGTACCACTTACGAACAATTCACAGCAGAATATTTCGATTGGAAAATGAGAAATGGTATAATGTCTTTTCAGCAAAAGTGTATGTTGGAAACTGTGTCGAAGGACACCGAATTTAGAACTGATACCGGTAGTTGTGGTCAATATCGATGGTTGAGCTATTAAGTTGCAGTTTTATACGATAGCTTACATCGATAAAAGAAATAATAATGGAGTTTCTGACTTTTTCGACAACTTACCTGGAGATGAAACAAAGACATGGTAAATGAAAAAAATATATCTCAAATTTAAACAGTTTATTTCACTCTATTTTTGAAACTCAGTGAATGTTCTCAAATGTAACGAGGAATCAGCTAGGATTCCTGCGAGTAGTCTATTTTTTCAGGACTTTATATTATACAAGAACTTCTAATACAACCTTTATAACTTTGATGATATATATGTTTGTCTTCTTTCGAGTCTATGTCGTTAAGGGCAACATTCCCTGATTCCTCTGCGACAGTCCGATATTCGTTAATTTCCTCTTCTGTTAGTTTGATTGGTCGGTTTCCAAGTTCCTCATCACCTGTGTCGATGAATGCCGGCGAAGTTCTCAGACCAGTTTTCATTGGTTTATACAGACAGTCTGGGTAATTGGGACTTAAAGAGGATGTTGATAATGAACTGTCACGTGTCCCGGGCGTTGCATCTTTACTTCCAGATCTATTGGATTTAGATTGGATGAATACTACATCATACAATGTGCCAAAAACAACGATAAACCCAAAAATGACGAGTATGCAACTGAAATGAAATGATAAAGATATCGTAGAAAAATGTTTTGAAAAGTAGAGGCTGAACTTTCTGTATCATAATCTCTACTACAGTTATTTAATTCGATCGTATATTGACAAGTTCAATAAATTAGGCATCCGATCATTTAGGTTACACACAACGTTTTTAAAATAAATATGTCTAAATATCATATCGTTCCTGATCAAAAAGCGGCTTGTCCAATCTCTCATGTTCTACTACATTGCTTTAAATAGCAATTAAGTTATTCTACATGTAACTTACGTTACAATGACTGCGTCAGTACCAAACTCTTTGTCTTTTATACAGTGGACGCTCAGTACAATAGGTGTGGATCCATTTAACAACAATTTTAGTACTATAATAATGATTAGATAAATATACTTGATGTGTTATCCTACATGTAACTTACGTTACAATAACTGCATCTGTACCAAACTCTTTGTCTTCTATACAGTTGATGCTCGGTACAATAGGCGTGGACCCATTTAACGCGAATTTCTGTACTGTAATTAGATACACATTCTTGTATACACAACTTGTAAACAACATATAAAACAGGTGTGGACCCATTTAAAGACATTTACAGGCTAGGTTATTAGAAGTACATGTACAAAACACATAATGAATTTCTAACAATATTCCTTAGACAAATATGTCTGTGCTGTAACTAGTAACATGTACGAGTCATATGATGTACGTTTTTCCAGTACGCAAAGATTAATGTAACAGCAATTCATACGCTTTTATTAGAAAACAAAAATTACGAAACAAATGTTGTACTGAATATTTGGTTTTCAAATAAGTGTATGTTGACTCCAAATTAGACTTATTTTGTCCGGAACACTTCTTTCCTCGAAGGAAAGATAATAATTATTCAGAAGTAGACAAGACATGTATCATTGATAATATATGATTTAAGTCGTTAATGAATAAAATATAAAATTAAAATTGCTTTAGCGGTAAAAACTTCCCCGTGAATTGTCTTACCATAATATATCATTATATAAAGTACATAAACGCCACGACTGCGTATTAGCAAATAGTTATAGATTACGTCCTTATACATGTACACTGTTAAGTCTTTAATTATTCAATTGCTGACATTTTAACAGACACATTTTCGAACATGTGACGTACCTGTCAAAAGTAATCCGAGTGTGTCTGTAGCAGAACACGATGTGGGTACACACGTACCTAACGTCAGTTTAGACTTGTACATCGGCTGAGGATAAACACAACAGCAAACGAATGATTGATAGTTTTCCTTATTACAAAGCAAAAATAAAGGAATACAATATGTTAAACTGGAGAATGATAAACATAATGATGAGTAACGTGAATGATTTGGCAATAGTGATATTATGCACTAGTCGAAGTCATGGGAGAGACAATGCTCTGGAAGGGTAAATACAATTATACATATACCAAAGGTCATCCTCTACATCCTAGCATTTCATGTGCCATTTTGTCCATTCTTGGCACTAGACCTAGCCAGAAAAGAGAAAAAAGAGTGACGCCTACGACCAAGAGCAACTCCCTATCACCTTAATGAATGTTTGCGTAAATAAGCATACATTTCATCAACATTCTTTCGTCAGATTAATTAAATGAGAAGTAGACAGGCAAAGAACTATATATTAGAAAACACTGTCAGTTGTTTCATTAAATATCAGCAGTTCTTGACATATTATAGCTTTCTAGTGACCCAGGCAGCCCCGGAATTCTGCTTCAACCCAAGCGACCAAGCAGTCCTTCTTAGGGCCACATTGATTCTCCCAAAGGCTAAACAGATGTAATGGTGTCCTATTTGAGCGATCAGAAGAATAAAGAAAAGAAACATTAGTCATTGGGCCGCAAATAACCCGTGCTCCCCCTAGGGGTAACCTTGAAGGGTATGACTTACTGAAAGCTTATAACTGCTACAAAATGTTACCTTAATATCATTCTTTCACGTTCCATAATTACAGATGATGAACTATGGAATAAGGGAGCATTATGAAATTCTGGTCAATGTTTTGGAGTCTCGTTGAATAAGAACCGCGCCAAAATAGAAATACGAAACTGCAATGTAATCACATTTACTAACATTACGCACTCAACACAAAGTACTCGTATTTTGAAGATATTTACTCCACGTCAGGTGGCAATAATGGACCCAAATGAAAGGCCTCGTTATGAATGCGTGAATAATTAAGGCCTGGTTGAAATTTTGAAAAAGAATGTCAAAGCTCCAAGGTCAAAGTCAGTAGGTCAAAGGTGATGTTTGAAAACGAAAGGTTGTGGTTAGGAGTATCTATATAAATGCGAAAGGCTCTATTTGTAATAACGCTCGGGATAAGATAATACAGACAATGTCAATGGTTTTGTCTACGTAACCGACGCCGCTACCAGGGATGTTACAATTTGCTCCTCGGACATAAAGTAAGATAAAAACAAGATCTCGTCTCACATGTAATCCTGGATTAGGTATTGTTGCTCGACAATATTTCCCGCCGAAAGGTTCTGATCCCTCGATACTCGAACTCAAGACCGCTGTACATTCGTCAAAATTTCCCAACCAGAGAGTCCCTGCAGCTGAAAGATCTCTTGGAAGATTCCCCGTCGCATCGACAACTGCAAGTAAAATGAAACTGCGGATTTCAATCTGTTGCCACATAGTTTTATGGAAAACATTACATTTGGAAATTAAATTAGTTTGACAGAAGAAAAGTCAAATATTACATTTGCTAATGCTATAGCTATTTTTGTCCACAAATGGTCCAATCTTATTTAGAGGATGTTTTAAAAGATGATCCATTGTGATCGCGTCACCTTGTGCTTTATTAGTGGGGGTCAATATTTTGTCAAATATTACACGACTTCACAATAACCGATGGAAATTTTCCTATCGTAAGTTGTGCTGAGTTTCAAACACGGAGTGTACATGATATATTCGTCCCTTGACAGCCAGAAGTGGCTATCAGCAGTTAAATTTTAACTGCTGATAGCCACTTCTGACTGTCAAGGGACGATATGCAATACAGTTATGTTGAAAAGCATTGACATAATTGAGTATTTATAAATGCCACCAAAACTACTCAATAATTAGAAATAATTAAATCATACTTCAGAATTTATCCATCTTCTATAGCGAATAAAGGGGCTACTGCGCGTGCAATGTTAGAATAAGTTTCGTGGTGCCCCTGAAGTGTTAGTGTAACTACATTAGATCCACTGTCCTTCCTTGGCTATTTTTTCAGTCAATAGACTAATTGGTTATATAGAAATATTAGTATTCATTAAAAAAACAAAACATGAATTAATTAATTGAAAGAATGATAGAAAAATGTGGTGTTTAATTTTTTGATCGAAATGTAAAACTTACCTTGTAGCGTCCATGTCTCTCCCGATAGAAATGCCTGCAAGAAATTGAAACTGCTATCTTGACAAGAGTTAGATACCCCATTTTCCTTCAATGTTTCGCGGAAAATGTTTTCTATGATATCGCGTACAAAGGATTGAATTACTACCCAACTACTGTTCACTTGCTGAACAAAAACTAATATAAATTCTTGAAATGTTACGATGTCGTTGCCAAGTGAACCGTTTTGTAATTGTGAGAAAATCAGCTGAAGTTCTTTGAGGTTACCAGAAGATACTGCGGCCTGCAGTTGGGTTATAATCTGATCTATATTGATGGTTGAGTTGATATTACGGATGATCTCTGCTAGATCAGGAGCATTGGGAGCTGCTTGTAGTTGGTCCAGCAGTTCGTCTGTAGACAGACCAGTCAGATCTACATTATCAGATATCGCATGTGCCTGTGTCTTTTGAGAATGGTAAATGTCATCTCCACGTTGAGTGGCTGTGTCGGATAAGTCATTGTCAGTATCCTGAATGTTGATACGACTCGCTAGTACACAATATATGTCAAGAATTGTATCTAAGATAGGAGAGAACGCGATGTTTTCAAAGCCAGCTTTATTCCATTTAAAGATGTCTGGAGGTTGATTGTTCAGCTTGCCCTGTACACCAGTAAAGTTTCCAAGAGAAAAAACAAACTGTGATAATGTGGTGTTGGGTGCCAATGATTTAACGGTGTCAAATAACTGACGGAACTCTGGCACTTTGGTGAAGTTATGCATTGTACACAGCTTCTTTGACTTTGATGTGCTGCTGTTGTTCATTATGGCGTCAATTACTGTAATTAGCTCGGGGGATGAGACCATTGATTGGACAACCGTGATGACATCAGATGTTACGTCATTCCTCGTCAGCCAATTATCTATAAGCTGTGTTATCTCATTAGACGAGAGTAGGATGGAAACAACTTCTATTGGGCCCGTCTGGGCTCGATATAACTCATACACACGTGTTACGATCTTGACAACGGGAGCATCCAGAATATCACTGAATATTTCGCTAATCTTGGATAGTGTCAGTGGAGTGTCATCTTTGATCAAACTGTCAACAACGTGTCCGTCATCTTGCAAGGAAATATTACGGCCATTTGGGATTGAAACCCCTCCAAGTTGTCTACTTTCCACGTCGGAATTGGCGCATTCAACATAGACATGATTATAATTCACAGTTATTAATACAAGCAAAGGTATAAACCACTTCAAATACGACATGATCACACCGAAAAATATCTGATCTCAGTCAGAATTGTTTTTATTTCAAATAGAGGCTGGTAGAGGATTATGTTTCAAGAAATTAAAGATTATGTTTATATGCCGGGATCTGAGAAAATCGGAACTTTTAGTGTATTTCAGATCACCCCAATTCCAACCCATCTTCTATCGCAATATAGTCTGACCATCAGTCATGTCGCTATCTGGGAGACGCCACAGTTCATGGAGAAGCTATTAGTAAACAAGACGGATCTTGGTCAGACAACGCGTATACACTGGCTGGTCCTTTATTATTAATATATCTTTTTATATTTCTGTTATCCCGAAATGTCGTAAGGCACCTTTTTCAAGACCTCGGCTTAGATATTTTTCATTGCGCAATACCGTCGCGACGAAATAATATGACTCGTCAATTTAACATTTCCCCCTAACAACCCCCGATTTTTGACATTCCTAACCAAAGCAAAGGCTTTAGAAAACACCCAAAGCAAACAAGAAAAGCTCTGAAAACGAACATTTTTTTTCATTTTCTCTCAATACTAAAAGTATTCTATCATATACCAAAACAAACACAACTTCTTTTTTTGCAACTAGACATCTGTTCGATCTTATTTTTTGTAGTTTAAATTTATTACTGATCAGTGACGCTTTTGGACTCCTTCAAAAGAAAAGGCTTGGGAAACATCATGGAAAATGAAGAAATTGTGACAAGCAATTTCTTCATTTTCCACAATGTTTTCTAGTCCTAAATGGAAAGATTTTAAAATTTCATAAATTTGAAATTGTCGTCTGCAGGATCTTTCAATTTGCAAAACCCCCAAATTTGTCGTTTGGGAAAGGGTTAAAAGAGAGTTAAAGGGCGACGGTAACAGATGGTCTAATTGCAAAAAATGATTTTTTTTAAAATATGCAAAACTTTTGTGTTGACCACCTCGGGATGGTTAATAATATGCGATTCAGACAGAGAATGAGCCGAAATTACAAGACAGATAGCTGAATTTAGGGAGAATCCAAACCTAAATTCAACCCCGTCTCAGAAGGGGTTAGAATTATTTTTAAATTGTTGCGCATGCGCATACAGCGCGGACCATGATTCAAACGAGATTCATACTTGAATTTCAATATGACGTCATCATGTATGTTGTGACGTCATTTAAGAAAGTCGCATGTCCTACTGTTTTGACCTACTTTCGACATCGCTTCATGAATTTGGTATCAAATTGCGAAAAAATGAGTCGTTGCTTCAATAGTTTGTCGTTATCATTTAATCAGGTCATATAAAGCTTTAAAAGTGTACATTTCGTTTGTATTTGACAATTTTTGGGTCCAAATCTGGGAAATAGTAGCTTTAAGACGCTCTGCTGAGAAAAAGGAATTTTAGAAAGCTTGTAGATGAAAATTGGATTTCATTTTTATTGCGTTTCTATTTCAAACGTTGTTTACATAACCGGTCATATATTAAAGAATTATTTAATAGGGAACGTTTTTATCCATTTAACCGTGACATAATTTCGGACAAGCAATAGTATTTCCGTATGGGTTGTTAAAATATCTCGCAACTACGGCATGATTCAAGCCGTTGTTACGAGATTTTATAACAACACTGGCGGTTTATCAAATATAACAGAAAGCCAAATCTATTTTTAGCACAATTTTTTTTTTGCCATTGCCGTGTGATTCACAGTCCATCCAAGATATTACAACAACATAGGCCTACAAGCAATCGGTAGTGCATATTGCCACCACGCTGTCCTTCCGTCCGTCCGCAGCCAGATCTCCGCAAACCTGGGACCAAAATGAATTGAACGTCATACATGAAATCCCTGACATATTTCTAAGAAAGTGTTTTTTCTTTCTAAATTTGAGGTTGTGTCATGGAAAAAGGACCTTAATGTAAAATATAGTTTTTCTTTAATTCTTTTCATCCAAATGGCCAGAATTTAATGAAATTGTGTACTGTAGCGATAAATGTTATGTTCTAGGACATACGCTATTCATAACACATACTCAGTTCCAAAAGAAAGTGTATGTACATTGTCACCTTTTGCTTTTACAGTCGACACTCGTTATGTCGACATCGGATAAGTCGAATTTTCGCTTAAGTCGAAGTTCAAATCTGGTCCGGCCCTCATCTATTGGCATATTTTTTCAAAATTTCGAACTCAATATAGCCATTGAAATATAGTAGGAAAAGGATAGAAATTGCTCGACACGAGCAATTTCTTTCCTTTTCCTACTATATTTCAATAATATTCGTACTTGACAAGTTTCATAAAACGGTCAAATACCAAATATCTCGAAGCCGAACAAAATCGGATGAGTCGAACTCCGGATATATCGAGGTATTTTGACGGCCCCTCCGACTTCGACACAACGAGTGTCGACTGTACATTAATTTTGACAAAGCTTACGGTAAGCTAGGGAGTGAAACTGATGACATACTTCAGATTAGACCTTAAAGAAAATGTGTACCAAAACAGATGTCGATCGATTTGTCAATAAAAAATGAAAAAAGTTGTATATTGAAGTGAAATTATTAAGAAAATCGTTTTTTCTCCCTTTGTCTCTATATTTAATGTGCCATAAACTACATGATTCAAACTTTTCTTAATTTTCTTAATATCCATAAGCCGTCTGCAACATCTTTTAAATTGGAACAACACATATTTCTGCTGATTGAGGAAAGGTTAAGTTGGACATTGTTTTAACCCTTTCCCAAACAAGACCTGGTTTTGACGTCCCCAATAGAAAAGGCTTGGGAAAATATTGAGGCAAAAGAAGAAACTGCTGATAACCAGCAGTTTCTCCTTTTGTCTCAATATTTTCTTTGTCATATTCTACACAAATCCTATCTTAAATAACACACATTTTGTCATTTGTGGCAGTTTTTGAAGTGGATCACCCTAAAATATTGTAGTTTGGGAAAGGGTTAAGGACGATTGGGGACATGGAGATCACGGTGTTGACTTTCGTGGTAATCCGATCACAGGTAGAGACATGTTAGACATGTTAACAGGTCGTCTCGAATATCTAACCTTAATTTAACCCTTTCCCAAACGACACTTTTTTTAGGGTGGTCCAATTGAAAAGCTGCCGACGACAGCTAAATGGATGTTGATCATGATTAAATTTATTAATGATTTAGCATAGAAAACATTGAGACAAAAGGAGAAACTGCTGATTATCAGCAGTTTCTTCTTTTGTCTCAATGTTTTCCCAAGCCTTTTCTATTAGGGCCGTCAAAACCAGGTCTTGTTTGGGAAAGGGTTAAAAACCCATCCAGAAGAGACAGAGACAGACAAACAAGTATGAAGACAAGAAAATTAATAATGAGTTCAAATTGGTAGTACGAGATGAATTTTGCTGAAAGATCTTGACTGTCCACTATTTCTATATGTTAAACTAATTTCAAAATGACATTTCACAGATTTTTTCATAAGTTTTAGGCCTACTTTTAACTTTTAGAATTTGAACCTGAAAGAACACTGTTTCTAATGAAAATACTGAAAATTAGAAGTCAAAAGATTGTGCCGTTTACGAGAAATATATATTTTTGTGTTAGAATTAATGAAAATGTTGTGGGCAGTAGTTCAGATTTTTATGGAATTTGTCATTTCTGTCTCAACTCTAAAGGCGTATTTATCGCTTATAATCAACATATTTGAAAAAGTTAGCATTTATACGCATAAGAATAACCAATCGTGGCATCAAGATATACTTTAAAAATGAAATTTAATTAAATGTTACGTATTAATTTCTCTACTCATGTCGTTACGTTTGACACTAGGCCATATTGAATTTGTATGTACTTTTGTGTTCTAGTTTGTTCTAAAACAATCCAGCATTTGTTTGACCAGTTTGTATTTTCCATTTCTAGTAGCGTATGAAGGAAAGTGTTTTTATTACAGTGCATTTCAATTTGACGCGATTCAACATCGTGTATCTCATAAGCCCAAATGCCCAAACTGTCCTACATTGTTCTGAAAACTATAAGAAAGCCAAGTTCAAACAAATATGGTGAAATCTATGCTTCTAGCAGCAGATGCGTGAACATGAGAATGTAACCGAAATGTTTGAACATCGAGACCATAGACAAGCTAGTCCAACATAATGCTAAGAGCTTGCTTTTGTGGCTTACTTCGTTTAACATGCCTCGGAATGGCATTGGATCTTTAAACTTGACTAGATCTAGAATTGTCTTTTTGTGACGAGCTTACAAAATTGTCAAATGAACAGGATTCTGTTAAAGAAAATACTTTGGATGGTGTGGCACGAAAAGATAAAGACACATAACAACATCTCTAAATGAATTGTTTTTTTTTTTTTATTCCAAATTTTCACCATCTTTAATTTTGTACTAATAGCCATTAGGGACTTTGACATAATTATGTTAAAAGAATTTGACCACATATCCGTTTTCATTCGGTGGTAATAAAAACTGGGTTGGTAAAAACAGGATCGGTCGGGTTAGCAGAAAGTATGCTATTTTTTCGGTTTAAAATTACATATAGGTCATTACGAAATTCAGGAATGACATTTGCTATTTCATAAAAAAATAGGATAAAAAACTTTCTAAACCCTTACCCAAACAAAGCAGTATTGGATTGGTCCAAATTACAATGGATTACGGCATTTCGGCTGAAAAAAGCTCGGTCCGATGTGTAAGAAATTAATGTCGGAATATGAATATGCTGAATCGCTGACTATCATTTTTTCTTTGTGTTTTTCAAAGTTTTCTCAAGTACTGGGGACGCCCAAACAATAAATTGTTTGGGAAAGGATAAGCTGGTTTTGATTTCCCTATCCTGTTTCCCATAACTGTGTTGCTCTACATATCAGATGTAATGTATATAGAGAGGTACAAAGGAATATAGACATTCTGACTCTAGTAGATCCATGGGGCAGAGTCTACCATATCGATGCTTTTCAACTAAAATCTCGTAACTGCAGATATTTTTAAGCTGCAGTTACGATGTTTTTGTTTAAAACACGAGAGGTACCGGGTTCGATATCCGGTCGTGGCAAATACCCTTTCTAATAAAAATGTCACCCACCAATGGTTTGATATCGTAAACCTATATCGGCGAGTAGCCGGAGGCTCGGTTAGGGTGTTGTGGTAGTACTGGTATGAGAAACAACAGGATGTTGTCCATGGTTAGGTGATCCAGCCGTCGCGATATGACCATAGCAGTTGAAAACGGCGTAAAACACAATAAACTCAAACTAAAATGGGGAATTCTAAAGTTATAGAATTGTGGTTTTGACGCAAAAAAAAAAAGAAAAAAAAATTGGAAAACATTGAGGCAAAATAAGAAATTGCTGATAATCAGCAATTTCTCCTTTTGCCTCAATATTTTCTGTGCCATATTGCTCACAAATCTTATCTTTGAAATTGCCTATTTTGTTTTCTGATGCAGCTTTTAAGTTTGACAGCCGTAAAATTTTGCTGTTTGGGAAAGGGTTAATCAGATCGTTGTTTGATGTTACCTTTTCCCACGCGTCGAAAATTGTACTTTCCCAATTTGAAAATTGCTACTGACGATAAAATGAATTTAAGTACAGAATACAGATGGGATTTGAATACGATTTAGTAAATAAAATATCGAGGCAAAAGGAGAAGAGGCTGATCATCAGCATTTTACGCTTTTGTCTGAATGTTTTTCTTAGCCCCGTCTATGAGGGAAATGTTATAAGTGACAGGATAAGCAAATGCCCTGCATGGTACCATGGCAACCACCAGCCAAACCGTGAAATAATGTCCGATCACGATATTGTAGTACACGTTTATACATTTTACGTATGTAAACAAGTAAAAAATCGTTCTTAAGCCAATCCCACACAATGGGGCTTTTTGACACCCCACAAAAATGTCTTTGGAAAACATTGTGGAAAATGAAGAAATTGCTTGTGACAAGCAATTTCTTCATTTCCCACAATGTTTTCTTGTTTGAAATACCAAAGATTGTAAAATTCCATTCACTGGATTTGTCGTCTGGAGCATCTTCTGCATTGGTCGGAATTTTGAGTGTGAGAGAAACATACAAGATTTGAACCATCACATGCAAAATTACAGTTGATTTAGCTTTGATTTCGAATTGCTTATGTAAACTTTGTAAATTTATGCAATAATATCGTGACAGAACTTTATGATAATCCCGATTGATTACGGAATTTGAGATAGATAAGTAACTTTAAACAAGGTGATAAACTGTCACAAGATACGCCCGTAACACTGCTTCATGTCGACAGGGGAGCTGATTGGTTAAAGTTTCATGGTCCTAGCTATTGCACTTTTAGAGATCTATGGTTTTGACAAAATGAAAGTATGAAAAACAAGAAAGGACAGTATCTCAAAAAATACGTCAGGCATAGTTATAATTCTTCAGCACTTACCCCCCTTGCATACATGTACATGTATGAATATAGAGTAAAATAATATTTGTAAATCATTTTCTTCTTGAAGCATTATCTTGAAATCGGGCACGGTGAATCAACTTATGTGAAGTATATTTGTGTAATTTGATGCATTCCGTATGACTATAAAGTGGTGTTTTTAATGATGGGCTAAATACCTTAAGGTGAAATAGTTATGCTCCGGACAAAGAAGACACCGCCCGGGTGCCACGGGTGATCCTATAATACGTCCTGTCTGCGACGGGTGTATGAATACAAAAATGTTTCAATAGCTTGCGTTGCACCGGTAGCTGTTCTGACAGACCAAAAGAAGTGTGTTGTTTGTCGAAAGGAAATTATGTACGCTTATTTTATGTAAGCACAATTATATCGTATGTGTTTTTTTCTTCTTTTTTTCTTTTTGAATTTTTAGAAATGTATTCAGGATAGTTTACATTTACACAAGGAGTTCTGTGAATTAGTTGAGAAATCTCCCTAAAAGGCTTCAAAAGATCAAATGGTCAAATGTCGAAACAAGCAAATTGAGCTTAATAGTAAGAAATATATGTTTCACAGGCGGCAATCACGTGACTTTGTTATGATATTATTTCCTAACTTATGTAAACAAAAACACTCGGTAAGTACAGGGCTAGAATTTCCCTAACAAAATGACTCTTAATATTTTGCTTGTAGCTTTTTGAACCACTAGCAAAAATTAAGGCAAATTCACTCACAATTTAGTTTTCATTTTGAAAAATAAAAGCTATATAAGGTTTATAATTACAGTTGGGCTTTTAAGTACTAGGACATATCCAAAAACTAGTACAGAAAGTCAATATTTGGAAGTTGTTTTGTAAGCCTTTTCAGGCTGCATTGATAAAACTGTTGGCAGGGAATTTTTTTCCACTAGCCAAAAAAATCTAGTGCCAGATAGAATCACTAGCAATTTCCAATTATAACTAGCAAATTGCCAGTATGCTAGTGGAAATTCGAGCCCTGAAGTACACCCTTTTCTCAAATTTTAAATCAAATACTTGACTCTCAATGTTGAGACACCTACCATTCGATACGTCGTACTCTCAGGTTTATTTTGATACCAAGATCTTTCCTCAAATCCTTGTCAAAGCTGAGAACATTCGTGCAAAGTGTTTTTCAATGTTGTTTTGTTTGGATTGCCGGGATATATTTTCTATAAAAAGTATATTTTTTGCCATTTGGATGAAAATAACGATGTTTCTGGCATAAAGTCAACTGCTGTGAAACAAAGAGAGAATATTGGGTCGATTTTGTATTGTTTCATGACAGAAAGTCTATGTTTTCAGCATTATTTTTTAAAAAATAAAATATGATATATTTTCCTTGCATATCACATCACATGAGAACATGATATATTTTCTTAAAGAAAATAAATGAATTTAATTTGAAACATATCTGTTGAATTTGAGAACTATTCCTTTTCCAAAAGTATGTTAACTTACTTTATAAGTCCCAAACCACATGTATACTACAAGAAGGGCGACGAAAGGCTGCTTTCCAAATTTCGACATGTGTCTCAGTGTACTTCTATTACGTGCAAGGGCTTGTAACATGCTGTGACCAGTAACTACATGTACTGCTTTCAAATGCATTATATCATATGCGAGGAACAAATGTGGCTTTCGGAAGACGAGATTATGTGATCCTCAGCTGAGTAGACTATCGCCATACAATGGATTACCAGTGCAGTCTGTTTGGGATCTTGTAGACATTTTCTGTATGAAAAACCCTCACCAGGTCGTCATGTTTAACTTACATTTTATGTGCGAGATATGAAAGTCTTAAGTGGTTCAAGTCATTTGTCATCAACTGTATTTATTGGATTCCCAGCGAAATTAATTGTTAGGGGAAAAGTAATACAGGACGAATTTCCTAACTGGAATCAAATTTTGAGCCAATCTAGACTAAAATATCAAAGTTCTTCGGACTCTGGTGGTGATCTGTATATGGAACTAGCCAGTTCATATACAGACCAGGACCAGGAGTCTGCTGATGATGATTCCAGCAGCACATGTACAATGGGAGCAAATGTTCCCCACATTAACCATGAACATGAGACACTTATCTCATCTGTGCAAAATGACCAGTCTGCTAGTGGCCCTCAAGGACAGTGGGACAGAAGTGCTCAGGAGCAAAATGCACCTAGCACTTCTGCCTCAGTGACCTTGACAAAACCAAGAGTGTATAAAAGTCTTGCAGGGCAGTGGAGAAGAAGTGGCCAGGAAATAATTGTCCCGGGTACTTCTACTTCAGTGCCCCCCAGCACACACAGACCAAACGACAAATGCAGAGGCCAGCTCAACTAATGCTGAAGAAAATGCTAGCCATGACAAACTGTAGGAAAACGGGGGAAGAAATGAAATAAATAACCAGAAAACAGACAAAAATTCTCAGAAACTTATAGATGAAAATGCTATGAAAAGCCTATCTATTGCATCACTCAATGTGTGCGGTCTAAAACGTCGCTCAAATTATCCTGATTTTGTTGATTTGATTAAAAAATATGACATTTTCCTGTGCTGTGAAACCAAGCTAGATGAACATGATGTTGTCAACATCCCAGGATATACCTTCATAAACATCCCAAGAAAACAGAAATTCATACGAAAGTCTGGTGGTCTTGGGGCATTTATCAAGGATAGCCTTAATTATTGCTTTGAAATTGAAGAGTCTAGAAGTGACTATCTATTTTGGCTCAAATTTTCAAATAAAGTCCCTAATCCACATGTATTTGCTCTAGGCATAGTTTACATTCCACCATCCCAGTCTAATTTTTTCAGCTTTGATCAATATGATATTTTTGTTCAAGATGTCAATAGTATGTGTTCTATATTTGAAAATACTTATCTATGCGGCGATTTTAACGCTCAAACAGCCAATATGGTAGATTATCTCAATATCGATAGCTCTAGCTTAGAAGCTCAGAGCTTAGATAGTGAAATACTCGCCTATATGAACCAAAAGGAAACATTGTTGAAAAAGGGTATACCACTCACTAGAAAATCAGTTTATTCTAAACGCAACAGCCATGGTCAAAAACTGATAGATTTATGCAAGAATAATAATTTGATCATAACAAACGGTAGAATTAATGGAGACTTGCCTGGAAAAATGACTTTCAGAAATTTATCAGTCATTGATTATTTAGTATCATCTGTAAAAGCATTTGAAAGTATTGAAAAGTTCGAAATACAAGAATTAGATTCATTATACTCTGATGGTCATTCACTCTTGCATTTCAAACTTAAAATTGATACAAAAGAGTTAAAAAACATAAATCAAAACAAAAAAGCTTAATTCAAGTGGAACGACCAATCAAAAGCAAGTTTCTCAAACTTTATCTCAGAAGATGAAATAGCCATATTAATAAGAGATCTAAATGGGACACATGAAAATAGCCTAAATCAACATAAAATGGACAGTATTGTTGATAAGTTAACCAATATCTATATCACCAGTGCAGAAAAAACCTTTCCACCAAGGCAAAATTTCAAATCCATAAAAGAAGACAATAAGCCATGGTATGGACACGACTGTCTGAGAGCAAAAAAGCTATACAACAAAGCAAGAAGAAAATATAATAAAGAACAATCAATAAATAACAAAATACTATTAAAACTTCGTTGTAAAGAATACAAAAATATAATGAATAAATACATAACAAAATACAATAGGCAAAGTGAACAGAGATTAAGATCACTTAGTAGCAAAAATCCCAGAGAATACTGGAAGTACCTAAAATCACTGAACCATACACAATCATCAAAAGAAAGCCCTGACCTAGAACAATTTTATGAATACTTCAAAGATATAAATTTTAATGAAGCACATAATATGCATAGCGAATATGACAATAATGAACAGTATGATACACAATGGAATGATGACTCCCTTAATTCCCCAATAACAGCAGAAGAAATCAAAAAATGTATAAATAATTTGAATAATAACAAGTCACCAGGCCTTGATCAAATAACTAACGAATTTATCAAATTTTCACAACAGAAACTTTTACCAGTTTATGTGCACCTTTTCAACAAAATATTTGAAACAGGAATATTTCCCTCACAATGGTCCTCAGGCATCATAATACCAATTTATAAAAATAAGGGAGACTCAAAAGACCCACATAATTATCGTCCTATTACTCTTTTAAGCTGTATAAGCAAACTCTTTACTTCAGTCCTTAATCAAAGATTAACAAAATATCTAGAAAATAATGAAATATTACTAGAAAATCAAGCTGGATTTAGAGCTGGCTACTCAACTGTAGATCACGTATTCACACTGAATTCAATTATTGAACTTTTCAAATCACACAATAAACAAGAGGCCCAGGAGGGCCTGAATCGCTCCACTGGTTAAAGTGGAAGAATTATCCCACGATTTCTTGTAAGCCTTACACAGGGGCAGCCAAATCTTGATATTTGTGAATAAATTTTGAAAAGAGACTCAAAGAACATTCTTGCAAAGTCTGGTTACAATTGGCCTTATGGTTGATTTTTAAAGAATTTTCTTATGATTTCTGTAAGTCTGATAAGCCCCTTTCTCCCTGCCACAGCCACATTTTTTTGACAAATATAAAAATTTGTGAACAAATTTTAAAAAGAACGACTAAAGGCTCATTCCTGCAAAGTTTGGTTCAATTGGGCACACTGGTTGATTTTTTAAGAATTTTCTTATGATTTCTTTAAGTCTGATAAGCCCCTTCCTCCCTGCCATGGCCACATTTTTTGACAAATGTAAACAAGCTGAAAATTACACCAAGGCAAGATCTTATAGTCACCAACATTTTGTGAAAGTTTTGTTTAGATTTGTCAATATTTGTAGTTGCTAGAGTGAAATCAAAGTCAAAATAGAGTTGAAAATGGCAATTTTGTCAAATTCAAGGGCACATAACTCATGATATATAATTCCGATCAAGCTAAAAATTATACCCAGGCAGGATATTATGCTTATATATATTCTGTCCAAGTTTTGTCTTGATTAGTTGATATTTGTAGATTTTAGAGTAAAAATAAAGTCAAAACCAGCTATTTTTGACATTCAAGGGCAGATAACTCAGGTTATTCTGGTTCGATCAAAATTCTTTGAAGGAATCTGAGAAAGGGTCACCCAAGGATCATTCCTGTGAAGTTTGGTTGAAATACATCCAGTAGTTTCTGAGGAGAAGATTTTTAAAGAAAAAGTTAACGGACGGACGGACGGACGCACGGACGGACGGACGCACGCACGCACGACGGACACAACGCCATGACAATAGCTCGCTGGCCTTCGGCCAGTGGAGCTAAAAACTATTCTGTTGTTTTATAGACTTATCTAAAGCGTTCGACTCTGTGTGGCGAGTAGGCCTTTGGACAAAACTTCTCAAATCTAACATCACAGGCAAATTTCTGACATTGATAAAAAATATGTATGAAAATATCAGATCATGCGTATCAATTAACAACGAGTCACGAATATACAGATTTCTTCATAAGTAATATCGGTGTTCGTCAAGGCGAAAATCTGTCACCTATACTTTTTTCGCTGTTCCTAAATGATTTGGAACAATTTCTCACTGAAAAAGGTAACAATGGTATAAAACTATCCAGTTCAGATCTAAGTTTATTTGTAAAACTGCTTGCGTTATTGTATGCAGACGACACAGCAATACTCTCAGATGACTCACAAAGGTTACAAAAATGTCTCAATAATTTTGATGAATATTGTAAAACCTGGAAACTGGACATTAATACTGACAAAACAAAAATCATGATTTTTGGAAACAATGTTAAATGCAAAACAGTTTTTAAAATAAATAACTCTCCCATAGAAATAGTCAAGTCCTATAAATATCTAGGGACAATTTTTTCTTCTAGTGGTAATTTCCTTAATTACAGAAAGCACTTATCACAACAAGCAACAAAAGCCCTTTTCTTCCTATACAGAAAGGTAAATAATTTAAACATACCTATAGACCTGATTCTCAAATTATTTGATAACACTATCACACCAATATTACTCTTCTCTTCGGAAGTTTGGGGATATGAAGACCACAAACTCATAGAAAAAGTACATTTGTCATTCATGAAGAGAATATTACATTTAAAGCAGAGTACTCCAAATTATATGTTGTATGCTGAGACCGGTAGATACCCATTAACAATTACTATCAAAACAAGAATGATAACTTATTGGTATAAATTAATAATAGGCAAACAAAATAAATTACCATCAAAATTATATCGGCTATTAATTAATACCACAGGTTTCCAATCAAAATGGGTTGATTATATCAGAAAAATATTAAATGAAATTGGAAGACCAGACATCTGGATCAATCAATCTAACTGTACAATAAGTCAAAAACACTTCAAAACGCTGGTGAAAAATACATTAATTGATCAATACAAACAAGAATGGAATGCAAATCTACAACTCTCAAATAAGGGTATTCTTTATAACATATTCAAAGAAAATATTAATCTTGAAGACTACTTTCTCAAGCTCTCCAAAAAAGATTATCTTAACTTTGTTAAATTCAGGACAGCCAACCACCATCTCCCAATTGAGACAGGTAGATGGAGTAATATAGACATATTATCCGAAAGAAAGTGTATATTATGTGACCAAAATGATACAGGAGATGAGCTCCATTACATTCTTAAATGCCAGTTTTTCAGTAACGAGCGAAAAGTTTATATAAAAAAGTATTATTATGAAAGGCCAAATGTGGGCAGTAGTTCAGATTTTTATGGAATTTGTCATTTCTGTCTCAACTCTAAAGGCGTATTTATCGCTTATAATCAACATATTTGAAAAAGTTAGCATTTATACGCATAAGAATAACCAATCGTGGCATCAAGATATACTTTAAAAATGAAATTTAATTAAATGTTACGTATTAATTTCTCTACTCATGTCGTTACGTTTGACACTAGGCCATATTGAATTTGTATGTACTTTTGTGTTCTAGTTTGTTCTAAAACAATCCAGCATTTGTTTGACCAGTTTGTATTTTCCATTTCTAGTAGCGTATGAAGGAAAGTGTTTTTATTACAGTGCATTTCAATTTGACGCGATTCAACATCGTGTATCTCATAAGCCCAAATGCCCAAACTGTCCTACATTGTTCTGAAAACTATAAGAAAGCCAAGTTCAAACAAATATGGTGAAATCTATGCTTCTAGCAGCAGATGCGTGAACATGAGAATGTAACCGAAATGTTTGAACATCGAGACCATAGACAAGCTAGTCCAACATAATGCTAAGAGCTTGCTTTTGTGGCTTACTTCGTTTAACATGCCTCGGAATGGCATTGGATCTTTAAACTTGACTAGATCTAGAATTGTCTTTTTGTGACGAGCTTACAAAATTGTCAAATGAACAGGATTCTGTTAAAGAAAATACTTTGGATGGTGTGGCACGAAAAGATAAAGACACATAACAACATCTCTAAATGAATTGTTTTTTTTTTTATTCCAAATTTTCACCATCTTTAATTTTGTACTAATAGCCATTAGGGACTTTGACATAATTATGTTAAAAGAATTTGACCACATATCCGTTTTCATTCGGTGGTAATAAAAACTGGGTTGGTAAAAACAGGATCGGTCGGGTTAGCAGAAAGTATGCTATTTTTTCGGTTTAAAATTACATATAGGTCATTACGAAATTCAGGAATGACATTTGCTATTTCATAAAAAAATAGGATAAAAAACTTTCTAAACCCTTACCCAAACAAAGCAGTATTGGATTGGTCCAAATTACAATGGATTACGGCATTTCGGCTGAAAAAAGCTCGGTCCGATGTGTAAGAAATTAATGTCGGAATATGAATATGCTGAATCGCTGACTATCATTTTTTCTTTGTGTTTTTCAAAGTTTTCTCAAGTACTGGGGACGCCCAAACAATAAATTGTTTGGGAAAGGATAAGCTGGTTTTGATTTCCCTATCCTGTTTCCCATAACTGTGTTGCTCTACATATCAGATGTAATGTATATAGAGAGGTACAAAGGAATATAGACATTCTGACTCTAGTAGATCCATGGGGCAGAGTCTACCATATCGATGCTTTTCAACTAAAATCTCGTAACTGCAGATATTTTTAAGCTGCAGTTACGATGTTTTTGTTTAAAACACGAGAGGTACCGGGTTCGATATCCGGTCGTGGCAAATACCCTTTCTAATAAAAATGTCACCCACCAATGGTTTGATATCGTAAACCTATATCGGCGAGTAGCCGGAGGCTCGGTTAGGGTGTTGTGGTAGTACTGGTATGAGAAACAACAGGATGTTGTCCATGGTTAGGTGATCCAGCCGTCGCGATATGACCATAGCAGTTGAAAACGGCGTAAAACACAATAAACTCAAACTAAAATGGGGAATTCTAAAGTTATAGAATTGTGGTTTTGACGCAAAAAAAAAAGAAAAAAAATTGGAAAACATTGAGGCAAAATAAGAAATTGCTGATAATCAGCAATTTCTCCTTTTGCCTCAATATTTTCTGTGCCATATTGCTCACAAATCTTATCTTTGAAATTGCCTATTTTGTTTTCTGATGCAGCTTTTAAGTTTGACAGCCGTAAAATTTTGCTGTTTGGGAAAGGGTTAATCAGATCGTTGTTTGATGTTACCTTTTCCCACGCGTCGAAAATTGTACTTTCCCAATTTGAAAATTGCTACTGACGATAAAATGAATTTAAGTACAGAATACAGATGGGATTTGAATACGATTTAGTAAATAAAATATCGAGGCAAAAGGAGAAGAGGCTGATCATCAGCATTTTACGCTTTTGTCTGAATGTTTTTCTTAGCCCCGTCTATGAGGGAAATGTTATAAGTGACAGGATAAGCAAATGCCCTGCATGGTACCATGGCAACCACCAGCCAAACCGTGAAATAATGTCCGATCACGATATTGTAGTACACGTTTATACATTTTACGTATGTAAACAAGTAAAAAATCGTTCTTAAGCCAATCCCACACAATGGGGCTTTTTGACACCCCACAAAAATGTCTTTGGAAAACATTGTGGAAAATGAAGAAATTGCTTGTGACAAGCAATTTCTTCATTTCCCACAATGTTTTCTTGTTTGAAATACCAAAGATTGTAAAATTCCATTCACTGGATTTGTCGTCTGGAGCATCTTCTGCATTGGTCGGAATTTTGAGTGTGAGAGAAACATACAAGATTTGAACCATCACATGCAAAATTACAGTTGATTTAGCTTTGATTTCGAATTGCTTATGTAAACTTTGTAAATTTATGCAATAATATCGTGACAGAACTTTATGATAATCCCGATTGATTACGGAATTTGAGATAGATAAGTAACTTTAAACAAGGTGATAAACTGTCACAAGATACGCCCGTAACACTGCTTCATGTCGACAGGGGAGCTGATTGGTTAAAGTTTCATGGTCCTAGCTATTGCACTTTTAGAGATCTATGGTTTTGACAAAATGAAAGTATGAAAAACAAGAAAGGACAGTATCTCAAAAAATACGTCAGGCATAGTTATAATTCTTCAGCACTTACCCCCCTTGCATACATGTACATGTATGAATATAGAGTAAAATAATATTTGTAAGTCATTTTCTTCTTGAAGCATTATCTTGAAATCGGGCACGGTGAATCAACTTATGTGAAGTATATTTGTGTAATTTGATGCATTCCGTATGACTATAAAGTGGTGTTTTTAATGATGGGCTAAATACCTTAAGGTGAAATAGTTATGCTCCGGACAAAGAAGACACCGCCCGGGTGCCACGGGTGATCCTATAATACGTCCTGTCTGCGACGGGTGTATGAATACAAAAATGTTTCAATAGCTTGCGTTGCACCGGTAGCTGTTCTGACAGACCAAAAGAAGTGTGTTGTTTGTCGAAAGGAAATTATGTACGCTTATTTTATTTAAGCACAATTATATCGTATGTGTTTTTTTCTTCTTTTTTTCTTTTTGAATTTTTAGAAATGTATTCAGGATAGTTTACATTTACACAAGGAGTTCTGTGAATTAGTTGAGAAATCTCCCTAAAAGGCTTCAAAAGATCAAATGGTCAAATGTCGAAACAAGCAAATTGAGCTTAATAGTAAGAAATATATGTTTCACAGGCGGCAATCACGTGACTTTGTTATGATATTATTTCCTAACTTATGTAAACAAAAACACTCGGTAAGTACACCCTTTTCTCAAATTTTAAATCAAATACTTGACTCTCAATGTTGAGACACCTACCATTCGATACGTCGTACTCTCAGGTTTATTTTGATACCAAGATCTTTCCTCAAATCCTTGTCAAAGCTGAGAACATTCGTGCAAAGTGTTTTTCAATGTTGTTTTGTTTGGATTGCCGGGATATATTTTCTATAAAAAGTATATTTTTTGCCATTTGGATGAAAATAACGATGTTTCTGGCATAAAGTCAACTGCTGTGAAACAAAGAGAGAATATTGGGTCGATTTTGTATTGTTTCATGACAGAAAGTCTATGTTTTCAGCATTATTTTTTAAAAAATAAAATATGATATATTTTCCTTGCATATCACATCACATGAGAACATGATATATTTTCTTAAAGAAAATAAATGAATTTAATTTGAAACATATCTGTTGAATTTGAGAACTATTCCTTTTCCAAAAGTATGTTAACTTACTTTATAAGTCCCAAACCACATGTATACTACAAGAAGGGCGACGAAAGGCTGCTTTCCAAATTTCGACATGTGTCTCAGTGTACTTCTATTACGTGCAAGGGCTTGTAACATGCTGTGACCAGTAACTACATGTACTGCTTTCAAATGCATTATATCATATGCGAGGAACAAATGTGGCTTTCGGAAGACGAGATTATGTGATCCTCAGCTGAGTAGACTATCGCCATACAATGGATTACCAGTGCAGTCTGTTTGGGATCTTGTAGACATTTTCTGTATGAAAAACCCTCACCAGGTCGTCATGTTTAACTTACATTTTATGTGCGAGATATGAAAGTCTTAAGTGGTTCAAGTCATTTGTCATCAACTGTATTTATTGGATTCCCAGCGAAATTAATTGTTAGGGGAAAAGTAATACAGGACGAATTTCCTAACTGGAATCAAATTTTGAGCCAATCTAGACTAAAATATCAAAGTTCTTCGGACTCTGGTGGTGATCTGTATATGGAACTAGCCAGTTCATATACAGACCAGGACCAGGAGTCTGCTGATGATGATTCCAGCAGCACATGTACAATGGGAGCAAATGTTCCCCACATTAACCATGAACATGAGACACTTATCTCATCTGTGCAAAATGACCAGTCTGCTAGTGGCCCTCAAGGACAGTGGGACAGAAGTGCTCAGGAGCAAAATGCACCTAGCACTTCTGCCTCAGTGACCTTGACAAAACCAAGAGTGTATAAAAGTCTTGCAGGGCAGTGGAGAAGAAGTGGCCAGGAAATAATTGTCCCGGGTACTTCTACTTCAGTGCCCCCCAGCACACACAGACCAAACGACAAATGCAGAGGCCAGCTCAACTAATGCTGAAGAAAATGCTAGCCATGACAAACTGTAGGAAAACGGGGGAAGAAATGAAATAAATAACCAGAAAACAGACAAAAATTCTCAGAAACTTATAGATGAAAATGCTATGAAAAGCCTATCTATTGCATCACTCAATGTGTGCGGTCTAAAACGTCGCTCAAATTATCCTGATTTTGTTGATTTGATTAAAAAATATGACATTTTCCTGTGCTGTGAAACCAAGCTAGATGAACATGATGTTGTCAACATCCCAGGATATACCTTCATAAACATCCCAAGAAAACAGAAATTCATACGAAAGTCTGGTGGTCTTGGGGCATTTATCAAGGATAGCCTTAATTATTGCTTTGAAATTGAAGAGTCTAGAAGTGACTATCTATTTTGGCTCAAATTTTCAAATAAAGTCCCTAATCCACATGTATTTGCTCTAGGCATAGTTTACATTCCACCATCCCAGTCTAATTTTTTCAGCTTTGATCAATATGATATTTTTGTTCAAGATGTCAATAGTATGTGTTCTATATTTGAAAATACTTATCTATGCGGCGATTTTAACGCTCAAACAGCCAATATGGTAGATTATCTCAATATCGATAGCTCTAGCTTAGAAGCTCAGAGCTTAGATAGTGAAATACTCGCCTATATGAACCAAAAGGAAACATTGTTGAAAAAGGGTATACCACTCACTAGAAAATCAGTTTATTCTAAACGCAACAGCCATGGTCAAAAACTGATAGATTTATGCAAGAATAATAATTTGATCATAACAAACGGTAGAATTAATGGAGACTTGCCTGGAAAAATGACTTTCAGAAATTTATCAGTCATTGATTATTTAGTATCATCTGTAAAAGCATTTGAAAGTATTGAAAAGTTCGAAATACAAGAATTAGATTCATTATACTCTGATGGTCATTCACTCTTGCATTTCAAACTTAAAATTGATACAAAAGAGTTAAAAAACATAAATCAAAACAAAAAAAAGCTTAATTCAAGTGGAACGACCAATCAAAAGCAAGTTTCTCAAACTTTATCTCAGAAGATGAAATAGCCATATTAATAAGAGATCTAAATGGGACACATGAAAATAGCCTAAATCAACATAAAATGGACAGTATTGTTGATAAGTTAACCAATATCTATATCACCAGTGCAGAAAAAACCTTTCCACCAAGGCAAAATTTCAAATCCATAAAAGAAGACAATAAGCCATGGTATGGACACGACTGTCTGAGAGCAAAAAAGCTATACAACAAAGCAAGAAGAAAATATAATAAAGAACAATCAATAAATAACAAAATACTATTAAAACTTCGTTGTAAAGAATACAAAAATATAATGAATAAATACATAACAAAATACAATAGGCAAAGTGAACAGAGATTAAGATCACTTAGTAGCAAAAATCCCAGAGAATACTGGAAGTACCTAAAATCACTGAACCATACACAATCATCAAAAGAAAGCCCTGACCTAGAACAATTTTATGAATACTTCAAAGATATAAATTTTAATGAAGCACATAATATGCATAGCGAATATGACAATAATGAACAGTATGATACACAATGGAATGATGACTCCCTTAATTCCCCAATAACAGCAGAAGAAATCAAAAAATGTATAAATAATTTGAATAATAACAAGTCACCAGGCCTTGATCAAATAACTAACGAATTTATCAAATTTTCACAACAGAAACTTTTACCAGTTTATGTGCACCTTTTCAACAAAATATTTGAAACAGGAATATTTCCCTCACAATGGTCCTCAGGCATCATAATACCAATTTATAAAAATAAGGGAGACTCAAAAGACCCACATAATTATCGTCCTATTACTCTTTTAAGCTGTATAAGCAAACTCTTTACTTCAGTCCTTAATCAAAGATTAACAAAATATCTAGAAAATAATGAAATATTACTAGAAAATCAAGCTGGATTTAGAGCTGGCTACTCAACTGTAGATCACGTATTCACACTGAATTCAATTATTGAACTTTTCAAATCACACAATAAAAAACTATTCTGTTGTTTTATAGACTTATCTAAAGCGTTCGACTCTGTGTGGCGAGTAGGCCTTTGGACAAAACTTCTCAAATCTAACATCACAGGCAAATTTCTGACATTGATAAAAAATATGTATGAAAATATCAGATCATGCGTATCAATTAACAACGAGTCACGAATATACAGATTTCTTCATAAGTAATATCGGTGTTCGTCAAGGCGAAAATCTGTCACCTATACTTTTTTCGCTGTTCCTAAATGATTTGGAACAATTTCTCACTGAAAAAGGTAACAATGGTATAAAACTATCCAGTTCAGATCTAAGTTTATTTGTAAAACTGCTTGCGTTATTGTATGCAGACGACACAGCAATACTCTCAGATGACTCACAAAGGTTACAAAAATGTCTCAATAATTTTGATGAATATTGTAAAACCTGGAAACTGGACATTAATACTGACAAAACAAAAATCATGATTTTTGGAAACAATGTTAAATGCAAAACAGTTTTTAAAATAAATAACTCTCCCATAGAAATAGTCAAGTCCTATAAATATCTAGGGACAATTTTTTCTTCTAGTGGTAATTTCCTTAATTACAGAAAGCACTTATCACAACAAGCAACAAAAGCCCTTTTCTTCCTATACAGAAAGGTAAATAATTTAAACATACCTATAGACCTGATTCTCAAATTATTTGATAACACTATCACACCAATATTACTCTTCTCTTCGGAAGTTTGGGGATATGAAGACCACAAACTCATAGAAAAAGTACATTTGTCATTCATGAAGAGAATATTACATTTAAAGCAGAGTACTCCAAATTATATGTTGTATGCTGAGACCGGTAGATACCCATTAACAATTACTATCAAAACAAGAATGATAACTTATTGGTATAAATTAATAATAGGCAAACAAAATAAATTAGCATCAAAATTATATCGGCTATTAATTAATACCACAGGTTTCCAATCAAAATGGGTTGATTATATCAGAAAAATATTAAATGAAATTGGAAGACCAGACATCTGGATCAATCAATCTAACTGTACAATAAGTCAAAAACACTTCAAAACGCTGGTGAAAAATACATTAATTGATCAATACAAACAAGAATTGAATGCAAATCTACAACTCTCAAATAAGGGTATTCTTTATAACATATTCAAAGAAAATATTAATCTTGAAGACTACTTTCTCAAGCTCTCCAAAAAAGATTATCTTAACTTTGTTAAATTCAGGACAGCCAACCACCATCTCCCAATTGAGACAGGTAGATGGAGTAATATAGACATATTATCCGAAAGAAAGTGTATATTATGTGACCAAAATGATACAGGAGATGAGCTCCATTACATTCTTAAATGCCAGTTTTTCAGTAACGAGCGAAAAGTTTATATAAAAAAGTATTATTATGAAAGGCCAAATTCATTAAAATTCAAACAAATTATGAATTGTAAATCATTAAAACAATTAAAAAATCTGTGCAAAATGATAAATGTAATCATGTCCCACTTCAAATCATAACACTTTAACAGTAAATTGGTTTCTTATTCTACTCTCTTTAAATAAATGTTGACACAGATCGGCCAGCACAAAAGAACAACCATGCACAGGCATGATGCAACAAATCGGCATCTGCTCTGAAATAATGATTATCATTAATGTCGATGTCATAACCTCTATTTTATCATACAGAACACTGTTAAAATAACGTCAACACAAAGAAAAAAACAGCATGGAATGAATTAAATAATCTTAAATCATACAATAAATCAACAACAAAAGAATTGCGTACTCACAGTTTTGGCACAATTGACTGCTTGACACGAAAACACATTATAATGCTGATCGCACAATATCACACAATTGTTCACACACCTAGCATATTTATAACTTTCAAATAAAGTTAAATCCACAATGAGAATACACTGAATTATGATGACAATCAATCAATCAACATAACAATCAATTTATAAATGTCTACAAAAACACAAAACGTTCCACATGTTTAAATCGCCGATGGTGTATCAAAGCCTCGTAACTACAGCTTGGAAAATTTGTAGATGCGAGGTTTTGACCCACCACTAACGTAATTTAGGTCATATTTGGGGCCCTGTGTTATGGATAAATGAAATCAGTCATGACGTAAGCGATTGAGATATGGATAAATAAAACCAATGTCATAAATCCGGGCAACTCTTCATGGAATGTATAGTCTGTTTCTTTGTTCTTCCCCGTACTTTGTCACGTATGAATGTTATTGTGTAATGTTTTTGCTGATGTACCCCAAGAAGGGGTTTCAGCCAATAAAGGATTTTGAATTGAATTGAATTGAACTGGAAACAGTGTGTCCTTGTTTGGTAACAGATCATCCAAAACATAATACTCTGGAGGTCCATAAGGTATAATCAATTGCCGTGTGCACCAATGACCTGTCAGATTTCTTCTCATCAGACACGCAGTTATTTGCAGATAATGGGTTGCTGCATAACAATATTGTTTCAAAAAGAATAAAGTTAAAACTCTACATAATATAGATCTACAGAGCATTCAAAGAATGTGAAGAGGAGTTCGAGGGGTCAGCCGCAAACCTAATGTAACTACAATTCTTGAGAAATTAACTTTTTTTGCATTTTAAAAAAATCGTTTTGCAATAATACATCATATGCTGTAATATTGTAATATTCTAGATTTGCATCAGGGCTTTTTCTCGTTCTTTAGCAGAGGCCTATAACAGGCTACTGCACAATTGAAAAAGGCCCATTTTAGCTCCACTGGCCGAATGCCAGCAGGGCTTATGTCATGGCCCTGTGTCCGTCGTGCGTCCGTGCGTCCGTCCGTGCATCCGTGCGTGCGTGCGTCCGTGCGTGCCTAAACAAGTTTTAAATATCTTCTCCAAAACTACTGGACCAATTTCAACCAAACTTCACATGAATCATCCTTGCATGAATCACAACCAAATTCCTTCAAAAGAATAAAATCTGTGCAGAACTTGAATTTTGATTAATTTAATTGAATTTAATTTTCGAAAAATCTTAAAAAATTCTTCTTCTCCAAAACTACTGGACCAATTTCAACCAACTTCACAGAAATCTTCCTTGCATGAAATTCTACCAAATTCCTTCAAAAGAATAAAATCCGTGCTGAACTTGAATTTTAATTAATTTAATTCAATTAAGTTTTCGAAAAATCTTTAAAAATTCTTCTTCTCAAAAACTACTGGACCAATTTCAACCAAACTTCACAGAAATCTTCCTTGTAGGAATCTCTTCTTAATTCATTCAAAAATAAATTCTGTGTATAACTTAAATTTTAATTAATTTAATTAAATTAAATTTTCAAAAAATCTTCAAAAAAATTTCCTCTCCAAAACTACTGGACCAATTTCAAGCAAACTTTACAGAAATGTTCCTTGCGTGAATCTCTTTTTAATTCCTTCAAAGAAATAAATTCTGTGTAGAACTTAAATTTAAATGAATTAAATTAAATCAAATTTTCGAAAAATCTTCTTTTCCAAAACTACTAGACCAATTTCAACCAAACTTCACACAAATCTTCCTTGCATGAATCTCCTCTTAATTCCTTAAAAATAATAATTTCCGATTAGAACTTAATTTCAAATTTTAAATTTTAATAAATTGAATTAAATTGAATTTTCGAAAAATTGTTAAACATTCTTCTTCTTCAAAACTACAGGACCAATTTCAACCAAACTTCACAGGAATCTTCCTTGCATGAAACTCTTTCGAATTCCTTCACGACCGGATGCAAAGCTTGGCCGCTGTGGTCTAGGCATATTTTTCGCTATTTGAAACATAGTGTAATTTTAAGAACATTTTATAAACATTTCTGCTCCTTAATCACTTATTGGATATCATTCTGGTGTAGCATGAATCTTCTTTGGATAGACCTCTATTGTATTCCTTGAAGAAGTTCGTAGTCTAAATGTCTAAAAGCCAGTGGAGCGATACAGGGCCATCTTGGCCCTCTTGTTTCACAATGGTGACAGAAAAATTCACAAAACCTGTGCATTTCAAGCATTATTTCTTCTTTAAAATTCATTCTGTGTAATTTAAAGCTAGTTTTATCAATTTGGTATGATCTTACACACATGACCACTAACATATTTACCTTATGTAGGCAAAGTATCAACTTGAACGGAGCCATGGATTGGAAGAAATATTAAATCAAAGTGGTTGGGGTAAGTCACCCACTATGCCATCAGATTGTAATCAATTTCTTATACAGTTTTACTTACAATTCATAACTTGAAAACTAGTAATACAATCAAATATATATACAGATCCTGTCTAGTTCACGATTAATTTTGGAGTGTATTACCACACCCACTATGTTAAGATAACAATTGCAACCTCTTTATCTGATGTTTTTGTGTACATAAGACTCATATCATCCTCCTATTGATATTTTACGGTGATTTATAGAGAAATGTTTAGTTCAGAAACGAAATAGTTTTTTTTGTAATTTTTGGCATTTTCATCAAGAAATCAAGGGCGAGTAATCCAGAATACACAAAAGCCATTTTGAAAGTTTTCATATTACAACTTATGGTAATATATCTTCATTCACCACCAGAAAGATAAATCAAATAAAATGAGAAATAAAAGTCTGTTGTTGTTTTTCCTAAAGTAAGTCCATCCAAAAATCCTAAAAATTCATAAACATGTTTAATGCTTCTTTTCTCCTGTACATGGTATCCAGTGGAATAAACAACAACATATATTCAAAGTGCATGACATATATATTAAACTGCATCACCAGTTTGCAAGTTATGAATTGTAAGTAAAACTGTATAAGAAATTGATTACCATCTGATGGCATAGTGAACGACTTACCCCACCCGCTTTGATTTAATATATCTTCCAAACCAAGGCTCCGTCCAAATTGATACTTTGCCTACATAAGGCTAATATGTTAGTTGTCATGTGTTGCGAAAATCGGGCTAGGTCACGGAAAGGGCCTTATTGACACGCATTCTTTGAAATCCAATATCAATTAGTTGTACTGCAAACTTATTTTAAGTGAAAACTGTCCAAACGAAGCCGAAATTGAAAAAAAAAAAAAATAAAAAAATGACAAAGTGAATTAAATTCTTATGTTTCATTTTTTGTTTGGTAAAAAAAATCTCACAAATATACGGTACTCCAAAACAGTTGTGAATTTTTGTCCTTCTCCTGTAATTTTTTTAAAAAAATGTAATTACAACAGTTTTGCTCTAAACCCTTGAGTTACAAATGACAGCCAGCCCAGTAAAATGCAGGGCATCCACATTATATAGCAGGAATGACATTAGCCAAAACCTTTTGTTTTTGTTTGAGACACAGAATTCAGTGCTTTATAACTACACACCCTATTACCGGCTATCACTGCAGCAGTTGCTAACCTTGGGCAGTATAATCTATAAATAGCGGGTGTACTGGGTAGGTCATACTTTTTCCATCTTTGTTTTTGTGTTAAAGCCTTTCTCAGCTATATTTGTAGTGCACTTGGCTGGCCATACATTTGAGCACCTACATGATAAATATTAGCCCAAAGAATCCCTAAACAACAAAATTATTCAGCGACAAAGTCGTAATTTCACAATTTTTTACGTAAAATCCAACTTTCAGTCCATATAATGAGAAAATGATAAGACGATCATTAGAATTAATATAACTATTAAAATAGTTAATCAATTTTCTTACACTGTATAAATTTAGAAAACTGTCTGAATTGAATTAACTTCAGACTGACCGATTAAAACTTAACACTGATGCCGATTTGGCTATCACGAACAGCATATTGAAAATTTGAATGGCAAACCCGGACATAAGTTGATGGCAACACAGAACAATATGTCTTGTTGGAAAAGCGGCATCTCTTTCATCAAGAAGTTGCCTGAAAGGAGCATAAATAATGAATTAAAACCATTTCTTGATAGACTACCCAATTTCTGAATTATAGACATAGAAATCGTGCTAGTTCCTTTCATCTAGATATGGTTGAAGCTGAGTAACACAAATTGAAGGACGTATGCAACCATTAGTTGTAGATCATAGTTTGTCGGTTAAGGTATACATCCCATCATTAAAAACACCACTTTTTAGCTGTACGAAATGCATCAAATTACACACATTTGTACATACACTTCTTATAAGTTGATTCAACGTGTCGGATTTCAAGATTATGCTTCAAAAGGAAAATAATTTACAAATATTACTTTCCTCTATATTCATATGCAGCGGAGGTAATTTTGAACATTTCTGTCAAATATTTCCGTAAGTATGCATTGATTCAAAATTCTAAACCGTTCAAAATGGTTATGTTTAGAATGGAAATGTAACACAGTTTAGGAATTACTGGCACTTATCAAATTCACCTCTGGCTCTTTAGTGCTAATGATGGGTTGCAAACCTTAAAAACTACACATACTTTACAGTGAAAATTGTGGATTTTACATCATGTCGTCGCTGTTTCAGGCACAAAATATGACTGTAATATTTTAAATGGGGTTAAATATCATTTAGTCAGACTTAACTTAAATAGATGGAACCCACGCAAATACATGTATATGAGTCCTGCTATTTAAAAGTCGGTCAATGAATCTTCAAACATTTCGATCGAATGTTTTGCGCGGTGCAAATTTGTATTTTTCATTGCGAAACGATTTGGTTTATTGGGGTTTCAGGCCGTTTTCAACTGCCATGGTTATATCGCGGCACCTTGAGCGCCTTACCATGGATTCCTGTTGTTTCTCATACAAGTACTAACACAATAGACTAACCGAGCCTCCAGCTGCTCGCCCACATAGGTTAACAATATCAAACCATTGGTGGGTAACATTAGTTAGAAAATATATTTGTCACGGCCGGGGATCGTACCCGGGTTCTCTCGAATGAAAGACAGATGCGCTATCAATGTTCAGCGTTTTGGCTTCATTACGAAACGAAGAAGAGATATCGGTGATAACGGATTATCAAGCAAGAATCTGTTGATATCGATAAAACATCATGGTTGTCTGCATAAAGCACATGATTGCAACTAGCCTAGGTAAGTGAATACAGAAACTAGTGAAGGATCAAAGACCAGTCAGCTAGGTAAGGATCTCTATAGATAAGGCGAGAAATCTCCCTAAACGTCTCAAATGGAAAAGTCAATTTTCAAAACATTCAAATTGATAAATATCTCGAGCTGTATTGTTAGATCTATACCTAAATCATATGAAAATTGATTTTGCACAATCAAAACGATCCGACATGTACAGATAACTC
Source organism: Fragum sueziense (assembly GCA_963680895.1). Taxonomy (NCBI): domain Eukaryota; kingdom Metazoa; phylum Mollusca; class Bivalvia; order Cardiida; family Cardiidae; genus Fragum; species Fragum sueziense. Next base: position 6,727,804 of record OY804599.1, on the reverse strand, counting down.
TTGGTTTCTGTACCTACCCCTTAAGTTATATTTTCTTACCCTACAGGTATTCATTTAACCAGAATTAAGTTTTCTATTGTTTTATCAGCAATATTCTTTTGTAAATGTAAGAAAAATTGGTTTTGAAATCACAAACCAGTTTTCGTTTTGTCCTTAGTGTGCATGCGCACCATTGAAATGAGTTTAAAGGCGAAATCTTCCTGCCAAAAAATATGGCAATTGGTATATGCATGAGCACTATTTTTTATATAGGCCTACATGTAAAAGTATGTTCCCCCAGTGACCCAGGAAATCCTTTTTACCAAGGAAGTCTATGATCAAGTGACAAAACATATGTCAATGGGAAGCTGGGTCAAGGGGGGGGGGGGACGATGTTTGCCAGCCAAAGGAAGGTAGGTATTCATCGGTTTTTGGCGGGAAAGTGCGTTTTTAAGGTTGTTTCAGTGGTGCGTATGCGCAATACGGACAAAAACCAAAGCTGCCATATAAAGTCAACACCATTTATCCTTGTATCTGTAGAAATTAAATTGGGAATATAACAAAAAGAAACTCCATTTTACATCTATGAATACAGGTAGTATAAGAAAATGAAAACCATTTAGGTGGGTAAAATAATCAAGAGTTATCTGCACCTATAGAACTTTTTAAATGGCATTAAATCGTTATTCATTTCATTTATTTATCTAACTAACCATAAAGCTATATTTTGTTTCTCAATTTGTAAGTTTTGAAAATTGACCCATAGAGCTGAGCCTTTTAGGGAGATTTCTCGCCTTATCCATGGAGGTTCTTTACACCTAGGGTTGTAAGGTTATCATTTTTATATTGGACCATAACTACAAAAATGTATACGGACAAAATTGTGAATGCCTAAATTGACAGGCTGTTGCAGAAGACAAAGTGGATGCTGACAAGAATATAACTTTGTACAAGATAGCAAGCTTTTTCTAAAAGGAGCGTAAAAAGAGGCATTTTTTAAATGGTTAAAAAATAAAAAATGTTTATTTTTTTATTCTGTGTTATGTTTCACCTTGCATGGTGAAGTAAAGCCGAGTGGTCATTGGACAAATAGACCTCTCAATAAAAGTACCCAGCCTCCAGCTGCGCTCTCACATAGATGATTCACACCCATTGGTGAGAGACAAATGACTTTTGTCAAATGTAAGAATGGATACTGGTCGGCCTGGGGTTCAAACTCGCGACCCCTGGATTGACAGACTCCGACGTTAACTGGACTCGGCTTAAACAGATACATGTTGCAGCAAATACTCTTTATAAAGCAAACCGCACGGAATCTCGGACAAACAAAAGTGCTTTGTCCGTATGATTCTAAAACCACACAACTGCAGCTTGAATGAAGCCGTGGTTACGAGATTTTTAACAGCTAAAACCGCTTGTACCATTCTATTTATAGCGTAAGATTTAACCCTATTAACCATAAGATTCCATTTCCTATATTATCAATAGCAATGAACTCTGTGCTAAAAGTGCATTGGATTTACCGTTATAAGTATTGACAAACCGTCAGTGTAGGCCTAGTTATAAAGTCTCGCAACTATGGCCACATACGAGATTTTATAACAACACATACGATGCACTATTGTTTCACCAAAATTGCGCCACGGTTAACTGGATAAAAACATTCTCCATTTATCTGATTTTAATATCAAATAAATAACAACGACATCGCTGTATTGTCCACCCAAATTAACCCGGGACAACTTAATTTTCGTGTGCAAAGTCCGTTAGTTGAGTGCCTTAATCTTAACAAGCGGGGTCATTACATATGCAGATGTCTCGGGTTAATCTTACTGGACAATATAAATTACCATTCTGATATTTGGCTAGTATAATTACCCGGTCAAGGTCAGTAATTATCCTCCAAATAGTGTTCATATTTAAAACTCTTATTAAATACCCCTGCAAATAATCGAGTTCATAAGCAATAATTAGATAAAGCGGAAACTCACAATTTTAAAACTTAAATTTATATTGCTATAATAGACGAATAACGCAATGGTATTTTTGAGCATAGGATCTAATGTTGTAGGTATTTTTTTAAGTTAGTCTGTGCCCGATTTTATAAACGCCGACTAGAGTTAACCAAATGGCCAAGTATCTGTTTCGGTTATCTTTCGATTATTCACATCGGAAAATTTGAACAAATCAGTGAAATATTTTGTTTGTGCTAAACAGCGTTGATACAATCAGGCCTATGACTTGAATTCATGAGATGTAACGCCGTTTTAAACCGCTATGGCCATATTGCAGTGGCTGGAGCACCTAACCGTGGATTCCTGGGAAGTTCTTGCTTCATATATAGCTTATTCTTATCTGATGCTCTTTTATCAAACAAAAGTACCAGCATTCATATATTGTTGTAATTATTATCAGCAGATTTTAAATATTTCACACCATGATCACTTGGATAATGAAAAAGAATTGTACATAGACAAGCAAAATAGTATCATTTATGCTGTCTGTGATTGCCTATTGCAAGTACGAATCTCCTGTCGGTGATCCCCCCATGTGCTGTTCGTGATTGCATAAATTTGTAGCTCACCAAACTTTGTTTGACTATAACGACATAACGGAATAGTTGATTGTCTTCACAAGCAATTAGTTGGTAGATAATATACTAGATATCCATTTTGTAATGAAATTTCTAACATTTGCTTCAGTGTTTTTCTGCTATTTGCATGGAAAGATGAATTTTATATGCAAATATGTGAAGTTTCGACTTTGTTGGTGAATTATTTTTTGTTTGAGGACTCTCTGTGCTAAAATTTGACATGTAGGTGCTCAAATGTATGGCAAGCCAAGGGCACTACAAATTATAGCTGAGAAACGCTTTTACCCAAAACAAATATGGAAAAAGTATGACCTACCCAGTTCACCCGCTATTTATAGATGATACTGCCCAAGGTTAGCAACTGCTGTAGTGATAGCCGGTAATAGGGTGTGTAACTACTGCCATCCTGATTTGCAGAGTCTTCAAATAGCCATTGTCTTGAGAGCTTTACCTTCTTTGTGACTGGCGATGCCTTATAAAAGGGAGAATTGAATGTCAATTTAATTAGAGTCTTGGTTAACTTCCTTTTAGTTATTTTGTGTGGTGTAGCCCCTACATGTACAGTAGCTCTTTGATTGGCAAACAGTCTACATATGTTAGTGTTGACAGTTACTGAATGTTTCTTTTTTCTTCTATTCTTCAACGACGATAATTTAGGTTAATATCTCATCGCATCACGTGTTCTGAAAATAGAAACAGAAACGTATCAAAATATGTTTTAATAAGAGCATAGCTAAAACGTTTGAAGTGGGTGTGACAGAGTTACATACTTCAGACAGTAAATGTTAGTGCTCACAAAAGGATATTGGTAAAACAATTGCCTTGCTGTTGTAGGTAAATACAACGTTGACTTTTTTGGTAATGTGACATTTCAACCCAGAACAGTTCTTAAAAATGCCGTTCAAAATAATTACGAACCAGTGTTAGGAGAAAATATCATTTTCAATGGGAAAATATATCGTGGTGTGTTATGTTAGAAAAATATATCATATCTTATTTTTTCAAAGAATTTGACTGAAAACAAAGATTCTCAGTCCCAGATCTGTATCACAGGCGGCAATCACGTGACTTTGTTATGATATGCTTTCCTAACTTATGTAAACAAAAACACTCGGTAAGTACACAATTTCTCAAATATTAAATCAAAAACTTAACTCTCAATATTGAGATACGTACCATTCGATACGTCGTAATCTCCGATTTATTTTGATACCATGATATTCCCTCAAATCCCTGTCAAAACTGAGAACATTCGAGCACAGTGCAAACATTTCTTAAGAAAATATATCACGACATTCAGAAATACTTTGCACGAATGTTCTCAGCTTTGACAGGGATTTGAGGGAAGATCTTGGCATCAAAATAGACCGGAGAGTACGATGTATCGAATGGCACGTACCTCAATATTGGGAGTTAAGTATTTGATTCAAAATGTAAGAAAATGTGTACTTACCGAGTGTTTTTGTTTACAAAAGTTAGGAAAACATATCATAACAAAGTCACGTGATTACCGCCTGTGTGTATGAAACGGCGAAATATTTCCCTCGTTCTTGAGGGTTGAATTTCTGCGAGATACCTCGTTGTTTTCATCCAGATGGCAAAAACATACTTTTTTAAGAAAATATATCACGGCCTGCACATGAAAACAATCTGGGGAAAAACACTTTGCACGAATGTTCTCTGCTTTGACAAGAATTTCAGGGAAGATCTTGGTATCAAAATAAACCGGAGAGTATGACGTATCGAATGGTAGGTGTCTCAATATTGAGAGTTAAATATTTGATTTAAAATTTGAGAAAAATATGTACTTACCGAGTGTTTTTGTTTACATAAGTTAGGAAATAATATCATAACAAAGTCACGTGATTGCCGCCTGTGTGTTTGTTTATCAAACAATTCCGATTTTATGTCATTTAATACATCTACGGGTACAGATAGCCATTGGCTTCAGTATCTACCGTAATACTTACATATTCTACACTGCTGGTTTAGATAGAGCTAAACGAAAGTTTTCTATAGTTTTTTTTAAAATATTTTTTCTTAAAAATAAAGGAGAATAGTGTTGAAATCTGATAACAACTTTGATTTTGTCCGTATTATGCATGTGCATCATTGAAACAACTTTAAAGAAGTATAGTCATCTTATATATACTAGTCAAAACTCCTAAGCGGCCACTTTGTTTTTCGAATTTTTGAAGTGTTTACAAATATCTGATTGGAAAGAAGGTTTCTTTTTTGGAAAGGATGGCCATTTGAGGATCATTTCGCACAAACGTCGCGTGTTGAAAAATGAATGTGACTCTCTGACATTACGATAAAGACAAGGACCCCCATTTTTGAAAATCACAAAAACTGAGAAATTCGACAGAAATTCAGGTTTAGGACGAAATAAAATCTTGATATCCTCGATTTTTTTCTATCAACATATCTTGAAAATCGACAAAGAAACATTATTTCCGAAGAAAGAATTTAATTCTATTCAATATTGCCCAGATATGAATCGATTTTCTACAAAAAAAACCCACCCGCCAATGTTAAGATCGGTGAAAATCAAACTTAGGAGTATAGTGAAACTTGTGTCAATTTGAACACATTCAAAACAGAATATTGCTAAGGTTTTCTTCTATTTTAGTTCGAAAATGATTATTCTATACAATGACTAACAATGATTGTGGTTATCCCGTCACTAAATGTGTCATTTGTGATGGAAAATAAGTGGCCGGTTAGAAGTTTTGACTAGTATATGTATATAAAGGTTACACAATGAAGTTTTATGTCGCGCAAAAAAATAAAGGAAAATATTGACGTCATGACGTCTTTTTAGACGTCACCAAATTTGGTCCATTTTTTAACACGATGCTGCCCGTTGACGCACGCGAGGAAGTAACTGCTTGACCATATATTTATCAAGAAATGTCATCCGATCTATGAATAAACAATATCCTGGCGATGAAAACTCAACACAGATGGTTAGAAAAATCCGACTATGCGTGAAAAAATCATGTCATTCTCATAATTCAACAGTGTGGACAACTTCAAGTCCATCGGTAATAGCTGGACCTCTCTCTTTTGAGGACGAAAACTGTGACGTTGAGACAATAAATAGAGTACGCTATCTGCATGTATAAAAGAAGAGATAATATGTTCCAGGATTACGGCAAGATGTGCAGACTTTGATTCTACCAGGATGGTGTTGTGCCATGCACTTCCAGGGAAGTTATTGCGTGGCTTGAGATAACATTTGAGCCACAATGGATTTCATACAGGTCAGATAATGTGTGGATTTTGCACTCTCAGTCAAGATCTCAGTCCGCTTGAACTTTTTAGCTCACCTGAGCACGTAGTGCTCGAGGTGAGGTATTGTGATCGGTCCGTTGTCCGGCGTCTGTCTATCTGTCTATCTGTCTATCTGGCTATCTGTCTATCTGTCTATCTGTCCGTACGTCAACTTTTTACAAAAAAATCTTCTCCTCCTAAATTACTTGGCAGAATTCAGTCATATTTCACACATATGATCTATGGGTCATGCTTTTTCAAAATGCTTCAAAGAATTTGAATCGGGGCCATAATGGGGTCAAAAAGTAGGTCACAAGGTCAAATCTTCTTTCTGCTCTAGGGGCCACATTTGTTGCTCAATCATTGTGAAAATTGATCAGAACATTTGTCTTGATGATATTTAGGTCATGATAAAAAATAGGTCAAGCCAGGTCAAAAACTAGGTCGCTAGGTCAAATATTGTAAAATCCATCTTTTTACATTGGAAGTGCCAATTTTGGTCCAAACTTTGTAGAAATTGTCATGAATGTTTATTTTGAGGATATCAAGGTCAAGTCAAGAAGTGGGTCGTGCTAGGTCATTAAGTAGGTCAAGAGGTCAAATCTTAAAAAAATCATTTCTATTGCTTTGGAAGTGCCAGTTCTAGTCTAAACTTTGTCAAAATTGTCCTCAATGTTTATCTTGATTATATCTATGAAATTATCAAAAGTGGGTCATACAAGGTCAAAAACTAGGTCACAAGGTCAAATGTTTTAAAATCCTTCATTTTGTTTTGGACATGCCAGTTTTGGCCCAAACTTTCTCAAAATTGTCCTGAATGTTTATCTTGATGATATTTAGGTCATGTCAAGAAGTGGATCATGCCAGGTCATAAACTAGGTCATGAGGCCAAATCTTGTAAAATCCTCACTTTTGCTCTGGAAGTGCCAATTTTGGTCCAAACTTTGTCAAAATTATCTGAAATCTTTATCTTGATGATATCTTGGTCATGATCAAAGGTGGGTCATGCAAGGTCAAAAACTAGGTCACAAGGTCAAATATTACAAAATCCTTGCTTTTGCTCCAGAGATGCCAATTTAGCCCCAAAACTTTGTCAAAACTATCCTAAATACTTATCTTGATATCTAGGTTATGTAAAAAGTGTGGGTCATGTAAGGTCAAAAACTACGTCATTAGATCAAATCTTGGTTTTGCTTTAAGAACGGAAATATATACTTAAACATTGTGAAAATTGTTCAGAATGTTTATCTTGACGAAATCCTGGTCATTTAAAAAGTGGGTCATGTGAGGTCAGAAACTAGGTCACTAGGTCAAATCTTGTTTTCCCTCTAAGAACCAAAATATTTACTCAATCATTGTGAAAGGTCAGAATGTTTATCATGATGATGTATTGGTGATATGAATAGCAGGTCATTTGAGGTTAAAAACTAGGTCACTAGGTCAAATTTTGTTTTTTCCCTAAGAACCAAAATATTTACTTTATCATTGTGAAAATTGTTCAGAATGTTTATCTTGATGATATTTTAGTGATGTGAAAAGTGGGTCATGTGAGGTCTAAAACTAGGTCACTAGGTCAAATCTTGTTTTTGCTCTAGGAACCAAAATATTTACTTTATCGTTGTGAAAATTGTTCAGAAAATTTATTTTGATGATATCTAGTCAATGTAAAAAGGGGGCCATGTGAGGTCAAAAACTAGGTCACAGGGTCAAATTTTGTTTCTGCATTTAGAACCATGATGATATCTGAATCATTGTGAAAATTGTTCAGAATGTTTATTTTGACAATATCTGGGGCATGTTTAAGTGGGTCATGGGAGGTCAAAACCTAGGTCAAATTTTGTTTTTAGCTCCACTGGCCGTCAGGCCAGCGGGCTATTGTCATGGCGGTGTGTCCGTCCGTGCGTGCGTGCTTGCGTCCGTCCGTAAACCTTTTCTTTGAAAATCATCTTCTCAGAAACTACAGGATGGATTTCAACCAAACTTCACAGGAATGATCCTTGGGTGACCTTCTCTAAGATTCCTTCAGATTCCTTCAAAGAATTTTGATTGAATTAGAATAACCTTAGTTATCTGCCCTTGAATGTCAAAAATAGCTGGTTTTGACTTTATTTTTACACTAAAATCTACAAATATTGATTAATCAAGACAAAACTTGTACAGAATGTTGGTGACTATAAGATCTTGCTTTGTCATAATTTTCAGCTTGATCTAAATTTTACATCATGAGTTATGTGCCCTTGAAATTGACAAAATTGCCATTTTCAGCTCTATTTTGACATTGTTTTCACTCTAGCAACTACAAATATTGACCAATCAAGACAAAACTTGTACCGAATGTTGTTGACTATAAGATCTTACTTTTGTAGAATTTTCAGCCTCATCTAGCTTGATCTGAATTTTACATCATGAGTTATTTGCCCTTGAAATTGACAAAATTGCCAATTTTGGCTCTATTTTGACATTGTTTTCACTCTAGCAACTACAAATATTGACCAATCAAGACAAAAGTTGTACTGAATGTTGGTGACTATATGATCTTGCTTTGGTATAATTTTCAGCCTGATCTAAATTTTACATCATGAGTTATGTGCCCTTGAAATTGACAAATTTGCCATTTTCGGCTCTCTTTTGACATTGTTTTCACTCTAGATAGCAACTACAAATATTGACCAACCAAGACAAAACATGTACCAAATGTTGTTGACCATAAGATCTTGCTTTTATATAATTTTCAGCTTGTTTTGACACTGTTTTCACTCTAGCAACTACATATATTGACAAATCAAGACAAAACTAAGACAGAATGTTGGTGATTATGAGATCTTGCTATTGGTATAATTTTTAGCTTGATCTGAAATTTACGTCATGAGTTAATTACTATTTTCGGCTTTATTCTCACTTTTACAGCCATTAGTATTAACTAATCAATAAAGAACTTTCACAGAATCCTACTGACCATACGATCATACTTGCTTGTAATTTTCAGCTTGGTCAGGCATTTGGTTGTTTGCGCAGCCTGAACCTTTGAAATTGCATTCAACAATCAGGGCTGTGGAGCGCGTCCAGACCGCCAGGGCTGTCTAGTTGCTCTAGAAAATGAAAATGTTTATTCATCATTGTGAAAATAGTACAGAATTGCTTATCTTGATGATAAATGGGTCATGCAGAAAGTGGCTAATGTTAGGTAAAAAACTAGGTTAAAAGGTCAAGTCTTGTTTTTGCTCTAAGAACCTAAATATTTACTTATCATTGTGAAAATTGTTCAGAGTGTTTATCTTGATGATATCTAGGTCATGTGAAAAGTGGGTTATGCGAGTTTGAAGTTTGCAAGTTGGTTGTCTCAAAGTCCTCTCAGGTGAGCGATGCAGGACCATCTTGGCCCTCTTGTTCTTTATTAGCTCACCTGAGCACAAGGTGCTCAAGTGAGCTATTGTGATCACCTTTTGTCCGGTGTCCGTGCGTCGTGCGTCGTCCGTCAACAATTTCTTTAAATGACATCTTCTCCTAAACTACTTGGTCAATTTCGACCAAACTTGGCAAGAATGTTTCTTAGGTAACCTCCTTTCAGAATTGCTAAAAGAATTGAAATCCATAAAAAACTCTGGTTGCCATGGCAACAGAAAAGGAGAAATTTGACTGAATATCAATACTATCTTTGAACGACATCTCCTCCTAAACTACTTGGCAAATTTCAACCAAACTTGGCAGGAATATTCATTAGGTGACCCCTTTTCAGAATTTTTAAAAGAAATGAAATCCATAAAAAAAAACTGGTTGCCGTGGCAACAGAAAAGGAGAAATTTGACTGAATCTCAATACTATCTTTGAACAACATCTCCTCCTAAACTACCAGGCCAATTTCAGCCAAACTTGGCAGAAATATTTCTTAGGAGGTTCCTTTTAAGAATTGCTAAAAGAATTGAAATCCATTAAAAGCTCTGGTAGCCATGGCAACAGAAGAGGAGATTTTCCACCAAATCTCAATGACATCGTTGAATGATATCTCCTCCTAAACTGACAGGCTAATTTCAACCAAACTAGGCAGAAATATTCCTTAGGAGGTCACATTTAAAAAAAAATGCTAACAGAATTGCAATTTATAAAAAAAACCAACTCTGGTTGCCATGGCAACAGAAAAAGAGAAATTACACGAAATCTGTCAGAAGCAATTGTTCCATACGACCTAGCGTCCACAAGGACGCAGAAGGTATGCGGAATCACATAATCTTATTTCGGCATACCTTCCACGACGAAACTATAATTTCTTAACTGTTATGAATTTATCAGCGCATTGTCCCTGAACTTAACGCATGCATACCTAGTATTGTCCGCGTAAACAATCCGCAATTGTGCCGAATAAACGGCGACATATTCCAGACAACGCAGACTAGTTTAGGATTGCATCCGGAAGGATTTAAGAAATCCAGATCAAACATGCACGAGTTGGTTGTTAAATGAAATGCCAATTTCACATGTGTTTTTATTCGTTTTCATTAGATGGAGTTTTTTCAAGGACGTCGAATGTATACAGACTGTTTTACTTTTGAATATTATCTTCCGATGAGGATGTCATACTTATACAATTATAGACGTCGACGACGCCATACAGATGGTGGATTTGACCATGGCTTACAATTGAAAGACGGCGTCAGTTAGGGCAATATGAAACCCTTAAGTACGATCTACGGATTGAAGACGTTTCAGAGAATAAAACTTTAGAAAACATAATTATAAAATCATATTGGTTACGACATTAATTTGTGCCTTTCCTTTCACTATTGTTTCTAGGCCATATAAAACACATCGCAGATTTTCGTATGTTTACATATTTATTTTATTCAAGAATAGTAGATCTACGATTATCGTTATTTTTCTGAATGCCTCCTGTACTATGCATGTTTATAATGATATTTTGTAACCATGGAACATATATTTAGACGCATTCAATTAATGTTCCTTTCCTCCAACCAACTTTGACTTGGAACCAACTGTCTTTTTAACTCTACTTTGTAAAAAAAGCAAACATTAAATAAGTCAAATTCAAAGACGTTGTAGTGTTGCCAGAATGAACAATCTCTGCGGTGAGGTTGGAAATATTGAGGAAGAAAGTGCTTCAATTATTTCGACACTATAACATTTACATGTATGCGTCAAATGACGCAACTTTTCTGGAAAGGATTTTGCTAGCTATCAAGCTTGAATTGTTTTTGGTATTAGATTAAAATGTAAAACGGTAAAATGAAGAAAATACCTTTACTTTTTCTCGATTTTTTTTAATAATAATAATAATAATAATAATAATAATAATAATAATAATAATAATAATAATAATAATAATAATAATAATAATAATAATAATAATAATTAAAAAATGAATTCTGTATCATTTACTCTGTAGCCCAAAATGACTGATTCAGTGAATAATTTTGTTTTTTAAAAGATCGCAGGGGTGTTCCCCATGAGTTCATTGAGTATACTGAAACCGTTCTCATCGTCCTGAATTCGTGCAGAAACCCTTCCGTACCGTTAACCCGGATATTCCGTGCAATCAACTGAGTGTCTGCTAGCTATCCGCGTGATTGAAGTAGTCCGGGTCAATCGCGAAAGATTCGGGATATCATGACGATGTCCTTACGACAACGCAGACAAGTTGCCGAAGATATGCGGACAATCATTTCCGCGTCGAAATTTTGCTCTCGATCAAAATTTCGACGCGGACAAAATTGGTGGTCCGGAAGGCTACGAATCATTCGGAAGGTTTGGTGATAGCATTAAGAAGGCATTAGGAACGTGCGGAAGGTCTGCCGAACATTACTGTTTCTGTGCGAATACATTCGGCGTATTGTCCGTGCCCTAGTGGACGCTAGGTCTAACCGCAGAGCCAAATTTGACAAAACTTGACATTTGCATTACTTATGATATTGCTAAGAGGTACTTTTCTTTGCTTTTCAATATGAAACCTTGTCACAGAAAAAGGGGACTTCTTATAAAAATCTGCTTATCAGGGGCATAGCATCTACATTTATGGATGGATTTAAAAAAATGTATGGGTAAATGTGTTCTTTATCATGAGTAGATGTTCTATTTGAAATATATATTAAGGTAGGTTCAAGGTCATAGATCTAGGTCAATTTGTGAATTTCTGTTTGTTTGTCAGTCTGTTTGTTTTATTGTAATTCCATTGTGTCCAAAGCAATTTCTCCATAACCACATAGCCGAATTGGACGAAACTTTGAGTTACATGTCATATTGCACTAAGGTAGTTTTCTGGGTTTTCTATGGTTTGAAATCGCATAGCGGCGTTCATATGATCTTTCACCCTTTATTGCATTACCTGTAAGAAATCTGATCTGTTAGAAAACCTCATCTCAGGTGAGCGACCTAGGGCCAACGGCCCTCTTGTTATATCTGAAAGAGCACGTGCGCATGACCATGTCGCAATATTCATAGATAAATTCAAATAGCATTCAGTTGTGAAATCGAAATATTGCATTGAACACATGCAATTCCGTCATTACAAACTTAATTAAAAACCCTTTTGACGTCGTCTAGAATGATTCGTCATAAAACTGTACTATACGAGTGAGATTGAATTTGTGTCAATTCTGAATGCAAACATACTATTGTTATATGCCAAATGAAATTTTATTATGTCTATTTATACCCTGTACATTTCTTTTAATTGTGCATTTATCAATTTAAACATGCTAAATATTCGAAATGGTAACACATATTATGAAACACCCTGTACTACATACCTTCCCTTTGCTGGCGCACATCTGTCCCCTTTTACCAGGCATCCAATGGACATAAATATTATGTAACTTGACAATACGCTTATTCAATTAAATAAATACATTAATTTAAATACATTTATTCGGCAAATCAGCAAACAATGCTTTTGGCCAATTAAAAGGATTTCCTGGGTCACGTTATGGGAATATTGTTTAACTAAAATAGATTTTATTTTATTGGGTTTTATGCCGTTTTCAACTTCTATGGTCATATCGCGGCGGCTGGAGCATCTAACCGTGGGTTCCTGGTATTTCTCGCACCAGTACAACCACAGTATCCAAACCGAGCCTCCAGCTGCTCTCTCACATAGATGATTCACACCAATTGGTGAGACACAAACGACTTTTGTGAAATGTCAGAATGGTTACTCGCCCGAGCCGGGGTTCGAACTCGAGACCCCTGGATTGACTAAAATAGAACTCGTATACGAATGTACCGATTTTTTTTTTTAATTTTTGAAATGAAACTGTCGCAAATGAACTTGTTTCAATCATGTGCATGTGCATTAAGGACAAAACCAAAACTGGTATATGATAACACGAATACTAGTGGTTCAAGAAAATGTGAATTTTGGGTTGGTACAGAAACTAAGTGCTGTATGTACCTTTAGAATTTGTTTAATTGTATAAAATCGGTTTCCATATTGTTTAGGTACACATCTAACCATGACTGTGCTTTAAATTGATATCAATTTGCATGTTTTGAAAATTGACACTTCGATTGAAACCTTATCAGGAGAATCCTCGCTTTGACCATAAGACTCCTTCGGTATCTGTTGTTCAATTTGCAACTATGATTTAATTTGAGTTTTCTAAACCGCCAGGATCTAACATATGACATGATAAACTATTGGACAATTTCCCTACGCCTATTAACATATTGCCAAGAGTCTGCAACTTTTACTTTCCACGCTCTGTCAGTGTTCGTCCTAGTTTTTGGACCAATGAAATTGCAGTATATTTGAAAATTTCGGTGCTATATTTCACATAAACGCGCTGCCGGTCATGCATAGCCACGCCCCCGTTTCCTGTGCAGTTATGAAAAATGATGTAATGTTTGGGAAAATGATGTAATTTGGGGGAAATGGAGTAAGATCCGCTTGATAGTAGCTCCGGTCGAAGGCATGGTTTGACGAATGACAGTAGAGGCGTATATTTTCATTGGTTGACGAACACTAAGTCAGATAGAGTCTGTATAGTAGATTCTACGCGACATAAACGTTCAAAGGCTGTGCCTTTTGAACGTTTAGATCGCATAGAATCTACTATACAGCCTCTATCTAATACTTATCCACACGTTTAGGAAACGTGTGTTGATAGTCGATTTTCTGTCAAATGTAAGCACACCTGTATTTATTTTTTTAAAAATTGCGATACCACCAACAAGCTATAGCATTTCGCTTAATAAGTATAAAACATTTATCCTGGTGACCAAATGTAACCTTTCTTTTGCGTTTCAATGTATTTATAGGCATACATACGTAATTGAAAGTATACCAGAGCTATTGATGATATAACGACTGTGGGTGCGTTCTATTTGGTTGTCCGTTATTGTTCTACCCATTCTGTCCACGTCATTCTACATGGAATGCTCTCCGAATAGAACAGGTGGGGGAAGATCGCAGGCCGAAGTCTAAAAGTAAACTTTGACCACCTAGGTGTTGTGTACTGGTCAATATGACCTTAGTGTATAAATATTTGCTGAAATTATTTGTTTTTTGTGTTGTTATTTTTCAAAACGCCGAATTCGTAACCTAAGGTACCTATGCTAGCGACGTCAGTTCTACCAATTCTTTCGGGACAAGCAGAATATGCCCCGGACACAGTTGTCTGTCATTCCATTGAGTACCAGACTCTTCAACACACTCGGAACAGCCAATGAAACGCACCCTTAAATTTGAAAAGCCCAACTTTTACCATCAAACCTGTGTTTTTAAACAAGCAAATTAATAAAGAATGCTGTGGTCGTAATGTAAAGTTTATTTACAAAGACTGCATTGTATTGTGTTTACAGATTGACATGATTGAGCGTTACCTGTATAAGCAAGGTATTGTCCAACAAGGTTAACCCGGGACAACTTAATGTTCGTGTGTAAAGTCCGTTAGTTGAGCGTCTTAACAAAACAAAGCCGAAGTGGGGTCATTACATATGCAGATGTCCCGGGTTAATCTTGCTGGACAATAAAACTCAATCATGTCAATCTGCAAACATAATAATACATGTTTGTTATTTATAGAATGTAGGTATACATGTATAATGTCAACGTGTAGTAGACCAACATATGATTACACTGTTTACTTTCTGTGATTGCCGAAGATGACTTTTTCTAGCCCCATCATGGGAGTTTCGAACATCAGACACGTGACAAAGGCGGCTCCATACGACAGGACCACGTGACCCACAAACAGATATAACTGAAATAGAAATACAGAGTGAAGTTTTATAAAACATTTTGATGAAATTTTATCGATAAAAGTATCGAATTTCTAATAGTAAATGCTGGAGCAGATAACGGGAATAACAGTGTTCCAGTAAGATTGGAGGTCGGAAAGTTGGAAATACCATAGGATTAATTCGCGTTTTTTCGGTCGTTAACATTCGCAGAGTCCCAAGAAATACGTTAACGCCCGAGTACGAAGCAAATTGACGCTATTAAAACGACGTTGCGTCCTAATTTGGCGCCAAAAAGACGTTGAGAATTTTGCGGGGAAAATAGGCAATTATATATTTTGAAGGGCCCAATTGAGGATATTTGAGTGGAAAGCCGGTCCGATATCGCACTGAATAATGACCGGTTTGTCACGATATCAGCCCGGTTTCCTCTCGTTATTCAATGCTGATAACAGCCCGAAAACACACATTTTATGCGATAATTTCAGATAAAGATTTAACAATGCAAGTCCGGCCGGAATAAGATATTTCATTGAACGTTTTACACGGTGGAGATTGTGCATGATGGGATGGATAACGAATACGGACACATTTGCCTCGCTTCAGGTAAGAAATTGTGCAATCATTTTCTTATTTCTGCGTCAATTTTCAAGCGGTTTTTGCATGTACCACGCATTACTGAGCTCTTTCCTCAGATATATGACTTGTTTGTAGAATCATTGTACTTTGTCCAACAATTGATCCCAACCGACCAGAAAAGCTACAAAAAAATCAGGCCCTTTTTCTAGTCGGTTGGGATCGGATTTTGAGAAAAGGACAAGGAGTTTCCAGATGAGTAATACATCTGCGAAAACGGCTAAGTAAGACGGAGTACATGCAACAAACCGCATGAAAATTGATATTTCGGAGAAAGTACCATGAGTTATCTAATATGTCATACATCCGATGATAGAGCTCGGTAAGGCGGGGTACATGCAACAAACCTTTTGAAGATTGACGCACATATAAGGAAGTTATTGCAAAATATCTTACTAGAATCGAAATTATTTTGACCGTATTCGTTATCCATCCCATCATGCACAATCTCCACCGTGTTTAAGTGAAGTTCATGGATTGGTCAATTACTTACTGCATAATCAGTAAAGTTGGCGGGAAAACGTCTACTTGCGTAAAACATGTATATCACTATAGGATGCACTAAATACGCCGCATACGTCAGCTTTCCAAGGGGTATGAATGGTCTCCAAGACAGCAAATCGTTTATCCAACCTGGGAATGAAAAATGAGAATTTGTCTTTGTAAAATAATTCACACAATAAGTGAGTAAAACAATATACGAGAGATGAATGAGTTCATCCTATCCATTGTTTTTTTTATCGAAAGTCACATGGAATGGAAATCCGAGTTTTCTCTGATGAAATTCGTTCTTTGATATGTTGATGTCGCTCATTTACATTAATTTCAAATAAGCGACATTAACATATCAAAGACCAAATTTCATCAGAGAAAACTCCCATTAATGGAACGGGCAATACCTGCAAGTGATGATAAATAATGTCTTTCTGTTTAAGGTCTTGCAAAATTAAAGAACTGCAGGCTTCGAATTTCGCATGGAATGATGGAAGAAATACATGCATGAAGTGTTGTGGATACTATTGGAGCAATAACGTCGGATATCTTGAGGGAAAAAATTATGTCATAACTGTATCAATTTCCAATGAAATGACTTAGTAATTGCACTCCGCAAAACAAAGCTCACACTTCTAAAGTCGGTTCTCATTCCTAGTTCTCATGATTGAATTACAAGGTCTGTAAACTTCTTAAACACAGAATATGTTACAAGCAACTGACCTTAATTTGGTCGTACATCTATACTGTAACAAAAAATATTGATAGTTAAATGTTTCTTTAATTTGATGATTTCAGAATCTTCCATGATGACCTTTTTCATTTTAAGTAGGCCTACTTACCCCCGTTACCCGTGGCGCACGCAAAAACAATCCAGCAGATGGCTATACCCCACCCAGTTCCTAGTAAAGCTAGAAATGCGTCTGATTGAAGTTGTGTGAATATATGATCATCTTTGTAGGAATAAGGTCCGAACACGCACAAAGTGCAAATAGCCAGGCAGACAAACCAACACAGCAAATTCAATGTCTGAAATCAACAGTGATATCATCATAGGTATACCTCACGATAAATGACCTGGCAGAGCAGCCCATGCTAATCGAATGGAGTGCTCTGCCAGGTCAATTCTCGTCCTCTATAGGGGGAATGTATAAATAGTTTATTATGTTTTAATGAAGAAAGCGTTAAGTAATAAGGACTGTTAAATATACACGTGAAGATTGCAAGGTACCCTCTCTCATATCAGCTACTGAATCTATATACATAAATACTGTTTTGTCACTTAAAAACTCTCCAATAAACTGTGTAGGGTAAGGTGGGGCAAAACGCCCCCCAAATTGTTTTTGGTCATTATCTTCAAAACGAATGGCGATATAGATGTATTTTTTGCAGTGTTACAAAGCTTAGAGTCAGCTGAACATTATGACGCGTGATTTTGGCTTTGGGTATTGAAATATGCATTTTATAGGCAAAAATAATATTTTTTCAAAAGGGGCGTTTTGCCCCACACCTGGGGCAAAACGCCCCTCCCGGTGGGGTAAAACGCCCCCGGGACGTTTTGTCCCATACTTTAAATTTATTAATTTTAAATTGACTGAAAATAGCTCTTACGCTTGAAATCAATATCTATCGGGTGTTCTTCGTGGTCAATTTCGAGTACGTGGGATAACAAAGATTTCGACCATGTACCTTTTGATCCAGTGACTAACACTCTTTTGGTGTTATTCGCTTAATAAACAAAAATAATGAACACACATAGAAAGTAGAAGGCATGCAAATGTCTATCAAGGTTAAAAGATTTAAAAGAATACCTATAATAGAAATTTACGAGACGTCGGCATTTTTTGAGCGTTGCCGTAATCATTCGGTGGCAGATTTTCCCCTTCGTAACGTTTCCGTATAGATCGGAAACCGCCGAATGGTCTACGGTCACGTCCGGAAATTTCCGAACCAGGGGGCGTTTTGCCCCATGAGACTGGGGGCGTTTTACCCCAAAGTGACCATTTCACCATTTATCAAAATATTCCAAATACACAAAATATTTTACAAAATGTTTCTTTTTCAATAAAACCACAATGTAATGTGCTATAGATATGTGTATTGTATGTCAGATAAGATATATCCGTGCCAGACGTAACTCGAAATAAATGGCAGCAGGAAATAATAAGAAATGGCCCGAAAATGATTTTTGCAAAATATTTTCTTATTGAGTAATGGTAGAGCTAAAACTTTTCTGTCAGATAATCTACACATTTTTTGCAATCATATTATTGTTATAAGTTTGTTATAAATATTGGCATTTCCTAGAAATCGACGGGGGGCGTTTTACCCCGAGGGGCGTTTTGCCCCACCTTACCCTACACAATTACAGAAAGCACAACGATCTTATTATCGATTTACTTTTAAGGATAATAACCCATCATTAGATACAAAATACTTAGAGCATCTTCGTGCGTCATCCGTGACAAGAGAAATTGACGAGAGACACCATCGTCCATTTCCGGGCCGCAACGGAAATTGACGAGAGATTCCCTCCTCAATTTTGTTGCTGCCGATGATACCTGGAAACGTAGGAAGTGTCTTGAATTAATAATGGATTTTAAACCCTACAGTAGTTTAATGTCTTAAAAGAGGCACAATGATGCATTTGTTTTGAGGTTGGTTGTGATACTGATTCTATTTGTAAAAGGTAAATATGTACATGATATTTGGTAAACACGCATATTAGATACATATGCCCGCATGTACGGCGCACATTCTATATCAACGACGACTACACGCACATACGCAATGTAGTCTGGCTTACCTGCCCCTAATACTGCGTTATTGGGTCAGGCACACAGTAATCATGGCTGCGCCCACTG
The DNA here is from genome assembly GCA_963680895.1 of Fragum sueziense. Taxonomy (NCBI): domain Eukaryota; kingdom Metazoa; phylum Mollusca; class Bivalvia; order Cardiida; family Cardiidae; genus Fragum; species Fragum sueziense. The sequence goes on along the minus strand of OY804599.1, from coordinate 6,708,778 downwards.
TTCTGATATTTTACCAAATGTAAAGAACAAAGTCGTTTAATTTTGTGAGCAGAGAAGGGTCATTAGAAGAGTAGATAGGTTTCGGTATATTTTTAACTCTAGCAATAAAAGTTTTACATGACCGCAACGCCAACCCGAAATAAAACGGTTTTAAATTATGTACATGAAAACTATATGAAGGCAATTTGGATCCAATCCTATTCAGTAGTCCGATTAGCTCAGTGGTTAGAGCGTCTACCTTGAAATCCGGAGGTCCCTGGTTCGAATCCCAAGAGAGTAACATATTTTAGCCACACCCCCTTTCTTTTTACATTTTTCATACCAAATGGTTCTACAGATTGCAAAGACGTAATAAAAACACAATTACCAATTATGTTTTAATTGCATCTTAGTGATTTCCAGAATAGTTTGGTTTGAGAAAATGTATTAAAACAAAAAGTAGACGAAAAACATTTGCCCAACGTGGGAATCGATCCTTGGACCTCTGGATTCAAAGTCAGACGCTCTGCCACTGAGCTAATCGGACCTCTGGTAGAAAGTGCATCCAAATTGCCTTCATATAGTTTTCATGTACATAATTTAAAACCGTTTTATTTCGGGTTTGCGTTGAGGTCATGTAAATCTTTTATTGCTAGTATTAAAAATATACCGAAACCTATCTACTCTTCTAATGACCCTTCCCTGCTCACAAAATTAAAGAACTTTGCTCTTTATCTTTGTAATTAAATTACTCCACTGGAGGCGGCCATGTTTAGTGAATGCCTGACGTACTAAAATACATAGTACGACAGGGAACCAGACTAATACGCAATGTTGAAAATGGTGATACAAGAGGCTAATAAATGTAAAATTTACAAAAGATACCGGTATATATTTGAGACAGGATCTGGAAAAACGTCCCTTAAGGCTTTTGAGCCCAACATAGATCCGGATCAGCCTGTGCATACGCACAGTCTGATCAGGATCCACGTTGTTCTCTAATAGCTTCTTCGTGACCTGTAGCAACTTAAAGTGAGCAGCATGGATGCATATTGGAATGCATTTGACAACAGGCTAATCTTGAAACTCAATTTTCAAAAAATGATATAAGGGACGTTTTTCCGGATCCCGGCTCATATATATTTGTTATTTGTGTTATCCCGTGACTTACGCACATGGAAAGTGTGAAAGAGATACGAAAACTGAACTTTTTATAAGCAACCGGTGCAAATATTTGCCAAAATTGCTGCAAAATTATAACATATGTAATATTTCATCTTTTTTAGAATGCGCCAATTCGGTATGTGATCATTTTTACATTTTGTTAAAACTGGCGGAGTCCATGATTCTGCACGCAACATACATCCTAACATTTAAGTATCATAAAACAGAGTTGGGGTACCTTGGGTATCCGACATGTTGATGTAAGCCTATATAAGAGGTACCCCGTCGTCAACCCTATGATGTAAGGCCCAATTCTTGTATAGCAAGGAAAATATATTTATAAAAGTACCTTTGGTATCCGACACGTTGATTTAAGCCTGTATAAAAGGTAGCCCGTCAACAACCCTATGATGTAGGGACCCATTCGAGTGTAGCAAGGAAAATATATCCTCTGTAGAATGTAATCGTCCTTTCTGGAGTAAAATAATAGTGTATGTTTTCAAATGTGTGGTCAGCAAACTTAAGCCCCTCTTACAACCGGTCGTACGTGCTCCTGCGTGCGGTCTGCGTCTAAAACTTACGTTTAGTCGTGCGATACCATCTTTGCTAGCCAAGGTTGAACCCACCTACGTTGTATTCACCCTTGGCGGATTTAGTCCGATTTTCTTGAAATCGCGAAGCGCCGCCTAGCGATTGTTCTGCTGGTTGTTTACGTCCATTATTGATGACGTCATCTTTCGCGTCATACGTCATGCGGATTATGTAAAAGTTAGCTGCTTTTTGGTCGAATTGTCGAAAGTATAATAATTCGTCGATTAAAGTTAGGGAATTCCTGTCTATTGCAATGAAATTCTTAAGAATAATCGCCCATATTCGCGTTTTTGAGTTGCAAATGCAATGCTTTTTCCCGCCCGTTGTCATGATTTGGTTACTCATAACAAATGTATCAGTCGACAATCTGATTGGTTCCAGCAAGACCTCCCTGGAACCAATGAAAACGCTTTCCAGGAGACCAAGAAAATCGGACTAAATACGCCAAGGGTGAATACAGAAACGACGTTACGTCGTAGATGTCACCCTTGGCTTGCGAAGATGTGCGATGCACGCACGTGCAACGTACGATTTTGGTGGACGCAACCACGACGCAGACTGGACGCAGCCAAGAATTGACCGGACAATATTTTGATGCGCTCTTACAATCCGTCGTGTGTCTTTATAAATCGTGCGATTTTGCAGAGTTTTAAAACGTACGATTTAAAAAGACGCACAACGGGTTGTAAGAGAGGCTTTACATTCGGAGGTAATTCAACTAATCTTCAGCGAGCATCATATTGCTGAGATGAGACCATGTTTTCTAAATTTGATAAATATTACTAATTTGAGTAACGTTGTTCATGTACACATCTATATGTATATAAAAACTGAGAAAGAAGAAAAGAGTGGCTTTAGTTCTTTACAATACTCAAAGTTTATACATATCTAGTAGCTTAATTATATAGAAACATGGTCTGAAGATATGAAGATAATCCATACTAAAAAAGCTGTAAAGATAGTTTCGTAGTACATAAAATACAAGAGGACCATGATGGTCATTTATCGCTCACCAGAATCTAGATAGAATGAAAGTCACAATGTTGTCAAGTTCAAGAGAACATAATTTAAGATGCGAGATTATGATCCAACTGAAAACTGCTTTCATAATCTTAAATGATCAATATTTGTGATTGTTACAGTAAAAACAAAGTGGGAGAAAACAACAAAACATAACTCTGATCCGATAAGATATTCTCATCATCCATTTTTTTATTGGTCAATATATTATTAGAGTAAAGATAAAGTCGAAAACTGTAATTTTGTGAAATTCAAGGGTTAATGACTCTGTTTATTTGTCAAATCAAGCTGAAAATTTCACTCATCCAGGATCTTATGGTCACCAACATTGTGGCCAAGTTTTGTCTTGATTAGTCAATAAATGTATATGCTACAGTGTAAACAAAGTCGAAAACAGCAATTTGTCAAATTCAAGGGCACATAACTCCATACTTCCTGCTTCAATCACACTGAAAATCGCACTCATCCAATATCTAATGGTTACCAACATTGTGGCAAAGTTTTGTCTTGATCAGTCAATATCTGTAGATGCTAGAGTGGTAACAAAGTCAAAACAAGCCATTTTTGACGTTCAAGGGCACATAACTCCGGACTTACTTGTACGATCTGACTCAAAATCAAACTCATCCGAGAACTTATGGTCATACATGTTTTGATCTAGTTCGCTTAAGATTTGTCAATATTTGTAGATACTAGAGTGGTAACAAAGTAAAAAACTAGCAATTTTTGACGTCCAAGAGCACATAACTCTAGACTTCCTTGTCCGATCTGACTCAAAATCAAACTCATGCGAGAACTTATAGACGTTCATATTTTGACTAAGTTTGCTTAAGATTGGTCAATATGTGTAGATACTAGAGTGGTAACAAAGTCAAAACTAGCCATTTTTGACATTCAAGGGCAGTTAACTCCGGACTTCCTTGTCCGATCTGACTCAAAATCGAATTCATCCGAGAACTTATGGCCATACATGTATTGACCAAGTTTGGTTAAGATTGGTCGATATTTGTGGGTGCTAGAGAGGTAACACCAAAATGTGAACAGACGGACGGACGGACGCCGACGGACAAAAAGCGACTACAATAGCTCACCTTGAGCACTTCGTGCTCAGGTGAGCTAATAAGCAATTGGTGATTCCTAAAATGTTTTGACCATAGCCTTTTGAAAGTGCGTGCAAAATTCCAGAAAATACAGAAAATGTCATTCAATTTAAAGTGAAAAAGTGCTGCTCCTCGTTTAAATTACCCCACCTCCTTGTCAGCCATTATCTCCAGTAACAATTCCTCGTCAGATTTCTAACCCATACAAATAATACACATTATGTTAGCAAAACCTATCACAGAATAATAAGAAAATCTATTTTTGAGCCTTTAAAAATGCTAACCATAATTTGAATTTGTTCAAACTTTCTTTCTGTTGAAAGATTTTTGCCTTTATCCTTTCGGTTACTGCTTCGTATACAGATCCGAACATTTTGTTGCTTGACAAGAGTCTATACTTACGGTGTTGGAGAGTAGGCTAAGTTAGCCGTCTGGGCTGAATACTCGTAATTATGAACAAGGACGACACTAGTTGTTATTGTGGCGGCTAGAAAAACCACACAACTCACGATCCCCGCCATCACGTTACTGACAAGTATCTATACTTATGGTGTAGGAGAGTAGGCTAAGTAAGCCGTCTGGGCTGAATACTCGTAACTATGAACAAGGACGACATTAGTTGTTATTGTGGCGGCTAGAAAAACCACACAACTCACAATTCCGGCCGCCACGTTACTGACAAGTGTCTATACTTACGGTGTAGGAGAGTAGGCTAAGTTAGCCGTCTGGGCTGAATACTCGTAATTATGAACAAGGATGGTTGTAGTTGTTATTGTGGCGGCTAGAAAAACCACACTACTCACAATTCCGGCATCCACGTTACTGACAAGTGTCTATACTTACGGTGTAGGAGAGTAGGCTAAGTAAGCCGTCTGGGCTGAATACTCGTAATTATGTACAAGGACGGCTGTAGTTGTTATTGTGGCGGCTAGAAAAACCACACAACTCACAATACCCACCATCCCGTTACTGACAGGTGTCTATACTCACGGTGTAGGAGAGTAGGCTAAGTTAGCCGTCTGAGCTGAATACTCGTAATTATGTACAAGGACGGCTGTAGTTGTTATTGTTGCGGCTAGAAAAAACACACAACTCACAATTCCCGCCACCACGTTACTGACAGGTGTCTATACTCACGGTGTAGGAGAGTAGGCTAAGTTAGCCGTCTGGGCTGAATACTCGTAATTATGAACGAGGACGGCTGTAGTTGTTATTGTGGCGGCTAGAAAAACCACACAAATCACAATTCCCGCCATTACGTTACTGACAAGTGTCTATACTGACGGTGTTGGAGAGTAGGCTAAGTAAGCCGTCTGGGCTGAATACTCGTAATTATGAACAAGGAGGACTGTAGTTGTTATTGTGGCGGCTAGAAAAACCACACAACTCACAATTCCCACAAACACGTTACTGATAAGTGTCTATACTCACGGTGTAGGAGAGTAGGCTAATTAGCCGTCTGGGCTGATTACTCGTAATTATGTACAAGGACGGCTGTAGTTGTTATTGTGGCGGCTAGAAAAACCACACAACTCACAATTCCCGCAAACACGTTACTGACAAGTGTCTATACTCACGGTGTAGGAGAGTAGGCTAAGTTAGCCGTCTGGGCTGAATACTCGTAATTATGTACAAGGACGGCTGTAGTTGTTATTGTGGCGGCTAGAAAAACCACACAACTCACAATTCCCGCCACCACGTTACTGACAAGTGTCTATACTCACGGTGTTGGAGAGTAGGCTAAGTTAGCTGTCTGGGCTGAATACTCGTAATTATGAACAAGGAGGACTGTAGTTGTTATTGTGGCGGCTAGAAAAACCACACAACTCACAATTCCCGCAAACACGTTACTGACAAGTGTCTATACTCACGGTGTAGGAGAGTAGGCTAAGTTAGCCGTCTGAGCTGAATACTCGTAATTATGAACAAGGATGGTTGTAGTTGTTATTGTGGCGGCTAGAAAAACCACACAGCTTACAATACCCACCACCACGTTGCTGAAACCGGAATGAAAATAAGTGCAGTCGACACTCGTTATCTCGACATCGGATAAGTCGATATTCCGCCTAAGTCGAAGTGAAAGTCATGTCCCATCCTCAGCATATGGATATCAAAATGTTTAATTAAAATGATTCTGAAACAAATACAGCCATTGAAAATTGGTAGGAAAAGGATAGAAATTGCTCGTTTCGAGCAATTTCTTTCCTTTTTTCTACTACATTTCAATCATGGACACATATGATGCACATCAAAAATGGTTGAAAAACTTTTTCATAGAAAATGATTAAAATTGGATGAGTCGAACGTCGCATACGTCGAGGTATTTTGACTGCCCCTCTGACTTAGACACAACGAGTGTCGACTGTAAGTACTTGTGTCGTATTGACAAGTACAAAGGGGCATCTAGAATAGATAGAATGGCATGCTTAACGACATGTTGTACAAGTGCGCTTGTTCCATAACTTAAAATATCTGAATATTTTGAGGTTAAAGTATTCCCGGACAATTAAACCTGCTGAAGTAGTTGAATTTTTTTTGTTTTGTTTTACTAACAATGCCTGGTGACCCAAAGGCACGAAGCTTGTAGATCGCCATTTTTCCAACCTATCAGTGTCTTTCTATGTTGCCAATTACTAGTATCAATGACTGAGTATTATTGAATTGATTGTCTGTATTGAGACACAAAACGTCTGTGAAAGAATCAAAACAATAAAATAACTTACTAAAACAAAGGCAGAATAATCAGAGGACTTAAAATGTAAAACTGCATGTCATTGGCTAAGTACCAAGTCCACAGGGCACACTGAAAAATATCACGATAGAAATATAGTAAACTTAGTTTGATCCTTTTCCAATCGGTCCATGGCTTTTAAACCTTTCCCAAACAAGACCATGTTTTGACGCCTCTATCAGAAAGGGCATAGGAAAACATTGAAACAAAAGAAGAAACTGCTGATAACCAGCAGTTTCTCCTTTTGTCTCAATATATTCTTTGTCATATTTTACGCAAATTGTATCTTTAATAACTTTCATTTTATCATTTGTGGCAGTTTTTAAAGTGGATCACACTAAAATTTTGTCGTTCGGGAAAGGGTTAATTGGACACCTAATGGTCAGTCTTCTTATTTCAATGGAATAGAAGGCATGTAGTTCTATCTGGTCACTGTTGTCTTGACATTTGCTTTCTTTCCATACTCAACATTTATCTTATAAACGCGAGTTAAGAACCACACAACTACGCAAATTACTTGTAAACGCACATTATTTAGAGATATTATCAGGATTGAGGAATGGATAGCATCGAACAAACTAACTGAATGTGGTGTGATTCATTATATTGTTTATGCGTCTTTATTTTTTTTCATGTACAACTTTTGAATACAATGTCGACAAACAGACTGTGTCCACCTAAAGCTTAAAACAAAGCCAGACACCTTGGAGAGAACTTTTCTCGCGGTGCAAAGTTGTGGCATGGTGTTCCACTCTTGAAGTTGAGTACCTGTGACATCCAATTGTTTCCTGTTTTGGATGCCAGGAGGAATTGATTTCTAAGGTGTGCAATTCTTATGTGGACATCTTATATACATGTGTGTTGTTACGTATTAGATAGAGGCTGGATAGTAGATACTGTGCGACATAAACGTTCAAAAGCCGCAGCCTTTGAACGTTTATGTCGCGTAGAATCTACTATACATACTCTATCTGACTTAGTGTTCGTCAACCAATGTAAACATACGCTCTTCAAACCACGCCTCAGACTGGAGCTACTACCAAGCGGATCTTACTGGAATTACATCATTTTCCCAAAAATTACATCATTTTCCCAAAAATATTACATCGTTTTTCATAACTGCACAGGAAACGGGGCGTAGCTATGTATAAACTGACCGGTAGTGCGTTTATGTGAAATATAGAGCCGAAATTTTCAAATATACTGCTATTTCATTGGTCCAAAAACTTGGACGAACACTAAGCGAAATTGGGCACTCCTAGGTTGGTCTTTCACGTCACAGTCTGCTGGCATTTTTGTCATTAGTCGTTAAATTGCTGAATTATGGCATCCTACGCACCATGAAATATCCCATTCGGAAGACCGAGCAAATGTCTTCCAAGAGCTTAATGCCTCAATTTTCAGGACGACGAGACATACTAATATACCTCTTTTTTAATCTAAATATGTTTCAAATTGTTTGGGAGATTAATAAAAAATATTTCCTTTTCTTATCTAAGCTTATGACATCTTGATTTCAGGCTTTGGAATCTCTGTGTTTTGTAAGTGTACTAAGTATACATGTATGTGTCTAAAGTTTGCATAATTACGGAGCCGCCAATCTTACATAATTGGCCGTCGTATTCCTCATAATTCTTAAATGTCGATAATAAAATGCATTACCATGTTTGTATCTGGGTGGATGTTGACAAAGTTGTTTATATAAAGTAGATTAGTCCACCAGTATTTTCTACATCCCTGCATCCCCGGGAAGTCTTCCTCCCACATCGGCCCGGTCGCCACGTACGGTAGGAGTACAGTGGTGGTCATTAAAATCAACATGTACGATGGCGTCAGTCTGAAAGTTGATGAACATGCAAGAAATAAGGCATTAAAACATAAACAGCCAAGCTAAACGCAAAAGGAATCGGGCATTTTTCAAGAACAACACCAGCAGGCAAAGGAGCATAACTATATGCTTAACATATTGAGTTTCGTGCTTTTAATTTAATTCATCGAATTTGTAAATGTTTATTGCATTTCTTGTGAGCTTTTATGTTTCTCTTTATATTTTGTTCAACTGCACAGTGATACCATTATGCAGCTTATCAACCACACTTGGCTGACTTTGACCTAAGTTGACCCATAAATACTCTAAAGTGTTTATGTCGGTAGCTTGTTCGAATTTATACAAATTACCTCCAATAGCGATGAAAGTAAAATCGGACCCAGTTCATATGTTTTGCTCCACCAACTTTCTCTAGCTGCCTGAAGGTTAGATAACCCAAAAGTATTCCACTGTAAGAAATGTAAATAAATTTGGTTAATGCATGTCGATATACATCACATCGCTTATGCCCGGGTTAATTTTAGTGCACTATATTCTGATAATGAAATTAAAATCTGGACAAAGAATTAGTGACTGTCACTGGATCGAGACCTCTACTGGACACTGAGATCTAGTCAGGAAGATAACATCGTTCTTTTGATTAGTGATCTTTTGTCCATCATATGATACAAATACATGCACAAAACGCAGAATCCATAATGCGAACCTATACCGGGCATTCATAGTAACCGGAAATGCAAAACAAATTGGGCCATAATATGCCGTGTAATGTTATGTAAGGAATCTTTATGCGTATGTTTGTAACATTGTTTAAATAAATGAAAAGGAAAATCTTCTTTATGTTTAAAAAAGCCTTTTTATGATCAACGCTAATTTGAAGTGAATTCATCGGGGTAAAAAAGTAAATACATTTTATTTTTTAAATGATGTCACTTCTTGTTTCACTCTCCTTCACAGAGGCTCTTTCATTTCGCCTCTGTTATGAGAGCGGAAGAATATGAAAGTAGTCCCATTTTAATTAGATCAATACTTGAATTTGAGAGCACTTCTGATACAAATAGAATAATATTTTCTTTCTACAAGAAATGAAACAGTTACACCGTAATTAAAGATGTTATCCTTCGGTAGAGCACGATTCGTGGACTCTAGCCGAGGTAGCCCCTTGCAGAGATGATAGCGACGAACTATCACTCTGCGAAGAGAATGTTCTTGTTTTAAGCTGTTTGACAATAATGACCCATTTCGAATCGGTTATATGAATGCCCATTTCAAAACTGGTAGTCAATGTCAAATGGCAATGTCATTAAAGAGAGAACATTTTTTTTTCAATGTTAAACATAGTAATCACTGTGGCACTTCCCTGCAGAAACACATTTTTTCTGAAAAAATCCTTTAGATGCCAACTATTCTGGAAAATATTTTTTATAAATTCATAAGCAAAGATTGAAAAGAACGATTGTGTCAATCTAAAATTATTTAAAGGCCTAAATATTGTTTACCAATTTCAAGTTTTGGCGATATGATGAATCTTTCCCGTGTATGCGCTAAGTAACAGTTGACTGAAACCAGAGGTGCGTTCTTTAGAGGGAGATTTCTTGAGATATCTTGAGATTTCTTAAGATATTTAAGGATAAAGCGTTCTTTAGAGCAAGATTTTTAAGACGCTCAATGGAAGGCGCCATTACCCTATACTTCGTGCGGAACGCCTCGGTCAACTCTGCACAAACAATATAAAAGAGATTTGACCGAGTTGTTCCGAACACTCCATAATTCATAAACCGCGGTGTTCCGAATGCTCCATACTTTATACAAATGACGTCATGATGACGTCATTTGTATAAATATGGAGCATTCGGAACAACTAGGTCTAAGTCTCGGTCTTAAAAACGCTTTATACAAAACACCTTAAGAAATCTTAAAAGATCTCGCTCTAAAGAACGCGGCTCAGAATCCTACTCCACACGTCACGAGTGACGTCATTACCTGATTGCGAAGAACGAGTCGACGGATGGCGTAGCATACATGACGATAGAAAACATCAAATAATTGGTCTGTTCATCATACTGCGTCGGTATATCATCTGTAATAAACGGTGTTGTCGTCATATGTAAACATTTTAAACAATTATAAACCAATGTTCAATGTTATAGTTTTCGAGGGTCATACTTGAAGATACGAGTTGTAATTTGAATGTCAATTAGTGTAAAGCTAATTTGTTATTCATTTATTTTTTGTATAATTTTGTAAAAAGCAATTGATAAACAGAAGTTGAACATTAATTCGATTTGTCCGTTATGTTACTTGTGTCATTCTTATGTTTATTACCATTATTTAGTTGTCTATGTATAATTACCTCCCTTTTGACAATGATGTCATTAGATGTGCAACTTTCCTCTACCGTTGAAGTTGAATTTGCAAATGAGATTGACAATCGTGTTGTTGAAGGAAGGTTGTTTTAATATATAATGGGAAATAAACACCTCTCGGTCTGAGATGTAGTTTAAGGTAAATGGATTAAGCACTAATCAGACTTTGTGCTGTTAAATACCAAGATATTTCTTACCATGGTAACCTCTAGCAAAGTAGAACGTGTGTCCAAAAATAATCCATGCCATACTAAAGAAGCGAATACCATAAATAGCGCCAAATGCACCGTTTGGTTGTTCTGTACTCAGGAGCTTTACACCGTTAGTGTAGGCGGAGAATGAGAGCATTACCCTCTCTATGGCACCTGGAAGAGAAATGAATACAATCCAAGCCAGGTCGTTGGTTTTCACAAGCCAAGGATACTAAATATACTATAATAACTTTTAGTTACTTTCATGCTTGTTTTAAGAATAGGCTTGATAACACGATTCAAATAGGATCTTCATATTCGGCAATCCTTCTGGACAATGTTAAGTGACAGCTAATAACGTATCTACTTTTCCTTACATGATAATAATTCATGATAGGAATAATGATAACTTTTTGACCAATTTGAAACATGAGGAACCATGATGTGTTCTACAATTATCTACATTGTCATATTGAAAAAAAAAGGCAGGAGACTTCAGTATAAAGTGGGCAACAACTACGATCGTGGCTTTTACATGACTATGTAATATCAACTGTCGTATTCAAAGTCTGTAATGTCAAGTTAGTAATGTGATTAAGAAAGATGCCATTATACACATAGGTGCATGTGTACCAAACAGTAATGGATATCTGGAATCCATAACCAGGGTAAGTCATGAAACATGTTTCAGAATTGAGCTTTCAGGACAAGACGAAATTTACTGCAGGCAATCCATTAAATTTAACCATTCAGAAACAAAGTAAACATATGACATTTTATTCAGGTTGAGAGCTGGTATTACATGCTTTTTCTTGCAGTTTTCAAACAAAATGGCTTCTTTAAGTAATTGTTAGTAAACTGTGTAATCTGTATTACGTGTATGTAGGAAAACCAAGCGGCACATTAGATATTTTGACTAGTATTCAAAATTTAGAACCTTGGTTATTCTTGTCATCTTCCGAGTCCAGGATGTTGAAGGCAATATTTCCGGGTTCTGTGACAGTCCGATACTCGTATGTTTCTTTCTCTTCTAGTTTGATATGTTCTTGTCGAAGTTCCTCATTACCATTGTTGAATCTCGGCGAAGTTCTCATTGCAGTTTGTATTGGTTTACACAGGCAGTCTTGGTTATTGGAACTAGTTGAGGTTGAGGTTGTTGATGTTAGACTGTCACGTGTTCCGGATGTTGCATTTTTACTTCCGGTCCTTCTGGATTTTGATTGGACGAATACCACGTCGTATATCGTGCCACAAACAACGATAAACAAAATGACGACAAGTATACATCTGAAGAATAAAGAAGAAATTGTGAAAAGAAGCATATTTCTGTACCGTGATACTCACAGACATTAAAATAATTTACAATAATTGTATATTCTACCGACCGTTAATCAAACAAATGGCAGCGAAAGGGACCGGGATATATAAAAATGGTATGATTTTTGTATATGATAAAATCGGGTTACTTCAAAGAATATCTCATGAACCGAATGTCTAATGAATCTTTGTAAATGCACGTTGAACTTTCCTCTGCATCTCTACCAAATCCATAGCTATTATTTGCATTTTAGTAATCCTACGTGTAACTTACGTTACAATAACTGCATCAGTACCAAACTTCATGTCTTCTACACAGTTGATGCTCGGTACAATAGGTATAGACCCATCTAACAACAATGTCTGTACTGCAATTAGACGAGCATAGAATAAAACATATTGTTTATACAAGTGTTACTTTATGCGTGGAGCCATTTCCACATTTCCACACAATGACGCCTTGTAACACCCGGAAGGGAAAGACTTTCGAAAACATTGCGGAAATGAAGAGCGGTGACGAAGCCAATTATCAACACGGGCATTGCTAAGGACGTAACTTTTGATAGTTTTGACACATTGTTTTATATTCAATACTCTCTTAAAATTACCTAGAAAATTGATCTACAAAGTAGCCACACGCAATACTGATTTTGTGATTTTCTCTTGAGAGGATAATCACGTTTGCGCGCTCGTTAGCCTTGATTGATTTAAGGTAGCGAACATTTTTTTTTTTTGACCAGAAGCGAATAAACTGATAGCAGTTCTGGCTGTGGTTGTACAGTTTGAAAAAGTAATAAAATTAAAATAAAAATATAATTTATATATAGTGAAAAAATGTAAGTGGTGCGTTATTTCTGAGGTTCATTATAGTATAAAATACATTGACCGAGATGGGATTTGATGAATTTGACGACCTAGAAAAAATGACAAATCGCCAACGTTATAAATGATTTGAGATCTAGAAAAATGACGTGATGGCTTTTGAAACTAAACAACAATGTTTTAGATAAAAGCGTCTGTCCTATAATTTAGGTAGACCCTACTTAATGAGATCAACGTGGCGTCGGATTTTTTCGTGTGACGTCGTAAACATTCGGCTATGGAACATTCTATCTTCGAATGTTTACGACATCGCCCGAATAGGCTCGGATACGTAACGAATGCTAACGAAACCCCACGATAAATTTCGAAGTCGCATAACTCTCAATAGGATGTAATACCCTAACCACTACCAGAACAAATGTCAAGTGAATGAAATTTGACATGTTTTCCTTTTTATACACTTTTTCTTACTTTTCTGAGTAGAAAACATTGTTAGAAATGAGGAAATTGAGTTCATTTTCGTTTGTTTTCAATGCCTTTATCTTTACTGGCGTTTTAATACTAGTTATGGAGAAGTTACATATGGAATCATACCAAGTTAAGATAATAAACTATAAATAAAAAACGTTGGGGCCATATATCGAATGCGAGGACTGGGTTTTACATCGATTTTAACTCGATCATTTATTTTTACTATTCATCAAACGCGTTCCAATTGTTCGTGTTTAAGAGATATTTTTTCGAACATATGACGTACCTGTCAGAAGCAATCCGAGTGTGTCTGTAGCAGAACACGTGCTTGGTACGCACGTGCCTAACGTCAGTTTGGACCCATACAACACCTGGGGAGAAACGACGAAACACACTAGTTCAACTTGAAGTGCGCTACTTCACGTACGTCAATCACGTGACTCAGAATTTCAGAAAAACTTTAATAATTTTATTAACACCGGACTAATTTGAATTTGGTTTGGAGCAGAGATGGTAGGAAAATACCAGGAATTAGCCCGACGCAGCGGAGTTTTTGAAATCAGCTGATCAAAAGTTGTTGAAGATCAAGCAAAATTTTCGTTGATCGTCAATAACTTTTTTATCTGCTGATTAAAAAAAACGTCTGTCCACCTTCTCTTCTTCAAATCGAATTCAAATCGACCGCGTATTAACAAAATCATTGAAGATTCTCTGAAATTATACATCACGTAATTATCCACCGTGCACTTGGTGTATAGTGACCGCCAAATATGACCCCGACTGCTTTTGGCCTGAATGCTATTATTTAAAAAAAAAAACCTTTAGAACGATTTAACTCTTCAAGCGGCAATTGTTTTTGGTTGCCTAACTTGAAAGCTACTGCATACGACACAATGAATGTTCGTAGGGACAGTATCTTTGTACGGCCTGACATTTTCTTGATATGGTGGATCTTTTAAACACCACCTGATCAAAAAAAAAGTTATTGGAGAGCAAAAAACGTGTTTGCTCTTCAAATACTTTATGCCATATACAGAATTAAAAAAAATCCACCAAATTCCATATACCTTTGGTCTTTTTACATCTTTGTGTCATACCAAATTCAAATCGGTCGTGTATTGGCAGATTTATTGAACATTTCGCTGCTTTTATTCGAAAACCTCGTATCTGCAGCTTAAAACAAGCTGCAGAGACGAGGTTTTCGTAGAAAAGCGACGAATTTTCTGCATTTTTTCTGTTATGTGACTTGTTTCCTGCATTGAACTAAGGTACAAACAAGTACTTATCTCACTTTTAATCCTGGATTAGGTATCGTTGCTCGACAATATTTCCCGTCGAAAGGTTCGTATCCGTCGACACTCGAACTCGAGACTGCTGTACACTCGTCAAAATTGCCCAACCAAAGAGTACCTGCAGCTGAAAGATCTCTTGGAAGCTTTCCCATCGCATCAACAACTGCAAGTGAAATGATACTGCGAATTTAAATCAGTTACCAAAACGGTTTTAATGTTATCATTAAATAATGAATTACTTGAAAACAGCAGTGGAAATATTTAAGACTAGTACTATCATTAAAGACGATGTGATTGTATTCCAATAGCTCTTTGTCGCAAGCAGCAACAATAACAACCGCAACCAATAGGCCATGGGGGGTTTCAAATCAATAAAATCACTCGTTCCCAAGTGCCTGTTCCAGTTGCTTAAACTTTCTTGGAGCGAAAAGGCTAAAAAACAATCTCGGTGGTATCAAATCTGATGATTTCCTGCAATGTTTACACGTGCAAAACATTACTTCTTAAACAAAATAGGTGCACCTGAATTCTAGTATTGCTTTGCACATGGAATCAAGTTGTTATCAAATCTTATGAAGCAGGGGTTCGGGATATAAGCATGATTTGATGACACTGTTTTGATGCTATTGATTATTTCAAAACGCGTGACGGATTTGTGACTTTTCATATTTGAGTCTTGGTAAAAAAAACTTGGATAATTATTTTTTACTTTTGGATCAACCGATTTTGATGGAATTTAGAGAAAACGCGTGAACGTTTTTTATTTATATTTGTTGAAGATTTCTCAGAATATACTGCATTGTCTATTCAATAATTATGATGAAAAATGTACGTGTTGCGTTAGAAGTATCTCTAAGTATAGATATGAAACTTACATTGTAACGTCCATCTCTCTCCCGCTAGAAATGCCTGTAAGAAGACAAAACTGCTCTCTCGACACGAGGTAGATATACCATTCTTCTTCAAAATTTCATGGAAAAACTTCTCAATAAATAGGCGGAAAAAATGCAAAACCGTAACCAAACTATTGTTCACTTGCAGGACAAGATCCGTTATAAATTCTTGAAGAGCGACTGTTTCGTTTCCAAATGAACCGTTTCGTAATTGTGAAAAAATCTGCTGAAGTTCTGTGCGGTTACCAGAAGTTATACTGGCCTGTACTTGGTTTATAATCTGATCTTTATTGATGGTGGAGATGATATTACTGATTATATCTGCACTACTAGTATCCGACTGTATATTTGTCATTGAAGGATCAATATCTATCTGCTGTGTAGCAGTGTCAGCTAAGTCAACGTTTTTATCTTGCTGGCTGGTGCGTCTCACGAAATCACAATAAATGTCGAGAAACGTATCAATGGCTGGAGAGAAAACGAGCTCAACAAAAGACTCTTTATTCCAGTCGACGATGTCTTGAAGTCGATCTTTCAGAATATCCAGTGCGCCGGTCAATTTGCCCAGAACAGATTCGAGCTGCGCGATTGTGGTGTTGGCTGCCAAAGATGTAAACATGTCAAATAACAGACGAAACTCGGACATTTTGGTGAAGTTATGCAGGGTACAGAGTTGTTCTGACGCTGACGAGCTGTTGTCGTACACGAGGACGTCAATTACCGTAATTAGCTCGTGGGACGAGACCAGTGATTGGACAGCCGTGATGATGTCAGGTGCTACGTCACTCCACGTCAGCCAATTATCTATCAGTTGGTTCATTTCAGCAGACGACAGCACGGCTGAGACAATCTCTATTTGTTCCGTCTGGGCTCGATGTAATTCGTACACACGAGAAACAATCTTGACAACTGGTGAATCCAGGATGTCACTGAATATTTCGCTAACCACAGACCTGTCCAAGGGAGTACCATCGTTGTCAAAACCCTGAATGACGTGGACGTCATCATGCGACGAAACATTAAGGATATTCGGGGTCGAGAATCCTTGGAGTTGTCTACTTTCCACGCCTGCACTTTGAGCATAGACAAAATACTTCACACTTATTAACACAAAGAAAGAAATAAAACACATAAAGGTCGTCATTATGACACTTACAATAATCAGATCTCATTCAAACAAATGATTATATATAAAATAAATTAGCCGGGATATGAGGAAAGCGGCCCCCTTGTATCATTTAAAATCACCCCTTTTTCCAGATCATGCTTTATCTGAGCACCATCTGATAATGATTCACGAAGTGGTCTCTGATGTATGCTACAGATGATGTTGAAAATTTCAGAGAACGACTTGGAACTTGATCAGATTGTATATATACAAAGGCTTCTCTGGCCTATATTTGTGGTTAATTTCTTATTTATTCGTGTTTTTGTTATACTTAAATGCCGCAAGGACTCTTTTTGCAGATTCCGACTACGATATTTTTATTGAGTGATACGGTCACGGTCAATAAATGCAATTCGTCACTTTATCCCTTTCTCAAACTATCCCTGTTTTCTTTTTTTCATTTCTTTTTTTTTTTGCATTTTTTTATCAAAAATATGGGCAGCATCGGAAGAAAAGAAGAAACGGTGCTGAAAACCAGCATGTTCTCCTTTTCTCGCTATACTAGTTTTCAGTTCTCTTATCGTCTGCAACTTTGTTCGATTCTGATTTTTTTTCAGCTAAACCTTTGCCCAGACAAGGCCTGGTTTTTGAGAAAACATTCAGACAATGGAAAAAATACTGATAACCAGCATTTCTCTTGTCGCCAAAATGTTTTCTGTGTTTTGTTTTAAACAAATCATATCTTCATGAACACCAATTCTGTTGACTCACAGTTTGCCGTTTGACAAGGGGATAAAGGCAGGTCTGGCCACATACATGATATCGCGTCCACATCACGGCCGAAGTACGTCGAAATGTGGTCTGTTTTACAGCCTATTATTTGACATATGGACATGTGATGTTGACTCGAAATTTTATGTAACAATGCCATTTTATTTGAATTGTAAGAAAGTTTAGATGGTTATTTGTAGTTCCACAAATCTGAGTTTCAGTCCGTTTCAGCACTTTATATTGATAAACTTGTTCATTATTGCACGGGATTTCAGCACTTAGTTTCTTCCAAGAACAATGTTTTAATGGAGAAGTGTTGTAAAAAAAGATATTGTAATTATCACAAAAAGTAGGCCCTGCAAAGCAATGATCAATACACTTTCCTTGTATCAGTAATTTATCTTATTATACGATATTTTTTATGAGTAATTCATCTTATTGCACGATTTTAACATCAAGTGAATAACCTGACATCCATGTGATAATGACCTAGTTTGTTTTTGACACGGCGAATCACGTGATACGACAATTACAAACAATCTTCAATAAATCTGTAAAAACATGGCCGATTAGACGACGATTTGAAGCAGAGAAACAAGAAACACGCCAGATCTGCTGAATTTGAGAATTTAAACAAACACCTTATCAGAAAGTTATTTACGATCATGTGAAAGTTGAAAAATAACAATAAAAATAATTTTTATTATAATAACAATAATAATAATGAAAAAAAAAATCACCCGAATTCCCAAATTGTTGTATCACCTGAATTCCCAAATTGTTGTAGGCCTATCACCTGAATTCCGGTCGTACTATAAGCAGTCATAACTTTTCTTAAGGTGCCGACCAAATTAATCGATCAAGCTCGATCAAGCGATCGAGTACTGATCGAGCTTGGTCGACAAGAGTAATCGGGACGATCAAGCGTGATCGGCAAAAATGATCGGGAATTAATCGCCAAGAAATAAAGAAGAAGTCGTGTAAATACGTTTTATCGAGTTTAATCGGGTTTGATCGGGGAATTTAGGCGATCGAGTTGATCGAGTTGATTTGGTCGGCAATGGGAACGCGGCTTTATAGATGATACTTGTTTTTTGACGTTCCCAATGGGAAACGTTTCGGAATATATTGACACACAACACCTTGCGCATGGCAAGAAGTTTCTAAGATTATTGGTTTTTTTATTTATTCATTTTATTTATTATTTTTGTATTCAAAAATAATTCATCGATAAAAAGAGTTGGTTTAACCATAAATTCTATTCAATTCATGTATGACGCATGTTAGCTAAGCAGATTAGTGCAACAATCATGCATTTAATGATGCAAGCATCAAATTTGGCACATACATTCATAAGACCATGTAGTTTCATAAAAACCCATTAGCCACTCAAAAATTCAAGATGGCCGCCATTTTTCAAGATGGCCGCCATAACCGATTTGAAAATATCGTTTTCACTCTAAAACCTGATATAATTGACCGATTTTTATAATTTTTGTACCAAAATGTATGTATTTAAACACAAGAAATCAGAATTTAAGCATATTTTATGCATAAAATCCCTCCTTCATATGTTTTTTTAGCAAAACTGGGCAAAATAAGTGGAAATTATCAACCTTTAGCCATCTTGTTTCTTTCCAACAAAAATGTAGTTAAGTTCATGTTACTTTCATCTTCAAGGAGGTATCTTTTTAGGATAGGGTCATTATGATTTCTAGTAACGGTTATGGGAAGCTGTTTTTCAATACGAAGTATTATACTTGTTACCAGCTCTATGATACCTTTTGTTTTGGTCAGAAATAATGTGACGTAGGTCGCAACGGTGTATGTTCGTAAGTTAACTCAAACCTGGTTACATTAGATTATCTAGCAATGGTCTCCTTAAATCGTTACATACATAGTTTACCAGCATGCTTTCCTGGAGCGTCAGCATTTACATCTGCAAAATCCAGGGCAGGGAATACTAAACCGATAGCATCAATCTTTTCATGCATTCTTGCAGCCACAGCAATTGACGGAAGTGATTCCAGACAATATGCCAGGTGCTGCTCTATTGCTTCCATTCCCATTCATGGGGTCCTCAGTACTTCCATTTTCTGACCCCCATGTGTATTCTGCTTGGTGAAAATCAGGCTTTGTGTATATTCCAAAGTTGTGCTGGTTTGGTATGTTGCATAATATAACTTAGTATGCAAATATTTCCAGTCTCCTACATAACACTGGCAATAAAAAGAGGTAGATTTAGTCTTATATACGGATGATCAATGTTCTTGATCTGTTTTGCCAATTACTATCTGGATAGCAGATAGCAGTCTCTTGTCCTATCTCGTAAAGCTGAAACAACATCACAGCTTGTCAAGGCATGAACTACAGGAGTATCTCCCACTTTCTCTCGCTTTATTCCCAAAACAAATACAATGTAAATGTATGTAGTGACATCCACCATTAAGTAATACCCTAACCAAAAGCTCTTCAACACCAATATCATTAATATGATAAGCACATCTTTGTACTGGCTTAATTATCAAATACATATTTCCTCGTGGTTACAAGACACAGTTCCCTCGAGACTGGTTATGCACATCTCTTTATTCACTTGTTACAATATGACAATATTTTGCTGGCGTATCTGAACACTTTGTTCAGCCAGAAATTGGAAAATCAGAATTGTTCTTATTGTCCCCAAAACATAAATGCTTTACTTAGGTGGACTGTCTTCGGTTAGTTACTCTGTATTCGATGTATTGTCAATACTTTAACCTAGTTTTATATTCTAGGATGCTGTATCTGTATACATTGAAAATGAACTCGATTGACATATGAAAACCAATGAAGCTTAAACTGATCCATCAACTATGATGGCATAAACTACTGGTCTTGTATCTGCAACTGCAGCTATGGTTTCCAGATATTGGGCATTTTGGGACATAGTATTGGTGTGAAGTTTTCAGCTCCAAATAAATGCAACTGGGAAATATCTATTTTAATAAGGAAAGATTTATATGAGGTAGCTTCCTCATGATAAGCAAGTTACGAACAACTTCGAGAAAGGCTGACAAATTTATTTTATGATCTTTAGCTTTCGATCACGAGGAGCTGGGGCCCGTGTTATCAACGATCTTACGACCACGTTTTTGTGTAAACTGCGTAACAATACATCTGATTACATGAGAAATCAGATTGGACCAATAAGATTTGATGTTACAAGTAATTACTCAAAACATAATCGTACGATCGTTGATAATACGGGCCTCTGATTCTGAATTACTTAATTCTGAAAAAGAAGCAAGGTAAATTTGACTACGAGGTCAATAGATGTGACCTTCATCACGATTGTCTGAAATCCATGTTAATGCAATAATTCAAGTAGGTTCCTCCAGTTTGGCATTGGATTTGATCATTTCAAAAGCACCTGGGGTGACTATAATATCATCTTCATGTAAAGATTAAGCAGTTCAGGATTTTCCTCTTAAAAATGATTGCTCTTATCTGTCATGACATGGTGCGTCTTTCCAAAATAGTTGAAGAATTACTGATGACCCCAGGCTGTCTATTCATGGTATCTAACCTGTCGGCTGTGAATGATCATGGTGAAATTCATTTATTCAGATTGAAAGACCTGAAGACTACTGGGTTCATTTGTTTAAAAGATAACTTGTCTCGAAGATAAACAGGTATCCAATGTGCATAGTATACAAAGTAAAACTAACAAAAGGGTATGGGTGTACTCAGCCTTTGATAGTTCAACGTAAAAAATATGAGTTGCGCGTTGCGCGCATAAGAAATTGGGCATATTTTCAATTTGATTGCAGATAATTCAAGAATGACTAGAGCGGTATGTACAACAGTTTACTAGACACTCTGGAGCGGATCATTCTTTCATGTTTGATTATCTTCTGACAGACTGTAAGAGGAGTTGCACACATAAGACATTGATAAGGACAAAAAAACAGATGGAGGAGCGGACAGACAGACGACCAGTGTCATAACATTATACGACCATTCAGGCGTATTAAAATGAAATTGTATACACTCAATATGACGTGCCTGGCGCACAAGGCCAAAAAATAATGGCATCTGTCATCATGTTCATTAGTTACATTGCAATATTATTTATATGTACATTTGATTTGACTTGTACAGATAACTTTTGATATGTGAACTGGTCATGTTCTAGTAACAACAGAAACGTACAAATATTGTGATTCTACAGTTCCACTTGGAACTTTAGGAGCTCAATCAGCATCTACAATAGCGCCGGCCCAACCAAGAAAGTGTATTAGAGTATCAATAGATCTAAAAGCACCAATTTGAATATGTTGACTATAAAGCATGATAACAAAATTGTCTTCATCCAAATCTGTTCTGGCAACTGCCATTGAATCATTTAAGCAATTGCGATGATATGTTGATTAGCCGTAATGACTTTAATATGACCAGGTATTGTTGCCACAGAAAGAGCTTCTTCAAGCAGAAGTTTTGGGGCAACAATTCAACAGTATATCCTTAGTTATGGATACATAGTGTGCCCATAAGGTTAATTTGAAATCCAAACCAATGATTTAGGCCAGATCCTACTTCTCCAGGCATTTCTTAGCTGAAGTATTGGTATGGGATCTACACCATTTTAGTATTCAGCCCCATTACCACTGTTTTGGCTCTCCTTCGTTTGAACATCTTGTCCTATCAGATGCAGCTATCTAGTAAATGCATATAACAAACAGTATGCAGTAGGACAGACATGTTATAATATAAATATATATAGCTCACTAGATTGCATATTGGACACTTTACAATCCTCCAAATAAAAATGAAATTTTGCTAAACTGACACCGGGCCCTTTTCTAGGTTTCACAGCAGTGCGGTTTTCAAAGTGTGCCTGGTTGATTCATAACATTCCTTCGTACATTTTCAAAGAAACTTCTCTGTCGCCGATGAAGCAATTAGGAAGTAGAAGACTTGTAACGATCATGGAATAATGAAGATTTTTCCTGCAGAAAAATAGATTAAGATAAAAGAAAAGGATTTTTCGGATAAATTGGCGGCCATGTTGATGAAAAGCGGACTTATTGACCCATTAACTACAACTTTTTGCCATTTTCTTCATCTTTTTACACATTGCAGTAATTCTAAAATTTAATTTCTCGAGAATCCGCCCTTAAAGTCTATACAAAGTTTGTAGGGGTATAATTCCTATCATGATTTGGCGGCCATTTTGAAAAATGGCCGCCATGTTGAAATTTCAGGTGGCTAACGGGTTTTTTCTGAAGAGTGACCCAATATGAATGTTTGTGCCAAGTTTCATGCTTGCATCACTAAATGCATGATTTCGATGAAAAATCCAATTTATCTGCTGGGCTATGTATATTAGGACTATAAATTGCATACAATACAAAAAAAATAGATACCACATGGATTAGAACGAAAGCTATTGAGAGGTATTTTGCAAGTTAATATTATACATTGTCCAGAGTTTTGTCAATTCAAGCCGTTTTTGTCTGGCGCATCGAACTGTAACAAGAACCGATGGAAGCTAGTAAAAACGAAAAGTAGAACATCTAAATTAGAATAAAAACGAAACTTATGTATTAGGGAAAAGGTCAGAATTACTTGCAATTCGCCCCCCCCCCCCAAAAAAAAACGAATAAAAAACCTTTTGCTGATCATAAAGAGCGTAATATACGAGGGGCGTTCATTAAATATTTCCCCTGACCTACTTTCGGTTGAGATAGGAAGTTGAAATTTTACACATACATTACCATATACCTCTATAGGTCACATGAAAATTTGCAGCTCTGAAATGTAATTCGTTTCTCATTTCCATGGGCTGAAGTTAAGTAAGGTAGCGTGATGGAGCAAGTAGTCATCAGATTCCCGTATTTGAAAGGTCGCACTCCCGAGGAGGCATTTGATGAGATGAAAGAAGTTTGTGGGGATGATGTCCCATCATATGACGTTGCCAACCACTGCCATACTCAGTTCAAGTGTGGACGTAAATCTGTGGAAACAGCCCGATTCCTAGGCACCCACAGTCTGTCATTGGTGATGTCACCATCAAGTCAATGTAAGGTTTCGGGCACAATCTACGGTGTTCTACATAGGAGGTCTACAAAACTGTATTAAACAATGGGAGAAGTGTATCTCTCTGGCTATAGGCCATGTAGAGAAAGATTGATATTTGTACCAAGTTTCAATTCTCTCGGCTTATTGGAAGTAGGTCAGGGGAAATATTTAATGAACGCCCCTCGTAATTGTGGTGCGTTTAATGTCAATTACATTCGTAATATACTGTGCAAAAAAAGTTTAGCACGTTTTGAAACAAATTATTTTTTCAGTATCTGAATATTACATAAAAATTGTTTTATGCTGTGAAGTTGTCCCGATTGACAACCATCACACGTACAGTGCGTGTGTGGAATGAACAGTCAGGATATTGGACAAAAACCAGATAAGCAAAAGTCACGTGTGCAGTGTCATCGATAATGTGTATCTTGTCCAAAAACACACGATTACACAGACCTTTTAGCAGAATCAGTTTAATTGTTACAAATTCTTTGAAATTGACAATTGGGAGGCGAAAATTATTGACGTTAAATCAACGTCATAGAGCTCTTAGCACGCTCCAATGAGGCATGCCCGTTAGAGGTATCGCTTTTTATTTCAATAGGCATAAATCGACAATCAGACGCCTACGGTACAGAACTGATGCAGATTTGGTCGCAAATGATCGACATAAATCTTACAGATCGCGCAAAACGAAGTTTAAGGGGGAATGCTCCAGTTTTTCGGAACACTCGGTCATTACTGTAGTAAGTTAAATGTTTCGTACCAATATGTTTCGCTACCATAATTTCAATAATATAACACATCTTTACAATTTACTATTTTCGACGGTAAAAGTGTATTTATTATGCGAAACTGATTCCCTCAAGATGGAAATCGATTATTTAGAGCAAGACAGTCGTAACTGTGTATGCAGTTACCACTGTTTTGCGTCATTTTATTCATGTGTAGCTGATATAAATTGCTGTAATTCACTAATGAGTGCGCTGACCTATACATTTTCTTTTTGAATTATTACCAGGACATGTTGCTTAATACAATGATGGAGTTTTGTCAAATTCTATTATGTAGAACTTGAAATATTTCCAAAAATATGCAAATTTTGACATAAAACACTCCAGCTTCGTTGATCAAACCGAACACGTGAGCTTGCTGTTTTATACATTTACGCGTTTATAATATCACATATTTTGGGTTTTCTGTTCTTATCAAATGTAAGACGTTACTTTAAATCCGTTTTTGGGACTAAACGATGAATATACAGCATTTTATTAGCATTTTAGTGACCTTGTACAGGTGCAAGAAATTGTGCATTTTTTCGATGTAGGGGTTGTGATACGAATGCCTATAAATGTCAAACAAGATCGCTGACCCTCCATTTTTATTTTATTTTTCAATTGGTAATAACATGTAATTTCAACATACAAAATATAAATAGATTCTATTATTGGGAAAAAAATTAGGAAACTGGAGCATTCCCCCTTAAAGAGGATAGTTTCATTTTGACGTCATGACGACGTAACAGATGTCCGTCTAGTAGGAAGTTAGCCCAACTCCTCTGGGACGTCAAAGGCACTACAGCTACTGACGAGACTGTCTGGGATAGGTCCTGTACAGCTTGCATCAAAGCCTGCCGACCTTACCCCAATGACGCTGTGGCATCGGCAGGCAATACATCAGTGGGTATGGACACGTTGCTATTGAACCAGGAGATATTGGAGTGATGTCCTATTTTGTGTTTACAGAGTATTACCTTGTACATGTCATTTGGGAGGCCTGGCTAGCGAAAGCTATGCCGCATGTAACGTCCTGGACTTTGAGCGTCCTCTGCAATATGAATGGGGCAGAATTCCCCTATGTTTAGTCAGAAAGCCTGTCTGCAGCATTGAAAGTCGTTTTATGGCGATGAAAGCAACTTCTGGTGAATTTACCCGATATTGAAATTTGCCTTACTTTCGATGTCTGACCCCTATGCACTTTAACGTAAGATATCGAGTTAACGTTTTAGAGTTTAGACACAAAATTTTCAGAAAACGTCAGCAAAATGAATGCACAATCAAACTATTGTTTTCCTTTTAAGAATGTCGCTATAGTTTTTAACTGGGGACCAACATTTTCCGAGTGTGCTAAACTTTTTTGCACAGTATAGATATATATAGGTATATGCACTAGTTCACATTCATACGACAAATAAAACTATTCAAACCGTTCTATTTTAATATATCAAAAGGCTAGAGTAAGACAAATAGCATGGACTCTCTTATTTGAAGGGGTTATCCTGACTGTTTTACTAAATAAGTACATTAATTAATCATTTTCAAAACGGCGAATTTCCGCCATTGTTCCAAATTACACGGTGCTGTAGACGACTAAATGAATATTTCAAATGTCGGATATCGTCTATTTTTCTACGAAAACCTCGTAACTGCAGCTTGTTTTAAGCTGCAGTTACGAGATTTTCGTTGAAAAGCAGCGATATGCAGGGATGGATCAAGATTTCTTCAAGGGGGTGGGTGGTCAATTAACCATTTACAAAAAAAAAAAAAAAAAAAAAAAAAAAAAAAAAAAAAAAAAAAATAGACTGGTCCTAATTCAAAGATGTTGCAGACGACAATTCAAACCGAATGAAATTTTATATTTTGTGGTCTTTTTGCGTAGAAAATATTGTGGGTAATGAAGAAATTGCTTGTCACAAACAATTTCTTCGTTCTCCACAAAGTTTTCTAAAGTCATTATCTTATAGGGAGTCAAAAAGAGTCATTGCGTGGTAATGGGTAAAAAATAACTTATTGTCCAGCAAGATTAACCCGGGACATCTGCACATGTAATGACCCCACTTCGGAAATGTTTTGTTAAGACGCTCAACTAACGGACTTTGCACGCGAAAATAAAGTTGTCCCGGGTTAATTTGGTTGGACAATATGTGTCTAAAGAAGAATGAATACAAATTATTTATAATGTATAGATAGACAACGACCTGTGAATGATCAAAGATCAGCGAGTCTAAATTGACGGGGGAAGAGGGATTTCGAATAATAAAAATATTTCATATTTGTATTTGACTCGAACCCGTTTTCCCTGTAATAAATCGACGAAGTACCATCTGGATACAGCTACTGAACTCACATGGCATCACGGACAGCACGCAATACCTGTCATTGTTCGTTTTCATTCAGTGAAAAATAGGAAATCCTCCCTATTTACATGTATTGGAATATACCGTAACCTTTCGTCACGGCTCACGACTCGATGTCCAATTATACAATAGTACCGGCCGAAAATGACAGTGACGTGGACTAATGTTTACTACTTGACAACCAATCAACTCTGTTCGTATTTGTAACGGTGCAAATCAGACGAATTGATTGGTTTTGCAGCAGTAAACATCAGCCTACGTCACTGTCATTTTCGGCTAGGACTATTGTAGGTCTTTTTTGAGACACCCCTAGATTTCGCAAGTGGAATGTGTAGACCTGTTAAAGTAAGGATAGACAATGTGAGTAAAAGAGAAAACGATAATTATCATATTTTCTTCTTTTCTCTCACGGCTTCCATTTGTCATCTCCTATCACAGGCGGCAATCGCGTGACTTTGTTATGATATGCATTCCTAACTTATGTAAACAAAACGGTATAATCGGTATAATCGATTCAAAATCTTTTACTAATGAGGGACAAGGTCCAAATTCTGATATCGGTAAACCAGGTAGGTAAGATGACCATCCATGTGTTTAAGTTGTTACTATAAATAGATTTTCAACATACCTATTTTACCTTTAAATAAACCAAAATATTAGTATCGATTCTCGTTTAACTTTGAATGTACAATAGATGCAGAAATAAGAAAATTATTGCAAAATATCTTTCCAGGATCGAGATTATTTTGTCCGTAGTCGTTATCCATCCCAAGATGAACAATCTGAGAAAGACACATGACACGCAAAAACTGTTCGACTCGTTTCTCTTTTTTATGTTTTGCGTATGAATCACGCGTTAGATGAATTAACTAATCTAAAATTTCATATACGTGGTTTCATTCCTTTGACATATCTAAGCATAAATCACATCTCAATTGCACGTGTAGCCTACGTACGTCATGCAAGGATATGGAATGGATTCCACGTGTATGGCCTAAAACAGTTCACGTTTATTATATGTCAGGTTTGTTGATAGTCTTTTTTAATTGTAAATCATTGTAGATTGTATGACAAGAATTTCAAATGCACGTACGGTTAATAGAAAAAAAGGACTCTGTCTATGTCTCACGAGATATTCCGTACTGTTTGTGCAGATTGTCGAGTCTTTATGCGGTAATTACGTACCTTTGTAATGATAAATTTTCCTAACTTTGTCGGCGAACACAATTTGTAAGATTCTTTCGTAAGTTTATATATAAATATATAATTATTCTAAACATTGAATGACCAACCAAATCAAATTCAAATGTTTTATTCAAAATCGTCCTTCAGCCATTTCAATCACAATACCATACATGTATTTACATAGTCTTTGTACAACCAGTGACAAAATACAAATCAGTTACCACTCTGTGTACTGTGTATTTGGCACCTCAATATTACAATGGTATGTTTTCTTCAAGCACATGTAACATTTGTAAACGTATCAAGCTATGTTTGGAAAAATACCGTGTTGAATAAACTTGAATTAAAGTAATATATTCTGGTAATATTTAAAATACATGTATTTGCTTTGACCATGGATTGTATTTCTCTTCTTAAGGTTAGGCAATTTGACCAATTCTCAATTGTTCAACCTCGATAAAGAGCGCACTGTAATATATCATTTATAGATTTATATAGAAAAAAACTACATAGAGTCAACAATATCCAGTATCTGATTGCACTGTTTACTTTCTGTGATTTCCGAAGATGACTTTTTCTAGCCCCATCATCGGAGATTCGAAAATCAGACACGTGATAAAGGCGGCTCCATACGACAGTACCACGTGACCCACAAACAGATATAACTGAAATATAAATACAGAGTGATTCATAACATATTCTCAGTTTAAGTGTAGGAAAATGCATTGAAACGTTCTTGAACAGGCTTGCTTCAAGATAGTTTTTTTTTATTTTCTTGGCTTAACATTGACGGGTTGGTTTGCTATTTGCACATTATGTGCCTGTGATGGTGCCATACAGGGTTCTATCTCAGTTTACACAAAATACCGTGGATTTTGCAAATATTCAAACTCAATTTTCACGAAAGATGAACTCTTCCCACTTTTCTGTGGTACAGAAATATTCTTGCATTTGAATGTGTAGAAAACCCGTGGAGTTTGGTGTAGAACTGGGAAAGACCCTTTCCAAGGCGCGTACGATGCTCTTTATCTGTCATGATCCTCTTGGAAAAGGCTGAGAAATAAGAAAACATCTACAATGAAACGGACGATTTTGAGGAGTGTTCTTTTCCAAAAAGTCACGTGGGCTGGCAACCATAAGTCGGAAATCGGAAGTACTTGCAGGTACACGGTGCACAACCCACTAAACTTGTCGCGTCACGATTCGATCTTTGTTGGAGAACGATTTAACCCATTACATGTACCAGACGGCAAAACTCTGGACTGCTCCAAATTTAAAGATGGTACAGGCGACAATTTCAATTGGATCAAATTTAACACGTGGGTGGAAATCATTGTGGGGAATGAAGAAATTGCTTTTCACAAGCAATTTCATCATTTTCAACAATGCTTTCCAAAGCATTTACCTTGTTTGGCATCAAAAGTCGTCAATATATGACAATGGATTAAGGAAATACCTCCCGATCCGGGTATAACTGTTGTCAATGTTTTTCTTTACGTTTGACGTTGTGTTACAACCAATGGAAAAGATCTGTCCTCTTTGAACGTTTGGTCATCGGTTGGTATTAAAAGAAAGAAATCTAGAATTGGAGAAATTTGGGGGCCACATTGACGATTGAAGGAGATATCCGTTATCTTGATCGGACAAATTACAGTGAAACCAAGTAGCCCCCCCCCCCCCCAAAAAAAAAAAAAAAAAAAAAAAAACTTAAATTGACATTTCCTTGAGTTTTGCGGGGGTTTTCTCCACCCAAGATCGGTTTGTGATATCACATCACGTAGGTTGTACACCTTGGATAAATCATTGTAACTCCAGACCGAATGAAATATTTCATATGTTGATTAAGCAAAGAGAGGCGATTGGTTAGTTATACTCACTACATAATCAGTAAAATTGGCGGGGAAACGTCGGCTTGTGTAAAATATGGATATTACTATAGGATGCACTAAATACGCCGCATACGTCAGCTTTCCAAGGGGTATAAATGGTCTCCAAGACAGCAGATCGTGTATCCAACCTATCAATAAAAATGATAGAAATTAGTATTTGCCATATATACTCAATAATACACACACAATTGGTACGTACTTGCAGACACTTGGGACGTGCAAACATTCCTGGTCTAAAACTTCAAATGGAATATCGTTGGAATGGTTCATCGTGCTAATAAAAGTTGTCTTTCTGTATTATTAAACAAGTCTGGCATGACTCAGTGTACTGAAGCCATTGATAGGAGGAGAATGTTATCTACCACTGTACATACTATGCGTTATAGAAGGGATAATATGCACTATACGTGTCCCTTGCTTCAGGTGGAAGGTTTTGTCATAAATGTATGTTCAATGAAAAAAAAAAGATTACTGTATATTTTCTACAAAACAAAGCTCTACATTAAGACTTATGATTCGATATAGATCTGTACATTCATCGAAATTTAGCAAAAAAATGAAAGTGGTCGAACAACTAAATCGTAAAACAAGAGGGTCAAGCAACGCTCACCTGAGACACACATCATCAATCTACGTTCAGGAGCACAAAACATTCTTAGATAAATGAAGATAAACATGCCAACAATTTTGACAGTTATAACAATAAGACCTCCCCGAACATATGGCCTAAAGACCTAGTTTCTGATATCGCATAATCCACTTATTTCAATGATATAACAAAATTATCAATATAAATATTACGGTCAATTTTCACAATGATAAAATACATATTGTGGTCATTGAAGGAGAAACAAAATGACCAAAAGACTTACTGCTGACCACATATGAACTAAAGATGACACGACCTTGATATCAATGCGAAAGACATCACAATAATTTTCACAATGATTCGGTAAGTATTGTCGATCTTATAGCAAAGACAAGATTTGACCAAGAGACAGTTTTGACCTCCCAAGACCCACCTTTTTACATGGCCTGAATATTGCCAAGAAAAATGTTTCAAACAATTTTCACAATGATTGAGATATCGTTATGGTTCTGAGAACAAAAGAAAAGAGATTTGACAAAGTGATCTAGTAATTTAATTAACCTCAATGACCAATATTTTAAAATGGAATCGGTATCAATCCAATTTTGACAATGACTTAACAAATAATGCTGTTCAAAAACAAGATTCGGCTCTGTGAACTAGCTTTGAACTCGCAAGACACACTTTTAAATGATCTAGATATCACAAAGACAAACATTTTCACAATCATTGAGATACCAACATGGTTCTAAGAGCAATAATAAGACTTGATATGGAATCAGAAGGTAATATCTATGGCATTTGTTGCATTTTGTCCATTACTTTAGGAGGAGATTTTTTGTAAATGTTGACGGACATACGGATGAATGGACGCCGGACATTGGTCTATCACAATACCTCACCTCAAGCTAAAAAAATGTACTAAAATATATTTCAGTCTTCATGCTTACCCCCGTTGCCCGTGGCGCATGCAAAAACAATCCAACATATTGCCACACCCCACCCAGTTCTGTGTAGAGCATGGAATACTTCTGATTGAAGTTGTGTTAAAATATGATAATCTTTGTACGAATACGGTCCGAACACGCACAATGTGCAAATAGCCAGACAGACAAACCAACAGAGCAAATTCAGGGCCTGAAATTAAAAACAACACTATCATAGGTTATAGGACTGAGCCGTTTTGAACCAACATTTCTAAATCGATTGTCTAAGATGCAATTACATAACAAGCCATCTGATTGGACGAGTCATTATTTATGGGATTTAGGCTGGTTGATGAATACCACCCCATAAGTTTAAAAACTTTTACACCACATCGTTGATCTAAAATTTTCTTTTCATGAAGGAAATCCATTCCTTAACAGCAATGTTTTTATCACCTTCAGGAGCGTCATAATGTGTTGTGAAATGTTGTAGAACTGATGAAAATATTGATTATAATAAAAATTGCATAAAGTCATCTGTCTATTTGTATCTTCATTTATTGGGCTGATCATTACCGCAAGAAGTCAAAGAAATAACAATTTCGACAAATCTTTAAAAACGGAGTATGGTCCTTTTTAACCCTTTCCCAAACAAGACCTGGTTTTGACGTCCCTGATAGAAAAGGCTTGTGAAAACATTGAGCCAAAAGAAGAAACTGCTGATAATCAGCAGTTTCTCCTTTTGTCTCAATATTTTCTATGCCAAATTTAACACAAATTCTATCTTTAATAACTTCCATTTTGTCATTTTTGGTAACTTTTGAAGTGGATCGCCCTAAAATTTTGTCGTTTGGGAAAGGGTTAAACGTCTTACCTACTTTTCCCCACACACATGTTGGGTCGTTTTACTTACAAATTGGTCAGAACATCGCTATGGTGTCAACTTTCACTTCGACTTGTTCTTAGTTTTGGCAAACCGTGTTTCTGTTTATTTATGACCAACCTAAATAAGGTTGGCTTCGTTTTCTGCTTCGTACGAAATGTTCTGCTCAATCAACCAGAGGCGTCAAGTTACAATGCGCTCAGCACATTGATTAAGATTGCTCGCGTAACATACATGTTTTAGTACCACAATTATTATAAAAGTACCTTTGGTATCCGACACGTTGATTTAAGCCTGTATAAAAGGTAGCCCGTCAACAACCCTATGATGTAAGGACCCATTCGTGTGTAGCAAGAAAAATATATTTATAAAAGTACCTTTGGTATCCGACATGTTGATTTGAGCCTGTATAAAAGGTACCCCGTCAACAACCCCATGATGTAGGGACCCATTCGTGTATAGCAAGGAAAATATATCCTCTGTAGAATGTAATCATCTTTTCTGAAGTAAAATATATTTTCTAAAGCGTGATCAACACACTTTCATCAGGAGGTAATTCGACGAATCTTTGAAAAGCAGGCAACATGACAAATTTCTATAAAGTGACTTCTCGATAGCAGTTATCCTCCTTGCTGATCTTGCAAAAATGTTGGAAGCTGATTACGGTAGTCTAACCCCAATGAGACTCATACGACTTCGTATTTTTTCGTGCGACACCATTAACATTCGATGTACGTATCCGACCCTATTCGGGTGACGTCGAAAACATTCGGCTGTGGAACGTTGACGTTCCACCGCCGAATGTTTACGACGTTGCCCGAAAAATTCCAACGTCGTGTGAATCTTATTAGGAGCGTACTACCTTAAAAGATTTAAATGTTGATCTCATTTTGAAGTGAAGACTAGATTAGGCGACGGAATACAAGTAGTTCATCTTACAATGATCATGGTACGGAATCACGTGACACAACAACAAAAACGATTACAGAATATCTTCAATAAGTGTGTTAATGTGTGGTCGATTTGAAAATGATTCGAACCAGAAGAAAAGAAAACACTACAAGAGGTTTTCTGGATATGGAGGATGCTTTAAACAAAACCTAACAAAAAGTTATTTGCGAGGAAACAAACTTGTTTTTCCTCGCGAATAAACTTTTTATCAGGTGCTTTGTAAAAGACCCATGATATTTGGAACAAATCCGTAACAGTGTTCCTTCTTTGCTTCAAACCGCATTTAAATCGGTTGTAAACGTATTAACATTTATTGTTAAAGTTTGTCACGTGATTCTCCCGCTGTGATAATATTGGTTGTCATAACTTCTATTTTGTCGTCATCTACTCGCTATACTGCAGTTTTGATTATTATTATTATTATGCTAGCTTTAACATTAGTAATGACTTAAGATGAACATGTCTATTGAAATATTTGCATGTTTAGTTCATCCGTTGAACCCATTGAAAGGAGATATTTCTACCTTCTTCTTCTTCTTCTTCTTCTTCTTCTTCTTCTTCTTCTTCTTCTTCTTCTTCTTCTTCTTCTTCTTCTTTTGATTTAGACGAATCAATCGATTTATAATTTTTATGAATACGGCCCCAGATCACATTGTAGTTTGACAAGTGTTTATACTCACGATGTTGGAGCGTAGGCTAGGTTAAACATCTGGGCTGGATACTCGCATTGTTTGTTTGACACGCGTTTATACTCTCGATGTTGGAGCGTAGGCTAGGTTAAACATCTGGGCCGGGTACTCGTATTTATGAACAATGATTATACTCACGATGTTGGAGCGTAGGCTAGGTTAAACATCTGGGCCGGGTACTCGTATTTATGAACAAGTGTTTATACTCACGATGTTGGAGCGTAGGCTAGATTAAACATCTGGGCCGGGTACTCGTATTTATGAACAATGATTATACTCACGATGTTGGAGCGTAGGCTAGGTTAAACATCTGGGCCGGATACTCGTACTTATGAACAAATGTTTATACTCACGATGTTGGAGCGTAGGCTAGGTTAAACATCTGGGCTGGGTACTCGTACTTATGAACAAGGATGACAGTTGCTGTAATTGTTGCTGCTAGAAAAACGGCACAACTCGCTATTCCAGCCACCACGTTACTGAAACGAAAATTTGAAATAAGCGCTTGCATCGTATATGCAAGTATTGTTGATTTCATTTGACACGGCACTTGTCTTTAGTCAATACATGTTAATATTTTGCAAATATTTCGCAAATAGCTTACACACATCAAAGAAACTTGGATCACCAAAGTATTTTAGGGGAAAAACTCAAGTGTGTAATTCATTATAATAAAATCTAATACTGTGCCATATTAAATGAACTCATTAATGCAAGCAGTGATCAACTAAGATTGGATTGGATGCATGATTGCATGAACGTGTGCAAGCCGATTTATGCAGCCTGGTCGAGGAGAGTGGGATTGTTTAGAGTGTAAGGAATTGAATTAGTATTTTTTGTATATCTGTTTTCAATTCCGTTAGATTAAGAAGTAAGAAGTCGATAGAAATATAGGCAAGCAGTATAGATGCCTTTCATTGTGTTTCATCTGATACTGTCATTGATTTCATTTCCAGCCAGGTCGAAGATCTGTAATGTGGAAATGGACTATTCGTTGACCATATTCAGCATGCGAAAGTCATGTACTCTTCCACGCAAATCTTAAAAACTATCTGTGCGTTATGGATAATAATAATAATAATAATAATAATAATAATAATAATAATAAAGACTTTATTTTAAGAGGCAACACAGTTGGGATTAACCCAGTCTTCCCTGTGAGCCTCTAGAATATTTACATTTACATCAATACAAACAAAACACATTTTATATACAACAACAAACATGAACAAATACAACAAACAGATTGTATTAGGGATTATCCTGTATCTGATAAATGATGAAAGGTATTAATTAATCCTTTCCAAACAAGACTGGCCATGCTTTTGGGTTTTGATGTCCTGAAATATGTTACTTAATGAAAGATTGAGGGAAACGAAGAAAGGCTGATGACCAGAACTTTC
Organism: Fragum sueziense; assembly: GCA_963680895.1. Classification (NCBI taxonomy): domain Eukaryota; kingdom Metazoa; phylum Mollusca; class Bivalvia; order Cardiida; family Cardiidae; genus Fragum; species Fragum sueziense. The sequence continues at coordinate 6,673,420 of OY804599.1, read as the reverse complement.
TCCCTTTTCTTCAATGTGTTTGTTTTAACATGTAAATTTCAGTTTTATTTAATATTCATCATGTCATCTGCAGAAGCTATTTACCTGAATTGTTCAAAAAATTGTTATTTGGGTTTATATGAAAATAGATACATTTATTTCAGAAAATTCCAATTTTCCTTGGCAAACTGATTTTACTTATCAAGATCAGAAAGTATCCTACCAAATGATGAAAAGTACATCATTAGCCATGCCAAAAGAAGGCCTGTTTTGACAACCCTAATAGAGACAGCTTAAATAAGATAGCGGGAAGGGAAGAAAATGCTGATAAGCAGCATTTTCTCTTTTTCCTCCTCATTTTGAGTGAAAATTTAAAAATTCAACTTTCCTTAACTTCCATTTTGTCATCTGCAGATAATTTTGAGTTTGATTAGTCTAAAAAACTTTGCAGATAGGGTATGATTATAATTATGATCATAATTCTATGAAAAGAGAAAATATTATTCCATTTGCAAACAGAGTGCATTCTTATCCTGGTCTATATTACGGTGGAAATTTTGGGTCATGTCAATATGCGAAATTCATAGAAGTTTGGACAGTCATCATAGGCAAAGATCAGATTTAGCCAATGCCAAGTCTGATCCATAGCTATTATTCCTGCCATTTATACAAACAATTTTAAATTATTTCTGAATATTAGTCAAGTTACAAAATAAATACAATAATAACTACTGGAAAAAGGACAATTACCACATTCAAAACTTTAAAGGCTTAGTACAAAAATGAATTACGTGCATAAAACTGTATGCACTTAATACAAATTTGTACCACAGCTTCGTTGAATGTTTATGAAATAACATTTATACTGAAACTGTCTCTCCCACCAGAGTTCCACCAAGATAAGAAAGTTGTCTTGAACCTCTGTATACTGTCAGAATTTTTTATATAGACAGGGATCTGATTCCAAATTTTGGGGCCTGAATATGCAATTGATTTGCGGTAAAACTCTATCCTTGGTTTTGGAATATTTAGTGCTAAGTTTGTATTAGATCTTAGATTCACATTTTCTGACTTAGTGAAAAGATCAGATATATAATTAGGAAGTTTTGCATTTGCAAATTTGTACATAAACAGTGATTTTTTGAATATGATGCGGTCTTGAATTGTAAGCCAATTAAGGGTTAGGATGCAGTGTAATCGAGATTTTCTTGAATTATTTACTATATCAAACCATTTTTCAAATCGGCCACATATTGAAAATGTTAAAGATTTTTTGAATTTGTTGTTGAAAAGTATTTTTCTGTAAGAGTTAGTAAAAGTGTCCTAGATCTAGTTTATAAATACAAAAAAAAGAACGAAAAGAACTTACTAAAACAAAGGTAGAATAATTAGTGGACTTAAGATGTAAAACTGCATGTCACTGGCTAGATACCACGTCCAAACGGCACACTGAAAAATAGAGCTATCACTATAGAAATGAGCCAGGATCTTGAAAACACGTCACTTGTAGCATTTGAAATACAAATGTTTCGAGATCAAGATTTGTGTCTAAACTGAGTCGTTCGGATGTCCTCAGATAATGTCGGTCAAAGATCGAATCATCGACTCTGAAGTGTGTGTATGAGGAAATGTAAAAAAACGCATCTCTTAGCCGGAAGTTATTACCCTTTATAAAGTAGTTTTCGAGGTCATGAACAACCATGGCAACTTACGGGACTTGCAGGGTGAAATCATTCTAAAAAGAGAGGACACTGCAACAGCATGCAATGCATTTCAGTAGGCCTATCATTGTCGCTTTATTGTTGACATTAGTTACGGACAAGCGTTTTCTGTTGTTGTTCTATTCTATTCTATTCATAATCTGAAAGTAGATCCACGACATACATCCAAGGTATGATTCGACAGAATTGTCTGTGGTGTTTTAAATGCAAATTGAGTCTGACCGGGATCCATGTTGGCATCTTACGGCTGCATTGGGTCATGAACAAGCTATTAGTGGACGATATATGATTCTTGTACGGAAGTAGTGAGGGAGCCATTAGTACACGCAAGCAGTTAAGCTGGTAAGGACAAGCATTTTAACCTTTTCCCAAACAAAACCTGGTTTTGACGTCCCTAATAGAAAAGGCTTGGGAAAACATTGAAACAAAAGAAGAAACTGCTGATAACCAGCAGTTTCTCCTTTTGTCTCAATATTTTCTGTGCTATATTTTACACAAATTCTATCTTTAATAACGACATTTTGTCGTTTGTGGCAGGTTTTATGGATAAATTCTTGCCGTTTGGGAAAGGGTTAAAGGCAAAAGAGGATCGAGTTGCAGCACAATGCAGCAATATCGAAGTGAGTCTCAAAGCCAACAACGCCAAGAAGGTCTACCAAATAATAAAAGATCTCGCCAGTGACAAACAAGAGCGACAAAGCACCATCCTAGACAAAAACGAGAAACTAAAGGCATTTCCAACAGATGGACAGAATATACATCGGAAATGTACTCATACTGCACAACAGCCGACTGGAAGCTCGGTGATCGTGGAGTAAAGTCTGAAAGTCGTGCGAATATGGACCTAGTTCGTAAATTTGAGACTATAAACCATCTTTACTTTTACTTTACTTTAACAGGAGATCCAGAGAAATTCGGCACACTCATGCCATCAGATACAGACAGCTTTTTCATCCTTTGAACAGAAGTGTTGAAGTGCCTAAGAAGTTCATAAGAAAGTCAACCTACAACAGTGCAACAACTACCGCACCACAAGTCTAAAATGTCATCCCAGCAAGGTGATGAACAAGATCGATCATATTGAACAGATTGACATCACAGGCAGAGACAATCATATGGGAAGAGCAAGCAGGAGTAAGGGCAGGACGTAGCACCAAGGAACATATCTTCAACCTCGGGATTCTATGTGAAAGATATCTCCAACATCAGCAAGACCTCTACCATGTAAGAAGGCATTTGTCAGAGTCTGGAGGCCGAATTTTGGACTACTATGAACCATAATATTATCAACGCTAACCTTGTCCGTATCATACAAAAGCTCAGTGCAGTCTACCTTAACGAGGAGTACCGTGAACGGTTCAGAACTCTAGTTAGAGTACGACAATGATGCGTACTTTTTTCAACGCTCTTCAACATTTTTATTGAAAGAATTATGACCGACGCACTTGAAAATTACGAAGGAACAGTAAGCATTTTCTACATCCATAATAAAGGACATTACCATGTTTGTATCGGGGTAGATGTTAACAAAGTTGTTTATATAAAGAAGATTGGTCCACCAGTATTTTCTACATCCATAATAAAGGACATTACCATATTTGTATCAGGGTAGATGTTGACAAAGTTGTTTATATAAAGAAGATTGGTTCGCCAGTATTTTCTACATCAATAATTAAGGACATTACCATGTTTGTATCTGGATATATGTTGACAAAGTTGTTTATATATAGAAGATTGGTCCACCAGTATTTTCTACATTCATAATAAAGGACATTACCATGTTTGTATCTGGATATATGTTGACAAAGTTGTTTATATATAGAAGATTGGTCCACCAGTATTTTCTACATTCATAATAAAGGACATTACCATGTTTGTATCTGGATATATGTTGACAAAGATGTTTATATATAGAAGATTGGTCCACCAGTATTTTCTACATCCATAATAAAGGACATTACCATATTTGTATCTGGATAGATGTTGACAAAGTTGTTTATATATAGAAGATTGGTCCACCAGTATTTTCTACATCCATAATAAAGGACATTACCATGTTTGTATCTGGATAGATGTTGACAAAGTTGTTTATATATAGAAGATTTGTCCACCAGTATTTTCTACATCCCTGCATTCCCGGGATGTCTTCTTCCCACAATGGCCCTGTCGCCACGAAAGGTAGGAGTACGGTGGCAGCCATTATAACCAGCATGTAAGATGGCGTTAATCTGAAAATTTATGGATGAATATTCAAGCAATAAGGTATTAGAATTATGCAAGAAAACATGTATAAACAAAAATATTTTTCTCCTCAAAGATTACCTAAATGTGCCATAGCTTTATTGTAAATAATGGGGAATGCTATTTTTATTCGGAACACACGGTCAACACTGTAGAAATTTGTTATTGTTGTAGAAATGTTTCGTACTATAAATGTTTTACAACCAGAGTTTTCGATACTATGTAAAAGCAATACATTGCACCATCTGTTAGAGCTGGATTCTGTTGTTGTTGTTTTGTTTTTGCGCAACCGATTTTGAAACTGATGATGGAAGTCGAGGGTTTAGATCAAGATAGTTGTAACATTTATGCAAATTACCTCCAATAGCGGTGAAAGTAAAACCGGACCCAGTTCATATGTTTTGCTCCGCCAACTTTCTCTAGCTGCCTGAAGGTTAGATAACCCAAAAGTATCCCACTGTAAGAAATGTAAAGAGTACGGTTAGTGCATGTCGATATACTGTACTCTTACCCAATAATATTCCGCTTTAATGGACAACGCTCCAGTTATTCGGAACACTTGGTCGTTACTGTAGAAACTATTATATACATGTATAATAAAAAAAAAAAAAAAAAAAAAAAAAAAAAAATAGGTTTCGCACCATTTATGTTTCGCTTCCAGATTTCAGTTTTCAACTGTTAGTGTGTATTTATTATGTGAAACTGCTTTTCTCAAGATGGAAATCGATTATTTAGAGGAAAACAGTCGTAGGTGTGTATGTACTTACCAATGTTTTGTGTATTTTTTCATGTGTAAATGACAATAATCACTTTTAAGTGCGATGACATATGCCTATACATTTTCTTCTTGGATTATTTCAACGACACGTTGCTTTTACATGGAGTTTTATCATACATGTATTTGATTGTGTAAAACTTTAAATATTTTACAAAAAGTGCAGATTTTGACATAAAACGCTTCTTCTTCGATGATCAAATAAATCGAATGTGTGAAGGTGTAACGCATTCTTAACAAAACACATTTTAGATTTTCTGTTTTTTATTTTGATAAATGTAAAACATTGATTTAAAGCCATTTACGAGATTAATCAAATGTCATTCAGCCTTTGTGACCTCTGAAAGGGGTAAAAAATTGTCCCCTTTTAACCTGTAGGGGTATATCTTACGATTGTAGATAAAATCCAAACACAATCGATTACCATCCATTTTTAGCTCATTTTTCAATTTTTTTTTTTCAATTGGTAATAACTCGTACTTTCGACAGAAATGATATAATTAAATTCTATCATTGGGAAAAGACAAAGTACTGGAGTTGATGTAAATGCGTATAATTCTGTGCTGAAAACTAATTTAAAGCACAACATTCACAGAAACCCAAGAATAACGTTAATCAGTTTCAGTTGTTTGCGGGCCTCCGTGAATGCTATCTACATGTTCCAAAAATGCGTGATTTGACGGCAATGTTGCATAAAACATAAAAAGATAACTTGCCCAAAGTCTATCAATACATGCGAAAGAAAATGAACCCAACCCTGCGTTCAGTAAGACAAAACGTTAGAAGCTACCTTTTTTTCACTAACAAGTCTTACTGAACGCTCTGCTAACGTTTGCTGAATAAATATGGCCGCCCCCATAGTCTGGGTTCCCTCCTTCTTTTCGCAGTATGGAAAGTAGGGACCCAGACTAGCTGCCATTTTTGTTAGATTTGGCACACCACCTTCAAATCTGTGAGCCAAATGATGCGAACGGTAGGAGTAAATAGGTCGTTCAGTAGAAAACTGTTACGTATCGGTAGCTCAATGAGCTAACGTTTTGTCTTACTGAACGCAGGGCTGTTGAGTACAAACATCTCCGTCATAGTTGTTTTGTTTTAATAAATCTTTATTCATGTGACCATGCAATGTAGGGCGCATTCTCCCTGTTGGAAAATTTTGTGGGAACAGGAACAATTGCTTACTTTGATAGCCCCAGTTACAAAGTTGGGCGTAATGGCATGGGAGTTTACGTTTTTTTTCTGTTAACACACAGTTTCTTCGCGTAATATACAATTTAGGTCGGTTCCCTGGGTACCGCATTACTTAATGGCACCCGGAATAATAAATAATGAACGGGGACATGAAAACATTCCACGTTTTCTTTTTCAATAGCGATCCAATTCAGCAGAAATAATAATAAAGTGCCAAACATAAATTACCAAAGATTATAGTAAATGATTCTGCTTTTATTTTTGCAAATGCACGCAGTCGGTAGGTGATGTTTCGTCCGCAAATGAACAATGGTTTGAATACCGCGGTACCGCAAAAGACGCGATACCGAAGCGGACTGCTATTTGTATGAATAATTTTATTATCCATTATATCATAATCACGGTGGATAATCACGTGATGCGATAATTAGTGAATATCTTCAATAAATTTGTTAATACGGGGCCGATTTGAATTCGGTTTGTAGTAGAGAATGTGGACAGGCGTCACGCATTAGATGGATGTGGTTGATTTTTTTTAAAAATCAACTGATAAAAAGTTATTGAAGATAAACCAAAATTTTGGGTTATCTTCAATAACTTTTTTATCAGTTGATTTAAAAAAAAATACCACGTCCATGTTATTCCTGTCATTTTTCCTCCTTCTCTGCTTCAAACTTAATTCAAATTGGCCAAGTATTGACAAAGTTATTGGAGATTATCGGAAATTCTAAGTCACGTGATTATACACCGAGATAATGCTGGAATATTGTTACCGGTATTTATCAAAAAGATTGCGGTGTCAGTATGACGCCGTAAATATTTGTACTATTTGCATGGAACCAAAATAAAAAATTACTTTAATCCTACGTCATGATTGACGTCATTACCTGATTGAGAAGAACGAGTCGACAGAGACAGTAGAGTACACGACGACAGAAAACATGAAATAATTGGTCTGTTCGTCATACTGTTTCTCTAGATTATCTGCAATGAACAGTGATTCCATCATTAAATTAATCAAGTTAATGAGATTCAAGCTACGTCAAAATTATTCGGGCGACGCCGTAAACGTTCGTCGGGTGTGCGTTTCACCGTCAAATGGTTTAAAACACGTCATCCAAATAGGTTCGGATACGAACGTGAACGTCGTCGAGAGAAACATTCCAACGTCACGCATGAATCTCATTAGTGGTGGGCTGCATGTGTATTTCTAACAGTCGTGACAGTTATCGCTAATCTTTCGCTTTTCGAGTATCATACTTGATGATACCCTTTGTGACTTGAATGTCAATTTCTTAAAAGGTCATATTAGGTTTTATTTCTTGCTTTGTAAATTGCAATTATTGATAAATAGTAGTGAAATATATTGATTCCCCATTACCTCCCATCTGTCTCTGCGACGTAGCAGTTTAAACCTTTGCCAAACAAGACCTGATTTTGACGTCCCTAATAGAAAGGCTTGGGAGAACATTGAGACAAAAGAAGGAACTGCTGATAACCAGCAGTTTCTGCTTTTGTCTCAATATTTTCTATGCCATATTTAACACATATTATATCTTAAATAACGTCTATATTGTCATTCATGGCAGTTTCTGAAGTGGGTCGCCCTAAAATTTTGCCGTTTGGGAAAGGGTTAATGTGCAAATGAGGTTGGACATCGGTATGTTGAAGGATGGTTGATGTGATATAGATTAGGATATAAACAATTGTTGGAGTGAGCTCTGCATCACTGAGTTTGTTTGTTTCTATCTTGAGCCTTTGCTTGTTACATACATCAAATGCAGATGTAGGCCTACAATATGTGCAGTATGACAAACTGGATTAAAGATGGATAGAAGCAAAATAAATGAATTACGCACTTACAGGATTTGCATTGTAACCCTTTCCCAAACAAGACCTGGTTTTGACGTCTCTAATAGAAAAGGCTTGGGAAAACATTGAGAAAAAAGAAGAAACTGCTGAAAACCAGCAGTTTCTCCTTTTGTCTCAATATTTTCTGTGCTATATTGTACACAAATCCCTTCCTTCTTAACATCAATTTTGTTGTCTAGAGCAGCTTTTAAATAGGACCACCCTAAAATTTTGTTTGGGAAAGGGTTAAACAAGAGAATATTTCTTACCGTGGTAACCTCTTGCAAAGTACACTGTATGTCCGAGGATAACCCATGCCATACTGAGGAAGCGAATTCCGTAAATAGCGCCGAAAGCACCACTTGGTTGTTTTGTACTGAGTATGTTTATACTATTAGTGTAGGCGGAGAATGAGAGCATTATCTTCTTAATTATACCTATAATGACAATAAACGACATAAACATGGTGGTCCGATGAGAAAACTGCTGCAGACGACAAAATGGATATTGATTAAAGAGAGATTTGTGTACAAAATAGTGAAAAATAGAGAAATAGAATATATAGGATAGACTAAAATAATAAAAAAAAAGATATAGAGGCAAAGAAGAAAATTTAATGCTGGTTATCAGCGTTTTCTTCTTTTGCCTAGATGTTTTTCCACGCTATTTCTAAAAGTGAAGCCCAAACATCGTCTCTTTTGTGAAACGGTTAAATAATAAAGAATACGGATCACTTTGTTCCGTCAAAATGATCAGTACTGATATCTATAAGTTACTACAGGTCCAGAAATCGCTTTCAGAGTACAAGATGGATCCTGATCAGCCTGTGCATCAGACTGCACATGCACAGGCTGACCTGGAACCATGTTGTTCCCAAGTAGATCACAGCTTAAATACATTCTGACCTATGCATATTATTCTCAAAAAACCAATGGTGCTAACTATACAACACTATCTGCTTTTCATACTTGTGGTGAAAAAAGATAGACTTGATAAATTGGTCCTTTGCTAACATGTTTTTGTATCTGGGCGGAATGCCTTTATTTCTCTTGACGATTTACAGACTCTCGTGTTTAAAGTCAGAGCTAATACGAGTACGATGATATACTTATTTTCACGTGATAATATGTCATGATAAAAATAATGGTATAATTTTGTACCTTTTAGACTAGAACGGAGAACCAATAATTGCTCTACAATCGCACCTTTTTTGCAAGTAAAACAAACCTTGTATATGGTCGCTTTTCAACGAAAATCTCGTATCTGCAGCTTAAAACAAGCTGCAGATACGATGTTTTCGTTGAAAAGCAGCGTTATGACCTTTAAAATGTTTATCACTGTCTTCCTGAGATGCCAGAACATTTCCCGATTCCGTGATAGTCCGATATTCGATATTTTCTTCCTCTGATACTGTTATTGGTTGTTTGCCAAGTTCATCACCAGTATTGGCGAACGCCGGTGAGGTCCTCAACTCAGCCTTTATTGGTTTATATAGATAGTCTGTGTGATTGGGGCTCGATGTAATTTCATATGAACCGTCACGTGTCCCGGATATTGCATCGTTACTTCCGGTCCTTCTGGATTTTGGTTGGACGAATACCACGTCGTATATCGTGCCACAAACAACGATAAACACGATAATGATGAGTATACATCTGAAATGAAATGAAGAGTTTCCGAAAAGAATTTTCAGACAGCAATTGTTCAAATTGATTGCTCACTTTGCCTCTTCACATTAAGCATGTTCAGCAAAGAGCATATTTCTGTACTGTGATACTCTCAGACATAAAGATAGCCGTTTAAGTAAGGACTGACAATAATTGTAAATTCCGCCGTCGGTAAAACAAATTAAGTGTCACAGAAAAGGTCTGAAACAATATTGAAGATGATTTAAATTCCGATTGTATTCTTTTAAAATATTTTATCATTATTAACATTTCAACATAAGATAGGTCTATCTTTCTATTATGTTTTAGAAAATAGACGTTGAACGCTCATTAACATCTTCGTTAAGATCATTTCACTTATGTGCATTTTAGTCATTTAACATAGAACTTACGTTACAATAACTGCGTCATTGCCAAACACTCTGTCCTCTACACAGTTGATGCTCGGTACAATATGTGTAGACACATTTAGCAACAATTTCTGTACTGTAATTAGATAAACATACTTGATTAGTTATCCAGCATGCAGCTTACGTACAATTACTGCGTCAGTAACAAATGGAGTGACCCCAGTCAACATTTTACTACCCGGTCGTTGCACGATAGAAAATAGTCCAAGGAATTGTTGTCTGTGCATGCAGAGGGCTGTAGGGAGTGTTAGATAATAGTTTAGATACTGCTTTCTTTGATAATTTAGTATTTCTGCATCTGCTCTTTGGTTGTATATCATATTTTTGCATTATTTGCAGGACTACTTTTTGCAGGTACTTCCCAAACATATTCATGTAGTTGGACGGAAGACGGTCATTCTAAGGTGGTCTTGTTCTAAGCTGAATATTTTCAGATTTTCTCTATCAGCCTATACTGAAACCGCCATGAAAGGAGAGTCCAGAGGCAGCACTTCAAGAAACCCAAGCAGCGAGTGTCCGCGAAAGTTCTGGAAGGTGCTGTGACAGCGGTAAATTGACCAGTTTTCATACGCTAAAGAAGGGACAATTTACACTGGGGTAACTCCAAATACTGTCCTCTATGCAGTCGATTCTCTGTATAATAGGTGTGGACCCATTTAACAACAATTTCTGATGTATACTTGTTACGTGTTCTTAAAATTGGTCACCAATTAACAGACTTTCTGCAATTTTCTGAAATAGGTGCGATCGTTATGTCACGTTTTCCCTGTCGTGTAGCAGTGAATAAGTAGCCTACATAATGAACGACTACGAACAAACAACTGTTAAATTTGCGTACGCCTCTGAATTTTGTGGATTTATATTTTTTAACGCTTACATATAATTGTTATTTTTAGCACAACTTGTAACTTGCCTACCTGTCAGAAGTAATCCGATTGTGTCTGTAGCAGAACACGTGCTTGGTACGCACGTGCCTAACGTCAACTTGGACCCATACATCGGCTGAGGACAAACAATATAACACTTTAGTTCGTCTTGAGGTTTAAAAAATCAGTTGAAGTGCGCCAACCTAGCCAAATTTTCGACCGATAATTTTTAAAATGAGTTTAATTAAAATAAGTTTTTCTGATATTTCAACCATCGGGGAATACTTTTGTAAGTTTGTTTCTTTTCGAAAAGCATAGAATTTTCACATCCAAACGACAATTTGAGAAATGGTTTTGGAAGGGGATGAACAACCGAACTTGTTTCAGAATTCAAAAAATAAAAGAATAAAAAAATAATAATAGCCTAATTAATGAAGTGTTTCTTGGTGTCTCAAAAATTAAAGTTGTTTTCATCTTTGAACATTTAACGTAGATCTAAAGGCCCGGTCCCACTGCACTTTCGGATGCAAAGAGGATATAAAACGTACAAAAAATCTTGCTTTCCGTTAGACGTCTCTTTCCATCCGTTGGAAGCCCGATGTGTACTTATTGCATACGTTTTATCCAACGGGCATCCGTCAACCGTAATTCCATCCGCGCAACAAGTTTTGGGCTGCCCAAAACTTTTAGAACGGATGAACCTTCCGTCGTGTACGATATAAATCCGCAATATATACGAGCAACAGACGTTCTAAGTCCATTATCAGTCCGTTGTATCCTTTCTCCATTCTATAGCCATCCTTGATACTCAAATCAACCGAAACTGAAAAGGGATTGATAGGGGAACAATAAGGTACATGGAACGTCTATACATCGTTAGCAGCACGGAAATAGAAAGGATGTAAGCATAATTATGCATCGCGTATATGAAGTATACAAATGGAAAAAAGAGTTTTTATCTGGGATGTATTCCGTATATTTAGCTGACATCCGCTCCCATCCGTCAGGCTTCCCACGAATATCCGTTTAACATCCCCGCTATATACTACTGACGTGCGCTCTTTTCCGTTATATTTCCGCCATTTTCTAAAAGCGGATGAAAACGGATGGTACCACTACCGAAATTTTGCTCGTCCGCTGTGTCCTTTTTGCATACGTTTTTGTCAATCTGCCAGTGGGACCGGGCCTTAATCCACATCAACGCGGAATATGAAATTCAAATAATTTCATGAAATTCAGATTTTCCATTGCAACATAAAACGCTGGTGTTGAACTCGGCCAAAGCGAGGGACGTTTTTCGCTACAACAAGGTATAGATATTTTGCGTTTAAGTGTGAGTTTAAAGATTTTTTTCCAATGACAATGAATTCGTTCTAAAAAATAGACCGGGTTCGCCGTTATGTATTGACAAACCGTCGATGCTGCTATATTTCGCATAGACGGGCTGCCGGCTAGTTTATGTGACGTCTATAGATAGCCACGCCCAGTATCCAATGAACCGCTAGCGAACACTAAGTCAGATAGATTCTGTATAGTAGATTCTACGCGATATAAACATTCAATGCGCTGCGCGCATTTGAATGTTTATTTCGCGTAGAATCTACTATACAGCCTTTATCTATTACCTCGTGTTCGACAATTTCTGCAGTTGATGAAAAGGCACAAAATAAGATACAAACACGGGGATTATCTCACACTTAATCCTGGGTTAGGTATTGTTGCTCGACAATATTTTCCGTCGAAAGGTTCTGAGCCGCCGGTATTCGAACTCGAAACCGATGTACACTCGTCAAAATTGCCAAGCCAAAGAGTCCCTGCATCTGACAGATCTCTTGGAAGCTTCCCCATCGCATCAATAACTGAAAATAGAGCGATTAAGCAGATTTAATAAGTTGCCACACTGCTTCATTGTAAAGTTAATAATGATATTAAAAATATTTTTTGTACAATACCCAACGTCATTTTGCGCTGTTTAAGCGGGGGCGGAGGGGGGGGGGTTAAATTGACTACCACAAACCCATAGACTAATTATAGGCCTACTAGACTAGTTATATATTTTTTCTATGCTATTGATTTTCTAATCAGTCTGTTCATTTACCCACGTTTAGATATTGAATGGCATATATATTTTTTTTCAAATGAATATTATGATTCACTCAATTTACCCTTAACTGAGAGCCAACATATTTTCTTGAAGGACTATCAGGCCAGTAGGAAGCAATTCAAAATTGCGTGTGAGGGGTGGGGAGGGGTGGGGGTAAAACCCATATCCAGGCAAGTGTGTGAATATTGGAGGGGCATTATTAGGTTTCCCCTAGATTCAGAATAAGGAAACTTCGGTGTTTTTGGCCAACTTAGGGGCTTAGCTAATTCATTAGATACCGAATATCTTGGTATCAAGATAAATTTGAGATGATAGTTGGTACTTTGGTGTGTCTTTTTATATGACAAATAAATCATCTGAATGTAAATATAAGAAACCCCGATGTTTGTGGAAAAAAAACTATAAGAAATATATCATAACAAGGACACGTGATTATCACCAGTGTATCTGAACGGTTTATATTTGTGATATAAATAAAACTTACCTTGCAGCGTCCAGCTCTCTCCCGCTAGAAATGCCTGTAAGAAGGCAAAACTGCTTTCTCGGCAAGATGTAGATATCCCATTTTTCTTCAATATTTCGTGGAAAAACTTCTCTGTGAATAGGCGGAATGAATGCACAACTGCAACCAAACTATTGTTCACTTCCTGAACAAGATCTCCCACAAACTCTTGATGCGCGATTGTTCCGTTACCGATAGAAACGTTTCGTAATTGTGAGAACATGTGCTGAAGTCCTTTGAGGTCTGGAAGTCGATCATTCAACATGTCCTGTACGCCAGTCAAGTTTCCGAGAGAAGATAGATGTGACACTGTGGTGTTGGCTGCTAATGATGTAAACATGGTAAATACTTGACGGAACTCTGGCAATTTGGAAAAGTTATGCACGACAGACAGTTGCTCTGACGTTGATGTGCTGTAGTTGTACATTAGGACGTCAATTACCGTAATTAGCTCGTGGGACGAGACCAATGATTGGACAGCCGTGATGACGTCAGGTGATACGTCACTCCACGTCAACCAACCATCTATTAGCTTTCTCATTTCAACAGACGACAGCACATTGGAGATGATCTCTCTTTGTTCAGTGTGTGTTCGATATAACTCGTACACACGGGTAATTATCTTGAAAATTGGTGAGTCCTGAATATCACTAAATATTCCGCTAACCATGGACAATGTCTGTTGAGTTCCGTCGTCGTCAACACTTCCAACAACGTGTACGTCATCATGCGATGAAATATTTCGAGCATTCGGAATAGAAACTCCTCCAAGTTGTCTATTTTCCACGTCGGCGCATTTTACATAGACAGAATCATACTTCACATTTATCAACACAATCAAAGAAATGAAACACTCGAAAGACGCCATTTTGACGGCTTGAAGTATTATGGTTTAATTCAAGAATCTTATAAAATACTTCAGTCAAATTTAGAATGCCTGAAGTCACAGCTAGTTACGCCAATAGCACAGAAATCACCAGACCAGATACAATCACTGACAGAATGGCATTCACGGTCAAAAGAAAATCATACTTAACACTTAACTTCAATATTTTTTATGTTTTACAATCCTTCCCACTTTTTATCGAATCGCCTCTTTCAGAAAAGAGATCGATATTATGAGTTGTGCTAAAAGTATATCGGTTTGTACCTATGTAGATCATCATTGTCACAGTGTAAGAGCGGAAGTGTGTGAACGCTTGTCTTTGAGTGATTACTTGTGTGTCTGTACATCGAGGAAATGCAACTTTGTAAACATCAGCGGTTGACATTGGTAAGAATTTATGTTTTTTTCTGGATAAACACAATACTTTTGTCAGATTATTTTACCAATCTCTTTATTCATTATTCCCTGTAACTTTCGATCAGAGCAATCGGGACCATTGGTTCTAGATTTAAATCATTTTAGGCCCGATTCTCTTGGGCATGAACTAAAACGGGTGATTTAGCTGTTACGAATCGCAGTTTTTACTCGAATATATGCGTACTGTAGGGTCTTTCTCAACAAAATTTTCAATCACAGCTCGTGTATATGTGTGTGTTGAGACTGATATAATTATTTAGTTAGGAAACCGTCTAAAACTTCCCATTAATGCCGTTTTAAAAAAACTTTTGTACAATCAATTGTCAAGTCCTGTACAATAGCCTGACAAGAAATATTTACTTTTGTACAATGGCTTGAATTGCATATGTGACATATTGATTGTAATAAATGCGTCTTTACCTTTTTTTGCATTATATTCAACTGATGTTTTCATGATATTATGCTCGCCCGTAAAAGATACCGAGAAAAAATGTCGGGAAAAAAAGATTCTTTTGCATGATGGAGAATCACATGACATTATTTCATAACCTCTTCAATCACTGTGTTGTAAGTTGTACGTTAGATTTGTGTAGTTTGTACGGAAGTTTCGAGTGGTCAATCAAAGATGGCGTCGGGGGAAAATCGTTAGAGGTAGGTGTCTTAGTTTTTCGTCGATAATTTCCTTAAATGGCCGTATCTTGTCTTGATACTGATATCATTGTACAGGAGAAATGTATACCTATTCACGGTGCTATATAGCCAAGTACCAGTGTTGTCCTATCGTACTCAGTCGTTGTGCAAAGACAGCCCTACACGGAAAACTTTTTTCGAAGCGAGAAAGTTGCCCTTTTAAGGATGATTACATAGTAAACAGCGAACTAGGGAACAAACTATTGCTCTAACTTGGATGTTTTTAACATGCTCTTTTCTATGGTTACCGTTATTTTACACAAAAATGTCTAGAATGACCACAAACGCTGTGTTTACTAAATGGCCAAACAACGGTGTAGTCACAGTGAAAATATGCAGACACAACGGTGCAGTTTCTGTGTTATCTGTACGGTGTAGTTATTATTTTCACAACAAATTGTGAACGGTGTAGACTTGGTATGTTGTATAGGGCGAACTAGCTCTAACAGATAGCAGATCATCTGTTTTATCTCCCTCAAATACTTTGGTCTTAGAAAACTCAGATGAAAATGCCGCCATCCTCAAAGTAAATGAAAACAAAAGTTAAGAAAATATGTTTTCTCTTTTCTTCATTCTCCTAAGCCTTAAACAGTTCAATGTATGTTTGATTTAATTTTCGGGAGACATTTTTGTTATTTGTGATTGAATAAACATCTGACGGAAATGATAATCAAAAGGAATACCATCAAAAAATATCAAATAAGACATACGATAAACGTCATTTTGAAGCCATGTTAAGTGCAACGGCAAATTTCTTGTTCATCCGTTCATTTGATTTGTAGATTCGAAATTTCGGCTCTGGCTTTGAATTTTTCTTTGTAACTGTTTTAATTGGTTATTACAATCAATTATTGTAATTAATGAAATGATTTCAACTCATGGAGTATGATAATTATTGATCAAAATGTATCTTGTTTTCAAATTGACCCCTCATTGAAAAGTCTGATTTTACCCAAAATAAAGGATTCAATCAACAAAACATAAATTATAAATAACAAAACATAAATTATAAATTTGTGTCATAAACATTTGGGCCTTTTTTTCGTCTTGTTCGACTTAAGTAAATAAGTCTTGAAAATAGAATTCTGGAACTGCAAAATTCATTTTGGAATTTCATACGTAATGAACTTCTTCTTCAGGACTGACATTTTTCTGACCAAGATTTTTTGGACTCACTCATAAAATGTAACCATTTGCAATGAAAAAGACAATATTCTATTCGCCAAAACCGTTTGACTATTGGAGTAAAACGCATTGAAGTACTACCAAGACAGTGTAACTTACACACATCCATAAATAAATGAAATGCAATGTTTTCCATCGAGAGCCGACCTTCATTGACCAAAATAAACAAATACCAAGTTGATCAACGCTTCTCAATGACTTAATCACATCTGGGAACAAACTGTTCATTTCAGCCATTGTTTTCATGTTCTCGTGGGGAAAGAGAAGAGACCCTATCCGTTTCATCTGTTTTAGCACGTCCAATGGAAATATCAGGAATTAAGGTCGGGGCTTTTTGAACGACTTTATGGGGTGTTGAACTTCGTCATTTTTTTATGTTCAGGACTCATGCATTCAAAACCGGGGATATCATACATAGAAAGAATCTTGTTAACTCCAAAATCCTTTTTTCTACGTCGATGAGGTCTATCTTGTGTATTCTATGCTCGCAAATGGGGATGATGTCCTAGTCTTACTTCTTGATAATATCAGGAATAATAGTAAAGTTCAGAGTTTTCAAATCTTTTTGACCTGTCTGATCATTGATCTCCCCCGCCCTGCGCACTTTTAATATCTGACTGGAATGGTCCTGTTCCGAATGCTTCACGACATTTTCGAAATTCCTTTCGAAATGACAGTAGTAATAGGTGAACAGCATGGAACTGAAAATAAAGAAAAAAAATAAAACGGACGCCAGCAGATTCTTGGTAATTTCTACTATTTGACCCTTACGGAATTGCTTTGACAAATAGCAAGGAAACTAGATTCTGATATATATTGATTAAAGTATATTTTGTAGACATATTGTCACCTTCTTTGCTGCAAAGCATTTACAAGTCAGTCACATAAAAAATTATTAACATAATTGTTGAAGAATTTCGGTAGTAATTGTAAAACATGATTCTCAGCCGTGAAAACGTTATCATTAAACATAAAAATATTATCATTCCAGAAATGATAAGTTCTGTATTACTTCAAGTCTACACCGTTCACAATTGCATTATGTCTACACCGTTCACAATTTGTTATGAAAATATAACCACACCGTACATAAAACACAGAAACTGCACCGTTGTGTCTGCATATTTTCACTCTGACTACACCGTTGTCTGGCCATTTAATAAACACGGTGTTTGTGGTCATTCTAGACATTTTTGTGTAAAATAACAGTAACCATAGAAAAGAGCATGTTACAGACATCCAAGTAAGAGCAATAGTTTGTTCCCTAGTTCGCTGATTACTATGTAATCATCCTTCAAAGGGCAACTTTCTCGCTTCGAAAAAAGTTTTCCGTGTTGGGCTGTCTTTGCACAACGACTGAGTACGATAGGACAACACTGGTACTTTGATATATAGAACCGTTGATAGGTATACATTTCCCCTGTATAATGATATCAGTATCAAGGCAAGATACGACCGTTTAAGAAATTTATCAATGAAAAACTAAGACACCTACCTCTCATGCTGTATTGTTGTCGCCATCTTGGAATGACTACACAAACCTAACGTACAACTTACATCACAGTGTCAATAACTATCTTAATATTTGACCAAGTTGTATTTGGCTTGGGCAAAGAATGTGTAAAAACATCAGAAATAAACTTTGTATGTTAGATCTTTTTAAATCATCTGACAAAAACATTATTGCCGACCAAATCAACTCGATCAACTCGATCGGCTTAATCCCTTGACCAAACCCGATTAAACTCGATCAAATGTATTTACACGACTTCTTCTTTATTTCTTGTCGATTAATTCCCGACCATTTTTGCCGACCACGCTCGATCGGGACGTCCCGATCACTCTTGCCGACCAAGCTCGATCAGTACTCGATCGGTTGATCGATCTTGTTTTGATTATCAGTCGATAGATCGATACAATATCACGTGAAACGTAGATCTTAAGACAATTGGGTCGTTATATTTTTCTAATCTTCAATTGGCTAATCGATGATTTTGATTGACAGTCGGCGTTTTGTCAATTATACTGAGTTTGCCAATTTATTTTGATCCATTGTCGATGTTGTTGTTGTAAAATCTCGTAACAACTGATTCAATCAAGCTGTAGTTACGACGCTTTTGATTTACACCGACGAAATACTATACTAAAGTATAATTGAAGTCTCAATCTTTGTCAATCTGTTAAAATCCGGCTTTAACCGATATTAACATTTGACAGGGACCAATTAATAGTGATTATCCATAACCCTGGGAAATAAAAAATCAATGAGTTTTGCTTAACCAAACAGATCTCCTGTTATATATAATTTTACAAATCACAATTGTAAACGCACTGAAATGTGATTTCATCAAGGCATACCTAATGGCTTGAGGCCGCGGCCATGTCGCAGTTGGTAGAGCATCTGCCTCTCTTTCGAGAAGTCCAAGATTCGATACCCGGCCGCGGCTAATACACTTTTTGACAGAAATATCACCCATCAATGGTTTGATATCTTGAACCTATGTGGGGGAGCAGCTGGAGGCTCAGTTAGGGTGTTGTGGTAGTACTGGTGAGAGAAATACCAGGAATCTATGGCTAGGTGCTCCAGCCGCCGCGATATGACCTTAGTAGTTGAAAACGGCGCAAAACCCCAATAAACCTAACGGCTTGATTCAAGCCGTAGTCACGAGTTTTCAAAAAGGCACCGACGGTTTATCAAAACATAACGGCAAACCAAGTCTACACGTTTAGCACCAAATTCCTTGCTATTATACATGTATAAACTCATTCATCGCACTAAAATCAATTTTGAAATATAGGTAAAGAAAGAAGCCTATCCAATGGAACATTGGATAACAAATTAAAGAAGATAAACTGAACTTTCGTGTTTGCGTTGATATTTTAATCCGTGTGAAAAATATGCGAACGACATTACAAGTTGCTTGTAAGCGATTGTACAATAAATTCATAAGGCAATTGTCATTAGCCAATTGATTGTACATAAAAACTGTCAAACTGCGGACACTTAAATCGGGAATTTAATTGGAATGGATTTCGTTTCGTTTCGTCTGAATCATGTTCTTAGTGAAAAAATACTGACATAAAGGCATTTAATTTTTGGAATAAACAATACGATGAGTGATAGAAAAGCGATAAAAATGGCAATTTTATGTGGTGAAAATCATACTCCAATTTTCCCATCCAAATGATCAATGCATTCTTATGGTTTAAACAGCTCAGACCGGGCGCATATTAGGACGATACCTTCCATGACATTACAACAAAATATAAGATATATGTCGAAATAATTATCAATCATAAACTTTTTCTTACCTATGTCAACCGCTGATGTTTACCAAGTTGCATTTCCTCGATGTACAGACACACAAGTTATCACGCAAAGACAAGCGTTCACACACTTCCGCTCCTACACTATGATTGTAGTTTTATCATTTTATTTATTCAAATCTACGTCAATGACAGAATCGATCCATATTAAACCAGTTTTCAATTCTTAATCAACTTAGCCCATAAATTATAATGCCAAATGGGGATTGGTTTTCATCAAGAAAACCGTGACGTAATTTCGGACAACCAATATCATTTTGTCCAAGTAATTTTAAAACCTCGTTACTACAGCTTGATCGATATCAACATATCAAAGAGCGAATTTCGTCAGAGAAAACTCGGATTATGGCCTATATTGATAACTTCTGTTTTTATTTATTTATTTTTCAAATTTAGTGAGGACCTTTTTCCAACTCCAGGCTAAGAAATCTCTTCTTGAATAATACCGTCACGACGGTATATGTGATTCGTCATTTTAAACCTTTCCTAAATACCCATTGATATTTTACATTTTTTAACAAAATATTTGGACAGCCTCGAAAGAAAGAAGAAACCGGCATCACTCGTTTTGTGTAATTTATTCGACCTAGCTTACCCCTTAATAGGAACATATCAATGATTTTCAACAAAAAATTCGTAATTGCAGCTTCTGTTAAGCTACAGTTACGATGTTTTTTGTTGAAAAGCGGCGACATCTGAATTGTTTTTCTAACGAATGAAGAGTTCAGAGCGAATGGTAGATATGAAATTTACATACTCGTATGCACTGGTGGTGAACTCGGCCAAAGCGAGGGACGTTTTTCGCTACAACAAGGTACAGATATTTTGCGTTTAAATGTGAGTTCAAAGATATGATTGGATAGTTTTTCTAATAACAATGAAGTTGTTCTAAAAATAGACCGGGTTTACCGATATGTATTGACAAACCGTGTGTGTTGTTATAAAATCTCGTAACTACGGCTTTATCGAAGCCGTAGTTACGATATTTTATAACAACATCGATGGAATACTATGATCGCGAAAAAACGTCCCACGCTTTGGCCGAGTTCACCACCAGTGGTATGAATAAAATTGATATTTATGTTTGAAAGAAAGGATCAGAATTGCTTGCAATTCGTATAGATTGCTTACTGTAAATAGATCTAGAGACGTGCGGAGACATGCGTTTCATATCAAACATTTTTATTAAGATTTATAGATTCATATGCACTAGTTAGCATTTATGCAACGACGATAAATGTTTACGCCTTTCCATTTTCATGATGTATCGAAAGGCTATCGTAAAGGCCCGGTCACATACGAGTACGTTTCTGCGTCAACGTCGTGTATACATCACGTCCAAATATTATCCTTTTTAGACGTCATCCGGACGGCTATGATATGGGCGCGGAATTGTGTATGTAACCGGGTCTAAAGGTACTCCACCCCTAATGAGATTCGGAATTATTCGAACGACGTCGTTAACATTCGGCGGTGGAACGTTCCATCGCCGAAAGTTTACGGCGTCGCCCGAATAGATTCTGATTAAGGTGGAAGGGGACTATAACACTTTTTTTAAAGAATGTAAAGAACCCAACCAAAATAGGTACCAAATTAAACTTTGAGTTACGGCGCTTTCAAAGTCACGTCTTTTTTAACGTTTTCCTTGCTGATAACGTTGCTATGACGTCGGAAATATGACGTTTTCGCGCCTTTTTAAGAACTGACCCCAGGCGACATAAATCATGTATTAAAGGTGTAATTATGACAATTAAAAAACATAATTTGCACTTAAATAAAGCGAAATGAATAGTGAATGTCTTGTGGTGTAAATTGTCTTGATGCGTTCCTACATTAATGAACACGGCGCCATTTTTCGAAATTTTTACGCGTTTTTTCCTTTTTACCAGAACGCAAAAAATCGGACGTTTTGCGGATGTAAAAAAAATTGGTCCGATGATTTTTTTTTTTTTTCATTTATTGATATATAATTTTATGATATGTATATAAGTAAGATTTTATCAAATTTTCGTGAAAATCTATCGCGCAGTTTTTTAGTAACCAGGGATTAAATTCAAGACCTGCAACGTCGAATTTTTTAACGTTTACGGGTTTTCCACCGCGCGCTACTACTTAGACTTTGTTTAATTTTTATACAATGGTTGCATGTAGTTGTTCTCGTACCACTAAGGTCTAATGGAGACGGGAACTCGGCTTCACCCAAAAAAAATTTGCAAATTTGCTTTCCAAAAACTACAGTCGCCGGGTCTTAGACTGGCAGATATTCGCTTAGGTTATTAACCCATTAGCAGACGGCAATATTTTGGACTTGTCTAAATTCATAGATGTTGCAGACAACAATACATAGATAATGACGTTTAACATTCATTTGTATCTCTGAAAAGACAGTAGTATGGGAAATGATGAGATTGATTGTCACAATCAATTTCTTCATTTGTCACAAAGTTTTCTGAAACCTATTTTGTGGGGTCTAGAAGCGTCAATATGTGGGGATTATTTAAAGAAAGCTAGCCGAATAGATTTAATTGTCCCATATATACTCAGCAAAAGTGCTAACGCATCACTTTTTTTTAAAATTACATAACTTCTTTATCATCCAGGATTTAGATTTAAAACTAAGCATATGTTTATCCGACAAACTTCTGCACAAAATCATAAAATAATTGTAAGTTTTCTCTGTTATGTGACCGCGTCATACAAAAAGGGACTAAATCAATTTTTCAGGTCGTGTTACTTGTGATTTTAGTCTGGTAGTCGAAACCCAAAATTTTAGAAGTGGGAGGCCGGAATGTGTATGGACGAAAGTTGTGTTTTTTCTGATAGCCCAACATGTGGGCATCATGGTTTGGCCTGTCTGCAAATTCAAATTTCACTTTTAAGGTCAAAACAGGGGTCAAAGGTCACTGAGTGCAAAAATGCCAAATTTCGCTATTTTTCTAGATCTCTAATCCTCGAACCTGGAAGTTAAATCTTGGATGGTCGAAAGTTGTGTTTTCTAGTTGGCCTGGATGTTAGATACAGAAAAGGGGTCAAAGGTCACTAAGTGAAAACATTCTTAAAATTCATATATGTCCATTTCAAAACTTCCAGACATGAAAGTTTGAGTTAGGAATATCCAATATCTATGTTTTCCAATAATGAAATATAATGGGGGAAATTTTTGGATCCTGTCTGCAGATTCCTAGCTAGGTATGAAGGTCAGAAAATAGGGTCAAAGGTCACCGAGTGCAAACACACTATTTGAAATTATTCCTGATATAATTTTAACGTTTTGAATGCTGGTTTTTGCTAATTTAAGAACGTAAGTTGTATTTTATGTCTGCTAAAGGCGTAAAAGACATGTTTGCCTTTATATGCAGATTCAAAATTAGTATCAAGAGTGTATACAAAGGGGTCAAAGGTCATAGAGTGCAAATGTTTGTTAAATTTCATACACGTTGATTCCAAGACTTCCAAGCATGGAACGAAGAGTAATGAATAGTTAGTATTTATGTTTTTCAGTCGCTATATATGTTTTGGATCTTTTGGTTCCTGTCTGCATATCATTGGTTAGTTTTTATGGTCAGAAAAGGAAGCCAAAGGTCAATGAGTACAATAACGCTATATCAAATTAATCCTGGTCCATTATATGTTTCAAGACATTTGTATATGTTAATTGGTGGATAAAAGTTATATCTTATGCTTCCCCCAATGTGTAGATGTCATGTTTAGCCCTGTTTGCAGAATCAAAATTTAAAATATCGGGTATACAAAATTGAGGTCAAAGAGTGTAAAAATTTACTAAAATATAAAACAAATTCCCTGAAAATGTGCTGTGCATAAAAAAGATGTGCAAAATTGAGGTTTCGATGACACTAAAACCTGACAATAACTTTGATTCGAAGACACAATTCAAGTAATCACAGTAGAGATTAATAAGTTCAACATCAAATGATGAAAGTACTGAATAATGTTATCTAAACTTCGAAAATTAACTGCATGTGTGATCTTATTACAATGATCCAGGCAGACTAAAAAGAGAAAAATGAAAACTGAAATCAAGTCATTTAGCAGTGTCTTAATATTTTCATTACAATAACATACATTTAGTGATGACTTTTGCCCAACAATGTATCTTCATAAATGTAGTTAGTAATTGGATTTGGGTTTCATTTTTCATCGATCTATATAAATATTGTTAAAATAGCGGGGTCATTGTTGCAATGACCGACATGTTCATTTTTATGTAAATACTGTACTATTTCTTATCTTAATTTCAGTATTGATGGAGTACATGTCAAATTATGCATTTGTCATATAAATTGTTAGTTATCCAACCCCTTTTGGGGTATTGAGACAATGTCTATAATCAAGTACCTACCACAACTTAATTTTGGTATAGATGCATCATACAAGTGTTCAACTTTGTCCAGACCATGATCTGTATATTGGCAAATGGGTGTCAAATTAGTTTGGCAAAACCACTCTCTTCAATAAATGAGTATGTTATCTATACAATTTTGATTATCAAAGCCAAAAATCAAATCCTCATTTGTAAGTACATCCCTAGGTTCATACAAGAATCTAATTCATAAAGCAAGAACTGTTCCAAAGCCTTGTTCAGCTCAAGAATTGAAAAAAGGGATGTGTATCTTGCTTTCACGTGACATGTCAGTAAATAGATCTACTCATCTCTATTCTTTGATTTCAGAAGGGGCATTGTAAAAGACTCCCTTATGTGTCTAACGAAATGTATAATAAGAAGATTTCGATGTGGGTACAAGCATGCATGCAAGTGTCGGTTCCTCCTGACTACAATTCCTACAGTATGGATGAATTTCGAAATAGGTTTACACAAGCTCTTTCAATGTGTGTACATTTTTTAACATGAGTCTCATGGACATGTATTATAAGCATTCTACTCTGCTCGTGAAGATTTAACATAATCTACAATAAGAATGAGTATATACATGTATGTCTTTGTGAATAACCCAGCATAATAATATGTGGATTCAAAAGTCATAGATATGTTTATGATTAAAGCGTAAATGTAACGAAGAATCTACTTGCATTCAAAAATATTTTCAAGAAAAATACAAATATTTTAAGATGTATCCTTGGTTGTCAATTTGTAAATTGGGATGGTGTAATTCAATTCAATCATAGCTTTGTAAGCACTACTTAACAAACAGAATCAACAGAGTTACGAATAGACACCTTGTCTTCTTTGGGACAGCTTTTCACAAGGAGATCACATACCAGTAGAGTTTGGTTTGTAACTTGCTTATTCTGTGTTGTCATTTAAAACAAAAAATATCAGAACTGCAGTCTTTGACATGTGTTCTGTACCAATAAACCGTATAAATCTATTGAAAAGAGGAGTGCGCAATTATCGAAAATGGTTGTAATTTCAATGAAAAATGAAATTAACAACTTGGTATTCTAGATGGTTTGATAGCTATCTATATATCGTGTAAGGCTTTTCGGAGATTTTGGTTATAAGTCCACATCTTAATCACAAAAACAAATAATAGCTTGACCATAAGTTATCCTCAAATGCATATAAAACATATAAGTGGGCATTTTTATATAAGAGAACCCACGAGAAATAATATACAAAATGCTATATTTCATATGAAACAATATATCTACTTAGATTTAGACAATTTACTTCTCAGAATGGACAAATTGCCATCGATTATTTCAATCATATCTAGATCTATCATTATCATGGATAATTATTTTCGAATCAAAATTATTAACAGAGTAAGTATCATTGAAATTTCAATGTTTCATAGCTGTTTTTGAGTTAATATCCATATTTTCAAGTATTCATCGTTTTTAAATGTGTGTACTCTTTGACCTTTGATCTCTATTTTGCTATCTCTAAATCTTAAATTTGAATCTGAAGACAGAGACAAATATGCCATCTACATATTTAATATATTTAACAAACATTTAATACAGTTCTTGTCCAATCATAAGCCAACTTTAAAGTTTAAAATCATTATTTTGAATTTGGAATAATGTCAAATAGAGCATTCAGCACTCATTGACCTTTGGCACAATTTCTGACTTTAAAAGCGAGTTGGGCATCTGCAGACAGTGGAACCAAAAGCTCCCCAGCATATTTGGTTACTGGAAAACATAGATATTGCCTATTCGTAACTCGTCCTTCCATGTCTTGAAGTCTCGGAATGGACATATATATGATATTTTATGATTTTTGCACTCAATGACCTTTGACCCCTTGTCTTTATGTTCTTACTTTTATTTTTGAATCTGCAGACATGGACAAACATGTCATCTACTACATATCTGACAAACATAGAATACAACTTCTGTCACTTTAAAAGCCAATACCATTGCTTTAAAACATTTGATTTTAACCAGGAATAATTTCAAATAGCCCTTTTGCAATCATTAAACTTTGACTCCATTTTCTGACCTTAAAGACTGGCTGGGAATCTGCAGACAGGAACAAAAAATTTCCCCAATATATCTGGTAATTAGAAAACATAAATATTGTTTATTCATAAGTCAAAGTTCCATGCCTGGAAGTCTTTGAATCGACATAAATGTAATTTAAGAATTTGTGCACTCAGTGACCTTTGACCCCTGTTCTGACCTCATAGAACCGACAATGAATCTGCAGACATGGCAACAAATTTAGCCAACAATCTGGCCAACAAGAAAACACAACTTTCATTCATTCACAAGATAGCTTCTTTGTTCGAGGATTCGAAATATAACAAAATAGCGAATTTCTACATTTTTGCACTCAGTGACCTTTGACCCCTGTAACTCATCCAAAGGTCAATTGCTGACATGCAGACAGGGCATTTCTAGTACAGCAGAAGTTCCTGAACAACTTCCAGTATTAAACTTTGCATATACATTCCGGCCTCCCACTTTCGATTTCTAGGCCTCTGCCAGAAAATAACTACTAGACTATTTTGTTTAATCTTTTTTGTTTGAATATATTTTGATTGCTGGTTGATTGTGTGGTTGAAGTCTGAAAAACTGAATCCTTATCTAACGTAACAAGGGCTGTTTGCGGAGAACGTAGCTTGCAAAGACGCGCCTTTTTAATAGAAAAGGTCAATATTTCAAGTTCAAGGTCACAAAGTCAAATTTAGTGGTCTCAAATGAAAGGTTTTGATGGGATCTGTCTATGTGTGAAATATAATGACTACTTCTCATACTGTTCATAAGATTTAGACTGATACGTTTTTGTTTACGTAACCGACGTCGCCGTCGACTCCAACATTGTCATGAACGGCACTATTTATGTAACATTGCCTATTTACGGGCATAGAGTCCAGGCTCTCAAAAATGTAAAAGCCGTCGCTTTTCTACGGAACTATTTCAGCCAATAAACAAAAGGTTTGAATGTTATTATGTGCGAGTTTCCCATTTTAACCAAATTTCAGCCTATATTGGATTTTTTTTTTAATAAAGGGTATCTTTATTGAAAGTTCAATGTTTCAGAACAAAATGTAGGAGTCAATATGAAATTTCACACAGACTTCTTTGCAAATGGTTGTAGTCGGCATGTGAAAATGTTGAATGTATTCTGCTGATTCGTTCAAAAGATGTGTTAGCAGTTTTGCTGAGTGTATAATATGATGTAATGATGATGATATTTTCATTCAAACCAGAAGGGCAAAGACGCATGAGGTATACTGAAAAATGTTCAATATGGCGGACATTAAAAATTTCGTAAAGCATTGTTTTTGGATTTACAAGTATATACTTACAAAAATTCACTGCTATTTATCGTGTTCGAAACGAAATAACAAGACAGATAAATGGGTTGTACATAGTGAGTAAAGACATGAGAAAGAAAGAAAACCTGTATTAATGTAAATATTGGGAACTGCATTAAACTGCTACATTGTGTACAATTATTATTATTATATCTTTATTTCCTCCAATATTGAAGATTTATATTAATTACAAGCATTGTACATAAATAACAGCAAACAAAATTACAATACGTGATAGGTGAAACGAATATATAGAAAGCTAAAGGCATCAAAAGAGAAAGGGGCAGAGATAGAGATGTATGACAGACAGGCGGACAGACAGACTGAGTGAGAAAGACAAACAGAGAAGATAGATAGCCATACATTACAACTAGAATTTACAAACAAGCAACATATATACAAGTTAAATGTTTTGGATTTTTTTAATATCGAAATTCATTACGACTCCCTATGTTCATACTTTAACGAAACGAAATACTGAAGTTTGAGAAGGAGCGTAATTATTACAGTAAGGCTTATATGTACGCACTTTTAGATTTGTCCGATGTCAAATGTTATGCAGGCGACAGAACTAATCCGACTCTACGAATGTTAATCATCTAAAATAAAATGAAAAAAAATGTTGAAAAGGGAGAAAACACCAGTAAGAGATGTTTTATTTTATTTTCTTCATTTTCTTCAACATCCTCCAAATTTGAAAATTGTTACAATTACACAATCCATTGTTATATTGTCAATACAACATTTTTCGAAACATCGTTTATACAAACACACAGGCGGCAATCACGTGACTTTGTTATGATATATTTTCCTCGTGACGAATAGATGTTTGTTATTCGATTACACCATCACTCTTGAATTTAAACACGACACATAAGCCGAAGTGAGTTTCTTCGATTATTTTTTTCCATTTTAATCTCCTTTTATATATAGGCCTACAGCCTTTGTCATTTTTTTACCGAAATATGCAATGCCAATAATACAACGCCTTACATACAATTTTGCGCAATTTTGGTCAATTAAAAAATAAGGTAGGTTGTAGTACAGTCAGAAAGTTCCCGGACTGCATTCGAATTGTATTTATTCCGACGTACTCGCTTCATTTCTTATTTCTAATAGTAATTCTTAGATATAAACTACCTTTTTGACATGTTTTTGTAGTTTTTAATTGATTAAAATCAACTTTTATAAGAATGTTTAGCATAGTAATCAAGAGTACGGATCACTTTGAAATAGCGATTACGCCCGGCTTTTGATAGACGACGCCTAAAATACCCGCATTGCGTAGTCGTCATCATTTCTTTCCTGCGAGCGCTAATATATACTAGAACAAAAAAGATACGCAACCCCAATTTTTCGAAATAATTCCAACCAAATATGTTTTAAATGGACATTGAGTACATTTTTGATATTCCTGCCTCCATACGCATAAATACAGTGTCGTTTCTTTCAGATGTCGTAAATTCATCACGTGATACATGGTGAATTGTTAAAAACTGATTATCCCCCTGCCGTGGTTTCTAAATTATTACTATCAAAACAATTTTTTTTTCAAACACAACCTAAAATATAGACCAAGAAGATGCCAAAGCATTCATACACTTCTCGCTACCCTACGCATAGCACGGCTACGTCAAGCCCAGCGCCAATCTGCAGTACGGATGTTGTTTGTTTGAAAAGGTCAAATTGTTATCGCAAGACATTGATGGGGCAACAAATCGAAACATGTTCGACTATTTACGCTGTTGGCTCTCAATGGGACCACAACCGATCGAGTACGGAGCGGACGTGCAAGAGATATGACGTCAAGGCAGGACCGTTTCATCAGGTTAACCCCACCTACGGGATAGGTTTAAGACTGCAACGGAGACCGCTAATAAATCGCATGGACTTCACAACATTCGAATATCGGACCAAACTAAACGAAACAGAATGTGTTTTTCGACCTACATTCACTTTTTTTTGTCAAATTGTGTTGACGCCCGGTGTAAACTGGGTGTATTCTTATTAATGGAATTTGCTACAAACAAGATTTTGTCGACTTTAAAAGGTGAAATGTTATTGCTTAAAATGCATAATATTTTGTTCAAATCTGATTTGATGTCTTTGCGTAAAAAGGAATTGAAATGGAAGTTGCGTTTCTTTTTTGTTTCAGTATATATTGAGATTATGTACATTATTCACCTAGTGTACACATAGTATTAATATGAAAATATGAACCATAGAGTTTTTAGGCTATGAAAGACTGTCCCACGGGCAATAAAGTCCTGACTCGGTAAAATGTTTTTTTTTTTTTTTTCCAGCATTTCCTTGTTTAATGGAATTTCTCCGAAGTCGCGGATTCGAGTCCAAGGAAGACGTTTGGCCTTCTGTTAGGTCAACAGTGTAAGGTTATGTCAAAGAATTCTATCTCAAAACATATGTAACTATTATCCGTCGTAATGGAAATAATTTAGAACATTCTGGTGAAAAAAAAGAAAAATTACACGAACAGATATGAATTAATTGTTTTTGAATCTGTATGCAACGTTATTCAAACGTCGTTGTGCGACGTCAAATGATCGGTATACTGTTGGTATATGTTTTAGAGCCGTAAAATATTATGTTTTATATATTTTATCTATACAAATGTGCTATGTACTTATCAGCATTGGTTGTCTCTTTTCATTTATAAAGATTCTTTCAAAATCTTAATGCGTTCAATTCACATATAACGGCAGTCCGGGAACCTTCTGACTGTACCTCGTACTTTTGCAACTTAATCAAATTAAGGCTTTCGTCATTTTTTCGACGTTACACGCCTTATATTTAATCCCTCGTTACTAAAAAAACCGTGCGATAGATTTTCTCAAAAAATTGACAAAATCTTACTTATATATCATAAAATGATATATCAAAAAATGAAAAAAATTCATCGGGCCAATTTTTTTATATCCGCAAAACGTCCGATTTTTTGCCTTCTGTTTAAAAGGAAAAACGCGTAAAAATTTCGAAAAATGACGCCGTGTTCATTAATGATCGAATGCGTCAAGACAATATACACCACAAAACATTCACTATTCATTTCGCTTTATTTAAGGTATCCAAACCCTCAAAAGCACCAAAGAGCCAGAGGCGAAATTTGAAAAGTGCAAATAATCCCTAAACTGTGTTACATTTCCATTCCAGATACAAACATAGGCATTTTGTACGGATTAGAATTTTAAATTAATGCATACTTATGGAAATATTGACAGAAATGTTCAAAATTACCTCCCTTGCATATGAATATAGACTGAAATGATATTTGTAAATTATTTTCTTCTTGAAGCATAATCTTGAAATCCGGCATGGTGAATCATTTTATGTGAAGTATATTTACAAGTGTGTGTAGTTTGATGCATTTCGTGTGGCTAGAAATTGGTGATTTTTTTCAGGGTCTGTAAACCTTAAGTGCAAATTGTGTTTTTTAATTGTCACAATTACACCCGTAATACATGGTTTATGTGGCCTGGGGTCATTTCTAAAAAAGGCGCGAAAACGTCATATTTCCGACGTCATAGTAACGTTATCAAAAAGGAAGACGTAAAAAAAGGCGTGACCTTGAAAGCGCCGTAACTCAAAGTTTAATTTGGTACCTATTTTGGTTGGGTTCTTTACATACTTTAAAAAAGTGCTATAGTCCCCTTCCACCTTAACGAGTGTTAATGACGTCACTTGAAAAATTCCGACGTCGCGCGAATCTCACTACGGCTGGACTAAATAAACAAAACACATGTCTACTGTAGACTTCAGGATTACAACACACCATTAGATACCCGACAATTCGTGCATCTTCGAGCGTCATCCGTGATAACGAAAATTAATCAGAGATACCCTTGTCAATTTTCGAGCGTCATCCGTGGCAAAGAAAATAGACGAGGGATACAGGAAAGATGCACGAAATGCTTTGTAGTTAACAATGGATTGTAATCCTTTAGGCCCGGTAACATCGACTCCACGTCCACAAAAGATCTAAAATCTGTAAAATCTGATGAGCGTGACTGGACGTGATAGCACTTTGTTTTAGCCTTGTTTTTGGACGGAATAGTTTTCTCGACTGCTATTCCACTGCCTATGCACTACCCTATTAAGGTTTAACACTTCCAGTCTGTGAAAAGTTAAGACTACCAGTGATCAGTGGAAAAAAGTGGAATGGCAGTGACATGACCGCATAATGGCCGTCGGCGGACGTGTTCTGACAATGATAAAGTGCCTTTTACTACGTCTCATTACGTCTTAATCATTGTTAAAACAACGCTGATCGTGTCTGTTCCACGTCCATTCTACTTTGAGCCGGGATCTGGAAAAACGTCCCTTATAGCACTTGAGACAGTCATGTTTCCAGAACATGCTGTGCCTATGTGAAGTTTGACATGGATCCACGTTACTCTCAAATGGTTGCTACAGACCACGAAGAATCTATTGGAGAACAACATGGTTCCTGATCAGATTGCGTGTATACGCAAGCTGATCTGGAACCACGTTGGGCTCACAAGCCTTAATGGACGTTTTTTCCAGATCCGCGCTCATTTCTATTCATTTCCGCGTCCTATCAAGTCGATTACACTGTCGTAGCAAGTCTGTAACGCTGCCGCGCCGCATGAATTCAACAGCGTCTGCTTCACGGCTGGTGCTTTTTGGACGTAGTGTTGACGTGAAGTTGTATGTGACCGGACCTTTAATTAACCCATTACCAAACGATAAATTTCGAACTAGTCCAAATGAATAGAATTTGAAGACAACAATTTCGAGTTAAGGAAATTTAAAATCTTTTGGTATTTTTTGTGGAAAACATTGTGGGAAATGGAGAAATTGCCAAAGACATTATCTTGTACGGAGTCAAAAAGAGTCTTTGAGTGGTAATGGTTTAATCCATTACCAAACAACAAATTTTGGACTGGTCCAAATTCAAAGATGTTGCAGACGACAATTCCAATATGAGAAAATTTATAATCTTTTGGTCTTTTTTTTAGAAAACATTGTGGGAAATGAAGAAATTGCTTATAACAAGCAATTTCTTCATTTTCCACAATGTTTTCCCAAGTCATTTGCGTTAGGGGAGTCAAAAAGAGTCACTGTGTGGTAATGGGTTAAAGGATTTTTCAAGACTGTCTGCTTAATATAAACATTAATTAACCTTTTCAAAAACGACGAATTTCCTGATGGGTTCAAAGCAAAATTGCTGCAGACGATAAAAATGAATGTTAAACATACCGGATATGCAGGAGCGCCTCCAGGATTTTACAAATGGAGTCAACTTTCTTTGAGTTTTTTTTATTTACACAATTTAACCATTTCCCAAACTAGACCTAGTGTTGACGTCCCTAACAGAAAAGGCTATCAAGCAGTTTCTCCTTTTGCCTCAATATTTTCTTGGCTATAACATTTTGGCATTTTGTGATCATTTACTTTGTCGTCTGCAGCAGCTTTCAAATTGGACCGCCCTTAAACTTTGTCGTTTGGTAATGGGTTAACAAATTGCTGCTTTTTCTTTGCAGATATATCACAACATAAGGATCTACCAGAAACCGTCAGGGTTTTATTAGAGCCTATATGGTCCAAGGTAGTCCAATCCTTTTGAGTTTCACGACGTCTGAAATATTCAATCGTGGAACGTTCCACCATCGAATATTTACGGTCTCGCAAGAAAAGATTTGGATACGTAACAAATGTTAAAGACATTGCCTGAAATTTCCGACGTCACGTTAATCTATCTTACTTAATCCTAATCATAGTTACCATACTCCCTTACTGACGTTGTTAAATTCAACCTTACTAGCCTTGAATGCATGAAGACAACTGAAGAAAACAATGATAAACAACATTTTCTCCTTTTCTCTTATTGTTTGTTGTTATTAGATGTACATAACTAGTTTACTAGTAATTAGTATCAATTATTTTGCTGTCTGTATATATACTCGAACTGGTCAATTGGAAACGAGTTACAGGCTTTCAAATTGTTTCCACGCAAAACAAAGGATGCTAGGTTACCAACATTTACTTCTTTTTCCTCACAAAAGGATTTCATTTTGGATTATTATGTTACTTGGAGACTTTCATAGTACACTGCCATTTTAAAGAGTTTGGGTTAGAGCCCCGGTCATATATTCATTGATTATTACAAGAATCCATGCTATGTTGTCGAACATACAAACAGGTAAAAATATACTGAGAGGCAAAAGAAAGTATACACTTTTTGATTTTCGATATCTCTCTTACTTTCCATCAAATCGATTCAAAATTTTGCACCATTTATTCCTACTCATAGACCAATAATACAGTGTTGTTAAATTTTACCTGAAATTGCTTGACTACCTGTACTCTTGCTACATGCCGATCTTGCAAATTTTGCACGTGCGACTTAGTGGAGCATCAAATATTGCTGTTAATCCTTATTGGAATTCTTTATCAATTATCACAGCAAATCACAACGTTAAATTTTCCCTAACATCATAACACAATTGTCGGTGGCTGGTAGAAAATGATCAACACACCCGTTTTTGCCATTAAGACCCATTTTTCAATGACGCAGCGAAATACGAAAGAAACGTGACACAATATACACTTATTCAGGTAGCATAGGAACATCCTGTACAAATTTTATCAAAATCCGTCCATAAATTTAGAATGAGTAATGCCAGATAACTTGTTTGCATCAAACCCCCTTTTGCCATGACGCATCATAATATGGAAAGCACTAACAATATACGCAGGGTCCTAGGTAACTAGGCTCTTTCTGCGAACATTTTATCCAAATCCGTCCATAAATGTAGGGTTTGTGTCAACGTGAATTATTGTGTTAATTTATTTCCTAAATCCCATTTTTCGATGCCGCTGTATGATAGGAAAAACCCTTCGCAACGGAAGGAAGGACAGATAGACGGGTAGGCGAAGAAGTGTACATAAAACAAACGACCTTCATCAGTGGCGTTTAGAAATCGTAATAATCTATACATCGTTTTCTTAGAATACGTGGAAGAACTAGGGTGTATACTTATTTTTGCCTCTCAGTATATATTCATTAAATATAACATGGTTTGGGTTTACCTGCATTGATAGAGCATTTCCACGGTGGAGATTGTGCATCATGGGATGGATAACGAATACGGACAAAATAATCTCGATTCTGGTAAGATATTTTGCAAGAACTTCGTTATTTGTGCGTCAACTTTCAAAAGGTTTGTTACACGTACCCCGCCTTACCGAGCTCTTTCCTCGGATGTATGACATATTCACGGTACGGAAACTACAGAGACAGAGCCAATGGCTCTGCTAGTAAAATCCTCTGGGGGGCTTCCGGCCATGTGTGGCTCTGTCTCTGGGAGCACGATTTTTGGACAAAAACAGGTGAGTGTTCAACTTTGTTGTTCAATAATTTTCTTTTGGTGCTTAAAAGCGAAAAAACGGGAATGTCATGCTCCCCTAAGACCATTTATCTGTCTGTTCTAATTCTATGGGCTTCAAAGTCGGCAGGGTTTTCACAGGCTCATTGTCGTCGTGAGTCGACCCTATGTGTTTTTTCTTGTTTACATCATGCATTTATGTACATTCCAACGGTAAATAGCCGATTGCCGCGGCCAAAACATGTTATATACTAATCGAGGGACACTCTCGATTAGATATCCCTTTCCCATGTCACAAAACCTTAGAAATGATTGGCAAAATTAAGATTTGAGCAATTTCTATCGGTGGCTCTGTCTCTGGCGGCTGGCTCTGTCTCTGGCGGCTGGCTCTGTCTCTGTGTACTTTGTTGAATATTTTAATCCACCACAAAATTTGTGTCGAAGTAATATACATAATTGACTCATACAATGAATAGATCATAATAGCGTATGGCTAACGGTTCAGTCACTGATTAAATGCTTTTCGAAACATGGGTAGATAGATCTCACTTAGTTCGACCCAGCCAATTATTGCCCGATATCTCTCACTTACATATTATGCAAACAACTTGAACATATCAGTGCATCTAGCATTTATGTACATTCCAACGGTAAACTAAACACTTCGACAAAACATATTCTGCGACTTACAGCATGGCTTTTGGAAAAAAAGATCCTGTCTGACCCAACTCTTTTAGCTTGGTAGATGATATCCTCCAGTTCATAAATGAGAAAAAAAGCCAAGTTGACTTGATCCTATTACGGTTTTCAAAAGCGTTTGATATGGTAAATTATGAGAAACTGCTGTCAAAAATGCATAATTATGGCATTAGAGGTCACACTCTGGCATGGATCAAAGCCTTTGTAGACAATAGGACACATTCAGTGTTGGTCAATGGATCCATGTCCAGCATCTTACCAGTTCCTTCAGGTGTGCCCCAGGGTTCGGTCATAGGCCCCCTACTATTCCTTATCTATATCAATGACCTCAATGTATATGTACAGTGCTCTAAAGTACGTCTCTTTGGTGATGAATCAAGCTCGAGAGGTGGGAATCAGACTGGGACATGTCTTTTAATCCTGCCAAATGCCAATTCATACAGTTTCCAAGAGAAAGACACAATTACCGGCACAATACTTTCTACATAATACACTACTTGAAACAGTCTCCTCAGCAAAATATTTAGGTGTTACAATCTCAAACGACTTACCGTGGAATAACCGCTTGTCAGGTCCCAGCTCGAGCACTGCGCTGCAGTATGGACTGCAGTCCGCTCAACATTCAGGAACACTGATTAGCCAGATTAAATCTGTGCAGCGGGGAGCAGCTCGCTGGGCCATGCGATTCTATGGTCGCATATTTAGTGTCTCTATTGCAGAAGATTAGATTTGCGCCGTATTGACCAACGGCTGGTTAGATTCTATAACATTGTCAATGATAAAGTAGTCGTCCCTATCCCTCAAAATATTGTCAACCCTGTCAGACCACTTAGAAATTCCCATATCCTGGCATTTCAGCAACTACATACTAATATTTTCTTTTCTCGCAATGCATCACAACATTGTCTTGTTTGGGAGAGATTAAATGGAATGATGTCGAATTACATTGGTGCAAAATGTTCTTTGTCAACACCTAATTTGTCGCAAGTAGGCTAGTAGCTTTGAAATTGAACAACGTCGAAATTTTGATGTTTTGGAAAGCGATAATCAGTGACTGAAACGTTCGCCATGCGCAATATGATTTATTCAGTGTACGAGGCAGTTAGGCATATCACTTCGACACGAATTCTGAAGTGGATCATTTTTTTAAAGTTAGCACACAGAGACAGAGCCAGCCGCCAGAGACAGAGCCAGCCACCAGAGACAGAGCCACCGATAGAAATTGCTCAAATTTTATTTTTGCCAATCATTTCTAAGGTTTTGTGACATGGGAAAGTAATATCTAATCGAGAGTATCCCTCAATTAGTATATAATGTGTTCTGCCTTCGGCAATTGGCTATTTACCGTTGGAATGTACATAAATGTATGATGTAAACAAGAAAAAAACACATAGGGTCGACTCACGACGACAATGATCCTGTGAAAACCATGCCGACTTTGAAGCCCATAGAATTAGAACAGACAGATAAATGGTCTTAGGGGAGCATGACATTCCCGTTTTTTCGCTTTTAAGCACCAAAAGAAAATTATTGAACAACAAAGTTGAACACTCACCTGTTTTTGTCCAAAAATCGTGCTCCCAGAGACAGAGCCACACATGGCCGGAAGCCCCCCAGAGGATTTTACTAGCAGAGCCATTGGCTCTGTCTCTGTAGTTTCCGTACCGTGATATTAGATAACTCGTGGCACTTTTTCCCAAATATTGTCCCAACCGACCAGAAAGCGAAATGGTAACGACTATGGCCAAAATTTAATTAACCACGCTTCAGGTAAGAATTTGTGCAATAACTTTCTTATTTCTGCGAAATTGTGCAATGATTTTCTTATTTCTTCCTCAATTTTCATGCAGTTTGTTGCATGTACTCTGCCTTACTGAGCCCTTTTCCCAAATGTATTACTTATCTGGAAACTCCTTGTACTTTTCTCAAAAATCGATTCTAACCGACCAGAAAAATGACCTGGATTTTTGTCGTTTTTCTGGTCGGTTGGGATCAATTTATGGACAAAGTACAAAGCTTCTACAAACACGTCATATATCTGAGGAAAGATCTCAGTAATGCGGGGTACATGCAACAAATCGCATGAAAATTGACGAAGAAATAAGAAAATCATTGCATAATTTCTTACCTGAAGCGAGGCAATTTTGTCCGTATTCGTTATCCATCCCATCATTCACAATTTCTACCGTGATTTCAGTCAAAGGAAATTTTTAATGAAGTTTTCAAGTGTGTATCTATAAGTTTACCTACCCGCAATTTCCATCTATTTAGTGACATGGGAAAGTGGCCTTTGATAATTCATCAAAAACTTGTTGGGTACCAGGGCTAAAATTTCTCTCTGTCGTCCTAAAAAATACACCGCACCTCAATGCAAACTCTGGATTTCACCATGTTGTTCTGACCCTAAGATATCGCTCACTGCCTTGTTTCAATACTAATTAAATGTTCAAGATGTGTATTGAGGTTTTTTTCAGGGGTGCAAATATTCAAGTTTCAATACAAAACTTAAATTGGATAGATTTTATTCAACCCTTTACAAACGATAAAAAAATTCTACTGTCCAAATTTGACAGCTGCTTCAGAAAGAAAATTGATGTTTTTAATTTAACGTATACAACCCATAATTAGCACCAAAGAGCCAGAGGCGAAATTTGAAAAGTGCCAGTAAATCCTAAATTGTGTTATATTTCCATTCCAAATACAAATACAAGCATTTTTAACGGTTTAGAATTTTGAATTAATGCAGAATTGTGGAAATATTTGACAAAAATGTCATGAATTACCTCCCTTGCATATGAATATAGAGTAAAAAGATATTTGTAAATTGTTTTCTTCTTGAAGCATAATCTTAAAATCCGGTACGGTGAATCAACTTATTTGAAGTGTATTTACAGGTGTGTGTAATTTGATGCATGTCCCATGGCTAGAAAGTGGTGTTTTTAATGATGGGTCATATACCTTAAAATGGAACTCATGCACTTTTATATCATGGAACATATCCAGGAAAAGGCGGGAAACGTTTTGCAATTATATCAGCATAATCCCCTTTTGCCTCAATGCTTTCGGGCCATACTTCACTGGAGACATCGTATTCATAAAGACAATGATTTTTGTGCTAAAATAGACTGGGTTTCTATCTATCTATCTTCCATTTAGTCGAACCCCGGTTGGGGACTTGCGCGTCACTGTCAAAGACGAAAATAAAAGCATAAAAGAGAGAAAAACAGTTTAAAAGAAGGATAAAAGTTAAAAACAGCTACGGGTTGTGAGATGTGTTCATCCGGCTTACAGCCAGACTGAACTCATCTGGAGGCAGTGTCACAATATCAGGTGGTAGGGCATTCCAGTGGACAATTGTTCTTGGGTAAAAGGAAAATTTATAGTAATCAGTTTTGGTATGTAGCTGCTGGAATGCTAGGGAATGGGAATTTCTTAGTGGTCTAACAGGTCTAACAATATTTTGAGGGAGAGGGACAGCTACTTTTTCATTTTACGATGTTATGGAATGTAACCAGCCGTTGGTCAATACGGCGCAAGTCTAACCTTCTCCAACCGAGGGTGTCTAAGCATAACCGAGACACTGGATGTACGACCATAGTCTCGCATGGCCCATTTGCCGTTATGTATCGATATCCGTCGGTGTTGTTATAAAATCTCGTAACTACGGCTTGAATAAACAATATCTACGAAATGATATTATTTGTCCGATATTACGTCACAGTCATCTGGATAAATTCTTCCCTATTGAGCCGAGATCTGGCTAAGTCTAAGGGAGGTTTACGATGATATGCTGTGTGCGAAACACGAACACATTTTGAATAAAGGTCAGTGTCAGGTCAAATGAAATCCGTAATAGAAAGTGTCAACCATGTGACAGACCAGCAGATGTTGCCAATGTAGTCTAGAACTATAAACGTTTTCCAAAACAAGACCTGGTTTTGACGTCCATAATAGAAAAGGCCTGGGAAAACATTGAAACAAAAGAAGAAACTGCTGATAACCAGCAGTTTCTCCTTTTGTCTCAATATTTTCTGTGTCATATTTCACACAAATCCTATCTTTAATAACATCCATTTTGTCATTTGTCGTGGATCACCCTAAAATTTTGTCGTTTGGGAAAGGGTTAATCAAAATTTTCTTTATGTAGGCTAAACTTAGGTTATGCATATACAATCAAAGAGTCTGCTAGATCTATATCAATTGACATCGTTGTAAATGGAACTCTTTCTTAAATTCCATCAGGATTGATAGGCCTAGTCCAAAACTAAGAACCATGTGCATGGCTGTATTTTAACCTTTCCCCAAACGACAACATTTTAGGCTGGTCCAAATTCAAAGATGTTGCAGACGAAAATTTCAAGTGAATGAAATTTAACTTTTTTGGTCTAAATACGTAGAAAACATTGTGGAAAATGAAGAAATTGCTTGTCACAAGCAATTTCTTCATTTTCCACAATGTTTTCCACAGTCATTATCTAAAAGGGTGTCAAAATGCGTCAATGTGTGGGAATGGGTTAACCTTTCCCAAACAACACACTTGTAGGGTGGTCTATGTTAAATCTGCTGCTGATAACAAAAAGATGTTGATATGATTCGTGTAAAATATGCTAAATAGCACAGAGAATATCGAGACAAAAGGAGAAATTAATTGTGATCATCTACAGACCCGTAGGAAGCAAATTTATAGGGGGCTCGAGTCCCTGTCCGGGCCAGTATCTGAATATTGGAGGGGCTAAATTGGATTGTCCCTAAATTTTCAGATGTGTTTGTAAAACACTAAAATTAATGCCCCCGAAAAGGGCAATGTTCAGTTTTCGGACAGACAGGCGGACGAACGAACATACAGACATACATACAAACAGATAGACGGGCGGACGGACGGGCGCACAGACAGACACGAGTAAAACAACATGTCTCAATGTTTTGCCAAGCCTTCTCTTATAGAGACAGCAACAGCAAAACTAGATATTGTTTGTGAAAGGGTTAAAACGAATAAGAGCGTAGCATTTTGATTTAGTATACACAATAGAGCTATTAATGTAGGCCTACATAGGCCAACGGCCGATACTAGACCCACAATACTATCACATATTGGCAAAAAATGAGTAGAGGCCTGTATAAAAAAAAAAAAAAAAAAAAAAAAAAAAAAAAAAACAAAAAAACAAATACAAAAATCTTAAAGAAGTAAGGAAATGGGAATTGTGTGTGTGTAAACTACATAGTTTACACATTTAAGATAACAATAAAACAATTCCAGTTGTTTTCCGATGCCTAG
Source organism: Fragum sueziense (assembly GCA_963680895.1). Lineage (NCBI taxonomy): Eukaryota > Metazoa > Mollusca > Bivalvia > Cardiida > Cardiidae > Fragum > Fragum sueziense. The sequence continues at coordinate 6,632,522 of OY804599.1, read as the reverse complement.
TTTTGGAGAAATTAAGTCCCAAAGTGGTGATAATTTACCTGTAAAATTTTCCGATATTCAGAATTCCTCTAACAGTCGCTTTATTCCCGGAACGTCGAATCGCACCTTTTATAAATGTGTGAAAAGGGGCTACCTGAAGGGGAAAAATATTGAGGGGGGGGGGCTGTATGTCGAGTAGCTTTAATAGTAAGAAGAAATATAGTAAGAAATCGTATTTTTTTATTTCGTTTGACAGAAATTTATCTATCGTTTTACATCTAAAATACATGTGTACATAATATTCATTACCAGAAGGCAATCTTTTCAATCTTTTCCTCCAAATTCAAAGATGTTGCAGACGACAATTCTAAAACTGAATGATTTTTTTTACATTTTTTTTTTATTTTTTGTGGAAGAAATATTGTGGGAAATGAAGAAATTGCTAGACACAAGCAATTTCTTCATTTTCCAAAATGTTTCCCAAAGCCATTATCTTGTGGGGAGTCGAAAAAGTCACTCTGTGGTAATGGGTTAAGACATGTTGAAAAAAATAAAGTTTTGTTGCAACAAGAAAAATGCGCTGTCAATGGACTTTTTTCCTTTTTCTTTTGACCGTACATGGATGAAAACAATATACTTGAAACTATTTACAAAATTATAGAAACTATCTCTTTTAACCCTTTCCTAAACGGCAACTATTTAAACTTGTCCAAATTAAAAGCTGCTATAGAAATCAAAATTCATGATGGAGACTATATGATTTGCTGTGAGTCGTCGTCAAATAGCAGGAATCTGTTGCCGGTAGACGTCTGGGTCCATCTTCCATCCAGGTAAATGTCTGCTGCTGTCTTCGGTAAAGCTGGAGTTTTCTTTCTTCTGGCTCTATACAGGCTAGGCTTTGCGCTGTTGAAGGTTGGGATCTTCTCGACGACTGGATCTTCTCGACGACTTCTCTGGCAGTGTCGTCCCACTCGTCGTCCCGTAGTTTGTTCAACTCTTCAGCGAAGATGGCTGGAACCGGTCTTACACTTTCAGCACATCTCTCTGCTACTTTGTTGATTATCTGTTTGGCGACGACAGCGGCACGATCGTTAGCATGGTTGTGCTCGTTTCTTCCAAAACCGATGGGTATGTTGTTTTCTGTGGAGAGACCAGCTTTACAACCAGGAAATGTACATCTCCAGAACAGTTTTTCTCCAACTCGTTTGTTGATTCTGTAGATGAAGCCGTCTAAAGTGAGATTCTGTCCGCCTCTTCTTTGTTTGTAATGAATTCTACGTAAACCTGTGCGTTAGCCATGATTTCGTAACTTAGAATGAAAGTTTAAAGAACAAATTGCTCTTGAAAGATAACCCATTGTTGAGCAATTGTAATTAATACAAACAGTAATTAACATTAAAAAACTTAACCAATTAAGCAATTATGAATTTGTTTGATATAACTGTGTGTTTTTGCTTATACCTTATTTGATCTTAAGTAATGACCATTAAAGTAAAATAATTTTGAAGCAATTAAGTATTTTTTTCAAAGATTATTTTCTTTTGTCATTAAATATAAATTGAATATCTCATTTTAAATCATCTTTCTTTATCAGTTTAGATAGATAATCTTTATTTCATAATTACTAAATAATATATATTAATAAAATCAGTTTTTCTACATATAGATATTTTTCATATTTTCTTTTTCCATTAAATTATAAATTTAATAGATCTATATCAATTGAAATCGTTTTTTTTTAAGAAATATATAAATAAATATAAAAAAAAACATTTTTACTAGATATTGATGTTTTTTTCATATTTCAGTTTCAATAATCATCAATCATAATTTATTTCAATTAACTTTCATAGATACTCAAATATCTATTCGACATTACCCCGTATCGTGCCCCCTAATCCCCTATAGGTAAGAAAATCGATTCGACGTTCCGGTAACACACCGCTTAACTACGATAGGTATGCGTGACGTCACCAAATGGAGTTAAAATGGCCAATGGCTACCGATGGTCACGGTTTTACATGTTATGACACCGCGTCTAATTATTTTGAAGAAAACATAGAATATGACACACCATTCAGCTCAAGAATTTTTTGTAAAGATTTGTGAGACGAATAAGAACGAAATAACAGAGGTAGTTTTGGAAAATACACAGCTTGTATTAGTATTACCACTCGCAAAAATCGCAAATTTATAGCGATAAAAATCGTCAAGAGGCAAGCGTTCTTTAAAGAAAAGAAAATCAACATTCAGCCGATCTTGTGACTGCCACACGTCAATAATCACATTCACAATGAGATTAACACATCGACGCGTGTCACATGATAATGGCAATTACGCATATTGGTAAGTTGTAATAATCCAGTTTAATTGACGGTTGGGCGTGTCAGATGGTTCAGAAAGATTCCGATTGGATATTTGGTATAATATGTGAAAGTAGGCGTGGCAATTTAAATTAACTAGATTCGGCACGTATGAAAAGCGATCGATTTGTCTAAAAAGCATAGGCCTAATTTCATTTTGTTTTCTTTGATATTTGATTGGCAGAGATAAGCTATTACGGTAATATGAAATGTTATCTGTCCATGATTGATGTAAATGCCAGTTTTTGTGGGATTAAAATATTAGACCAGTCGCTGTTTTCGTTTATGCATTCGAATCCCGAAAAAAATAAATGAAAAGGATTCGGAAACCATACATTCATTAGACTCAATTAACATCCCAAGGAAAATACGGCTAGAAAAGAAATATTTTCTGAACTATATTGCACATTGCACAAGAAAATCTATTTTGTTGTCTGCGACAGCTTTCAAAGTAGAACAGTCTAAATATTTGCCATTTCTTCTTTTCCCGGAATGTTTCTCTCCTGTAACAAGGATCTACGCATATTTTATTTTTGTTTACCGAAACTTGATTATATTCTGCAGATTTCAAATTTTAGAAATCTTACACTCCATTGTTAGGGGAAATGCTTGGTGAAATGGTTTAACCATAAAATCTAAAAATTACTTTTTTGAAAATGATCATCACCTCATTAAGCCAAGCCACTGCAAGATGATAAAAATTTGGTTTTGTCCAAATTCAAAAATTTCACGGGCGACAATTTCAAGCAACGAAAATTTACATTTGGAAGTATTTAGGGATAAAAAGATAGTGGGGGATTGAAGAAATTTAATTTCTTAATTTTCCTAAACTTTTTCCTATGCCCACTTGATCACTTTGCCCTTTTCCAAACAAGCCCAAGTTCCGATTTTCCTTTTTTGTCATAGATCTCAACTACTTACAATTTGAACTAGATCTCGTTTTAAGATTTAATTGTTCCCGAAGAGGCCCCTTTTGCCAACTATTGATTTTGAGTTTGTTGTAAAATTTACTCATGTTCTTAAACTCTGATGGCAATGAAATATATGTTTTTAAACCAAGTTTTGATATTTAATTGTTCCCTAAATGGATGGTGGTAGAATTTTAGAAGAAAATATCAAACTAAGGTTCTTTTCTTACACTTCTTTAATCATTCCTAAAAAAGTAAATGGATTCTGCATTCAAAAAATCAAACAATAATACAAACATGTAAAAGTGCACAACCATTCACATTTAGAACTATACAAGAAACCAAATGAGCGCAATAAAAAATTGGATCAGTTGCTAAAGCTACAAACTTGATAAATTACCGAAACTTGATTATATTCTGCAGATTTCAAATTTTAGAAATCTTACACTCCATTGTTAGGGGAAATGCTTGGTGAAATGGTTTAACCATAAAATCTAAAAATTACTTTTTTGAAAATGATCATCACCTCATTAAGCCAAGCCACTGCAAGATGATAAAAATTTGGTTTTGTCCAAATTCAAAAAAATTCACGGGCGACAATTTCAAGCAACGAAAATTTACATTTTGAAGTATTTAGGGATAAAAAGATAGTGGGGGATTGAAGAAATTTAATTTCTTAATTTTCCTAAACTTTTTCCTATGCCCACTTGATCACTTTGCCCTTTTCCAAACAAGCCCAAGTTCCGATTTTCCTTTTTTGTCATAGATCTCAACTACTTACAATTTGAACTAGATCTCGTTTTAAGATTTAATTGTTCCCGAAGAGGCCCCTTTTGCCAACTATTGATTTTGAGTTTGTTGTAAAATTTACTCATGTTCTTAAACTCTGATGGCAATAAAATATATGTTTTAAACCAAGTTTTGATATTTAATTGTTCCCTAAATGGATGGTGGTAGAATTTTAGAAGAAAAGATCAAACTAAGGTTCTTTTCTTACACTTCTTTAATCATTCCTAAAAAAGTAAATGGATTCTGCATTCAAAAAATCAAACAATAATACAAACATGTAAAAGTGCATAACCATTCACATTTAGAACTATACAAGAAACCAAATGTGCGTAATAAAAAATTGGATCAGTTGCTAAAGCTACAAACTTGATAAATTAATTATCCAACTCCATTTCTGTAAACAATTGTTATTTGCTGTGAAGGGTCCAATAATTTGACATAATCCACGAAGTGTCGTGCGTGCGCTATCCCTTTGAATCACCGATTCTTATAAAAACACGACTAGATTGGCTGTAATTTATCCCTTTATCTAAGGAATGCAAAAAATGAACTTAAATTTCTTTGATCCTGTTCGCGGATATTTTGGATACAACAATGTGCGATAGGAAATGAATGAAATACAGAATAAACGCATAGACTTTAAATGGCCACTCCAATTTATGACGTCACACCGCCAATCCCGATAAAAGCTCGCGTTTGATAAAGTAGCACAGGTGAGATAAACGGTTTTTCGTGGATAACTAACTCATTTTTAGGTTTTTATTGGCGAAACTTGCAGTTTTGAATTATTTAAACCTCTGGCCTTTCAGATAATACTAAATAAAATGGCATTTCCTATGTACTTTAAGGGGAAATGCTCCAGTTTCCTTAATTATTTTCCAATAATAGAATTTATTCATATTTTGTATTTTGAAATTACATGTTATTACCAATTGAAAAATAAAATAAAAATGGATGGTCAGCGATCTTGTTTGAATTTTATAGGCATTCGTATCACATACCCCTACATCGAAAAAATGCACAATTTCTTGCACCAGTCCAAGGTCACTAAAATGCTAATAAAATGCTGTATACTCATCGCTTAGTCCCGAAAACGGATTTAAAGTAACGTCTTACATTTAATAAAAACAGAAAACCCAAAATATGTGCTACTATAAACGCGTAAATGTATAAAACAGCATGCTCACGTGTTCGGTTAGATCAACGAAGCTGGAGTCTTTTATGTCAAAATTTGCATATTTTTGGAAATATTTCGAGTTCTACATAATAGAATTTGGTAAAACTCTCTCATTGTATTAAGCAACATGTCCTGGTAATAATTCAAAAAGAAAATGTAGGCCTATAGGTCAGCGCACTTATTAGTGAATTATGGCAATTTTTATCAGCTACACATGAATAAAATGACGCAAAACAGTGGCAACTGCATATACACTTACGACTGTCTTGCTCCAAATAATCGATTTCCAACTTGAGGAAATCAGTTTCGCATAATAAATACAATTTTACCTGCAAAAATGGTAAATTGTAATGATGTGTTTTATTATTGAAAATATGGTAGCGAAACATATTAGGACGAAACATTTGATTTACTACAGTAAAGACCGAGTGTTCCGAAAAACTGGAGCATTCCCCCTTAATTCGTGTCAACTTTATGTATCTGATACGAATGCCTATAAAATTCAAACAAGATCGCTGACCATCCATTTTTATTTTATTTTCCAATTAGTAATATTATGTACTAATTTCAAAATACAAAATATAAATAAATTCTATTATTGGGAAAAAAATTTAAGAAACTGGAGCATTCCCCCTTAAGTGTACAAATGTAGAGATTGTTTAACAAGATGAAATGCGACTTTGTTAGGCTACCAAAAAAATCCGGTCTACATTGAAAAAAAATCCAGTCTACAACAACAACAACGAATACAACAGTTTCGTACCAACAAGTTTTCGTACCCAAAATGAACCTAGTCAAGTTATCAAGTATTCTTTTACTGTAGCTCTATCTATTCGATATCATACCATTTTGTTTTTAAGGGGGAATGCTCCAGTTTTTCGGAACACTCGGACATTACTGTAGTAAATTAAATGTTTCGTACCAATATGTTTCGCTACCAGATTTTCAATAATATAACGCATCATTACAATTTACCCTTTTCGACGGTAAAAGTGTATTTATTATGCGAAACTGATTTTCTCAAGATGGAAATCGATTATTTAGAGCAAGACAGTCGTAAGTGTGTATGCAGTTCCACTGTTTTGCGTCATTTTATTCATGTGTAGCTGATAAAAATTGCCGTAATTCACTAATTAGTGCGCTGACCTATACATTTTCTTTTTGAATTATTACCAGGACATGTTGCTGAATACAATGAGGGAGTTTTATCAAATTCTATTATGTAGAACTTGAAATATTTCCAAAAATATGCAAATTTTGACATAAAATACCCCAGCCTCGTTGATCTTACCGAACACGCGAGCATGGTGTTTTATACATTTACGCATTTATAATAGCACATATTTTGGGTTTTCTGTTCGTATTGAATGTAAGTCGTTACTTTAAATCCGTTTTCGGGACTAAACAATGAATATACAGCTTTTTATTAGCATTTTAGTGACCTTGGACAGGTGCCAGAAATTGTGCATTTTTTCGCTGTAGGGGTATGTGATACGAGTGCATATAAAATTCAAACAAGATCGCTGACCACCCACTTTTTTTCATTTTTTCAATTGGTAATAACATGTAATTTCAACATACAAAATATAAATAAATTCTATTATTGGGAAAAAATTTAGGAAACTGGAGCATTCCCCCTTAAGTTTTGTTCTTCTTAAGTAAAGAAGTAACGAATTGAAAGATTTATATGGCTATTTTTCAGTTTTCAGCATGTCTTCATCGATTTATGATTTCTTCAGAAACAAATCAATGTCAAATGGTTCCCAAGGACATGAAGGAACATAAACTTTTTAAATGAAAAAAATAATAAATAAATAAAGACAAAAAATTCATGCTCAATAGGTCAATATTGTACAATTCTCTGTTATGAATTCCTATTTTGGATCATCTTATATGTTAATCATTAATGACTTAAAATTATCCTCGAGTACTTTATTTCGACGCATCACTATTACGACGCCATTTTTGTTTTGACCTCCCTTTCGATTAGACAACACCGGATGACGTCATTCTTGCGCACGTCTGTCAGTATATTCCAAGGAGATTCCTTGGGGAGAAAATGATGGAAGTTAGGGATATAGAAGTACTATTTCAATTATGTTTTATATGAAACACTTAAAAAGCCTATTTTTTTTTCTTATGACCATTTTTCAAAGTTCTTAAAATTGTTATTTTCGGTAAATTTATGAAAATGAAAAGCAGACCAGCGAACACCAGCAATATTTTTATTTTTAGAAAGTCACGTGGCAGTCATGTGCAATGTAACATGATTTCATAATGAATATTTCACTGTTTAGTAAGATGTACTCGTTATCCCCATTTTGTGTGATTGACAGAATAGCCTTGAACAATAATGTTGTTTTTAAATGCTTACTCATGCTATTTTTTCTTTGTTTTCTTTAAAAAAATCTCAAGGCAAGTGTGGGGATTTCTCTCCTACGTCAATGACAACAGTTTGGTCACGAGTAAATCTCTTAAGTAAAGCTTTCCCGAAATTTTGTATCTAAGGGTTGGTTGTAGAATTCCATACTGCTGTGTAGTGGTTCTAATAGAGGTCCCTTTATCCCTGCATAGTTGATAAGCACATCTTTATTTATTCATAAATTATTTTCACATATATCGTTTCCTAATATGATGTACTGCTTTCTCAGAGTGAAAAGAGAACTGTACTTTTGTTTTTGTAAAGCTAAAAAGAGAAACAAAACAAATGCGTCGTTTCTCTGTACTCTAACTTCCGCCATATTGGAACTCACTACCCGATATTTTTTGAGATTTTCATTTCAAAAAAGTTTTTAGTGATATCAAAAAGTTTCTGAAAGATGAATGAATGAATAAACTTTATTTTGCAAAGGTAAACAAATGTTTTTCATTTCTTCTTGATTTCTAAATTATTTATTGTTTCTTAGATGCGTCGGAACTAAGTACTCTAGGATAGCAAATTTGCTCCACATTTTGATTGTAAGATGAAAATTTCACCATTGCCCAATGACACGCCTCCCCGGGTAGGGCTAGAACTTGTGACCACTTGGTTACAAGTCCAGTGTACCACTGCGCCATCAATGCATATTTCAGGTTCAATCAGATATATTGTTACATATGATTATATTTATAATCTATGCAAATAATCATGTTCATGAGCTTGTTGGTAAAAAAGAGGCCCCATATCTTTTGAATCAAACAGAGTTTGATATTTAACCCATTCCCAAACATTGACACGTTTGACGCCCTTCGAGATAAAAGCTTTGGAAAATATTGTGGAAAATGAAGAAATTGCTTGTGACAAGCAATTTCTTCATTTTCCACAATGTTTTCTTTCCCAAAGGACCAAAAAATATTTCAATTATATTCACTTGAATTTGTTGTCTGCATCATCATTGAATTTGGAACAGTCCAAAATGTCGTCTGGTAATGGATTAATGGACAAGATAAATTGATGCCTGTAAAAAATATCGATTTTGACTAGTTGACTTCTAAGAGGGAAATTGTTTTTCACCATTTCATCTTCATTTTAAATTATTTCAGGATGTTTCAGACCATATTCATCAGAGAAAATCAGACACCGTCTGACCACAATTCATCATAGACTGATGACATCAGAATCAATAACAGAGAATCAGGACAAGTTTGATGAAAACCTACTCAAAATACTGGTGTGTCCACTGACCAAGAAGCCATTAAGGTACTTTAACCCTTTCCCATACAACAAAATTTTAGGGTGATCCACTGCAAAACCTGCCACAAATGACAAAATCTATGTAATAAAAGATAGAATTTGTGTAAAATATGTCACAGAAAATATTGAGACAAAAGGAGAAACTGATTATCAGCAGTTTCTTCTTTTGTTTCAATATTTTCCCAAGCCTTTTCTAATAGGGACGTCAAAACCTGGTCTTGTTTTGGAAAGGCTTAACTAGGTCTCTATACTTGATCCTTACCAAAAAAAGATCTGGTTTTGTTTGCATAATAAAAAGAGGCTTAGGTAAATCTTGAGACAAGGAAAGAAAATGCTGAAAATCAGCTGCAATGGTCATAGAAAGTTGTAGTTTAAACCTTTTCCCAAATGACAAAATTTTAGTCCAATTTGATAGTTGCTGAATAAGACAAAATGAATGTTATAAGAGGTATATATTGTGAATAATATAAGACAGACAGAAAACATTGAGGCAAAAGGAGAAAATATAGATAGATAAATGCTGATTATCAGCATTTTCCTCTTTTACCCCAATATTTTTACAAGTCTGTATTCTTGGGGGCGTCAAAACAAGGTAAGCATTAATTAAGGTTTACAGACCCTGAAAAAAATCTACACTTTCTAGCCATACAAATTGCATCAAATTTCGCACACTTGTAAATACACTTCACATAAGCTGATTCATCGTGCCGGATTTCAAGATTATGCTACAAGAAGAACATAATTTTCAAATATTTTTTTTTACTCTATATTCATATGCATGGGAGGTAATTTTTAATAATTTTGTCAAATATTTTCATAAGAATGCATTGATTCAAAATTCTAAACCGTGCAAAATGCTTATGATTGTATTTGGAATGGAAATGTAAAACAGTTTAGGAATTATTTGCACTTTTCGAATTTCGCCTCTGTCTCTTTGGTGCTTTTGGGGGGTTAGATACCTTAAGTATGGAACTGAGGTAGGCCATCAAATTTTTGAAGGGGTGGGTGTTGTTTGTTTATAAAGGGAAATTCATAATTACCTCTTGGTTAAAAATTGCATTTTAAGAAGCCTTTACCACCTCTTCTGTGCAGCTCTGAATTTTTTATTACAGATACAATAAAAAATCCAATGAACTTATCAGTGACTCGATACAAGTAGCATATCCCATTGTGAACGGTAAACCAAATCTTGTACCGCAGGATGGCCGGATGATGAATGAAACAGACAATAAAACTTGAGTGACTTTAACCCTTTCCCAAACAAGACCTGGTTTTGATGTCCCTGATAGAAACAGCTTGGGAAAACATTGAAACAAAAGAAAAAACTGCTGATAACCAGCAGTTTCTCCTTTTGCCTCAATATTTTCCATTACATATTATACACAAACCTTATCTTTAACAACATCTATTTTGTCGTTTCCAACAGTTTTCAAAAAGGAAAAGTCCAAATTTTGGCTGTTTGGGAGAGGGTTAATCTTTCCAAAAACATCAAACTTACAGGTTGGTCCAATTTGAAATTTGCTGCAGAAAACTGATGACAAAACAGATGTTTATAAGGATAAGATTTGTGTGAAATACAGCACAGAAAATATTTAGGCAAAAGAAGAAAATGGTGGTTTTTCAACATTTTCTTCTTTTGCCCCAATGTTTTTCAAGCTTTTTGTGGTGAGGATGTCAAAACCAGGCCTTGGGCCAATTGGTTGTTTTGCTGTGATTTTTAACTTAAATTTAGATTGCCATGGAAAGCAATGAGAACAATGAAGAAAGAGATTTTGCATTTCTTTGGCATTTTCTTATTTTCACTCACAATGTTGTGATCTGCTATGGTATCTTGGAAAGTTTTAAGCCTTTCCCAAATTAGTCTTAGATTTGACATCAATAGAATGTGCTGGAAGTGTTATCGTGAAATTATTGAGTTTTCAAAAGAGAAAATGTTAGTTATCAGAAATGTCTCCCTTAATGCTTTCAAAAAGTTGCTCTGTAAGGGATGTCAAAAGCAGGGTTATCGTATCTATGCCTGTTTTGAATTGAAAAATGTGACCTGTCGCGCTAAAAGGGACCTTATCCGAACTCTAAAAATCCAAATTTTGACAAACTTGTCAGACTCGGTACAGGTCAACCAGATCCCGTATGCTACAAATGAACATATAGTAAGATAGGGAAACAATTCCGGATTTAGAAATTTACATAAAAGTGAAAAGTGTCGGCCCTAGTCTGGCTGCGCGGACAGCGCAGACTGACTAGGGTCGATATTTTTGACACACCCGATAAGGTCCCTTTTCGTGCGACGGGTCACAAATGAAAATTACTGAATCATAAGTTTGAAACTTACTTGTATGGAATATTATTAAAAAGATTTTTGTATTGACAAAAATTTGTAAATATTTTGCTAAAACATTTTATGACGAGCATTAGCTATTTAACAGGGCTAAAAATATGGATAAATTAAAAAACGTTTTAGTATGTATTTTGACTATATTATCAAAAATGTTCTCCTATTTCTAAAACTAGTCATATATTAACAGGGCTGCGGCCGTAGCGCATCTGCCTCTCATTCGAGAGGTCCGGGGTTCAATACCCAGCCACGGCAAATAGCCTCTCTGACAAAATGTCACCCATCAATGGTTTGATATCTTGAACCTGTGTGGGCTAGCAGTTGGAGGCTCGGTTAGGATGTTGTGGTAGTACTTGTATGAGAAACAACAGGAATCCATGGTTAGGTGCTCCAGCCGCCACAATATTACCATAGCAGTTGAAAACGCCGAAAGACCCCAATAAACAAAGAAAACTATGTTAACCCTTTCCCAAACAAGACCAGGTTTTGACGTCTCTATTAGAAAAAGGCTTGGGAAAACATTGAGACAAAAGAAGAAACTGCTGATAACCAGCAATTTCTCCTTTTGCCTCAATGTTTTCTGTGCAACATTTTTCACAAATTTATCCTTTTCTACATCTATTTTGTCGTCTGCAGCAGCTTTCGAATTGGAACAGTCGAATTTTTTGCCGTTTGGGAAAGGATTAACACTTTCCCAAACCAAAAGACAAAAACTTTGATTGTTCCAGTTGGAAAGCTGCTTCATACGACAAAACGAATGTTCACATAGATGAGATTTGTGTAGAATATAGCGGAGAAAATGTTGAGGCAAAAGGAGAAAATACTGATAATCGGCATTTCCTTCTTTTACCTCAATGTTTAGCCCAGGCCTTTAGGAACATCAAAAGCAGGGTCTGTTTGGGAAAGGGTTATGTCTCTATCCAAATTGATCAATTGCTGAAGATAAACGTAATTGTTTCTCTTTGTGTTATAATGTATGCATACTTAAAATCGAACAGGGCGTGGAAAAAAAATCTTGCTACAATTTGGATATCTATTAAGAAAGTATTGAGAGATATTTAAAAAAACGATTATTATAATCGATTATGTGTAAAGTCTCTTGATAGAATGGGGTTTATCCCATAACCAGATGGCAAAGTTTTTGCTGGTCCAAATTCAAATACATTGCAGACAACAATTCAAATAAATGAAATTTTGCTTTTCTTGGTCTTTCTGGGTAAGAAACGTTGTGAAAAATGAAGAAATTGTTACGAGCAATAATTTTCCTTTTCCAAAATGTTTTCTTAAATCTACCTAGTGCATCATAATAAGGGAAAAGGATATAATGCCACTTTGAAACTGCATTTCCGTCATATATGGCAGCTGGAGCACCGGACCATGGATTCTTGGCATTTCTATCACCACAACATCAGATCTCAGCCTCCAGCTGCTGACATCTCACAATTCATCAATGGATGATAGCATGCGCGGATCCAGAGGGGGGGTCAGGGGGTCATGACCCCCCCTGGAATTGGCTGAAAATTGAATTTTGACTATATAACTTCTTCATAAAAGCCATCATTTGGGCTTTGACCCCCCTGGAAAAAAATTCTGGATCCGCCCTTGGATGATAGGCAAACAACTTGCCAAATGTCAGAAAGGATATTGGCTAAGCTCAAGTTTGAACCCAAAACCTCTGGATTGATAGGTTCCTATGTCACCTACCCCTTTCCCAAACAAGACCTGGTTTTGACATCCCTAATTGAAAAGCATTGGGAAAACATTGATGCAAAAGAAGAAAATGCTGATAACCAGCATTTTCTCCTTTTGCCTCAATATTTTCCATGCTATAATATTTACCTCTTCCACACTTAACACCATTGATTTTGTGGTCTGCAGCAACTTTCAAATTGGAGCAATCTGAAATTTTGTCATTTGGTAATGGGCTACTGAGCCATTTAGACTTGGATCAAGTTGCATCGGTAGTGACACCCATATGAATTTTGAAGGTATTATACGGCTGTAAGTTCTGTCATTGGCCCACTTGTTGTGCGTCATGAAATTTCCTGATTGACCCTTTTCCAAGTGGCAGCAATTTGGACTGTTTTGATTTGGAAGCTCCTTTAATATGATAAATTGTGTTTACGAAGTGTATACGAAAACATAGGATTAAAATAACCAGGAAAATTTTGAGGCAAAAGGAAAATTTGCTTCTTCTTTTGTCTCAATGTTTTCGCAAGACTTTTCTACAAGGGACACCAAAACTAGAGTTGTTTTTGTAAGGGTTATATGTCTTCTGTTTGCCCATAATGATTTATTACTCTGCACTATTGTTCTCTTGGATACAGACTTTTTACCTTTTCTTTTTCTCAAAGACATTTTTTAGTCTGACTCAAATTTTTAAAAGGACCTCTATGGATAAGGCGAAGAATCTCCCTAAAAGGCTTAGCTCGATGTGTCAAATTTCAAAACTTACAAATTGAGAAACAAAACTAAGCTTTATGGTTAGGTAGATAAATAAATGAAATGCATACCAATTTTATGCCATTTAAAAAGTGTTACAGGTGCAGATAACTCTTGATTTTTGTACCCATCTAAATGGTTTCATTTTCTTACACTACCGGTATTCATAGAGGTAAAATGAAGTTTCTTTTATGTTTTATTTGCAATTTATTTTCTACATTTACAAGGATAGATGGTGTTGACATCATATGGCAGCTTTGATTTTGTCGAATTGTGCATGCGTATCATTGAAACAGCTTTAAAGACACACTTTCCCGCCCAAAACCGTGGAATACCTACCTTCCATGGGCTGGTGAACATCGTTCCCCCCTTGACCTAGCTTCCCACTGACATATGTTGAGTAACTTGGCCAAAAGCTTCCTTGGTACAAAGGATTTCCTGGGGGGGGGGGGGAACATACTTTTATACTAAAAATAGAACTGATATACCAATTGCCATATTTTTGGCGGGAAAATTTCGCCTTTAAACTCGTTTCAATGATGCGCATGCGCATTAAGGACAAAACAAAAAGTGGTTTATGATTTCAGCAACAATTGTCCTTATATTTACATAAAAATTCTTGCAGATAAAACAATAGAAAACTTAATTCTTGTTAAATGAATACCGATGGGGTGAGATAATGTAATTTTAGGGGTAGGTACAGTAACCAAGAGTTATCTGTACATGTTGAATCGTTTTGATTGTACAAAATCTTCATACGATTTAGGTATAATGATCTAACAATATAGCTCGAAATTATTGTCAATTTGCATGTTTTGAAAATTGACTTTTCCATTTGAGCCTTTTAGGGAGATTTCTCGCCTTATCCATAGAGGTCCTTTTGCTCATGGCATATTATTAGATACAAAAATATACAGCTAAATTGTATGTTTTAAACCTTAGAAAATATTAAGAGATATGGAGAAAATGTTAGGTTTTTCTCCCCAAATTTCATTTGGAGAATCTAACATGTTATAATGTGTGGGAGGACTGTTTTTCATAAACAAATCCATTTGATACTTGTTCTCATTTATTAAATGGATTTCAAAATAGTAACATGTAAAATTTATCACATAATTTAGTCAATCTTAGTTTTATATACAAAATTTCCAATAAAAAACCATTAAGCCTGTTCCAGGCAATAATTAATTCAACAATATAATTGATAACATATATGTGACCTTTCATGCTAAAAGGGACCTTATGGAATGCCCATGAAACCAAATTTCGAGAAATAGGTCAGAGTTGACATAGTTTAACCAGATGTTGTATTTGGAAAATGAGCAAACATGTATATTAATAAAGTGAAACATTCCAGATCTAGAAAATTGCCCTAGAGTCAAAAGTTTCGATCCTAGTCAGGCTGCGAAGACTGACTAGGATCGATGCTTTCTACACTTCCCATAAGGTCCCTTTTACCCATCTTCGCTAGCCAAGGTTGAACCCACCTATATTTGTATTCACCCTTGGCAGACTTAGTCCGATTTTCTTGAAATCGCGAAAGGCGCCTAGCGGTTGTCCTGTTAGTTGTTAATGTTATTTCGTCCATTATTGATGGCGTCATTAACGCGCATTGTCTTTCGCATCATACGTCATGCAGATTAGGTAAAAGTTAGCTGCTTCTTTGGTCAAGTTGTCGAAAGTATTATAATTCGTCAATTAAAGATTGGGAATTCCTGTCCATTGCAGTGAAATTCTTAGAAAAATCGCCCATCTTTGTGTTTTTGAGTTGGTTACTCATAACAAATGTATCAGTCGACAATCTGATTGCTTTCTGCGAGACCTCGCTGGAACCAATGAAAACGCTTTCCAGGACAGCAAGAAAGTCGGACTTAATACGCCAAGGGTGAATACAGAAACGACGTTACGCCGTAGATATCACCCTTGCCTTGCGAAGATGCTTTTAGCGGGACAGGTCATAAAATTTCATTTTACAATGACCAGCGAGACACGGTTGTAACTGTCTTAAAACATATAGGCAGTTACAACTACCGTATAGCACTTTATTTCTGCGGGGTCCAAATTCTGCGGTTTTTCCTAAAATCAGCAGGGTTGAATTTCTGCGTAACATATTTCTGCGGTCTCTCTTTTTGCCAAGTTAAAGATTTTATTTCTGCGCTATGAAATCAGTTATAGTCAGTATCAAACATATTTTGAAAGATGATGCCTACAAAATATCCGAATTACTCCGTGATGGTTAAGGAATAATCCCTATCACATATCTATAAAGTCGTTATGGGAAACAATGCAGATATGTGTGAAAAGAAAGACATGTCATACTGTTATCAATAAGTCAAACTTGTTGAATGGTATGTCATGAATGAACAAAAATGTCTATCTACATATTAATTAAAGATCTAGTTACACTATTTTTAAATGGGAAAGAACTCCATTTTATGAGATATGTTTGCATCAAGGGGTGACGGTTTAACGTTTACGTGTACTAACTAAAATTGCAGTACAACAACAATCTCTACCTTTGGGATTAATATTCTGCGGATTATATTTCTGCGGTGCCCTCCAGGACCACAAAAATATCAGAAATAAAGTCCCCGCAGAAATAGTGCTATACAGTATTTTGCGCTGAGCCATATACGTAATAACAAAGACATTACAAGAATGTTTATGAAGCAGACCAATAACCCCACCATGACCTTGTCACATGATGGAGTACAATTATCTCCCTTTAATGACCTTTAAGAACTTTTAAACCTTTCCCAAACGGAGAAATGTGGGTATCCAATCTGAAACCTGTTGCAGACAATAGCATGCATGTTGAAAAAGACAGGAATTGTGTACAAAACAGCACAGAAAATATTGAGGCAAAAGGAGAAAATGCTGGTTATCAGCTTTTTTTCCCTTTTGCCTCAATGTTTTCCAAAGCATATTCTTTTAGAGACGTCAAAACTAGGTCTTGATTGAGAAATGGTTAACCTTTTCAAATGACCAAATATTTAGTCCAATTCGAAAAGAGTTTCAAAACACAAAATAATTGATGGCAAAAGAAGAAAAGTATTAATGTGCGTTAATAAGCATAGAAAATATTGATTATCAGCATTTCTTCTTTTCCAACAGTGTTTTCCCAAACAATTTCTACTACTAGGAATGTCAAAGCCTGGTTTAACTTTGGGAAAGGATTAAAAATCTTCAAGCAAAAATCTATATCATAGTTATGTAGATTCTGCATAATTCATGTAAAAATGTGTCAAAATGCAACAAACCATCTAAAAGGAACTAGAACTGTCGCAGAGCGGACAAATACCCGCCACTAGGGCCTTGTCACTGAAAAAGTGCTATAGGTCAACCAGTTCTTGACTTAGAGCACGGAAACAGATTTTAACCAAAGTTTGATTGTGACCTTGACCTTTGACCTTGGTGACCCAAAAACAATAGAGCACCTCCTTGGGTCATGGGCAACAACTGTGTACAGTTTCATGATCCTAGGTCAACTGGTTCTTGACTTAGAGCACGGAAACGGATTTTAAACAAAGTCTGATTGTGACCTTGACCTTTGACCTTCGTGACCCCAAAACAATAGGGCACCTCCTTGGGTCAAGGGCAACAACTGTGTAAAGTTTCATGATTCTAGGTCAAACCGTTCTTGAGTTAGAGCACGGAAACGAAAAAGTCTACGGACGGACGACTGGACGGATAGACGGACGGACTGACAGACAGACAGATATGGTGAAACCAAGATACCCCCCTCTACTTCGTAGGTGGGGGGTATAATTAGTAAATTAATACTTTCTTTTCTTATATACTTTGTCATCTACACCCATCCCGAAGGACAAAATATAAGGGTAGTCCTAATTTAACCCTTTCCCAAACAAGACCTGGTTTTGATGTCCCTAGTAGGAAAGGCTAGGGGAAAACATTGAGACCAAAGAAGGACTGCTGATAAGCAGCAGTTTCTCCTTTTGTCTTATTGTTTTCTGTGCTATATTTTCACAAATTGCACCTTAGGTAACATTCATTTAGTTGTCTGCAGCAGCTTTCAGATTGGAACACCCTAAAATTTTGTCGTTTGGGAAAGGGTTATAGGTGGCACAAGAAAATTGGTGTGATAAAGAGAGATTTTTCGGACAATTTAGCATATAAAATGCTTATTATCTTTTGCCTTAATGTTTTTTCAAAGCCTTTTCTATTACGGTTGATATTCAGGTTCCTAATGCTTAATTAAGACAAGTCTAGATTACAGTCCAGAAACAGTGGCGGATCCAGCCAGAAACACTGGCGGATCCAGAGGGGGTTCCGGAGGTTCAAACGAACTTCCGCCTGTAGCCTGATTATTTCATTTTCATGCAGAAATTCCTGCAAAATAATGTAATATTAGGAAAACGAGTTCCCCCCCCCCCCCCCCCCCCCCCCTTACATTAATCTTTTATCCGCTGCTGAGAAATAATGAATTCTCATTTCCACATCTAATTGTCTTAAATTATTTTTCTCCTTTTACTTCAATTTTTTCATCAAGTCATATCTGTCAATGTTAGCTAGATGTTGACCCAGGGCTTTTATTGTGGCAGCTTTTCCATTCTTCTGTATCCAACGTTGAAGTGCTTGGTACATTATCTGCAGAGAAAATGATTATTTAAGCATAGAGTGCCAGACAACAAAATTTAACCCTTTCCAAAACAAGACCTTGTTTTGTCGTCCCTTAAAAATACTATCCTAGGCCAAGTTTACTATCATTGCTCTTTTTCATAATTGGTATAAACCCATTACAAAGTGGCAAAATTTTAGACTTTCTAAAATTCATTTAAAGCTAGTGCAGCCATTGAGTGAAGAAAATTTTACATTTTTGGCCTTTCTCAATGAAAAATATTGTAGGAAATGAAGAGCAATTTCTTTATTTTCCATAATGTTTTCGTAAGCATTTAACTTGATGGGGGTCAAAAAGTGTCAATGTGCAGGAATGTGTTAACCTTAACAAAACAACAAAAAAAGTGCCAGATTAACCATTACTTAAACAATTTGACTTCTGTGCAACTCCTCTAAAATTTGAGCAGTCTAAGATTTAGTCAAATTAGAACAGTCTCAAATTCTGTCCAAATTGTAGTAAATATATGAGTATGAACTCTTTTTAGATATCAACTTTAATCATAGTGACATTTCACAATCATTTTTACATAAATTTTACTTTTATTCTATCTGAAAGTGCATCTTTCCTTATGGAAATTCTGAAAATTTCAAGTCAAAATATTGAACCGTTTACGAGAAATATATATTTTTGTGCTAAAATTAGACAATTTGTTGTGGACAACAGTTCAGATTTATAAAGAATTTGTCATTTCTGTCTCAACTTTAAAGGCGCATTTTTCGCTTATAAATAACAACTTCAAAAAACTGATAGTATTTCTAAGCATTAGAATACACAATCTTTGCATCAAGACATACTTTTAAAAAATGAAAGAAATGTGAAATGTCACTTTAAAACGGTGGAGATTTGAGAGATAAAAAAAGGATAAATCTCCAGTAAAGGTATAAAACTTTACCTCATATGTTCCGTTGATATGATAGTCTTGTTCGATCTGTTCAATGGCGGGTTCGTCCAGACCCATTTCTCGACACAAACGTTTCCAGTGTTTACCGATCCCCGTACAAACAATGTCCAACCTGTCCATATCTAGAGGCTGGTCTGAAATTGTGAATATAGACTTCATGAAACCTTTTACTCTTTGCCAAACAGTCAAAAGTTGGACTTATTTGAAAGCTATTGGAAAGGACAAAATGAATTTTAATAAAGATCATTAGATGAGATATGTGTACAATACAGCACAGAAAATACTGGGACAAAGGAAGAAAAGGCTGATTATTAGCTTTGCCTGCAAAGTGCAAACTCCCACATAGTAATTGTTTCTTTAACTCATTGTCAGACAGCACAATTTTTGACTGGTCCAAATTCAAAGTTGATGCAGAAGACAATTTGAGGGAATGAAATTGTTCATTTCCTAGAAAATGTTGTAAATAAAGAAATTGCTTGTCACAAGCAATTTCTTCATTTTCCATGATGTTTTCAAAAGCATTTATCTTTTGAAGAATCAAAAGGCATCATTATGTGGTAATCACACTAATTTGTTAAGCCATGTGTCGGAAATGTACATGTACATGACATTATGGCAAAAGCAGAAAATTCTGATAACCATTTCTCAATTTGTCTAAATATTTCTTGTACTAGATATCGAAATGGAAGTGTACATTTTAGTAGTTTGGAAAAGGATTTAGCCCTTAAGTATAACTGTACCTGGAAGTTTTATTTCTCGTTGCCGTCTCTTGGGTGTTCGTTGCCTGGCAGTCTTCTCGTCGTTGTCGCTGTCGGAGTTTCCACCAATCACCATTAAGTTACGATTACCCACTTGTATGTTGGGCTGATGTGGTGAATCCGGGTTAATCCTGATGTGGGAGAAACCACCACCAGCTGGAATGAAAATATAAACTGATTAACCCTTTCCCAAATGGCAAAAAATTAAGGTAGTCCAATTCAAAAGCTGCTGGAAATGACAAAATGGATGTTATTAAAGATAGGATTTCTGTAAAATATTGCACAGAAAATATTTAAACAAAAGGAGAAACTGCTGGTTATCAGCAGTTTCTCCTTTTGTTTCAATGTTTTCCCCAGCCATTTCTTCTAGGGACGTCAAAATCAGGCCCCGGTTTCTCGAAAAAACTTAAGTACGTTCTCATGCTCAAATCTGAGCACTGTGCTCAAATCACACGAAATCCCCGTGAACTTCAATCGAATACCCTTCAATGTTGGAGAGTATCCCTTTGAAGTTGAGCATGTTCTCATGAGAATGTACTTAAGTTTTTTTTTTCGAGAAACTGGGGCCAGGTCTTGTTTGGGAAAGGGTAAACAATTTCCCAAATGTTCCTCCTTCGGATTTTGTCGTCAGGCAGTGTTCTTGTCGTCGTCGGTGTCGGAGTCTCCACCAATCACCATTAAGTTACGATTACCAACTTGTATGTTTGGTTGATGCGCTGAATCCGGGTTTATCGTGATGTGAGAGAAACCGCCGCCAGCTGGAATGAAAACGTAAACAGATTAACCCTTTCTCTCATGGCAAAAAATTAAGGTAGTCCATTTCGAAAGCTGCTGGAAATGACAAATAGATGTTATCAAAGATCGGATTTGTGTAAAATATTGCACAGAAAATATTTAAACAGAAGGAGAAACTGCTGGTTATCAGCAGTTTCTCCTTTCGTTTCAATGTTTTCCCAAGCCAATTATATCAGGGACTTTAAAACCAGGTCTTGTTTGGGAAAGGGTTAAAGGAACCTTATCCAAACTCCAAAAATCCAAATTTTTACAAACTTGTCAGACTCTGCGCTGTTCAACCAGATCTCGTATGCCAAAAATGAACTAAGTAAGATAGGGAAAACATAGCGGATTTAGGAAATCACATTCAAGTGAAAAGTGTCGGCTCTAGTCTGGCTGCGCGGACAGCGCAGACTGACTAGGGTCAATATTTTTCACACTTCCTATAAGGTCCCTTTTACCGTGACAGATCACATATATAAACATATTACCAATTTCCCAAATGTCAAAAAGCTAGACTTTTCTAATTTGAAAGGAGATTAAGAAGACAAAAATAATGACAAAGTGCATAGAAAATCTCCATGTAATAGCTTAAAAAACCTGGAAGGAAAAGGAGAAAATGCTAAATGTCAGCATTTTCTTCTTTTCCTTTGAGAGTTTTTAAACCTAAATCCTGTTGGAGAGTGACAAAGAGTCACTTTTTTGGAAGAAGTATCATTATATAACAATTGCCTTTATCAAAATTAACTTGAAAAACTTTAACCTGGTCTATACCTCAGGCACTTTTAGAGATACACCCAACAAGATAAAGGCTTACAAAAACATCATGGAAAATGAAGAAATTGCTTATCACAAGCAATTTCTTCATTTTCCACGATGTTTTCTACCCCAAATTTCGTAAAATTTTGAATTTTCAATACATCGAAATTGTCGTCTGTAACACCTTTCAAATTGGATAAGTCCAAAATTTTGTCGTCTGGTAATTGGTTAATTAGGGAGGTAAGAAGCAGGGATTGGTTGAGAGATAAATAGATGATTTACCATGTTGGTGAGAGATTGTTATATTTCTGTTATGACCTGTAGCTCCGCCTACACCAGTGGCCCCGCCTGTGGGCGGAGTCTGTCTTGATTCACCAGAGTTGGTCTTGGAATTAGCGCTGCCCTGACTGGTACCTGACGAGCTGTTGGTTGGCTGAAATAGTGAGGCAATAATTATGTAACCCTTCCCCTAACATTAAAATTGTAAACAAGTACAAATTGAGTAGAGTTTGTAATGAAGATTCAGGAGATCAGCAGAGACAAATGTACGCTAATGGACAAACACACAAACAAACCGATTGACAACTTTAGCAGTTACATAATCATACGGTTTCAAAAACAAGTCCTGCTTTGATGTCCCAACAAAAGGCTTCGAGAAACTTTCAGGCAATTGAAAATAATCAACATTTTCTCCTTTCGCCTCAATATTTTCTGTGCTTTATATATTATATACAAATCCTGCCTTTATCAAAACCAATCTTGTCATCTGCAGTAGCTTTCATATTTGAGCAGCCTAAATGTTTGCAGTCTATAACATTGTAACGGTCAAGGAAACATTAAGCAATGAATATGAAAGATTTTATCTGTAACACCAAAATTTTTGACCAATCAAAAGATTGTCAGTAAAATTTTCTTTGCCATATTTTACACAAATTCTATCTTTAATAACTTCTATTTCGTCATTTGTGGCAGTTTTAGAAGTGGATCATTAAAAATTTGTATGCGGGAAAGGGTTAATATAATTTATAATTACCGAATTTCTGGGACTAGTTTCTCGTCTGTTTGTCGTGTTTAGTCCGGGATGTACTTCAGGTGGGGCTGGACTATCATCAGGTCTGGGAGGAAGTGGGTTACCGTTGCCCCGTAAAGGTGAAGCTGGATTCACTTCTGGTCTAGGAGCCAATGGGTTTGCATGTGCTCTCTCGGACGATCCTGCCGCCGGAAGTCCACCTGAGCAAAAGATATATAGATGAATTGAAGCTGTGAATCCTAAATAGATAGATTTATTAATTAAGCCTTTCCAAAATGCATTCTTGGAAGAAAGGAAGAAAAAAGTTTCTCCTTTACAATCCTGTCTTGAGGTGACGATGGACTTGTGCAAAAAAATAAGTTGACTAAGTCTTGTTTAAAAAAAAATAGCTTAAATGGGTGTGGACTTATAGAATATAGAAACTTGCATAATGGAGCTTATGATATTGATTGATATTCCTGGACATAATGAAATAGCTGAACTCTCCATACTCACCATAATTAGAGAGTTCGTCCACCTCCATACTGAGTTTATCCATGGATTGTAATGATACTGGCTGCTGGGGTATGGACATACAGAAACATTTGTCATATTGGAATAAACTTTATTATCCACTAGCTAAACTCTCCATACTTACCATAATTAGAGAGTTCATCCCCCTCCATACTGAGTTTATCCATGGATTGTAATGATACTGGCTGCTCTGGTATGGACATACAGAAACATTTGTCATATAGGAATAAACTTTATTATCCACTAGCTGAACTCTCCATACTTACCATAATTAGAGAGTTCATCCCCCTCCATACTGAGTTTATCCATGGATTGTAATGATACTGGCTGCTCTGGTATGGACATACAGAAACATTTGTCATATGGGAATAAACTTTATTATCCACTAGCTAAACTCTCCATACTTACCATAATTAGAGAGTTCATCCCCCTCCATACTGAGTTTATCCATGGATTGTAATGATACAGGCTGCTCTGGTATGGACATACAGAAACATTTGTCATATAGGAATAAACTTTATTATCCACTAGCAGAACTCTCCATACTCACCATAATTAGAGAGTTCGTCCACCTCCATACTTAGTTTATCCATGGATTGTAATGATACTGGCTGCTGCGGCATTGTGATGCTGAAATAGTAGTTAAACAGGATGAACTCATTCAAAAACATTAAAAGTTTAGATTTGTCTAACTACAGACAATAAAGGTGACATAATAAATGCTATCGAAAGGAGAATTATTGGGCGCTATTGCATGAAAAACATGAGGGTAAAAGAGGACATATTTATTGGTTTTTAGCAATTTTTCTGTTTCTCTCGATGTTTTTCCAAGCTTTTTCAATCATGGACATCAAAACCAGGGCTTATTTTTTGACAGCAATAACAGCTATCAATTTGGTCTAGGATTCTTTACTTGACATTCTGACACAGGACAATTCCTGCTTCAGTAGAAGGGATAGTCATAGATCTAGATCAGCCTGCAATTATGTACGTACAGTACCAATGCTTGTTTGACCAGGCATATACCCTTGTCTCTTCTAAGTTCAACAGATTCAAAATTCAACCTATGACACCTTGATATTTATTTATTTAATCTAATAAAGACATATAAAGATTTCATTTTTTGGAAATTGTCTCAGAAATAAGTCTTAGTGAGTTATTCGTTTGGTAAATAAATATTTTCATAAAATCACTCCCACATAATGTAATCTTTTGACACCCCTAGGCTTTTAAAAACTTTGAGGAAAATGAAAAATTGCTTGTGACACCGTGATGTTTTATACCCAGATAGGCATGTAAATGTAAAAGCATCTTTGAATTTGACTTAGTTTGAAATTTTGCCATCTATTAAATCTGTCAATTATCATTGGCTACAGATAAGAGAGGTTTGGGGCTTTTCAAAATGCAATATTTCACTTCTATATCAAACCCTATGCTGTAGGTAATCATTGAAATCATCTCATGGAGGCAGTTCCAATGAGTACCAACGACACAGTGTTTGGATTTGAAATATCAAACTCAGAATGCCTTCACACCCTCTTATCTGTAGCCCTGAGGTGCGTTCATTAGAGCGAGATTTCTTGAGATTTCTTAAGGTATTTTAGGATAAAGCGTTCTTTAGAGCAAGATTTTTAAGATGCTCAATGGGATGCACCATTACCCTATACTTTGTGCGGAACCCCTCGGTCAATTCTGTAGAAACAATATAAAAGAGACTTGACCGAGTTGTTCCAAATGCTCCATAATTTATAAACCGTGGTGTTCCGAATGCTCCATACTTCATACAAATGACGTCACAATGACGTCATTCGTATAAATATGGAGCATTCGGAACAGCTCGGTCAAAGTATCGGTCTTAAAAACGCTTTATCCAAAACATCTTAAGAAATCTTAAAAAATCTCGCTCTAAAGAACGCGGCCCTGCTTACTAGTATACTAACCTTTGTGAGTTAGAATCAAACAGTGATGCATTCTGGGGTCCGCGAAATATACCAAATAATTTCCCGAGATATCCTGACTGATCTCCTCTTTCTTTATGTTTCTCCTTTTTCTCCAACCTTTTCCTTCTTTCCTCTTCAAGCCTCTTTCTCCTTTCCTCGATCTTTCTTTCTTCTTCCCTTCTCTTCACATCTTGTTCATATATCTTCTTTGCTTCTTTATCCCTTTTTCTCTTTTCTTCTTCGCTTTTTCTTTTTGCTTCCTCTAAAATTTCTTTCATCCTTCTCTCAGTCTCAGCCTTTCTGCCTGATTCATTTTTCTCTGTTTCTTTTGGTATGCTCTGTAAAATTATATTGATCAGATAGATATACCCTTTCCCAAATAACACAATCATAGTTTTGGCACACGCAATAGAGAACAATTAGAAAACTATGGAGGCAAAAGAAGAAAATGCTGAAAAACAGCATTTTCTCCTTTTGCCTACATTTTTTCTGTTACATTGTACACAAATCCTTTCTATATCAATATCCATTTTAATGTCTGCAGCAGAGTTCAAATTAGATTGGTCTAAAATCTTATTGTATGGCTTAGGGTTTAAACAAGCTAAGATAAACATTTTTCTTCTGTGACCTATACAGAAACATTCTAGCAGTTACAGAAAAGTCACACAAGAAAAGTTATTAATGTTAATGGTTTTATGCACAGTGAACAAAATGGGTATTTATGAACACCCCATTAACCCTTTCTAAACGGTAAAATTCTAGGGTGTAATTCAATTTAAAAACTGTTGCAAAGGACAAAATTGACATAAATAGGAATTTGAGAAAATATTGAGGCAAAACGAGAAAGCGCTGATGATCAGCATTTTCTCCTTTTGTCTAAATGTTTTCACAAACTGTTTCTACGAGGGACGTCAAAACCAGGGCCCCGTATTACTAAACATCTTACGATCAAGTTTTTGTGTAAACTGTGTAACAAGACATCTGATTGCACGAGAAATCCGACTGAGCCAATCAGGGCTGTTGTTACAAGTAATTATGCAAAAATCAAATGTACGATCGTTAGTAATATGGGCCCCAGGTCTTGTTTGGGAAAGGATTTTAAAACACACACCTTATTGCTTTCTTTCTTTGAACCTGAAAGACAAAGGGCACAATATTAACTCTTTACAAAAATCAAAATTTATTAAAGCTGCATATTACAAAATGAATAATGTTAAAGACAAGAATTTGTGAACGAAATAGCAACAAGATAAAAAGGCAAAAGGAAAAAATAGTGATCAACATTTTCCAAAGTTTCCTTAAATTGGATTTTCCCAATTTCTATCAATGTTTTCAAAACCTTTTTATTATTGTATAAGATATATGATTATACCCACCTAAAACTTTCCCAAAAAGCATAAAATTGGACTTCCAATTAAAAGATGCTGTAGATGACAAGGAAGATGTTGATGAAGATAGAATTTGTCATTAATATAGCTCAGAAAAATATTGAGGAAAAAGGAGTAAATGTTAATTAATCATTGCCCAAACAACACCTGATTGTGACTTCCCTAACAGATATGGCTAAATAAAACATTGAAATAAAAGAAGAAACTGCTAATCATCAGCAGTTTCTCCTATTGTTTCATTATTTTTTTCAGACATTTTAAGTAATATCTCTTTTGTGATCAACGGCAGCTTTCACATTGGATCACCCTAAAATTTTATTGTTTGGGAAAGGGGTCAATAAAATATTAGAACCATTTTCTATGTCAACATTTCTCAGTACGCGAGTTGCTTCATGGCTCATGCCTGTCTGTTGTGTTCTGTTTACATTGGATGTCTCCTGCACACTTCGTCCACTTTCATTTGGTTTCCTATAATAAAATATACAGAGATACATGTATGTTTAACCTTGAAAATGTGACCTTTGACCTTCAGCAATTGATTATTCTAATTTTGATTTTTTTTGGAAAAATCCAGCATATAAACTAATGTCTTGACAACAATTTGACCTTGACATGACCTTGTCTTTTCACAATATCTTCAGGAAGAAATTATGTATAAGCTGTAATTTTACTTAATGGGGTCTGAAAGAGCTGCTAGTATAGATGTTGAGTATGGCTCAGCCAATCAAATTAATTGATATATTATTCTAGAAGAAGACTTGAAACTACAATAATTGTTGATGAATACAACTAACTTGGCACAATGCAATCTTGACATAGATATTCTGGTAAAGGGATAAAGGGTTTAACCCTTTCCCAAACAAGACCTGGTTTTGACGTCCCTGGTAGAAAAGGCTTGGGAAAACATTGAGGCAAAAGAAGAAACTGCTGATAACCAGCAGTTTCTCCTTTTGCCTCAATATTTTCTTACTTAAATTGTACTCAAACTCTTTCTTTTTCAATGTCAATTTCTTCGTCTGCAGTAAATTTCAAATTGGACCACCCTAAAATTTTGTCGTATGGGAAAGGGTTAAATATCAAAAGAAGTGAGTAACCTACCTTACAGATGACCTTTTTGCACTTGCAGCAGATTCTGCTGGGGGTCTGTAGCCTGTCTTGTTCGCACTGATCAGACTCATCATTAATGTTGGATATTCACTGTAGAAAATGGACAAAAATAAAACTTACATGTAATTACAATTATGATAATTTTGTACCTGCAAAAGCAAAATGTTTGGGATAGATACACATTTGTGTTGGTAGTGAGATCAAATACAAAAAGATAGGTAATGACAAAATAATATTTACAATAGCTTGAACACTTCATTAAAATGGAAATAGAGGATGAGGCAATAGCTATATTTATACCAGATGTAAAAACGATAACCTACTTGATAAACAATGATAAACACTTATAGATCTTATTCTATCTTCTGTCTGAAATCACTTTCTTTTTATCCCTCCATGTTTTCTAAAACCTCTTTTAAATGTGATATTAAAACTCACGCAGTGTCATTTGCTCATGTTGACCAGTTTATTTATAATGTTGTGTTGTTAAATGGTCAACCCTTTCCCAAATAAGACCTGGTTTTGACAACCCCAATAGAAAAGGCTTGGGAAAACATTGAAACAAAAGAAGAAACTGCTGATAACCAGCAGTTTCTCCTTTTGTCTCAATGCTTTCTGTGCCATATTATACACAACTTTTACCTTTTGCTAAATTCATTTAGTCGTCTGCAGCAGTTTTTAAATGGGACCACCCCAAAATTTTGTCGTTCGGGAAAGGGTTAAATGGTTAAGGGACAGTAATACCTCATGAGAGCATCTAATAGACGGTAATCTTGAGACAACAGAATCTGTAGTAAGACAGGATCTTGTGCAGCGTCCATAACTCTTCTATCAATCGTTTCAAACTTCTGTTGTCCACCACTCTCGTTTGCCTGGCGACTCTTTAAGGCACTTTCTAACTTGTGAGGTTCCTTTAATACTTTCAGTAATTTCAATCCAAGTTCATTATTGTACAGTTTTTGACCATACGAAGCATTCTGTAAACTTTTGCCGCGTTCAACTTGTCTTTTTTCATCATCATCTAGTTCATTCATAGCAATATTTGGCTTTTTAAGTTTGTCTGAGGTGAACAATTTTTGTTTCCTCTCCGCCATTTTCTGTTCACATCTACCTTCTGCAGCGTTATTTCTGACATTTGGTGCTCTCAGCTTGGACAACACGGGTGATCCTGATCTCAACATTTCATATCTCAGTTCCGAATTGTTGTTTATATACTCTCGTAACTTCACAGGGTCTCTGACAATATCTCGCATCTTCCTCGACAGTGGAATATTATCACCTGCGGAAGTTTGTACAAGCTCGAAGGCTACTGGATCGCGTAAAACTCTCCGCAGTTGTTGTTCCTCCTGTGTGAGTTCTGTAGACCTTGGTCTGTATTCTAGAGGAGAAGATCGCTTCAAACCAGACTGACCCCAGTCATCATTCTCTTCCATTTTCTCTGGTTCTGCAATTCTCTCTGGTTCTATAACTCTCTCTGGTTCTGTTACTCTTGGTTTTGTTTCCTCTGTCATTTCTGTTTCCATAGGTACACTGTCCGTTTCTGTGTTTTCATCTAGATACTCTGTGTCAATATATTCTGGGTCATTTACATTCTGAAAAACATGTACAAAATGCAGAAACACAGATAACTTTCATTGCAGGAATTCTAACTTTTTTATTTCAATTACAAACCCTATGTTGTGGGTACTCATTGGAATCATCTCGACCCACAACATAGGGTTTGATGAATAATTAATGATATATTGCATTTTGAAAAGCCTTCACTCCCTCTTATCTGCCAGTAATACCCGAAAGGGGAGTTAGGCAGTATATATAAATAGATAGATCTGTAGCTTTGAAAATGTCTAAGTAGCATGTCAGGGTAATCACTTTCCCCAACAGACCAAATTTTAAGATGGTCCGAATTAAATGATGCAGCTCAAGATAGCAATATCTTATACAAATCCTATCTTTATCCACATCCATTAATGGCTGTAAGTAGTTGTGAAAACAAGTCTAAATTTTGTCATTTTGGAAAGCTTTAACAGTGATGATTTTTTTGCAGTGGATTATTGTTTGATTGAATGCAGAACTGTAAAGCCTCTTTCAATGCTATGGTCATATTGAGGCAGCTAGCACTCCTAACCATGGATTCCTGTTGTTTCTCTCACCAGTGCTATCACAACATCCTTTCCGAGCCTCCAGTTACTCATCAACATAGGTTTAGAATCATCTAACTATTGTTGAGTGACAAATGTCAGAAAGGATATTTCCTTGGTCAGAGATCAAACCCACAACCTAATGAGTGAGAGTCTGATATGCAACCATTTCTGCTATGGCTGCGGCTGTAGAGTAACGGAAAACAAGAGATGTTTGTAAAACATATATGCCCCCTCAAGGGCCTACATTTGATGTAGGTCAAAGTCCAAGGTCAAGTTAACAAGGTCCAAGGCCATGGTCAAATATGAAAGGTCTTGGTAGGAGGTGTCTATGTGTGAAATATTAAAGCTATATATGTAAAAGTAAAATGAAACATAGGCCAGGTTAAAGTTTTTAAAAGTAGGCCAAATGCCAAGGTCAAGGTCATGGTCAAATGTGAAAGGTCTTGGTTGGAAGTGTCCATGTGTGAAATATCAAGGCTGTATGTGTAAAAGGACATGATATATATGCCTGGTTTCAGTCTTTTTAAAAGTAGGTCAAACTCCAAGGTCAAGGTTGCAATATTCAAGGTCATGGTCAAATGTAAAAGGTCTTGGTAGGAGGTGTCTATGTGTGAAATATCAAGGCTGTAGGTGTAATAGGACATAAGATAAAGGCTAGGTTAGATATTTCTAAAAGTAGGTCAAACTCCAAGGTCAAGGTCCAAGGTCATGGTCAAAGTGAAATATCTTGGTTGGAAGTGACCATGTGTGAAATATCAAGGCTGTATATGTAAAATGACATGAAATATAGGCCAGGTTAATGTATTATAAAAGTAGGTCAAACGACAAGGTCAAGGTCACAAGGTCCAAGGTCATGGTCAAATATGAAAGGTCTTGGTCGTAGGTGTCCATGTGTCAAATATCAAGGTTGTATGTGTAAAAGGACATGATATATCGGCTAGGTTAAAGTTCTTTTTAAAGTAGGTCAAACTCCAAGGTCAAGGTCACAAGGTCCAAGGTCATGGTCAATTGTGAAAGGTCTTGGTAAGATGTGTCCATGTGTGAAATATCAAGGCTGTATGTGTAAAAGGTCATGAGATATATGCCGGGTTTAATTTTTTTTAAAGTAGGTCAAACTCCAAGGTCAAGGTCACAAGGTCCAAGGTCATGGTTAAATGTGAACGATGTTGATAGGAGGTATCTATGTGCGAGATATCAAGGCTGTATGTGTAAAAGGACACAAGATATAGGCAAGGTTAAGAATTAAGTGTAAAAATCAACAAAGGGCAATAATTCCAAGAATTTGATTGGCAGAGTTACGGTTCTTGTGCACTGCACCTCTCCATAATGAAATCTATTCACCTGTAAAGTTTCATGATTCTACCTTACATATTTTTTGAGTTGTGCTCCGGACAAGAATCAAGTTATAAAATCAACAAAGGGCAATAACTCACAAAATTTGATCGGCAGAGTTACGGTTCTTGTGCACTGCACCTCTCCATAATGAGATCTATCCACCTGTAAAGTTTCATGATTCTACCTTACATACTTTTTGAGTTATGCACCGGACAATAATCAAATTTGAAAATCAACAAAGGGCAATAACCCAAAAAATATGATCAGCAGAGTTACGGTTCTTGTGCACTGCACCTCTCCATAATGAGATCTATCCACCTGTAAAGTTTCATGATTCTACCTAACATAGTTTTTGAGTTATGCTCCGGACAAGAATCAAGTTATAAAATCAACAAAGGGCAAAAACTCAAAAAATTTGATCAGCAGAGTTACGGTTCTTGTGCACTGCACCTCTCCATAATGAGATCTATCCACCTGTAAAGTTTCATGATTGTACCTTACATACTTTTTGAGTTATGCTCCGGACAAGAATCAAGTTATAAAATCAACAAAGGGCAATAACTCATAAAATTTGATAGGCAGAGTTACGGTTCTTGTGCACTGCACCTCTCCATAATGAGATCTATCCACCTATGAAGTTTCATGACTCTACCTTTAATACTTTTCGAATTATGCTCCGGACAAGGTTTGGTCTACGGACAGACCGACCGACATACAGACCGACCAACCGACCTTCCGACCGACCGACCGACCTTCCGACCGACCGACCGACCGACCGACCGACCTTCCGACCGACCGACACTTGCAAATCAATATACCCCCATTTTCTTCGAAAGGGGGCATAATTACAAAGACAGCAAACACCACATGTACCGTATATGTCCCCTTTCCTATCAATACTTGGACATAAAAACTAAAACACTGGTAACAATCATTTTCCTGCCCCTTCCCCCAAACACACTAAAATGTTTACCAATGTTTTATATGGTTTTGTCGGTAAAGAATTGACTTACATATTTTTCACAAATCTTCTGTCTCAGAGACTTCAGAGCTTGAGGTATTCCATTTTTATGATCATCGAAGGCCTTTTCCATCTCCACAAATACAGCTGAAAAATAAATGTGTAGGGATCTGGAAAAAGGGCACTTATCATGGCATGTGAGACCATCATGGATCCAGATCAGCCTTTGCACATGCACAGTCTGATCAAGATCCATGCTGTTTTCTAATAGTTTCTTCATTACTTGTAACAAATGTGATGTATAAAATACCGTATAGCACTTTATTTCTGCAGGGTCCAAATTCTGCGGTTTTTCCAGAAATCAGGCGGGTTAAATTTCTGCAGAACATATTTCTGCGGTCTCTTATTTTGCAAAACAAAGATTTTATTTCTGGGCTATCAAATCAGTTTTAGTCAGTATCAGACATAGTTCGAAAGACGATGCTTACCAAATATTCGGATTATTCTGTTAGGGTAAAGGGATAATCCCACTCATTTACCAATACCTATAAAGGCATTATGGCAAACAATGCTGTATACAGATAGGTGTGAAAAAAAAAGATGTGTCAAACTGTTACCAATCAGTCAAACTTGTTAAATCTTTGTTTATTGATGAACTAAAATGTCTTAACTACACCTAAGTTAAAGCCCTAGTTACACTATTTTTGAAGGGAGCGCGACAGATCATCGACAGACAAATCATCGACACGACTAATTACCGACAGGACAAACAATCGACAGGACAAAACATCTAAAAAAAGATCGACAAATAATTGACAAACATCGACACTCATCGACAAACTGTTATCTTTTATTCAGATTGGATATTTATCTATTTATAAGCAATATTGTGCCCAATTCCCCGTAAAAAGTCAATCACTGGTCGAGTTTCAAAAGTTTTCACTAAATCCATAATATATTGATGTCTCGTCATTTCACGCTTTTTTGGAGGTTTTGGAACTTTTCCTCTCAAAAGAGCAACTTTTCGTAATTCTGTATGAGACTGTTCTGAGCATAAAGTTTCTAAAAAATTGAAAATTTTTGGGATGGGAAACTCCAACAACAGTTGAAAAACGCCGGTGCCACGCCTCTAAAAAGTCTGTTGTTCTTGGGTCATCTTGCAGGATGCGGTTATATACAGACCACTTTTCACAATCATTTGGTATGAATAATTGTACCTCGGATCATTGGTTACTTCGAAAATGCGACAAATAATCGACACGACACGGTCGGTGATTTGTCTTTCGGTGATTTGTCGTGTCTACCAATTATCGTGTCGGTAATTAGTCGTGTCGATGATTTGTCTGTCGATGAAATGTCATAGACCCTTTTTGAATAGGAAAGCACTCCATTGTTATGATATTGTTCTTTCCATCGGGTGGTAAAAGTTTAACGTTTCCATGTACTGACTAAAATTACAGACAAAAACCTCTACATTCAGGATTCATATTCTGCGGATTTTATTTCTGCGGTGCCGTCCACGACCGCAGAAATAGCAGAAATAAAGTCCCCGCAGAAATAAAGTGCTATACTGTACATTTTGTGCTTTTAATTATTCAAAATCTAAAATCTTAATTTAAAGTATTCAAAAAAAGATAGATATGGGCATATAAATAACTTAGAGAAAAGGTGAAAATGCTGGTCATCAGCATTTTCTTCTTTTCTCTGAAGGCTTTACATCTAAGCTGTCATGATTTGATGTCTGGACATCAAAACCAGGAGCCTGCATTATCAATGATTAATTGACCAAATTCAATCATAAGGTGAATGTACGACCAAAGTGAACAAAAAGTTCTAAGGCCTTATTACATGCCTTATGAAAACCTTACGATTTAGTCAATCCTACAATCGTTGGTAATATGGCACCCATATATTGTTTGTGATAGGTTGAATAAAGTTGGGAAATTGCTGTATAATGTTATTACTTACTACTAAATGGTGGTCTCATTGTCGGGCTGTGGTTCCAACATTTAGACAACATCAGTCGTATAATGGACGGACAGATGGGTGGAAGATTCGGCAGACCAGGTCGTTGTCCATGACAGACTGCTTGTCTTATCACATCATCACTTGCAGCTACAAAATAACATCATCCTCTTATAGTTATGCTTCAGGAATGATAGAGACTTAATCTGTCAAATCAGCCCAAAACATGGAAAATATTAACTTTGATTATCTCTGATTAGTATAGCTTATGTGTAGTATATTTAAGCTTTTCCCAAATGATTCAATATTAGACTGCTCCGATTTAAAAGCATTTGCAGAAAAGAAACTAATGATGTCAAAAGTAGATGTTTTTGTAATAACAAAGAGAATATTGGGAGAAAATATAAAATTGCTGACAGTTCATAATAACATTGAGGGAAAAATGAAAATAATCAGCAAATTAAAATTTCTATTTTTGCTTCAAAAATTTCTATTCAACAACATACACATTTTCTACTTTAAACTTTAACCCTTTCATATTGGACTAGTATAATATTTAACCTTTCAGGAAAAGGGTAAGCATCATTATGTTTAATTTTTTGTACTACATAGCCATTCATTTTGGACAAGTCTACAATACTTTAGTCTGGGAAACATGAAATAGCATGACCAGAATTAGTACACAAAGTAATATAGAACTAATATTCTGAACAGCAACTTACCTCCATAAGGCCTTTCAGCAGCAAAGAACTCCCAGACGGTGATTCCAAAAGCGTAAACATCGAGTTTCTCTGTTGATCTATGGTTGACATCGCGTAGTACCTCTGGTGCAATATGGGTAATGGTACATCGACGATTGGCCTCCGACCCACCAGTAGTAAACATCTTGGACACAGTTCTCCATTCAGATAGCCCAAAATCACTCACCTATAAAATCAAATAATAAAAGCAGTCTTGCCACTTGAAAAAGGGTTAAGCCTTTCACAAACTGCAAAATAGGGCGATCCACTTCAAAAACTGCCAAAACTGCCAAAATGGAAGTTATTAAAGATAGAATATGTGTGCAATGTGACATAGGATATATTAAGACAAAAGGAGAAACTGCTGGTTATCAGCAGTTTCTTCTTTTGTTTCAATGTTTTCCTAAGCCTTTTCTATCAGGGACGCCAAAACCAGGTCTTGTTTGGGAAAGGATTAAGAATCTATCAATGAGACCATACCAAGATGAAGAAATAAAAGATAACTTGTGCTGATACATCATGGCTGATGAAACTTGAACTTAGCCGGGGAGACTGGTATAGCTCCTCTATTCTTTCAAATGGGTGAAAACAATTGCAACTTGTAAGTGCATATCATTGCCTTGGCTATGTTTGAAAATGCCATAACTACAGTTTGTTCAAGCTGTAGTTAATTTAAGACATTTTAAAATGCAGCCTACAGAGTCAATTACGTTTCACTTTTTTGGTACTTTAACTAATGACATACCTTAGCATTGAAGAATCTGTCAATGAGCACATTGTCTGCCTTCAGATCTAGATGAAGTATGGGTGGGTTGTAGCTGTGTAAATACATCATGGCCGACGCTACTTGACACGTCATTCGTAACAGTAGTGGTAACTCAACTGTAATGGCAATAAATTTTGTGCTAAAAATAGATTTGGTTAACGGTTATGTTTTCATAAACCATCAGTGTTGTTATAAAATCTCGAAACTACGGCTTGAATCAAGCTGTAGTTATAAGATTTATAGCAAAACCCATGAAATACACTTTGTTTGTCCGAAATCATGTTACGATTAATCGGATAAAATCGTTCCCTATTGTAGTAAAATAGAGGATCAGATAAGAGGGGATAATGACTTTTTCTACTACGACTTTTCAAATACAGTTTTTCAAGAAAGATCTTTAAGTTCTATGCTGTGGGACACTATATTCTGAGTATTCATGGGAATCATCTTCTTTAGACATTTCGAATAAATACCTACAATGTCAGTTGGATATTGAAATAGGCATACCAAAAAATGTTTTCCGCATTTTTCAAATTGAATGAGTCTGAAAATGATTTATAATTTGGGAAAGGCTCAAGATTAACAAAGTTGAAATGTGACCCTCACCTTTAAACTACATGACACAAAACAGAAGATTACCTTCTATATATACTTGTGTAAAGGTTTATGACTATAGGTCCTTAGCTGTTGTGGAGTTATAAGAAATTTAAAAACCAACTATATTTAACAAAGTTTATCAATGAACTTAAGAATCTAGGTCATTTTTGATATGCTAAAAAGTAACTAATGAAGCATTACCCTGTTTGTAATTCCTTACAAACTCATAAGAGCTACCAAAGTGCATGTACTCCAAAACAAGTCCATAGCTATCCTTTTCCAACAACACTCCATGAAGATCTATAACACTACAGTGATGTCCTAGCTCCTTCAGTCTCCGCCCTTCTCTCTTCAACTCCTGGCGGTTTCTGTAATATATACATGTAGTTGTAAAAAAGTACAGGTAAACCCATTACCAAGACAGGAAATTTTAGAGTGGTTCAAATTCAAAGATGTTGCAGACGACAATTCAAAGTGAATGAAATGGTACATTTTTAATCTTTCTTTGTAGAAAACACTGTGGTGAACAAGCAATTTCTTCATTTGTCACAATGTTTTCACAAGCCTTTTGTTTCAGGAATGTCAAAACCACTTTATCATTGGCTTAATCCAGTGCCGGATCCAGAGGGGATTCGGTTGCTCAATCGAACCCGCCTACATAGCCTTATTATTTCATTTTCATGCAGAAATTCATTCAAAATTGTGTAATAACAAGAAAACTAGAAGACCTGAAGGTCTTGAGTCGCTCCACAGGCCTGAGTTTCATCTAATATTTAATCCAAGTTTTGATTAGATTGTTCAATGTTTGTGTTTCACAGAGCAAAAAGAAAGTTACAAAACTAGATTGTTCAAAATGTTTGGTTCTTGAAGCAAAGAAAGTAAAACTATATGTTTGCCATTTGAGAAAGGGTAAAAGGAAATGGTAGAACATTTCAGCTTAGGATGATACTAGCAATTAAAATTTTCTATCTTCCAAACAGATCTAAATTAACAGACCATTGATTACTCCAAAATATTTCATATTTCTAAAAATAGATTTTGAGCTAAAAATAGATTTGGGGAAATACCACATTCCAAAATTAATGCAAATGGCTGATGAAACCTGAATTTCTTGTCATATCAAGTCCAAGTTTTGACTAAATTTTTCAAAACCTGTTGCTCTTAAAGCAATTACAAAGTAACTAGAAAGCTGAAACACACATTCATATAAGATTAATTGGTTACCAAGCTTTGTCTTTATTAGAGTGAGTTTGGCTGTTAGAGTGAAAAAAGCTACACTTAGCAATTTTGTCAAATTGAAAGGCATATAACTGAGGATTTTATATTCCTATCTAAATAAGAATCACATTAAAGCAAGATCTTAACTTCACCTACATCTTGTTTAAAAGTTTTGACTTGATTATTCAATATTTGTGGATATAATGAGTGTAAAATCAAAGTCGAAAACAGCAATTTTGTCAAATTCAAGGGCAGAAAAATCATGATTTAAGATTCCTATGAAGCTGAAAATTACACACATGCAAGATCTTATGGCCAGTAAGATAACATGAAAGTTTCGTGTTGATTGGTAGATATTTATGGTTGTTTGAGTAAAAATAAGGTCAAAAATGGTAATTTTGCCAATTTCAAGGGCACATAACTCAAGACATAATATTCCGATCAAGCTGAAAATTGCACTCAGGCAAGATCTTATCAGCACCAACATTCTGACCAACATTTGTCTTGATTGATAAATATTTGTAGTGGCTAGAGTGAAAACAAAGTCAAAACAGCCATTTTTTTAATTCAAGGGCAGATAACTCCAGACTTTCTAGTTCAATCAGAATTAATTTTAGGAATCTGATAGAGGACAACCTAGGGATCATTCCTGTGAAGTTTGATCGAAATCCATCAAGCGGTTTCTGAGGAGAAGATTTTTAAAGAAAAAGTTGACGACCGGACGGACGGACGCACGGACGCACGCACGACGGACACAGCGCCATGACAATAGCCCGCTGGCCTGAAGGCCAGTGGAGCTAACAAACCCCCTTTAGGCCTTTTTGTATTCGAGCCCCCCCTGACAGAAATCCTGGATCCGCCACTTAAACCCTTTCCCAAACAAGACCTGGTGTTGACGTCCCTAAAAGATTGGATTGAATGGAGTTTTACGTCCCACTCAACTACTAAAGTCATATGGAGACGGGACCTCGGTTTAAAGTCTCATCCAAATGACTGGAGAAGCGGGGGATTGAACTAGCAACTCCTGTGTTTCAAGTCCAGCGCGTTACCACTGCACCACCTCCGCCCCTGACGTCCCTAAAAGAAATAGCCTGAAAAAACATTGAGACAAAAGAAGAAACTGCTGATGATCAGCAGTTTCTCCTTTTGTCTCAATGTTTTCTATGCAAATATCATACATAAATTTAATCATAATCAAGATCCATTTTGCTGTCTTCAGCAGCTTTTGAATTGGACCACCCTAAAAGTTCGTCATTTAGAAAAGGGTTAATCCACTCATAGTTTACTATATGTTATTTCTCATTATAATAATTGATCTTATCTGAATATATTATGTTCATTGAAGACCGTGCCATATTGCCAATTTTGTATGAAAACATTCTTATTCTAAATTTTATTTTGTTGAGAAAATTAAGTGATGAACCCACCTGTCAGGTATAAACCCCTCATCTATGAGCAGCTTCACTGCAACTCTTGTTCCATCAGACAAGTTCGCTGCAAACACATGGCCGAATCCTCCGCGACCCAGTACATCTCCCTTGTCAATCTCAATGTCCTTTCTATCAATCTGTATGTCAATGTCTTCAGCCATGGTTGACATTTGTGGTGCCTGAGAAATAGAATACCTGGATAGACCATAGGGGTCTGTAAGTTGACTCCCAGCACCTAATGAACCTTTACTAAATAAAGGTTCATTAGGAGCTGGGAGTCAACTTACATGCCCCTATGGGATAGACTGCATATGTCAGGACTCAGACTGATATCACTGTCATAGGTCAAAACAAAAGAGGAACCTGTAGATTAAAGCAAGTATTTGGATACAGCAACATACAGCTTCAAGAATAGATCCTTTTATCTTTCTATATCTACAGTATCTATCTTTCTCGTTATACTGTCATACGCCCTAGGCATTTTAGACAGGTTAGCGCTGTCCAATCCGAGTTTCTGAAATTCGCTCTTTGATGTATGTTGATGTCGCTCATTTACATCAGAGCCCACTACCTTTCATCATTATCATCATCATCCAAAAATAGGACTGGATTCCGTTGTCGGAAAGTAAAAAAACCTGTGTAAAATTCTGACACTTGCATGATAAAAACGCTGTGCTGTACAAATAAAACTATTTATATGGATGGATGGTGACTAGTGGTAAGGTGTAAGGGAACCCAGACTGGTCGCAAACACTTCGATAGTGGATCAGAATATGGGGTGGTATTAATCCGAGTCTTCTCTGATGTAAATACGCTCTTTGATATTTTGATTTTTCGCGAAAATAGCGAAAAATCAAAATATCAAAGAGCGTATTTACATCAGAGAAGACTCGGATTAGGGGTGGTATTTGGTTCCAGTCGCTGATGGTCTGCAGGAAAAAGGAGTCTCAATAAGTGGAGGTTGAGCCTATGGTTTGTGTGAATTGATGTGCTCCTCTGGTTCTTCTGTCGTTCAGCTGGAGAATAATCACCTGCCCCAGAAACTTCCATGATGTGATGGTGTATTTTGAACCACAGGGAAGTTTAGCGATTTTTATGTAGACTCTTTCTATTAAAGACAAGGGGACCAAGTTTTCATGTATAGAAAATAGTACCCATTCTCGCAAAACACCCATTACGACGCCAACTTTGAAGATAATTACACGAGATCTTCACTAATTAACTCCATATATATTTATTTAGCGAAAAATCCGGTGGTCTGTACGCGTAACAATCAGAGTTTTTCGTGACAGAGGCCAGTTTCTCGACGAAAGGTTCGAAAACGCCATGAACGACGTGACCGTGTGACCCCCGCTTGTAGGACTAAATCTGCTAGTTTGTGCATGATCGTGGCCAAAACATGCATTAAAACGATAAAATAAATTAAAATATTTCACCAACCTTCCTTGTTGAATAATATCACAAAGAATTCAGCTTTAATTTGTTGAATGTTTTGCCGACTCAATGGATTTTAGATTTCGGCAATTTTAGGCGCGTTCGCTTGGGATACTCTGGTGAGTGTTTTTATCACAATGTTCCCCTTGACTTTCGAACGAAACAGAACGGTTTAGTTTCAAATTTCAACAAAATTGTCCAAAGCAATGCTTTAATTCGTATCTTTTTACGCTTATTGAACACAAATTTTATTTTTTAACAAGAAAAAGAATTACTCGAGTAATAATGAACGTATGACTGATGGAGGGCGAGTTCATCTCGCTGTTAAGCACACTCACTCAAGTAATTCTTTTTATTGTGAAAACTAAAAATAATCATCGACAGTTATGCTAATTAAGCTTGAAAAAATGAGAATTAAAGCATTGCTTTGGACAATTATGGTGAAATTGAATAATGAACCGTTCTGTTTCGTTCGAAAGTCAAATGGAACATTGTGACATAAACACTCACCAGAGTTACAACCGAACACGCTGACATCACGCTTGTGTCGTACATGGCAATTTCGAACCTTTTGTCGAGAAACGGCCTCTGTCACGAAAAATACTGATCGTTACCTGTACAGACCACCGGATTTTTCGCTAAATAAATATGTAAGGAGCTTATTAAAGAAGATCCTGTGTAATTATCTTCAAAATTGGCGTTGTAACAGGTGTTTTGCGAGAATGGGTACTATTTTCTGTACATGAAAACTTGGTCCCCTTGTCTTTAATAGAAAGAGTCTACATAAAAATCGCTAAAATTCCCTGTGTTTTGAACAGCATAATGAGACGATTAAAAACAAAGGAAAGTTCGACACAAGTTGTTGCGCTTTGTTTACCATCCGATCTTAAACACTTTTAAACGCTATCCTGAAAACGCCTTATGTTTCCAATCAATAAACTATTGATTGGTAGCAGTTCTAAACAAGTAGAACTAGAAGTAGAACTTGAAGATCTAACATTTGACATTTTTTGTGAAAGATCAATTTCAAAGTATTTTTGAACAAATATACTGGGCTTCAAGGGAGTCATTACATTCAATTAGAAAGATAAGATACTGTTATTTTCTTGAAAATAAGTTAAGTCTAACCTTTTTTTCCTCACAAAAATTTAAGATGTCGTGTAGTTCTATTTTTAGTAACACATTGGGAATTTTGAAGTAATTGGATATTCCGTAATTCTATTTATAGAATTATTAATTTTAACGAAAATGATAAAAAGAAATATAAAAGATTTTAATTATCATCATTTTTGAAAAACCGAATCTGTTGATATATATAAATGTATAAATTTCTTATTAGTGAATATCAGAATCATTGTCCATTAGAGGTAAAAATAGAAAATAATATTAATCAGAAACTCGTTTCATTTTTAATTCTATAATAATTGAAAATGGCGACTGCTGGCGAACTAAAAGTAAACAGGGAACTGATTAACTCAAATTTTGATGGCTACAAGCTATCTCTGGATAAATTGCCGATACATCGAACCTCAATATGTAATGGTAAATAAAGTTTCAAAAAAACTTTGGCAATATCGTGGCCATTTGAAGAGGAATGGCAATATGTAATGGGTTTTCGCGTTTAACATATGACGTTGTTTACTTACACGTGTAAGAAATGTCGTGTCCAGTCACTGATTGATGACAAATGAAACAAGCATTATGTCATAGAATCTTTAGGCTGTCAGTTCTGGACCCATGTGTAGTGATACTGCAGGGATCATGTTTGGCCGTGAAATTGCATTTTTTTTGCCCAACATTGCGATATTTGTTCTCGATTGGAAGAAAATCTTGCATGCCAATTTATTTAATCAATGACAATGGCGGCAAAAAATGAAGACAACTTGGCTGTCAAAAGAGACACTAGCCTGACTGGTCGTGCTAACTTCTGTAGTGACGTTGGGTAGAAACATGACCATGTGCCCGGCTAGCTCAGTGGTTAGAGCGTCCGACTAGTAATCCGGGGGTCGTGGGTTCGAGTCCCACGTCGGGTGCACTTTTTCCCCTCTGATTTACTTTAATGGCGACGAGGTAAACTGGTGAGCGCGGGTTGCAGCACCTGGTGGTCCTAGGGACCGGGGGAGTGGGAGACTCCCGAGAAATTATGAGGGGGAGGAGTGTAGTGACGTTGGGTAGAAACACGACCATGTGCCCGGCTAGCTCAGTGGTTAGAGCGTCCGACTAGTAATCCGGGGGTCGTGGGTTCGAGTCCCACGTCGGGTGCACTTTTTCCCCTCTGATTTACTTTACTTCAAATCTTAAATTCACTTGCGGCAACAATTGAAACGAAGGATACACAACAAGATGGAACTCACTTTAAAAATAATTAATTCGATTTCTAACTGACTTTTTGCTTATTTAGAGATTTGCTGTTTGGTTTGTTTACTGTTTCGCAATATCCAGTA
The DNA here is from genome assembly GCA_963680895.1 of Fragum sueziense. Classification (NCBI taxonomy): domain Eukaryota; kingdom Metazoa; phylum Mollusca; class Bivalvia; order Cardiida; family Cardiidae; genus Fragum; species Fragum sueziense. The sequence goes on along the minus strand of OY804599.1, from coordinate 6,590,016 downwards.
ACGAAGCGTATGCGTAACTAGACTGGGAAATCCTAGACGGGCACATGTTTTCCATATCCGTTCATTTTTCAGGACCCCAACATTTAATTTTGTTCACATTTGCAGTCAAGAAAATATTCTAATGCTATGTGTATCAATTTTAACTAAAACGAACAGTGCTTCCAGGGGTCTTGCTACCAATTTTTGTTTGGGGCCAGGGTCCAGTGAAATAGGGAAAAATAGCGACGTTTTTACCTAAATTGGGAAAAACTAAAGCAAGTTTGTATTCATACTGTCACTCAGCTCAGTTCAGCTGCAAATTAGACTATAGTGGTGTAAAATGCATTTGTACATACTCTTGTTTACGAATCTACTCTAAAACTGTCTTCAAAATGTTTGTAAATGAAGATGAGGTCTTAACATTGGGCATTCTAGGTCCTCATTGGGAATTTTCAGCTGAGAATTGGGAAAAAAAGATACTTTTTTGCCATTGGAAATGGGGCCGAATAACGGCCCCAAATTTGGCAAACAAGACCCCTGGCTTCTGAAATAAGTTGCCCGAGTTGTCTGAGTTGTCCATTAACCTGTACGGACAAGCAGATTTTGAAAGCTAGGTTGTCTGTGGACAAGTGAAAAATCCGGTTATAATAAAGAGTGTTTTTTTTTTTCTTTTTCTCACAATTTTTTCATACAATGTAGACTAATTACTGATAGTTAAATGTACAAATTTTGTTGTAGACAATAGTTAGACAGTCATAATAGATATGCAATAAACAAATGAAGCTATTGAAAAGTTTATGAGTTTTGTACGGACAAGTTGATATTTGATACAAACAAGTGTTTTTTTGATCAACACTTGTCCGCAGACAAGTAGATTTTCAAAATATTTCAGAAGCAATGAGGAAGTTTTCGAATTCGCAGAAATTCAACCGATTCAGGGCTGGCCTACATTTACGACAATCTAACAAAAATGAAATTCCGCCCAGAACAATTTACATCGGCAACAATTGAGAAATAAAAAAAATGTCACTTTTCAAGTTTGTATGCATGTCAAAGTCTGAAAAAGGGTGATAAAAAGGGTGACAAGTCACAAAGAAGATAAACAAAGGTGAGGGTCTAACCAAAGGAGAAATGTGAAAAAGAGAAACAAAAATGCCAGTTTCTCTCGAATTGGAAACTTTTGGTCAATGCAAGTTCACATCTGGTCTGGGTTAGTAGCATTTGGCAGCAGCAAGCCTGACGGTCTTGTAGCTATAAAAGTTGATATTAAACTCTGGATAGAAAGAAAATTTTCATTGCTAGTATAATCCTAAGCTGGAACAGACTTGGCGAATGGGTCATGAGCATAGCAGGACATTCGGTCTGACAGCCTTACTAAAACTGTCAGACCGAATGGAAATCTGTCAGACTGAAAAGAAGGGACGAATAAACGGTGTTCTAAAAAAATAGGAATAAATTTTCGGATTTTTGATGGCTGGCTGGCTAGTGTTTTAGATTAAATCAAAAGTTGTTTTTCTAATTCACCAATCTGTTGCTTCACCAGTTGCGAGAGATCGGACATTAGGACTGACGAAAGTGAAATTATCGTCAGACCAAATGGAAATATGTCGGCAATGTCCGATTGTCTGACATATTTCGCCAAGTCTGCTGGAATTTTCCTACTCTTTCCTTTTACCATTTCTGTATGGTAAACATGTAGTATTACTTTCTTTTTGCTCTAAGTCTTAAGAATAACAAGTTTTGAACAATCTGGTTTTATTAGCTCACCTGAGCACAAAGTGCTCGAGGTGAGGTATTGTGATCGGTCTGTTGTCCGGCGCCTGTCTGTCTATCTGTCTAACTGTCCATCTGTCCATCCGTCAACTTTTCACAAAAAAATCTTCTCCTCCTAAAGTACTTGGTAGAATTCAATCATATTTTACACATATGATCTATGGGTCATGCTTTTTCAAAATACTTCAAAGAATTTGAATCGGGGCCATAATGGGGTCAAAAAGTAGGTCACTAGGTCAAATCTTCTTTCTGCTCTAGGGGCCACATTTAATGCTCAATCGTTGTGAAAATTGATCAGAATATTCGTCTTGATGATATTTAAGTCATGATAAAAAATAGGTCAAGCGAGGTCAATAACTAGGTCACTAGGTCAAATATTGTAAAATCCATCTTTTTACACTGGAAGTGCCAATTTTGGTCCAAACTTTGTAGAATTTGTCATGAATGTTTATTTTGATGATATCAAGGTTAAATCAAGAAGTGGGTCATGCTAGGTCATTAAGTAGGTCAAGAGGTCAAATCTTACAAAATCCTTTATTTTGCTCTGGAAGTGCCAATTCTTGTCCAAACTTTGTCGAAATTGTCCTCAATGTTTATCTCGATTATATCTATCAAATGATGAAAAGTGGGTCATACAAGGTCAAAGTCTAGGTCACAAGGTCAAATCGTTTAAAATCCTTCATTTTGGCCCGGACATGCCAGTTTGGGCCCAAACTTTCTCAAAATTGTCCTGAATGTTTATCTTGATGATATCTAGGTAATGTCAAGAAGTAGTTCATGCCAGGTCGTAAACTAGGTCACGAGGCCAAATCTTGTAAAATCCTCCCTTCTCCTCTGGAAGTGCCAATTGTTGTCTAAACTTTGTCAAAATTGTCCTAAATGTTTATCTTGATGATATCTTGGTCATGGTCAAAGATGGGTCATGCAAGGTCAAAAACTAGGTCACAAGGTCAAATATTACAGAATCCTTCCTTCTGCTCTAGAGATGCCAATATTGCCCTAAAACTTTGTCAAAACTATCCTAAATACTTATCTTGATATCTAGGTAATGTTGAAAGTGTGGGTCATGTAAGGTCAAAAACTAGGTCATTGGGTCAAATCTTGTTTTTTCTTGAAGAACGGAAACATATACTCAAACATTGTGAAAATTGTTCAGAATGTTTATCTTGACGAAATTTGGGTCATTTTAAAAGTGGGTCATGTGAGGTCAGAAACTAGGTCACTAGGTCAATTCTTGTTTTCCTCTTAGAACCAAAATATTTACTCAATCATTCTGAAAATTCAGAATGTTTATCTTGGCGATATCTTGGTGATATGAATAACAGGTCATTTGAGGTTAAAAACTAGGTCACTAGGTCAAATTTTGTTTTTGCTCTAAGAACCAAAATATTTACTTTATCATTGTGAAAATTGTTCAGAATGTTTATCTCGATGATATCATGGTGATATGAAAAGTGGGTCATGTGAGGTCTGAAACTGGGTCACTAGGTCAAATCTTGTTTTTGCTCTAAGAACCAAAATATTTACTTTATCATCGTGAAAATTATTCAGAATGTTTATCTCGATGATATCTTGGTGATGTGAAAAGTGGGTCATGCGAGGTCTGAAACTAGGTCAAATCTTGTTTTTGCTCTAGGAACCAAAATATTTACTTTATCGTTGTGAAAATTGTTCAGAATATTTATCTTGATGATATCTGGTCAATGTAAAAAGGGGGCCATGTGAGGTCAGAAACTAGGTCACTAGGTCAAATCTTGTTTTTCCGCTACGAACCGAAATATTTACTCAATCATTGTAAAAATTCAGAATGTTTATTTTGACAATATCTGGGGCATGTATAAAGTGGGCCATGGGAGGTCAAAATATAGGTCAAATTTTGTTTTTTGCTCTAAAATATCAAAATATTTATTCATCATTGTGAAAATTGCTTATCTTGATGATAAATGGTTCATGTAGAAAGTGACTAATGTTAGGTTTAAAACTAGGTCAAAAGGTCAAATCTTGTTTTTGCTCTAAGAACCTAAATATTTACTCATAGTGAAAATTGTTCAGAATGTTTATCTTAATGATATGTAGGTCATGTAAAAAGTGGGTCATGGGAGTTTGAAGATTTCAAGATGTTTGTCTCAAAGTCCTCTCAGGTGAGCGATGCAGGGCCATCTTGGCCCTCTTGTTTCCTTTTTACTCTAAGAAACACAACACAGTGTTGAACCTTCTAAACAAAACTTGGACTAAATGTTAATAGAAATTCAGGCCTTTATCTATGTCTGTTTCTCTGTCCTCTGAAAAAAAGTAGTTTTGGTCTTATTTTTTTTAACCAAAAATGAAATCTAGAAAGGGCTTTGATATTTTACATGTGATGCATGGGCCTCACTAGGACAAAATTAACAAGGCCATGTAACATTGGTGTTGTGCAAACTCTAACAGAGCAACAAATAAGAGAGTGTAGTGGCTTTTCTAAATGAATTAAGTCTATTCATCAAATCCTATGTTTTGGTTACTCATTGGAATTGACTGAACGCTGGCTGTCAATCAAAACCCTCGATAAGCCAATGGACAATCAGAAAAATGCCACACCCCTGTTGTTTGTCTTAAATTCTTCGTTGCATGTGATATTGTATCGATCCATCGACTGACAATCAAAACAATAGATATGCCAATGATTGTTTGTCTTAGATTCTACGTTGGGCGGAGCGATCTATTTTGAATTTGAATTCAAATTACAAAGTTAGAAAGTCTTTCCCTCACTTAGCTGTAGTTCAAACTGTAGCATGATTTTATTTTCAGGATTTGATATACGCGAGTTGAATGATGACCAATTTTCCTATCACCATACTCAGCTGTTTGGGATTCACAATCACCTTGTGGCTGATTTATGGCAGGATAATACTGTTTATTACATAGACAAAGATTGGAATGTCCGAAAAATAGCAGGACAGGTAAGCAGAATTTAACATTTAATGGTCTTTTTGGATGGAAAACATTGTGGCAAATGAAGAAATTGCTTGTCACAAGCAATTTCTTCATTTTCCACAATGTTTTCTGAAGCATTTATCTTTTTGGTGTCGAAAGGCGCTACTGTGTGTAACTGGGTTAATAAAGTTATACGTCAACCTTTTCTTAATTATACAAAGCCATGTGGTGAGACCATTGATTTTTCTATCACCATACTCAGCTGTTTTGGATTCACAATCACATAGACAAAGATTGGAATGTCCGAAAAATAGCAGGACAGGTAAGGTTTCATGTTTAAACTTTCCCACAAACAGGGTGAAAAACTCGAAATGAGTTGAATGATGACCAATTTTCCTATCACCATACTCAGCTGTTTGGGATTCACAATCACCTTGTGGCTGATTTGTGGCAGGATAATACTGTTTATTACATAGACAAGGAATGGAATGTCCGAAAAATAGCAGGACAGGTGAGCAGAATTTTAAAACATTTAATGGTCTTTTTGGATGGACAACATTGTGGCAAATGAAGAAATTGCTTGTCACAAGCAATTTCTTCATTTTCCACAATGTTTTCTGAAGCATTTATCTTTTTTGCGTCGAAAGGCGCTACTGTGTGTAAATGGGTTAATAAAGTTATACGTCAACCTTTTCTTAATTATACAAAGCCATGTGGTGAGAGCATTGATTTTCCTATCACCATACTCAGCTGTTTGGGATTCACAATCACCTGATGGCAGATTTGTGTCAACCTTTTCTTAATTATACAAAGCCATGTGGTGAGAGCATTGATTTTCCTATCACCATACTCAGCTGTTTGGGATTCACAATCACCTTGTGGCAGATTGGTGGCAGGATAATACTGTATATTACATAGACAAGGATTGGAATATCAGAAAAATAGCAGGACAGGTGAGCAGAATTTAACATTTAATGGTCTTTTTGGATGGAAAACATTGTGTCATAAGCAATTTCTTCATTTTCTACAATGTTTTCTGAAGCATTTATCTTTTTGGCGTCGAAAGGCGCTACTGTGTGTAAATGGGTTAACCCATTACCAAACAACAAAATTTTGGGCTTGTTCAAATTCAAAGATAATGCAGACTACATTTTCAAGTAAATGAAATTTTACAACTTTTCTTCTTGTTTCACATAGAAAACATTGTGGGAAATGAAGAAATTGCTTGTCACAAGCAATTTCTTCATTTTCCACAATGTTTTCCAAAGCCATTATATTGTGGGGAGTCAAAAGGAGTTGCTGTGTGGTAATGGGTTAATAAAGTTTTATGTCAACCTTTTCTTAATTATACAAAGCCATGTGGTGAGAGCATTGATTTTCCTATCACCATACTCAGCTGTTTGGGATTCACAATCACCTGATGGCAGATTTTTGGCATGACAATACTGTTTATTACATAGACAAAGATTAGAATGTCAGAAAAATAGCAGGACAGGTGAGCAGAATTTAACATTTAATGGTCTTTTTGGATGGAAAACATTGTGGCAAATGAAGAAATTGCTTGTCACAAGCAATTTCTTCATTTTCCACAATGTTTTCTGAAGCATTTTATGATTTATCTTTTTGGCGTCAAAAGGCGCTACTGTGTGTAAATGGGTTAATAAAGTTATACGTCAACCTTTTCTTAATTATACAAAGCCATGTGCTGAGACCATTGATTTTTAGCTCGACTTTTCGAAGAAAATGAGAGCTTATACTGTCACCCGGGCGTCGGCGTTGGCGTTGGCGTCGGCGTTGGCGTTAGCGTTGCAACCAAGGTTAAAGTTTTTTCAAACATCAATAACTTCCATACTATCAAAGGGATTCAACCCAAACTTGGAATACTTATTCACAATCACACCCTCTACCTTACTATCAGGGCCCACGACCCTGGGACCACCCTATTTGGAGTTATGCCCCCTTTATACTAAGCAACTTAGAAAGTCGAGCGCGCTGTCTTCGGACAGCTCTTGTTCTATCACCATACTCAGCTGTTTGGGATTCACAATCACCTTGTGGCAGATTGGTGGCATGATAATACTGTTTATTACATAGACAAGGATTGGAATGTCCGAAAAATAGCAGGACAGGTAAGGTCTTATGTTGATCCTTTCCCAAACAAGACCATGACTGTGTTGACGTTCATTTGCTTGATCAATAGATATTATGGTTGATGCTAGTTTTCTGTCGAAATTAGCAATTTATTATTTTTTCCAAAATGTTTGATTACCCAAATTAATCCTTTAAAAAAACAAGACCTGGTTTTGACATCCCTAAATGGAAGGGCGAATGTAGGACATTTTGGCCACTGACATTTTGTCCACGGATGTTTTGGCCACAATATTTTTCAAGGTAGGACCTTTTGGGCAAATATGAATTAAATTGATATATTTCTTATAATGAACTTCTATCTTAATTTTATTATCAAAATGTCTAAAAGTACCACTATGAAAAAAATTTAATTGGTTCAATCATATTTTTTCCTTAAAAAAAAAATTTTGGCCAAAAGGTCCTACCTTTTAAAATATCGTGGCCAAAACGTCCGTGGCCAAAACGTCTGTGGCCAAAACGTCTGTGGCCAAAACGTCCGTGGCCAAAACGTCCGTGGCCAAAATGTCTGTGGCCAAAACGTCCATGGCCAAAACGTCAATGGCCATTCAGGCAGAGGATGGCTATATCTTTTTTTATCTGGGGGAGAACACTGTGTTTATTCTATTTTCAGGAAATGTCTGTCATATGTGGACCCAGTGTTTACAGTATACCTGATGCCAGGAACCAGCAAGCCATTTCTGGTAGATTAAATGCTGGGCTCAAATTTCTGGCTTCCGACTTGGCTGTTTTGTGTGATGGTGCTGGCCATATCTATATTGTTGATACAGGGAACCGTGCCAGTGATACTGACCAATGGAAGGTAATGTATTTTGGAAATTTAAGACAAATGGAATTATCAGGCTTTTTCTGATTTACATGCACTTAAAACAATGTTTTTAATCGAAAGTCCTCAGATAGAATCTCTTTACTGTTACAAGCAATTTCTTTTTTTGCCAAAATGTTTTTTACCTAGAGTGCCTTAAAAAATGAAAATTGTGTTTGCTTAAATTTCTCGTCTGCACATCTCTAACCCATTCCCACATATTGACACTATTTGACGCCCTATGATATAAATGCTTTGGAAAACATTGTGTAGAAAATGAAGAAATTGCTTGTGACAAGCAATTTCTTCATTTCCCATAATGTTTTCCACAGAGAATTTTAGCGATTTTGATGGTGTCTCTTCTTTTATTCCATAAAAGAAGAGATACCATCAAAATTGCTAAAATTCCCTGTGATGTTTTCTACCCAAAAACACAAAACAAAAGTAAAATTTCATACACTTGAAATTGTCGTCTGCAAAACCTTTGAGTTAGGACCAGTCAAATGTTTTGCAGATTGGTAATGGGTTAAATTGGAACCAATGTAAAATGTTGTAGTCTTGTAAAGGGTCATTTCTCACCTAGAAATACATTCACACTCACTATTGGTCTTTTGATTATCGTGCAGGGGGTGGGATTGTTCCTACGTCAGTGGGATCCCGGCCAGATGCCTGGCTAACTGCACGCATGGCAGATTTCACGTCCACTCTACATCTCTTCCTGTCATGGATGTTGTTAATTGACAGTCCCCATTCTCATGTTTGTATTTTACAGACATTGCTGTCTTCTTGTGTATTAGATGAGAGTCAGGCGTGTGGTCTAGCTGATTGTATCGAGATGAAGACGGCAGACGGACACAAGATACATTGTCTGGTCGTCCAGGTTACTGAGTTATGTGTTTGTATTTTACAGACATTACTATCTTCCTGTGTATTAGATGAGAGTCAGGCATGTGGTCTAGCTGATTGTATCGAGGTGAAGACGGCAGACGGACACAAAATTCATTGTCTGGTCGTCCAGGTTACGGAGGCAACACCGGAGGAAAAGGATAAATATCGGTCACAATATCTGACGGTGCTACACTGGACCACGTTTGGCTCGGGTAGGTGATTGGTGATTCTGCGTTCACTTATACACTTTCCTTATAATACACCTTCATCCTTTGCCAATTGACGACAGTTTTTAAAGCGCAATGTGTTAACCCATTTCCAGGCGGCAAAAATTAGACTGTTCCAATATGAAAGATGTTACAGAGGATAATTTCAAGTGAATGAAATTTTACATTTTTTGGTCTTTTTGTGTAGGAAACATTGCGGAAAATGAAGAAATTGCTTGTGACAAGCAATTTCTTCATTTTCTACAATGTTTCCCGAAGTCTTTGTCTTGTTGGGTGTTGAAAGGCGTCCATATGTTGGAATGGGTTGTAGGCTTATAGCTGCAGAAAATATAAGAACTTGTTAGAATATTTTTTCATGATGTCTAGTTGTACAATTGACCATTTATAGTTGGATTACTCTTTGGGTTTCTACCTTCATCAATAGCCCTTAAACTGGAGAGCATCTCCTCTGTAACTGGTGAGCACTTGTTTTTTGGTTGTGCATGGGGCACTTCATAATGCCTTTTGTTAATCTACACTTGTAGGGGTCAGCACAAAACTATTGTTTAAGAAATCCTCATATATTTCTGAATGACTGTTTCAGCTGACAGGAAGACATGGATAGTTGAGAGAACACGACAGTTGGTCAGCAGGCGACCGTTCCATTACGCTGTAGTGGATGCAGATGGACAGACGTTGACCATAGCCGGGGACGCCAAGTTTGTGTTTACACACGATACAGAAATACCTGTAGTCAGTGATGAAGAAAAGGAAGACCCCTCTGGTAGGCTATATTTTTTGAGCCAGGATCTGAAAAAAAGTCCATTATCCCATTACCACACAGTGACCACTTTTGACTCCCCTAAAGAATAAGGCTTTGGAAAACATTGAGGAAAATGAAGAAATTGCTTGTGACAAGCAATTTCTTCATTTGCCACAATATTTTCTACCCCAAAAGTCAAAATTTGCTATATTTCATTCGCTTGAAATTGTTGTCTGCAACATCTTTGGATTTGGACCAACCCAAAATTTTGCCGTTTGGTAATGGGTAAAAGCATTTGTGACAGCCATGTTTCACGATCAGTCTCATCTTCGCAAGTCAAGGGTTCTACCTCCACTTTGTTCCTTACGAACCCTTGGCCGCTCGCCTCTATGGAAATCGAAAGTACTGCCGTGCGATTTCATTGGACGCGATAGCTTTCCCATTATCCAATCAAAACACACTTTACAAGCCCTCTTTGTCAAAACGAAACAATGCGGCTGACGTGAAAATCAATATCCGTATTTGATGCACCGCCTAACACATTTTAGTACGAGGCTTTTGATTGGCCAGAAATAGCAACTGTAAAGGGCCGTGACTCTTCATCACCGAAAGGTGGCATGGTGGTACTTTCGATTTCTATAGAAGCGAGCGGCCAAGGGTTCGTAAGGAACAAAGTGGAGGTAGAACCCTTGGCTTGCGAAAATGGATCAGTCTGTGCCTAAACATAGTCTGAGTGGGATCAATATTGCTGTCAAACTGTGGCTACATCTCAGGAAGATGTTATTGGAGCCCAATATGGTTCATGATCAGACTGCATATACACGCAGGTTGATCCTGAATTATGTTGGGCTCTATAGTTTTAAAGGACCCTTTTCCAGATTCTGGCTCATTTATAATTCAACCCTTTTTCAAACAAGCCTGGTTTTGTCAATAATTCAGACAGTTTTGAAAAGCATTGAGAGAAAGGAAGAAAATGCTTATAACCAGCTTTTTATCCTAGTCTCTTAATGTTTTCCATGCTATTATACACAACTTCTGCTTAAAAAGTTGACCCTAATTTCATTGTCTTCAGCATCTTAAAATTTAAACAAGGGAAACATTGTGTCATTTAGGAAAGCGTTGATTATCACTGGTGGTGAACTCGGACAAAGCGAGGAACATTTTTCATGAACACAAGGTACAGATACTTCACGTTTAAATGCGCGTTTAAAAACCAGTTTTACTAGTTTGAGCATGTACACAACGATTTGCACGTGTTTATCCGCCCAAAACAATATGGACGAATCGGAGAGACACTTAGAGGCTATTGTCAGTTTTGTTATTTTATTTCTCTAACTGATTCTGAAGTTGGTATTACAATTCTTGGAGTAGAAGTTTTTTTCCGATGTGAAAATCGTAGTTAACGTTTTTTGAAGGGGACTTGTACGGTTTATTTATGATACCGTGAACATTTTCAATGGCCGTTCGAATTGCAATTACTTTTGTCCTAACAATAGAATGGGTTTTCGGTTAAATATGGATAAATCGTAGGTGTTGTTATAAAATCCCGTAACTGCAGCTTCAATAAAGTTGAGTTTGTGACGTTTTAGATTTACGCCGACGAAGCACTAGTGTTTGTCCGAAAAAAACGTCACTAGGTCTATATATACCGTAGTAGATAAAATTTATTCTTTTTCAAAGACGAATTAATGGTATACAATAATCATTTCCAAAACAATAGGCCTATCTGGTATTGCAGCCCCCAATTAGAAGGCTTTCAGTAATGACCACCATATAGATATAGTGCTTCGTTTGCCCGTCCGTCCGTTTTTCTACCCGTCCGCCAATTTGTCTAGCTGACTGCTCTAGATGTCAAAATACATTGATTTTATATGTTGAGAAGTTAAAATGTGTGTACTAATTAAGAAAATATGAAAGAAAAATATTAAGAAAAAAGGAGCCAAATTATTTTCAGTATAGATCTATTCTTCTTTTGATTCAATGTTTGCTATACGCACTTCAACGTCAATTACACAAAACGTGGGAACGACGTCGTATTGTTTGGCGGCGATGTTATAAAGTCATGAAAAAAGATCATGAGCGTAAACTTTTGTTTCAGGAGAAATGGAGTGAGACGTCTTTTTTAACATTTTATCTTTAAGAAATCTAAAATATTGAAACAAATGGATTTAATTATAGTAGAACAAATATACTCCCCGTCATAAGAAAGTAGCCACTTGTCTAATGCAAATGGTCGCCAATTTTAGGATTATTCATAAATGTACCGAAATTAATAAAAGATATTGAAGCATGGCAAGTAAATCGAAAACAGTCGAATTACCCCATTAATTAGACTGTTTTCGATTTGCTTGCCATGCTACAATTTTGAGACGATTCCAACACATCCAACGTCTACACGTGACGTCATTCCGACAAGACAAGCATTATCGGAACGACTACCTGTGAAATCGACAGAAAAAGGCAAACGTTACAGATAGGCTAGATTGCTTCCTGAGTTGAGTTCTATCAGCAGTAGAGGCTGATTAACGGATTAGACCATCGGTTTCAGACGTCTTGCGATACCCATAGTCTTGCTACGATGTTATTGACAACATTACCTTCAGTGGGTTAGACAGCATCTATTGTTTCCTAAGGACAATTGCATAGCATGTATTAATGCCAACGGTGTTCACACTCGAAAATGTCTTGTAAAAGCGAATCTTATCCTTATCCACTTTCAGGAATTGTTACGGTAATAACAAGTATAGTAATACATTGACAATTATTGAAAGTAAAAGATTAAATGTGCAATTGTAAAATTTTATTCATGTATCGTATGCAGTCAAGGTGTTAATTGAAAAGGAAATGCACACAGTCAACTTTTCACTTTAGAATGCATGCCCGTAGAAAGCAATTCCATATGGGCCCTGTCTGGGCCAGTGTCTAATATTGGGGGGGGGGGGGGGGGGGGGGCTAAATTAGATCTACCATAAGTTTTAAATGTGAAATGATGAAAATTCGGCATTTTTGCCAACTATGGGGGGCGGCTCCAGAGTCCCCCTGTTCGTACGGGCCTGGGATGTGTGAAACAGTGGACCCTCCTTAGAATAAATGGTGATAATGGTAATGACAAACATTACAGTATAGATCTGGAAACGTTCATTTAGGCTTTTGCGACCAACATGGATCCAGATCAGACTTTGCATGTGCACTGTCTGATCAAGATCCATCTTGTTCTCATTTAAAAAGTTATTCTCCACCTGTACCAAATTTAAGAAGGCATAACGAAAATCTTACCGGTGAAACTCCAAGGTAACGATAAAAATGATGATTATTATGATGATTATTATGATGATTATTATGATGATTATTATTATGATGATGATGATGATGATGATGATGATGATGATGATGATGATGATGATGATGATGATGATGATGATGATGATGATGATGATGATGATGATAATGAAGATGATGTCATCTAATTGTCATCACCTGTCAGTAATTTATCTGAAAGGGGAGTTAGGCAGTACAAATTGATATATATTGAAACAAGTACCTGGTGCTCGAATTTGATGCCGGAAATCTATGGTTAGATGCTCAAATCAGTGCGATATTACCGTATAAATGTTTAAATGTGCCGTTAAGTCCAGTGCAATCGATTAATTTATCAAACATGTGGTCATAAAACACCGTAGCTGGAAAAGATAACATCGCAAACATGCTGTAACGTTGTCACGAAGAAACCGCACAATGATTTTCAATGACATGACACCAAAAACTGCCATTTACAGCCTTTATTTGTACATTTATATGTCTTTTTTGTTTACTTGCAATGCAAGTTGATAAACATAAACAGTGATATCGTACCATTTCGTTCGGGCGATTAAGATCAACCCACATGATCTCAATATGCGCTTTGTGCACTTGCAATCCGTTTATAACATTTAAAAATAATGATCGATAAAACTGATATTTTCGTGCGTATTATAAATCATATATACATACCTTAGTAACTTCCATTTGAGTGCATCCTTTAAAAAAAGACGGAAAGAGAAGTAAAACAAAATACCACGTGTATTGTTTACAAAAATCCGGATGTGACATGAAGTATCTGTACCTTGTGTTCATGAAAAATGTTCCTCGCTTTGTCCGAGTTCACCACCAGTGATTATGTTGTATGCAATAGTGTTAAATATGGACTGGTATAAATTTTAGCTGTTTTCGAAAGAGACAATTATTTAGTTTTTTTATGATAAAAAAAATGCCATAAAAACATGTATTTTAAACATTTCAGATATTTTGCCCCCTGAGTACACATGGACCAAGACAGAGCAGGACATTTCTATACAGTTTACAGTACCTACAGGGGTCACCAAGACAGATATATACCTGACAGTTAAACCCTCACATAAAGACATTATATTTCAGATATTTTGCCCCCTGAGTACACATGGACCCAGACAGAGGAGGACATTTCTATACAGTTTACTGTGCCTACTGGTGTCACCAAGACAGATATATACCTGACAGTTAAACCCTCACACATTGACTTTGGTCTCAAAAATAACGCGGAGCTCCTCAAGGGTACGCTACATGATAAAGTAGATCCAGACTCCAGCGTATTTACTTTGGAAGGTCAAAGGTGAGAAATGTTATTGATAGACATGGCCCCCGTTTTTCAAAAAACTTTAAGTACATTCTCAGACTCAAATCTGAGCACCGTGTTCAAATGGCACGAAATTCATGTGAACTGCAATCGAATACCCTTCAATGTTGGCGAGTATTACTTTGAAGTTGAGCATGTAGGCATGAGTATGTACTTTAGTTTTTTCGAGAAACCGGAGCATGGTTTTGATGTCAGTGATAAAAAAGGCTTCGGAAAATGTTATGGCAAAAGATGAAACACAAATTATATCCTTATCAACATCTGTTTTGTGAGGAGTTGCAGACAACAACCAAATTGTTAAAAAAATATTTTAAAATCTTGATTCAAAATGGTAGAAAAGGTTTATTAACACTTTCCCAAACAAGACCTGGTTTTGAAGTCCTTGATAGAAAAGACTTAGGAAAACATTGAGACAAAAGAAGAAACTGCTGATAAGCAGCAGTTTCTCCTTTTGCCTAAAATTTTGTCTTTGGGGAAAGGGTTAAAAAAAGAAATATCGGTTTTCATCAAAACTACATGTAGTATCTTATGATTGGGAAACAGGTTATCAGATCCAGCTAGAGGCATAGATTAACCTGTATTCTCTCTTTTTCTCTCAATAATTTGTATGCTGTCAATGATAATATATGTCTATAAAACAGGGTGGAGGTGACATTAAACAAGGCCAGTTCGGGTATGTGGCCCCTAGTTGTGGAGGGGAACACAAAGGGAGAACTTGTAATGGATGAATCAGAGATCGCAGCTATACATGACAGACTGGCACACCTCACATCAGAACAATGGGTAAATATGCATTTATCCCCTAAATTTGTGTTTGACCCTTTCCCAAACAACTAAATTTTAGTGTGATCTTATTCAAAAGATGCTGCAGACAACAAAAAGGATGTTAATAAAGAGTGGATTTATGTGCAATATCATGGCACGCCAAATATTGAGGCAAAAGGAGAAAATGCTGATTATCAGGATTTTCTTCTTTTGCCTCAATGCTTTCCCAAGCCATTTGAGTTACAGACATCAAAACTAGTCCTTGTTTGGGAAAGGCTTAACCCAGAGCTACAGATAAGGGGGTGGGTGGGGGGGTAATGAATTTGAAAATCAGTATTTTGTTTATTGTTCATCAGATCCTTTGTTATGGATACTTTTTGGACTCATTTAATGAGTGCCCACAATACAAGATTTGGAATCGAAATAAAAAAGTTAGAATGATTTTACCCCCTTTTTGGCGAGCTGGGACTTTATGTCTGGGGAGCTAATGTCACAGCCCTAGTGACGGTGTAGCGTCGCATCTTCACTTGAAAAACTTTTACCTGGTCTATCTCTCAGACACTATCAGAAATACAGCCTTGATATTTCACACATGGATGCTTCCCACCAAAACCTTTCTTATTGGACCATGACCTTTGACCTGGTGATCTTGAATGCTATAACCGTTTCCTATCATCCCAGCATAAATGTGATTCCATAATTATGTGTTGTAGAATGCCGACCCAGAGAAAAGTGAGAAGCCTTATAATGTACAACAATTAGAAGAATGTGACATGTATACAGATGACAACTTTATGTTGATGACCCTAGATGGTGATACACATAATATTGTGGAAAAGGTATGTAAATTAACACATTCCCACACAAAGATTTGACTCCCCACAACAAAATGGCTTTGGAAAATAAAAGGAATAAATCTGCAATCATGTTTAGTCAAATTCTGCAAGTGCTTTAATTTCAACATGTTTGTTTCATGTTAGAGGAATTGAAATGAACTATTCCCGCATATTGACACTTTTTGACACTCCACAAGAAAACTGCTTCATAAAACATTGAGGAAAATGAAGAAATTGCTTATCACAAGCAATTTCCTCAGTTACCGCAATATTTTCTACCCAAAAAAGAAAAACATAATTTAAAATTCCATTCACTTGAAATTGTAGTCTGCGACATATTTAAATTGTGTCCAGTCTAAAACTTTGCCATTTGGTGATGGGATTTATCATCACAATGACCTTTTTATGTCCCTATATCGAAATATCAGGAGCACATTGTTTTACTCGTGTGTCTATTTGTCTGTCCGTCTGTCTGACCATCTGTCTGACCGTCTGAAAACTTTACATTTGCCTTTCCTCCAAAAGTATTTGACGTACAAAGCTCAAATTTGGTATGATACTTCCTTTCAATGATATCTATCTGTTCCATGCAATTTGACCTTCCTCAAGGTCATCCGTTAACCCTTATCAACCCTTTACTCTACGAAAACATTTTACAAAAATGCCCATTACGGGGGCATTTGTTTCTCACCAACACATCTTGTTTTTCAGTACAATCTCGGAGGTCACCAATGGTTATTTAACGCACAGTTGGACAAAGACAGCATGCCGGTTATTTGTTTACGTCATGATGTGGACGGAGTGTTGTGGATGAGAAACAAACCAACTGATTCTGCGTCAACTTGGACACATTCAGCTACGTTTAACGCATTTGGTTACGTACAGGCATCAAAAACACAGAGAAAGTACTCGTCATGTCCGCCCAACTGTTCGTACGCGGTCATCTGTGATGGCAGTAAACATATTTACTTATACAGACAGTGCGTTCCTGTGGAAAATTCTCTTCGAAACAGAAAATCTGGACAGCAGGTCAACAGTGTTGCTAAGCAACAAGTGATTACCTTGGAAACGGTGGATAAGATTGTTGGAATGGTTGCTATGAATGACAGGCTATTTGTAGCTACAGAAAAACTGGTCCATATGATTAAAGTTTGAAAAGAATATCAAATATATAGTGGTACCAAGATAAACTGATGTTTATAAACAAATGTTTAACCTATAAAAACATGTTATTACAGAGACAAACATGCAAATCATCTTGTCAACATATAATTGTGACCCGTCACGCTAAAAGGGACCTTATCCGAACTCAAAAAATCCAAATTTTGACAAACTTGTCAGACGCAGCACAGGTAAACTAGATCCCATATGCGAAAAATGAACATATAGTAAGATAGGGAAAACATTACGGAATTAGAAAACTATATAAAAGTGAAAAGTGTCGGCCCAAGTCTGGCTGCGCGGACTGCGCAGAAAGACTAGGGTCATTATTTTTCACACATCCGATAAGGTCCCTTTTAGCGCGATGGGTCACAATTACATAGCAATCCTGAATATCATCAGTACGATTTCGTTTTGACCAGTATAACTATTGTTAGTATAATAGATTCATTATTAAACAAGAATAATTTTAGTTGTTTTGATAAAGCAATTCAACTATAATCATTCTCGTTTAATAGTCACTGTGAATCTACTATAAATGTGTATGTTGTTTATTGTTTGGCGGGAATCAGAAAATTGTGGGACCACTACATGATCTGTCATGCTTTGTTCAAATATCTTATTTCCATTACAAATACTTAACACTTCCAAATTGATCAGTGTTGCAAGAGGATACTTTAATTTAAACTTAATACCAGACATCACAATTTTAGACTGCTCTACATTTTAAGATGTTGCATAATATTCATATGTCTTACTAGGTAGAAAACATTTTGGGAAATGAAGAAATTGCTTGTCACAAGCAATTTCTTCTTTTCCCACAATGTTTTTGGAAGCCTTTATCTTTTAAGGTCTCAAAAAGCTTCATTAAGTTGGAATGGGTTAATCCTGTCCCAAGCTATGACGCATTTTGAAGAAACTTGGGCAGAAAATGCAAATTAATGTTGTCGTCTTTGTCCACTTCTGTATTTAGACAGTTCCATATTTAGATTTTTGAGACTATGATAATCACCAGGCAATGAACATCTTTGGACATGTTTTTGGTTGAGTCCACCATGAAGTGAAAGGAGATATAGCTTTACTATGTTACTTCAGGGTCACAGCTACATAAGAGAGTGACAGCTTTTCAAAATGCAATATTTCATTTTGTCGTTGTAAATGCAAAACCTTGTATCTTGTTTTCGAAATATTTTAAAGGGGCAGGAAAAAAGTGCAATAACTTTTCCCAAACTGAAAGGTTTTACTTGAAAATTGGACATAATTTTCACAAATAATGTGTCCTTAATACTGATCAGTAAAAAAATCTTAAAACCTTGAAGAATCGTCTTAAATGGGCACTCAAGATTTTACTTTGAAAATTGCGAAAATCGACATATGAGGTTTTGCATTAACACCGATGATTTATTGTCCACCAAACCTTATGACTTGGGTACTCATTGGATTTGTCTAATTGAGATGATTCCAATGAGTACCCACATCATAGGGTTTTGAAATGATAACTTTATAATGCCTTTACCTCCTCTTATCTGTTTGTTTGAGCGTTGGTATCCAAGTTAACGCTGGCTTTCATCTAGATTTTTTGTGCAAGCAACATCACCTGAACAAAACATGCTAGCAACTCCATACATTTATGGTTCTTGCCAACTGCACTTTTACTCAATCACCAATGTGATCAATCAGATGGCATGTAATGAAATTTGCATTATTCAGGATTACATGTACATTTATAAATGTACACAAGACACATGGTACACAGGGAAGATGGCATGATTTAGCCAGGATATGGAAAAATGGCCTTACAGCATTACTAGATAGCAACATTTTAGACTGGTCAAAGACATTGCAGACGATAATTACAAGTGAATGAGATTAAAATGATATTAGTCTTATGGGGGTAGAAAACATTGTGGAAAATGAAGATATTGCTTGTAACAAGCAATTTATTCATTTCCCACAATGTTTTCCAACGCCTTTATCTTGTGGGAAGTAAAGAGTTCTTGTGTGGTAATGGGTTAGAGCATTTGAGACCAACTTGTGTCTAGATCAGCCTGTGCCTAAGTACATTCTGATCTTGATCCATACTGCTCTATTGTAGATGTTATGATCATGAAAAAGCTGCTAGAGATCAACATGGATCTGATCAGGCTGTGTGTAAGCACAGGCTGATCTGGATCCATGTTGGTCTCAAATGCCACATGGGCCACATAAATGCAATATGGGCCCCTTTACCAGACCCTGACAAAAGTACAAAAGAAACAATTATGTTAATTTTACAGACATTTTATTTAAAGAATACATGTGGCATTTACATTGAGTGTTTACACGTGGGGATTTTTCAGTTAGCAACATAAAAAATATAGATTAAAAAATGTATGTTATATTTACAACATAAAGCGCAATAAATAGATACAAGAAAATGTGGAGTTTATCATCAGTTCTATATATCCTTTCCCAAATAAGCCATGGTTTTGATGTCTCTAATAGAAAATGTTTTGGAAAACATTGAGGCAAAAGAAGAAAATGCTGATCTCCAGCATTTTCTCCTTTTGCCTAAATGTTTTCTGAGTTGAATTGTACACTAATCACATCTTCATAAACATCCACTTTGTCATCTGCAGAAGCTTTCAAATTGGATCAGTCTCAAACTTTTCTGTTTGGAAAAGGGTTACTAAAATGACAAGTCTTAACATCCCTGAGGGACACATATTACTGACAAAAGAACTATCAGCCTTACTGGTACCTTTCTGTTACATACTTTACATGAATGTATTCAAAGTTTTGAGACATAGTTCTGTGATTTTCCTTATTTTGGGATTTTTTTTTATATTTTTGTCATGTTTTTGCCTTGTAAAAATTGTCCCAAACAATGATACTTATTGATGTTCCTAAATTTTAAAAAGTATTGAAGAAAAGGAAGAAAATGCAGATGACAGATGCAGTCATTTTCTTCCTTGGCCTCATTATTTTTAAAGAGAATTTTCATTCTCACATTAGGAGAAGTATAAGTTTTGATGTCTTTAACACCTTCAAACTTTGACAGGTCCAAATTTTGTCGTTCGGAAAGGGTTTAAATAGCATAAGAGCCTATACATGAGTGCCTATTAACCCATTACCACATGATGACTCTTTTTGACTCCCTACAAGATAATGGCTTTGAAAAACATTGTGTTAAATGAAGAAGTTGCTTGTAACAAGCAATTCCTTCATTTCCCACAATTTTTCCACCCAGAAAGATCAAAGAATGCGAAATTTCATTCAATTCATATTGTCGTCTGCATCATCTTTGAATTAGGACAAGTCCAAAATTTTGTCGTTTGGTAATGGGTTAAATACTTAGTCCGATATGATTGAGTGTTGAAGGTGTAAGACAGCAATCAATATCTCTTCAGTTATATTGCAAAAGCTGATGTACCTTCCTGGTGCACATCCAGCATAAACGATTTAAGACTTTAACAAACTTTAAGCAAAGAGACAGATCTAAAGACATTAAAACTGAATAAGTTAATAAAAATATTGGATGAGAGATTATATACAAAATGCTCTAGTATGAGCTAGCACCCTGCTCCAGTCAAACTATGCTACATGAATAAATACTAAAACATTCAATATTGCACCAATTCATACACCACTGGCTCATGTTTATACAAAGTTGAGTCATTTTTTACACTTTCCCTAACAAGAAAAGAGGCACATTCTTTTGAGCGAATTTTTTTAAGATTTCTTAAGATGATTTAAATAAAGCGTTTGTAAGAACTAGATTCTGACCGAGATGTTCCAAATGCTCCATACTTCATGCAAATGATGTCATAATGACATCATTTGTATGAAGTATGGAGCATTACCATGGTACCAAGGAGCATTCGAAACAACTCGGTCAACTCTCTCTTATATTGTTTCTTCAGAGTTAACCAAGGGGTTCCGCACCAAGTATAGGGTAATGGCACCTCCCATTGAGCTTCTTAAAAATCTTGCTCTAAAGAACGCTTATCCTAAAACATCTTAAGAAATCTCAAGATATCTCAAGAAATCTCCCTCTAAAGAATGCATCACTGGTTTTAACTTTCCTATCAGATAAGATGTGGGGAACTGAAGTTTGATCAAAGTGGGCCTGCCTTCCAAAAACTTCATTCTTTCAATACGCCATTTTTCGATGATATAGGATTTTTTACCTAGAAATATTCAAAATGAAACTTAACCCACCACCATAAAAAATATTAAAACGCTTGAAAAAAAATGAAGAGCCGTAGACAAGACATAGCATCACATCATAGCTTAACCCATTACCAGAAGACAAAATTTTGGACTGTTCCAATTTGAAAGCTGTTGCAGACGACACTTTCAAGTTGATGGAATTCTAAAAATCTTCGCATTTTGGATTAGAAAACACTGTGGAAAATGAAGAAGTTGCTTGCCCCAAGCAATTTCTTCATTTTTCACAATGTTTTCCCAAGCTTTAGCTTACGAGGGAGTCAAAAGGCTTCACTGTGCAGTAATGGGTTAATAGATAGACATAGTTACAATTCTTTTTATTGCTCTATATTTCATGAATCCTTTCCTTAATTGCTTTGGACATTCCTAGTTGATTAATACTTGGAAAATATTGAAAAGAAAGAAGCAAATGCTAATAATCAGCATTTTTTCCTTGCTAATAATCAGCATTTTCTCCTATTATATCAATATTTTTGTGTTTTTCATACAAAAATCCTTTATCAGTATCCATTTTGTCGTCTGCAGCAGTTTCCTAGTTCAAACTGTCTGAATATTTCGCTTCTTCAAAAATGGAATCCTCGTAACTGCAGCTTGTTTTAAGCTGCAGTTACATGTTTTTTGTTTAAAAGCAACAATTTACTATTCAGGAAAGGGTTACTCACATACCAGCATTTCTAGGACAAACACATGGACAGACAATTGTCACAATATAACCAACATTAACCCTTTTTAAAACGACACAATTCTAGGTTGGTTTAATTTGAAAGCAACTGCAGACAACAAAAGGAATGTTGATAAAGATAACTTTTGTGTACATATATCCTCAAGCAGCGTAATTTCGACGCAAGGGTAATTTCGACGATGTACCGTTTTTAAATATAAACAAATCGTTTGCGCATGCTCCACGACCTCCACGTGATTTTTATAGAGTCAAAAGAGGGAGAAAAACATCAAAACTAAAATCGCCGAAATTGATGTAGGCATGGTGAATTTATTATTATTTATACACACAGACACTAATTTTACCTTGATTTCACTATTTCAAAAATACGGCCCAGTATTTCCATGTTTTATCCAGTTTCCATCATCTGATTTTTTATACGCCCGAAGGGTCGTATTATGTTATGGCCCCGCTCGTCTGTCTGTCTGTCCGTCCGTCTGTCCGTCTGTCCGTCCGTCCGTCCGTTAGCAATTTCTTGTGTGCGCAACTCCTCCTACAGTTTTGATCGGAATTTGATCAAACTTGCCACAATGAATCTCCATGGTGTCTAGTTGTGCATCCCGCTTACGGAATTTAATTAACTCTTTTCGTTCTTGAATTATCTGCCCTTGAATTAAAAAAATGCCCATTTTCTTGTGTGCGCAACTCCTCCTACAGTTTTGATCAGAATTTGATCAAACTTGCCACAATGAATCTCCATGGTGTCTAGTTGTGCACACCGCTTACGGAATTTAGATAACTGTTTTCGTTCTTGAATAATCTGCCCTTGAATTTAAGAAAAAATGCCCATTTTCTCAAAAATGTCCATTTTCTGCTGTGTGCAACTCCTATTGTTTCAACCAGAATTTAATCAAACTAGCCACAATGAATCTCTATGGTGTCTTGTTGTGGAAACACAAACTTTTGATAACTTTCCATGTTTGAATTAACTGCCCTTTAATCGAAAAAATGGCCAATTTTACTGACAAGCCCCTCTCGGGCGTATATGCGCCGCTTTGCGAAGCTCTTGTTTTTACATTTCATATGCAGACGACCTACTTTCCCCCAAATATGTCGCGTGACTTTTGTAAGCACAATGTACACTCAGCAGCATAAAGAAACGCTGCAAACATAAAGCAGTACTTAAGTGTAAATTGTGAAAAAAGAATTTGAAATGAATTTTTTCTTTGTAAATAATATCAATATTATCATTTTTTTGCAGTAAAAAGCTCCATCACTCGTGGTTGGGTTGACATTTCTTACTTCACCCCAGTGAAAGTGTTAAGAATATGTGACTCATTCCTATGTCCCATGTGTAGGAATGATCACCAAAAACTCTAGCTTTAAATGGATGTTGTAAATATGTTTACGTGGGTTTTGGCTACAGTAAAGCATTATTTTAACAGTTAGAAACAACAAAAATTCGTTTTTTCAACACACTAACATTTTATCTTTAAATTAACTTATGTGACGGTTTTCTTTTGGGGAACAGTATACAATTGTGTGCAATGACCCATGACCGTCGAAAACACCCGACATAAACCGAAAGTACTCGTGTAAGTATCCACCATTTTGATTTGCTATTTTGACACTATTTATGTAGGTCACCGATATAAAATCGACATAGTCAAGTAAAAAGAGGTTACAGGTTATGAATTTGTAATAATTTCGCCGATTAATGTTTCACTTATTGAATGCCTAGAGTAAAAGTTGATACATCGTCGAAATTACGCTGCACGGGGATATATATATTATAGCGCACAAAATATTAAGGCAAAAGTAGAAAATGCTGAATAGCAGCATTTTTTTCTTTTGCCTCAATATTTTACCAAGCCTTTTCTGTTAGGGATGTCAAAATCCGATCTTGTTTGGGAAATGGTTAATGGATTAAAGGTAATGGAAATCACATGAACACCTGAGACAGTTAACCCTCTACCAAACACTAATTCAACACTGGTCCAAAGCAGATGATAAAGCATGCAGAGAAAAGGAGAAACTCTGATTATGAGCATGCTCTTCTTTTCTCTTCAATGTTTTCCAAATGTGTCTGATCCTCATCAAAACCAGATATTGTTTGGAAAATGGTTCAGGCCAATCTGCCATGATATTTGCAAAACCTTGTATGTCGATTTTTGCAATTTTCAAAATAAAAGCTTGTGAGCCCATTTACGACAATTCTTGCAGGTTTTGAAATTTCTTTCTCATCAGTATTAATAACACATTTTTTGTGAACAATATGTCCAAATTTCAAGTAAAACCTTTCAGTTTGGGAAAATTAATAACATTTTTTCCCTTCCCCTTTAAAATCTTCCAAAAACAAGATACAAGGTTTTTCATTTACAACGACGATTTTTTCAGAGTAACCAATTCCCACAAATAATACTTTATATAGATACATAAATTTATAAACAGAAAAGACAGAAAAAAGGAATTAAACACATCATTATAATTGAGCCAGAATCTGGGAAAAGGTCCCATATAGCTTTTGAGGCCAAATGGTTCCAGATCAGCCTGCATATACGTAAGTCTGATCAAGAATCATGCTGTTCTCCGATATATTTTCTCCATGACTAAATGAAAACCAACCATAAGAGCGTAGCGTGATTACTGGTCAGACTCCACTTATGAACATGCTCATCTTGAAGCATGTCTGTCTTAAATGCTATAAGGGACCTTTTTTCCAGATTTTGGCTCAAACATACTGAGGTCACCGGTTTATATGCCACCTTTATCTAAACATTGTGTAAGGTCATTTAGCCAAATTTTAAGTTTCATTACTTCACAAACTGACTAAATAACTTCTGAAGCAAACACCGAAAGTTTGCAGCCTTTTAAAATAAGACAAATGGACACCAATCCCAATTTGGCAGAGAGAAATATATCCAAAATGTGGTATGGTATAATTGAATAAATTTCATATTATCACAAGCAATTTCTTCATTTTCCACAAGGTTGTTTTGGTGAGGCATCAAATGGCGACATTATGAGGCAATGAGAGAGCCAAACCCAAAATATAATACATACATTTTCAAACAAAATGGTATCCTTTATCACTAGAAACAGTGCAGTAAAATCATTATGCAATAGGTAAAATAACTCATTCATACATAAAGAAAAGAATCTCAACAGGTGGGGAATTATTATAAAATATTTTCAGAGCATGGTAAGATGGAGCAATGACATTTTTTCTACATAAAACACTCGTGACTGAATATTTCGGCAATTTTCTCTTGAAAAAGGCAGTTGCCGAAATTTTTTGAGTCGTGAGTGTTTTTTATAGTGCATTTATTATATTCGGACTTAATTCCACTTCGATGCCATTTGCAATACAGCAGTATTTGAAAAATATTGTGGAGACTGGAGCACCCAACCATGGATAACTGTCATTTCTCTAACTATTTATAATGGCTACCTTTCAAGCTGTTCACCTGTTTTGATCTAATGCTTGATTTTAAAGGGACATTTCATTCCGATTTCAATTTTTGAAGTATGTCTTGATGCCAAGATTGGGTATTCTAATGAGTATAAATACTATTAGTTTTTTTAAGTTGTTGCCAGTAAGCGAGATACACGCATTTAAAGTTGACACATAATCGATAAATTGCATATAAATCCGAACTGTTGTCCACAACAATTTGTTCAATTTTAACACAAAAATATAAATTTCTCGTAAACGGTGCAATATTTAGGCTTGAAATTTTCAGAATTTTCATAAGGAAATATGCTCTTTCAGATAAAAATAAAAGTAATATTTATGACAAAAAATTCTGAAATGTCACTTTAAAGTCTTACATCTGTCAAAACCAAACAATTAATTTTGGGCACTTATTTGAATGGGGCTTAAGTCCATTTTCACAGTATCCTCTCTCTCTATGGTAATACCATAGCAGCTATGGCACCTAAACATGGATTCCTGAAGCTTCTCTCACCAGTTCTACCACATTCTTACTAAGCCACCAGCTGGACATGGCACTTATATGAATTCTCTCATTTAGACAATTCAGGTGAAATACAAACAGCAGAATTTGATAGTTTGTGTTTTGAATGCCCCTACATCCTCTTACCATTGTACTCTGATACACAGACGGGTTAAAGTATACAGATGGATAAAAGCTATCACACAAATGAATAAATTTACTAAAACCAGTACATAATTATAATAATCCTTGGTCCCTGTCCATTAAGATTTAACCCTTTCCCAAACAACTACTGATTTTGATATCCTTTATAGAAAGGCTTGGGAAAATATGCAAGGAAGAAAATGCTGAATACAAGCATTTCACTTTCCTCAATAGTTTCAACAATATTAAAGAGCATTTTCACATTTTGACAGGCAGATCAATTTGGCATCTGAAACACCAGTGAAATTGGACATGTCTAAATTTTGCCATTTGGGAAAGGTTTTGGAGATATAAAGCACTGCATAATTTTTCATCAAGCATTCTGAAAATATTAAACAGTACATTGTACGCCAGCACAAACTTCACACATAAATGTCTCTCTACCAAGAATTATTAGAAAATACACTTTGAAAAGAAAAATATGGACACAGAATTCATAATCCATACATTAATCAAGAAAAAACTCTTGCTCCTATTAACCCATCTCCAAACAATGACAGGTGTTCATATTCAGAAAGCCTTTAAAACATTGAGTAACAAGATGTTAGAGAAATACCAATGCCAGTCAAAATTTTGATGCCTGGGAAAGGGTTAGAAATTTCATCACAGTTTACTCATTCTTTTCAATTGCACTTTGACATCATTCATCAAAAATAAAACAATCATAAAGAAAATTTCATGACATGCTATTCAAAAATTTAAAAACATTCATAATTTAACAACAGTAAAGGATAAAACAATTGCTTATAGCAATAAATACTGAGTAAATGTAATTTAATATAATATATTTGCCAGAAATGGCAAAGAATTTTGTGCTAAAAATAGACTGCATTTACCATTTGATAAACCGCCTGTGTTGTTACAGAATCTCATTACTACAGCTTGAATCAAGCTGCAGTTATGAGATTTTATAACAACACCTACAAAATACTATTGTTTGTCCCAAATTATGTCACGGTTAATTGCATAAAATCGTTCCTTATTCTGATACATTTAGAACTTACTCCTTTCATAAACAAACCATTGGTTTTATGTTCCTGATAGGTAAAGCTTCGGTAAACAAAAATGCTGAAATTTTCCCTTGGTCTCAATATTTTCTGTGCTATATTAATTATCAGCATTTTCTTCACCTCTCTGTCTTTTCTTTAATAGATTTCAAAACAAGACTCACAATGCCCCAATGTTTTCCCATGCTTTTTCTAAATGGGATGCAAATTTAAGGCTAGGTTTTGGAAAGGATTAACACATGAATATGTCTCAACTCTTCATCAAAAAGACTGGATTTTGATGTGCATTATGGTGAGAGAGTCAGAAAACATTAAATGAAAAGAAGAGAATGCTGGTAATCAGTATTTTCACCTTTTCCATCAATATTTTCTGTGCTATAACGTACATTAATAATTTTATACATAGTCTACAGATTTAAGAACAATTACTGTTTCCGAAACAACACAATTTTTGGGCATTTCGACTTGAAAGCTGCATAAGACAACAACAGGAAAATTGTGACATAGTAAACAAATAAGTTGAGGCAAAAGAAGAAATTGCTGATTATCAGCAATTTCTTCTTTTGCCTCAATATTTTCCTGAGTCATATCCATTAGCATTTAGGGACATCAAAACCAAGTCTTGTTTGAGAAAAGGTAAACCAGACAATTAAGCTTTGCTACATAATGTAAGAAATACAATATCAAGTAAAATATCGGACAGTGATAATTTCTTAACCCGTAAGCTGGTAAATAAAGGCATAGTTACAATGTTATGGTACTTTTTGTGACCAGCACTTTGTGCTACAAAAAATTCATAAATTATATATTGCTTTCAAAATAAAACAAGAATTGTTACAGTTGTTTTGGTTTATAAAAAACAACTGTAATGGTTCTCGTTTAATTTTGAATGTGTTTTAGAGCAGCAACAAAGTCAAAGACTTGTCAAAATAAAATGAGCCAGGATCTGTAAAAAGGACCTTTATACTTTATAGCATTTGAGATAACCATATTTTAAGATCAGCCTGTGCCTAAGTGAAGTCTGATCAGGATCCATATTGCTCTCACAGCATTGCTAGAAGTAATGAAGAAACTATTGGAGAACAACATAGATCTTGTTCAGAGGCATGTATATGCAGGCTGATCTGGATCCATGTTGGTCACAAAGGCCCTAAGAGACCTTTCTCCAGATCCTGGTTCAAGTATAAAGTAGACTAGAGAATAAGTCATGAAGCAACATAAAAGTAACCCCTCATGCTGGCAGGCAGTGTAGAACAGGATAAGACTGCATACATGTGTACGATGCTTTTGTTCTATGCTGCATGTAAAACCCATCAGAATACTCCTTGATCAGCATGAAAAGGGTTAACATATTTTTCTAAAATTCATAAGATATATATTTTGTCATACACAATTCCATCAATTTGTACTAGTCTAAAATGTCATTATTAGTTAACCCTTCCCCATACAACAAAATTTTAGGGTGGCACCAAATTCAAAGATGTTCAGACTACAATTTCAAGTGAATCAAATTAACATTTTTTGCCTTTCTGGGTATAAAACAGTATGGAAAATGAAGAAATTGCTTGTCACAAGCAATTTCTTCATTTTCCACAGTGTTTTTCCCATACAATTACATTGTTGGGGTGTCAAAAGCGTCATTTTGTAAGAAAGTTTGTTTGTTTAATGGGGATTTACGCCGTTTTCAACTACTAAGGTCATATCGCGGCGGCTTTATAGGAAAGGGTTACAGAGCTAATAAATATTCAATGAGCATGTATTGATCCTTTCCCAAACAGCAAAACGTTGGACTGTTTCCTAATCAGAATCTCCTCCAAACGACAATTTGGGCATTGGAGGAGATAAAATTTGTATAGAAAATAACCAGGAAAATATTGAGGCAAAAGGAGAAAATGCTGGCTATCAGTATTTTCTTCTTTTGCCTCAATGTTTTCCCAAACATTTTCTGTTAGGGATGTCAAAACCAGGTCTCGTTTGGGAAAGGGTTAATGATGGTACGACAGTGGCGGATCCAGAGGGGATTTGGGGGTTCAAATGAACCCCCCTCTGTAGCCAGATTATTTCATTTTCATGCAGAATTGAGTTGGAGTTTATTGGGGTTTTACGCCGTTTCAACTTCTATGGTCATATCGCGGCGGCATTTTCATGCAGAAATTCAGTCACAATTGTGTAATACTAGGAAAACGAACCCCCCCTGTTTGTATATTCGAACCCCCATCACAGAAATTCTGGATCCGCCGCTGTACGAGTAAGTGTCTATTCTGCCTTAACGTGAGCATCCTCTTCATATATCACAGCATTACCGTTAGTGTTGGTTTCTTTACTCTCTCTGTAAGCCAGGAACAACGGTGCATACTCTGGCTTTTCTTGAGCAAATGCTTTAAACTCATCTGTAAAGATAATGATAACATTTTGTGGACGCACATTGGCCAGTAGCAGACAAATTTCTACTTTCAGGCTTCATTAGATTGATATTGTCAGATGGACTTGACATTTACTTTACAATTTTAATCTTGGAACAGTAGAACTGATTTTGCTTAAGTGAAAAGGGAAATAATAAAGCCTAATCCCTTACATTTTTAAAGTTATGGACAAGGTTTACAGGAATATGACATTAAAACTAGAACTGTCGCAAAGCGGACGAATACCCCCCACTAGGGCCTTGTCACCGAAAAAGTGCTATAGGTCAAAAGATTCTTGACTTAGAGCACGGAAACGGATTTTAAACAAAGTCCAATTGTGACCTTGACATTTGACCTTGGTGACCCATAAACGATAGGGCACCTCCTTGGGTCATCGGCAACAACTGTGTAAAGTTTCATGATCCTAGGTCAAACGGTTCTCGAGTTAGAGCACGGAAACGAAATTTTAAATTTTGACTACTCCACCCCCCCCCCCCCCCTAAAAAGTTCAAAGTGGCATAACTCTGAAACTAATGTCTGGATCAAGATGAAAATTGCAGGTACACAATTTTATGTGACAGGAAACAACCTGATAAAATTTCAGCAAAATTGGTCAAAAACTGTGGGAGGAGAAGAGGACACAAAATTATGTCCACGGACGGACAGAGAGACGGACGGACTGACGGACAAACTGATTTCAGTTTCCCTTTTCTGCGATATTTACCGCCTTATCATAGTTTTTATTCGTTTTTATTTTGCCATTTGAAACACATTTGAATTTGAATTTGAATCAGCACAAATTTGCTATTTGGTTAAGGGTTAAAAGGGTTGCCACTAGTTAGAGAAAATGAAATTCCCTGACAAAATTTGAAAATTCCCCGATGTGTTTCTTTGTGGTTATTTCACGGTAGCTCGCCATATTTTGAGACAATTTCAAATGGCGACATTGAAATCATTAATCATATGGCACTGCATGAGTCTGCATCTTATTTTTCAATATTTCCTGACAATTCCCTGACATTTGCCTGGTTTTTTTTTTAAATTTCCCTGACAGTTCACAAAATTCCCTGACAATACCCTGACCTTGAAAAAATTTCTGTGACATTTTCCTGATGCGTGGCAACCCTGGTTTACCCATTATCAGAAGTCAAAATTTTTGACTTGTTTAAATTCAAAGATGTTGCAGCCAGTAATTTTAAGTGTATGAAATTCTAAATTCAAAGATGTTGCAGCCAATCATTCTAAGTGTATGAAATTCAACATTTTTGTTGTTTTTTGGGGGTAGAAAACATACTGTTGCAAGCAATTTCTTCATTTTCCACTATGTTTTTCAAAACTTCTATCTTATGAGGAGTCAAAAGGCGTCATTGTGTGGTAATGTGTTAAAGCTTACCGTATGAGATTTTATCATCCCTGTCTGCATCGACTTGATCAAACAAATATTGTACATCTATCTCCGTCATACCAAATGCATTGTGTAATATCAGCTGTAGGTCTTCCCGGCTTATATAGCCCTGCTGGCTAGAGTCAAACAGCTGTAATAGATATTTAAGTCACTTAATATTGTTGACCTGTAGACAATTTTGCTTTGAGACAAATGACTGTCAAATGGTAAACAGTACTTTAGCCAAGCTGTGTTTTGAACTGATGTGAAATAAGATCTTTGGTTCAATAGTATCTGAAGTCACTTACAAATTCAAATGATATATACAAATTAATCAATACAACTAATTACATACAAAACAGAGCCAAGGCAAAACTTTTAATTTTTTTAACAACATGATAGCGTTTTAATCATCACTACCTCCATAATGATGTGTGGAAGTATTAGAATGTTATTGCAACATCAAGTCTGCTCCTGAAATGATTCACCCTTCCCAAAAAAGATCTAGTTTTGATGCCCCAAATAGAGAAGGCTTTGGAAAGCATTTAGGGAAAATGGGGAAATGCTGATGACCAGCATTTCCTTCTTTTCCCTGAATGCTTTCCCTGCTATAATAAGCATATATCCAGATTTTACAAACACTAAGAAAATTCCAGTTGCAAATGAGTTAATTCTATTAAATGTTATAGCTGTTGTACAAAAATAAGACTGTACTGACCTGAAATGCTAATGAGATTGTGCTATCTGTATTTGCCGGGGCCGAGATCAATGATAAACCAATCACATACTCCCTGAAGTCTATCTTGCCAGACCCATCCTGAAACAAGATGGGACAGAAAATGAGAAAACACATCATAGTGTTTGGAATTGACATGTCCAATTACTTTCAGGTTTGATGCCCAGACTGACCAAGCAACTCAAGCCATATATAAATCTGTATCAGTGAGAGTTTACACAATGGTACCTAAAGCAGTCATTAATCCCTGATAATCAGCATTTTTCTTACTTAACTCAGTGTTTTCTAAAGTATTTTTCAAAATGAATGTTTAAACCAAGAAATGATAAGGGAAGGATTAAAGATTAAACATATACCTACCCTATCATACATGTTAAAGACTTGTTTGAGTGACTCTGACTCCGGCATCTGCAGATATTTACCAAACTCCTCCATTGTTACATGACCTTTACCTTCAAGGTCAATGTCATTAAACTTCTCCAACATCTCGTGCATCTGATCCAGGCTTATACTGCAAGCAAAATTGTCTCAATTTTACAAACATTACTTTGTCTCAATTTTACAAATATAACTTTGTCTCTAGTTACCATAATGTCCCTAGACAGTTGGCCTGCAAGCTGACCTTAAAATTTATTTTTTATTGAGTTAAAAGTATTTCTTCTGAGATATATGCAGGAGTTTTGATTTAAACATACTTATTTTACACCCATTGGCAAGCAAGTTCTTACAGCTTAAATGAATCCCTCTCATTTATGCTTTCTTGAGCTACACCAGTACTCCCAATAAATGCGTGGACTAATCAAACGTCTGCGAACAACTTCCAATACTGGGGATCAAACCTAGAATCTCGTGGCCATGTGCATAAGTCAAAATGGTCAGAAACTCAGAATGAAAGAAAATTAGAGAAAATGTTCTGATTTGCAGTCATGGCAAAGGCTGTCAGACCATCAGATGTGTCTGATAAAATTTCCCTCAATTTTTGATACTGTTAATCCCTCTGTCTAACACTAATCTTTGATCTGTAAGTTCAATCTGACAAAATTTCATTCTGTCTGACAGGTTATCCAATACTGTCAGACCAAACGCCTGACAAAGATTTCTGATTCTTTGCCATGTCTGGATTTGGATTTGATAAAAAAACTCTTACCCCAATTTCTTATGTAGTTTCTGGAATTCTACTAGACCCGTTGACATTGGTAATCTAAGTTGATGTGCTTTCTGCATGAGACGACAATCATCGTATGTATGGTCTGTAATAGGTACCTGTAATGCCCTGAAATAAACAATAAATGCGACATGTCTATCAAAATGGCACCATTTTGGGAAGTGTGAAAAGTTTTGATAATAGGTCAGTCTGCCCAGGCTGACTATAATTGAGACTTTTACTACAATGATTTTCTGTATCTAGAATTTTTTGTTCTACCTACTTATATTCATTGCCAAAATACAGTGTACAATATCTGCAACATCTGTTCCATTTTTCATGAATATTTTCATTTTCAAAGACTCCCATATTGTGCACAAACCCGATCTTTATCAACACCCATTTTGTCATCTACAGCAGCTTTCTAATTGGTCCAAATGTTTATTTGAATGGAACAGGTTTACAAAATAGAAGAGAAAGCGGCCACAAATAAACAAATCACTTACTCTGCCATTACTTTACGAACGTTTGCTGCAAATAACTTTGGATCATTCTTCTCTGCTTCACTAGGTTTGTATACGGGTAAAAACTGTAATACAAACCACCATATCCATAATTATACATAGGTACA
Organism: Fragum sueziense; assembly: GCA_963680895.1. NCBI lineage: Eukaryota > Metazoa > Mollusca > Bivalvia > Cardiida > Cardiidae > Fragum > Fragum sueziense. Next base: position 6,556,794 of record OY804599.1, on the reverse strand, counting down.
AACTCAACTCAAAAGCTTTATTGAAAGGCATTCGGCAAAAAATATGCCATTGGCATACCTTTGGCATTTACACCATTTTGTCAGTGTTATTGAAAAACCTCATATCTACAGCTTTAATCAAGCTGTAGATATGAGGTTTTGCAATCACACTGACTATTTCCTTAACCTATTACCAGAGGGCGAAATCTTAGACTGGTCCAAATCCAAAGATAATGCAGATGTAAATTTCTAGTGAATTAATTTTACATTTTTTTGTATTTCTGGGTGGAAAACAATGTGGGAAAAGAAGAAATTGCTTGTCATGAGAATTTTTTTCATTTTCCACAATGTTTTCCAAAGCATTGATCTTGTAGGACGTCAAAAGGTGTCATTAATGTGGTAATGGATAAACCCTATTACCAAACAATTACAACTTTAACCCTTTCCCAATCGACAAAATTTTAGGGTGATCCACTTCAAAAACTGTCACAAATGACAAAATGGATGTTATCAAAGATAGGATTTGTGTAAATTATGGCATAGAAAATATTGAGACAAAAGGAGAAACTGCTGGTTATCAGCAGTTTCTTCTTTTGTTTCAATGTTTTCCCAAGCCTTTTCCATTAGGGACATCAAAACCAGGTCTTGTTTGGGAAAGGGTTAAATGCTAAAAAAAACAGTTGAAAATCATTTCTCAAAGGGCCATGAAATGCTGGTATTGTTTTCCTACAATTTGCCTATTGCTTACCTGATTTCCTGCAATTTAGCTGAGGATATAAAAACATTAACCCTTTCCCAAATGACAAAAAAATAGGCAGTTTCTTCTTTTGTTCAATGTTTTCCCAAGCCTATTCTATTAGGGACGTCAAAACCAGGTCTTGTTTGGGAATGGGTTAAGAAAGAACCACAATAAAAGCTTGACAAAATTCTCACCTCAATTTCCATACTAGTGTTTATCTGACAAAGAGTTAACCAAAACAGGGTAAATCTGAAATTAGAAGTGAAATGTACATTATAATAGACAATAGCACCTCCCCAGACAAAACGTGTTTTTGATCTCTGATAACCAGCATTCTGTTGCTTTTCATTAAAAACCTCATAACTGCAGCTTAACCTGTTACAAAACGACAATATTTTGGGCTCTTCCAAATTCAAAGAGGTTGCAGACAATAATTTCAAGTGAATGGAATTTAAAATTGTTTTGTCTTTTTGGATAGAAAACATTGTGGGAAATGAAGAAATTGCTTGTCACAAGCAATTTCTTCATTTCACACAATGTTTTATACAACTTTTTTCTTTTGGGGAGTCAAAAAGAGTCAATGTGTGGTAATGGGTTAAGACAAGCTGCAGTTACAAGATTTTCATTGGAAAGCTGATGATTTTTCACTTTTTGCCAGCTATTCTGTGCTATACTGCACACAAATCCATACTTAATTAAAATCCATTTTTTCATCTGCAAGAGCTTTCGATTTGGACTATTCTAAAATCGTGTTCTTTAAGAAAATGTTAATCATTTGAAGATACATTATGATTTAATGTAAGCATGAAATATTATCAAAGCCATTTATTCCCCAGCAGGAATAATCCTACTGTATCTTTGCTATTCAATTTGGCAGGATACAGAAAAATCCCTCCATCATAAATATCCCTACCTAAAAATTTACAACTTCTTCTTTTCATTGATTGAATGGAGTTTTACATCCCTCTCAACAGCTAAGGTCATACGGAGACCAAATCTTGGTTTAAACTCTTCATTTCAATCAATTTCTTTCTTTCAAAACAAACCTTTTTTTGTCTGTAGTAGAGATGTCTGGAAAATATTTAACAATCAGCATTTTCTCCTTTCCCCACAATATTTTCTCTGTTGTAATTTACACAATTTCTATTGGCATTTATGTCTATTTTGTCTTCACAGATCTTTTCACGTTGTTATTTGTGAACGAGCTTAACCCTTTCCCAAACAAGACCTGGTTTTGACATACCTAATTGAATAGGCTTGGGTAAACATTGAGACAAAAGAAGAAACTGCTGATAATCAGCAGTTTCTTCTTTTGTCTCAATGTTTTCTATGCTATATCATAGATAAATTTCATCATTATCAACATCCATATATTTTGCTGTCTTCAGCAGCTCTAGAATTGGAACACCCAAAAATTTGTTGTTCAGGAAAGGGTTGACTCTATAAGTGGAACATGAAAGACTTACGCAGAGGGTCCTTCCCAGGTCCATGTGACGGTATCCTGTAAGAGATATAATCAAAGCTACTTATAACAGCTAATGGCTTTTAAAAATGCATTTTTTCTTTATTTCAGTTTACATTTTGAATGACAAATTCATTTGGCCTTTACCCCCAGCCACTTATCTGTTGCTCTCTGAAATATTCTGTACTGGTCAACATACTATAGACATATGAGCTAGGATCTGGAAAAAGGGCCCTTGTAGCATTTTGATTATGTAGATTAAATGAATGGGGTTTTACACATGTATGTACAAATTTTCAATTATACTGTGGTGGATGAAGCACCTAGTCTACGGACTATAATTCGTATGGGCTTTAGAAAATGGTTTTGATGGCATTCTTTGTTCACCCATTACCACACTGTGACTCTTTTTGACTCCATGCAAGATAATGGCTTTGGAAAATATTGTGGAAAATGAAGAAATTGCTTGTCACAAGCAATTTCTTCATTTCCCACAATGTTTTCTACACAAAATGACTAAAAAAGTTTAAAAATCATTGATTTGAAATTGTCGTCTGCAACATCTTTGAATTTGGACCAGTCTAAAATTTTGTTGTTTGGTAATGGGTTAATGCTCGGCATCCATGCTAGAAATATTCTTTGGGGTATGACAAAACCTCCCAGGGTGGATGCCCAGTCTGAAACTTCGAATTAAGGTCACAGCAAGGTCAAAGGTCAATGGGTGCAATTTCATATTTAGATAGTCATTATGATATTTCTAATTGTTATACATGCTGTATTCTTAATTTCAATTGTTCTAAATTTGCAGAAAACTGCACCAGATATATTACTTTATTGAAAAGATGACCTTTTTAATATTTTGACTATTATGGGATATAAAAATGTACTTTCCAAAGCTATAAACGGGTTATTTCTGAATATTTCAGAACGTTTAGAGTCTTTTTTTTCCCAACGGTATTTGCCACGATGCCTCAGTCATAAGCATTTCTTAATTTGTGATTGTGTCTTCTACTTTTTGTAAGGGTATGTGAACAATTGTTTTGTATATCTAAGAAATAAGAGCTATTGTAGAAGCTGATATGCGTTTAGCTCCTAAGGTATCCAACCCCTCATTAGCACCAAAGAGCCAAATGCGAAATTTGAAAAGAGCCAGAAATTCCTAAACGGTGTTACATTTCTATTCCAAATACAAACATAAGCATTTTTGTACGGTTTAGAATTTCGAATTGCATACTTGTGGAAGTTTTTGACAAAAATATTCAAAATTACCTCCCTTGCATATAAAAATAGTGCAAAATAATATCTGTAAATTGTTTAATTCTAGAAGGTCTGTAAACCTTAAGTGGAACCACAGCGTTATATTTGTAAGTTTCTAATGTTTCCGGAACAAGACTAGTCCAGATATCAAGTTATCTGTACAAGTACATTAACCCTTTCCCAAACGAGACCTGGTTTTGACGTCCCTAGTAGAAGGGGCTTGGGAAAACATTAAGGCAAAAGAAGAATATGCTGGCTATATGATACACAAACACATTCCCGTATTCATAAAGATTCGTTTTGTCGGCTGCAGGAGCATCCAAATGGAAGCCCATAAGATTTTGTTGTTTAGGAAAGAGTTAAAGGAACCCATAAATATCACGACAATACAATCAATGAAAAAAGATGACACACATCCTTCTATTTAGCCCTGGTTCCACAAGATAAGACTCAACTATTTGAGCCTGTCCATGAGAAAAGGTACAAGTTGGCATGACGTCATTTTTGTGGGAAAACATGACGTAAGTTTCTGTTGTCTGCAAAACACTTCCTGGTTTGCAACAACATGTTTAAAGGCGGATTTTAACTGTAATTCGACAGCTGAAATGGTAACAATATCAGAAGAAGTAGGCTTTGAGGTTGATGATCTTTTTCTGAGAGATTTTCGCTTGAATTATTAGGAATAAATGAAAGTTTACTGTTTTCAAGCGATCGATAAATTGATGGCGAAGAAAGACAACATGTTAGGTCACCATCAATGAATAAATTGGTTACCTGTGTAATTCAACAGTTTATACAGAAAAAAATCAGCCAAAACTGGTTTGAAGTTTTCGGCGATAATTTTCTTTTTTCCCCTTAAATTATAAGAAAGGAACGAAAGAGAACACAGTTTGAATTGTTTACGCATGGTTGAAAAATGGACGGCGAAGAAAGACAAGTGTTGCCACGTTGGATTGTTTACATTAGATCTAGTTACCCACGTAAACTTTTGGATATGGTAGCGTTTCAAATGACTTGGGGAAAGGTTAAATAATCATTTTTTTAACCATTATTATCACAAAATCTGTTATTTTGTCATGCAGAAAGGGATTCGAGGCACGATCTATTTTTAGCTTTCATACCATGTAGAAAATATAAATTTAATATGCACTCTAAAATGTGTATGCCTGCGTGGCATAGTGGTTTTGTCTCTCGCTTTCCATGTTAGAGGACCAAGGATCGAATCCTCCAGCCTCTTTATTTTAGGGGATTTTTTTTCAATTGCAATTTCATTTCATTTACAAACTATACAAAGAATAAAAATTTATTATAATCTAATCTTATTGATAATCAAACTTATACTTTGCTCAGCGTAAGTCAATAATGGAATCATAGGTTATAAATGTTTTACTGTGTACATGTATAATAACTTATTCGTCCTTCAAACCTATGATATGTCTTTATATAATATCTATCAGTCTGTCTGTCTTTCAATTCATCCAAACATTTACACATCCATCAATTGATCAGACGAAAAACATGTTATACGTGTACATCCTTACATTAATTTCTCTGGAGCTGAATGAAATATAGAGCCTATACATCATGATATATATGTCATTAATAAAAGCGTTTCTACGAAATATTATTTACCGAAGAAAGAAGATGTTGTTAGGACAGAAAAGCTTTTATGTGTTGTTGATAGGTCTGCCTATAGCAACAGGTCAGCGGCGGATTTAGATGGGGTTCGGGGGTTCAAACGGGCCCCCTCTATATAGCCTGATCATTTCATTTTCATGGAGAAATTCAAGCAAAAATGTGTGATACTAAGAACACGAACCCCTGTTTGTATGTACAGTGTATGCGACCTTCTCTTTCAAAATGTATGTATATCAATTATCAGCGTGGACGGGTCTCAGGGATGCAGGCGTCAAAGCCGTGATTTGACACTTGCGACTCTTAAGCTCGGACTCGCTGTGATTCACATATTCATTTTTCACAGTTCAGAATACTAGTAATTCAGATGTATGATTGTGTATGGCGAGAGAGAAAACAAATCATAACCTTTTGCACAAACTAAACTTTTCTCCATCAATTTAACTAGTTGCTTTCAATATGATTATTTCAAATTTTCATTTACATTGCCAACAACCTGGAACCATTTATGCTTTCAATTGTTTTGTACATGTACTAGAGAGACATATTGACTTTATCTAATGAACTTGAAACTTATGTTCGAACTTCGAACCCCTATCAAAGAAATAAGGAATCATGGATCCGCCACTGAAGGTATCCTGGCAGAGGAGGGATTGAAATGATTTCTAAGTCCTGTCTTTAAGACATTGAAGGGAATATCATCACATAAGCATTTCAGGTAAGAAATTACAAATTAACCAACTCTCACATAGTGACACTTATTGATGCCATAGTAAGAAAAGGGCTTCATAACACATTATGGAAAATGAAGAAATTTCTTGTTACAAACAATCTTCTCTTCCCAAATTGATTTGTACACAAAAAGACAAAACATGTTTATGTTCATTTACTTGAAGTTATCGGCAGCATTTTTAAGTTTTGACTGGTCAAAAATCTTGCCATCTGGTAGTGGATTATTTACATATAACTTACACATCCCTACGTTAAACAGATTTATCAATTTACAAGAACAAGCAATTAAGTCAATGTTTTCAGTCCTAATAAGATTCATGCGATGTTGTAATTATTATGGCAATGCTTGTAATTATTATGGCAATGCCGTAAACATTTGGTGATTGAATGTTCCAGGCACAGCGCTCAATTGTTGACGTACAAACGCGAAAAAAAAATAAAAGGAAGAAAATAAATGTACCACTTTGTTGCGAATTTTATACTTTCCGATTCGACAATGTTTTTTTAATGGTGCGCACAGAAATAAAGATTCAAAATGTTTAAATCTAATGCAAAACGTACACCTAAAACGTCATTAAACGATAGCGTAAGATGCAACAAAAATGAACAGATGGTAAAAACCGTATTGGCATATGTACGTCACACTTTCGAAAAATGTAACACGAACACCACGTTTGTCGTTTCAAAATGATCGAAGAAATATCATTCTATATTGAGTGGTCACTGAAGGTATGTTTTTGATATCCAGGGGCCCATATTATATCAACGGTCGCACGATTATTTTTTGTATAAATACTTGTAACAACAAACCTGATTGGCTCAATCTTATTTCTCTTGCAATCAGATGTCTTTTTACACAGTTTACACTAAAACGTGATCGTAAGATCGTTGATAATACGAGCCCCTATTTAATTTGAGAACAGAATTTGAGGATACAGAAAACATGGCGTTCTATCAAGAGAGGGAAATAGATTAAACAAAAGCTGCAAAACATTATTCCAACTTCACAAATGAAGTAAACGAAAAGCTAGAATGGACAGCTAATCTGTTCAAAAGATGTGTAACAAATGACACACTAAACAAGAGGCCCAGGAGGGCCTGAATCGCTCCACTGGTTAAAGTGGAAGAATTATCCCATGATTTCTTGTAAGCCTTACACAGCGGCAGCCAAATCTTGCTATTTGTGAATAAATTTTGAAGAGAGACTCAAAGAACATTCTTGCAAAGTCTGGTTAAAATTGGCCTTGTGGTTGATTTTTAAAGAATTTTCTTATGATTTCTATAAGTCTGATAAGCCCCTTTCTCCCTGCCACAGCCACAAATTTTTGACAAATATAAAAATTTGTGAACAAATTTTAAAAAGAACAACTAAAGGCACATTCCTGCAAAGTTTGGTTCAATTGGGCACACTGGTTGATTTTTTAAGAATTTTCTTATGATTTCTTTAAGTCTGATAAGCCCCTTTCTCCCTGCCACGGCCACATTTTTTGACAAATGTAAAAATTTTGCACAAATTTTGAAAAGAATGACTCAAGGCACATTCCTGCCAGGTTTGGTTCAAATTGGCCCAATGGTTGATTTTTAAAGAATTTCCTTATGATTTCTCTAAGTCTAATAAGCCCCGCCCTGCCACGCCCACATTTTTTGACGAATCAAAAATTCGCGAACAAGTTTTGAAAAGGGTCACCCAAGGAACATTCCTGCCAAGTTTGGTCAAAATTGGCCCACTGGTATAAGAGGAGAAGATGTTTAAAGAACAAGAGGACCATGATGGTCCTTAATCGCTCACCTGAACTGAGATTCACAAGGTGAGAAATGATAGCATCCTGTCCCATGATATCCAAGAGCATTATATTTTTCAATAGTCTTCATCCTTGTGACTAGACAAACATTCTGAACATGTTTCATGAAGATAGGACAAAAATTGTAGCATCTACATTACCAACAAGGATTTTGTCTTTAAGGCCCCTTTTCCATGACATCCAACAGAACATTCCCACTGTCAATGGGCTTAATCCTTGTGACTAGAGAAATAATCTGACTAAATTTCATGAATATTGAGCCAAAATTATTGTCTCAATAGCGCTAACAAGGATTTTGTCATTAAGGCCCCTTTTCCCATGCTATCCCATAGAACATTCCTATTTTCCTCAGAGTTCATTGGTGTGATAAGACAAACACAAGTTTCATGAAGATTGGACCAAAATTTTTGCCTCTAGAGTGCTAACAAGGATTTTGTCATTAAGGCCCCTTTTCCCATGATAACGACTGGAATATTCCAATTTCTTATAAAGTTTATCCTTGTGACTAAAACAAACATTCTTTTAGTTTCATGAAGACTATAGGCCAAAACTGTTACTTCTAGAGTGTTAACAAGATTTTGTCATAAAGGCCCCTTTTCCCATGATATCAAAACGGAACATTCAGATTGTTGATAAGCTTTATCCTTGTGATTAGACAAATATTCTGATCAATTTTAACAAAGATTAGGCCAAAATTATGGCCTCTAAAGTGCCAACACCGATTTTGTCATTATGGCCCCTTTTCCTGTGGTATCCAAAGGAATATTCAATATTCCAATTCTCTGTGACTACACAAACATTCTGATCAATTTTTATGAACATTTGGCCAAAATTGTAGCCTGTACAATGCTAACAAGAATTTTGTCTTTTAGGCCCCTTTTCCCATGATATCAATGAGAAGGTTCCAATTATCAACAGAGTTCACCCCATATAAACCCCAAGAATCAACAACATAGGGCCCTATGAAAAAATACCGTTTTGAGATGAAAAGGTTTTCCAAGTCAAAGATCAAAATGTTAGAGATCTAACTCTTAACCCCTATATAAACCCCAAGAATCAACAACACAGGGCCCTTTTTTCAATGCAAAATAGTTAATTTTATAATGATTTGGTAAAGAGTTAAAGAGAATATATTAGTTGCAAAATAGAAGCAAGTCTGATTATAAATCCAAAGACTAGAGATTCAAATAGGAGAGGTTAAGGGATTTCTAAATTGCAAAATATCTTTCAATGTTTATCAAACCCTGTGATGTGGGTATTCATTTGAATGATCTCATCAAAACTATTTAAATGAGTACCGACAACAAAGGATAGCTTAAATAACAAATAGAATGTATTTACCCCCTTTTATATGCAGCTCCCCATTCTGGCAGTTTGTGTAAACAATTCCGGTCTTTTGTTTATTTAATAGGATTAGACATTTCCTCAGTGGGGGATCAAAACCTCATAACTCCAGCTTTGTCAAGCTGTAGTTACGAGGTTTTGACTCCCACTAACCATATGTTACCTGTTTGATTTTTTAAAGAATTTTCTTAGGATTTCTAAAGTCTGACACTGCCACACCCACATTTTTTGACAAATCTTAAAATTTGTGGACAAATTACCAAAAGAGTGACTAAAAGAACATTCCTGTCAAGTTTGGTTCAAATTGGCCCAATGGTTGATTTTTAAAGAATTTTCTTACGATTTATAAGCCCCGCCCTGCCACGCCCACATTCTTTGACGAATCAAAAATTTGCGAACAAGTTTTGAAAAGGGTCACCTCAGGAACATTCCTGCCAAGTTTGGTCACAATTGGCCAAATGGTTCTGGAGGAGAAGATGTTTAAAGAAATTGTGGACGGACGGACGGACGGACGGACGACGGACGGTGAGCGACCACAATAGCTCACCTTGAGCACTTTGTGCTCAGGTGAGCTAAAAAGTTAACGGACGGACGGACGCACGACGGACACAACGCCATGACAATAGCCCGCTGGCCTTCGGCCAGTGGAGCTAAAAACAAGAGTAAATCAAGGGCTATATTACAGAACCTTTAAGACAAAGGAACAAAGGCGCCGAACAACACATATTTGACCTTTTCGCACGAAAAATTCAGATGTCACGCGAATCTCATTAGGCGTGGACTACTTTAAAGAAGTCTTTTTTTATTACAAATGTACAAAAGACACTCTTTCATTTTATTAGTAGTTTTAGGTAATGCTATGTCTACTGCAGCAACGTTGCAAAATAATGTCAGTTGTAAATGTATGTCAGTATTGAGAATAACATCTCCAGATCCGAATGTACACTTACGACGTCGTCCGAATAGGTTCAGATATGCGACGACTGATTAATGACGTCACACAAAAAGTTCAGACGTTGCCTGAATCTCATTAGGAGTGGACTACATAAAGAAGCTTTCGTTTGTTTCAAACAAAACTTTTATTACATTCATTATTTTAGAAACAGTTTAAAACTATTGTGGTTATGCTTTGTCAACTTCAAACAAAAAACAAAAAAAATTGTCATCTTTTTTTCATATTTCGTCATATGCAGAATCCTGGAATGGTTTACGTCAATCGTGATGACAATGAGATTGCCATATCTATTTTCAAAGACATGTTCCATCAGTTCCACGATCCTGCCAGACAAGAGGTTATTCCACCAGTAGTAATGACCACATCTGTATAGGAACGGCAGGCCCGTTGTCCGTCCATGTTACAGAGATGACATTTGCCCAGCCCCGATTTCAAAAGAATGAAGCTTCTTAATTATTGATCTCAAGAATGGAATTTTTTATGAACTTATCAAATATTGAACAAGAGCTGTCACTGTAAGATGACAATGCCCCCGACACCGCTTTGATTTTAAATTATGGCCAATCTATGTTCAAGGTCAAGGTCATCCAAGGGTCAAGGTCACCAAAGTATGTGCCTACAGAAAGGTAATGTACCAAGGAATGTTGTGGTAAAGTATGAAGCGAATATGTTAAGTAATAAGGAAGTTATGGCCAATGTTAAAGTTTTTGGACGGAATGACGGACGGACAGACAGACGGACGGACGGACGGACAGACAGACGGACAGACAGACGGACGGACAAGTCAAATTTATGATGCCTCCCTATCGGGGGCATAAAAATTACATTACAATTAGTTATACTCTCTTATAAAACCAATAATACCAAAACATTCCGAAACCATCTTTAAGCTGACGTCGTTTAAGCCGACGTCGTTCATTTGGAAGAAAACGTCGCCATTACGTTGCTATGGCGGTCAGCTTTGATGACGTCATAAGTGTGTTTCCTGAAAGTGTTTTGACCTATGAAACATGTCAAGCAGTAGACAAGAAACTGCCCTTTCATTTTATGGTAAAAAGTCAAAACCAAAAATTTTGACCAACTTGTACCTTTTCTCATGGACAGGCTCATTTCATCTAAATACACCCGAATGGTCGAATAATATAATGGAATTAGTCATCCATCCGTCTGTCTACTCCTCCATCTCTGTGTTTTTTTTTGTCCGTTAGCAATTGCTTGGGTGCGCAACTCCTCTTACAGTTTGTATTTGAAGATAATCAAACTGGGATTTCTGTTCATCTTAGAGGCATTTTATCTTTGGAACACTCAAAGTACTCAGCTGTCTTTCAGGTCTTTCAATCTGAGCGAATCGGTTTCACTTTAACCAGCCCTAAATGGAAATTTTAGATACCATAAACAAACATTGTGGGGTAAACAACATCTCTTCAGCAATATTGGAAAGGTTCACACTTACGCTGTCATAAATGATATGGGGAATCTTTTTTAAGACAAACATTCTGATTTGCTTACTCTTTACCTGAAGATAATAGTCACTACTTGGCTTCTTTTGAATAATGTAAACCAGAATTAGCCCCTGTGGTCAAAAGCATTTTAGGATTTTAAAATAAAATTGTCTGTCTTTTTCGAACTTGTTTATAGCTTGCAAATCATGAGGGATCTACCTCATAGAATTCTCTCATTATGAAAATCAAACTTTTCCGGTTGTACTTGGTATTGCAGCTGCAGATACAAAACCAAATGTCTATGCTATCATAGTTGGTGGATCAGCTGTGATAAACACATAGCCGCTTCGTACCTCCAAATGCTTCAGGAACATGCAGCCGAATGTGCTAAACCTTCATGGGCATTTACAGGCTAACTGATTTGGTTTGGTTTATCGATGGACACAGATACACCAGTCTGAATGCTGATAAAAGGTGAAAGCATGGTCAAGACGTCAAACACAGAGTGACTGACAAAAGCTTTCCACTTTAAGTATGGCATACATTTTGTTGAGATAATGACAACAAGACTGATTTCAACATCTTTCAGGTTGTTGTGTCAGCAAAATATTGTCATTGTTAAAGGGAAAGAAAGGGTTGTATGTAGCCAGTCTTGATGGTGCTAAACGCCCCTACCTGTAATGCACTGTTTTTTTTAGGGAAGAAAGAGTTGTTCATGCTTTCACTGGCTGCGATGTTGTTTGAGCTTTACGGTTATAGGACAAGAGACCTAGTTTTTTTTTTCTTTTTATCATGCCTGCCAACAAAGCTTTATAATGCATAATCCCCAACTAGCGCAGCTTTGAAAAGGTCTACTTTTTACCAAGCAGAATACATGCAGTCAAATACCGGTAATTATCCCCAAAATGGAAGTACTGAGTCTTCCTAAATAAGAATGGAAGAAATGAAGAATCACATAGCATATTATCTGGATTAGGATTAACTTCCGTCAATTGTTGTGGGTACAAGAAGCCATGCAAAGATTGATGCAATAGGTTTAGCCCACAATTCCCTTGATTGTGCAGATGTAAATGCTGACGCTCCAAGTAATCATAGTGGCGATTCAAAGAGACCGAGGTTAGGTAATTTATGAATAAAGGCTTACGATTATACGTCTTACATCATATTTTTTCTGATCAAAATGAAAGGAAACACAGAACTGGTATTAAGTATATCACTTCCGATTGAGAAATATTTCACCATGGCCATTACTATAAATTGAAAGGGTCTTAGTTTAAAAGATTGCGTTTTGAAGAAGAAAGTCTATTACATTACAATTGTTTGGACAGAAACAATGTGCCTCCAGGTTGATAAATGCTGTATTTTTTGCCAAAAGAGTATTGTTCAAAATATAGGAAGTAGTAATTTTATGCACAGAATATTTTCAAATTATGTTATCTTGTGTTGAAAAACATAGAGGTCTACATTTTGATATAACAAGAGCTAACCGAAGACAGCGCGCTCGACTTTCTAAGTTGCTTAGTATAAAGGGGGCATAACTCCAAATAGAGTGGTCCCAAGGTCATGGGCCCTGATAGTAAGGTAGAGGGTGTGATGGTGAATAAGTATTCCAAGTTTGGGTTGAATCCCTTTGATAGTATGGAAGTTATTGATGTTTGAAAAAACTTTAACCTTGGTTGCAACGCCAACGCCAACGCCGATGCCGACGCCCGGGTGACAGTATAAGCTCTCATTTTCTTCGAAAAGTCGAGCTAAAAAGCGACAAATCATATCAGGTTTTATAGCAAAAACGGTACTTTCCACCTGTCAGTGGCTGCCATCTTGGAAAATGGTGGCCATTTTCTGTATCTGTATCTATACGTTGTTGTATCCAATTCTGGCTTTAACGCAACGGTGAGGGAGTGCAGCCTGGTGTTACTGGCTAGACTGGCCGAGGGCTGTTTTGAATGCCTCAACGTTTTTCGAGTTGACTATGTCTTCCTCTAGCTTGTTCCAGTTGATGATCGTTTGGACAAAGAAAGAGTTTTTGTATTGATTTGTGTTAGCATGAATTGGTTCGCAACTTTTTGAGTTCTGTTTGATCTGAGAGCTTAAAAATAACACATTTGAGGTTTCACAGTCAGTATATGTTTTTAACTTTATTTTGCGTGAGGGTCTGGATGCTTTCAGAAATTGTGACGGCGGAAGCCCCGGTACCAACCCCTCAACCACCTTAAACATCATGATGAGTCTTTGGTCTTTTCTTCTCGATTCCAAACTTGGTAGTTCTAGTTCATTTGCCATTTTTGAGATGCTGCCTTCTTCTCTGGATCTGTAGTTGTTTTTTATGAATCTTATCGCTTGGTTTTGAATTCTTTCAAGGCTGTCTGTGTCTTTTTGGAGGTAAGGGTCCCAGATCATTGCTCCGTAATCCATTATCGATCTAACCATGGAGACGTAGGCTACTTTTTTACAGTTTTCTGTGCAGTGTTTTAGATTTCTGCGTAGGAATCCAAGTGTTGAGCTGGCTTTTTTGGTTACTTTGTTAATATGGGTGCCCCATTTGAGGTCTGATGATATTTTTAGTCCCAGATATGGATTGTTTTCAACTCCTTCTAAAATGTGATCATTTAAGGTGTAGAATTTTGAGATCTTTTTCTTTATGCTTAGGATGTAGCATTTTTTGGCGTTGAAGCGCATACCCCAGTCTTTTGCCCAGTTTTCTAAATTTTTAAGGTCTTCCTGTAGTGTGATTTTGTCTTTGTATGAGTTTATGGTTCTGTATAGAAGGCAGTCGTCTGCGAATAGGCGTACTTTTGATTTTACTCTGTCTGGAAGGTCGTTGATGTGACAAAGGAATAATAGTGGTCCAAGAACAGTTCCCTGTGGTACACCAGAAGCTACTGGGACTGATTTTGAGTATTCGCCTTCCACTACTGTTCTCATCGTCCTTTCCGTTAGAAATGTTGATAGCCAGTTCAGGATGGTTCCATTGATACCATAGTGTTCCAGTTTGTAGAGGAGTTTTTTGTGCGGGACTGTATCAAATGCCTTGGAAAAGTCTAAAATTGCAACATCTACTTGTTTTGATTTGTCATATTGTGTCAGGAAGTCGTTGAGGGTTGTTATGAGTTGTGTCTCGCAAGAGTAGCCTGATCTGAATCCATGGTTTAGGTTTGTGAGGATCTTGTTATTTTCAAAGTGTTTCAGCATATGGCGGCAGATTATGTGTTCCAGAAGCTTGCAGTGTACTGATGTTAAGGATACAGGGCGGTAGTTCTCTGCTTGATGATTTTGTAATTCTTATGCACAAAACATTCAAAAATTCTGTTTTATCATGTTTGGAAACATTAATTTTGTTGAGAAAAGTACAAAAATTGGCCAATCATATTAGCACTTATGGTAAAAGCGGTATCTTTCAAACGTCAATGGCGGCCGTCTTGAAAAATGGCGGCCATCTAGACTTTTTGAGTGGCTGATGGGTTTTTATTAAACTATGTGGTCTTATAAATGTGTGTGCCAAGTTTGATGCTTGCATCATCAATTGCATTATTTTTACACTTATCTGCTTAGCTATTTGCCAGTTTCACATGTTTGAACGTAATTTACCTGTGACCTCATTCTGATCTAAAATTCAAAACAGCCACTATGTATGCACCCTAACATTGTTTGAAGTAGTTTCGTTAAGTATCGTGCTTTATTTTGTTATTGGCCTGATCGTTTTTAGCATAAATATGGTAAAATAATGTTTGAAAATGATAATATAGGCCCTGGGTGAGCCTCTGTCCATTCCTGATTCAATTTATTTGATTTCGTTTACATTGCTTTTATTTTGTATGGACGCAAATAATTCTGCTTTATTTATACAAGCCATTTTTCTTGAATTTTGCACTCATTGACCTTTGACCTCATTGTGACCTTAAATCGAACTAGAAAGACCTGAAGGTCTTGAGTCGCTCCACAGGCCTGAATTTCTTTTAATATCAAATCCAAGTTTTGACCAGATTTTTTAATACTTGTGGTTCTTACAGCAAAAACAAAGTCAAAAGCAGCAATCATGTGGTCAATGCAAACAGAAAGTAATTGATTGACTACTATTTTAGGGATCTTAAAGCGATAATAAAATTGAAAACTGTGATTTTTCCAAATTAAAGGACACATAATTCAGTATGTATATTTAAAATCAAATCGAAAATTAAACACATGCAAGATCTTATGGTCACTTTCATTCTGTTCAAATTTTGTCTAGATTAGTCAATATTTGTGGCTTCAAGAGTGGAAAAAGTGTCGAAAACTGAAATTTTGTCAATTTCAAGGGCAAATAACTCAGATTGTCACAGTGTGATCATGTTGAAAATTACACATAAGCAAGATCTTGTTGTCAACAAGATTCTTTCCACATATCATCTTGATTGGTTAACATTTGTGGTTGTTACAGTGAAAACAAAGTCGAAAATGGCAATTTTGTCAAATTCAAGGGCACATAACTCATGATGTAAGATTCAGATCAAACTGAAAATTACACCCAGGCAGCATATAATGCTTATATATATTCTGTCCAAGTCTTGTCTTGATTGGTCAATAATTGTAGATTTTAGAGTAGAAATAAAGTCAAAACCATCAAAATAGAGCCGAAAATGACAATTTTTGGCAATTTCAAGGGCACATTACTCATGCTATAAAATTCAGATCAAGCTGAAAATTATACCAAGGCAAGATCTTATAGTCAGCATCATTATGTCAAAGTTTTGTCCTGTTTAGTCAATATTTGTAGTTGCCAGACAGAAAACAAAGTCAAAATACAGCCGAAAATGGCAATTCTGTCAATTTCAAGGGCACATAACTCATGATGTAAAATTCAGATCAAGCTGAAAATTTTACCAAGGCAAGATCAGGGGTTGAAAAATTTCTTCAAACCTACTAGTCCTGTAGGACTAGTAGCTCTGAATTTCTACTCGCCCTTAGGGCAACCCAACTCGCCCTTACAGATGAAGAAAATTTTAGACTGTTGGCTCTTACGTATGCATTATTATGCAAATAACATAACTCTTTGACTCTATAAATAAAGTTTCTTCAGTATAAATGACAGACAGGGCTCTCGCTGGCGATCGCCACTTCAAAAGTGACTTAGTCATAGGCGAATAAGGCAACAATTTTATTAAAAAAGATGGTCAATAAATCGAATGTGGCTCAGAGTTGACTCCATCTTTTACCATTAATCAATCGCCGATTAACATTACTGTAAACACTTACTTTTTATTTAATTCAAAAGATAGATTAGCTGTCGAAATGGTCGAGTAAGCACACCAGTTTAATATGTTCAACTACCCGGTAAATGTGAAAGAATTTCTTTGTGTAATCGCGAGGCGGCATAACAGAAAGAGACAACGCGTCTGTGTTAAAACCATCTAACGTCAGTGTATTTACTACGTAGATAGCGTTTTGTTTTCATTGATTCATCCAATTTTCCCGCATTTCTGGCACGCGCAACTTTTGTAAACAAATCATAGTAAAACGTAACCTTATTTGGGTGCGGAAAAATCACGTGATTATATTGAAACTGGAATGACTACGTCATCAATTGACTGTGTTTGCGGCGTCTTTGATCTCGCCCAAATCATCGCATATGAGTAACACAGATTTACTCTAGTTTCCTTGTTTAGTTTCATTTTCGGGATTGATCGACATAAACAGGGAAAGGTCGTATTTTACAGCGAATATTATTGTATCCGATATGCAGTTTAAAATAAATACTTTCTTTTCGATCCTTTATTTTTCCCCTCAATCAGCGTGATTGAAGTCCTAAATTTGCACTCGCCCTGTCGGACTAGTTCGTCCCCAAATCTACTCGTCCTACGGCATTTTCTACTCGCCAATGCGAGCGGGCGAGTGGATTTTTCAACCCCTGAAGATCTTGTAGTCAGCATCATTCTGCCAAAGTTTTGTCTTGATTGTTCAATATTTGTAGATTTTAGAAGAAAACTAAAGTCAAAACCTGCTATTTTTGACATTCAAGGGCAGATAACTCAGGTTATTCTGGTTCAATTCATATTCTTTGAAGGAATCTGAGAGAGGGTCACCCAAGGATCATTCCTGTGAAGTTTGGTTGAAATCCATTCAGTAGTTTTTGAGAAGAAGATTTTTAAAGAAAAAGTTTACGGACGCACGGACGGACGGACGGACGGACGGACGCACGCACGACGGACACACCGCCATGACAATAGCCCGCTGGCCTGAAAGGCCAGTGGAGCTAAAAATCACGCTGGGCATCCACCCATATCTTGTTTGTAATAGTCTAAGGAACAATTCTAGCATGGATGCCGAGCATTAACAAAGAATGCCATCAGAAGTCATAGGATTTATAGTCCGTAGACTAACCATATCAAAATAGTAATCATGGATTCTTATCATTTCCTTCACAAGTACATGCACTATCACAACACCCTTTCTGAGCCTCCAGCTGCATATCATGCTTAGATTTATGCTAATCCAACTATTACTGGGAGACAAATGTCCCAACAGGATATTCACCAAATCAGTGATCAAATCATGAACCTGGTGATTCAGTCTGCACTCTGTCCTACTAAGTGCAATATGGATGAATCCATGTTAACCCTATTCCAAATGGCAACATTTTAGGGTTTTACAACTTGAAAGTTGCTGCAGACGACATTGAGATAGTTATCAAACAAGAGATGTTTGTAAAACATATATGCCCCCTCAAGGGCCTACATTTGATGTAGGTCAAAGTCCAAGGTCAAGTTAACAAGGTCCAAGGTCATGGTCAAATATGAAAGGTCTTGGTAGGAGGTGTCTATGTGTGAAATATCAAATCTGTATATGTAAAAGTAAAATGAAACATAGGCCAGGTTAAAGTTTTTAAAAGTAGGCCAAATGCCAAGGTTAAGGTCATGGTCAAATGTGAAAGGTCTTGGTTGGAGATGTCCATGTGTGAAATATCAAGGCTGCAGGTGTAAAAGGACATGATATATATGCCTGGTTTCAGTCTTTTTAAAAGTAGGTCAAACTCCAAGGTCAAGGTTGCAATATTCAAGGTCATGGTCAAATGGGAAAGGTCTTGGTAGGAGGTGTCTATGTGTGAATTATCAAGGCTGTAGGTGTAATAGGACATAAGATAAAGGCTAGGTTAAAGATTTCTAAAAGTATGTAAAAATCAAAGGTCAAGGTCACACAGGCCAAGGTCATGGTCAAATGCGCAAGGTCTTGGTAGGAGGTGTCCATGTGTAAAATATTGAGACTGTATAGGTAACAGGACATGAGATATACCGTAATATCCCGAAGTGATCGGACACCCAAAAAGATCGGACACTACCTATAATTCTTAAAAATAATTTATTTTAAGTCCCTAATTTCGACCATTTGGTCAAATGGTCATCCCGTAATTTTCGGACACGATATATTGCGTTGATAACGCAAGTTGTAATACACGCTATGATCAACAAAGAAAATCGATAATTTTGTGCATTAAGCCATTTACATTCTTTGCTAGTTTAAAAATCCTTAATTGTTTGACACCCGACATTTAGCAAGTTGTCAGGTAATTAGCGTGGTATTTTGAAAGGTGTGTGTTTATCTCTAAAAGATCGATTGACACTTCATTACAGGTAAAGATATCGGAAAAATAATCTATCTGGTCAAATTCAGGCATTGCGATCGCAGAAACTTACGATCGCGGCCACTTTGACTTAGAATAAGATCTACGCCGATTCAATGCATGACTCGGAACAAAAGAAGCTTTTACTGTATATTCGATGGTTTTTGTGTACAAAAATTAAACTATGAGAAGAGTACCTTCTTTGCAAGCGAAAGAATAAAATTCCGTACTCCGTGTTAAATATTTCAACTACAAGCTTTCGTTAATTCCCATTTATTCCCGGTCTTATCAACAATGTTGTAACAGCATTCAGTATACTCTGTTGTTACGTCGCTTTCGTTTAAGTTAAATGCATGATGGGATAGCATATCCTAAGTGATTGACAGGGAATGACACCGAATTACAACCAATCATATGTAATCATATGTAACAAAATTTGTTTGCTCCGCCCCCAAAGTGTACCCGAAAGTGATTGACGTATAACTGATTACAGGCAAGCGAAATCAACCGTGACTGTGTTGACCGATATCTAAGTACACGAGTGAAGGTCGTCGCGCGCGTCTCACATCAAAGGGACCGCTGACCTTGTGGTTATATTAGGAAACACGCTTTTCTCTCTCACCATTTCTCCATTCAATAACCGCGTAACTACTTAATATTTATACAGTAGTTAAACCTTATCGTTTTTCATCTCCGCAAGTCATTTAGTCTGCCGATTTTGACAGTCAAATCCTCCCGAAAAAATTAGATCTAGTTGGATAATCATTGTTAGACTTGGATTTATTATTACAAGGTACTTTTATCATTCCCCGAAGAAATAAAATCTGGTCAAAAGCCTGCGTTTTATTCAATCTACGGGACATTTGTCAAATATGATGTTCAATTGATGTGATATCGCGAAAAGTTAAAAGAAATATTCCATAATCGTTCGCGGTTTGTTCGCTTCTTTGTTAGAATTTTTGGTAGGCTACGAATTATTTTCTTTATAGCGGCGCCCAAAAAAATAATAATAAAAAGGAGGACTCAATAAAAAGATGAACTCGCCTGTCAAATGCAAAACTGTATAGCAAGCGAATATCGCATAACGTGATCTATGCAATATTTAACATTTGACTTGCACAAATTTATCGGACCTTGAAACCATTTTGCGATCATATCAGATCTAGATCTAATACCACCACTCGACTGTTTCTACTTTGAAGTTGGGAACCGAAATTTTCGGGACATGCTGAAATCAATCCAAAATTTTCGGACACTATTCAAAATATTTTCCGAAGAAATCGGACAACAAAATAAACTAGAACTGTCGCAAAGCGGACAAATACCCCCCACTAGCGCCTTGTCACTGAAAAAAGTGCTATGGGTCAACCGGTTCTTTAGTTGGAGCATGGAAACGATTTTAAACAAAGTCCAATTCTGACCTTGACCTTTGACCTTCGTGACCCAAAAACAATAGGGCACCTCCTTGGGTCATGGGCAACAACTGTGTAAAGTTTCATGATCCTAAGTCAACCGGTTCATGACTTAGAGCACGGAAACGGATTTTAAACAAAGTCTGATTGTGATCTTGACCTTTGACCTTCGTGACCCAAAAACAATAGGGCACCTCCTTGGATCATGGGCAACAACTGTGTAAAGTTTCATGATCCTAAGTCAACCAGTTCATGACTTAGAGCACGGAAACGGATTTTAAACAAAGTCCGATTGTGACCTTGACCTTTGACCTTTGTGACCCAAAAACAATAGGGCACCTCCTTTGGTCATGGGCAACAACTGTGTAAAGTTTCATGATCCTAGGTCAACCGGTTCATGACTTAGAGCACGGAAACGGATTTTAAACAAAGTCCGATTGTGACCTTGACCTTTGACCTTCGTGACCCAAAAATAATAGGGCACCTCCTTGGATCATGGGCAACAACTGTGTAAAGTTTCATGATCCTAGGTCAACCGGTTCATGACTTAGAGCACGGAAACGGATTTTAAACAAAGTCTGATTCTGACCTTGACCTTTGACCTTTGTGACCCAAAAACAATAGGGCACCTCCTTGGGTCATGGGCAACAACTGTGTTAAGTTTCATGATCCTAGGTCAACCGGTTCATGACTTAGAGCACGGAAACGGATTTTAAACAAAGTCTGATTGTGACCTTGACCTTTGACCTACGTGACCCAAAAACAATAGGGCACCTCCTTGGGTCATGGGCAACAACTGTGTAAAGTTTCATGATCCTAAGTCAACCAGTTCATGACTTAGAGCACGGAAACGGATTTTAAACAAAGTCCGATTGTGACCTTGACCTTTGACCTTTGTGACCCAAAAACAATAGGGCACCTCCTTTGGTCATGGGCAACAACTGTGTAAAGTTTCATGATCCTAGGTCAACCGGTTCATGACTTAGAGCACGGAAACGGATTTTAAACAAAGTCCGATTGTGACCTTGACCTTTGACCTTCGTGACCCAAAAATAATAGGGCACCTCCTTGGATCATGGGCAACAACTGTGTAAAGTTTCATGATCCTAGGTCAACCGGTTCATGACTTAGAGCACGGAAACGGATTTTAAACAAAGTCTGATTCTGACCTTGACCTTTGACCTTTGTGACCCAAAAACAATAGGGCACCTCCTTGGGTCATGGGCAACAACTGTGTTAAGTTTCATGATCCTAGGTCAACCGGTTCATGACTTAGAGCACGGAAACGGATTTTAAACAAAGTCTGATTGTGACCTTGACCTTTGACCTACGTGACCCAAAAACAATAGGGCACCTCCTTGGGTCATGGGCAACAACTGTGTAAAGTTTCATGATCCTAGGTCAACCGGTTCATGACTTAGAGCACGGAAACGGATTTTAAACAAAGTCCGATTGTGACCTTGACCTTTGACCTTTGTGACCCAAAAACAATAGGGCACCTCCTTGGGTCATGGGCAACAACTGTGTAAAGTTTCATGATCCTAGGTCAACCGGTTCATGACTTAGAGCACGGAAACGGATTTTAAACAAAGTCCGATTGTGACCTTGACCTTTGACCTTTGTGACCCAAAAACAATAGGGCACCTCCTTTGGTCATGGGCAACAACTGTGTAAAGTTTCATGATCCTAGGTCAACCGGTTCATGACTTAGAGCACGGAAACAGACTTTAAACAAAGTCCAATTGTGACCTTGACCTTTGACCTTCGTGACCCAAAAACAATAGGGTACCTCCTTGGGTCATGGGCAACAACTGTGTAAAGTTTCATGATCCTAGGTCAACCGGTTCATGACTTAGAGCACAGAAACGGATTTTAAACAAAGTCCGATTGTGACCTTGACCTTTGACCTTCATGACCCAAAAACAATAGGGCACCTCCTTTGGTCATGGGCAACAACTGTGTAAAGTTTCATGATCCTAGATCAACCGGTTCATGAGTTAGAACACGGAAACGAAAAAGTCTACGGACGGACGGACGGACGGATGGACGGACGGACGGACGGACAGACAGACAGACATGGTGAAACCAATATACCCCCCTCTACTTCGTAGGTGGGGGGTATAATAATTAATTAATTCTGTCCGAACAATAAGGTTTTTTACCGTAGGCCTAGTTTAAGTTTTTAAAAGTAGGTCAAACTCCAAGGTCAAGGTCTAAGGTCATGGTCAAAAGTGAAAAGTCAAATGTGAAAGGTCTTGGTCGTAGGTGTCCATGTGTCAAATATCAAGGCTGTATATGTAAAAGGACATGATATATCGGCTAGGTTAAAGTTTTTTTTTAAAGTAGGTCAAAGTCCAAGGTCAAGGTCACAAAGTCCGAGGTCATGGTCAAATGTAAAAGGTCTTGGTAGGATGTGTCCATGTGTGAAATATCAAGGCTGTATGTTTAATAGCACATGAGATATAGGCCCAGTTTAATTTTTTTAAAAGTAGGTCAAACTTCAAGGTCAAGGCCACATGGTCCAAGGTCATAGGCGTATGTGATAGGTCTTGGTCAGAGGTTTCCATGTGTCAAATATCAAGGCTGTATGTGTAAAAGGACATGATATATCGGCCAGGTTAAAGTTTTTTAAAAGTAGGTCAAACTCCAAGGTCAAGGTCACAAAGTCCAAGGTCATGGTCAATTGTGAAAGGTCTTGGTAAGATGTGTCCATGTGTGAAATATCAAGGCTGTATTTGTAAAAGGTCATGAGATATATGCCGGGTTTAATTTTTTTTAAAGTAGGTCAAACTCCAAGGTCAAGGTCCAAGGTCATGGTAAAATGTGAACGATGTTGATAGGAGGTATCTATGTGTGATATATCAAGGCTGTATGTGTAAAAGGACATGAGATATAGGCAAGATTAAGAATTAAGTGTAAAATCAACAAAGGGCAATAACTCAAAAAATTTGATTGGCAGAGTTACGGTTCTTGTGCACTGCACCTCTCCATAATGAAATCTATTCACCTATAAAGTTTCATGATTCTACCTTACATATTTTTTGAGTTGTGCTCCGGACAAGAATCAAGTTATAAAATCAACAAAGGGCAATAACTCAAAAAATTTGATCGGCAGAGTTACGGTTCTTGTGCACTGCACCTCTCCATAATGAGATCTATTCACCTGTAAAGTTTCATGATTCTACCTAACATAATTTTCGAGTTATGCTCCGGACAATAATCAAGTTTGAAAATCAACAAAGGGCAATAACTCAAAAAATTTGATCAGCAGAGTTACGGTTCTTGTGCACTGCACCTCTCCATAATGAGATCTATTCACCTGTAAAGTTTCATGATTCTACCTAACATAGTTTTTGAGTTATGCTCCGGACAAAAATCAAGTTTGAAAATCAACAAAGGGCAATAACTCAAAAAATTTGAGTAGCAGAGTTACGGTTCTTGTGCACTGCACCTCTCCATAATGACATCTATCCACCTGTAAAGTTTCATGATTGTACCTTACATACTTTTTGAGTTATGCTCCGGACAAGAATCAAGTTATAAAATCAACAAAGGGCAATAACTCAAAAAATATGATCGTCAGAGTTACGGTTCTTATGCACTGCACCTCTCCATAATGAGATCTATCCACCTATGAAGTTTCATGATTCTACCTTTAATACTTTTTGAGTTATGCTCCGGACAAGGTTTGGTCTACGGACAGACCGACCGACATACGGACCGACCGACCGACCGACCTTCCGACACTTGCAAAACAATATACCCCCATTTTGTTCGAAAGGGGGCATAATTAGTATCAATGTACATTACAGCAAAGAAAATATTGAGGAAAAAGAAGAAAATGCTGGTTATCAGCATATACAGGACGTCATAACCAGGTCTTGTTTGGATTGGATTGAATGGAGTTTTACGTCCCACTCAACAACTAAGGTCATATCGAGACGGGACCTCGGTTTAAAGTCTCATCCGAATGACTGGAGAAGCGGGTGATCGAACCAGCGACCCCTGTGTTTCAAGTCCAGCGCGTTACCACAGCAGGTCTTGTTTGGGAAAGGGTTAAAAAGTAGAAGTGAGGGTAGTGTTTACGAATGTACAACTACCCTGCGTTCAGTAAGACAAAACATTAGCTAACGTTAGCAACAGTGCGCAGCTTCTTTGACACAAAATTGACAGAATTGACAGAGTATTCCGAATGAAACGGCTAACGTTTTGTCTTACTGAATGCAGCCCAAGCCTTACCAGTCTGTTAGGATATCTGAGGCACACAGGTTGTACTGGAACACCAGGGTAAAAGGCACCTGAAATCATAATATGACTTGGTTTATATACTT
This sequence comes from Fragum sueziense, assembly GCA_963680895.1. Taxonomy (NCBI): domain Eukaryota; kingdom Metazoa; phylum Mollusca; class Bivalvia; order Cardiida; family Cardiidae; genus Fragum; species Fragum sueziense. The sequence goes on along the minus strand of OY804599.1, from coordinate 6,532,110 downwards.
GATAACATCATGAAATCAAGGAAAGAAATATTTAAGAATTTTTGTATCAATTTTTAAACAAGAGCCGTCAAAGACCGATTATGCTCCCTGAATAAGTGTTAGTCACAAAATAAAAATTATCATACATTAAGCCCCCTTTTCCCATGACAGATTTTTTTGTACACACATTATTTATAGTATATGGTCTAGAACATCTCATTTATCACATAATTACAAGATCTCATTAAATTCTGCCCATTAGATGAAGAGAAATCAGAGAAAAACTAATTTTTACATTAAGGCCCCTTTTTCCATGACACAGCCTCAAATTAAGGTTTACGAACTGAGAATGAAAACACCACTTTCTAGCCATACGAAATGCATCAAATTACACACACTTGTTAATAAACTTCACATAATGTGATTCACCATGCCGGATTTAAAGATTATGCTTCAAGAAGAAAATAATTTACAAATATTATTTTACTCTATATCTATATGCAAGGGAGGTACTTTTGAACATTTTTATCAAATATTTCCACAGGTATGCATTAATCCAAAATTCTAAACTGTACAAAATACTTATGTTTGTATTTGGAATGGAAATGTAACACAATTTAGGAATTACTGGCACTTTTTCAAATTTTGCCTCTGGCTCTGCATTTCATTCTCAGTTTGTAAGCCTTAAGAAACGGAGAAAAAGGTCCCTAGGGATTATTCAAGGGAGTTCACATGTGAAGTTTCATTGAATTTGGTCCAAGGGTTGCTGAGATCTGGCCGTGGATGGACATACACATGGACAGACAGCGTGGCGACTATATGCTCCCCCGAAATTTTTTCGGGGACCATAAAAAGATGTCATCTATAACACATCTGTGTTAGTGCAAAACCTCGTAACTCCAGCTTTAATCAAGCTGGAGTTACATGGTTTTGCAATAATGCTGACAAACAGTAATTTTATGGTCATCTTAAAAAAGGCAAGTCAAAGCTTTTGACTAGTATATCAGGCAAGATCTATTTTTCCGAGTTTTCTCAGGAAATATCATGAGCTCTTTTAAACTTGTTCGCAAGCCAACAGCAACACCTACACCATGTTCCTTAACCCTTTCTCAAACAAGAACTGGTTTTGACATCCTTAATATTATTACAAGGATTTGGAAAACATTGAGGCAAAAGAAGAAAGTGCTGATTATCAGCACTTTCTCCTTTTGTCTCAATATTTTCTGAGCTAAATTGTACACAAACTTTGATTAGCATACATGGTGTCGTCTGCTGCAGCTTTTAAATTGAACTTTCCAAATACTCTGTCATTCTGGATATGTTTAAACATGTAAGGAACATAGAATTGAACCCTTGGCTTAACAGTCTACAATATGGTTGAGTGAACGGTATTCAACATAGTGTCAACTAATTTCCAGTTATATTACAGCAGGCTGGTGCACCTTTCCATGTGTTCCTGGTAATTCTCCCACCAGTACAAACTCAACATCCAATTTAAGCGACCAGCTGCTCATTACGCAAACATACTTCATCAATTATTCAGGCAATGGTGAGAGATTACATGACTTTTTGTCAAAATTCAGAAAGCATATCGCCTGTGGGGGATCAAAACCTCAAAACTCCAGCTTTGCTTAGCTGCAGTTACAAGGTTTTGATCCCGTCTTGGCGATATTAGCCTACCTGGGGTTTAAACCTACAACCTCTGGATTGAAACTCTTAACCCTTTCCCAAACAGTAAAATTTAATGGTGGTCCCATTCAAAAGCTGCTACAGAAGACAAAACGGATGGTAATAAACATTGGATTTGTGTACAATATTGCATAGAAAATATTGAGACAAAAGGAGAAAATGCTGATTATCAGCATTTTCTTCTTTTGTCTCAATGTTTTCCCAAGCCTTTTCTGTTGGGGACGTCAAAACCAGGTCTTGTTTGGGAAAGGGTTAAGTTACCAAATGAGTTCTAAATTGGCAATGAATTTTGTGCTAAAAGTAGACTAGGGTTACCGTTATGTTTTGATACACCATCGATGTTGTTTTAAAATCTTGTAACTACGGCTTGAAACAATCTGTAGTTACGAGATATCAAAACAACTCCCACGAAATACAATTTGTTTGTCCGAAATTACGTCATGGTCAACTAGATAAAATCGTTCCCTATTAGGAACCGCTTACCAAGTTTATATGATATAAGACAAGTTCTGTTTGTACACGTCCCCTCAGGGAATATTATAACTTGCGGCCAGATTCCGCCAGCCTGTGCACGCTCCTTGATCTTTTCCACGGTCTTCAGTCGTGAGTTCGGGTCTTTTCTGTCTACCAACACAGGCTGTGTGAACTCCAACAAAGCTGCAGCAGAAATTGTACCGGTATGTCTTCAACATTGTATAAAGCAATAAAATCAGAGTTATTTTAAAACCATTTCTTACATGACAAAATTTTATAATGTAAAACATTTGGGTCCAAAGAGAAAATGTTGGTTTTCAGCATTGTCTATTTTTCCCTCATGCTTTCTAGAGGTTTCTTTATCAGAGAAATCAGACAAGGCAATGTTTGGCAAAGGGGCAAACAATCTTTATTAATCAAAAACAGCAAATGATATTGATATAAACTTTTCAAGCAGAAGTTATCTATAACTTTTTTTTAACTGTTTTCAACAATGCCTTTATCAATCAATAATGACCTAAATGAAGAGTAAAAGAACAATAACACTATTTGCATTGTATAAATACATGTAAAGTAATGTACATGTAACGTTCATCTATTTTGCAATTTGCACTAGAACATACCTTTATAATGTAGCAGGAACAATGATTCAATTATGAGTTCTCATTCAAAGTGTAAATTAACTTTTATCAGGTTCAATAATAACAAAAAGATGTGCGAGGCATTTAGCAGTATACAGATTGGATTCATCCTTTCCTAAACAATTATTGGTTTGGAATGATGTCTTTTTTGAATAAAGTAAATCCATTACCAGACAGCAAATTTTAGGCTGGTCTAAATTCAAAGACCTTGAAGAGGAAAATTTTGTGTGCATGAAATTTTACATTCTTTGTTCTTTTGGGGTGTAAAACATTATGGAAAATGAAGAAATTGCTTGTTACAAACAATTTCTTTATTTTCCACGATGTTTTCCAAAGCCCCCGTCATGGGGCTTCAAATGGCGTCGCTATGTGAGAATGGGTTAAGCATACAAAATTGCGAAATGATATTACATGATTATTTGTTCAAAAAAGTTTAGTTAAAACAAGGGATGTCCCTTTATTCCTTCTTGATTGTTTAAAAGAAACAAAAGCACATGCAAAAAGATGGATAATAAGGATAAACTACAGAGGATTAATACAAATTAACCCTTTCCCAAACGACAAAATTTTAGGGTGATCCACTTCAAAAACTGCCACAAAGGACAAAACGGATGTTATTAAAGATATAATTTGAGTAAAATATGGCACAGAAAATATTGCGACAAAAGGAGAAACTGCTGGTTATCAGCAGTTTCTTCTTTTGTCTCAATGTTTTCCCAAGTCTTTTCTATTAGGGACGTCAAAAACCAGGTCTTGTTTGGGAAAGGGTTAACAAAAAACTTAAAACAAAAACTCTAAAACAAACAAAAACACATTAGTAGAAAATCATTCAAAACACCCAACATTCAAATATAGGGAAACACAAATAGCCTGCCCACAACACATCACGCCTACACAGGAGTTCATCGGGAAAAAAGTATATCTCCCAGGTCAATGTCATAAGGTCAGAGGTCATGAGCAAAATGAAATGTCTTAGCAAGAGGTATCCATGAGTCAAATAATTATATCAGGGATAAAGACTAACATTTTTAACTTAGGGGCCCAGAATAGCAAAATTCAATACTTAACATTAAGGGTATAGGCATTTTCTCTAAATATTCAGGGGCCCAGCCCAAAATCTAGGGGCCATGGGCGAGTGGGCCCCTGCTAGTCTTTATCCCTGTATATTAAGGCTGTATCTCTAATAATGCATATCGTCGGTGGGGAGTCAAAACCTCGTAACTACAGCTTATTCAAGCTGTAGTTACGAGGTTTTGACTCCCCACCAGCAATATAAGATATAGTCCAGGCTGAAGTTTTTTAAAAGGTAGGCCAGGCTACAAGGTCAAGGTCACGAAGTCATACATAGGTCATGGTCCCAACATGAAAGGTCTTGGCATGAGCTACCAATGAATAAAAGATGAAGACTCTATCTCATCTAGTTACTAATATATAGACCAGGTTAAAGTTTTGGTCTAAGTAACCGGCACTGATGCTAACAACACTAGGGCTGTGACATTTATTTAGCAATAAGCACATTATGTCCAAGCTCATAAAAAACATGCGCTAAACATATGCAATATCTTGCTCTACCAGCTATAAATAATGAAATATGTTCAGTGTCAATCAACTTGTGGAAATAACTTCTGTCAAAATCAGCAAGGTTTTTCCATTGAATGACATTCACAATAAAGAGAATCTAAAAGTTTGAAAGAGATCATTGACAGAAGATTTGATTTGATTTATTGGGTTTTAACTCTGCTTTCCACTGATATGGTCATATCGCGACGGCTGAAACACCTAACTGTGGATTCCTGGTATTTCTCTCATCAGTAGCATGAGAATATCCAAACCGAGCCTCCAGCTGCTCTCTCACAAGGATTATTCACACCCATTGGTGAGAGACAATTGACTTTTTGTCAAATGTCAGAATGGATACTGGCCGAGGTGGGATTTGAACTTACAAACCCTGGATTGAGAAAATCTGTATATTGCCAACTGAGCTATTGGAGCTCTATAGCAACAGAAGAGGAGAATTGTAGTTTGCAATCTTCTTAAAAGAAAAACAATTATCCATTTGTCAATGTCAATAAATTGATACGAGTTTAACATGTGTTTCTCACTACTATGGTCAAATTGCTGCGACTAGAGCACCTAACTATGGATTCCTGGTATTTCTCAATACTACCACAATATAATAGTGATGATCAGACCCATTGCTGAGAGACAAACGAGTTTCTGTCAAATTTCAGATTTTCGATATTGGCCAAGTCAAACTCAAGACCCCTGGATTGACAGACTTTGACATTGTCAATAAAAACATATCTCTAACTTCCTTACATGGCATGTTGAACAAGAGCTTCGCAGGGCGGCGCATATACGCCCGAGAGGGGCTTGTCAGTAAAAATTGGCCATTTTTTTTTCAATTCAAGGGCAGATAATTCAAACATGAAAAGTTATCAAAATTTTGTTTGCACAACAAGACACCATAGAGATTCATTGTGGCTAGTTTGATTAAATTCTGGTTGAAACTGTAGAAGTAGCGCACAGGAGAAATTCTGGTTGAAACTGTGGAAGTAGCGCACAGGAGAAAATGGGCATTTTTCCTTAAATTCAAGGGCAGATAATTCAAGAACGAAAACAGTTATCTAAATTCCGTAAGCGGTGTGCACAACTAGACACCATGGAGATTCATTGTGACAAATTTGATCAAATTCTGATCAAAACTGTAGGAGTTGCGCACACAAGAAAATGGGCATTTTTTAAATTCAAGGGCAGATAATTCAAGAACGAAAAGAGTTATCTGAATTCCGTAAGCGAGGTGCACAACTAGACACCATGGAGATTTATTGTGGCAAGTTTGATCAAATTCCAATCAAAACTGTAGGAGGAGTTGCGCACACAAGAAATTGCTAACGGACGGACAGACAGACAGACGGACGAGCGGGGCCATAACATAACACGACCCTTCAGGCGTATAAAAAGCCTTTAAATATCCTCACAGTGCACTGTAAGCATGTTAATAATGATGTCATAAATATGTGACATCACCATTCACTTAAATGACTTCACAGAGTCAAGTTCTACATTTCTGTTTGAATGGCTTTGTTTTCTTGTATCCATTCCAATCACATGGACAAACTAGAAATCTATCACTGAAGGTGATAAAAATACCTCCGCCACCACCTCTGTTCGGACAAGCGTTTTTGTTGAATCAGGAGCCATACTCAGAAATTGTCAATCCGATTTTCTTGAAATTTGGTCCAATCAGGGGCCATAACTCAGAAAGTATCGGTCTGATTTCCGTGAATTTTGCATCTTGCATATATACAGGTCCTAATGTATACCTGTGCCAAGTATGAAGCAAATCATTCAGTAACTGTAGGAGGAATTGTCCGGACAAGCATTTCTGTCAAATCAGGGGCCATAACTCAGAAATTGTCGGTCTGATTTTCGTGAAATGTGCGTCTTGCACATCTACATAAGTTAATGCACACCTATGCCAAGTATGAAGCAAATCAGACAGTAACTGTAGGAGGAGTTGTCCCGACAAGCATTTTTTGGTCAAATCAGGGGCCATAACTCAAAAAGAATGGTCGGATTTTCGTGAAATTTGCGTCTTGCACATCTACAGGTCCTAATGCACACCTGTGCCAAGTATGAAGCAAATCGGGCAGTAACTTACTTACTTAAGGTAGAATACGCCTAATGGCAACTTTAGAAATTGGGGTGACAAACACTTCTGTCTGATAGTACATTATAATAGACATCTATATGTGCAATATGGCAGAAATTCGTCCAGAGGTTTACTAGAAATTTAATTTTCCCTTATCCCACCCCCAACTTGCAAAATTCCAATATGGCGGCCACCACTCAAAGCAAAAAAGTATCTGAATTTTGGACATAAACACATTAAATGTGTCTAGATTTTGGTTTTTATTATCAAAAACATGCTTACCCATCGCCTGATGTGAAATGATATGACCTTTGTGTGCATATGAGAGATATTTTGTTAAATTACTGCGTGCTTATTTAAAAATAAAGCCTCTTTATTTCCTAGTTTGAAATTTATGCCTCTGAAACAAATGTTGACAGTGCCAGAAATAAGTTCGCGCACTCTCTAAAACCGATATCAAAATTATTCTTATATGTGTAGGAACACGATAAAATCCACATATGTACATTTTATCCGTCAAAAATTGAAAATATATAAAGGTAATTCTTAGTACCCTCATGCTTTCGAACGCACTATTTCTTTCCCAAAAGAAGTCAATGCCCCAAATGAAGGGTACCGTAGCCCATATCTAATTATATGCTCATAACTAAAACCCAAACGTTGTATTAGACTTTCAGAAGTTGGCAAATGATAACATATCAGTTGTGATTTCGTATGACTTTCACCATTTTAACCCTTTACCTAGTAACCAATTGAACATCGCTATTTGTAAAAAGTAAGGCAAATTCTAAAGACAAAATTGTACTTAATCTTTTTATAGTTTATAACAGCTTCCTTATACCACTTCTTCTGGATTACATATTGAATCTAAAGACTTAAATGGAAAAAAGAATCTAAAAAAAGGATCAAATCACGGATCAAACCACGTTACAATTAACTGACAACGAGTTTGCACATTTAAATAAGAATCGCCGGCGAAGAAGTGATGAAAATCGAGTGCGAAAGTCTGAACAATGATGATCTGATCCACGCGTCGTTCTCAAACGATGGGCGTTTGATAACCACATCATAGATTTCATTAGAATATATGTATGTGTCTTCTTCTGTAGGGATTTTCGTTATATTGAGCCAGTCAGCAGCAAGGGAAGAAACGAAAATTATACATACTACAATTAGTTTCCTAAATAGGCAGTTTCATTAAAATCAAAGTTTCTAATCACTTACAAACTGATGATATCAATCAAAATCATATAAAATTACACGAATAATGTCTCTGAAAAATTGCTATTAAACAGAGAATCATACCAAAAAAAGATATTCGGGGTGTATTCGGGGAATTTCATTTACAAAGGGAAGTAATATTTAGCAATACTGTTGCTATATTAAGCAATACTGTTTCTAAAAATAGATACGGAAATTGTCGACATTTGTCGAAAATGTACGACAATAGAAATTTTCCATTAGAATTATTCTACCTTAACTTACTGTACCAAGGCCATATATAAGCCTGTGGCTTCTCTGGGCCCGTCTGTTTGTGTTCTTCTATCTTCATTGTAACTGTAGGAGGAGTTGTCCGGACAAGCATTTTTTGGTCAAATCAGGGACCATAACTCAAAAAGTATCGGTCCGATTTCCGTGAAATTTGCGTCTTGCACATCTACAGGTCACAATGAACATTTGTGCCAAGTATGAACTAAATCGGTCCACAAGTGTAGGAGGAGTTGTCCGGACAAAGTTTTGGAGACAGACCAACCAACCAACCAACCACTGGACCGACAGTTTGATTCCAGTATACCCCCTCCAAACTTCGTTTGCCGGGGTATACAGAGAGGATATTCTAATCTACATGTTTTTCGATAAGGCAGGGCAGAGCTTACTAAACAATTAATTCCATTGAAGAACAAAGAAAACTTTCTCTATTAGCGTGAAATGTATTCATTGTGGTACATTCTTCCAATTTAAAAATGTGTTAACACATTTGCCAGACGTTTTTCTCTTATACAAACGAAAGAATCGAAAAGTAATCTGGTCAAATAACCTCTTGGCTTAGACATATTCTGAGAGGTGAAAGGAAATTCAGAATAGATACCAAACATAAGAAAGGATACTTTAGGATGTCCATTGCCCAGTCACCCAAATTAGAATTTTATTTGTTTTCTTGAGGAAATGTGAAATACAGATCATGGTAGTATCGCTCTACAGGCATGTAAAACAAGTTTTGTCTTGATAAGTGTATATTTTGTCAGAGTGAACACCAAGCGGAAAACAGCAATTTTTGAAATTCAAAGAAACATAAAATCACTCAGAAATTAATCTCATTTAAAATCTTGTTGTCACAAAAATTTTTATCCAAATTTGTCCTGACTGGTAAATATTTGTAACTGCTAGAATGAAAACGAGTCTTGTCCTGATTGGCCAATGCTTGTTGTCTGAGAAAACAAAATGGAAAACAATTTTGTGAAATTTGAGGGAAAATACATGTACTAGTATCTTCCAATGAATGTTTTTCTATCACACTGAAAATCAACATTATTCAAGATCTTAAGGGCAGGAACATTTTCTCCAAGTTTTGTCCTGATTTGTTAATATCATCCTGTAGGTACGAGAATGAAAACAAAATGAAATGCAAGAGCTTTGCAAAGCAGCTCATCCATGCCTTTCAGTGAAATTGGGCATTCATGACTTTTTTCAATTCAAGGGCAGATTAATCAAGAATGTCACTGTTTTTTAAAAGGGACATGATGCATGGAAAATTGAACATCATGGATGTTCATTGTGGCAAGTGTGATCAAATTCCCATTGAGACTGTTGTAGTAATTGTGCACACAAGAATTTGCTACTGGACAGACAGACAGACATACAGCCTGGCCATAATATAAAAAGACCCTTCAAACCTTGAACAGCTATTTTGTGAAATTCAAGGGCACATTTGACCTAAATCAGGATTTAATGATCATCATTTTGTCCAGGCTTTGTCTTGATTGATTAATATTCATGGCTGTTAGAGCGAAACTAAATTTGAAAACAGCAAATTTGAGAATGTAAGAATCAATAGTAACCAACATTTTGTCCAAGTTTTGTCTTGATGGGTAAACATTTGAGGATGTTCAGGTGTCAAAGTCAAAACAGCATTTTTCTGAATTCAAGGCCTCAATTCAGAACTTGCAATGAATATTCTGATTCTAAAGGCTGAAAATTAAGCTAATCCAAGATAATATAGACATGTTTTGTCCAAAATTTGTCTTGATTGTTCAATATTTGTAGATGCTAGTGTTGACTAAATGGTGTTTAACCCTTTCACTGTCAAATATTGACCTTTGACGGGGTCTCTCACCGCCAAATTAATTCGAAGAAATTTCCAAGAATCGATACCCTGTACACAAAATCATGCATAACTTTTTACTCATTTGATGGATTCCTTTCAAATTTTCAGGACATACAGACAAATTAAGCACCTATATGTGACCAAAATTTAAAGGTTATTTATGAAATGACAATATTTTTTCTTTTTTTATGTTGTGGGTACTCATATATTTCGCTCCCATAAATATGTCGACTGAAGTCGCCTATGGCAGGGAAAGGTAAAGCGACAAAAGTCGCCTATGGCAGTGAAAGAGTTAAGCCTTTTTTAACAGTTTTTCAGTCATACAGCATGGCTGGAGCACCTAATAATAGATTCCTGTTGTTTCTCTCACCAGTACTACCACAATATCGCTGGTCATGTTCGAAAATGTCGTAACTACAGCTTATGTAAGCTGTAGTTACCACATTTTCAAATGTGACCGACCATATCCTTTCCAGCTGATCTCAGACATATACTTACAATAATCTATTATCCATGCATTGGTGGAGAGAAATGTAAGAAAGAATATTAGTTGCGACTTGGATCAAACAAGGAAGGCCATAAATGAGAATCTGACATGCAGATGCTAGAGTGAAACGAAAATAGAAAAAGGTCATTTTTGTCTTTCAATTACAAGGGCAGTTAACTCAGCTAACTGGTCCGATCAAAATTATTTAAAACTGTCTGCCCATACACACACTTAAACAACACATCACCATGACAATAGCCCACTGACAATACAGTCAGTTGAGCTAAAAATGATTTTCTGATTAAACAAAATTAGTGTCACACACACACACATGGAGGACAGAGAGCCATGTTACAGAATGATGGGTGGACAAAAGAAACAGAACAAAGTGATAAACACAAGTCCATCTACCTGATAATACAGGAAATTTCTTATTCTCTACCCGTGATATCGAGCATGGTAGTCTCTTGCAGAAAAATACTGTTATAACATCAAAAAACGTTGAGTGTGGCGCCACACATAGAACTGGAGCCTCGCTCGCCTCAACGCGGGTTCCTGTGATCTTGATGTTTTGAAAGCCCAACATAAAGGTCATGACTCTGCCCATCAACACCAGAGGGTATTCAAAGTACCTACAAGGGTAAAACATTCATCACTGTGAAAGATACATTCAGGGGTTTCATTGGTCCACAAATCCTGGGATCTTCACACAACTTTCATCTAATAAATGTAAACTGGGGTCAAATTGAGCTGACATAATTTCAATAGAAAGTAATTTTCAATTTTTTCTAGAAATGTCCATAATGGAAGATGAATTCAAACATTATTGAAAAAGAAACTTACTACAGTCACTGCTTACTTTCATTAATCATCATTGATGACATATAAAAGTAACAATAAGTAAGTTTAAGGTCCTTTTTGCTAGTGGCAAGGTGTTTTCAAAAGTTGAAGAACATGACCCCTAAATTACAAAATTGACCCCTAAATATAAAGACATGGGCATAACAATTGTACCTAAAACTTAAGAGCAAGGGATAAGCCAGAAAAATCTATACCCCAGCATGCTACATCTCATCAGTTGTTGTATTATGTCGGCTGCAGTGGTTAATCCTTCATGAAAAGTAGTACAATTTTGTAAGTAGTACAATTTTGTAAGCTATCATAGTTTCTATAATTTAGGAGAGAAAAAGTCTATTCTTTTTTCAGTAAAATAGATTTGAATGCAAAGTAATCTTGAGCGATTACAAGACACTTCGGTATGATGATTTTCTCAAAAGTTCATTTTCACTTAAGATACAGAATAGTACCATATTTCTGCTATTAAGTATTCCCAAGCCTGTGCAAAATATTATTAGTACTGCTTTATCTATACTGAATTCAACAAGCAGAATTACTGCTATATCAGACTAAGGCATTTATTTATAAATGTTATCAGTCAGTTTTAAGAATTTTGAATATGTGCGAATGTTCTTGCATGCAAAATGAAACAAAAATTGTGCAGTTCTACAACCAAAGCTTCCACATATCAGTTAATGTACACTGTTGAATCTTGAACTTATAATCTGCAGTTTTCTTTGCAAAAATTAGACTTCCAGTGAACTGGGCATAAATTCAAGATTCACAGGTCAGAATTATTTTGTTTCATTCGAAAACAGTAAAATAATTTTTCCACCTCATATCTTCTCTGTATAACGATATAATAATTATCGCCAAGTGTTTACAACATCCCATGAAAAAATGTGACATTGTGTGAATTTAAAAATCATATTGCAGGAAGTCTATCTTTGACTGAAAAGAAAATTTTATCAAAAGGGTAATCTTATTATGAGAAATATGGTACAACATAAATCTCTGTACAAGTATACAACAAACAGATCATTACCCATAAAAGTTTTATGGCCTTTCAAGTGGTTTATTTGTCTAGTTTTGTGATGACTGTTACAATAAAACTTTTGTTAGCGAAGCCAAAACACCAGGTAACAACAACAAAAGCAAAACAATATCAATATTTTCCCCAACATGCTGTTTTATGGAATACTCCCATGCATCAAATGGTACATACCGTTTCAAGAAAGATAATTTTTATTACATTCCTAGCAGTGAAATCCTGGATTTTCACAGTGAAATAAATTTTGATATTTCACTGCAGTGAAATATTTCACTCCTGCCGAAACTACTTTTTTATTCTTTTCTCCCCATTAATTCATTATCCTTTACAGATTGATCATTCCATGCATGCATAACATCGGAAATGTATGTCAAATAAGATCTAGATTTACCTGCAAAAAAGAAAAAAAAAACATCTACAGAGAACTAACCTTTATTCTTTGTTTTCGCCCTTTTTCTACATTGTTTATCATGGAAGCGAAGATCTATCCAGCGCTGGAGTGTTGAAGGAAAGATGACGAAATTTGTTCCGTGATAGGCCTACATTCAAATCACCCGAACAGACCGTTATTTCTACGTCTGCTCAAAGCAACCGAACGACACATCACAGAATTTGATAAAGATTGTTACAAGACCACCCCCTTCGACTAAAACACGCTAAATCAATAGTTTTCCGCTGAAAATTCTGTTTATTTCATGAATCTGTCATTCCGGTTGTTGACCTTGTTGTTGTTGTTTTCTTTTTACCTTAGACTGGAATTTTGGAAAATTTAGACTAGAAAGGTTGAATTTTATTCAGTTCGCTTTTTGTTCTGTCATTAGAGTCGTTTTTGATGATTTAAAGTCAAGATAGATGCTTCATTCTTTGCTCACTTCGAAATTTAAACAAAATGGTGGTCATTTTTTTCTGAATTCACAAAGAACATGTATATATGCGCGTTGTACAGAAGCATTGGATTAGATTGGAATAAAAGCGTTTTTTGCCCCAAATTGAGGGTTAAATTCGTTGAATAGGTATGTAATAAATAGATTAACTAACTGAAGATATGTAATATGAAAATTATTTCACTCGAATGGGGTGAGATGCGGTTAAAAAACTCGTCCTAGCGGACTCGTTTTTTCAACCTCATCACACCCAATTCTCGTGAAATAATTTTAATATTACATATCTTCAGTTAGTTAATCTCTATATATAGCCTCTTACGTAGCCCTGTACTGCAAGATCACTCAGCAGTTCATTATATAGTCAATCTTTAATTTAAGGTAGAGTAACCGTAATGTGGCCATTTTTAGATTCATGAAACATTGGATTTTTTTTATTGTCCTGATTATGTATCATAATCTGTTGGGGCGCTGTCATAAACATTTCACGGTGGAAAGGTCCACCGCTGAATGTTTTCGACTACGCTCGATTAATTCAGACATCGTACAAATCCCATTACGGGTAGACTACCTTAAATAGCGTAAATTTTACAAAATGATTCACTTCATTGACTAAGGGATGGGAATATTTCTGAAATACCTTTTGATGCATGTTCAGGAACCAAATGAAGTTTGAAGGATGGGGTGAGGCCATGCAAACTGATATGCCCACTAAAATGCCACAAACTACTTTATCAAAGGTTTTTTTAATCTCTTTCTATAATGACATTTTGCTTCAAGTTCATAGTAGATTTCACATTTTTTCTCAACTTGTGCAAATTCTAAAGATGATTTAGCCCATTACCACACAATGACTCTTTGACTCCCTCCATGATAATGGCTTTGAAAAACATTGTGGAAAATGAAGAAATTGCTTGTAGCAAGCAATTTCTTCATTTCCCACAATTTTTTCTACCCATAAAGATCAAAGAATGTGAAATTTCATTCAATTCATACTGTCGTCTGCATCATCTTTGAATTTGGACAAGTCCAAAATTTTGTCGTTAGGTAATGGGTTAAACAATTTTCACAATATTTGAAAACCTTTCAAGAAAAGAAGACCAGTCTATAGTTTTGCAGTCAGGGTGAGGGTTCAAGTCTATAGAAAGAGATTAAACCTGAATGAATGACAAAACCATGAAAATGAGGACATGTTTATGTAGGTCAAGCTCATACTTCCGATAACAGGGATGTCTCCATTTTCTACTTTTGCGACCGTGGATGTCAGGTTCAGGAATACCACGGGCAGGGCGTCCATGAAGGAGCAGTGAGGGGCCATGGGCAGAACTGACGCTTCATCTGGGCTGGCTCGTTCACCTCTCACTGAGATCCAGTGAAAACCACCCATAAAAAACACCCCACGACACAGCAACACAACCAGTGGACGTAAACAGCTACAAACAGAGAATGTGGCACAACATGTCCGTGTAGAACTATAGTAAATACATAATATAATTGAGCCGGGATCTGGAAAAATGTCCCTTATAGCATTTGAGACAGCCACATTTCAAGACCAGTCTGTGCCTAAACGAAGACTGGCAGACACCGATCCTGCTCTTCTATGGTTGCTACAGGTCACAATGAAGCTATTAGAGAACAACATGGATCCGGATCAGACTGTGCATACGCACAGGCTGGTCTGGATCCAGGTTGTTCTCAAATGCCATAAAGGACTTTTTCCAGATCCAGGCTCATATACATTTCTGTGCACTTACAATAGTTTTACGCTGACCATTCTTTCAATATAGTGATTGTGCGTGACCTTCTTCGACAGTCTTTTTCAGGGACAATAATCACATTTCTGTATTATGATACAATTTACTTTTAATAATGAACAATCAGTGACTAAATTAACAGCAAAACATACAATACATCAAAGGTATTATGTGCTCCTTCGAAACACTCATTATCACTGGGAGAAGAATAAATGGACATACTAGATTTTCTAGTTTCTACCAAAATTATTTTATGAGATGTTTTCACATGATTTGGGCATTCAAAAGGATGTCTGGTCTAAGGATCATTATATATCACTTGTATAAATCCGCAAACCAAAATTGACAGTGAGGTAGTTTTGTGTTTACTGTTTCAAAACCAATAAACTCTTCTCATTTGTTTACAATGTGCACATGATAAATGAACATGTTGATTGGTTGTAACCGATAAACAAGAGGGCCAAGATGGCCCTGTATCGCTCCACTGACTTTTAGACATTTAGACTACGAACTTCTTCAAGGAATACAATAGAGGTCTATCCAAAGAAGATTCATGCTACACCAGAATGAAATCCAGTAAGTGATTAAGGAGCAAAAATGTTTTTAAAATTTTCTTAAAATTACACTATGTTTCATATAGCGAAAAATAAGCCTAGCCCACAGTCAGCGGCCAAGCTTTTCATCCGATCGTGAAGAAATTTGGAAGGTATTCATGCAAGGAAGATTCCTGTGAAGTTTGGTTGAAATTGGTCCTGTAGTTTTGGAGAAGAAGATTGTGTAACAATTTTTCGAAAATTCAACTTAATTAAATTTATCAAAATTGAAGTTCTACACGCAAATTATTTTTTTCAAGGAATTTAGAGGAGATTCATGCAAGGAAAATTTGTGTGAAGTTTGGTTAAAATTGGTCCGGTGGTTTTGGAAAAGAAGATTTTTCGAAAAATTAATTTAATTTAATTAATCAATTTTTAAGTTCTACACAGAATTTATCTTTTTTGATGGAATTAAGAAGAGACTCACGCAAGGAACATTTCTGTAAAGTTTGGTTGAAATAGATCCAGTAGTTTTGGAGAAGAAGAATTTTTAAAGATTTTTCGAAAATTTAATTTAAATAAATTGATTTAAATTTAAGTTCTACACAGAATTTATCTTTTTGAAGCAATTAAGAAAAGATTCATAAAAGGAAGATTTCTCTGAATTTTGGTTGAAATTGGTCCAGTAGTTTTGGAGAAGAAGAATTTTTAAAGATTTTTTCGAAAATTTAAATCAATTGAATTAATTAAAATTTAAGTTATTCACAGAATTTATCTTTTTGAAGGAATTAAGAAAAGATTCATACAAGGAAGACTCCTGTGAAGTTTGGTTGAAATTGGTCCAGTAGTTTTGGAGAAGAAGAATTTTTAAAGATTTTTCGAAAATTTAAATCAATTAAATTAATTAAAATTTAAGTTATTCACAGAATTTATCTTTTTGAAGGAATTAAAAAGAGATTCATACAAGGAAGACTCCTGTGAAGTTTGGTTGAAATTGGTCCAGTAGTTTTGGAGAAGAAGAATTTTTAAAGATTTTTCTAAAATTCAAATCAATTAAATTAATTAAAATTCAAGTTCTGCACGGTTTTTATTCTTTTGAAGGAATTTGGTAGAGATTCATGCAAGGATGATATGTGTGACCTTTGGTTGAAATTGGTTCAATAGTTTTGGAGAAGAAGATGTTTGAAAATTGTTTACGCACGCAAGGACGGATGGACGCACACACGCACAACGGACACAGGGCCATGACATAAGCCCAGCTGGTCTTCAGCCAGTGGAGCTAACAAAATCATACATCACTTTCAAATTTGGCTGGTGGGGTTATAGACTGGTACCCATTCGTGTAAATAACTGAATTTACGACTGGGAACAGGTACTGCATTCTGTCCTTTGATTGGTCAATCGATATAATCGATAGACCAATGAAACGGCTCGGTGTATGGAAAGCGTCACCTGTCCAGGCCGTCTGAGTGACCGTCAGATATTAGCTATTACCGTACTTAAATCCGTAGTAGATTTCAGGTACGGGAACCAGACTAGTGGGGTTATACAGGCTGATAATATGATGTCAATATTATGTCCATCATCAGTTGTGTATAAAAGTACAACCAAAATAGTAACACACAAACAAAAAGTCATCATGTGGTCAGAACAAACTCTGGTTAGCAGATTATGACACTCAAACACTAGTAACTCTTTCCCAAACAACTAACTTTTAGACTGGTCCAAATAGACAGGAGATTCAGATATAAAAAAAATTCTACTCAATGCATAATATTTGTACAACAAGAGCTGTCCGAAGACAGCGCGCTCGACTTTCTAAGTTGCTTAGTATAAAGGGGGCATTACTCCAAATAGAGTGGTTGCAGGGTCATGGGCCCTGATAGTAAGGTAGAGGGTGTGATGGTGAATAAGGGTGAAGTTCAAAAAAATGAAGTCAAAGTGTGACATTGAGGTAAAAAATCAAACAGCCTTGTAGATGTTTAGTTTTGGTGTAAATCATTACCAAAGATGATGAAGTTTCAGAAATTAATAGCGAACACTCTCTGGAAGTATCCAAGTTTCTGCAATTCATATGGTTTTGTCATTAATGGCACTTTATTTCAAAACACAGTGCTTCTTTAGCAGAGCGCCGTAAAGTTGTTACATACACCTTTGAAATAAAACATTTGTCAAGTTCAATTGCATATATCTTTGTTCAGAATTCTAAAATGTTAATTTCTGCAAATTCCTTCAAAAAATATTTTTTCGCCATTTTTTCATACATTTTACCTGAAATTCATTGTTTCTACCCATAAAAGTTGTCACACCCATTTGATTTCTCCATATATATTGTAATTAATATATTTTTAGTTAACTTCAATACACTCCAAAACAGCTCTGAAAATTTCGAAGCGATACAATGATTAAATTTGGTAAAACATGACCTTCAAAACGCTGCCCTTTTTCCACAATGAGTTGCACTTGGGACAAAAACATGTCAAAAAAGCTTCTTGTAGCAAAAAAGAACAAATTTCACTTAATATTTTAGTATCTATGTGCCATATGTATGTCGAATAACTATTAAATGTAAGAAATTTTAACTTTGAGCATGAAAAATATTCACAACAGCACACTCTATTCCCTTAGAATTGAATGCTATCGTTTATGTACGGTTATCACGCTGGTTGTTTTCCATTGGTTTGAAAATGATAGTAAATCAAAGAAATAAGTCATAATATTGTAAATTTGATATTTTTATTGAACCTCAGAAAATCCCAAGACTGGTCATCAACATACTTTTGGTAATAAAATGTTGCACTTGGGACAAAAATCAGATTCTTCGAATTTAAGGTTTCCTGGTTAAAAAAGATCACATTTTCGTTTTATATAAACATGATAATGAGTGAGGGTAACACCATGAATGATGATAAATGTAAGGTGTGGAATAATGTCAGTTTAGGTTGACTTTGATACCATGCAAAGTATTCTTTAAAAGCGTCTCTTTGAAGTTTGTGTATTGTAGATATTTTGAAATCTCTTGAAATTGAATTTAAATCGATTTAAAAGCTTCGTTTGTCTAGTTTATTGATAAAAAGTTATGTAACTTTACAGGCTTGTAAAAAAAGGTACTTTCTCCACACCAGTCAACGTTTTAACTGATGCCAATCTCGCCTAATCTGGAGATCAGTAAGATATTTCATTGCCGAGTCATAAGCAGTCAATGGAATAAAAACTAAAAGTCTGTTACAGTTTCCTACTAGATTTATAAGCTCACATGACCCCATTAACTAATAAAAGTAAATTGTTTGAATTGACAAACAAGAAAATTTGATAATTATAAATGTTTGGATGTGTGTCACTCAGAGTGTGTGATTACCATTAGCGTAGACTTTCATTGGATAATGCCAAATAACAAACATGACACAGTAATTGACATCATAATATAGTAAAATAGGACAAATTTGATGACCTGACGACAAAGTTTGAATCAATCGATAAGATTGATAAATTTTGTACTGAAAATAGTAAAAAGCATAAATATCAATTATGTCCCAAGTGCAACGGTCTAACTGTAGCTGTTGTCGTAAACCTGCACAAGTTTCAACAAAAAAATCCTCACTTCTGAGACCAGTTTTTTTGTCGTAAACTCGTACAAGTTACGTGGTTCGGTAAATATTCGGATCAAGTGCACACAGATTACACGTCAGGATGACACCACCGACTTTTAAAGGCGCAAATTTATAGAAGGCAAGCCGGAGCCTTATTAAAAGAAAAGAACAAACAAAGATGTTCTAAGACAACACAAATTTTAATCAAGACTCAAAAGTAATGAGTCTCTAAAACAAACTACAACTAAATGAAACAATTTACAGTTACAAAAACAAAGTCATGAAAAGAACCAATGAAATTATAGTTATAAAAACACCCAAAATATAGTTATGAAAATACCCAAAAATATGATAAACTCAAGCCAAAGATGTCAATATGCCTAAAACATAATTAACCCATAAATGCCAATTTAGTTATCAAAAATATCTAGTAAATTCAGTAAGATGCTCTTTCCCAAATAACCCAAATAAATGCAAAGTTCCTAATTAGAAAGAGCAAATGTCTCTATGCTGCAGACTCAGAGTTTAGTTACCAAAATAATAAGAAAATGCCTAAGTCCAAAAATACTAAGAAAATAATTAAATAATTAATTAATAATTATAATACCAAATTTCACAGAGTTTCCTAGCATCCAAATTTCCAGTCACAGAGCAAAGATTATGGAAAGTGCAGCACTTTTTATTCTGACTGATCAGGCTGCTAGAACGTTCCATGAAGTTTGATTGGCTGATAAGCCAAATCCAAAACTCATGCAAATTCAAGCACAAAGCTCTGATTGGTCAGTTGGTCAACCCAATTTTGACAGACAGTGTACTTTACTAATAAGCCACACCCACTGAAGATGTGTCACCAGGCTTGCACTTTGCAGAAAAAGGGCTAAAATGGACCAGTCTTAAAAAGTAACATTTATGCAATTCCAATCTTTAAAATAATTACATATTTGGAATCTATAGGAAAAATGCATTAAAATAAGCCCAAACTTGGTCACTTTACTCCAAGTATTAAGAAATCTGTATTTTGTGACATTAATTAAATCACTCAGTGAAAGGTCACTGAGTGCATTTAATCTATGAAACAATACACATTTTCAGTGAAACAGTTAAATGCATTCCAGAATAAAGATAAGCTTATGGAACAATATTGCAGTTTAATATACTTTTGCATTATTTTACCAGTTAGACTAAGATGCTCCTTTTCTCACAATGTTCCGTGCGAAATAACATTGTTAAGCCAAGTTTCATCTGCAACTACAAAGTTCACAATATTTATAACTGCAAAATCACTCCTCATTATCTTCATATATTCTGAAATCCTTTAAATGGACAAATCTCACAAAAGCTGGTTTTGTAATTACTAAAATAGACAAAACTCTACTCTTCTCTCTAATAAGCAGTCACATGGAGATAAGGGTCAAAGTGACTGTTGGATTAACAATAATGTGATAATCACCAATTAATTGATAAGCAGTAACTTTAAATATACCTGGGAATACACTAATCTGGCAATTACAGAAGGACATCAATCCTAGTGTATTTGCCTGTTTATGCAGTCAGACTTTGGTGTATTGCAAATCATCCCCTGACAACTTTAATCAATACACAAACAATACAGTTTAAACAGTATAAACCAAGGAAAGGGATTATGGTCAAGGCAAGGGTTATAAGAGTCTGGTACTTTTCCAGTGACTCAGGCCACCTGCAGTTAAGCAATTCTGTCATCTTTAGGGATCAAAAAGGGCCATGCAGCTGCAATTATGTAATAGCCACATTGTACTACCAGTCAGTGAGGGCAGTTCTGCCAAATTCCCAAACTGTTATATAACATTACGGCATGAAAGCAATGATGACAGATACACAAAGTGTCAAGAAATTCTTTGATTTGGATCAGTCTTAACCTTTCCCTAAAAGAGCCTTTTTCCTTCATACAGTAAAAATCCAGGTTTACAACACTGTATTGATCTTCTAAAAAGTAACAACTGTGTTCCTTTGAGATTTTCTCTTTGCATCAGAAATACCAAACATAATCTTCGCCATTTAAAACATATTCTGCACCATGAATAGATACTTGTTTCATTCTAAGCAGGCACATACCTAATATGAACCAAATATTTGTCTTGATTGGTTCATTTTATTATTTTGTGTCCACTTGTTTTCCTTTAAAAGGGTGTTTTTCAGTTATTTTCTTCATTGTCTTTGCATATCAGCTCATATTATTTGGAAAAATAAAGATTCCTGCATGGATTTTCTTGTTTTAGATTTTTTTTGTCCCAAGTGCAACGTTTCGAGGTTCGTTGTAAAACAGTTACTCAAGCTTGTCAACAGGCAGTTAAGCTTAAGTTATTGTTGCTACTGGCAGCTACATTGAATAAGCGATAAATAAAAGCAAAAATGTGTGTTTTGCAAGTTTTGAGTTCTGAAAAAAACTCCACTGAATATATTTTTCGCCAAAACAAGCTATTCATTTCCAAATAATATCTCCGTACAGCATAACAAAGTTTTTCCAATGCTGTTACCTGATAGATGTATACTTAAACAATAAAATTAAACCAAAGTATGGCAAGTTCAATTTGTTTTTAAAGTTTCACAATGTTCTGAGTTTGCTTCGAAAAACGCGTTGCACTTGGGACAAAATTTAGGAAGACATCATGCAAAGAATTGCAAAGAATTGCCTGTGAATTATATTTTCTGACTTGCTGATCTTAAAAATGAGGAAAAACAACATGTTAGGCAGGCAATGCTTCTTTTATGGATCTAAAACCTCAAAGCGTTGCACTTGGGACAAATTCAGGTAGCAGTTTATAGACGCTATTTTCTGAAATATCTTGCTCAAGATTAGCTTACTTGCAATTGAAAATTAATCTTAAGACATACTGCTATGCCTCGAATACCTTTCAAAGTGTATATTGATGATAAATCATGAAATGTACTTGATCAAATTCTAAATTTGTTATTCGGAAGCATACATTTTTTACAGGGGGTATCATCATTAATGAATAAATTTGAACTAGCAAATGTTGTGCCACATAACTGAATTACATTAGAACCTTGAGTTTAATGAATGACTTTCCAATTGCAGGATCTTTTAGGTACATGAAGCATCAGGTTTTTTTTAAACAACATTTGAAATTGATGAATGTATCAAAATGTCACGCTTTTAACGTTGCACTTGGGACATTTTTGGGCATATTTTTCGCTGTAACTTTGGTTTGGATGGTTCGATTTTCATGAAATTTTCCATGGTGTTGAACACCATCAAAATGCATAGTTTTAATCCAAAAGGCACCTTATTCTTAAGAACATATTCATTCAGGCTCTGTTTTTAATAAAAACTTAATTTTTTTGAACTTCACCCATAAGTATTCCAAGTTTGGGTTGAATCCCTTTGATAGTATGGAAGTTATTAATGTTTGAAAAAACTTTAACCTTGGTTGCAACGCCAACGCCAACGCCAACGCCAACACCGACGCCAACGCCAACGCCGACGCCCGGGTGACAGTATAAGCTCTCATTTTCTTCGAAAAGTCGAGCTAAAAAGGTTTGACAAGTATTGACAGTAAAATAACACTGTCTCTAGAGTCTGTTTCTTCGTGTGATATTAACCCTTTCCCAAACAACAAAATATCAGGTTGGTCTAATTTGAACTCTGATAGAAATGACAAAATATTGATATACAAGAGGCCCAGGAGGGCCTGAATCGCTCCACTGGCTAAAGTGGAAGAATTATCCCATGATTTCTTGTAAGCCTTACACAGCCAAATCTTAAAGTGACATTTCACATTTATTTCATTTTTTAAAAGTGTGTCTCCATGCAAAGATTGTTTATTCTTATGCGTAGAAATGCTATCAATTTTTTGAAGTTGTTGTTTATAAGCGAAAAATACGCCATTAAAGTTGGGACAGAAATTATTAATTCTATATAAATCTGAACTGTTGTCCACAACAATTTTTTTAAATTTTAGCACAAAAATATAATATTTCTCGTAAACGGTTCAACATTTTGGCTTGAAATTTTCAGAATTTTCATAAGTTTGAGTTTATTGGGGTTTTACGCCGTTTTCAACTACCAGGGTCATATCGCAGCGGCTGGAGCACCTCCCCATGGATTCCTGTTGTTTCTCAAACCAGTACTACCACAACACCCTTACCGAGCCTCCATCTGCTCGCCCACTTAGCTTAACGATTTCAAACCCATTGGTGGGTGACAATTTTGTCAGAAAGGGTATTAGCCGCGGCCGGGTATCGAACCCGGGACCTCTCGAATGAGGGTCAGATGCGCTACCAACTGCGCTAAGGCCGCGGCCGAATTTTCATAAGAAAACGTGCTCTTTCAGATAGAATAAAAGGAAAATTTATGTAAAAATAATTGTGAAATGTCACTTTAAAATTTGTGAATAAATTTTGAAGAGAGACTCAAAGAACATTCTTGCAAAGTCTGGTTCAAATTGGCCTAATGGTTGATTTTTAAAGAATTTTCTTATGATTTCTCTAAGTCTGATAAGCCCCTTTCTCCCTGCCATGGCCACAATTTTTGACAAATATAAAAATTTGTGAACAAATTTTAAAAAGAATGACTAAAGGCACATTCCTGCCAGGTTTGGTTCAAATTGGCCCAATGGTTGATTTTTAAAGAATTTTCTTATGATTTCTCCAAGTCTGATAAGCCCCACCCTGCCACGCCCACATTTTTTGACGAATCAAAAATTCGTGAACAAGTTTTGAAAAGGGTCACTCAATGAACATTCCTGCCAAGTTTGGTCAAAATTGGCCCACTGGTATAAAAGGAGAAGATGTTTAAAGAAAAAGTTAACGGACGCACGGACGCATGACGGACACAACACCAAGACAATAGCTCGCTGGCCTTCGGCCAGTGGAGCTAAAAATGAACTTAGAATGTTTGTATGGTAAAGCTCAGAAAATATTGAGGCAAAAGGATAAACTGCTTGTTATCAGCAGTTTCTTCTTTTGTCTCGATGTTTTCCCAGGTCATTCCTATTAGGGACATCAAGACAAGGTCTTGTTTGGGAAAAGGTTAAAAGTGTTAGGACTTGCTTGGGAAAAAGATAATACAGAAACAAACCAATATCAAACATTAATTATGATTATCCATTAATACAAACTTGTACACTGACAACCAAATAAATTCAAAAGATTATAATATTTAGTCTATTCAAATTTGAATTTGAAGGCAACAAACAGGTGTTCATAAAGATGGGATTTCTTTGCTAAATAGCTAAGAAAATATTTGAGGAAAAAGAAGAAAATGTTATTTTTCAACATATTCTTATTCTGCCTCAAAGTTTTTCCTCCACAGTTTTTAAAATGCACATCAAACCCAGATATTGTTTGAGATGGGTAAAAATAACTCAGCAAGAGAGTGCATAAACAAGCAACACAATTTCAGACTGGTCCAATTTCAAAACTGATGCAAACCGCAAACAACATGTAATACAGATTTTGCGGCAAAGTGAGAAAATGCTTGTGGTTACAAGTATTTTCTTCTTTAGTCTGAACATTTTCCCAAGTATTTTCTATGCAGACGTCAAACCCAGATCATGTCTTGGAAAATGAATTTAGTGTTAAAATGACCTATTATAATGATTAAGATCATTTTAATAAACTTATCAATATAAACATCAATACTTTATGAATTTTGATATTTTCTTTCATAATTAAGCCTTAACCAATAACCACTACAGCTGACAAATACAACAACCAATTATGAAGAATACCAGAATTTATTGTTACCTTTTGCTCAGAGTGACAATAGGGAAGAATTTTATTCTGTGATGTAATTTCAGACAAACAATTATATTTCATAGGCGTTGTTATAAAATCTTGTAACTATAGCTTGATTAAAGCTGTAGTTACGAGATTTTATAACAACACCGACTGTCACTGTGTATCAATACACAACAGTAAACCGAGTCTATTTTTAGCATAAAATTCATTGCTATTCTAAATTTATTCTTGTGATTACTTACAATATTGAGTAAATTTAAATCATAAAGTATATACAGAGAAAAAGGTTGATACTACTGTACTAAGAGAAAAGTAAGGGATTGTTTGAGAAAGGTTTACTTGTGAAACACACAACAGTAGCTGCATGAGGATATTTTACATCCTGCTATTATCCTGCTATCAAATATCATCTTAGCCCTTTCCACAACAAAGCCTGGTTTTGATGTCACTGAGGGACTGGGAGATAGGGTCAAAATACTTTAAAGGAAAATACTGATCTCTCCTTTTCTCTTGGATATTTCCTTTGCCATAATGTACACAAATTCCAAATTTATCAAAATCCATTTTTTGTCGTCTGCAGCAGCTTTCAATTCGTACCAGCCTGAAAGTTTGTCATTTGGGAAAAGGTAAGGGCAGGGCCACACAAACATTTACTGCCAATAATTTGGAGCTTGTCTTTAGAAGAAAGCTCTCCCATGAAGAATATTATGTAGTGTGAACGCAGAGTTGTGTGACTGCTGAGCAACCAGGCCCTTAGAGGTTAAGACATAGATGATGTTCTTTCCCCAAACTTTCTTAGCATGAATGTCAAATTCAAGGCTTCTTTTAGGAAAGATTTAAACCCTTTCCCACACAGCAAGGCATTTTGAAGCCCCACAAGATGGAGGCTGTGGAAAACATTGTGGAAAATGAAGAAATTGCTTGTCACAAGCAATTTCTTAATTTTCCACAATGTTTTCTACCATGCATGACCAGAAAATGTAAAATTTCATTATCGTCTTCAACATACTTTGAACTTCGACAGGTCAAAATTTTGTCATTTAGTAATGGGTTAACCCTTTCCCTAGCAAGACCTGGTTTTGATGTCCCTAAGAGAATAGGCTTGGGAAAACATTGAAACAAAAGAAGAAACTTCTGATAACCAGCAGTTTCTCCTTTAGTCTCAATATTTTCTATGCCATATTTTACACAAATTCTATCTTTAATAACACCCATTTTGTCATTTCTGATTTGTGGCAGTTTTTGAAGTGGATCACCCTAAAATTTTGTCGTTTGGGAAAGGGTTAATTTGACCAGATAATTCATTATTTCATAGAAAGTTACTCACTTTCTCCAACCAGATAAGGGCCGTTTTTTATCTGTCTCCGACCTAAAGGACACTGCAATGGCTGCTAGAACCCAGGCTAGCAGCAGGCAAAGTATGATTAATATCAGCCGTATTGGAGCTATTGTAATGGACATGAGCGCTATCTGAAACATACGAAATGGAAAACAGATTAGGCTTGTTAACCCTTTCCCGAACGACAATATTTTAGGGTGGTCCACTTCAAAAACTGCCACGAATGACAAAATGGATGTTATTAAAGAGATGATTTCTGTACAATATAGCACAGAAAATATTGAGGCAAAAGGAGAAACTGCTGGTTATCAGCAGTTTCTTCTTTTGTTTCAATGTTTTCCCAAGCCTTTTCCATTAGGGACGTCAAAACCAGGTCTTGTTTGGGAAAGGGTTAATCCATCCATACACTATGATAATGTCGCATTTTGACACTCCACAGGATAAAACTAAAAAGGCTTTGGAATAGATCTACATTGTGGAAAATTAAGAAATTGTTTGTCACATGCAATTTCTTCATCTTCAACAATGTTCTCTACCCAGAAATGTCAAATGTTTTTCACTTGAAATTGTCATCTGCAACATCTTTGAATCAGGACAAGTCTAAAATTTCACTGTCTAGTAATTTTCTTCTTACTTGTTTCTTACTTGTTGACCGGACCAAGAGTGGTAAGCCTTAGTCTTCTTTCAGTCCTCCTGTTGTTTTCTTCAATGTTTGTTGTTTCATCAGGGTGCATGTAGCAATGGGGATTAAGCTTAACCCTTTCCCAAACGGCAAAAAATCAGGGTGATCCACTTCAAAAACTGCCAAAAATGACAAAATGGAAGTTATCAAAGAAAGAATTTGTGCAAAATATGGCATAGAAAATATTGAGACAAAAGGAGAAACTGCTGGTTATCAGCAGTTTCTCCTTTTGTCTCAATGTTTTCCAAAGCCAATTCAATTAGGGACGTCAAAACCAGGACCTGAGGTCTTGTTTGGGAAAGGGTTAAAAGGGTGATCTTTCCAGTGACTGTTTAGATTACTTTTGAAAGAATAAACACTGTTAGCATTCACTACATTGTACGGCAGATTGTTCCATGCATCTACAAAAATGTCACCCATCTATGGTTTGAAATTGTGAACTTATGTGGGGGAGCAGCTGGAGGCTCGGTAAGGGTGCTGTGGTAGTACTGGTATAAGAAATGACAGGAATCCATGGTTCGGTGCTCGAGCTGCCGCGATATGACCATTGAACTTGAAAACAGCGTAAAACCCCAATAAGACAAACTAATTATATTACACTGAAGCTTTGTTTCTTAGATGCCTGTATCTGTATCTTTATGTCGTGTTTCCGACTTCTTTCTTTTCTAAGCGAGCGTCTAGTTTTTCCTTCAAATTATGGCCTCTGATTTAGTTATATGTGCTGTGTTGAAGTAGGTTGGGATTTGATGTTCTGTCATAATTGTTTGCTATTTTGTTTGCTATATTTGACTTGCACCATATCAGCTCTTGTTTGTCTGTACTCTAGGGATTGGATACCGAATATTTTAAGCATTCGTTGTATGGAAGATGACTAATATTTTTCAGTGTGTTACTAGTACTTTTTCTATTCTGACACAGTGTATCTTAGATATGGAGACAGGACATGACTTGCATGTACTCTAAATGTGGTCTAACCATAGATATGTTTAAATGTAGAAATATGGCCTTTGTCCATGTAAATAAAGGATCTGTTGATTATTCCTAGGTTTCTATTGGCTCATTTGGCTGTGTTGATTTTTGTAGAAATGTGTTGCTAGAAAGTCAGTTTGCTGTCAATCATCCTATTACCAAACAACAAAATTTCAGACTGCTCCAAATTCAAAGATGTTGCAGACGAAAATTTCATGTTGATGAAATTTTAATAATCTTTCCATTTTGAGTAAGAAAACATTGTGGAAAATGAAGAAATTGCTTGACACAAGCAATTTCTTCATTTTTCACAATGTTTTCCCAAGCCTTTTCTTTTGAAAAAGTCCAAAGGCGCCACTGTGCAGAAATGGATTATTGCGCCTTCAGGAATCTTTCTCATGGGTGACATTTTCAATTTGTAATTGTTCCCCGTCAGCTGATTTCATGAAGTAGTTTTGATTTGTTTCATGTTTAATACAAATTTAGAGTCTTTTACACTTATCTGCAAATGGGTTAAGAAACTAGAGTGTAAACAAGGTCGAAAACAGCTGAAAATGGCAATTTCGTCGAATTCAAGGGCATATAACTCATGACTTTCTGGTCTGATCATAACCAAAATCAAACTCGTCCAAGATCTAATTGTTATATACATTGTGTCCAAGTTTAATCTTGATTGGTAAATATTTGTAGATGCTAGAGTGTTAACAAAGTCAAAAGTAGCTATTTTTCGCATTCAAGGGCAGATAACTCCGGACTTTCTGGTCCGATCAGACCAAAAATCGAACTCATTCGAGAACTTATGGTCAAACATATTTTGGCCAAGTTATGTCAAGATTGGCTTATATTTGTGGATGCTAGAGTGTTAACACTAAATTGTTGACAGACAGACGGACGGACGGACAGACGGACGGACGGACGGACGACGGACACAAAGTGACCACAATAGCTCACCTTGAGCACTTCGTGCTCAGGTGAGCTAAAAATGCCATTATGGCATTTGAGACCAACCCTTTAACATTTTTCTTATTTTAAAAATTTATTAAATCATCTAATAGTCGATATTAAGAAAAAGGTTTTGCTTGTGATTTGTGTCCAAAAATTTAAGATTGACCTAGATTATTCCTTTCCCAAACAAGACCTGGTTTTGATGTCAGGGCAAGGGAAAACGTTGAGGCAAAAGAAGAAAATATGATAACTGATGCCTCTTTTTGCCTCAATATTTCATTTGCTTAAATATTGTAGAAAAATTATAAATACAGTCTTTATCAATATAATTTCTGTTGTCTGCAATGTTTTTGTCTTTTATCTTGATTTCCTTTTCATTCCATAACCGAAAAGAGTCAGGGCACATGAAGATAGACCACTTTGATGGGAAATTTCTTTGGGAATGTGTGACAGGAGGTCTAAACCGTGCCCAAAAGGTTTAATCCCATTTGGTCTACTCCCAATATGTCTACTCCCAATTTGTCTTCTATTTTTGACAACATTCCCATTTCGTCTACTTTTCTATAATTTGTAAATCAATATCATATTTTATAAATTATATTAGATTGTTTGCATTTTTATTTCATTTGTGAATATATTAACTAAATTTCTTTCCTTAAAACAAAAATTATGTTGTTAATTGATAATTTGACATGAAAGTAGACGAGTTGGGACAGTAGACGAATTGGGACTCAAGGCACTAAAATAAAAGTAGATGAAATGGGAGTAGAATTGGGATGTCTATGTCTATTTCTGTAAATTCCTCTGATGACTTTGCGAAGAACCGCCTATCGGTGTTACTTATCAAACCCTTCTTGTAAATGCACCATCCCACCACCAAATTTACAGATGCAATTACAACAACTCCTATGAGAGGCAGTGCAGTGATTTTTTTTTCCTAAAAAAAATAGTCCTTATTGGGCCCCTTCCCCCTCTCTGTGGAATATACTTTTTCCCCCATTTCAGATAGATTTTCCCCTCCTGGAACTAGATTTTTCTGTTGCAACAGAAAAATCCAAATCATATTTAGATTCCTGGCATCTCTAACAGTTCAATTGGTTGTTTGAATGTCCCATTATAATATATAAGCAAGTTGAATGCATTTATAACACTGTATTTGAGAGTATAAGCATGTATTGAAATTTCCCCTTTTTGGGCTTTCACACGTAAACTTTCCCCCACCTATGGGTCCTGACACCCTTCCCCCAAAATTAAAAATAAACACTGCAGTAACAAAAGTACACCACAGCCACCCATACAACCACCTACAAGAAGAGAGGCAGGGAGAAACTCGAAATTACCTCACTGGACTGTAGGGCTCCGTACCGGTACTCGATATATATATCGAAAACCGGTATTTTACGTTCGATAGATATATCGTATCGAACGTTTCTGTATCGGAAAAAATATCGATCATAGATAAAAGTAGAAATATTAAGCCAATAATTAGACAAATAACATTCAAATCGGCATTCTCTTCTTAGAAACAGACTATTTCTCAGTCGCGTGGCTTAACAGGGGAGAAACAAAAAGAAAATATTTACCTAAAATTAATTGCCAACAAAATGTAATTTACACATATTCCCACATTTTAACATGCCGCATGTTTTAAGAGAAGAGAAAAGGCTGGCTAGATGTGTTGGCGGCCTTTCTTTGATGTCGGAGAAATTTCAAGTGATGTCACACAAGAGACTTACACGTCGTACCCTTTCCCACACAAAGCCTACATTTGACAACTCATTCAAGAGAAAAACTCGCGAAAAAATTCATGCAATAGACGAAGGTGCTGATTACAAGCATATTTTCCGTAAACTTGTTTTGATATTTCGTGCTTTATATTGTACGCTTATCATTACATTCATTAACATAAAGTTTGTCGTCTGCAGTATTTTTCACTTTGTGCTACTGTAATCAGATAGTTGGAGTGTTCTGAACACGAAACATGACATGTCTTTTGTGTTGACTGTTAACCAAGACCAAAATGAGTGGAATTTGTTTCATTCTTTTTTATCGATGGATTTAAAACACAATGGGGTAAATCTGTGTAACAGTGTCCTATTTGCGCTGCGAGTCCGAGCAACATATCGTAGCTAAAACTGTTTGTGAACAAAATGTCTCTCTTATTCCTTTTGTCACTTCAAGTAATCTGATCAGATTTCCTAGTGTAGGAAACTTTCTCTGATCAAGCAATCAGAAAATCAGCAGATCAAGTTTTACCGAATAATTCTAAAAGAACCTATGTGTTTACATTGATCTGTATACAACATGAGTGTGCGCTAGATCGTTGGTGGGGGGGGGGGGGGGGGGTAAGGTCAGCCACAGGTGTGGTTTGTGAGGGGCATAATATTTAGGTTTGTGTTTTTGGCTCCTCTAATGGCACCAACTGACTCCAATAAATAATGTTTCAGTTTGTCATCAGTTTTAATAACAAATAAAACAAGAGCTGTCACTGTAAGATGACAATGCCCCCGACACCGCTTTGATCGTCATAAGGTCAAGGTCATCCAGGGGTCAAGGTCACCAAAGTATGTGCCTACAGAAAGGTAATGTACCAAGGAATGTTGTGGTAAAGTATGAAGCGAATATGTTAAGTAATAAGGAAGTTATGGCCAATGTTAAAGTTTTTGGACGGAATGACGGACGGACGGACAGACAGACGGACGGACAGACGGACGGACGGACGGACAAGTCAAATTTATGATGCCTCCCTATCGGGGGCATAAAAATGAACACATTACTTGTGTTTGACCCCTTTTTCTGAAAATTGAAATATCATATGATATCGAATATCGGTCATTTTGTATCGATACAAATATCGTATCGATAATTAAAACTGACCGATACAGAGCCCTAGTGGACTGGTACCCATTCACAGCTGGGTAGACTGAGGCGATGACAATTACGTGTCTTGCCCAAAGACACACCTCACCCCAGTGCAGTGTTTATTTTTAATTTTGGGGGAAGGCGGTCAGGGCCCATAGGTGGGAGAAAATTTTCGTGTGAACGCCCAAAAAGGGGGAATTTCAATACATGCTTATACTCTCAAATACAGTATTATAAATGTATTTAACTTGCTTGTATATCATAATGGGACATTCAAACAACCATTAGAACTGTTAGAGATGCCAAGTATCTAACTATGATTTGGATTTTTCTTTGCAAGAAAAAATCTAGTTCCAAGAGGGGAAAATTTCTCTAAAATGGGGGAAAAAGTATATTTCTCAGAGAGGGGAAAGGGGCCCAATAACGACCGTTTTTTTTTTAAGAAAAAAAATCACTGCAGTGGGATTTGAATCTGGAACCTCCGGGTTTCAAGTCCAGTGCGCTAACCACTGCGCTACCGAGGCTGTCCGCCTAAACTTTAGTTACTCGACACCGAAACATTTCATCGAAAAAATTTCACCACCTTATTTTCCAATCAAGAAGAAACGAAGCGCACAATCAAGATAAAAAATTATCCGTGGACCTGTTTTTTCTATTTTGTGCCGTTTTGGTTATGGTAAAAGGTAAGTTGGGCCGTTTTGGTCATGGGCCGATTTGGTGCGATACCAAAAAAATCTGTGTAGACGGATACTAGGCCTATCCGCTTACTAGTTACCGGCTAAATGTATTACCTTCAGCATATCTACTTTTCCGAGGTGGAGCCTATGAGTAAAGGGATTCTGTATTTCTGGAACAATCAATGATTGTTGTCTTGGTATCTCTCTCTTCATGTTTAAAACGCCGCTGTCAAACCAGTTTCAGTTCAAGATCCATAAATGGAACAGGATATTGCTTCTGCACATGCGTACACAAAGAAATGTGAACTGTGGGTAATATATTGCGTTGCAACCACCCAAGATGGCAACCATCATGAAACGATAGAAACTCACCCTCAACAGGTTCTTTGTGAAAATATACCAAGATACTGGCCCTCGGGAAAGGAATCGTAAGCCCCCACAAACATGGAGAGTGCTACTAACGTTAGCTCCAAAAACGAGTTCCTCGTGTCAGGAAAATATAGACTTGTTAGAAAAATCGGGAGTGGATCATTTGGAGATATTTATCTTGGCATAAACATAACAAATGGGGAGGAAGTTGCAGTTAAAATGGAATCGACCAAAGCTCGCCATCCACAGCTTTTGTATGAAAGTAAGCTGTACAAGATTCTACAAGGTGGTGTTGGTATTCCACACATCAGATTTTATGGAATGGAGAAGGATTACAACATTCTTGTGATGGACCTGCTTGGCCCAAGTCTTGAGGATCTGTTCAACTTTTGTTCCAGGCGTTTTACCATGAAGACCGTCCTGATGCTTGCAGATCAAATGATTGGACGCATTGAATATGTCCACAACAAAAATTTCATTCATAGGGATGTCAAACCAGATAACTTTCTCATGGGCATTGGTCGCCACTGTAACAAGGTTTTTCTTATTGACTTTGGTTTGGCTAAAAAGTATCGAGATAGCCGCACTCGAACCCACATCGCTTACAGAGAAGATAAAAATCTTACTGGCACAGCTAGATACGCCAGTATAAATGCTCATCTCGGGATTGAGCAGAGCCGACGCGACGACATGGAATCATTGGGTTATGTGTTGATGTATTTTAATCGTGGAAGTTTGCCATGGCAAGGACTGAAAGCCAATACAAAAAAACAGAAATATGAGAAAATAAGTGAAAAGAAAATGTCTACTCCAGTTGAGGTGCTCTGTAAAGGATTTCCAGCAGAGTTTGCAATGTACCTTAACTACTGCAGGGGTCTTCGGTTTGAGGAGGCACCTGACTACATGTATCTACGCCAACTGTTCAGAATCTTGTTTCGTACTCTGAACTACCAGTATGACTACACATTTGATTGGACAATGTTAAAACAAAAGGCAGCTGCTGTTGCCCAGTCCACAAACACAGTTACAGCAGGCACAGGACGTTGAAAGACTACTTGAAAGAGCATAGACTGACTTTCCGATTTGATCCATTGAAAATTAATTTATACGTAACAAGATATATATTAATTGTCAATTTTTCTTTCTAAAGTAATGTTTCTGTGTTGTAGAAAAAATGGTTTAGCATTATTAGTTTAAATTTATTGATGATAGCATAGATCTATTAATCAGAATGATTCAGATAAAAAATAAAGCAAAATTGTGAAAGAAACTTACGCTTAATTATAGTTATCATTAAGTGAACTGTCTTGAGGTGCGAAATTTGTTCATCAGGGGTTCTGAAATCCATTGCCCAAGTTGCCCAGGTTGTCCCTAAGAGGTTATGGACATGTAGAATTCATTATTTGTCAACAGTTTGCTCTCTAATTGACCAAACGCCAATCGACAGATCGCTCCGCCCAACATAGAATTTAAGACAAACAATGGGGATGTGATCGTTAATAGGGAACGATTTTATCCAGTTAATCGTGAGGTAAATTCGGACTAACAAAATAGTATTTCGTATGTGTTGTTATAAAATCTCGTAACTACGGCTTGATTAAAGCCGTAGTTACGAGATTTTTAAACAACATCGACAGTTTATCAAAACATAACGTAAACCTAGTCTATTGTTAGCACAAAATTCCTTGCCATTGGCATGTCGATTGTTTTGATTGTCAGTCGATAAGGCGTAAAAAAAAATATGTGTGTTTCCGGTTACATGAAATTTCAAAATAGGGACGGTAGGTCGGATTTTTTTTTTTTTTTAAATGGGACAAATAGGGAAACAAAATGGCGGAACAGGAAATCCCTAGGAAATCCGACAGTCTTTCCGAAAGTTGCAGAATGTTTTCTGGACATTCGGTCTGGTAAAAGAAAAACAATACCGCCACAGACGACCGAATACCCCCGCCCCCTGGCTCCGCCGTCGTTTGTCGAATATGTAGTAAATTGATGTCTGCTAGAGGCTACATGCACGCAAAAAGTACATGCTGTGTGCTTTGTACACCATCGCTAGTAACATTCATTTCTCAAGTAACGGTAGATCTAAGTTTTCTTTTGCTGAAAGTTGATCACAGATGCCGATATTTAATTTTAAAATGTGTCCAAAATCTCGAAAGTCTAACAGGAAACAGAATGAATCTATTACTCATATGCGATGTTTTGAGCGAGATCAAAAACGCCGCAAACACAGACATTTGATGACGTAGTCATTCCAATATCATCACGTGATTTCTCCACTTCCAAATAAGGTTACGATTTACTATGATTTGTTTACAAAATGCGCGCGTGTCCACAAAGAGCGGGAAAGGGATGAAGCAATGAAAAAGACGCTATCTACGAAGTTAATACACTGATGTTAGATGGTTTTAACACGGAAGCTTTGTATATTTCTGCCATGCCGCCTAGCGATTACACAAAGGAATTAGGTCACGCTTAGTTGTACATATTAAAATGGTGTGCTTACTCGACCATTTAGACTGTAGCCAATCAATCTTTCATAATTTAAACAAAAAGTAAGTGTTGACAGCCATGTTAATCGGCGATCGAGTGGCGATTGCCAGCGCGAGCCCTGAGAATCATTTCTACAATTTTTTGTGCATTTTGATATATTTACGGAAACTACCGAAGATTCCGGGAAAACCCATATTTCAAATCGTAACACGATACGCATCGTCGCGGAAGGATAACAGAATATGTAGATCTACCCAATCATAAATCGGTAATACCACGCCATTATCGGTATACAAAATTCGTTACTGAAATACATCGGTTTTTATTGACCTAGTAGCGATATAACTTCCGGTGAATTGAACTTTTACCAAGACATGTCCCTAAAAATTGCTAAAAAAATTAGGGTCGGGGATAAAAAAATAGGCACGGTCGGGTAACCGGAAACACACTTTTTTTATTACGCCTAAATCGATACAATAACATATGCAACGAAGAACAATTGGGGCATGACATTTTTTCTGATCGTCAATTGGCTAATCGATGTTTTTGATTGACAGTCGGCGTGTGGTCAATTGTCATACAGACAACTTGCATTTTTCAAACAAACACGGACAAGTAGCCAATTGAAAGATTTCAGAACTCCTGTTCTTACTTGACTTTTACTCTAATTGATAGTTATGGTACATGAAAAGACAAGTGTAAGCCAAATAACTTTGATTACTGTAAGAGCTGAGTCTACACTTAAAATTCCTTAACGCTTTCCCAAAAAGAGAAAATTGGGTAAATTCAATTTGAAATTTTATTTTGTTGTTTGTAGCGTCATCCAGTTCAGAGGAGTCTAATTTTGATGTTTGGGAAAGCGTTAGGATCATATATATTGACACAATAATTTTATACATAAGTAAGTTATTCACAACAAAAGTCGAGAAATGTCCCCAAATGGCTCAGGTCGAAGGGTTGCTTGTTTCAGTCAATTTCCTCATTTTCCACAATGTTTTTCAAAGCTATTATTGTGTGGGGCATCATATACATACATGTGGAAATGGGTTAAATTCTTACATCAAATTAATTGAATGAACTCATTATGAGTCAGTTGTCACATGTATGATAGCAGCGATTTTGTTACAATTTTATGCGGAAGAGTCCTGTGACCCACTGGTTCCCGAAACAATGAGTCCAATATTAAAACATAGAAGCCTTTGAAAGACCACGCCGATTACACTTTGAAAATGTTCGCATTCTGGGACTCACTAAATATTTTTCAATGAGTCCTGAGAAAAAAATGTGAGTCGAGGACTCGGGACTCGCAGGTAACAAAATCCCTGTGATAGACATAATTTGTACATGTGTTTGCATTTGTACATCAATTTTTGAGAGACCATTTTTAGTGACTGAGAATTGAATTTCACGATTCTTCTGTGATTACATATTGAAGGATGAATTTGAAACTTTTCATGGATCAAGTATTTGACATTTTTTAAGATCAAATAAATTTTCATTTGGACTCGGATACAAGTACATGTACATATTTAGAGCAGCATAACCCTTTCCTAAAACAAGACCTGGTTTCGACATACCTGAAACAGAAAACATTTAGGCAAAGGAAACAAATGAATAACTTATTATGCCCTGGTTTGGACGACACTTCTGATTGTCAGACTAGAAACTGTTGAAGAGAAGGAGAAAATACTGATAAGCGATATTTTCTCCATTTCCTTAAGATTATCTTTGTGATGAATTTTAGATTTCATGATATCTGTAACACATGTTTTGTCTACTGCAATTGGACATTTGACCACTCTAGTCTAAAATGTTGTCATTTGGAAAAGGGTTAAGCTGATTATATGGATATTTTACTGCATAATTGCCAAATGTTCAATTATCAAACAGTACCCCCTCTTTGTAAAGATGTATATACTGGTATAAATACTGGATTGTAATATAGTGTAAACTAATTAACTTGTACATAGAACAAATCTCTGTAACCCTTTCGCAAATTTGTTGGTTGGTTAAATTTGAAAGCTATTGTTGACTACAAAATAGCTATAAATCACGGTGGATAATCACGTGATACAATATTTTCAGAAAATCTTCAATAATTTTGTAAATACTGGACCAATTTGAATTTGGTTTGAAGCAGAGAATGTGGACAGACGTCACGCATTAGATGGACATGGTTGATTTTTGAAAAATCAACTGATAAAAAAGTTATTGAAGATAAACCAAAATTTTGGTTTATCTTCAATAACTTTTTTATCAGTTGATTTTTCAAAAATCCGACATGTCCAGCTTATTCCTGGCATTTTCCCACCTTCTCTGCTTCAAACCGAATTAAAATTGGTCTAGTATATAAAAAGATATTGAAGATTATCGGAAACTCTGAGTCACATGATTATACACCGTGTAAATAAAGATGAGTTTTGTGAGAATTATTACACAGAAAATATCAACATTTCAGAGATTTTTTTACAATCTTAGGAGTTAGGACTGTGAGTCCTGGACTGTGAGTCCTAAGTCCTGTGAGGCATCAGTGTTTTACAAACACATCTTGTTAAAATGTTACAATTACAATGTATTGTATTTCTGATTGTGGTATTTTTGCAGTCTTTTTTATTCATGAATATACATTGTACTCCATATATTTAATGTTCAGTAACCCATTTAGTAGAATTTACTGGAACTTGAATATCAATTAGTTTAATTTTGGAAAAAAAGCCATAATGGCTCAGAGCTACAGATAAGCGAGGGTGAAGACATTCCTACTTTGTTATTTCAATTCCAAACCCCATGTTGTGAGTATTCATTTGAATTGTCTCGATGAGACGCTTCAAATGATTACCTGCAGCATAGGGTTTGATGAACAATGAATGAAATATTGCATTTTGAAAAGCCTTTACTCCCTCTTATCTGTAGCTCTAATGGCTTTTCAGACCAGCATAA
This sequence comes from Fragum sueziense, assembly GCA_963680895.1. NCBI lineage: Eukaryota > Metazoa > Mollusca > Bivalvia > Cardiida > Cardiidae > Fragum > Fragum sueziense. Next base: position 6,494,199 of record OY804599.1, on the reverse strand, counting down.
ATCCTGATCAGTCTGTGCTTACCTGAGCAGTCAGAACAGGATCTTTGCGGTTCTTAGATAACTTCTTTATTACCGGAAATTACAATGTACAAGTTCGCAAACGCTTTTCACCGACCTTTTAAAACAGTGCTTTCTTTCATAAATTCATGAAGTGCTAATGTCAATTTCAGAAGACTTGCATTAACCGTATCCCAAACAAGACCTGGTTTTGACATCCCTTATAGAAATGGCTTGGGAAAACATTGAGACAAAAGAAGAAACTGATGATAACCAGCAGTTTCTCCTTTTGCCTCAATATTTTCTGTGCTATTTTTTGCACAGATTTCATATCTTTAATTTCATCCATTTTGTTGTCCACATCACCTTTCAAATTGGACCGCCATAAAATTTTGTTGTTTGGGAAAAGGTTAAGAGAAACTCATGCATAAACATTTCTTTGAACAAGAGTAGTTCTTTTATTACATAAAATTTTCCTTATTAGCTTTAACATATTTATAAATAAAAAGAATCCCTTTTTATCAATATAAGAGATATTTGGAAAACGTTTGAAAGAAAAAAAAAGAAAATGTTTGATAGCCAGCATTTTCTCCTTTTCTCTCAAAGCTTATATATACAACCCATAACTTACATCCATAAGGATTCACTGCATTATTGAGGTTCGTCAAAACTAAGGATCACATGTTATTTTTGTATTCTGCAATAGAGAACTATCTTATTCAGTAAACCGTGATATAATTTAGGAAAAACAAGGGAATTTTGTAGGTGTTGTTATAAAATCTCGTAACTACGGCTTGAATCAAGCAATAGTTACAAGATTTTATAACAACACAGACGGCTGATCTATACATAATGGTAAACCCAGTCTATTATTTAAGCATAAAATTCATCGCCATTCTTTTTAATCTGGACTAGTCTAGAATTGTGTCCTTTGGGAAAGGGTTAAGATGGATCTGCTTTTAGTGTGTGTAGAGGTACGCTAACTGTATTTAATGTAAATGATTGATACTTGGACATCAGTGTTGTTTGCAACTCAGAAAAAACGTCTGTTAATAAAGTTAATAAAGTTCATTATATGTACTGTTTATTCTGGTATACTGCTTGAACTCTCGGACTTGGCGAAATACCAAAAATCTTTGTCAGACATTCGGTCTGACAGTACTGAATAATCTGTCATACCGTATAAAATTTTGTCAGACAGAACTCTCATTCACTATCTTGACACATCAAAAGGAATGTCAGACATTTGGACTGACAGTGGCAAAAAAATCATCAGACCAAGGGAAATATCAGATATGTCTGATTGACGGTTGTTGCCATGTCTGAACACTACCATATTGCAGCTCAGAGCTACAGATAAGGGGGTATGATGGTTTTTCAAAGTACAATATCTCACTTATTATTTATCAAACCCTATGTTTTGGGTACTCATTGGAATCGTCTCAATGAGACGATTCAAATGAGTACCCACAATGTTAGGGTTTTGAATTGAAATAAGAAAGACAAAATGTCTTCACCCCTTCTTATCTGTTGCTTATTTGCTCTCGCCTAAGTGACATGAGTAGCTGGAGGCTCAGAAAGGAAGGGTTGTTTTTGTATAGTTTGTAAATATTGACCTGAACCCGATGAATATGCAATGAATAACCTTGACATGGAATAATCAATACTTGCCAAAGTTGCCAGCAATCATATACTGTCAAGCAGAGTCGATAGTTTCCATTAAGCATTATGACTTATTATGAGTATTCTGCACATGCCTTCTCGTGTTGATATATGTGGGAGAGTGATTATTCAGCATCACAGTTACTCATTGCACATTCAACAGGTTCCGGTCAATATTTACCGGCTATACCACTGAGAGAAATGACAATTTAGTACATGAACATGGTTAGATGCCATACCGTCAATGGCCCGCCATGATTATGACTGAAATACTGCCAATATGGGGCGCCCAATATGGCATGTAACTCCATTCATTCATTCAATCAATCAATGTTGCTATGCATAGGTTTACCCCTTTTCCAAACAGTAACTCCTTTGACGCCCCTACATGATCTTGGTTTAGAAAATCTTGTGGGAAAAGAAGAAAATGTTGATTATCAGCATTTTCTTCTTTTCCTTCAAGATTTTCTATGCTATAGCATCGAGATATTTTACATAAATTAGCTGTCAATTTGTTGTCTCCTATTAAATAGGAGCCGCTGCCATAGCGCAGTTGCCGCGGCCGTGGCGCAGTTTGTAGCACATCTGCCTCTCATTCGATACCCGGCTGCGGCAAATACCCTTACTTACAAATATGTTGCCCATCAATGGTTTGATATTGTGAACCTATGCGGGGGAGCAGCTGGAGGCTTGGTAAGGGTGTTGTGGTGGTAGTACTGGTATGAGAAACGACAGAAATCCATGGTTAGGTGCTCCAGCCGCCACGATATGACCTTAGTAGTTGAAAACGGCGAAAACCCCAATAAACCAAACCATAGCGCAGTTAACAGAGCATCATGATTCATGAAATCAGGTTCGATCCTCAGCCATCATGCTTTATGACAGTAAAGTTGTCTTCCACCAATAGTTGGATAATCGAAAGCCTATGTAGCCTATAGCCTGACTATAGACGAGCATTTTGGAGGCTTGAAAAAGATGTTGTGGTAGTAATGTTGAAAGAAACAACAGGAATCCATAGTTAGATGCCCCAGCTGCCGCTTTGACCATAGCAGTTGGAAGGGGCGTTAAACTCCTTTCAATCAATTAATTTTTAGCTCCACTGGCCATCAGGCCAGCGGGCTATTGTCATGGTGCTGTGTCGTGTGTCGTCTGTCTGTTCGGTCGTCAACATTTTCTTTAAAAACTTCCTCAAACTACTGGATAGATTTCAACCAAATTTCACAGGAATGATCCTTGGGTGAGCCTCTCTCAAATTCCTTCAAAGAACTTTGATTGAAGCAGGAAGTTATCTACATTGAATGCCAAAAATAGCTGTTTTGACTTTGTTTCCATCTAACATCTATACTTAGTACATTTAAAAACGCAGAGTTTTCAAAGCCTTAAATCAAGATGTTACAAGATGTTGTAAGAAATATAAATAGTTGTTATGAATCTCCTACAAGCTCTTTAACGTGAAAAGAATGAATTACGTTTGTAATTCTGAAACATTTTACGGTGCCGTAGCCAAAGCGTTAAACACGTTGACGCTCCGTAAATTTGATGCACGTGAAATTTGAGTTGAATTTTAACATGTTTATAAAGTTTGTCTTTAGGGACACTATAAAAACACATTTTATCGAAAGATTCTCATTTTTATCAGTATGCCCCGTCTTCTTGAAAATGTGAGGAACCAAGCTATTGGCACGCATTTGCTTAGTTTTTCAAACTCGGACATTTCACGGCACGCAGGATAACGTAACTAATTAATATCACGACTAGTGACACGGGAACTAGCCCACATACTTTGGTTACCCACTACTGGCATGTTATGTACCCTGTAGAACATGCTTGGAATGGCATGAAGAGACGCATGTATTCACGTACCCCATAACCCAAAACGTTGCAAAAACTTCGTATTTCTGTTATTCAAGAGCAGACCAAAATGCAACAAGAGGTTGCATTGCAAGAAAAGTCCTTTCTATGCAACGACAATGTCATGCTTTAATTCAAGCTTTAGGTGGGCACACTCGTTATTAATTGATTTGACCCCTCTCAATTAAAAATAATCAAATTTTATTCCGACATGTATTTAAAACATGTTCTACCTTTTGAATTTAAGGAATTAGATAAATCAACGAAAATGAATCCGCATTACGTAGCCTTTACTTGTCATTTCCATCCTATAAGCGAACGAAGTAATTCTGCGCAATTAAATGTACTCAGTATACAAATACAGACCAATCAAGCCAAAAGTTTAACAAACTATTGGTAACTATAAGATCCTGTCTGAGTCAAATTTTCAGCTTGATCAGAATCTCAGATCCTGAGTTATGTGCCCTTGAATTTGACAAAATTTCCATTTTTCGACTTTATTTTTCCCTGAAACAACCATAAATATTTACCAATGAAGACAAAACTAGGACAGAATATTGTTTACCATAAGATATGGCTTGTGTGTAATTCTCAGAAAGGAAGGTTGTTTTTGTATTGTCTGTAAATATTCACCTGAACCCGACGAATATGCAATGAGTAATGTTGACGCAGAATAATCAATACTTGCCATGAAACTTTACACAGCTGTAGACCTTGGCCCAAAGAGGTGCCCTATTGTTTTGGGGTCACATATGTCATGTCAAGGTCACTTTTGGACATTCCTTAAAATCATTTCCATGCTCTAAGGAACTTAAGAACCTTTCACCTAGGATAAATAGAACTGTCGCAAAGCGGACAAGTACCCCCACTAGCGCCTTGTCACTGTAACAGGGCTACAGTTCAAAAGGTTCTTTAGTTGGAGCACAGAAACAGGTTTTAAACAGTGTAAAATTGTGACTTTGACCTCCATGACCCAAAAACAATAGGGCACCTCCGTGGGTCATGGACAACAACTGTGTAAAGTTTCATGATCCTAGGTCAACTGGTTCTCGACTTAGAGCACGGAAACAGGTTTTAAACAAAATTGGATCGTGACCTTGACCTTTGAACTTCAAGACTCCAAAACAATAGCGCACCTCCTTTGGTCATGGGCAACAACTGTGTAAAGTTTCAAGATACTAGGTCAACCGGTTCTTGACTAACAGCACGGTAACAGATTTTAAACAAAGTCTTGAGATCTTGACCTTCATGGCCCAAAAACAATATGGCACCTTGGGTCATGGGCAACAACTGTGTAAATTTACATGATCCTAGGTCGACCGATTCTTGACTTACGGCACGGTAACGGATTTAAAACAAAGTCAGATTGTGACTTTGACCTTTGACCAGGCCGCGGCCTTTGCGCAGTTGGTAGCGCATCTGCCTCTCATTCGAGAGGTCCCGGGTTCGATACCCGGCCGCGGCAAATACCCTTTCTGACAAAATTGTCACCCACCAATGGGTTTGAAATTGTTAACCTAAGTGGGCGAGCAGCTGGAGGCTTGGTAAGGGCGTTGCAGTAGTACTGGTTTTAGAAACAACAGGAATCCATGGTAGGTGCTCCAGTCACCGTGATATGACCCTGACAGTAGAAAACGGCGTAAAACCCCAATAAACTCAAATGACCTTCGACCACCATGACCCAAAAACGATAGGGCACCTCCTTAGGTCATTGGCAACAACTGTGTAAAGTATCATGATCCTAGTAGGTCAAACGGTTCTTGACTTAGAGCACGGAAACGAGATTTTAAACAAAGTCCCATTGTGGCTTTGACCATGACATTTGACCATCATGACCCAAAAACAATAGGGCACCTCCTTGGGTCATGGGCAACAACTGTGTAAAGTTTTGTGATCCTAGGTCAACCGTTCCTTGACTTAGAGCACAAAAACAGATTTTAAACAAATTCCCATTGTGACCTTGACCTTTGACCAAAAAACAATAGGGCAACTGCTTGGGTCAGGGGCAACGACTGTGGAAAGTTTCAAGATCCTTGGTCAACCGATTCTTGACTTAAAGCATGGAAAAGGATTTTAAACATTCTGATTGTGACCTTGACCTTTGACCTCAAAACAATAGGGCACCTCTTTGGGTAATGGGCAATAACTGTCAGGGTTTTCCCTGGCGCACAAAATTGTGCATTCTGGCACAGTTTTAACTCAAATGACCCTCAAACTAGAAGACCTGAAGGTCTTGAATCACTCCACAGGCCAGAGATTCTTTTAATACTTGATTCAAGTTTTGATTAGATTGTTCAATACATGTGGTTCTAAAAGTAAGAAGAAAGTAAAGGAAAGGGGAGGAAATTCCAGCTTAGGATGATACTGGCAATGTAAACAGCTACATAGTCCATAAAATTGCTCGATGAAGAATCAAAACTTTAATTTCACAAAGATATTTATAAACAATTGTGACCTTGACCTCTGTGACCCAAAAACAATAGGGCACCTCCTTGGATCATAGGCAACAACTGTGTGAAGTTTCATGATCGTAGGTCAACTTGCTCTCGAGTAATCTTGAGCACGGAAACAAAAGTCTATGGACAGACAGACAGACAGACATGGTGAAACCAATATACACTCCTCTAGTGGGGGTGGTATAATGAAACTTTACACACTTGTTTCCCCTTACCAAAGGAGGCGCCCTATTGTTTTTTGGATAACGTTAGTCAAAGGTCAAGGTCACAATTTCAGTTTGTTTAAAATCTGTTTGAGCTCCAACTGAAGAACCATTTGATGTATACCACTTTTTTAGTTACAAGGCGCTAGTGGGGGGTGTTTGCCCACTTTGCGACAGTTCTGGTTGCCCTTGACCAAAGGAGATGCCCTGTTGTTTTTGGGTCATGAAGGTAGAAGGTCAAGATTGGACTTTAATATCTGTTTCCGCGCTGTAATTCAAGAACCGTTTGACCTAGGATCATGACACTATACACAATTTTTGCCGTTGAACGGAGGAGGAGCACTTCTGTTTTTGGGGTGAAGTAGGTCAAAGTCACAATTTGACTGTTTAAAATCCATTTCTGTGCTCAAACTGAAGAACTGTTTGACCTACAGCACTTTGTCAGTGACAAGGCACTAGTGGGGGTATTTATCCGCTTTGCGACAGTTGTAGTTGTATCTGAGTGCAGGGACTCCAATAAGGGCCAATAATTATGGTCTGTATAGCATAATATTAGGGCTAATTTGATGTGGACATGACATGGACGCTGAATACTGTGTCACTAAGCCTTTCCAGAACAGGCAGCGGTCAAAATACGGTCAGGCGAGCTCAAGAGATCTTGGGTTCAATCCCCGTCCCAGGCAAATATCCTTTCTGACGAAACTTTCTCCAACCAATGGTTTGATAATCAATAAGCTATGTGGGAGAGCAGCTGGGGCTCTGTAAGAATGTTGTGGTAGTACTGGTATGAGAAGCGACAGGTTCGTTAGGTGATCCAGTCCTACAATATGACCATAGCTGTTGAAACAGGCATTACATGGTGGATAATCATATGATGCAACAATTTCAGAAAATCTTCAATAATTTTGTTAATACGGGACCGATTTGAATTCAGTTTGAAGCAGAGAAGGTGGACAGATGTCACACATTAGATGAAAGTGTTGGATTTTTGAAAAATTAACTGATCAAAAAATTATTATACCCCCTAAATTCAATTTGGGGGGTATATAGGAGTCAGCTTGTCCGTCTGTCTGTTGGTCTGTCTGTTGGTTTTTTTTTCAAAAATCTTCTCCTCCTCAACCATTGGTCCAATTCTTACCAAACTTGGCAGGAATGTTCCTTGGGTGACCCTTTTCAAAACTTGTTCGTGAATTTTTGATTCGTCAAAAATTGTGGGCGTGGCAGGGCGGGGCTTATCGGACTTATAGAAATCATGTGAAAAATCTTTAAAAATCAATTATTAGTCCAATTTAAACCAAACTTGGCAGGAATGACCATTGAGTGATTATATTAAAAGTATGCTCATGTTTTTTTCATTCGCCAAAAAATGTGGGCGTGGCAGGGCGGGGCTTATCCGACTTCGAGAAATCGTTAGATAATTCTTCAAAAATCTTCTCCTCCTTAACCACTGTGCCAATTCTTACTAAACTTGGCAGGAATGTTCCTTGGGTGACCCTTTTCAAAACTTGTTCGTGAATTTTTGATTTGTCAAAAATTGTGGGCGTGGCAGGGCGGGGCTTGTCGGACTTTGAGAAATCATGTGAAAAATCTTTAAAAATCAATTATTAGTCCAATTTGAATCAAACTTGGCAGGAATGACCCTTGAGTGATTATATTCAATGTATGCTCATGATTTTTTCATTCGCCAAAAAATGTGGGCGTGGCAGGGCGGGGCTTATCCGACTTCGAGAAATCGTTAGATAATTCTTCAAAAATTTTCTCCTCCTCAACCACTGGGTCAATTCTTACCAAACTTGGCAGGAATGTTCCTTGGGTGACCCTTTTCAAAACTTGTTCGTGAATTTTTGATTCGTCAAAAATTGTGGGCGTGGCAGGGCGGGGCTTATCGGACTTAGAGAAATCATGTGAAAATTTTTTAAAAATCAATCATCAGGCCAATTTGAACCAAACTTGGCAGGAATGACCCTTGAGTGATTATATTCAATGTATGCTCATGATTTTTTCATTCGCCAAAAAATGTTGGCGTGGCAGGGCGGGGCTTATTCGACTTCGAGAAATCGTTAGATAATTCTTCAAAAATCTTCTCCTCCTTAACCACTGTGCCAATTCTTAATATTTGGCAGGAATGTTCCTTGGGTGACCCTTTTCAAAACTTGTTCATGAAATTTTGATTCGTCAAAAATTGTGGGCGTGGCAGGGTGGGGCTTATCAGACTTAGAGAAATCATGTGAACAATCTTTAAAAATCAATTATTAGGCCAATTTGACAGGAATCACACCCTATTACCGGCTATCACTACAGCAGTTGCTAACCTCGGGCAGTATCATCTATAAATAGCGGGTGAACTGGGTAGGTCATACTTTTTCCATATTTGTTTTGTGTAAAAGCGTTTCTCAGCTATAATTTGTAGTGCCCTTGGCTTGCCATATATTGGAGCACCTACATGTCAAATATTAGCACAGAGAGTCCTCAAACAAAAAAATAATTCACCAACAAAGTCGAAACTTCACATATTTGTATATAAAATTCATCTTTCCATGCAAATAGCAGAAAAACACTGAAGCAAATGTTAGAAATTTTATTACAAAATGGATATCTAGTATATTATCTACCAACTAATTGCTTGTGAAGACAATCAACTATTCCGTTATGTCGTTATAGTCAAACAAAGTTTGGCGAGCTACAAATTTATGCAATCACGAACAGCACATAGGGGGATCACCGACAGGAGATTCGTACTTGAAATAGGCAATCACAGACAGCATAAATGATACTATTTTGCTTGTCTATGTACAATTCTTTTTCATTATCCAAGTGATCATGGTGTGAAATATTTAAAATTTGCTGATGATAATTACAACAATACATGAATGCTGGTACTTTTGTTTGATAAAAGAGCATCAGATAAGAATAAGCTATATATATGAAGCAAGAACTTCCCAGGAATCCACGGTTAGGTGCTCCAGCCACTGCAATATACTCTCTAAAGCCGAGGCCTATATTGATTAAACCATCAAACATGACCTCTGCAGTTTTCGGTACGCCAACAGCCTATTTGGTCGTCATAGTCTAATTATAGCACATCATTTGAATTATCGAATCAAAATCATTCAGTTTTATCTTGCATGATCATTACGTATACATTACGTCCCTTCTATTTTTGGCTGAAGCCGGTAACATTTGAATTATCGAATCAAAATCATTCAGTTTGATCTTGTTTGATTACGTATACATTACGTCGCTTCTATTTTTGGCTGAAGCCGGTAATTTGAAGCGTCAGCCAATGAAAGCTTGTATCAGCTTTTTAAATTGTTTTGTTGTGTATAGCCAACGATTGGATACTGAAATCCCGCCAAGGCCCCGAGATTAGACGTGAAATGACCCCGCGAGAACAGAGCTCATTCTATCGAAATGGAATGTAGAGATAATGTGCTCTGTTCTTAAGAGAGTACTGTAATATGGCCATAGCGGTTTAAAACGGCGTAACATCTCATGAAATCAAATCATAGGCCCGATTGTATCAACGCTGTTTAGCACAAACAAAATATTTCACTGATTTGTTCAAATTTTCCAATGTGAATAATCGAAAAATAACCGAAACAAATACTTGGCCATTTGGTTAACTCTAGCCGGCGTTTCTTACTTCGCCATGCAAGGTGAAACATAACACAGAATAAAGAAATAAACATTTCTAACCATTTCCAAAAAAAATGCCTCTTTTTACGCGCCTTTTAGAAAAAGCTTGCTGTCTTGTACAAAGTTATATTCTTGTCAGCATCCACTTTGTCTTCTGCAACAGCCTGTCAATTTGGGCATTCACAATTTTGTCCGTATACATTTTTGTAGTTATGGTCCAATATAAAAATGATAATCTTACAACCCTAGGTGTAAAGAACCTCGATCTATGGATAAGGCGAGAAATCTCCCTAAAAGGCTCAACTCTATGGGTCAATTTTCAAAACTTACAAATTGAGAAACAAAATATAGCTTTATGGTTAGGTAGATAAATAAATGAAATGAATACCGATTTTATGCCATTTAAAAAGTTCTATAGGTGCAGATAACTCTTGATTATTTTACCCACCTAAATGGTTTTCATTTTCTTACACTACCTGTATTCATAGATGTAAAATGAAGTTTCTTTTTGTTTTATTCCCAATTTAATTTCTACAGATACAAGGATAAATGGTGTTGACTTTATATGGCAGCTTTGGTTTTGTCCGCATTGCGCATACGCACCACTGAAATAAGTTCAAATAACCTTAAAAACGCACTTTCCCGCCAAAAACCGATGAATACCTACCTTCCTTTGGCTGGCAAACATCGTTCCCCCCTTGACCCAATTTCCCATTGACATATGTTTTGTCACTTGATCTTAGACTTCCTTGGTAAAAAGGATTTCCTGGGTCACTGGGGGGAACATACTTTTATATCAAAAATAGTGCTCGTATACCAATTGCCATATTTTTGGCGTGAAGATTTCGCCTTTAAACTCATTTCAATGGTGCGCATGCGCACTAAGGACAAAACGAAAACTGGTTTGTGATTTCAAAACCAATTTTCCTTACATTTAAAAAAATATTGCTGATAAAACAATAGAAAACTTAATTCTGGTTAAATGAATGCCGGTGGGGTAAGAAAATATAATCTAAGGGGTAGGTACAGAAGCCAAGAGTTATCTGTACATGTCGGATCGTTTTGATTGTACAAAATCAATTTTCATATGATTTAGGTATAGATCTAACAATACAGCTCGAGATATTTATCAATTTTCTTGTTTTGAAAATTGACTTTTCCATTTGAGACGTTTAGGGAGATTTCTCGCCTTATCCATAGAGATCCTTACCTAGCTGACTGATCTTTGATCCTTCACTAGTTTCTGTATTCACTTACCTAGGCTAGTTACAAGCATGTGCTTTATGCAGACAACCATGTTTTATCGATATCAACAGATTCTTGCTTGATAATCCGTTATCACCGATATCTCTTCTTCGTTTCGCAATGAGGCCAAAAACGCCGAACATTGATAGCGCATCTGTCTCTCATTCGAGAGAACCCGGGTTTGATCCCCAGCCGTGGCAAATATCTTTTCTAACTAATGTTACCCACCAATGGTTTGATATTGTTAACCTATGTGGGCGAGCAGCTGGAGGCTCGGTTAGTCTATTGTGTTAGTACTTGTATGAGAAACAACAGGAATCCATAGTTAGGCGCTCAAGGTGCCGCGATATAACCATGGCAGTTGAAAACGGCGTAAAATCCCAATAAACCGAATCGTTTCGCATTGAAAAATACAAATTTGCACCGCGCAAAACATTCGATCGAAATGTTTGAAGATTCATTGACCGACTTTGAAATAGCAGGATTCATATACATATATTTGCGTAGGTTCCATCTATTTAAGTTAAGTCTGACTAAATGAAATTTAACCCCATTAAAATATTACAGTCATATTGTGTGCCTGAAACAGCGACGACATGATGTAAAATCCACAATTTTCTCTGTAAAGTATGTGTAGTTTTTAAGGTTTGCAACCCATCATTAGCACTAAAGAGCCAGAGGTGAATTTGATAAGTGCCAGTAATTCCTAAACTGTGTTACATTTCCATTCTAAACATAACCATTTTGAACAGTTTAGAATTTTGAATCAATGCATACTTACGGAAATATTTGACAAAAATGTTCAAAATTACCTCCGCTGCATATGAATATAGAGTAAAGTAATATTTGTAAATTATTTTCCTTTTGAAGCATAATCTTGAAATCCGGCACGTTGAATCAACTTATAAGAAGTGTATGTACAAATGTGTGTAATTTGATGCATTTCGTACGGCTAAAAAGCGGTGTTTTAATGATGGGATGTATACCTTAACCGACAAACTATCATCTACAACTAATGGTTGCATACGTCCTTCAATTTTGTGTTACTCAGCTTCAACCATATCTAGACGAAAGGAACTTGCACGATTTCTATGTCTATAATTCAGAAATTGGCTAGTCTATCAAGAAATGGTGTTAATTCGTTATTTATGCTCCTTTCAGGCAACTTCTTGTTGAAAGAGATGCCGCTTTTCCAACAAGACATATTGTTCTGTGTTGCCATCAACTTATGTCCGGGTTTGCCATTCAAATTTTCAATATGCTGTTCGTGATAGCCAAATCGGCATCAGTGCTTAGTTTTAATCGGCCAGTCTGAAGTTAATTCAATTCACAGTTTTCTAAATTAACACAGTGTAAGAAAATTGATTGACTATTTTAATAGTTATATTAATTCTAATGATCGTCTTATCATATTCTCATTATATGGACTGAAAGTTGGATTTTACGTAAAAAATTGTGAAGTTACGACTTTGTCGCTGAATAATTTTGTTGTTTAGGGATTCTTTGGGCTAATATTTATCATGTAGGTGCTCAAATGTATGGCCAGCCAAGTGCACTACAAATATAGCTGAGAAAGGCTTTGGCACAAAAACAAAGATGGAAAAAGTATGACCTACCCAGTACACCCGCTATTTATAAATGATACTGCCCAAGGTTAGCAACTGCTGTAGTGATAGCCGGTAATAGGGTGTGGGAATGACCCTTGAGTGATTGTATTCAATGTATGGTCATGATTTTTTCATTCGCCAAAAAATGTTGGCGTGGCAGGGCGGGGCTTATCTGACTTCGAGAAATCGTTAGATAATTCTTCAAAAAAAAACTCTTCTCCTGAACCACTGTGCCAATTCTTACTAAATTTGGCAGGAATGTTCCTTGGGTGACCCTTTTCAAAACTTTTTTCTCGAATTTTTTATTTGTCAAAAATTGTGGGTGTGGCAGGGCGGGGCTTATTGGACTTAGAGAAATCATGTGAAAATTCTTTAAAAATCAATTATTGGACCATTTTGAATTAAAGTTGGCACTAATGTCCCTTGATCGATTGTATGCAACGTATGTTCATGAATTTTTGATTCGTCAAAAAATGTAGGTGTGGCAGGGCGGGGCTAATCCGACTTCGAGAAATTGTCAGATAATTCTTCAAAAATCTTCTCCTCCTTAACCACTGAGCCAATCCTTACCAAACTTGGCAGGAATGTTCCTTGGGTGACTCTTTTCAAAACTTGATCGGGAATTTTTGATTTGGTGTTTTGTTACCATAATTGGCAGGAATGTTCATTTGGTGACTTATTTCAAAATTTGTTCGTGAATTTTTGATTTGCAAAAAATGTGGTAATGGCAGGGCAGGGCTTATCAGACTTAACGAAATCATGAGAGAAAATTCTTTAAAAAGCAATTATACGGTAAATTTGAACCAAATCTTACAGGAATGTACCTTTATTGACTGTCTTCAATACATGGTTGTGAATTTTTGGTTTATTGAAAAATATCAGCATGGTAGGGCTGGGCTTGGGGATTGTTTAATGAGCTATGAACTTTTGTTGAAAATTGGTATTTTTTGCAACATTTGGCACTTTTGGGGGGTATGATCACTTTCAGTGATATTCTAGTTGAAGATAAACCAAAAATTTGGTTTATCTTCAATAACTTTTTTATCAGTTGATTTTTCAAAAATTTACTACGTCCAGATTATTCCTGACATTTTTCCGCCTTCTCTGCTTGAAACCGAATTCAAATTGGTCAAGTATTGACAATGTTATTGAAGATGATCGGAAATTCTAAGTCACGTGATTATACACCATGCATTATCCCATTACCAAATGGCAAAATTTCAGACTAGTCCAATATTCACAGAGATTGAAGAAGACAATTTCAAGTGAAAGAATGAACTTTTTTCATTTTAAGGGTGTAGAAAACAATGTGGGAAATGAAGAAATTGCTTGTCACAAGCAATTTCTTCATTTTCAACAATGTTTTCAAAAGCCTTTATCTTGTGGGGCATTGTAACTTATAAGCATCCTAAGGTGGGAATGGGTTATACACCAGTCAACCTTTCCAGTAAAAACTTTATGTTCAATGTAAATTCTTTTATGATTAACCCTTCCCAAACAAGACCTGGTTTTGATGTCCCTAAGAGAATAGGCTTGGGAAAAAATTGAAACAAAAGAAGAAACTGCTGACAACCAGCAGTTTCTACTTTTGTCTCAATATTTTCTATGTCATATTTTACACACATTCTGTCCTTAATAACATCCATTTTGTCATTTGTGGCAATTTTGGAAAGGATCACCCTAAAATTTTGCCGTTTGGGAAAGGGTTAACAGACATTAAGGCAAAAATGACAAATCACATGATCGATCAATGAGGAGGAATAAAGAGAAAGCAAAGAATTTTTCATCTTTATTTCGTGTATTCTATCTAAAAATGGTAAGAAATACAGGTTTAAAACAAAACAAACTCTAACTTCAGTCTAATGTCCATAATTATGCTACAAGGCTGTAGGTAATTTTACACATTTCATGCACACGGTGGATAACCCACGTGACTTTTGGGAAGCGTTCACACGGAAAAATCACCCGCTTCAAGGTATGTTTTGTGTAATTTCTCAGCTTATACTCTATGGATTCTGATGAGATAAAGTGCACGGACCGCGCCTTTGAGAGGGTCATTCCCAGGTCTAACTCACTCTGCTCACAATCAAGTGGTTTCTTCAAACATTCAAGCGAAACTTTTTTTCGGTACAAAACGAAAGTAGGAAGAGTTCACGTGCACCGAATAAAACTTTCGCTTGGATGTTTGAAGAAACCACGTGATTCGGAGCAGAGTGAGTTACAAACGGGAATGGCCCTCTCAAAAATGCGCGTACGGTGCACTTTATCTCGTCAAATTCCGTAGCATATTAGCTGAGAAATTAAACAAAACATACCTTGAAGCAGGCGATTTTTCGGTGTGAACGCTTCCCAAAAGTCACGTGGTTTACCCATCGTGATGCACTTACCTTCTTACCACATTACAAGACAGCAAACTGTCATACTTGTTAAAATCCTAAACTGTTGGAGATGACAATTTCATGTGATTGTAATTTCACATTTTTTGTCTATCTGAGTAGAAAAGATGAAGTAGAGCAAATGAAGAAATTGATCGTTACAAGAAATTTCTTCCATTTCCACAACATTTTCAAAAGCCTTTATCTTGTGGGGAATCAAAAAGTGTCATGTGAGAATGGGCTAAAGGGACATTTCATTCCAATTTCAATTTTTTAAAGTATGTCTTGATGCCAAGATTGGTTATTCTAATGAGTATAAATACTATTAGTTTTTTGAAGTTGTTGCCAATAAGCGAGAAACACGCATTTAAAGTTGAGACATAATCGATAAATTGCATATAAATCCGAACTGTTGTCCACAACAATTTGTTCAATTTTAACCCAAAAATATAAATTTCTCTTGAACGGCGCAATATTTTGGCTTGAAATTTTCTGAATTTTCATAAGGAAATATGCTCTTTCAGATAAAAATAAAAGTAAAATTTATGACAAAAAATTCTGAAATGTCACTTTAAAACCCATAACCATACAAGGTTGCCTTTTGACATCCAACAAGACAAATGCTTTGGGAAACATTGTGAAAATGAAATTGTTTGTGACAAGCAATTTCTTCATTTCAGACAAGTCTTTCTACACAACATGAGGACCATGATGGTCCTAAATCGCTCAGCTGAACGAAGATGATACAAGCCACAGTTTTGTTTGAATCAATTAATATTAATTTTGTGACATTAAGGTAAGAAGGGCCTAATTAGCACCAAAGAGCCAGCGGCAAAATTTGAAAAGAGCCAGTAATTTCTAAACTGTGTTACATTTCCATTCCAAATACAAACATACGCATTTTGTACGGTTTTGAATTAATGCATATTTATGCAAATATTTGACAAAAATGTTCAAAATTACCTCCCTTGCATATGAATATAGAGGAAAATGATATTTGATAATTATTTTCTTCTTGAAGCATAATCTTGAAATCCGGCACAGTGAATCAACTTATGTGAAGTGTATTTACAAGTGTGTGTAATTTGATACATTTTGTATGGCTAGAAAGTGGTGTTTTTAATTAGGCACTTTATACCTTAAGACTGAAAACAAACTTATGGACACCAACATATACTTCCAAGATTCTAAAAGTGATTAAAACCCATAAGCTATGACATGATGACATCATATTTCAGTACAGAGTCACCTGTTTGACATGGAAAGCCATGTATAATGAGAAAGTTTGTAAATAGCAATATTGGGTCATCAGAGATCACGGTGGACAATCATGTGGTACAATATTTTCAGAAAAATCTTCAATAATTTTGTAAATACTGGACCAATTTGAATTCGATTTGAAGCAGAGAAGGTGGACAGAAGTCACGCATTAGATGAACGTGTTGGATTTTTAAAAAAATAGCTGATAAAAAAGTTATTGAAGATAAACCCAAAATTTGGTTTATCTTCAATAGCTTTTTTATCAGTTGATTTTTCAAAAATTTACTACGTCAAGGTTATTTCTGACATTTTTCCGCCTTCTCTGCTTCAAACCGAATTCAAATTGGTCAAGTATTGACAAAGTTATTTAAGATTATGGGAAATTCTAAGTCACATGATTATATACACCGTGACAATGATTGTTATTATGTGGTTTTGATCAGATTGCATATCTGGGTTACTGTGGATGATAAGTAAATACAAAATGTCAAATATAATTTTAACATGCAAAATCATCTAGATATAAAACCTTACAATCATCATTCTGACCCTTTATCAGACAGCCAGAATTTACATGTGTCTAAATTTGAAAATTTTGCAGACGACGATTACAATTTACAAGTGAAAGGAATTTTACATTTTTGATCTGATTCTCTATAGGCATAAAATATTGTGGGAAATGAAGAAATTGCTTGTCACAAGCAATTTCTTCACTTTTCATAATGTTTTTCGAAACCTTACCTATATTTTATAGGGGCTGGGCGTCAAAATGTGGAATTTGTTTACTGATATATCATTGACAGGATAGGAAACACTGAGGAAAAGGACAAAATGCTAATTATCCTTTTCCTTTGATGTTTTCAAAGGTTATACATTGTATCACTCAAATTGGTAGAACTTAGTTTGTAAATTGATATGTTTTAAACTTATTGAAAAATGAAATGTTAACAATTGTCATCCAGATCCACTTTTCCTCTTTTTATCAGATTTTAACAAGATGTGTTTGTGAAACATGAATGCCCCCGCCCCCAAAAAGGCCATTTTTCTAAAATGTTAAGTTTTTATATAAATGGTTAACAGATGACCTTGAGGAAGGTCATGTTGCATGGAACAGATATATTATCATTGAAAGAAAGTTGCATACCAAATTTGAGCTTTGCATGTCGAAAACTTTAGGAGAAAAGGCAAACATTAAGTTTTGGGAGGGACAGACAGAAAATGGATACGAGTAAAACAAAATACCCTGATCTTTCGATACGGGGGCATAAAAAGCTTAATTCCAAGTTTTTGTTTTGTTGACCAGAGACTCAGATAAGAAAGGGTGATGGCTTTCAAAAATGCAATACATGTAGTTCCTTATATTATGCTATATGATCAAACGGCTTAACCCCATGTTGTGGGTACTCCTTATAATAATCTCCTCCGGGCAATTCAAACGAGTACTCACAACAAAGGCTGGATTTAAAATAATATATTTAGAATGTCTCTACCACCTCTTATCTATTGTTCTGGCTTAACCCTTCACCAAACAAGACCTGAGGCGCGTTCTTTAGAGCGAGATTTTTTAAGATTTCTTATGATGTTTTTGATAAGGCGTTTCTAAGACCGAGATTATAAGCGAGGTGTTCCGAATGTTCCATACTTCATACAAATGATGTTATCATGACGTCATTTGTATGAAGTATGGAGCATTCGGAACTCAGCGGTTTATGAATCATTGAGCATTCGGAACAACTCTGTCAATTCTCTCCCATATTTAATTCTACAGAATTTACAGAGGGGTTCCGAAAGAAGTATAGAGCAATGGCGGCTCCCAGTGATCGTCTTAAAAATCTTGCTCAAAAGGAACACTTTATCCTAAAACATCTTAAGAAATCTCAAGATATCTCAAGAAATCTCGCTCTAAGGAATGCGGCTCTGGTTTTGACGTCCCTAATAGAATGGGCTTGGGAAAACATTGAAACAAAAGAAGAAACTGCTGATAACCAGCAGTTTCTCCTTTTGTCTCAATATTTTCTATGCAATATTTAACCCTTTCCCAAACAAGACCTGGTTTTGACATCCTTAATAGAAAAGGCTTGGGAAAACATTGAAACAAAAGAAGAAACTGCTGATAAACAGCAGTTTCTCCTTTTGTCTCAATATTTTCTATGCAATATTTTACACACATTCTATCTTGAATAACTTCTATTTTGTCTTTTGTAGCATTTTTTTTTGAAGATGATCACCCTAAAATTTTGCCGTTTGGGAAAGGGATAAGGATAACTATAATTATAATATGTGCACTGTAACAGTCTGGTCTTATTCTATGTAACATTCTTTTGTAGATTCAGCGTGACAGGGTTGAATCTTCCAAAAGACCAAAATTTGTTCAAATCAACTTTAGCCCTTTCCCAAATGAGACCCAGTTTTGCTGTTGTTTTTGAGAACTAGATCTATGGAAACATTGAGGAAAAAGAAGAAAATGATGATGTCCAGCATTTTCTCCTTTTGCCTAAATATTTTCTGAACTTATATTGTACATGTACACAAATCCTGAATTGCCTAAATATTTTCTGAACTTACATTGTACACAAATTCTATCTTCATCAATTTCCATTTGTTGTCTGCAACAGCTTAGAGGTTGTACTGGCCTACAATTTCAGCATTCATGAAAGGGTTAAGAAATATATATACAAATGTACTTATTGCATAAAATGTGTCTAAAAGCATGGAACGCTTTTAGAATGGGAAAATGTTGATTATCAACATTTCTTTCTTTTAACTCAATGTTTTCCAAACATTTCTGTAACAAGGACATAACCACTTGGAAAAGTCTTTTTACAGACAAACAAAAGACGAAAGCACTTTATGCTATGATTTGTACATGCATCTACATACAATATGATTGACTAGACAAATATATGGCTCAAGTAGCACATCCTACACAACTAGAAGATTTCAACCCATTCCCAAACAAGATCCGGATTTGAACTTCCTGAAACACGAGCCCGGATTATGCTCCCCGAATAAGAGTTTGTCACAAAAAAAACTGTCATACTTTAAGCCCCCTTTTTCCATGGCAGATTTTTTGTACACACACTATTAATAGAATATAGTCTAGATCATCTCATTCATCACATAAGTATGAAATTTCATTAAATTCTGCCCATTAGATGAAGAGATATTAGAGAAAAACTAATTTTTACATTAATGCCCCTTTTTCCATAACACAGCCTCAAATTAAGAAACGGAGAAGAAAGATCTCTAGGGATTTACCCCAAGAGTTCACATATGAAGTTTCATTGAATTTGATCCAATGGTTGCTGAGATCTGGCTGTGGACGGATGGAAGTACAGCCAGCCGGACAGACAGACGGAAGGACAGCGTGGCGACTATACGCTCCCCCAAAATTTTTTCGGGAAGCATAAAAATAGGCTTGAGAAAACATTGAAGCAAAAGAAAATGCTGATTTATTATCATCATTTTCTCCTTTTGACTCAATATTTTCAATTAAATTTGCAAACAAATTCCATGTTCATCAAAATTCATTTTGTCATCTGCATTCTGCAGTTGTTCAAATTGGAGCATTCTAAAATTATGTCATTTGGGAAAGTGTTAAAACCTTTCTTACACTAACTATCATTCAAACTTTAATATCAGTAACAATAATTTACCTTGTACAGGGTAAAAGTAGATCTATCTTAAACTGGCCCAAATTCAAAATCATTGACAATACAACAAATAATGTAACAAAATGCAGACTATTTGTATGTAAGGGAATAGGAACATTTTTGGTATTAAAAAACTAGGAGAATAAGAGTTGTCCACAGACAACATAGCTCGTTTTAATAACAGAAACTTGTCACAAAAAAAGGGTCAAACTCCAATATCAATAAGTCAGTCTCAACTCTCAAGGTCATGTCAGTATCCATGTTTGAAAAATATGCTCAAATTAGCAAGAATAATCAAACATTTCCCCCTTCCCATCATTTTTTCTTTTCTGTAATGTACAAGTTGGATGCACTTTGTAACATTTCTGTGTGTTGTTATAACTTTCAATTTGGATTGATCAAGCAGGTTAAATTTGTAAAGTGGAAAAGATTAGAGCGATCTTTTCATTAAATAGTCTGAATCAAAGAAGACAATAGTAATGGTGATATCATCCCTGTATTGTCTAACTACTGGCTCTGGTAAGGTTAGATACTGTGAAACTTGAGCATGTTTTGGACCAAGTGCCATTCTCAGCAGGTGCGTTGCTGCATTTTCATCCAAAGGCTTCTTCGCTAGTTTTTTCTTCCTGATTTTCAAAATCTCATTAACTTCCTTCAATGTTATATCAGGTGATGGTAATTCAAAGTCTATTAGAACCTGTTTCTCGTCGAGATGAGCCGCGACAAGATCGACCACAACTTGTTCATCAAGGTGCTCCCACAATCCATCTGAGGCTAAAATCAAGAATTTGTCTCTCGGGTTGAGTGAATGGTGAATGATTTCAGGTTCAGCAGTCAGGTATGGCGGAGTATGATAGAAATTAGGAATCAGATTTTCACCATATATACTGATCATGTTCGGATTTGATACATTCAGAATATGCTTCATTGTTGTACTAGACCACTTATAGCGAGCATCACCAAATGACCTCAACGGAGCCAAGTCACCAAGAAGGCGTCCATTTCTGAGCACTTTGTTTTTTTCCAGTGGATGTTTATTGAAGATCCTCTCAACCTCACTCTCATTTTCAGCAGAATGATCAGCAGATAGAGGTATTGCAACACATGACTCACCGTCTGTTTGTTGGCCAAGTACTGCCTTACAGTCACCAGTGTTTGCAACATACAAGTCTGAGCCGTTGATAAAAGCAACATTTGCACATGCCCCAGATAACGCCTGAGAAATTGTTTCTAAATTGAGAGGTTTGTGAGCTGTTGGCTCGCCTTCGGCTAAAATGTCATGATCCAGTCTCAAGAACGCTGCATTCAATATGTCTTCTACTGACAGGTCATCATTTGGAGCGATTAACAATTCCTGTGCCAGTTTCTCTAAGTTTTTGCGATATAAGTCCTCCAAGTCTCGACTGACATATCGTTGAGTATGGCAGAAACGGTTCAGCAGATCTTTGTATGGGTCAATTTCTCCATTCTTGATCTTGTAATGTACATCATGTGACGACAGCATCACCGCGATGTAGCTGAAGATTTGTTCACTCACTAGTTGCGCACAAGCACATCCTGCATGTCCATCAAACATTCCAAACAGAAACTGGTTTGTGTCCACCCCGGGTAACTTCAGTCTCACCTCTGCTGCACGGTCTTCACTTGGGTTATTCGCAGCTAAACTATTTGTCACAAAGTACTTCACAGCGCCTTCATCAAAGTTATCACTGGTATACTGATTTTGTTCGAGATAGTAAGTCACCTGTTGTTTAGATAGCCTGGGATAGTTTTCCGAACTAAGATAGTACCTCCAGCTCTGACGTTTCAGAGAAGGCCAAAGGTTTCTGAACTTGGAGTTGGTCGATCTAAACGGTCTGGCACGACCAAAACGGTATGGGACAGAGCCACATGTTGGTATGATCGGCCTTAACATGTTGCTGATGTATTGTTGTTCATTTAATGTTTACATTTTCATATTGATCACTGATCTAGAGTTCATTCACTTTTTATCAGGTCAGACCGACTATTGACATTTTCACGATATTGTGTTTTTCACGGTACTTTTTAACCCTATGTAAATGTTCGTATCAAAAACTTGTTGATTATTTTCATCCTTTTCATTGTCAAATTTACTTGGAGTATTCATCGTCAATGAAGAGAATTAATGAATTGCTTATATGAGTACAATGAAATAAATGCAGATAATTATTGAAATATTTCTCGAAATTCGAAACTAATTCTGGCATTGAAACTTTTTGACAGACGAAGTGTTTGCAAAAAACATCGCTAAAAATGATTATTTCGACATGTCGACACGGTTGTAGGCTACCACTACCTCGAATTGTAACATTATTTTCAAGGACTGTAACGAGCAGTCCAACATCTGAACAGATACCGCAGTTCAAAGGTACTGACAACCCAGTACACAGTAAAATTTAGTGGGTGGGGTAATGCTTATGTAAATAATCAAAGTACTCTTAGTATTCAC
Source organism: Fragum sueziense (assembly GCA_963680895.1). Lineage (NCBI taxonomy): Eukaryota > Metazoa > Mollusca > Bivalvia > Cardiida > Cardiidae > Fragum > Fragum sueziense. Next base: position 6,471,784 of record OY804599.1, on the reverse strand, counting down.
TCATTGATCTGAAGGGCAAAGAAACAAGAATTCATTTCACTCATTCATTATTGAAATAATTCAACTCTCTCCTTAAAGATAAGATAAGATAAGATTTATTTAAAGTCGGCAAGACAATATAACATACAACATTAATTTTAAGCTTATGAAGCTTTTGAACCGACTATAACAAAACCTTTTTTTAATGGCCAAGTAGGAAATGCTCATAATTTGAAAAAAAAATGAAAGAAAAGAAGAAATTGCTGGTTACCAGTTGACATAATACGAGATTTCTCGGATGAAATTCGCTCTTTGATATGGTGATGTTGCTCATTTACATCAAAGCACACTACCATTCAATAGCGATATCAAAGGAAAATTAATTTAAATTAATCAGCAAGTCCACGGACCAGGACGTCTCTTATTTCTATAGCACTATAATCGACACTCCGATCGCAATTTGCACACTTTGTCTGAAACTTGCAGATTGTGGCCTGACCTCGCAGTCGAGCAGCAAAGTTCCGCACTGGTTCGTCGCGGTCCTGCAGCATATTATGAAAGTCATGTCTCGCAACCATGATGTTTTCTTTTTTCACTGCCAAGTCCTGTATGTAGTCAATTACGTTTTGTTCAGTCTTGGACGATAGAGAGCCGTAGGTGCGGGCGAGGTCTTTGCGTAAGTTATCATCACAACATTCAAGGAGCTGGTATATTGTGTCCTTTCCGGATAACAGAGTAGCTGCCTTATAATCAGTCCACCGCTGCAGGAAATAGTTGAAGTCTTCGGATGTAACACCGGATGTGACGCCCGGCCGTCGAACCTTTTCTGCTTTGGCTGCTGGTAAGGAGCTCGCAGAAGCTGGATGCACCAAGGGGTGTACGTGTGCGGAGTGGCCATCCATTAGTCGGGTTATAACAGATTCAGGGAGGGCCGTTTCCCATTCTTCTTCGCAGCCAGGCACCGGACACTTTATTGTCGACATCTTTGGTGTAATCTATTCCACGATCATAAATAAGACTGAAGTCTATTTGTTTCAAAATGATGAGTCTGTTTTAATTCCTCATAAGATCACAATGATAGTGAATCTGAAATGTATTAGAAAGCAGCATGAATATGTGCATACAATACAATATAAATCATTATCTTATAAATTTTGTATAATCAATCAGACTATCTGGTTTGGTTGCTATCTGTGAGGTCTATGAAGACTGAAAATGTTTATTTCATCGAAATTAATTGAGAAATAAGCAAGTTATTGAAGTTTGAAGTTTGCCGATTACCTCCCCTATTCTGTCACTTGATTTCATGTTTCAAGTTGATGCGCACAAATGCGCTAATAGATACTCAAATGCGCTCATATCCACACTAAAGCAGGCTATTGGAACTCTTAATTCCACTTGTCAAAACAGGATAGAAGTTAAAAATGAAAGGTAGATTCAACATTTTGTCATGAAAGTGAACAAGGGTGGTTGTCTCCCCTGATTCCATCCTTTGATATCGCTACATTCAAAAACAAAGGAAAGTTTGACACAATTTATTGCGCTTTGTTCACTGTCCAATCTTAAATGTTATCCTTAAAACGCCTTGTGATACCCAGGTTTGGGGTCAATTACATTGCAATGTAATAGGGCTGTGGATCGTTGGGTAAGTGGCGATCCGATCCGATCCACGATTCATGAGCAACGATTCACAAATCGATCCACGAATCTCTACCGCCGCGGAAGTGGTCAGAAATCTTGTTGCAGAAGACCAATTAAGTGTCAGTTATTCACGTTTTCTTCATTTCTCCCAATGGGTTTTCATCTCCAGGGCTCGCGCTGGCGATCGCCACTTGAGCCATTGGCGACAATTTAGAAAATGTTGCTCAAAAAATCGAATGTGGCTCAAAGGCTTGACTCCAACTTTTTTGCCTAAACCAATCACCAATTAACAAGGGTGTCAACACTTACTTATTGTTTAACATGAAAAATCGATAATCCATGATTGACATCGTCAAAACGGTCTAGTAGGCACGCGAGTTACAAATTCCTTTGTGCAATCACGCGACGGAAAGAGGGGACGCATCAACCATGTGTTAAAACCATGTCAACAAAATCCCCGTAACTGCAAGTTGTTTTAAGCTGCAGTTACGAAGTTTGGGATGTAAAACAGAGATATCAAATCAACAATGCTTTCATTACGTCATCCTTTTTTCCCGCGCTTACTCAGCACGCGCATTTTTTGTCAACAAACCGTAGTAAGCATAGCCATATTTGGATGACCTGCACCCGCTTGAAAAAGTCACGTGATCATATCGAGACTGGAATTTTCCGCTGTTAGGAGAGTATTTTCAATACAATTTCAATACAATTTCTATCGACTACGTCATCAAATGACAACTGTGTTGGCGGCGTTTCTTTCGATTTCGACATGAAAAATGTAATGATGTGTCTTTCTTATAATCGTAATGTGATATTAGAAATATAGAATTGTAAAAAACGTGTATTAGAAAGTCATCTAGTGACACAAAGGATGTTCCACTATCAGTTACATTCGTATTTAACTAGCTCTACCTTACATCATTTGTTTACTTCCATTTAGCCATTTGACAATTAAAAGTCGCGTAAATTAAAATAAAACGCCTTACTGTAGATCTTTTTTGTTATCTTTTAAGTGTTAAACATCTTTGTTTACTTTATTGTAAAAGATCGCGATCCAGCGATCTCTTAGGCGACGATTAATCGTACTCGAATCTTTGATTAGATTCGTGATTATCCGAGTACTCGGATACTCGCAGCAGCCCTACAATGTAATTAATTACCATTACAATTACATTGAAAACATTCAATTACCATTACAATTACCATTACATGCATTTTCAAATGTAATTAATTAAATTACAATTACTTTGCCTAAGTAATTAATTACAATTACACATTACTTTAGAAAACTTTGAGACAAAAGAAGAAAGTTCTGATAATCAACATTTTTTCTGTTCCCTCCCTCCATATTGTATAATTTGATTAATGCAAAACTAATCCACTTGTGACATTCACTTTCTTGTTTGTATAGCATTTGAAATGAAACCATTCATGAACTTGGTATTTGGATAAAACAATACTTGGCTTTGGCGACTCTATAGAATATTATACTTAATAAACCTTTTATGAGAAAGAAGAAACAGCTGATAACAAAAAAAAAATATGCTCCGGACAAGAATCAAGTTTGAAAATCAACAAAGGGCAATAACTCCAAAAATTTGATCGGCAGAGTTACGGTTCTTGTGCACTGCACCTCTCCATAATGAGATCTATCCACCTGTGAAGTTTCATGATTCTAGTACCTTTAATAATTTTTGAGTTATGCTCCGAACAAGGTTTGGTCTACAGACAGACCAACATACTGACATACGGACCGACCGACTGACCGACACTTGCAAAACAATATACGGATTATATACCCCCATTTTTTTCGAAAGGGGGCATAAAAAGACTGGTGAAAATCAAAATACAGAAATTTCAATTTCTTCATTTCTCAGAGGTTTTTTAACAGAATGAACATTAAAATGTAAAATTTTATTTTATTGAAATTATCTTTTAAAATATCTTTGAATTGGATGAGACTAAAAGGACCTCTACAGATAAGGCGAGAAATCTCCCTAAAAGGCTCAAATGGAAAAGTCATTTTTCAAAACATGCAAATTGATTATTATTTCGAACTGTATTGTTAGATATGTATCTAAATCATATGAAAACTGATTTTGTACGATCAAAACGATTCGACAGGTACAGATAACTCTTGGTTTCTGTACCTACCCCCAAAATTACATTTTCTTACCCCACCATTATTCATTAAACCAGATTTAAGTTTTCTTTAGTTTTATAAGCAAAAAAATTTCTGTAAATGTAAGGACAATTGGTGTTGAAATCATAAACCATTTTTCGATTTGTCCTTAATGCGCATGGGCATCATTGAAACGAGTTTAAAGGCGAAATCTTCCCGCAAAAATATGGCATATGGTATATGAGTACTATTTTTAGTATAAAAGTATGTTCTCCCCCGTGACCCAGCAAATCCTTTTTAACAAGGAAGCCTATGATCCAGTTACACAACATATGTCAATGGGAAGCTGGGTCAAGGGGGGGAACGATGTTAGCCAGCCTTGGGAAGGTAGGTATGCCTCGGTTTTTGGCGGGAAAGTGTGCGTTTAAAGTTGTTTCAATGGTGCGCATGCGCAATACGGACAAAACCAAAGCTGCCATATGATGTCAACACCATTTATCCCTGTATCTGTAGAAAATAAATTGCAAATAAAAATAAAAGAATCTTCATTTTACCTCTTTGAATACCGGTAGTGTAAGAAAACGAAACCATTTAGGTGGGTACTAAAATCAAGAGTTATCTGCACCTATAGAACTTTTAAAATGACATAAAAATCGGTGTTTATTTCCTTTATTTGTCTACCTAACCATAAAGCTTAATTTTGTTTCTCAATTTGTTAGTTTTGAGAATTGACCCATCGAGCTGAGCCTTTTAGGGAGAATTCTCGCCTTATCCGTAGAGATCCTTTGTCTTCTGGAAAATGGGTTAAATCATGGGCATATAGCATTGTTTCATTTTGCCTAAAATGTTCCTGAATTATTTTCAGGATATTCAAAATTAGCAATAACATTGATTTTCTCCATTAAAATCTATGTCCACTTAACAGTCCAGATTGTAACTGAAGGAAAATGACAAAAAATATTCAAGATTTTTTCCTTTTCATCAAAGTTTTCTTTGCAAAAAGATTTGAACTTTTTGATTTAGAGTTGATGTCCCATATGTTGACAATATTATCGTTCAGGACAGAGTTATGTGCATAAAGATTTATGAGCAGTTACAATATTTTTGCACTAAGCTCTAAAGTTGTTAACTAACTAAACTGGACAAAGAGTGCAATATTACTCTCTGCCCCCAGGCAAAGGTGTGAAAATGGATAATCTACAGCCATGCAGGGTGCTTTAGGTTAACCCATTTCTAAATGGCACAATTTTGGAATGATAGAAAGAATATGAAATGAGTTGCTGTTAACCGAATGATTAAATGCAAAAGTAGATGACACCTGCTATTATGTCATAGCAAATATCCTGAGAAAAGGGAAAATTGCTAAACATCAGCAGTTCCTTCCTTTCCTTAATATTTTCACAAACTACTTTTACTTGGGATGACAATACCTTGTCTAGTATGGGAAAGGGTTAAATACCACAGGTGTTAATTATGTCCATAAGACAATAACCCACCTTTCACATGCTCTGGATTTGAAGTTCCTAACATACAAGGCTTAGGCAAAGATGGAAAAAATAGTAAATCATTCATAAAAAATATTCTCCCTTTGTTGAAATATTTTGATTTATAAATCCTGTGCTTGCAAATGTCAACTTTGTTGTCTGCAAGAGCTTTCAAATTAGGAAGTTAAGTCTAAATGCATGCTACATGTTTGTAGGAAAGGGTATTTACTTCATCTAGGTTTAAACCCTTTCCAGGTGACATAGTTTTAGACTTAACAAATTTGAAAGTTGCTACACACAATTAAATGGGACATGGAATTTATGTATATTATAAAGCAAAGAAAATATTGAGGGTATGGAGAAAATATTGGTTATCTGTTTATTCTTTTACCTTGATATTTCTACAAAAAATATCTTACCTCAGATTTTAAACAAAGTGACTTATCCAATTCCAGGCTGATATCATATTAACCATAGTAATAAATTATGTAGTTAGGAAAGACAAAGTTGGTATTGATACATAACCATACTGTATACTAGTATCCATAATCAAATTTTACAACCACTAAACACAAAAAAGTAATTGAAGTAATTGAAAATGTAATTGATAATTACATCAATTTTGCAGTGTAATTAATTACATTAGCATTACATGTAATTGAATTTTGGTTCAATTACACATTACATTCAATTACAGTAATTAAGTAATTAATTACATGTAATGCTAATTACACATTACTAATTACCCCATCCCTGGTGATACCGATCAATGAACCTCTTATTGTCATGCCTGCTGAAAAATTTAAGACCATAAAGTATTTCTAATAGGTTTATTGGCAATCAGGGGTTCTTTGTAGCTCGCCCGGGACAATAGTCTCAGAAGAGCTATTGTCATACCCCCGGATGTCGGCGTCAGCATCGGCATCAGTGTCTGCTAAAACTTTAACCTGGCCCATATCCCATGCCCTGTTAGAGATACAGACCTGTTGGTACCTCTAACTAAGACCTTTAATTTGAGACCATGACCTTTGACCTTGACCTTAGAGTTTGACCCACTTTTTGACCGTTTTAAAAAACTTTAACCTGGCCTATATCTCATGCCCTATTACACCTACAGCCTTCATATTTCACATGTGGATACCTCTCACAGCCAATCAGAATCAATTATCGGTAGACGTTGAAGGTGGAGTCTGAGTCTCAACGAATGTTAATTAGTCCTTGACCCTTTACCTAGTAAGCTTCTATCCTTTTAGAACAATTTAGTGGGGAAGCTCTTTCTGTATTTTGATTAACTGCAAAAACATGATCCCTTATATTTTTTTTACTGTTCCAAATTGAGAGATATCATTCACAAAAAAAGATGCAATTTTCAAGAAAATATTTTTTTCATCATAGATCTAGTTTTTTTTTTATCTTTTTAGCGAGCCGGGACTTTATGTCCGGGGAGCTAATGTCACAGCCCTAGTGTCGGCGTACTGTCCTGTCCTGTCGCGTCTTCACTTGAAAAACTTTAACCTGGTCTATATCTCAGGCACTATTAGAGATACAGCCTTGATATTTCATACATAGATACATCTCGACAAGACCTTTCATTTGGGACCATGACCTTTGACCTAGTGACCTTGACCTTGGAGTTTGACCTACTTTTGAAAAACTTTAACCTGACCTATATCTCAGGCACTATTACAGATACAGACTTGATATTTCATACATGGATACATCTCGACAAGACCTTTCATTTGGGACCATGACCTTTGACCTAGTGACCTTGACCTTGGAGTTTGACCTACTTTTGAAAAACTTTAACCTGGTCTATATCTCAGGCACTATTAGAGATACAGCCTTGATATTTCATACAGAGATACATCTCGATGAGACCTTTCATTTGGGACCATTACCCTTGACCTTGACCTTGGAGTTTGACCTACTTTTAAAAAATATGCTGTTTTTGTGACAAGCTCCCGTATAGGCGAGCTACGTTGTCCGTGGACAACTCTTGTTTTTTTCAATTGCAATTTTCAAACCTTGAATTTTTTGGGGATATCACATTGAAAGCAGCATTTAGAAAAGAATATTCAATTCAACCCAAACCTACATTCTCCCTTATCAACCCATCACCAGACGACGAAATTTTATAATATTCCAAATTGAAAGTTGATGCAGAAAACTAAATAGATGTTGATAAAAATGGACTTGTACAATATAGCATGGAAAATACTGAGGTAAAAAGATGAAATGCTGCTTATCTTCTTAAAGACTTCTTAATGCTTTTGCAAAACTTCTTTGGCTTCAAAAGCTTCAATTTGTGGGAATGGAGAAAAAAATCACCTCCCTGCTTTGTAATCTATTTAAAATCCTTGTAAATGCCTGTAAAACTTGTCCTTTTGTGAAAACAATTGACTTCAGAGCGATATTTAAAATAATCCACTTTCATAACGATGGAATCCAAATTTTCTGTGTGGAATCCAACTTTTTCTTAAGTTGGATTCCTGGAATCCTACCCATGACCTTTGACCTTGTGACCTTGACCTTGGAGCTTGACCTACTTTTAAAGAACTTTAACATGGCCTTAAAAAACTTTAACCTGGCCTATATCTTACGCCCTATTACACCTACAGTCTTGATATTTCACATATGGACACCTCCTACCAACACCTTTCACATTTGACCATGACCTTGGACCTTGTGACCTTGACTGTGGAGTTTGACCTACTTTTAAAAAACTTTATAACCTGGCCTATATCTCATGACCTTTTACACCTACAGCCTTGATATTTCACACATCGAGGGCTCAGTGCAAAACTATTGTAACTACATATTTTTCAGAAATTCACTTTTTTGCATTTTCTGAATTTTAAGGAAGGAATACATCATGTGTTCTAATATTAGGTTTTGATTCTGTATACTCAAAAAGATATTTAGAATTTAAAAAAACATTTTTCCTCTTTACCTTTGAGAAAGTCAATAAGTTTTTTCCCTCTCCTGTAAAATTTCATAAAATGTAGTTACAATAGTTTTGCACCAAACCCTCGACATGGACACCTCCTACCAACACAGTTCACATTTGACCATGACCATGGACCTTGTGACCTTGACCTTAGAGTTTGACCTACCTTTAAAGAACTCTAACCTGGCTTATATTGCATGTCCTTTTATCCATACAGCCTCTATACTTTACACAATGACACCTCCTACCAACACTGTTCACATTTGACCATGACCTTGTGACCTTGACCTTGGAATTTGACCTACTTTCAAAAAACTTTAACCTGGCCTATATCTCGCGTCCTTTTACACCTACAGCCTTGATATTTCACATATTTACACCGTTCACATTTGACCATGACTTTGGATCTGGTGACCATGACCTTGAAGTTTGACCTGCTTTTAAAAAACTTTAACCTTGCCTATATCTCATGTCCTTTTACCCATACAGCCTTGATATTTCACACAATGACACCTCCTACCAACATGGTTCACATTTGACCATGACATTGGACCTTGTGACCTTGACCTTGTGACCTTGACGCTTGACCTACTTTTAAAAAGCTTTAACCTGGCCTATATCTTGTGTCCTTTTACCTCTACAGCCTTTATACTCCACACAAGGACACCTCCTACCAACACGATTCATATTTGTCCATGACCGTTGACCTTGTGACCTTGGAGCTTGACCTACTTTTAAAAAAAATCATTTTGGACCATTACCTTTTTACCTTGACCTAGGAAATGACTTTTTTTTGTGACAAGCTCTCGTTAGGGCGAGCTTTATTGTCCACGGACAATTCTTGTTAAGGTTAGGGGAAGGGGCCCGGGGCCCGTGATTTTGGGAAAAATGCGTTGAATGAGCTCTGATAGGGAAAAATTTTCAAGCATGTTTTTTTGCTTGAATACAGAAAATGCTTCTAAATGTTTAAGAAAACAAAGAAAATAGATTTTGAAAGTAATCTATAAGCTTATAATCTGAAGATCTCTGGTTGTAAACATAAGTACTCTTGGTCGGACATTTTAAAGGTTAAAACATTGATTTATGAGGGGAAAATTACAATTTAGGGGAAAAATTCCCAGAGGGGAAGGGACAGATATTTGGCCCCAATTTCTTAGTAAAAAAAAACCCTGGCAATGTTTTGCAACAACCCTCACCTGAACAGCCAATGCTTACAATGACCTATATTCCGCTGTTTTTGAGTTGTAGTGCTCTCTGATGTAAATGAGTGACATCAACATATCGAAGAACAAAATTCATTTGAGAAAACTCGGATTACAGTTCATAACCTAGTCCAAGCTGGTTGCCACTGTTCTCTGTAGCAAATGAAACAATAATTCACAGGGTGTCCAAAAACCTCCAAATGGGGTTTTTTTACCCCCAAAATGAATTTTGTACCCCCACTTTTTGCAAGCAGCCCTCTTTGTCTCTAGTAGAGGGGGTACAAGTATGCTGTAAAAGTATGGTTTGTACCCCCAGATTTGAAAGTCGGTGGAGTTACCCTGAATTCAAAGTCCTTATCAAGGGAAAATATGGCATAAATAATGCATAAATTTAGTAAGTGCATAATGTTTAAAAACACGGAGACGTAACATAAAGCTAACAAATGTTAAGCCCCCTTTTTCCATGACATATTTTATATACGCAAATTTCAAATAGTTTACAATCAAGGGCATCATTCTGATTTGCTGCTCAAATATGAATTTTCATCAAATTCTGACCATTAGACTCGGGAAAAATTAAAGAAAAACTGTATTTTACCTTAAGTCTGCTCTACTTTTCCTGTGATGAGGCCTCAAATACAAAAACCTGGAAAAGAACACTGGCATTATATCATAGGGAGTTTACATGGTATGTTTCATTTAATTTGGCCCAAGGGTTATGGAGAAATCCAGACGTGCGGTTGGACAGAATGACGGACGCACATACAAAGCTGGCGACTATGCTCTCCTTTCGGGGAGCATAAAAAAACTGTTATTAATAAATTATCAGCATTACTGATGAGAGTGACAGTCAAAACCTATTATCATGGCATACTACATCTTTATCCATCATTTACTCAGTAATAACCTACAGATTTTCTTAGGAGTCAGACAGATTACCTAAGCTCAAAATCAGAGAGTCTGACCAAGTTTTGAAAAGTCCCGGACTCACTGACTCCTTTTAGCATCTAATACTGATGATGCTATCAAGGACGTTAAAACCAGGTCTTGTTTGGGAAAGGGTTAAAACTCTTACCTGAATGACATTAAACCCTTCTTTCTCATAATCTATTGTTTTCATTTCAGTGCCAAAGCGAAATGTTGATTTTTCTGGTGTCCGTAAAGATCTGCCTGACAAAGAGCTCCGACCATTATACTTAGATGCACAGGCAACAACACCATTGGTATGTAATCAGAGCGTGGTAGATAATAATGTGATACAACAATTTCAGAAAATCTTTTAATACTTTTCTTAATACGAGACCGATTTTAATTCAGTTTGAAGCAGAGAAAGTGGACAGAGGTCACATATGAGGTAGACATGGATTTTTGAAAAATCAGCTGATAAAAAAGTTATTGAAGATCAACAATATCTTTTTATCAGTTGATTTTTTAAAAGTCCACCATGTCCAGCATATCCCTGGCATGATTTTCCCACTTTTTCTACTTCAAACCGAATTCAAATTGGTCTAGTCTAATGAAAAATATTGATGATTTTCTGAAATTCTAAGTCACATGATTAACCACCGTGGACAAGAGGGGATGAAGACATTCTAAGTTTGTTATTTCAAATCCAAACATTATGTATCAATGAGACAATTCCAATGAGTACCCACTACATGGGGTTTGATGAACATTAAATGAAATATTGTTAATTTGAAAAGCCTGTACTCCCTCTTATCTGTAAATCTGCTGAATACAATATTTAGATAATCATACTTCAGCTTTACAATGAATGGTTTTGATATTCTTTATTAGGAAAACATTTAGACAAAAGAAGAAAATGCTAATTATGAAAAGTTAGGTATATTTGTCATTTTTTGACAACAGACTCTCAGTAAGTCTAATTCTCAGGCAGATCAGTACACAGTGTGCTTAACTTGGCATCAAGAAAATCAAACTAAATCAGCCAAGGGTAAATACAGAAACCATGTTTCATTATAGATTTCACCCTTGGCTTGAGATGGTCATGAATGAGCTGTAACCCATTACCACACAGTGACTCCTTTTGACTCCCCACAAGATAATGCCTTTGGAAAACATTGTGGAAAATGAAGAAATTGCCTGTGACAAGCAATTTCTTCATTTCCCACAATGTTTTCTACCCCAAAACACCAAAACATTTTATTTCATTCACTTGAAATTGTCATCTGCAACATCTTTGAATTTGGACAAGTCGAAAATTTTGTTGTTTGGTAATGGGTTAAGAGATAAACAAGGATCCAGATCCGCATGTGCATATTATGCGCAGGCGGATCTGGATCCAGGTTGGTCTCAAATGTCAAAAAGGCTATTTTAACAGATCTTGGCTCATATGGACATACATTTCAGGATCCGCGAGTGTTGGATGCCATGATGCCATATCTAGTCAGTTACTATGGTAACCCACATTCGAGAACTCATGCATACGGTTGGGAAACTGAAGCGGCAGTGGAACGAGCCAGAAAGGTAGGCTGGTTTCTAACCTGAATGGGCTTAACCCTTTCCTGAACAACACAATTTTAGGGTGATCCATTTCAAAAACTGCCACAAATGACAAAATGGATGTTTTTAAAGAAAGGATTTATGTAGAATATGGCAAAGAAAATAATGAGACAAAAGGAGAAACTGCTGGTTATCAGCAGTTTATTCTTTTGGGTCACTGTTTTCCCAAGCATTTTACATTAGGGACGTCAAAACCCGGTCTTGTTTGGGAAAGGGTTAAACCCCTTCACAAACACCTTTTTTTGACGTCCCTGATACTGGCTTGGAAAAATAGTTTTGGAAAAAACTGAGAAAAGGGAAGAAATTGCTGATAATGATAGAACATGTGCTCTGCTCCAAAAAAAAGTCTTCAAGGTTCTCCACATAATAAATTGAAGCTATAGTGGCAAATAGCTGTAGCCCTTTAACACACGGTGGTTATTCAAATGATAATTGAGAACATGGGAAAAATTCTTCTTTTCCCATCATGTTTATACACACATCCATTTAATAAGTTAGCAATAATAGAAATATAATTTATCAGTTTTTGACGTAGAATAGAAAAAATCCTATTTTTATGCTCCCCGAAGGGAGAGCATATAGTCGCCGCTTTGTCTGTCCGTCCGTCCGTCCGTCCTGTCCGTCCGTCATTCCGTCTGTCCGTCCGTCCGTCCGTCCGTCCGAAGCGATTTCTCTATAACCCATGGGCCAAATCAAATGAAACTTGCCATGTGAACTCCCTATGACATAATGCCGATGTACTTTTCCCGGTTTTTGGATTTGAGGCCTCGTCATGGGAAAAGGGGACTTAAGGTTAAATACAGTTTTTCTCTAATTACTCCTAGTCTAAAGGTCAGAATTTGATGAAATTTCATATTTGAGTAGCAAATCAGATGCCCTTGACAATAAACTATTTAAAATTTGCGTATAAAAAATATGTCATGGAAAAAGGGGGCTTAACATTTGTTAGCTTTATATTAGCTCTGCATGGCATATATTTATTGTGACAATGCCTTGTTCGGGGAGCATTGTCCGTCTCTGACGGCTCTTGTTGGTGAATATTTTGAAGAAACTAAGCTGCATGGTACTTAAAAACCATATTGACATTACACAGATTTACTTGAAGGGGTAGTAAGGCCCTACAACTTATTGAGCTGTGGAGAACACTGATCTTGCACTACCCTTTCTTCATCTTTTTTCTAGCAAGTTGCAGATTGTATTGGTGCTGATCCGAGAGAGATCATCTTCACAAGTGGTGCCACAGAATCCAATAATATTGCGGTAAAAGGAACGGCGAGGTTCTACAAAAGTAAGAAGAAACATGTGATAACAACAACCACAGTAAGTGTTTGGTAAAACTTACATACTATGGCAGACAAGGATGCCTTTTGACACACCCAATAGATAAGGCTTAACCCTTTCCCAATTAAGACCTGGTTTTGATGTCCCCAATAGGAAAAGCATGATAAAACATTGAGGCAAAAGGAGAAATGCTGATAATCAGCATTTTCTCCTTTTGCCTCAATACTTTCCTAGCTGTACCATACATGAATCATGTCCCTATCTCAAGTTAAATTATTACCAGTGGCAGCTTTCTTTTTGAATGAACCTGAAATTGTGCTGCCTGGGAAAGGGTTAAGAAAGCAATGATGTCATGAACTTCTTTCTCATTAGGTGCAGCTGAGTCTGTATGGCTCAGTCTGTAACATAGGAGTCTGTCTATCCAGGGGCTATCCAGGGGCCATGGGTTCCAACCCCAGTTTGGCCAATATCCTTTCTGACACAGGACAAAAGTCATTTGTCGCTCACATAAATCATCCGAGTGGGAGAATCAGCTTCAGGCTAGGATTGGATGTAGTGGTACAAAGCAATTGATAAAGGGGATGAAGACATTCTGAATTTATTAATTCAAACGCAGACACTATGGTGTGGGTACTCACTTGAATTGTCTCGATGAGACGATTCCAATGAGTACCCACAACAAAGTGTTTGATGGATAATTTATATGATATTTCAGTTTAAAAGGTCAAAACCCCCTTTTAGCTGTAGCTCTTGCTGGTGGGATGAACCTTTCTATATTTCATCTTGATGCATTGATTATAAGAGAATTGTCTCCCTTACATCATATATTTTCATGCCCTCATTTCGAAAGATTGGGGCATATTTATTTACTGGTGTTCATCTATCTGTCTGTCTGAAAACTTAACATTGGCCATTTCGGGGGCATTCATGTTTCACATTCACATTTTGTTTGTTCTTCGAATGCACAGGCTTGTGCACATACTGTTGGCCATTATTGAGAGGCTTATTTTTCACTTCTTTTCCTTGAACAGGTTTGTTGAAATGTTATTCCACTTCGTTTCTATGTTGTCTGTTAACTTGTCTCTGTTGTTTGCAAGCTTAACATGATTTCAAATTCAAACCTTATAATGTGACTACTTATCGGAATTGTCTCAACAAGATAGACCCTGGGCTAGAAACATGTTTGCTCCCCCCCCAGAGGGAATTTTGTAGACATGTTTTTTCTTAAAGTATATTATCTTACAAACATTTTGAGTGTTGTTTGCACTCTGGCCGTTGGGGCTTTTGGCTGTAACCCTTATCTAAAACCCTTAACCCTATCATTTTTTTCATAAAAAATTACATTACTTATTTGGTCATATTTTCATCAAATATTGACCTACATATGTCAAAATGGTATCAAATGAAAGCCTATGACTTGCTCTTCATTTTGAAGTTATGTTATGCAAATTAGCTCATTTGCATATGCATGAATATTAATGATTTCCCTTAAAATTTGCATTTTTGGGCGAAAATTTGATAAATAACTTCTAAAACAAGGCATTTCTGTCCATGGAGAATTTTGTAAACATGGTTTATCTTAAAGTACATTTTATTAGAAACATTTTGAGCATTGTTTGCACTCTGGCTGTTGGGGCTTTTTGCCGTAACCCTTATCCAAACCCTTAACCCTACCAAATTGTTCATTTAAATTTTGAAAATGACTTTGGTCATATCTTGATTGAATATTGACACACAGGTGTCAGAATGGTATCAAATGAAAGCTTATGACTTGCTCTTTCATTTTCAGTTATGTTATGCAAATTAGCTTATTTGCATATTCATGAATATTAATGATTTTCCCTAAAATTGCGATTTTCGACAAAAATGTGGTAAATACTTTCCAAAACAGAGCATTTTAGTGCGGGGGAATTATGTAAACATAGTAAATCTTCAAGAAAATTATATAAGAAACATTTTGAGTGATGTTTGCACTTTGACCGTTGGGGCTTTTGGCCAAAACCCTTATCTAAACCCTTAACCCTATAAATTATTCAATCATTTAAAAATGTTTTTGGTCATATCTTGGTTGAATATTGACTTATAGATGTTATAATGGTATCAAATGAAAGGTTTTGACTCGCTCAATAATTTGCTATAAATTTTATGCAAATTTGCTCATTTGCATATTCATGAATATTAATGATTTTACTTAAAATTGTGACCTTTTTGCTAATATTTGGTAAATAGTTTTAAAAACATTGTGTTTCTGTTCTGGGGGAATCATGTAAACATGGTTTATCTTAAAGAACATTTTATTTGAAACATTTTGAGAGATATTTGCACTCCAGTGCTTGGGGCCTTTGGTCATAATCCTTATCCAAACCCTTAACCCTATAAAATTGTTCACTCAAATTTTCAAAACATGCTTCGTCATATCTTGATTGAATATTGACCTACTGATGTAAGAATGGTATCAAATGAAAGCCAATGACTTATTCTTTAATATGCAGACATTTTATGCAAATTAGCTCATTTGCATAAGCATGCATATTAATGATTTGTCTAAAATTTTGATTGTTTTGCAAGGTATTTTATTTTAAATACGTACCAAAAGGTCCGATTGTTTCTTTCTCGTGAGTTTTCAACCATTTAATATCCATGTTCACTCTTTTATTTTGTTCCTATAAATCTTATTTTCAATGTATGTATTTAGTTTCCATTTGATCTTTTTAATCTTTATTGTTTAAGTGCAAATAAGTTAAATTAATTTATTTTATTGTATTGGTGTTCTTGCTTATATCTAGTGTAGTTGACAGAATGTTATCCTTTGTAAAACTGCTACATGAATCCAAAATTGACGCAAAATAGGACTTTAAACATAAACATTTTATCATATGCATATCATTGCATACATATAGCAAAATAAAATTGTTAAGCAATTATCAAGGCCTTACTTTTGCCATTCACATGGAGAAAACAGCACAGTTTTTCTCCATCTGGAGAGCACTTCCTTATGTTTTCCTCATAGACAAGTCAATTTGTTGGCCTTAAGTGTATTTGATATGTGGCTGACAGATCAGGGATACTGGTGTTACCATTCTTTTATGCTCTATTAAGGCATTTTCAATTCAGATAAATTAAGGTTGGGGTGCAATATGTAAAGCCTATGTATCAGATACATAAAATCAGGAGATGTACGCGATGTATGTAGCTAGAGTACAGACAATTACTGGTTGTGATCAAAAGATTATTGCATTTATTACGATGCATTTATTTATCTGTATCGGATCAGAACAGATGTGAACTGATCCATACTACCGACAGCCCATGCTGAATGTATATTCATATTCTTCCTTATCTACACATATTTCTTATATGTGCTTTCAGCATAGTACCACCTCACAATAAATTGAAAATAGTTCCCTTGCGATACACAATCTCTTTCAATATGGCATATGTTTTCCAGGATGGCATTCGATGGCCATAGATATCTTCAGATCAATATTTTCCTGATATTTAAATGCTACAACTATGCTACCAGGTTTAAATCAGCATGTGAAATTCCATATTAAGACACTTACGAACATATTGCACTGTTCTAGAACAATTTGACCAAAAATGATTCACATCGCAATTGGTGGCAATCTTGGAATTACTCAAACTGTGGGAGTTGGGCAAGTTTATCATGATGGAAACCGACATAGATCAATTACTATACATAACAGGGTTACTATGTACATAACATAACAGGATTACTATACTTAAAGAAACTTCCAACGCAAAACCAGCTTCAATGTTGTATATTTCATTTATGTTTGTATAACTCGTAACCAAAAATGGCATATGCAAAGACTAATTCTTTATAATGCCACTGACAATAATGAAAGTACTGAAATGCACCGTATCACACAGCCCACAGCACCAATACACACAAGGGGTCAATTTTGAGATCCCCAGGTATCAGCATCACATTGAGTTTTTAGTCTGTTTTCTTGTGCCCCAGTAGTTACTCCACCTTTGCAAATCAGCCATGTGATCTGAAAGAGCAGAAAATGGGTCTAAGGCATTTCGTGGTGGGTGGGGGTGTATGGACTAATAGTGCAGTATTTTGTTTAATGCTCTGATCAGCTTATCCGAATTTCATTATGGTGTGTCTACCTGACGTGTTTAACGTTTGCCAAAGTCTGCCGACAGTAGATATTGCACAATACAACAAAACGGCTACAGTTATGAATGCCATTCCCGCCTGGCGCATTCCAATGGCGCGCACTCTGACTTCAGTGCTCAATCTTGGCATATTGTGAAGAGGAACTTTGAAGAAATGATTGTAACTTAACTCAGCTATCGTTTAACAAAATCCCTGCATACATAAAGGTTGAAATCGGTGTTCGAATTGCACGTGCAACACAAAATTGGGTATTTGTGCACAGCCGCACATGCGCAATGATGCATGACAGGACACTCAAGTTTTTAGTGAACAATTATAGTGCATGTGTAGGGATAACAATTGCAATGAATATTTTTGTCAAAAATTCAAACAGAAAGATTTTGCACGCAAAAAAGCATCTTGCGTTAGAAGTTTCCTTCAGTATATATAACATATAGCACTGTCAAATGGAATACATTTTATGGATTTTCCACAATAAATGTGTTTTTGTCCCAAACATTTAAGAATCAATAGTATTTATGAGTATGTAAATGAGCAAATCGACATGAAGTAATTATAAAATATACAAGCAATTCACTAGCTTTCATTTGATACCATTTTGACGTTGTAGATCAATATTTAATCAAGGTATGACCAAAAACGTTTTGAAAATTTGAAGAAAAAAAAACAATTTGATAGGGTTGAGGGTTTAGATAAGGGGTTTTGGTAAAAGACCCAAATGCCACAGTGTGAACATTGCTTAAAGTGTTATTCATGTAATGTTCTTTAAGATAAATTATGTTTGCATAATGCCTTTGAACAGAAACACCTTGTTTTTGATAGTATTTAACACAATTTCGCTGAAAAATCACAATTTTAAGGAAATTCATTAATATATATGGCAATGCAACTGAACTAATATGCATGAAAAATAATAGCACATGGAAGAGCCAGCCATAAGCTTTAATTTGATACCATTCTGATACCAGTAGGTCAATGCATAATCAAGATATGACCAAAAACGTTTTGAAAATTTGAATGAACAATTTGATGAGGTTAAGGGTTTAGATAAGGGTCACCGCCAAAAGCCCCCATCGCCAGAGTGCAAACATTGCTCAAAATGTTTCTTATAAACTGTTCTTTAATTTAAACCATGTTTACATGATTCCCCCTGAGAAGAAACACAATGTTTTTGAAAGTGTTTACCAAATATTCGGAAAAAAGGTCACAGTTTTAAGTAATGTCAGTAGTATTCATAAATATGCAAATGAGCTAATTTGCATAAAATTTATAGCACATTATTAAGCAAGTCATAAGCTTTCATTTGATACCATTTTAACATCTGTAGGTCAATATTCATCCAAGATATGACCAAAAACATTTTGAAATGAATGAAAAATTTTATAGGGTTAAGGGTTTAGATAAGGAATTTGGCCAAAAGCCCAAATGGTCAAAGTGCAAACATCACTCAAAATGTTTCTTATATAATTTTCTTGAAGATTTACTATGTTTACATAATTCCTCCGCACAAAAATGCTCTGTTTTGGAAAGTATTTACCACATTTTTGTCGAAAATCGCAATTTTAGGGAAAATCATTAATATTCATGAATATGCAAATGAGCTAATTTGCATAACATAACTGAAAATGAAAGAGCAAGTCATAAGCTTTCATTTGATACCATTCTGACACCTGTGTGTCAATATTCAATCAAGATATGACCAAATTCATTTTCAAAATTTAAAAGAACAATTTGGCGGGGTTAAGGGTTTGGATAAGGGTAACGACGAAAAGCCCCAACCGCCAGAGTGCAAACAATGCTCAAAATGTTTCTAATAAAATGTACTTTAAGATAAACTATGATTACAAAATTCCCCCTGGACAGAAACGCCTTCAATTGGAAAGTATTAACCAAATTTTCATAAAAAAATAGCAATTTTAAGGAAAATCATTAATATTCATGAATATGCAAATGAGCTAATTTGCATAAAATAACTACTAATTGAAGAGCAAGTCATAAGCTTTCATTTGATACCATTTTGACATATGTAGATTAAAATTCAATCAAGATATGACCAAATAATTGTCTGTATATTTAAATGAAAAATTTGAAAGGGTTAAGGGTTTTAGATAAGGGTTACAGCCAAAAGCCCCAACGGCCAAAGTGTAAACAACGCTCATCTTGTAGCATTTGTTATAAGCTTTCAGAAAATCATACCCTTCAAAATTCCCTCTGGGGGGGAGCAGGGGTTATTGGTGGCTCAAGGTCTAAGACAATTCCAGTGAGTACCCACAATGAAAGGTTTGTGAATCAATGCTATTTTGAACTTTGAAAAGCTATCGCTGGTTTACACTCTTTAACCCTTTCCCAAACAAGACCTGGTTTTGAAGTCCGTAATAGAAAAGGCTTGGGAAAATATTGAAACAAGAGAAGAAACTGCTGATAACCAGCAGTTTCTCCTTTTGTCTCAATAGTTTCTTTACCATATTTTACACAAATCTTATCTTTAATAACATCCATTTTATCATTTGTGACAGTTTTGAAGTGGATTACTCTAGAATTTTGTGGTTTGGGAAAGGGTTAATCAATAGCTGTGTGTATTGACTTATTTCAGGAACATAAATGTGTGTTGGATTCTTGCCGTGCGCTGGAATCTGAGGGATTTGATGTTACTTATTTACCTGTACAGGCAAATGGTCTGATAGATTTGAAGGTAGGTATGCCTTCATGTAACAATATTAAATTTTACGTGGAAAATCAGTTGGTTCCCCGATTTTACATGGGATATTTTTGAAAATGGTCTCTTTACGGATTATGTTTTGAAGTTTCGTCAGTAGCATTTTTTCATGGCTCATTACCAGAATGATAGAATTGTACTTAGAGTTTTGAATATTTATTGAAATATTGCCTAACCTTAAATGTATTACTGGTATATCTCAATACCTTTTTAGTTGAGCCATCATGACCCTTTTGTCTTAAGTCTTTCTCAAATGAGACACAGTTTTTTGTCCCTAGTTGAAAACATGATATATTCAGCATTTGCTTATGCTTAAACCATTACCAGATGGCAAAACTTTAACCTCCAGATTTAAAAAGTTTGCAGACTTCAATTTCAAATGAACAGAATTTTACATTTTTTTGTAAGAAAACATTGTGGAAAATGAAAATAAATGCTTGTCTTAAGCAATTATTTCATTTTCCACAATGTTTTCAAAAGTCATTATCTTGTAGGGAGTCAAAAGCAGTCATTGTTTGGGAATAAGTCAGTTGTTTCCTAAGCTTTCTCAATTAGGGACGATAAACCAGATATTGTTTGGGATAGGGCTATAAAGCTGTATTACATGAAAAGAAATCCTGAACAAATTACACTTCTTACATGTATTGTAGGCATTTGAGGAAGCTATCCGGCCAGATACTGTACTGGTGTCCATAATGACGGTTAATAATGAGATCGGAGTCAGACAACCTATTGAAGAAATTGGTGAGTAATCGGAGCTTTTGATATAATAAGCAGTGAAGGCTTTTCAAAAAGCAAAATATTTTTATGCTCCCCGAAGGGAGAGCATATAGTCGCCGCTTCGTCTGTCCGTCTGTCATTCCGTCCGTCCGTCCGTCCGTCCGTCCGTCCGAAGCGATTTCTCCATAACCCTTGGGCCGAATCAAATGAAACTTACCATGTGAACTCCCTATGACAAAATGCCGATGTACTTTTCCCTGTTTTTTTATTTGAGGCCTCGTCATGGGAAAAGGGGACTTAAGGTTAAATACAGTTTTTCTCTAATTTCTCCTAGTCTAATGGTCAGAATTTGATGAAATTTCATATTTGAGTAGCAAATCAGATGCCCTTGACAATAAACTATTTAAAATTTACGTATACAAAATATGTCATGGAAAAATGGGGCTTAACATTTGTTAGCTTTATATTAGCTCTGCATGGCATATATTTATTGTGACAATGCCTTATTCGGGGAGCATTGTCCGTCTCTGACGGCTCTTGTTCATTTCTAATCAAACCCTATGTTGTGGGTACTCATTGGAATTGTCTCGTTGAGACAATTCCAATGAGTACCCACAACCTGGGGTTTTGAGTTTAAATAACAAATTTAGAATGGGTTCATCCCTTCTAGTCTCCTTTTGTCTGAAATTTTCTTGGCTTTATTGTACTTATCGTCGGTAATATGACAAAATTGCGTAACAAATTAGCTACGCAATTTTGTCAATTTTCGTTTATAAATGCTTTCTACTAAGTATGTAGGAGCGCATATTCTGTCAAAACGGCGTTTCTCTACACCTATTAGAACCATTTCAATCATCATGTGACAAAATTACCTAACTCGATTTAGCTGACAAAAATGCGTTATACGTAGACAAATTATTTACACGAGAGTAATAAAAGGCTGAGAAATGGTATTCTCCTCTGTATTTCTTCTACTTTGACCAATAAATGAACCGTTAGTTATGTTCAATTACCTTACTTTACCTTAAAGAAGCTGAATTGTTCATGTAGTTATTGAGTTACGCAATTTTGTCGGCACATTTTTTAAAACGGTAAAAAGTACTAAAAGTTTTTGGCTCTCCTGAAAAAAATGGTTTTCGAGCAAAATTTCTATTACGCAATTTTGTCATAGCACCGACGACATATTCTTTCCTTATCATCGTCCATTAAGATGCCTGCAGTAGCTTTAAACTTTAAAAGTCAAATTTATGATATTTGGGAAAGGTTTTATCATATTCCCCATGCTGAGCTAACGCTAATATAGTTAATAAAAAAGGACTAGTAAACAGGGAAACAAAATTAAGCCTTTCCCAACCAGCAAAAAATTTGGGTGACCAAACATAAAAGCAGCTGCAAAAGACAAAATGCATGTTGATAAAGATATGGTTTGTGAATAAAAAAGCACAGAAAACATTGAGCAAAGAGAAGTGGGGCGCCGTGGTCTAGTGGTAGGACACGGGCTTAGGGATCGAGAGGTCCTGGTTTCAAGTCCCACCGAGGCCACAGGAATTTTTCTGAGCAAAACAGTTACCCCACATTGCTCCTCTTCACCCAGGTGTATAAATGGGTACATGGGAGAGTTTAAAGAGATGTGCTGTGGCTACCAGAGGCACCATTTGTAAACAGCCGACTTGAAGCTCAATGATGGTGTAGTAAAGTGTGAAAGTCGCGCGAATATGGACCTAGTTCCTAATTTTGAGACTATAAACCACATTTACTTTACTTTTAAGAAAATTCTGATTATCAGCATTTTCTTCTTTTTGCCTCTATGATTTTCCAAGCATTTCTATTTGTGAAAAGTTTTGTCAAATGCCCATGCTGAGCACTCGCTAATATAGTTAATAAAAAAGGACTAACAAACCGGAGACAAATTTATCAGGTCTGAATAAGGAAGTTGTCAGTTTTTGGAAGTTGTAAATTAATGTTCTGAACAACTATCCCTTATTGGACATTCCCAATTTGATCCTTTCCAAAACTACAGAATTTTAAGGTTGGTCCAATTTCAAAGAAATCATTAAATAAAAAATATCAAAATTAATGCTTACTCATGTAGAAATTTTTATGGTCAAGCATAGAGAACCTTGAAGGAAAATGAGAAATTCCTGGTAATCAACATTTGCTTTATTCCATGCAGGATTTTCTATACCCATGTACAGTGGGGCCATCAAAAGGAGTTAATATTTAGAATGGTTTATTCCATTACCACACAGTGACTCCTTTAAATTTGACTCTCAAAAAGATAATGGCTTTGGAAAACATCATGGAAATGAAGAAATTGCTTGTGACAAGCAATTTCTTCTTTCCCACAATGCTTTCTAAGTAAAAAGACCAAAAAATGCAAAATTTCATTCACTTGAAATTGTTGTCTGTAAGTTCTTTGAATTTGGACTACTCTAAAATGTTGCCTTTTATTAATTTCCCACATACAATGTACAAGGTCTCTGCTTCCAGTTGTTCAATAACCCATTACTAAATAAGACCTAATTATGACGTTCCTAACAGGAAAGTCTTGGGAAAAGTGTTAAGGCAAGAAAAGAAAATGCTGAGCACCAGCATTTGATCCTTTTGTCCTAATATTTATTGCATGATTGATATTTTACACAAATCCTATTTTTATCAACATCAATTTTGTCACATGCAATAGCTTTTAAGCCTTTCCTAAATAAGATCTGGCTTCGATTTTCTTCAGAGAATAGACTTGGGAAAATATAGAGGCAAAAGGAGAAGACAATGAATATCAGCATTTTCTTTTTTTGCCTCAAAATTTGCTGTGCTATATAATAATTTATCCTAAACCACCATCCATTTTTTGTTCGCAGCTTTCAAATTTTAAACAATCTGAAATTGTGTTGTGTGGGAAAGGGTTGAATTGTAAATCCTTTTTGTTGTTATTGTTTATGAAAGGTATGACAGGGTATATTTTGGCTGGTGTTACAGGTGCCATGTGTAAATCAAGGAAGGTGTTTTTCCACACGGACGCTGCCCAGGCTGTGGGAAAGATCCCGCTGGATGTGAACAGTATGAACATTGATCTAATGTCAATAAGTGGACACAAAGTATACGGACCCAAAGGTAAGATGATACAGCTTTTAACCCTTTCATACATAATGACATCTTTTCACGCCTAACAAGATAAAGACTTTCAAAAACATTGTAGAAAATGAAGGAATTGCTTGTGACAAGCAACTCCTTCATTTCTCTCAATGTTTTATACTGTGATAGACCAAAAGACATAAAATTTCATCAACTTGCAATTGTTGTCCGCAACATGTTTGAATTTTTGAATTTTTCCGTCTGTTATTTGCTTAAAACTTTAAATAAATCAGCCTGTCGGGATTTTACGTTAAGGGACGCCGTACTGCCCTGCGTTCAGTAAGACAAAACGTTAGAAGCTACTGATTTTTTCACTAACAAGTCTTACTGAACGCTCTGCTATCGTTAGCTGAATAAATATGGCCGCCTCCATAGTCTGGGTTCCCTCCTTCTTTTCGCAGTATGGAAAGTAGGGATCCAAACTAGCCGCCATTTTTGTTCGCTTTGGCACACTACCTTCAAATCTGTGAGCCAAATGGTGCGAACGATAGGACTAAACAGGTCGTTCAGTAGAAAACTGTTACGTATCGGTAGCTCAATGAGCTAACGTTTAGTCTTACTGAACGCAGGGCTGTTGTTGGGGTCAGTTGTTTAAACATAAATTTAGCCAAAAGTAGAAAATGCTGATGACCATTATGGTGTTAGTTGTTGAGTAGGGTGTAAAATGCATTTCAGTTAGCTAGATCCCTTGTGATTTATCCCTTTCCCAAACAATGATGGCTTTTTATGCCTTTTAAGATACTGGCTTCGGAAAACATTGTAGAAATTGAAGATATTTGAAATGAAGAAATTGCTTGTGACAAGAAATTTCTTCATTTCCCACAATGTTTTCTACCTTAAAAGATTATGATATGTAGAGTTTCATCCATTTGAAATTGTTGTCTGCAACATCTTTGAATTTGAACCAGTCTGAAATGTTGCTGTCTGGTAATGGGTTAAGTGACTGTTTTTGCTTCTGTTATAACTAGGTATAGGTGCGATGTACATCCGTCGACGTCCGCGTGTCCGTGTTGATGCCCCACAGAGTGGAGGGGGTCAGGAGAGGGGTATGAGAAGTGGCACTGTCCCTACACCATTATGTGTCGGTCTTGGAGCAGCTTGTGAACTCTCAATGCAAGAAATGGAGGTAAACTGTCACAGCAGATGCAAGTTAACCCTTTCCCAAACAAGACCTGTTTTTGACGTCCCTGATAGAAAAGGCTTGGGAAAACATTGAAACAAAAGAAGAAACTGCTGATAAACAGCAGTTTCTCCTTTTGTCTCAATATTTTCTGTGCCATATTTCACACAAACCCTATCTTTAATAACATCCATTTTGTCATTTGTGGCAGTTTTTGAAGTGGATCACCCTAAAATTTTGTCTTTATGGAAAGGTTTAAAAGTAAAATAGGTTATAACTTTTTGTTGTTTTATGATATTTTATTGGGGATTTCCCACACAATTCAAACAAAGGATACTCAGGCATAGAGGAGGTATACAGATCTTTAGGAATCACCCTGTCCATCAGTCTGTCTGCTTGTCCGTCCACATTTGAATGATTTCTCATAATCACAGCTGTTCTCAAATGACATGGGGTATTTTGAAGAAAATTTACAAAGATATTTGCATTAAGACATTTCCTGTCTCTCTGAGGTCATCCAAGGGAGATAATTTTACTTTGACATTTGCCTTTGTACATTACATGTCCCTAGCTGAAAAGCACAAATCTTCTGAAATTTCTCGACTCTCAAACTTTGTTCAAGCTAGATAATTTGACTGTATTTTTTTACTTGAACAATGCCATACAGGCTGTATAAGTCCCCTCAAATATGAATACAGTTTTTCGTGACTTTATCCTTAGTATTGTTTTTGACAAAGATATAGGAAAGAATAATTTTATTTTCAAAGAGGTACATTGTCAATATTTGACTCTCCCATGTGAAGAAACAGAAGCCCCACCCTCACTCCACTCATTTGTCCGACCAGCATGACATAAATGAAATACTGGCAAATTGGCATGAAACTCCATTCAATCAATTGATTGTTCATGCACATAGCTCTTATAATGATTGCTGTATTACAGTATGATCACAGAAGAATATCCGCCCTTTCACAGAGACTGATTGACCGTGTCACATCTAAAGTACCACAAGTTATTCGCAACGGAGATCCAGACAAAACATACCCAGGTATCAACATAGTGTAGCTTTTTTGCAAATTTTTTCTTTCTTTATCTCTATGAAATGTGTCATCTGCAGGAGCTTTAAATGTAGATGATCCTACAATTTTGTTGTTTCTTAAAGAGTTAAGTAAAACTGTTATCTGGGTCAATCCAAACAGCAACATTTTAGACTGCTCCAATTTGAAATCAATTAAGATGACAAAATTAATTCTTACTGTTGTATAAAATCTCCATGTTAAAACATGGAAAAAATGTAAATGCTGATTACTGGTATCTTTTCCTTTCCTACCCACATCCAATAGAGTCATCAAAATGTCACTTTTTAGCTCGACTTTTCGAAGAAAATGAGAGCTTATACTGTCACCCGGGCGTCGGTGTTGGCGTCGGCATTGGCGTTGCAACAAAGGTTAAAGTTTTTTCAAACATCAATAACTTCCATACTATCAAAGTGATTCAACCCAAACTTGGAATACTTATTCACCATCACACCCTCTACCTTGCTACTAGGGCCCATAACCCTGGCTCCACTATATTTGGAGTTATGCCCCATTTATACTAAGCAACTTAGAAAGTCGGGCGCTGTCTTCGGACAGCTCTTGTTTATTAAAGATTGAATGACCCTGTGAATATTGTTATTTCAGGCTGTGTGAATCTGTCGTTTGCGTTTGTAGAGGGAGAGAGTTTACTGATGGCTCTGAAGGATGTAGCATTGTCTTCAGGAAGGTATGTTCTGTTGTTTGTGTATTGTCATGTGAAACTGGACCATTCATATTGTCCGCATAATGAATATTATAATCTGAGCCAGGATCTGGAAATAGGGCCCTTGTAGCATTACAGGCAGCCATGTTTCAAGATCAGATTGTACCT
This sequence comes from Fragum sueziense, assembly GCA_963680895.1. NCBI lineage: Eukaryota > Metazoa > Mollusca > Bivalvia > Cardiida > Cardiidae > Fragum > Fragum sueziense. The sequence goes on along the minus strand of OY804599.1, from coordinate 6,444,859 downwards.
CTACCTACGAAGTAGAGGGGGATATACTGGTTTCACCATGTCTGTCTGTCTGTCCATCCATCCATCCATCTGTCCGTCCGTCCGTCCGTAGACTTTTTCGTTTCCCTTCTCTAACTACAGAACCGTTTGACCTAGGATCATGAAACTTTACACAGTTGTTGCCCATGCAGTGTTCTCCCGAGCCCAATAAGCTGTATCGGCCCCACTACAGCTTCATGTAAATCAGTGTAATGCCACTACAGCTTCAAAATTACCCCACACCTGAATTTCTTCAAAATGGTCACCAAAATAGAGGAAATTGAAGTATTTCATGTCAAAAACTGATGAATTAAGGCATTTTTGTACAATAAAACTGCATAAAAACATTATGGGAAAAGAAGAAATTGCTCAAACTGAGCAATTTCTTCATTTCCAATTATGTTTTTTTATTCACAACTATTTGCATAAACCTTGGTAAGGTTCATCATTTCTTAAAAATTTTACCACTACAGCTTCAGATTTTTCTGCGGAGAACCCTGCCATGACCCAAGGAGGTGCTCTATTGTTTTTGGGTCTCATAGGTCAAGGTCACAGTTGGACTTTGTTTGAAATCCGTTTCCATGCTCTAAGTCAAGAACCTGTTGACCTAGGACCATGAAACTTTACCCATTTGTTGCCCATGACCCAAGGAGGTGCCCTAGGGGTCACCAAGGTCAAAGGTCAAGGTCACAGTTGGACTTTGTTTAAAATCCATTTCCTTGCTCTAAGTCAAGAACTGGTTGACCTAGGATCATGACACTTTATTCAATTGTTGCCCATGACCCAAGGAGGTGCCCTATTGTTTTGGGGTCACCAAGGTCAAAGGTCAAGGTCACAACCAGACTTTGGTTAAAATTTGTTTCCATGCTCCAACCAAAGAACCTTTTGACCTATAGCACTTTTTCAGTGACAAGGCGCTTGTGGGGGTTATTTGTCCGCTTTGGGACAGTTCTAGTTATTACAGTGGACTTTAGAACTTTTGTTTAGTAACAAGTTCTGTATATAATGGCTTTTCAACAAAAACCTTGTAACTGCACTTGTTTAAAGCTGCAGCTATGAGGTTTTTATTGAAAAGTGCTGATATTCTACATTTCAGTGCATGTACATCAGCATCTTTAGAGCCCTCATATGTTTTAAGAGCTATCGGAGCTGATGAAGATTTGGCACATTCTTCTATCAGGTAACAGTGGAGCCTTTTGTTATGTTGCTTATCAACAGCATTAATCCTTTAACCCTTTCGTTTGCAAGCGCGCTTTCAAGCGCTGTTCAGGAACGCATATACTGTTTAGGGGGGTATGGTCTTTTAAAAGCAATTTTTACACTATTAAAGTTATTATGACACCGGAAATATTGCGCGAAAGTGTTATGTTCTTGTGAAATGTGAAGAAAAACACAGTTTTTGGGTTTGTATGAGCTGTTACGATGGTCAGGAGGGTTCAATATTCTGCAGAAGAGGTCCGGCGAATCACCATGTCAGTGCTGGACGATGATGATAGCAATTACCTTGATTTTTAGGTGGTAAAAAGGTGATTTGAACATTAGAAATGTTTCGGAGACTTCGAATAGTGACTCCAATAGTGATTCCAATAACCCTAAACCGAATCCAGTCCCAAATCATAGGGGTGGGGGTGGTCGGGGGTCGTGGCAGGGGGCCTGACAGGGGTCATGGGGCTAGAGGTCGAGGTTTTGATGAGATGCAAATTTTCTATCAGTTACTTATCATATTGTTAAAGGAAATTAATTAACCTTTCCAATGATATATAGGTTTATGGGTATTCTGCTAGTAAAATCTATTTATTAAGCATGTGTATACATGAAGTGCTTGGAAATAGGGAAAAAGTCATTTCTGGGAAATAATTCTGCAAACGAAAGGGTTAATGTACAGTAACACATTTTGATTCCCTCTCTAGTTAAGGCTTGGGAAAACATTGTGGAAAATGAAGAAATTGCTTGTGACAAGCAATTTCTTCATTTTCCACTATGTTTTCTAACCCAAAATGGAAAGATTTTTAGAATTTCACAAACTTGACATTGTCGTCTGCAACACCTTTCAATTTGGAACAGTCAAAAATTTTGCCAGCTGAAAATCCTTTACATGCTGAATTTATACAAGCTGGTAGAATAGAGTAAGGTCAGACTGTACATATTTTGCTCTATTCTGCCATCCAAAGTAAGTGGAATATTCCTGGATCTGCATGACAAGGGTTAATCTTTCCTAAATACGAGGGACGTTCAATTAATTTTGGAACTGGGGTTCTATAAGCCATAGTTATGTCGCAACTCAATTTTAAGTTTCTTCAATCCTTCGAAGTAATCCTCTTTGACACCCACACACTTCTGAAGTTTTGATATTCATAACTTATTTGCCAAAAAATGAGCCTCTTTTGGAACACCTCGCAGACACTGGAAAATTGCACTTCATATGGAATATGAAGGCCTATACCGACGACCAGAGGCTTTTTTCGTCATCATGGGGAACACAAAAAAGCCACACGGGCTTAAGCCCGGCTATAAGGGTGGCTGAAGACGCTGTGCAGCATGTGTCTCTTTCTGAAAGTCTTGGACAAGATGACACCTGTGGACAGCTCCGCTGTCATGGATTTGGCACATGCCTCTTTAGCCGGTCCTAGACCTACTCTTTTTATGATATTTCTTTACTTTGGCCGACATACATTTCTTGTATGAATGACCGGCGATAGTTGTACTATTTGAAACAGTAATATGAACAATACATCCGTTACATTTGAAAAAAATACCGCGTACAAAACGTTTGCTGCGCTTTTAATTTTTTGGCTATTACAGACCTAACCTGATATTTTCGCAGCCATTGTTTGCTTATGACACGTCATTGGTGCTCATAATAATAGATTATTGTTCAATCATGTGTATAAAGCCAAGAAAGCCGACATTTATTTCATTTATTGCATTATTTCAAAATATATTTTGCATGGGTGGCTCTCAGTCCATAGGCAGCAGGTGTGGGACCCAATGGGCATAAACCTTTCTGTGTTTCATCCCTTTCGTCAAAATCGTATAACATGTCCCCGATGAAAAACCAACTTTATCTGCTATTTCTTGCACATTGAACCATGCCTCTTGTTCGGTCATGTCGGAATCTACAGCAACATTTGCTTTGGTACTAGCTCTACCCGGGTTGCCTGAGAGGGGGGCATCATTCAAGCCAGTTTTACCAAATTAAATTTTCATTATCTTCCTAAAATCTGACGCATATTCAATGTTCGAATGTCTACGAATCTGATATAGTTCATTATATACATGTGATGTAGATATTTCAAAGCCTATGCGACCTTTAATGTAGACCCATACATCCTACTTCAGTTCGTTTTCCATTTTGCGCACAGCGAAATAGCCAGTGTATACGACTGAACCAACTTAAAAGTTCAGTAACTTTTGAAAGAGTCAACGAATTTGTCTCAAATTTTGACCAAGTATAGACAGTAACTTTCCCGTCAAATATTCGCAAGCACCACTAGTTTTATAGAACCTTGAGGTATGGTTGACCATTAGTACCACTTTTAATTGAACGCCCCTCGTAACACAATTTCATACTCGGTGTTCTCCCCAGCCCAATAAGCTGTATCGGCCCCACTACAGCCTCATTATACCCCCACAATGAAGTTATGGGGGGTGTAAGAGCGCCCTAGCTCTTAGGAGTGCATTTCGACGTAACGTAACGTCGCGCCGTACTAAAGTACGCGCGACGTTCACGCGACGTCAAAATGACGTAAATGTTTTGCAACGACCGTTTTTCAAATCAGTTTTAGTTGTGCGGGCTTGAAGAACGGTCAGCTCATTTTGTTGAGAATCATCACCTTTCTTACATTGATAACTAACGAAGATTATTAAAGATGCATTAACTCAAAAGAGCGTTTTTTGATATCCGAGCCCCACTACAATTCTCAACAAAATGAGCTGACCGTTCTTCAAGCCTGCACAACTAAATAGGAAATAGGATGTACTGGTAAACGGATAACTTTCCAAATATCAACCGTGAATTCAACAGGAAATGACGTACATGGACGTGAAGTCGATCTAAACGTGAGTTCTGCGTATGGTGATGGCACAATTACAATTAAAAACGTCTGGACGGTGAAGAAGTTACCAATTTCACTTCGTTCTGCCGCTACCATTAAGGACATTCGGAACGTTTCATACCTGTCGGATATCCAAAGTCCCGACGTTAACGTCAGTGACGTCATGCTATTAATCGGCACAGACACACCTGAGGCTCATATTCCGGTGGAAGTTCGCTCAGGAAACGAGGATCAGCCTTATGCGATTCGATCAAAACTTGGATGGGCTGTTCGAGGACCTATCGGAGATGCGAGTTCGACTCCTTCGGCAAGCGTAAATTTCCAACAGTCAAGTGACAATGTGTTGCAAGAACAATTAGAAAGGCTGTGGACAACCGATTTCAGGGACGGGATTATGACAGAAAAGGAATGCATGTCAGTAGAAGACACTATGGCCTTGGATAAGATGAAATCATCTATCGTACACCAGGATGGACATTATAAGATGGATCTTCCATGGAGAGACGAAAGTAAAGCTCTACCAAATGATTTGCCGCTTGCGCAGGCGAGACTTACCCAGTTAAAGCGCAAACTGTCACGTGATCCGAAATTGCATGAGATGTATTCAACCGCTATGAATAGCTATATTGAAAATGGCTATGCTACAGAAGTTGATGAGCCTTCGATAGTTACCAGCAAAACTTGGTATTTACCCCATCACCCCGTTTTGAATGCAAATAAGCCGGGAAAAGTGAGAGTTGTGTTTGATTGTGCCGCGAAATATAAAGGAATATCACTGAACAGTCAATTGCTACAGGGTCCAGACTTAATGAACAATTTAGTTGGCGTAGTGATACGGTTTAGACAGGAGAAAATAGCCTTAGCCGCGGACATAGAGGCTATGTTTCATCAAGTGAACGTTACCGAAAAGGACTGTGACTCGTTGAGGTTTCTATGGTGGCCTAATGGGGACATGAACAAATCATTAAAAACATACTGCATGCGTGTACATTTGTTTGGTGCGACATCTTCTCCGAGTTGTACAGCGTATGCGTTGAAGAGGACAGCTAGTGACAATCGCGATCTATACGAAGAGGAGGTTATTCAAACGGTTGAGCGAAATTTCTACGTAGATGACTGCCTGAAATCGGTGCCTAGTGAAGACAAGGCTATACAATTGGCTGACAATTTACAAAGTTTAATGAAACGGGGAGGATTCCGACTCACTAAGTGGCTAAGTAACAGTCGGAAGGTTCTAAACGCAATACCAGAATCAGAGAGGGCGCCGTCGGTGATCAATCTTGGACCGAACGTTGATTTACCGTGTGACCGGGCCTTAGGTGTAGGCTGGGATGTGAACAAGGACACAATACAATTTAACGTGAAAATCACAGAGAAACCACTCACAAGACGGGGATTACTATCTATTGCGAGTTCGATCTTCGATCCCCTAGGATTCGTTGCTCCTATCACTTTGCGCGCGAAAGCCATGATTCAGAGTTTGTGTCGTAAAGGGATTGGTTGGGATGAGGACATTCCTGCCCCGGAAAGGTCGGATTGGAATCAATGGTTATCTTCTCTTCCATCAATTGGACGGATTCAAATTAATCGCTGCTACAAGCCAACCCACTTTCAAGAAATAAAGAGCACGCAATTACATTTATTCCGTGACGGGTCGGAGGCTGGATATGGGGCATGTGCGTACCTACGTCTAGAAGATGTGGAGGGAAATGTCGTTTGCCCACTTGTCATCGGAAAATCTCGCCTGGCACCAATTAAACAGATGTCGATACCGAGGCTGGAACTTTCAGCAGCCACTCTTGCCTGTCAACTATACAGTATGTTATCAGAGGAGCTTGAACTAGACGTCGAATCCGTAACGTTCTGGACAGACTCAACGATAGTACTAGGCTATATCAATAACATGACAACTAGATTTAAGACATTCGTTGGAAATCGATTACGCATTATTCATGACGCTACCAAACCTAGCCAGTGGAGACATGTAGATACAGATTCGAACCCAGCAGATATTGCGTCCAGGGGAATCAGTGGAGCGGATACCGAAAAGCTTCATAAATGGTTATACGGACCGTCTTTTTTATTGAAGTCGGACGACAATTGGCCTCGTAACGTGTGTGAGTTCAGGGTCCCGGAGGGTGACGTTGAACGGAAGAAAAACGTAACGGTAAACGCGACCGTAACAGAAAACGGACTAAGCAAAAACGTCAAAAATGGAGACGGCTTACTCGTGATTTGCGTGCTGGAGACCTTGTATTAGTAGCTGACGACAAGATTCCGAGGGGACAATGGCCGATGGGCGTGGTCGAGGACGTCAGAACTGGCCGAGATGGGCATGTGCGTAGTTGTGTGGTCAAAACAAAAGGTTCAAAATTAGTAAAACCGGTCACAAGGCTTTGTCTTTTAGAAGGGGTGTAATTGCTTTGCATTGACATGTAAATTACAAAGGTCGTGAAATTCATATTAATTCAATATGTTTTAAAATGATTAATTGTATTATAAGTACCAGAAATATTTCAAGATTTATAGTGCAAGATCATTGTTAATTACATTATTTTCAAATGGTTTTGTGATTTCAAAAGCATTTCTTTTAAGAATTTACCTTCACACTTAATTGCTTTTTATTTATGAAATGATGTGATTTCATAGAGGGGAGTGTAAGAGCGTCCTAGCTCTTAGGAGTGCATTTCGACGTAACGTAACGTCGCGCCGTACTAAAGTACGCGTGACGTTCATGCGACGTCAAAATGACGTAAATGTTTTGCAACGACCGTTTTTCAAATCAGTTTTAGTTGTGCAGGCTTGAAGAACGGTCAGCTCATTTTGTTGAGAATCATCACCTTTCTTACATTGATAACTAACGAAGATTATTAAAGATGCATTAACTCAAAAGAGCGTTTTTTGATATCCGAGCCCCACTACAGGGGGGGTATACTGGAATCAGGTTGTCCGTCCTGTCCGTCCGTCCGTAGACATAATTTTGTGTCCTCTTCTCCTCCCTCATTTTTTGACCAATTTTGCTGAAATTTTATCAGGTTGTTTCCTATCTCATGAAGTTGTGCACCTGCAATTTTCATCTTGATCCAGTCATTAGTTTCAGAGTTATGCCACTTTGAACATTTTAATGGGGGGAGGGGTAGGAGTAGTCAAAATTTCAAATTTCAAATTTTGTTTCCAAGGTCTTAGTCAAGAACCGTTTGACCTAGGATCATGAAACTTTACACAGTTGTTGCCCATGACCCAAGGAGGTGCCCTATTGTTTTTGGGTCACAAAGGTCAAGGTCACAATTGGACTTTATTTAAGATCTGTTTCCGTGCTCTAAGTCAATAACCTTTTGACCTATAGCACTTTTTCAGTGACAAGGCCCTACTAGAGGGTATTTGTCCGCTTTGTGACAGTTCTAGTCTAAATCAGTGTTATACCCGTACAGCTTTAAAAGCACCCTACAGCTTAATTTCTTCAAAATGGTCACCTAATACAAGGATATGAGTTATTTCATATCAAAAACTGATGAATTAAAGTATTTTGTACAATAAAAATGTATAAAAACATTATGGAAAAGAAGAATTTGCTCAAAATGAGCAATTTCTTCTTTTTCCATTATGTTTTTATTCACAATTATTTGCGTAAACACTGTATTGTAATGTTCAACAATACCACCTCTCCAGCTTCAAATTATTCTGGGGAGAACCCCGATACGGTTCCAGTGTGAAGGAAGCTACAGGCTGTAAGTTGTAGGTAGCAGTGCTTCTGAAATAAGTTGCCCGAGTTGTCCGAGTTGTCCGTTTACCTCAGAAAACCTGTACGGACAAGCAGATTTTGAAATCTAGGTTGTCCGTGGACAAGTGAAAAATCTCGTTATAATAAAGTGTTTTTTTCTTTCTTTTTCTCACAATTTTTTCATACAATGTAATTACTGATAGTTTAATGTACAAATTTTGTTGTCGACAATAGTTAGAAAGTCATAATAGATATGCAATAAACAAATGAAGCTATTGAAAAGTATACAAGTTTTGTACGGACAAGTTGATTTTTGATACGGACAAGTCAATTTTGGATCAACACTTGTCCGTGGACAAGTAGATTTTCAAAATATTTCAGAAGCACTGGGTAGATAATTGATGTAAAATGTAGGATAAAAAATAAGGAGACAAAAGGAGAAAATTCTGGTGATAAACAATTTCATATTTTTATTATGCCTCAAAGTTTTCCCAAGCTTTTTCTACCAAGAAAGGGAAAGGGTAAAACCTTTCACAAACAATACTTGTACGGGCCTCTCTAATCGAGGGATCTATATAAATTACAATCAAGAGAAATTGAGAAAAACAAAACAACAAACATCAAAAAACTGATAATTATCATTGCTTTGTTGTTTGGGAGAGGGTCAACTATTTCTGCATAACTCCCTTGTTAGATGTTACTTTAAACCATGATTTACCAACCTGCAAAGATTTTGTCTGTTTCTATTCAAAAGCTGCTGAAAACAAATTTGATATTGAAAAGATGTATATTTATCATGTAACACAGTACATATTGTGGATATCCAGTACATAAAGGCCATCCAATGCTTTGAGGCCATCCGGTACTTTGCCATTTGACTCTTGACATTTTAGTCTGGTCACCTTTCCAGTACAAAATTTACTTATGTAAACAACTCAATGTTGAACTCAATTGCTACTGTAATCTAGCATGTGATGGTTCAAATCTTGCAGGTGAAAACATTGAGACAAAGGAAGAAAATGAAAGTCAGCATTTTCTCCTTTTGTCTCAATATTTATACCCCTGCAAAGGAAGGTTAGGTGGTGTATTGGGGAATCAGTCTGTCAGTGCGGCGTTAGTCAGTCTGCTGGTCCAGTGGTTGGCGGATTGGTCTGTCAGCAAAACCTTGTCTGGACAATTGGTTCTATAGTTACCATGACAGTGATATGATTCGTACTCGGCACAAGTGTGCATTATGGCCCATAAATATGCAAGATGCAAATTTCACAAAAATCCAATCAACCCTTTCCCAAACAACATTTTTTGGGGGTGGTCCTTTTCAAAAGCTGCTGCAGATGACAATATTGATGTTGTTAGAGATAGAATTTGTGTAGAATATAGCGCAGAAAATATTGAGACAAAAGAAGACACTGCTGGTTATCAGCAGTTTCTTCTTTTGTCTCGATGTTTTCCCAAACCAATTCTATAATGTGCATCAATTCCAGGTCTTGTTTGGGAAAGGGTTAAAACATTATTGAGTTATGGCCCCTGATTTAACGAAAAAATGCTTGTCCAAGGGACCCCTCGTTTCAGATTCTGTATTTATATATTTGTGTTTATATTTTAGATTCGGTATTGGTCGATTTACAACAGAGGCGGAGATTGACTACACGGCAGATAAATGTATCGAGCATGTTACACGCTTACGCGAAATGAGGTGAGATATATTAACCCTTTACCAAACGACAAAATTTTAGAGTGATCCACTTCAAAAACTGAGACAAATGACAAAATGGATGTTATTAAAGATAGGATTTGTGTTATATATGGCACAGAAAATATTGAGACAAAAGGAGAAACTGCTGGTTATCAGCAGTTTCTTCTTTTGTTTCAATGTTTTCCCAAGCCTTTTCTATTAGGGACATCAAAACCATGTCTTGTTTGGGAAAGGGTTAACATTCAGGACACTAAGTGTGTTCTTGGGTGACAAGATCTGTTTGCTATATCAACCTTTTCCCAAGCAGTGACTCGTTTTGATGAGTCCAGTAAATATTGGTTTAGAAAATCTTACAGGAAAAGCATTTTCTTCTTTTCCTTAAAGGTTTTCTATTTCTACATGATTCATCAGCTCTTTTCTTTTGATTTTCAGCTGAGTTTTGGGGGATTGGCATTAATTAGAATATGGGTGTTTATTAGAATGATTAGGGTAACTGTCTATATAGCTACAAGAATCTTGAGATTTGATAATACATAGATGTAAATCTTCCAGAAGGGTCCTTCTGAGATAAACTGCAACAATTCCGGACATTCATACCAAAAAATAAAATATATTTTTTTGTAATGATTTTACCTAGACATATTTGGCAATTATTTGTTTTGCTTAAAATTGACATGAAAAGATAGTTCTTGCATGATTAAGCTTTTATTTTTAGCTCACCTGAGCACGAATGTGCTCATGGTGAGCTATTGTGATACCGCTGTGTCCGGCGTCCGGCGTCCGGTGTCCGTCGTCCGTCGTCCGTCAAACTTTGCCTTGTGTGCACTCTAGAGGCCACATTTTTTGCCCAATCAACCTGAAATTTGCTCAGAATGATTGTCTTGATGAAATCTCGGACAAGTTCGAAATTGGGTCATCTGGGGTCAAAAACTAGGTCACGGGGTCAAATTTTAGAAAAACCTTGTGTGCACTCTAGAGGCCACATTTTTTGCCCAATCAACCTGAAATTTGCTCAGAATGATTGTCTTGATAAAATCTCGGACAAGTTTGAAATTGGGTCATCTGGGGTCAAAAACTAGGTCACAGGGTCAAATCTTAGAAAAACCTTGTGTGCACTATAGAGGTCACATTTTTTGCCCAATCAACCTGAAATTTGCTCAGAATGATTGTCTTGATAAAATCTCGGACAAGTTCGAAATTGGGTCATCTGGGGTCAAAAACTAGGTCACAGGGTCAAATCTTAGAAAAACCTTTTGTGCACTCTAGAGGCCACATTTTTTGCCCAATCAACTTAAAATTTGCTCAGAATAATTGTCTTGATAAAATCTCGGACAAGTTCGAAATTGGGTCATCTTGGGTCAAAAACTAGGTCACAGGGTCAAATCTTAGAAAAACCTTGTGTGCACTCTAGAGGCCACATTTTTTGCCCAATCAACCTGAAATTTGCTCAGAATGATTGTTTTGGTGAAATCTTGTACAAGTTTGAAATTGGGTTACCTGGGGTCAAAAACTAGGTCACGGGGTCAAATCTTAGAAAAACCTTGTGTGCACTATAGAGGCCACATTTTTTGCCCAATCAACCTGAAAATTGATCAGAATTATTGTCTGTATAAAATCTGGGACAAGTTCGAAATTGGGTCATCTGGGGTCAAAAACAAGGTCACGGGGTCAAATCTTAGAAAAACCTTGTGTGCACTCTAGAGGCCCCATCTTTTGCCCAATCAACCTGAAATTTGCTCAGAATGATTGTCTTGATGAAAGCTCGGACAAGTTTGAAATTGGGTCATCTGGGGTCAAAAACTAGGTCACGGGGTCAAATCTTAGAAAAACCTTGTGTGCACTCTAGAGGCCACATTTTTTGCCCAATCAACCTGAAAATTGCTCAGAATGATTGACTTGATAAAATCTCGCACAAGTTTGATATAGGGTCATCTGGGGTCTAAAACTAGGTCACAGGGTCAAATCTTAGAAAAACCTTGTGTGCACTCTAGAGGCCACATTTTTTGCCCAATCAACCTGAAAACTGCTCAGAATGATTTGCTTGATAAAATCTCGCACAATTTTGAAATTGGGTCTTACGGGGTCAAAAACTAGGTCATGGGGTCAAAGAAAAACCTTGTGTGCACTCTAGAGGCCACATTTGTTGCCCAATCAACCTGAAAATTGATCAGAATGATTGTCTTGGTGAAATCTCGGACAAGTTTGAAATTGGGTCATCTGGAGTCAAAAACTAGGTCACGGGGTCAAATCTTAGAAAAACCTTGTGTGCACTCTAGAGGCCACATTTTTTACCCAATCACCCTGAAAATTGATCAGAATGATTGTCTTGATCAATTTTCAGACAAGATTGAAATTGGGTCATCTGGGGTCATAAACTAGGTCACGGGGTCAAATCTTAGAAAAACCTTGTGTGCACTCTAGAGGCCACATTTTTTACCCAATCAACCTGAAAATTGATCAGAATGATTGTCTTGATCAATTCTAGGTCACGAGGTCAAATCTTAGATAAACCTTGTGTGCACCCTAGAGGTCACATTCTTTGTCCAATCAACCTGAAAATTGGTTTACAAAAGTTATTATATCAGGTGAGCGCTTCAGGGCCAATGGCCCTCTTGTTACATTTTTCAAGCAGTCAACTATTGTTACGGATGTTACCTTGACATCACTGAAACAATGAAAATTATCAGTAAACATAATCCAAGCACTCAAAACTGTGCTCAGGTCTGTATTTCTAAAACACTTGAATCAATTTAGAGCACATTTTTTTTGCACTGAGGAAATATATATGTAAAATATGTATTTTTCTTTTGTTACGGACGTTACTCAAAAATCTGAAACTTTAATGTTTTTTTCTGAAATTGTCAGAGTAAGGTTTTTCCATAATACAGTTAACAAAATCCTTTTGTAAATATAAAGCACAGTTTTATGAATATCTTGTGATTTTCCTGTGGCAATATATTGCTGTTATTATCTAAAATATGATGGACGTTAGCATTGACATTTTGTCAAATAACGTCCAATCAACTTTTTTAAGCAGTAACGTCCGCACCATTTCTTTCTCTTTTAATCCTTCATTATGCACCTATTTGCTGTTAGTCACCCTCTGCTGCAAGCTGTCCTGATTCTAACATAGCTTGTGTGTATATCAGAATCCTGATCTGTTAATGTGATGCCAAATACTAATTTTGTTGCGGTCGTTCAGTTGACACTAAAATTGTATGTCAAATATTACGTACAATCACTTCGTAAAGTTCTGTCAATTGTTTATGTCCGTTACTTTTTAAACTAAAGTGACTTTGACAGCGAGTTTACAGACACATTTAGTTCGAAATTTAATTAAAAAGCATAATACAAGACTTATAAACTTCCATAAACAGAAAAGTTTGCCATCAAATCCATTTTTTGATAAATTTGTTACGGACGTAAGTTCATCCATAATGCTTGACCGACAGTGACCTACCTCCATTTTCCACAAACCGCCAGGACCAAAGGCCTCAAAAGTGATGACGTAGTGTACAGATTTGTATTACGTATACACAAATTATTCACCCTCTGGTATTTTCGACCCCTATGACGCTTTTCAGAGGGAATGTTATGGACGTCACTTTTTGACAGACACATGATGTGTGTTATGTAGTTCGTGTTTGCAACGTAAGTACTGCTTTCCCATGGTAACTGAGATGTTTAATTGCAAGAAAAAGTATTTAAACGCACCATCCATTATAAATTGTAAGGATAAGAAGCCTGTTAAGGATATGACAAACGGTATAAAATACTTCTTAATTTGACAGACAAGATAACGTCCGAACGGCATATTTCAAAGTCTTCTGAAATTGCAAGGAACGCATATTAACCAAATTAATATTGATGAAATCACAAAATGTTTGTTTGTTAACAGTTTAATAACAGATAAATACATAAAATGGGCACTGGTAGTCTATTTTTATACTTCAAAATTTCATGCTGATTTTTGTCACAAAAAACGTCCGAAAATTTTGGTATTTTTGAAATGAAAAATAAAAAAAACATTAGAACAGGACCAGCTAACACTCTAAAATTGTTTATTTTATCAGTTTAATATGTTTTTTATCATTTAGAACTTTCTATTTGACTGTGCTCACTTTTGAATGCTTATTTTTTTCCATCAAAATTTCATAACTAATGGTGTTGCAGTTTAGCTCAGAAGGACCCAGAAATGTTTTCTAATTTTGTAAGATTTAAACAAGTAACAACAGTAAATTGACATGAACAGCATGAGAGAGCCAATTTGTTTTTGGAAAAAATGACTTTTATTAGGAAACATGCCAATTTCATGGACCCATTTGAAGAAGGAAATAAATGGCTGACTCTGTCTAAAATTCTGTTGTTTTAGGAAAGTTTGTGTTAATTGTGATGTTTTTCAGCCCTCTGTGGGAGATGGTACAGGAAGGGATTGACCTCAAGACCATCAAGTGGAGTCAACACTGAACATGTGATCATACAGAGATGGTTATTTAACAAACACACTGAACATGTGATCTTACAGACAAATGAGAGGCTTATTTAACATTCAGAGTCAACACTGAAAATGTGATCTAACGGAGAAATGAGATCCAGTTATAAAACAGACCCGTGGAAAAACTTACACAAACCCTTAAAGTCTTAATCTGTTATCAAGGGCAGATAATTTGTATGAGTTGTAAACAGAAATATGTGCTTAACCTGTTCCCACACAAAGACTCTTTTTGAATCCCTACAAGATAATGGCCTAGGAAAACATTGTGGTAAATGAAGTAATTGCTTGTGACAAGCAATTTCCTCATTTTCCACAATGTTTTTTTTCTTTAAAAGACCAAAACATGTATAATTTGATATACTTAAATTCCGTCTTTTAATTTAGACAAGTCTAAAATTTTGCTGTTTTCTAATGGCTTAACAATCGGAGTCAACACTGAACATGTGATCTTTCAGAGAAATGTGATCATCTTTAGTTAAAGAGATTATACATATTTTGGGAAAAGAAATTAAAAACAGTCAAAATCAATCTATTATCAAGGGCAGATAAATCAGGAAAGCCATAAACAGAATTTGAGAAATAATTGTGTGCTATGTTTACAGTTTCAAATTTGTGAATACGGTATGTCACTTCATGAGATGCACTAACCTGTGAAAATGACTTTCAGCTGGCTGAAATAGCTTCTTTGAATGTAAATGTTGTACAGCAACCTAAATTTGAACTGATCAACCCTTTCCCAAACAACAAAATTAAAGCTATTGCAGAAGACAAACTGGTTCTTTGAGAGGAAAGACAAAAATGCTGATCTTTACCATTTTCTTCTTTTCCCTTAAGGGTTTCAGATCTGAAATTTCATTGTTTTGGTAATCGTTTAGAGATATATTGATTCATACTTTTGAAATTTTCTTGTATCAACCTTGTGTGAATAGCATTTTTATTTAGCATTTTCACGTCCATCCTAACCTGAACAGGATCCGTTTTTACATCCAAAATATATAAGGCAATGTAAAACATTCAGTTAGAAAAGGAAATTGCCCAAATAATATTCATGTTGTCATCTTAATCTCCTTTGATTTTGGTTCACTCCAAAATTCTGTTGTTTGGAAAAAGAGTTTATCATGATAAAAAGTCTACCTTTGTTAACAGCTTTGTCAGGTTAGTTTTGCTGTTTTTGCTTTAGCCATGTAAATAATAATTATGTAATTGTTTTGTAATATTAAAGAAACTGAATTTTTCCTGCTGTTATTGCTGAATGAGTGACCGACCAAGGGCCTAGACCACTACTGTAAATGCATTTTGGCCTGTAACCCTTTCCCAAACAAGACCAGAGGCACATTCTTTAGAGCGAGATTTTTTAAGATTTCTTAAGATGTTTTAGACAAATCGTTTTTAAGAACTATATTTGGACCGAGGTGTTCCAAATGCTCCATACAAACGACGTCATGATGACGTCATTTGTAAGAAGTATGGGGCAGTACCATGGTACCATGGAGCATTTGGAACAACTCAGTCAATTCCTCTTATACTGTTTCTACAGAGTTAACCGAGGGGTTCCGCACGAAGTATAGGGTAATGGCGCCTCCCATTGAGCATCTTAAAAATCTTGCTTTAGAGAATGCTTTATCCTAAGAAATCTCAATATATCTCAAGAAATTTCGCTCTTAAGAATGTACCTCTGGTTTTGAGTTAAACCGTCCCTAATATGAAAGGTTTGTGAAAACATTGTCGTAAAAGTAGAAAATTCTGCTAAGCAGCATTTTCTCCTTTCGCCTCAACATTTTCTGTGCCATATTGTACACAAATGTTACTTCAACAACATCATTTATGTCGCCTGCAGCAGCATTCAAATTTGACAAACCCCCAAAATTGTTATTTTGGAAAGGGTTGAATATCATTTTTGATAAGTAAAACCTTTCCAATAAAACATTTCCTTTGCAGAAAAAAAAGAAAATAAATGTTACTTTGTTATTGCTACATTATAGACTGGAAAGTATTGAGAGAAAATGCTTGATTATTTTTTATCTCTTTGCTTAATCACTGATAACCAGGGGCCAGTATTATCAATGATCTTACGACCATGTTTTTGCATAAACTGTGTAAGACTTCTGATAGTCTGGTTCCCTGTCGTACTATGTATTTTAGTACGTCAGGCATTCAGTAAACATGGCCGCCTCCAGTGGAGTAATTTAATTACAAAGATAAAGAGCAAAGTTCTTTAATTTTGTGAGCAGGGAAGGGTCATTAGAAGGGTAGATATGTTTCGGTATATTTTTGATACTAGCAATAAAAGATTTACATGACCTCAACGCAAACCCGAAATAAAACGGTTTTAAATTATGTACATGAAAACTATATAAAGGCAATTTGGAAGCTCTTTCCACCAGAGGTCCGCTTAGCTCAGTGGTAGAGTGTCTGACTTCGACTCCAGAGGTCCAAGGATCGAATCCCACGTTGGGCAAATGTTTTTCGTCTACTTTTTGTTTTAATACATTTTCTCAAACCAAACTATTCTGGAAATCACCGAGATGCAATTAAAACATAATTGGTAATTGTGTTTTTATTACGTCTTTGCAATCTGTAGAACCATTTGGTATGAAAAATGTAAAAAGAAAGGGTGTGTGGCTAAACTATGTTACTCTCTTGGGATTCGAACCAGGGACCTCCGGATTTCAAGGTAGACGCTCTAACCACTGAGCTAGTCGGACTACTGAATAGAGTTGGATCCAAATTGCCTTCATATAGTTTTCATGTACATAATTTAAAACCGTTTTATTTCGGGTTAGCGTTGCGGTCATGTAAAACTTTTATTGCTAGAGTTAAAAATATACGGAAACCTATCTACTCTTCTAATGACCCTTCTCTGCTCACAAAATTAAACAACTTTGTTCTTTACCTTTGGTAAAATATCAGTACAGTGGGCGCAGCCATGATTACTGTGTGCCTGACCCAATAACGCAGTATTAGGGGCAGGTAAGCCAGACTAGACTTCTGATTGCACGAGAAATCAGATTGGGCATATCAGGTTTGTTGTTACAAGTAATTACGCAAAATATAATGGTACGACGTTTGATTATAGGTCCCTGCGTTTTATCCTTTTCCATCTTTGCTTTCTATGCCATGAATTTCAAATATCCTTATTTTCATAGCAATATTTCAATTGTCTGCAACATCCAATCCAAGCCTTCTGCTGCTCACTGACTTGGATCATTCACAGACATTGGCATGAGACAAATGGCTTTTTTCATGTCAGATAATGTCGGAAAGGATAGACTAGCAGGGGTTTGAATCCACGATCTCTGGAATGATAGACTCTGACATAACCCAATGAGCTATCTGAACATGTCGTGCCGTTGGTGAGAATATTTTTAGTCTGGTTATAAAATAACAGCACCAGTTTACAAAAATTTACCTACCCCAGCAAACATTTCAAATATGCCTGATATTCGTAGAAAAGTCGGCCTTTTGTCGGCTCTGTTACCCAAACGCTATCCACCCGATATTCATGATCAGCCCGACGTTAGCCTGTTGTCGGCGAAAAAGTAGTATATTCAGATTTCAATCTGGTATCGACTCGACATTGGTCCGATATCGGCAAAAGGAGTCGATATTCCGACTTAATCATAGCCGATATGGGACAAGTCTAAAATGTTTCTGTTTGATACTGGGTTGAAAAATCAGAAGATGAAAGCCAGTATATATTTATACGAGTATTTTATTGAATGTGTAGATCACATGACAAAACAACAAAATCAGGAAACAATAAATGAGCCGGGATCTGGAAAAACATCCCTTATAGCATTTTCAAAAATTGAGTTTCAAGATCAGCCTGTTGTCAAATGCAGTCCAATATGCATCCATGCTGCTCTCTTTAAGTTGCTACAGGTCTCGAATAAGCTATTAGAGAACAACATGGGTCCTGATCAGACTGTGCGTATGCACAGGCTGATCTGGATCTATGTTGGGCTCAAAAGCATTAAAGGACGTTTTTCCAGATCCTGGCTCAAATTTATCAGGTACAATAAAATTCACCACTGAAACATTGTCGACAAATGATGCACATACTGTGTCAATTATTTACTCAACAACAAAATTTTGGGTTATATATAACCTAAAAGGAGTTGAAAATTATGATGCCTTTTCCCACAAAGCCTTTACCTATTTAATATACCTTTTGTCACATAACTTAATTCTTGACATGTCAAAACTGTATTGCAGACAAAGGCAAAGTAAAATTCCAAATAGAAAGCTATTGAAGACAAGGTATTGAATTGTCCTTACATTGAAATAATTTACGCCGAGGTAAAGTAACATTCAAGGGAAAGGATTATTCAGGTTATCAGCATTTTTTAATTGTTCTGTAGTATTTTTCATTACTGTCCATATAAGTAAAGTAAACTGAGAAAATCACACTTATTCTGCTTAAATGACAAATGAATTTTTCCTCAACTTTCAGAATTAACCCAATCCCACATAGTGATGCTTTGCGACACCCAAGAAGACAAAATGCTTTCGAAAAGCCAAGCATTTTCTGGATTTGTTTGATCTTTTAAATGGTTCGTTTAAACAACACATGATAGAAAAGTTATTGACAACCAACCCAAATTTGGTTGATCATCAATTACTTTTTTACCAGGTGCTGTTTAAAAATACTTTGAATTCATTAAATGCTTAGCGTTTTCTTGCCTCTGTCAGCTTTCAATTCGTATAAGTTTGTGTTCTTTGGGTCAGGATTAAAATATTGCAGACTTGCACTAAACAATAAATTGACAAACTATATAATAAATTCACTTGACTAAAATAATATTATAGAGAGTTAACTGCAGCAAATGTTAAACCAGTTACCAACCAGCAAAATTTTAGACTTGTCCAAATCTAAAGATATTTCAGGTGATAGATAATTCCTAGTAAATTAAATTCTAGGGCAAAACATGAAGAAAATTTCCACAGTGTATTCAAAAGCTATTATCATGTAGGGAGTCAAAAAGAGATACCCTGTGGGAACGAGATAACCTTTTCCTTAACCTGCTGATCAAACTTGAAAGATGTTTCAGAAAATAATATTTTATCAAACTGCAGCGTAAAGACATATAAACAAAAGATACACCCATTAACTTCTTATGCATGATGCAATAAAAATATAGCACTTTTCATTATTAAACTATTTTTAACCATAAAAAAGACCCATTAAATTCTTCGAAATAAATCATATATGTATATTTTTCTTCATAGCAGAAACTACTGAGTGAAAAGCAGAAAATGCTGATAAATGTAGCAGCATTTCTTCCCATTTTTCAGCATTTCCTGAAACCTTTAAAGACACCATAATCAGTGATCACTTGGTGAAGGGTTCATTTAATGAAAACAACATATTACATCACAGTAGAAGACAACATTTCAAATATTATGACGAAAGGAGAATTTGTTAATACCTCCATTCCACTGGCCAATACAACTTGCCCTCTTCTGTTATTTTTTTCACCAGACAATAGAATTTTCTTTTAAAATAGATCTACTATTACAGGAAATAATTCAGAGCTTTGCACAAAATTATTTAAAGTGCATATTTCACAGTGGGGAATCATGTGATCCAATAGCAACAACAATTTCAGAAAATCTAATTGACTAGCAAAGTTAATTAAGTTTGCTGTCATATACGAGGGGTGATCAAAAAGTTCCCGGAAAAATGTTATAATTTCTTTATTTATGGTCCTATTTTCGCCAAATTTGAACTGTACAAGGATCAGTCATTTTCTTATTTGGATGCAAGTCAAGAATAATGACATGCATTGTAAAACGACATTATCGTTGCCACGGCAACGTCTATGACGTCGACCCGGCCCAAAATCATACTAGTTTTGTGAAATAAACGTTTATATAAAGTCTTGTCATTCGCGCGTTCTTCAACGTACGTCGTCTAAACTTCGCATATTTAACGTTTGATTAGAAGGCACTATATAACTGACGACAAATGCAAATGAGACGTCATTTTTTTATTGTGGCAGCCATTTCAAAGAGTGTGAGTAGCAAAAATGAGTAGAGAGCAGAGAACAGCGGTCATACTGTGTGCGGGAATTAAAATTTCGGTAAATAAAACTATTGGACCTTGCGTAATGTCTATGGTGATGCTGCAATGAAAATATCAGTTGTATATGATTGGAATCGTCGCTTTCAGAGTGGCCGAAAAGACACAACAGACGATGCGCAGAGATTTGGGTGTCCGACGTCGGTAACGTCATCATTCGTCGAACAGATTAAGACGTTGTTAGATTAAGACCGGTGAGTAACCATCCGCAAGTTACAAGACAAAGTTGAGATTAGCTATGGTATTGTGTTTAATATAATCAATCAAAACTTGAATATGCGTCGACTTTGTGCACGATTGATTCCAAACATGTTAAATAGACGTGATTTCATGCGGGCGATGCGAAAGAAAAGGACCAATCCTGAAAAACAGGTTCTTTTCCACCAAGACAATGCTCCCAGCCACCTTGCTGCACCAAACCAGAGAGTCATCCAAGAGCTGGGCTTTGAGATGCTTGAACATCCGCCTTATAGCTCCGACCTGGCCCCCTGCGAATTCTACCTTGTTCCTGCAATGAAGAAGAATCTTAGGGGTCAGCACGTCGGAGAGCTGTCTCAACTAGCACAGGCAGTGCAACGATCCATCGCTGATCTACCAGAAAATGGTTACCGAAAGTTATTCCGGTCCTGGGCTACTAGACGGAGAAAATGTATTTCTTTTAGGCTTATAGAGATACTTCGAAAAAGATCATGCGGAAATGTTATTTGTAAGTACAGTGTTTGTTAAACTGGGCATGTGAAGAAAACGTTGTTTGAGTTGATGTCGTCAGAAGCTGGGCCGGGTTGACGTCAGTGACGTTGCCGTGGGAACAATGAAATCTCTTATTATTGCATGTCATAAAATATAAAATTCATGCATATTAGAAAATTGATCATGCTTTTATAGTTCAAATTTGGTGAAAATCGGACTATCAATAAAGAAATCAGAACATTTTTCCGGGAACTTTTTGATCACCCCTCGTATAACCTTTTCATCAGGTATGCTGTACAATCAGGTATGCGGTAGAAATGCCATATGCAAAATTGCCATAGCCATAGGTAAATTGGCATATTTAAAGCTTCTCTGCTTCAAAACAAATTCAAAGTGGCCATGTACTAAAAGATTTAATTAATAAAGATTTTCTGTCATGTTGTTGTGTGACATGATTGCCTGGCGCCATGATATCTTTCTATATGCACTTTCAATATTCTTACTAATCTAATCTATGTAGATCTACTTTTTGTGGGAAAATGTACCTGCATTTCGTCGCTTTTCATCGAAAACCTCCTATCTGCAGCTTAAAATAAGGTTTTCGTTAAAAAGCATCGATTTATAAACTTTTAAAATGGACAACTATCTATGTAAAGTACTTTGCAGACTACAAAGTACTGTAAAGGAAATCCTATGATTTTTTTCCAAATTGGATCAGCATTTTCTCCTTTTCTCTCATTGTTTAAAAGGGCGATAAAAGAAAATGTTTAAGAATTTGCTAAAGGCCACAGCAATTAGCCCAATCAGTGACAGGTTAGAACAAAAAATGTGATTAAAATAGTTTTCAAAGCTGGAAGTAGTCTAGCACTTAATGCTTTTGTCAAGCCTTCTTCTTTTCATACACTTTTTCTTTCTCTTCCCACTACACACACATTAGGAGTGTGCCAAATACATTCTGTGATCCATTATGAAATGGTGCAGAATTTCATATTTTACCATTAATGATTGCAATATAGTTTTAAATGCCATTAAAATGTCCATTAAAGTTTTCACCCATTCCAAGTATTTTAAACCTGAGGCGCTTTCTTTAGAGCGAGATTTTTTAAGATTTCTTAAGATGTTTTGGATAAAGTGTTTTTAAGACCGAGACTTTGACCGAGCTGTTACGAATGCTCCATATTTATACAAATGACGTCATCATGACGGTTTATGAATTATGGAGCGTTCGGAACAACTCGGTCAAGTCTCTTTTATATTGTTTCTACAGAATTGACCAAGGGATTCCGCAAGAAGTATAGGGTAATGGCGCCTCCCATTGAGCGTCTTAAAAATCTTGCTCGAAAGAATGCTTTATCCTAAAATATCTTAAGAAATCTCAAGATATCTCAAGAAATCTCGCTCTAAAGAACGCACCTCAGGTCATATAGACCCTAGAATATTCAAGCCACTTTGGCAGCAAGCATGGAACAAAGTCAGCAATGCCTCAGGTGCAGGCTGATCTAATTCTATACTGTTTCCCTAATACCAGAATATTCTGACCACTTTTGACAGCCAACAAAGAACAAGGTCAGACTGCATGAATGTGAATGCTTATCTTATTCTATACTGCCTGCTTTAATTCATTCTAAATAGATATGACATCATATTTCATCAACCCTCTCCCAAGCAAGACCTGGTTTTGATGTCCCTAATAGAATTGGCTTGGGAAAAAATGAGACAAAAGAAGAAAATGCTGATAATCAGCATTTTCTCCTTTTGTCTCAGTATTTTCTGTGCTATAATATTCACAAATTCTACTTTTAAGTGACACCTATTTTGTCGTCTGCAGGTTTCAAATTGAACCACTCTACAAATTTGTAGTTTGGGAAAGGGTTATTTTTCCTCATTAGCGAGCCACTTCAATTCTGTTAGATTCTACAGATCTGTTCTCTGATGATCGACTGTTTGACTCCGCCGGACTGTTAGAACGCGATGGCGACTTTACAGGCGAAGTATCGCGAATGGGGCTTGGGGGATTGACACCTGGGCTCTGTGCAGGGGAGGGGGCTGACACGGTGTGAGGGGGCGTGTCTCGCACATGTGACTGCAGAGCGGACATCGTGGCCTTCCCGCATACATGATGATGATTCTCCCAGTCCTTATGTTGACAAAAACTGCCGCAATACCTCGCCGTGTTACACCCGCTACACGTCTCACTCGCTTTACGACCGCAGTTCCAACAACTCTGCAAATAAAGGAGGTATAATCATTATTATTGAAATTCAAAGTGTTCTCTCTGACAATAAATTTTTGATACAAGCATTTTGGCTCTATCTAAATTATGCATTACCTAGTATATTTTTAGTATTAACTTCAAGACCCTAAAGACCAAACAAACTTACACGCTTGGTTTTGGGTGACTCTTAAAACCTAGTAATTGGGGTTGGGGGGGGGGGGGGGGGGGTGTGACAAGCAATTTCTTCATTTTCCTCAATGATTTTCAAAGCCTTTATGTTACAGGGTGTCAAAGAGTGTCATTGTTTAGTATTGGATTAACCCTTTCCCAAACTAGAACTGTCGCAAAGCGGACAAATACCCCCCACTAGCGCGTTGTCACTGAAAAAGTGCTAAAGTTCAAAGTGGCATAACTCTGAAACTACTGCCTGGATCAAGATGAAAATTGCAGGTGCACAACTTCATATGATAGGAAACAACTTGCTAAAATTTCAGCAAAATCGGTCAAAAACTGTGGGAGGAGAAGAGGACACAAAATTATGTCCACGGACGGACGGACGGACGGACAGACGGACGGACGGACAACCTGAATCCAGTATACCCCCCCATAACTTTGTTGTGGGGGGTATAACAAGACCTGGTTTTGATGTTTCTTGGGAAAACATTGAAACAAAAGAAGAAACTGCTGATAACCAGCAGTTTCTCCTTTTGTCTCAACATTTTCTGTGCCATATTTTACACAAATCCTATCGTTTATAACATCCATTATGTCATTTGTGGCAGTTTTTAAAGTGGATCACTCTAAAATTTTGTCGTTTGGGAAAGGGTTAAATGACAAGTCAATATTCTGCCCTACCTCACTACTCTCCTCTTGTTGATTGAGTGATGACATGATTTCTTCCCGGGTTTGTTTACGAACATCATCCAACTTTCTCTCCATCTTTAATCGTTCATTTGTCACCATTTCATTGGCCTTTGTCTCCGTCGCAGCCACGGCTTTGTGTAGCTCCAACATCGCCTGACGCTTTACTTCTTGAACTGCCTCTTCTGTGAGAGAAAGTAAGAATGATTATTAACCCTTACTGAACAACAAACATCTAGACTAGTCAAATTTGAAAGGAGTTGCAGACGACAAAATAATTGATGTCAAAAGCTGACATTTTATATGTCATAGCAATTCTAATATATTGAGGGAAAAGGAGAATTGCTGATTATCAGTAATTTCCTCTTTTCTGTAAATGTTTTCAAAAACTTTTTTTCAATACAATGGAAAGAAAATGTCAACTACCAGCATTATTCCTCAATATATTCAGGATTCTGTAACTTTTCTGCATCGGCTCTCTATTTTCTTTCATTTTGTAACCTTGGAAACAGTTAATGATTCCTACATTTTTTTGGTATGGAGATGAATAGGCTTAACATCATAAGTACAGAAATTTACAAGTTACTAATACAAGGATAGACAAGAGCTGCTAGAGCACTTCCTGGACGGTTCCCCTTTTGCATGACAGGTCATATGAAGAAATAAAT
Organism: Fragum sueziense; assembly: GCA_963680895.1. NCBI lineage: Eukaryota > Metazoa > Mollusca > Bivalvia > Cardiida > Cardiidae > Fragum > Fragum sueziense. The sequence continues at coordinate 6,420,358 of OY804599.1, read as the reverse complement.
CCCACATACCTGCTCTCCGCCTGACTTCCCCGATTCTATCCTCTGAGTTACGATAACTTCCCCACGATTCCTGCCCGCGTTTTTTCAGTTCCGTATCACTGTCTCCGTTACGTCTCATCCATATAGACAACTCTTCACGATCCCTCAAACTACGTTCCTGTAGTACGGTCAACGCTCGACGCGCTTTGTCTACCATACCGATTATACAGTTCAACATCTGAAATAAAGATGCACAAACATTGTTAACCCATTACCAAACGGCAAACTTTTAGACACCTCCAAATTCAAAGATGTTGCAGATGAATGAAATTTTACATTGTCATGTCTCTTTGTGTAGAAAATATTGTGAGAAATGAAGAAATGGCTTGTCACAAGCAATTTCTCCATTTTCCACAATGTTTTCCAAAGTCATTATCTTGTGGAGAGTCAAAAAGAGTCAATGTGTGGTAATGGGTGAATATTTTCCAGACATTGGTGCATTTTGATGCCGGTCAAGACAGTTTGGGGAAAACATTGTTGAAAATGAAATTGATTATCACAAGAAATTTCTTCATTTACAACAATGTTTCCTACTCTGTAATCTGTAAAATTTAAAAATTTCATAAAGTTGAAAATGTTGTCTACAACTTCTTTTCAATTTGGACCACCCAAAAAAATTTGCCTCTTTGTAATGGTTTAAAGAAACTTTTTGAGGATACAACTGCCCTATCACCACTGACAATTAAAATCTTAATTGAAATTCAACTGTCTAATTCAGTACTGTGTCCCTGTCAACAAAAGCTTTATTTGTCCATAAAACTCATTTGACACAGTTTAAATCATTTCCAAACAAGCCCTTGTTTCTGAGGTATCTGATAGAAAATACAAGGAAAATATAGACAAGCCTCAAATGTTGCCATCAGAGCAAGTGTTAACCCATTACCACACAGTAACTCTTTTCGACTCTCCACAAGGTAATGGCTTTGGAAAACATTGTGGAAAATGAAGAAATTGCTTATGATTGACAAGCAATTTCTTCATTTCCCACAATGTTTTGTACACAGAGCGACCAAAATATGCAATATTTCATGCACTGGAAATTGACGTCTGCAACATCTTCGAATTTGGACTACCCTAACATTTTGTCGTTTTGGAAAGTGTTAACAAATAATCATTAGATATACTGTTTATTATCAGGTACTTACAGTTTCTACATGTCTCCAATCATCATCCAGCCTATCTAGTGGGTCAAACGCTGAGTCAGATCGTCCAAAACCTGGAAAAGATATAAACTGTAATGTTAACTATTTCATTATAAAATGTCCAGGATCATGTTTTCAAGATGATTCCTACCAAAGCAGTAGCATTCTACAAAAGACTTTTTCACAGGCTAACACTTTAATAGCCTAAAAGCTTGACAAGTCTGATTTATATTAACTAACAATGTCTATGCATGTCTAACAAAATATTTTTTGATTTTATTTTTATTTTGGCATGGCTACATTGGAAACCCTGAATACATTTTACCTAGCAATGGCTTAGCAAGTTTAACCCCTTTCAAAACAGGATCCAGTTTTTTATGGAAGGACTTTATTTACAATGACATAGCAAGTAAACACGGTGGGGATTGTGCATGATGGGATGGATAACGAATACCGACAAATTTGCCTCGCTTCAGGTAAGAAATTGTGCAATAATTTTCTTATTTCCGCGTCAATTTTCAAGCGGTTTGTTGCATGTACCCCGCATTACTGAGCTCTTTCCTCTTCTTTGTAGAATCTTTGTAATTTGTTCAAAAATTGATTTCAACCGATCAGAAAAACGACAAAAAATCAAGGTCATATTTCTAGTCGGTTGGGATCAATTTTTGAGAAAAGTACAAGGAGTTTCCCGATAAGTAATACATCTGAGAAAAGGGCTCATTAAGATGGAGTACATGCAACAAACTGCATGAAAATTGACGCTAAAATAAGAAAGTTATTCCACAAATGCTTACCTGAAGCATGGTTAATTTGGCTGTGATCGTTACCATTTCGCTTTCTGGTCGGTTGGGACAATATTTTGGAAAAAGTACCACGAGTTATCTAATATGTCATACATCCGATTAAAGAGCTGGGTAAGGCGGGGTACATGCAACAAACCTTTTGAAAATTGACGCACAAATAAGAAAATTATTGCAAAAAATCTGACCAGAATCGAGATTATTTTGTCCGTATTTGTTATCCATCCCATCATGCACAATCCTACTTTCCAACGCCGAGGTCTATTGATTAACCATCAAATATGACCTCTGCCATCTTTGGTACACCAACAGCCTATTTGGTCGTCATAATCTAATTATTAGTCCATGAGCCAGACAACTTTTTATTACCACTTGGAGGGAGTAATTCTTATTGTACTTTCTGGGTACTTTGATATGTGTAGTTAACTAATTGGTATGATAGCAGTCCGAAATTGGTAGCTTATGCCGAGAAAATCACCACTTTCTAAACCCATCCTATTTCTAGTCTGTCACAAATGAAAAAGTTGATGCGATTTCTTTCGGACGTGTATGATAAATCAAAAAGTTGTTCGTGAATTTGTTCTATGCCCAAACAATCTTTGGGAAGTTAGTTTCAGTCTCATTTGATCAAAACTCAGTTATATGACCTTTCCAGACTATAATTCAGAAAACAATATACTGGCCCCTTCGTCGAACGTAATACACGCATTTTTGTTTGACAGTTTTTCATTTTTCAGGAGCCAAAATGCATCTTGCTACTTATAAGGACTTACAAATATAATTTTTGATGTCTAGTAATTGATTCAAGCCAGATTCGTGACACAAAAACCTTGGAAAGAGTCCCGAGAGACAAAAGAAAAAATGGCCGATTCGTACCCTGAAATGTTCGTACCTACATTTGAATACGGATTCTTAGTGTTTCAAGCTGTTTTAGGTGGTCATTTTGCATTGCCAGTGTTCCAAATTTATTCCAAAACATTGTACAAAGCATTAGGTGGTCGTTTTGTGTAAAAATATTAAGAATTCGGTGCAAAATGGAAATTTATATTACTAAACAAAACTGAACTCACATGTACGTTTATTTTAACTTTATTTAACAATGAACGACTGATTTGATTTAAATTAGAAGTTCTACACTAGAAATTCATATATTTGTAATGAAATAAACATCACATTTGTATGAATTATGTCGATCGCAACCAAATTAAAAGATTTTTAAATGGGGTAATTCTAGTGTAAATACAAGGCGACAAACTCTGAGGTCAATACACCAAGCTATAGGGGAGATTCGGGATTTCTCGGACATGTGGGTAATCTCGGACAGCCAGACGTTTCTCTTTATAAATAAAGAGTCTTTATTAAATATTTCCCCAAATCAGCTGTATTTATAGGTACAACGCGTCATCAATCGAATGCGCCTGAATAGATGACACCACGTGACATGTATCGTGACGTGTGGGGGAGTTTACTCATTTCTGTGACGTAGTGTCCGACTTTACCCGGCGTAAAATCGTATTTAGCTATTTTAAACTCGGACACTAAGGTTTTCTCCATGTTTTCTCCGATTTTCATGCGCGAATTAGCAACGTAAATGATGTCGACTGCAACAGCTTTCAAATTGGAGCTTTACCCTTTTGGAATGTGTTAAACAACAGGTGCGTCCGAGATTCCCCGGTGGATGTCCGAGTTTACCTTACTCTGATAGTATACTTTATTTCATAAAATTATCTGCCTTGGCTTTATTTTAACTGTTTTAGCCAATGAAATTAGTGTAGAATTGGAATACTTTATTGTTTTCGTCGTTGATTCAGAAGCTTGTCTGTCCGAGAGAGTGAGATATCCATGGTGTCCTGACAGAGACTACGTTTTGTGTCCGAGTTATACCGAATCTCCCCTATTAAACCTTATAATTGTGCATTATATATACGAAATAACTCGTTGATTTATTTCTAAGTACTAAATATCATTCTTTTAATAAATGGGCATTCACAGCAAATGTAATTTGCTTTGAAATATGGCCTGTGGTTGATATAATGAATTGATGATTTAAATTACGTTTTGCACATTTATATATCATCTGGACACGTTAAGTATGAGCGTATTCTTACGCATGTATTACATCTATTTCTTGTTAAAAGATTAGAATACTGTAAAATGGATACCTTTTTCATTTTCCAAGAATACGATTAAGGTTTGGAAGTGCAAAAAAAGATATTTAGAGTGTACGCAGAGAATACATTTTTTTTAATAAATCTACCCACTGTTTATTTCTAATTTGTCTTGAATATATGACATTTTTTATGATTTGCTGCAAAAATCACAATCATTGCAAAAAACACAACACAAACAAACAAACGTCTGTACATTTTGTTACATTATATCAAATCGTCGCCCATCTACGTACATGTCTCTATGTCTGTCTGTAAGTAAATTCTTGTCGTCCCAGCTCTTCCTACATTAACTACAGCATACGATCTATAGTAATAGTGTGGATGATACCTATTGTAGTTTGTTTCAAAATAGTCGTTGGTTTCTGAGGTGCCTGTTAATGAATTTAATGCATTTACTATCACTAACAAGCCCTTTAGTATGTTTAAGCATAAAGCCTGTTCAGAATAATGTTAGTACATGTTTCACTTGAATAGATTTAATACATTATCTTTTTGTCTTTTATATTGATTTGGCACGGATTTTAAGAAATATCACTGATAAAAATTTCTTCACCAACACAGCCTTTTAACTGTCTGCAGATTGCAAAATAGTTTCATACTAATGTTAGGTCTGCTCCGGCAATGATCCTTCTGCATGATAAAGCCTACATGTAAATCCACGAGTAGATTTAACATATCGACGCGCGTATTATTGAAAACTCTCCTTTAGAATCATTTTAAGAGTTGCCCTCGTGATAATGTTATCACTAATTGGGTGATTTTCATTAGGGGGAGGGGACAGAGAAAGAATGAAAGTCCTTTCGTTGTCCCCCAGTTTCATGTATAACTACATATTCCAATACGAGTGAGTTAACCTAAAGACAGGTATATAAATGCTAAATTGAGATGCATGATTTTAAATGGTACTGAAATAAACTTCAACATATTTTCATTTTTTTATTCTTCAAAGAGTGTTTCGACTTGGTAGCTTTTATCACGTGTTGCAAAATAAAGTAATTTTTGCACGATAACAAGAAAATGAAATGCAATTTAAACTCGACAGCGTTCTATGTTTCTGGGTCATTGGTAACGTTGACAAGTCGACAATATCACGTGAGTGTTCGGACTTGTACATATACTTACATCAACTCTGAAAATCGCGGGGAAAACAATTCTGATTTTGGTTCCAACTCCAAATAAAAGTTTATTCACACAGTGAATATAACCACATACAATTTTAAAAACAACTTTTTGAATGCTTGAATAGGTCTTTCCTAGGTACAATCTGTCTAAATCTGCTATTCTTTTTTAATCGATTTAACTTATCCAGAGTGATGTGCTTTCTAGTAAATATCTGTATAGCTTCGGTTTATGGCATAATAAAGAGTTTTGCTGATTGTGTACTTTGAACGCTTAGAACTATGTGTGAATGAACATATGCTGTCATTAATTAAACTAAGACCACTAGTAATTTGGTTTTGTCCTTCTACAAGTAAGAAACTTTACAGAGAAATGAATGGCGGGATAAAAGAATTCTCGCAAGCACTTAACATCCCTGATAGCAATAACTATCAAGTGCTGAAGAATGACCAAAGTATTTCATTGTCATGTATTTCAGACAGCATTTTCCGCTCCTCGTTATATCAACATGTCTGTGATTGTACTCGTCTAAATGATGTACAACATTAAGCTTTTTTCAAGAATACCAATTGTTCCAATGCTTTACATAGATGATTTGATATTGTCTTATTTTGTGATTTAATGCATGGGTAGCCTAAAATCTTTTTGGAAGGGTTGATCATGTGTGATGGTAAAAATCAAAGGTTGTAATTTCAGCCAAATGTCATGATACTACATTTCAATAATTTGCTTCGAATGCAAAACATCAGCAGTGTTTTCTTTGTATCACTTCATATCAATTTATTCCTGCATTAGATATACATTGTAGAGGAAGAACCCGTGTAGCGACTCATGCTTTCTTTACTGTCCCTTTTAACTTTGTATGATGCAACTTGACATTGTTATGTTGTATTGTAAATATTAATTTGTTTTCCAGCATCTGTTCAATCGGTATAACATATTCTAAGTTTATCGTTATCATTTATTTTAAAGTCATTTTTCTATTTTTATTCTTCAGTAATTCCATTCAACTATATAATATCTTACATTGCTGGACTAGTATATTACGTCAAATAGCAACCGGCTTCATTTGATTATGTGCGTAATTGTTACAAGGTTTTATTTCTTGATCATTGACCAGTTCCGGGACAGTTTGGCTTCAAAAAGCTAATTTGTAACATTTTTCATTCGGCAAAGAGGCTTGGCAGTACTGTATCCGTGTTGTTTGTGTTGTTTCCTTTTCCTCGAACCATTTCGTATGTTGAAGTCAAGTACAGCGTATGATTAGACCATTATGTACACACGAATATGAATTTGAATTTTAATATACCTGACAAAATGACAAACACAATTTCCAATTTTCCATACATTACATGTGCTGTGTAGCTTAAAGGATGCCTTGCGAAACAATTTGTGTAATCACTCTCGCCTTAATTTCAATGTTTTCTTTTCTTCCCAAATAAATAAAACGGGAAAAGCATGTGAGCTGCTTGTAATCACATTAACTTAAGTAGTTTTTCATCATGTGTTATAATATAGTTTTTGTATGCATTGGACAAATATACAATGAGAGCACTTTGTCTATCCTTCCACTGCAAATATTGAGTTTTAAGACAAAAAGAGGAGGGGCTTTATAGGGGAACTCATTGTTTGCATAGGTTATATTTTTCCATTGAAATATACTAGTATTTTATAGAAACATTACAATCGTATTTCTCCATAGAAATCATTTACACGATATGGCCGTATTGACTCTTTGTTTGAAACACTAATAGACTCACCGAATTACGTTAAACACTAAATATATATGAATTAAAAATTTGTTTCGGCACAGGCTATCTGTCAGAACGATTTCATTAAAAAAAATCTCACTATGCCATTCGCTGCAACTAATTCAGTTTCACTATTAAATTTTTTCTCCCTCTCTTTGTCTTCTTTCATCTCATGATGAATTAGCTTTTCTGTGTACTCTATCAAATAATACATGGGTCTCTACGTATTTAGCATGAAACAGTAATTGGTATAGTTACTTATACTGTGTATGCTTTCATGATTTGAAGTAACCTTACATTAAATGAAGAATTTACTTTTAATTGTTTGCTTATGTTTTTATAACTGATCGGTGGTGATTAAAGAAATTATGCCGACAAAGTCAGTATAATTTTCGTATCCAGCCATTTTTGGTTACATCACAAACCACTTGCGCCCGGTTGTATAAACTTCGGTTAGCGCTAACTAGTGGTTAAATGCATCTTTTGGTTAAATCTCCATATAACAACACAGGTAATTTTAACCAAAGTAGATATTTAACCACGTAGTTAGCGCTAACCGAAGTTTATACGACTGGGCCTTGTTATCTAATAAATAATGCATTTTAGACGTTTAGTAGACCGCACTATTTTCATTAATTGTATATACAATAAATGTAAATTCTGTGATCAACAAAACGTCTAAAAAGCATTATTTGTTGGATACCAACTGGTATATGATGTAAGCAAAAATAGCTGGACACGAAAATCATGCTCATATAATATATATAATCTGATGCTAGTTAAACTGTGCTACTTTAAAATTCATTTGGATAACAAAACAGTCTTTACTTTCCAAAAAGCAACATTCTTTGTTGTTTCTTTTTCTGAAAATTCGAGTGTAAGTGATAGTTCTCTGTGTACACTAAAATCACACAACAAATGACATTTTAAACAAGTGTAAAACTTCTCAATATGCTTCTCCAGTCCTTATGTCCATTAAAAATCAAGAATTTGGCAACAGAGTTAATATAAATGGCCAAACCTAAGCTTGTTTTGTTTCGCCGGAGATCAAATCAAAAACTTGCGAGTAAAGTGTACCCCAAAAACAAGTGTTTTTCGGGAGATTTAGCTACCATTCTGACATTGATATAATGAGCAAACAATGTCCTAAGATAACAGACAATTCCGAAATTGCAAAAAGACACGAAACTGGCGTAATCTGTTCAATATGCACTATTATTTGCTTTTCCCCAGGGAATTTGAGTCCCAAGTGACTAGTTCTCTGCGTACACTAAATGCATTAAACAAATGTCATTTAGACAGACTACTGCTAAACTTCTCATTGCATTTCCCAATCCTTTATCACGATTAATAATCAAGAGCTTTGCAAAAGTAGTAATGTTCAGGGCTAAACCAATGCATGGTTTGTTTCACCAGAGGTCAGAAGAAAATTTTGTGAGTAAAGGGTACCCCTTAAAACAAGTGTTTTGGGGGGCATAAACTACCATTGTGACATTGATATCAGAGCGAAACACTTCATTTAGATATTAGACAAATAACTGGGTACAAACAGATTTAAAAATGGCTTTATTTGTCCAAAAAGCACTATTATTTGCCAATTTTCCCTTAGAATTATAGTCAAAGTCCGGGGTTCTCTGCGTACACTAAAAGAATGCAATAAATGGCAGTTTAGACCACTGTAAACTTTCTCATTGTGCTGCTCTATTTTGTATCCCAATCATAAACCAAGAATTTTGCAAAAAGAGTAATGTTTGGGGCTGAACCAATGCATGTTTTATTTCATCAGAAATCAGAAGAAGAAGATGTGAGTAAAGGGTACCTCTGAAAATAAGAGTTTTTCGAGGCATAAGCTACCATTCTGGCATTGCTATCATAGTGAAACATTACCCTCAGATATCAGACTAATCAAAAAGGGCAAAAAGATTTACTCCCTCTGAGTGGTAATAATCGGCCAAAATTCGGGTCCTGGCTCATGGACTATATGGCACATCATTTGAATTATCGAATCAAAATCAATCAGTTTTATCTTGCATGATCATTAAGTATACATTACGTCGCTTCTATTTTTAGCTGAAGCCGGTAACATTTGAATTATCAAATCAAACTCATTCAGTTTTATCTTGTTTGATTACGTATACATTACGTCGCTTCTATTTTTGGCTGAAGCCGGTAATTTGAAGCGTCAGCCAATGAAAACTTGTATCAAAAATTTCAATTGTTTATCAGTTTATTGTCAACGATTGGATACCGAAATCCCGCCAAGGCCCCGAGATTAGACGTGGAAATGACCCCGCGAGAACAGAGCTCATTCTATCGAAATGGAATGAAGAGATAATGTGCGCTGTTCATAAGAGAATAGCACAATCCCCACCGTGGTAAAAGGAGTTTGTTATTTCTATGAGATACTGTTTTGGGTCAGAATAAAGCTAACTTACTGTACGGAGTAAAATGTTTATCTCGATCATAGTCCCGACTATCTCTTTCTATCCGTTCTCGCTCCACTCGTTCTCGCTCTAATTTTTCCCGTTCCCTGAGTTCTCGTTGTATGCTAATGTCCTCCAATCTGATTGGTCGATTTGAAAGATTCAAGATGCCATTTGGGCTGATTCTGTTGTTTGCGTGCGGACTTAACGGCTGAAGTCGCTTAGGAGGCGGAACTTCAACACCGTTCTCTCTACTGAAACATCGAAATAGAAAAATTATCTCTTTAACCCATTACAAGTCGGCAAAAATTTTGAAATGACCCAATTTCAAAGATATTGCAGACGACTCTTTCAAAGAATTAATTTGTCTTAACATCTTTTGGTCTTAAAGGGTAGAAAACCTTGTAGCAATTTCTTCATTTTCCACAATGTTTTCTAATGCCTTCATTTTGAAGGCGATCAAAAAGTGTCAATGTGTTGGAATGGATTTACCCTTTTCCAAACAATCCCAGGTTTTGTTGAGACTTTAAAATGCTATTCAACACCTTCCTAAATGACAAAATCTTTGGGTGGTGTAATTTGCATGCTACTTCAGACAACAAAATTGAATGTTAGTAAATCAAATTTGTTAATATTACAGGACAGAAAACATTGGGGTAAAAGAAGAATTACTGGTTATCAGCATTTCATTCTTTAGGCTCAACATTTCCTAAGGTATTTCTTACTAAATGACATCAAAATTAGGTGTTGTTTGGGAGAGTATAAAGCAGGGTATCTCGGCTTTTTTGAGTACACAACAGGACATTTCCTTGTTTACACACGTTATTGTACATGTGTACGCCTTCTTCTATTATCAAATCTCCATGGTGATTCCATTATTTTCCGTAAAGCCTTCGGCTTTCACATGTATACAACAGCATATCGTTCCGAACATTATTCTATTACCCGCGCATTTAAAGGAATCAAATACACCCCCCGATACGTCACTTCCGGTGTTTTGACACATGTGGTTCATATATTCGTTTCGGCGTTCAACCCGCAAGGTTGGTAAGTTTGAAATAGCCGTTTTTCGTGGACGCTGTCCCGAATTGAATTTATAACGAGTTAATTCATAACTCTAAGACAATATGGCTTCACCACAAGACGATGTCTTGTCTGTTTCAGAGCATTCTAGCGGAGAATTTTCCGGTTTTAGTGCCTCGGAAGTCGCCGATTCTGGCCGAAAAAAGAAAAAGACGAACAAAAAGGCTTCGTCGAAGCCTTCTAAACAGAAGTCTACAGCTTCTACGAGTAAAAAGGATGACTCGACCGCTGTTCGAGCGAACACAGAGAAACAAATGAACTTTGACATTATGTCTTTGGGTGCTTCAGACATTGCTAAATTGAGAGACTTGCTCGGAATTCAAAACCCGAATGTTGAAACACAGCAGAACGTCGATTCCGCTGACGATGAAGATCTCCATTCCTGTCATGGATACCAATTTGATAAATTACCACGTGTTCACGTTGAGTTTGATCCAAATGACCTCTCAGGGGGCGAATCACCATCAAGATTGAGAAAGGACAAAAATATATCTGTTGATTTGTCAAGTGCCCTCTTCTCTACTGATAAGGAGAATGAAGAAGAAAATGATGGATGGGAGTTACCCAAGTTGAAGGTACCTGAAAAAGGGAAACCCATAGCTAAGACATTAGCCAAACTCATTAATACTGCTTGTACTACACAGTGTGAAACGGACAATTTGATGGGAAAGTACAAAGTTCCCCAGAACTGTGACATGGCATGTCCTCCTACAGTCAATAGTGAAATATGGAAAATTATGGAAAGAAGGGCTCAACCCAAGACAGAGGTATAGCAGAGACGCAAAATTTACTGGCTGCTTCAATGGTGCCTATTATTCAATTAGCAGAGACTTTTCAGTCACAGTTCGCCTCTAATTCGGTAGCTAAAACTCTATTATCTGATGCATTAACTTTAATTGGACAAGCTCAATTCAACCTGTCAATTAGACGTCGTTACATGATTCGTCCTGTTCTAAAGAAGAAATACCATTCTTTGTGTAATATTGGAATGCCTATAACTACCCAGCTGTTTGGGGATGACGTATCAAAGGACATCAAGTCTTGCGACTCCTTGATTTCACTCGGAAAAGAACAATACCAAAGTTCGAAGCCGTTTTATCCGACCCGTGGTAGAGGTCGGGGACAATCTCAGTCACAGTATGGATATCAGTCTAACTCCGGCAATAGGTATCAACCTTACCAGAGAGGTCAACGAAGACCATGGGGTAATAGCTACAGGATCCCAAAAAAGGGCTCTGCCTCGGCCACAGTGACGGCCCCAAACGATCAGAAATAAATCAGGTGAGTTCAGTTTGCAAAATTAGACAACATTTCTCTGTTTGGGAAAGTATTACAACAGACCAATGGGTTTTAGATGCTGTTCTTGGTTACAAGATAGTATTTGATCAATTACCTTTTCAAAATAGGGTACCAAATGAGATCCCTTTCAATTTGGAACAATGGAACATTGTAAACAAAGAAGTTGAGACATTGTTGGAAAAAGGGGCTATAATTAGGTCAGATCATGAAGAAGGAGAATTCATCTCCACAATTTTTATTGTTCCAAAGCCTAATGGAAAATTTAGACCAGTAATTAATTTGAAATACCTGAATGAATTTGTTCATTATGACCATTTCAAACAAGAAACATTTAAGGTTGTTTTAGATCTTATTCAAAGGGGTGATTTCTTCACATCGGTTGATCTGTGTGATGCATATTTCTCTATACCTATCCACAAAGATTTTCAAAAATATTTAAAGTTCTCTTGGAACAATTCACTCTTTTCTTTTGTCTGCTTACCATTTGGTTTAAAATCGGCTCCTTTTGTTTTCACAAAGGTATTAAAACCTGTTTTTCATGGTTCAGACACCAAGGTATCCGATGTAGCTATTACATTGACGATTCTTTGAATATGAATCAAAGCTTTTCGGTGTGTGATAAGAATACAGCTGTATTTTATTGTGCAGACTTTACAGAAATTAGGATTTGTTGTCAATGAGAAGAAATCATCCCTTATTCCTATGCAAAGGATTGTCTTTTTTGACTTTATAGTGGTTTTATTTATGGCCTTTTTGACTGACCAGAAAGTTGATAAAATCTTGCTTAAAGCAGAAACATTGTTGAAATGTGAAAAGGTTGTTGTACGATCTTTAGCATCCTTTATTGGGCTTATCATCAATGCATTTTTTGCAGTCAAAGAAGCGCCTTTGTTTTACAGAAATATGGAGAGAAATAAGATTTCGGGATTAGGCACAAACATGTCTTTTGATAATGAAACTGTTTTGACAACTAAGTCTAAGATGGAAATTCAGTGGTGGTATGTAATGTAAAGTTAAAGAATGGAAAGCCCATTAGGGAAATGAAGGTTACAAAGCACTGCATAACAGATGCTAGCTTAGATGGATGGGGTGCTATTGAGATAGGGTCAGATAAGGTCAGTCAAGGAAGATGGTCTCTAACAGAACAGTCTAACAATATTAATTATTTAGAGTTGTTAGCTATCTTTTTTGCATTACATGCTTTTTATAGAGATCATTGTAATGTGCATATTGAGTTTCAGTGTGACAATACATCTGCTATGGCTTATATCAATGATATGGGAGGTATGACCTCGTATAAGATGGATCAATTAGCCAAAGAAATTTGGCTATGGTGTATTGATCGGGGTATACACATTTCTGCATCCTATGTAGCTAGTGCTGATAATACAGCAGATTTTTATTCAAGAAACTTTTCTGACTCAACAGAGTGGATGCTCAAAAAGGAAATTTTTGATCGTCTGTGCAAACAGTTTTTTACCCCGAATATTGACCTCTTTGCATCACGACTGAATAAAAGAGTAGATACTTATGTTTCATGGTTTCCAGACTCTGATGCTTTTCGTTATGATGCATTTACATTCAGTTGGACTGGTCTGAAACCATACATTTTCCCACCTTTCAATTTAGTGGGAAAAGTTGTCAACAAGATATTACAAGACAATGTCGAAAAGGCAATCATTGTGATTCCTTTTTGGAGTAGTCAAACATGGTTTCCGTTGTTATTAGAAAATGTTTGTTCTATTCCTGTCAGATTACCTCGACACAAGGACCTATTGACGATGGCTCACAATGGACGTCTTCATCCCTTGGGTAAAAGTCTAAGGATCTTCGCTGTAACAGTCTCCGGACAGCCCTCAGTCATAAAGGAATTCAGAGAGAGATTGCAGACATCATCTCGTGGTCGTGGAAGGATGGTACAAGGAAGCAGTACTCCTTCGCTTGGAAGAAATGGGTGTTTTGGAACCATATCAGGTTTGGTGATCCCCTTCGTACAACTGAAGAAGTAGTTCTACAATTCTTGTATTTTCTCTACAAATCTGGTAAGTCATACAGTGTTTTAAATACCAACAAAGCCATGTTGCTTCAGACTTTACCATTTTTTGGGAATACCTGGTGTTCTAATTCTGTGCTTAATGGCAGATTTATGAAAGGTGTGTGCAATAAAATACCACCCAAACCTAGATACTTATTCACGTGGGATGTTTGTTCTGTGCTCAGTTTTTTGAAAGGTTTGTTTCCGTTGGAGAAAATTACTATGAAACTTTTGACTTTAAAGACTTTAGCTTTAGTAGCTTTGGCTACAGCTCCGAGAGCTCAAACACTTCAATCTATGTCACTAGACTTTATGATTAAGAGTAAAAATGATGTTAGTTTTACATTTCCTCATGGGTTAAAGACTTCTAGGGCAGGTCATCGGTATGTGATGAAGGTAGAACATTTCAATGATGAAAGACTTTGTGCCATGCATACCCTTCTTTTTTATATTGAGAAAACTAAGTCTGAGCGACTTGATAATAATGTTTTTGTATCATATGTTACTAACAAAGCAGTAACCACCAGCACTATTGCCCGATGGTTGAAGTGTGTTTTGGATCTGTCTGGTATCAATACAGACGAGTTCAAAGCCCATTCCTTCCGTGGTGCTTCAGTTTCAGCAGCGTTCAATAGGGGATGTTCACTTGAACATATTTTGTCTACTGCAGACTGGTCGTCTGATAAGAATTTCAGGAAATTTTACCTGAGACATGCAATTAGGAATACTAACACTTTCACTCAGAGTGTTTTTTCAGGGAAATAATTGTGTTTATGTCATATCCAATGTACTTTGTTTGAAGTGGGTTTATTAATAATGGTTGGTCCCACATAAATGTTTTGTTTTCTTTAAAGATGCTGTTGTATACATGTGAAAGCCGAAGGCTTTACGGAAAATAATGTCCCCTCATCCAAGCTTTAGTGCAGGATGAAGGGCATTTTTGAAGTAAAGCCGGAGGCTGAGCTTGTATACACCCACCCATTGCTGCTGTCAGGGTGTGTAATGCTTTTCCCTACCCATACATGCTCAAATAAAACAAGAGGACCATGATGGTCCTAAATCGCTCACCTGAATCAAGATGACAAGAGTGATAATGGCAATTTTGTCAAATTCAAAGGCATGAAACTTATAAGGACTTTCTGTTTGGAAACAATTAAGAAATAATTTTGTTCCAATCGATCCTGTAAGGTTGGGTATGAATTAGCACAATTGTTGAGTTAGTTAATTTTCAACAATTATTTCATGATTTCGCAATATACAACATAGGGCTTATTTTCAAAGCATACTGATCTGTTAGAGATTGATCATTTATGATAGGCTCAATTAACAAGATTTTGTCTGTGATTGATAGAATTTAGTGAAAGATTACCGTCTGATAAGCTAAAGCTAATCCCTTATTTGTTTACATAAGATAAACATGGGGCCAGCCTGAGAGCAACAGATAAGGGAAATAGAAAATTGGCCCAATGGTTTATTTTTAAAGAATTTTCTTATGATTTCTCTAAGTCTGATAAGCCCTTCCTCCCTGCCATGCCCACATTTTTTGACCAATGGAAAAATTTGTGAACACATTTTGAAAAGAGAAACTCAAGGAACATTCCAGTAAAGTCTGGTTCAATTGGGCACAATGGTTGATTTTTAAAGAATTTTCTTATGATTTCTTTAAGTCTGATAAGCCCCTTCCTCCCTGCCACACCCACATTTTTTGACGAATCAAAAATCCGCGAAAATTTTTTGAGAAGGGTCACTCAAGGAACCTTCCAGCAAAGTCTGCTTCAATTGGGCACAATGGTTGATTTTTAAAGAATTTTCTTATGATTTCTCTAAGTCTAATAAACCCCTTTCTCCCTGCCACAGTCACAGTTTTTTACAAATGAAAAAAACTGTGATCAAATTTTGAAAAGAGAGACTCAAAGAACATTCCTGCAAAGTCTGCTTAAAATTGGCCCATTGGTTGATTTTTAAAGAATTTTCTTATGATTTCTCCAAGTCTGATAAGCCCCTTTCTCCCTGCCAAGGCCACAATTTTTTACAAATAAAAAGATTTGTGGTCAAATTTGAAAAGAATGACTCAAGGCACATTCCTGCAAGGTCTGGTTCAAATTAGCCCAATGGTTGATTTTTAAAGAATTTTCTTATGATTTCTCTAAGTCTAATAAGCCCCTTTATCCCTGCCACGGTCATGTTTTTTTTTTTCAAATGTAAAATTTCTGAACAAATTTTGAAAAGAATGACTTAAGGCACATTCCTGCCAAGTATGGTTCAAATTGGCCCAATGGTTGATTTTTAAAGAATTTTCTTATGATTTCTCCAAGTATGATAAGCCCCTTTTTCCCTGCCACGGCCACAATTTTTGACAAATGAAAAAAATTGTGAACAAATTTTGACAAGAATGACTCAAGGCACATTCCCCTTAGCCCAGATTTCCGACTTCCGCTTTGATTTGCGGAACAAAATCGGAGATTCTGCGGAAGTCCGCAGATTTTACGCAAATTCTCCGAAAAGTAGCTTCCGCATTATGCGGAAGAAAAAAAATATGTGGAGAAAATGCGGAATAATGTCACTTTGAAACTGAAAGTTTGCGGAATTCCAGACTTTGATTTTTTTACATGGAGAAAATGCGGAAAAATGGTACTTCGATTTGTTTTCTGCTGAAAATTGTACTTAAAATATTTCTGAATGCAGAAAATTCATACTTTAACTTTTGATTCATTTTAAAAAATAAAATATGAACACACATGAAATGAAACTTTGTTCACTAATAACAGTTTATTACAATTCATAAACCAATGCTAAACAAATTATTTTGAATAAGGCCCATAGGCTTTAGGAGGAAATGTCGTTTAAAGTTTATTTCTATTTTTTGTTCTGGCGGCCATCTTGTTCAACGGAGCAGAACGATTTTAGCTATTTTGGTAAAGGTCAATGAGACAAACATTCTTGTGAAATAATTATTGATTTGGCCAATTGGCTTCAGAGGAAATGTTGTTTAAAGGATATTTCTATTTTTAGTTCTGGCAGCCATCTTGTTCAACAGAGCAAAACGATTTTTTGCTATTTTGGTATAGGCCAATGATTCCTGTGAAATTATTTTTTAATTCGGCCAATTGGCTTAGGAGATGTAGTTTAAAGAGTTTTCTATTTTTAGCTCTGGCGGCCATCTTGTTCAATGGAGCAGAACAATTTAGCTATTTTGGTAGAGGGCAGTGAGGGAAACATTCCTGTGAAGTTTCATGAAAGTCTGACCAGGGGTTAATAGGAGGAGATGTCATCTAACTTTTAAAGTTGACGTCACTGACAACCCACGCCAGACAATGACCTAAAACATGATAGTGATCACTGTGAAAGACAGGGCACTAAAATATGGCACTCATTCTGTTTGAATCTGAGACAAAATTTTTTTAATGGAAGCAAAATGAAAATTGCACCGACATTGATTAACCCTTTCCCACTCAATCCCTTGTTTTTACGGGTTTATAGCAGACAGCTTTTGAAAATATTGTGGTAAAAGGAAAAATTCCACAGAATGTGCAATTTCTCCTTTACTCATAATGTTTTCTACCTCGTCAGAAAACCAGAAGCAATTTTTAACAATTCTTCAATTTGGAAAAGTTCAAAATTTGCCCGAGTGGGTTAATCCAATCTTATACAGATCCTCGGCTGTCGAAGTACAAACATTGTAGATCTCCATCAGAGTATCATTTAATGAAAACTTCCAAATACAACTCTTGTTCTCCCTCTTTTCTGAGTGAAATCGAAGTTATTTGACAGAACCCAAAAATCAAAGGTTCGAACTAAATTAGGGCCGAAAAGAATGAGTTTATTTTGCGGATCGGGATATATATACAAAAAAATATAGCTACTAATGCACTAATGTCATTTGGTCGACAAAAGGTCGATAGCAAGATAACAAATGAACTGAATGGTCAAAGAATAGAATCTCGTGAATGATATTTATCTTTTATTTAAAATTAAAAGACCGGAACTTTGCGTTTGTGAAGAATGCGTTGGCAAAAGTGCCGTATATTAAACTAACTGAAATCTCGCGAGACTTGACCGAGACTTGAAGCGGAAGGCGGGCTGTTCAAATAATGGTCAAATAATCAACAAATATCGCTATGTTTTTGAAGATTTACGGCAATAACAGATGTTAGATCTACAGGCAAAGGATCGAAAGAGGTAAACCATCATCCTAACAAAGAAAGCTAAATAAGTTTTGAGTTTATTTCTGTAAAATCCTTTAGAAACGACATGGATTTTTTAGAAAATCAACAATAAGATTTCCCGTTTTTTGACGTCTAAGCTTCAGAAACGGCGAAATCGAAATAAAAGAATGACACCCTGTATTAGTTTCAGACGGTTGTTTAAGACGGTGCCGAACCTAATTATCAGAACATTCGAATTGATTGAAATAACTTGTCAACTTCAAAAAAAAAAAAAAATTCAAGGGAGATCACTCTAACAGTTTGATTTTGCTTCCATTTTCAAATTTGTTTTTTTACTCATTCTGGATTTTATGGAGTGTTTTCTAAGTCTCACATGGAAGTGTCATGTAAATCTTTTGTGTTGCAAACAGGAATGATTCATTGATTGATTGTTAGCCGTAATTTTTGACAGATTTCAGTTTTCATGGAGAATTTATGTGAGTGCTTTGAGGTAAACAAAGCGTTTTCAGGATAAATAATTAGGAGAACTCTTGTCCCATTGCTAGTAGATCTACCCATTTAAGACTTGGCAATATGAAAAATCTGGCTAGTTTATGAAACCGTGGAATGATCTCTCATTTTTATAGAATCAGTCGGCATGATGACGTCATAGCCTCACTTTCATTTTTTCATGGAGGGTACTTCTTCGGTTTTTATCGTTACGGCATACCATTTTTGAGGCAGAATATTTTCAAAAATCCATCGTTAAAATTCATAAACAAAACTCTTTCTTTAAAGAATGTGATTAAAACTTTCTTACTACCAACGCATTTTTAATAATCAGGCGTAGTTGTCGAGATATTAATGCTGAAACTACAGAAAGTTGGTAAAGACCGAAGCTTTCACCTCCACCGAATGAGTGCAGGACCGCACTTTTGACAGACTGATGACGTTTTTAATTGACTTCAAGGGATTGTGCCAGTCAACCGAATCAATATGCCCGAAGGGACATATTATGTTATCGCCATGGTCGTCCGTCTGTCTGTCTGGATTTTCTTGTGCGGCTTACGCTATAACTCCTACAGTTTTACACAGATTCACTTCACCTCTATGATGTGTAGTTAGGCGACTGTGGCCTTTAAAATTTGAATATCTTTGATGGTTCTAAAATTATCTCCCCTTTACTTCGAATAAATGTGTGCGGCTTCAGGCGTATACAGGGTTTTCCCTGAGCATGAGAATTTGGGGGTCATTGTGATCCCCCTTGCCTTCAAAGTTAAGGGTCATTTCTACTATTTTGTGGGTCAAATGCCCTTGTACTCAAGTATCAAACGAAAATCTTGATCTTAAAATTGCGTCATTTATGTCCCTCAAGTAAATTTCTAGGGGGTCATTTGTTTTGAAATTGCGACAATGACGCTTAATTTGTGCGTCATGGAAAACCCTGCGTATATGCCACGCCCAGCGTTGCTCTTGTTCAGACTTTCCTGTCTGAGCCTGATTTATAAGTCACAGGGGCACACTTATTCTTGACAAGAGGACCGGTTTCATATCTGATGCCTGAATCTACAATATTTCTGCATTGATGCGGAAAATTCCTCCGCATGGATGCGAAGAACATCTCCCCATCTATGCGGAGAACACCTCCGCATCGATGCGGAGAAAACCTCCGCATCTATGCGGAGAAAATCTCCGCATCTATGCGGAGAAAATCTACGCATCTATGCGGAGTAAATGCGGAAAAAATTCCGTATTGCATGCGGAATTGTCCGAATACTCCGATTTCCGCAAAAGTTCCGCTTCCATAAAAATTCCGCATGTTGAATGCGGACTTCCGCGTCCGAATACTCCGCATTTCTTACGCATTTTTTGCGGAAATATTTTGCGGAGAAAATGCGGATTTCCGCCTTTTTTGCGGAAATCTGGGCTAAGGGTCCTGCAAAGTATGGTTCAAATTGGCCCATTGGTTGATTTTTAAAGAATTTTCTAATGATTTCTCTAAGTCTAATAAGCCCCTTTCTCCCTGCCACGGCCACATTTTTTGACAAATATAAAAATTTGTGAACAAATTTTGACAAGAATGACTCAAGGCACATTCCTGCAAAGTATAGTTCAAATTGGCCCAATGGTTGATTTTTAAAGAATTTTCTAATGATTTCTCTAAGTCTAATAAGCCCCTTTCTCCCTGCCACGGCCACATTTTTTGACAAATATAAAAATTTGTGAACAAATTTTGAAAAGAGTGACTCAAGAAATATTCCTGCCGAGTTTGGTTCAATTGGGCCCGATGGTTGATTTTTAAAGAATTTTCTTATGATTTCTAGTCTGATAAGCCCCTTTCTGCCTGCCACGCCTACATTTTTTGACAGATCAAAAATTTACGAACAAGTTTTGAAAAGTATCACACAAGGAACATTCCTGCCAAGTTTGGTCAAAATTGGTCCAATGGTTTAGGAGGAGAAGATGTTGAAAGAAATTGTGAACGGACGGACAGATGGACGGACGGACAGATGGACGGACAGACGGACGGACGACGGACAAAAAGCGACCACAATAGCTCACCTTGAGCACTTCGTGCTCAGGTGAGCTAACAAAACATTTACTGTCTTTAAATTATGAACCACATGTGTCAAAACACCGGAAGTGACGTATCGGGGGGTGTATTCGATTCCTTTAAATGCGCGGGTAATAGAATAATGTTCGGAACGATATGCTGTTGTATACATGCTCAGCCTCCGGCTTTACTTCAATAATGCCCTTCATCCTGCACTAAAGCTTGGATGAGGGGACATTTTCAACGTCTTCAACCGAAAAATCATTCCCCTTGAAAATTTTAATAATCACACTACTATTCCCCTTTATCCTTTTATTTTAAACAGACTTTGGCATAGTTTACCTATTACCAGAGGGCAAAATTTTCCACTAAATTTTCCAAAGCCTTTATCTTGTAGGGAATCAAAAAGCATCACAATGCGGGAATGGGATAAATTGTAAAGTCAGTTGAACATTCTTTCATTGTAACATATTTTAGACCCAATATTTGACTATTAAACACTACCTTTCCGGAGACAGCCGTTTCCCGTTCTCATTAATCTGTGGCTGGGGACCGTCCTGCGCGGTGTAGGGCGTGGATGCGTTAGTGTTGAAGAGAATGTGTTCATTCTGTGAGAGATAATGCTGGGGCGTCTGTTTAGCCATCCGTGCTAGATGTAGCAACTCACGCTGGAGTAGAGGCAGGTTGGCCTGAAATTATGGAGATAAACGTTAATCCATTGCCACATATTGAGACTTTTTGATGCCCCATAGGATAAAAGCTTTAGAAAGATAAACATTGTGAAAAATTAAGAAATTGCTTGAAACAAGCAATTTCCTCATTTCTTACAATTTTTTCCACCCCAACTGTGATAAAAATTTCAAAATTTCTTGAAATTTTCAATGTCGTCTGCAACTTCTTTCAATTTGAAAAAGCTTGAAAAATTTTCGTTTGGAAATGGGTTAAACCATTATCAAACAGCAAAGTTCTAGACTTGAAAGATGTAGTGAACAGAGCCCAGAGGCCATCATGTCAACTTACTGCTTATCCATCATGTTGTGTATAATTATGCCCATTCTATTCTTGGCTGATGACTGTAGGCTAATTTAAGGTTTCAGGCTTTGAAACTTTTTATCAGATTTTTTTAAATTGTTATGCTGTTTACAGCCAAAAATTGGAATATGAAATCTGATCAAGGCCCCAAGATATGTCAAGTAAATTTTATTTACAAAGTTGGTACATAGTAGAGATACCATGTGTAATGTTCTCGTAATATTACAGATGTCATTTCACATGGCGCAATTTTAGCTTTTACTGTCAGAATTACACGCCTGGGTCTATTTTAAAATAACATTTCAGAATAATTTTCTTGTATACTTGTTATATTTGTGTACTGTGATACAAGTCTTTTTGAAGATTGTTACGATATATGGGAAATATGAACACATTTTGAATAAAGATCAGGTCAAATGAAATCTGTAATAATGAGGCCGATTGTTTCATAGTAAATCATAGTAAATCAATGGCTTCTGTTTGGAGAGTACACACTTACCTTGAGAAAGGGTATAACAAAAGGTCTCAATGGAAAGTTTGTGGCCTCCTGTAACTTAGCATGGAATTCTTCTATAGATAAATGGGAATTCTGAAATTATGTATAATAAATAACAAGTTTAATCCAATACCAATCAAGACCTGGTTTTGACATCCCTAAAAGAAAGAGCCTGGGAAAACAATGGGGCAAAAGAAAATGCAGATAAACAGCATTTTTTTCCATCTGTCCGAATTTTGTTTGTGCTTTAATTTGCCAAAATTTCATACTTAACCCATTAGTGAATGGAATTTAGTTTTGGGTGGGTCTTTTAGGGTGGAAAACTTTGTGGGAAATGAAGACATTGCTTGTCACTAGCAATTTCTTCATTTCCCACAACATTTTCTAAAGCCTTTACTTTGTTGGACATCAAAAGGGGTCATTATGTGGTAACAGGGTGATAAAATAAATTTTGTCATCTGCAGCAGCAATCAAATTAAACCAACCTACATTTTGTCGTTTAGAAAAGGACAAACCCTTCCCCAAATGGCAAACATTTGAACTGTTCCAATTTAAAAGCTGCTGCATGCAACAAAACGTATGTTGATAATGAGAGTATAGCAGAGAAAAATATTGAGGCCAATTTAGCAGAAGTACTGGTCACTGGCATTTTCTTCTTCTGCATCAACAAGTTCCAAAGCCCTTTTCTATTAGGTTTCTCAAAGTGCGCAACTGTTTTGGAAACGGTTGACACTACACAATATAATTTTCAATTTGATGTATACCAGTTTTAGTGGCATGAGGAATATTCTGTTCCTATCCGATAGAAATAATTGATCATATATTGTATTGACAAATTTTACCACATAATATTTCACCTATTATCAGCGTTTTCTTCTTTTCTCTCCATGCTTTCCTAGGCTAAATCTCTTGAAAGCACATCAAAGCCAGTTGAAGACCAGTTAAAGGGCCATCAAAACCAGGGCTTGTTAGGGAACTGTATAAAAAAGATATCTATTACTAGAATAGGGAATGATTTTATCTAGATTTTATAACAGTGACATAATTTCGGACAAACAATTGTATATCGTCGGTGTTGTGATAAAATCTCGTAACTACGGCTTGATTCAAGCCGTAGTTACGAGATTTTATCACAACACCGACAGTTTGTCAAAACATAACAGCAAACGCAGTCTATTTTTAGCATAAAATTCATTGCCATTTGAAAGTTGTACCTACCACTAATCCCAACACAAGTGTTCTAACTCGCTCCCCGATTTCCGGCGAGATGTCCGAGCCAAACTGTTGCAGGGTGGTGAGGAATCGTTTTAGTTTACTAAGCTGTCGTGCTCCACACGCCGGCGGTAACTGCTGACTCGACGAGGTCGGAACACTTGGCGGTGACGGCGTCCGTCCGTTCATCATGCTTGAGTTGGGTGACAAATCACCTGAAATTAAATACATCAAAACTTGTGAATATGTTCTATTTTTGTATAAATTTTATAATAATTTAATGATTTTTTATTTCCTAAAATAAGCCAAAAGTTCTATTGAGATCCCTAATCTTGTTACCTTTGAAATGCATTGAGAGAAAAAGAAAGAAAATTATACTATATTAACAGTACTACCAGTGTTTCTCCTTTTTCTATAAAACTTTCAATGATTTAAAATTCATAAGTACCATTTCATTTGCAGTCTGTGATTTTGATTTTTATCTTATTTTAATCTAAACCACAGTCTTTATTTTGCATTTTCAACTTTGCTGTCTGTAGCTCTTTTTACATTTAGACCTCATTTCTGTAGTTTGGGAAAGAGTTTAGAAAAGCGATTGCATACCTATAACTGATTCTAATTCCTTTCCCGTATTAGTCATAAACATTGTGATAAAAAAATTCTACAAAAGATGTTAAGTTAACTGCTAACTCAAAGTTACTGGTCTACAGCCGCTAGAAGAATCACTCCAGAACAATCCCCCAATCCTTCCATAGTTACTCTCACCTTCCTTTATCCCATTACCAAACAGCAAATTTTTGGACTTGTCCAAATTCTAAGATGTTGCAGACCACAATTTAAAGTGAATGATTTTTTTCATATTTTTGTTTAGAAAATATTGTGAGAAATGAAGAAATTGCTTGTCACAAGCAATTTCTTCATTTTCCACAATGTTTTCCAAAATCATTATCTTGTGGGGAGTCAAAAGGAGTCACTGTGTAGTAATGGGTTAAGTCTGCTCCAATTTCAAAGCTGCTGCAAACCACAAAATGGATGTTGATGAAGAAAAAATGACAGGTTATGCACATTGTAGGACAGGAAATCTTGACATAAAAGGAGAAAATGCTGGTAATCAGATTTTCTTCTTTTACCTCAATCACTTTTTCAAACTTATTCAGATTGTGACATTAAAACCAAGACTTGCTTGGGAAAGGATTACTTCACTGTTATAAAACAAGAGGGGATGATGCGCAATTAGCACTTTAAAGGTTCCGCACCTCGTCACCCATCAAGTCAGTCCTCAAAATTAGTGGTTGACGCATGAAGAAGTCAGCATGTAGAAACATGTACGGACCTAGTGCTGTTCCTGCATGTGACTTTCCAAAGGTCACAAGCCTTCAACACTTTTACTCTCTCCCAAACAAGACCGGGTTTTGACGTCCTGAGAGAAAAAGCTTGAAGAAATATTGAGACAAAAGAAGAAACTGCTGATAATCAGCAGTTTCTCCTTTTGTCTCAATATTTTTTTGTGCTATATTTTACTCTAAGTCAATCTTTGTTTATCTAAATTTTGTCATCTGCAGTAGCTTTCAAATTGGACTACCCCCCAATTATGTCGTTTGGGAAAGGGTTAAGTCTCTCCCAAACCACAAAATTTGAGAAAGCACCAATTCCAAAACTTCTGCAGACAACAAATTGGATGTTGATAAAGATTGGCTTTGTGTAAAATATAGCACAGAAAATATTGAGACAAAAGGGGAAAATGCTGATTATCAGCATTTTCTTCTTTCACCTCAATGCTTTCCCATGCTATTTCCGTTACACACATCAAAACCAGGTCTTGTTTGGGAAAGGGTTAACTGTTTGTGGTCTTTTTTAAATTTGATGACAAAAAGGATATTGATAAAATATTTTTCTACAATAACAACTTCCACATAAACATACTATATGGTATATATAATCGAGAGCTTCTATTGATAAGAGAACCCATTACCAGATAACCATGCCTAGGTAATAATTACCGAAAATTTAAATAATGTGAACACGAAAAATCACATGACTGAAATCAACTCATGACAACAATGATCCTGTGAAAATGCTGCTGCTTTAGATGACGAAAGAATTAGAACAGACAATCATGTTTGTTCTTCACATTTCATCAGCAAAAGAAAATAAATGGACCAAAAAAAGAAAAGATACTAAAAATCATGCCCACAGGAATATTCCCAAGAGGATATTCTGTGTGTAATCATTGGCTCTGTCTCTGTTATTTCCATACCATGTTGTTGTGGGTACTTACTGGAATTGTCTCATTAACCATTTTGCTAAAAATGCCCAATCAAGGTAGACAATCCAAATGACAATCCAAGAGCACTACATCAAATTATCTCCCTTTGACCAGCTTATCTGATAACATGGTAGAACTGTTTCAACCTTTTCCAAACAAATACGGAACATATAGATTCACACCTGGGTGAGCAATAGGTAAAATTTAAATGTACAAGAAAAGGAAAATGCTCACAACATAATTAATGTTAGTATAATACATACCTGGGTTACTAGATGACCTGCTCACATCACGAGGAAGTCCAGGAGCGGTCCCCCCAGCCATGGGTGTGGGCGAGGTTATGGGTGTCTGTATGTGGGCTTGTCCTTTAGTTTCTGGGCTCTCAGGCATTATTCTATCACAGTAATCTGGAAATATAGAGGGAAAAAATATTACTAGGACTACATTCCTTTTTTCTTAGATTTTATAATGTCCACAAATTCCATTTCAATTAACACTTTCCCAAACAAGACTCGGTCCCTACTTGAGAAAGCCTGAGAAAATATTGTGTCAAAAGAAGAAATGTTGATAATCAGCATTTTCTTCTTTATAATGTCTCAATATTATGCTTTACAACTTTTGACATCAATTATTTCCTTATCTGCAATTTTGAGCTTTCAAAAGTCTAAAATTTGGCATTTGCAAAAAGGGGTCTATATTGCAGCTCTCAAACTATGCATGATTGAGACATGTTCAAACCATACATTTTATTAATCCTTTCCCAAGCAATCAATGGTTTCGGCAGATAAATTTTATTACATCTGCAACCCTTCTAAGTCTAATATAATCTGCAATTTTGATGACAGAGGAAAGAGTTAAAGAAAAGAGATCACATCTTGAAGATAGTCTAAATTAAGGTAGAATACCCACAATGAAAAACACCACCTTCTAGCCATACGAAATGCATCAAATTACACACACTTGTAAACACACTTCACATAATTTGATTCACCTTGCCGGGTTGCAATATTATGATTCAAGAAGAATATAATTTACAAATATCATTTTACTCTATATCCATATGCAAGGGAGGTAATTTTGAAAATTTTTGTCAAATATTTCTGTAAGTATGCATGAATTCAAAATTCTAAACCGTACAAAATGCTTATGTCTATATTTGGCATGGAAATGTAACACAGTTTAGGAATTTCTGGCATTTTCCAAATTTCGCCGCTGGCTCTTTGGTGCTAATTATGGGTATTCTACCTTAAGATAAGAATTATAAAGATTCTATCATCTTTGATTACATTTCCAAGTGGGTCTAATTCTCTTTCATATTACAGTTTTAATATTTTTCTCAATGTACACCTGCTTAACCACTTTCTAAACAAGAGCTAGTTTTTGATGTCCATAGAAATAGTAGGAAATGCTTCTGAAAACATTGAAAGAAAAGAAGAAATTGCTGATAACCAGCAATTTCTCATATTCTCTCAATATTTTTCAATGATATAACATACACATTTTCTACTTTTGATATCAATTATTGTGTTGACTGTATCTCTTTTGAAATTAGACTGTTCTAAAATTTCACCATTTGGGAAAGGGTTTAAAACATTTGAGCCAGGATCCCTTAAGGCTTTTGAGCCCAACATAGATCCAGATCAGCCTGTGCATACGCACAGCCTGATCAGGATCCATGTTGCTCTCTAAAAGCTTCTTTGTGACCTGGAGTAACTTAAAGAGAGCAGCGTGGATGAACTTTGGACTGCATTTGACAACATACTGATCTTGAAATTCAATTTTTAAAAATGCTTTAAGGGACGTTTTTCCAGATCCCGGCTCATTTCCAAGTCATTTTGTTCTAATCTCCTTTCATAGTTTTAATATCATTTCTCTGTATGCACCTGTTACCATTTACAACAAATGAAACACACAATCTGCAACAAGCCTTTTTTTTCCTTTTCCAATTTTTTGTTTTTGTCATTTTTTTGTTAAAGATACATATTAACCGTTACTTACTTATTTTCGGGGTAATTTGATGTAAAAATAACTGTGCATAATTAAAATATGGCCTTTAGTTTTTCTCTATGCAAAATTTCAGCTCTGTCTGATCTGTATTGGCTTAAAGGGACATTTCATTCCAATTTCAATTTTTTAAAGTATGTCTTGATGCCAAGATTGGTTATTCTAATGAGTATAGATACTATTAGTTTTTTTCAGTTGTTGCCAATAAGCGAGAAACAAGCATTTAAAGTTGAGACATAATCGATAAATTGCATATAAATCCGAACTGTTGTCCACAACAATTTGTTAAATTTTAACACAAAAATATAAATTTCTCGTAAACGGCGCAATATTTTGGCTTGAAATTTTAGGAATTTTCATAAGGAAATATGCTCTTTCAGATAAAAATAAAAGTAAAATTTATGACAAAAAATTCTGAAATGTCACTTTAAATTAAGACGGATTCAAAACCCAATATCACATCATTTCGTAAACATGATCATGCAACCCACTTACAGTGCAACAACATGCTAAAAGCCAACTTCTTTGGATCGTTTGGGATTTAGGACTGGGGATACTAATGTCCCTTTAAAGAATCTAGATTGTTTGATTTTAAGTTACTTCAACCTGTTTTGTCCTAGTTAGAACTTTCTACAATAGCTTAATTCTAATGCATTAAAAATTCTAATATCTTTCTGATATTAGTATCTAAGAAATATCTAAAAATAAAAATTAGCGTTGTCTAAAAGTTGCTGCAGACGTTAACATGGATGTTTATAAAGATGTAATTTGTGTATAATATAGCACAGAAAGTATTGAGACAAAAGAAGAAAATGCTGATTATCAGCATTTTCTTCTTTTGCCTCAATATTTTCCTAAGCCTTTTCTTTTCCAGACATAAAAACCCAGTGTTGTTTGTGAAATGGTGTAAAATTGGTGTTCATATTTTCTGTACAATATCTGTTGCACCTGTTACCCAATCTGACAAATGAAATCTACAACTGTTCCAGCGCTGACACAGTTGGAAACAATCAACAGCTGCACTTGGCTCCAGATAACACATTCATGACTTTGTTGTTCAGTTAACACATTACCAAACAATTGACCCAACTCCAGCTGTCAATCAAAACCATCGATAAGCCAATGGACGATCAGAAAAATGCTACATCACCATTGTTTGTCTTTAATTCTTCGTTGCATGTGGTTTTGTATCTATCTATCGACTGACAATCAAAACAATCAACATGCCAATGTCCCCATTGTTTGTATTAGATTCTATGTTGGGCGGAGCGATCTATCGCTTGCCATTTGGTCAATTGCAAAGAAGTTCTTGTCCCATCAGCACAAATTAGCTTGGATCCATTTGGTTAAGGGAGGTGGGATTCAGACTGAATTGTCACACTTTTTTAAAAAAAAAAATCATTTTGTTTTTGACAAATCTGATGGGAGGTCTGGACCCCCAGTACTTGCACATCCCCAAAACCAGTGGCCCAATCATTATCAATGATCGTGCAACTAAGTTACAGACGATTAATCATAATGGTGAATTTCATCGCTTTTCTACAAAAATCCCGTAACTGCAGCTAATGCTTTAAGGTTTACGAACTGAGAATGAAATGCAGAGCCAGAGGCGAAATTTGAAAAAGTACCAGTAATTCCTAAACTGTTTTACAATTCCATTCCAAGTACAAACATAATCATTGTGTATGGTTTAGAATTTTGAGTTAATGCATACTTACGAAAATATTGGACAAAAATGTTCAAAATTACCTCCCTTGCATATGAATATAGAGTAAAATAATATTTGTAAATTATTTTCTTCTTGAAGCATTATCTTGAAATCTGGCACAGTGAATCAACTTATGTGAAGTGTATTTACAAGTGTGTGTGATTTCATGCATTTTGTATGGCTAGAAAGAGGCGTTTTCATTCTCAGTTCGTAAACCTTAAGCTGCAGTTATGAGATTTTCGTTGAAAAGCAGGCATTTGTTGTACAATCTTTGATAATATCCGCCCAAGGTTTTTTTTATTTGGTAAAACATTAATTTTGATGATGTCTCTAGAATTTCATCATTTGGTACAGGCTCTATAAGACAGCATTCTCAGTAATTATTTGGGCACATCTGCTGAAACAAACTTATATTGTGACATTTACTTTCACGCCCATTTTCCATAGAATATTGACTCTTTAAAATTCAACCCTTTCTCAAATGTGAAATAATTGAACTCATTCAATTTGAAAGCCACTGCAGACCGCAGAATGGTTGCTAATAGATAGAGGATTTTTGAATAATATTTAAAGCAGAGGAAACATTGTTGAGGAAAAAGAAGGCTCATTATCAGTCAATTTTGGGAAGTTCAGTTCTAATTTGAAAGATGCGGCAGCGATAGAAACCTGTGCTGACAAAGTTAGGATTTAAATTCCAAACCTTGAACAGCAGAAAATGTTTAGGCAAAAGGAATAAAAGCTGGTTACCAGCATTTTCTTCTTTTGCCTCAATATAATCCCAAATCGTTTTCAATAAAGAACATCAAAACAAGATCTTGATTGGAAAAAGGTTAATACTTTCCTAAAAGAGACCTGATTTGACATCCGTTGAAGGAACTATTGGTAAAAAACAATGAGTGAACAGAAGAAATTGCTGATTATAAGCAATTTTCACTTTTCACTTAATATTTTGCTGTATTATGACATACACAACTCCCTATAATTTTGCCATCTTTGACTACTTTCAAAATGGATTGCCGGAATTCGCTGTTCGGGAAAGGGTTAAAAAGCGCAGCAGCTGTGAATGAAGGCATTATAGTAATTTTAAAGGTGACAACTTCCGAAGTCAGGTGGAGCAGTGTTTTATTACCATCACTTTTTCGTCCAACTTTCCACAAAAACTAATCATTTTCTGAGATACCTTCTGTTTCGTGAATGTCAGAGTATATTATTATTACAATTTACAAGGCAATCCTTTCTTACTTTTCATCATTATTAACCCTTTCCTCAAGGACATAATTTTAAGGTGTCACAAAATTAACCCTTTCCTAAACAGGACCCGGTTTTGACGTCCCTAATAGATAAGGCTTGGGAAAATATTGAGGCAAAAGGAGAAAATGCTGATTATCAGCATTTTCTCCTTTTGCCTCAATCTTTTCTGTGCTATATTGGACATAAATCAAATATTTCGACTGCTGAACGCAATACTGTTCTAAGTCACTTTTTGGCCAAAATGAGTTTTTGTCATAAATGTTAGTGTTTATCATAGGTGCATATACTGACAAAATTTTAGAGTGGAATACAAAAAGGTTTTAGAGATATTCAATAATTCCATAAAAGTATATCTCAATTGTTAAAATTATTTCCCTGCAATACTAGTCTAAGTTGACTTGGACTAGTATTGCGGTGAAAAACTGTATCAAAATGGACCAAATTTTGAATGCAATACTAATCTATGTATCTCATTTAGTACTTTTTAGTTTGACTTTTCGTAGAGTAGGGGGCTATTCTAGTCACCCTGACGTCGCATTTGCGTCAGCATAATGCTTTGGCTAAGTTTTTACATGCAAGTTTGTCAAATCTCTGTTTTTACTAATGTTATTACTCTGAAAATTTGCACATGCCTCTGTGACCATAATATCAGCCTTTAGGCAAAGATTCATTGCCCTAACATGTAATTTAGGGGTATTTTTAACCTTTTGGACATAGAATACCTCATGCCCCTGTATAAAAAGATGGGGGGATGGGGGCCATATTGTTTTACTCCTATCCGTATGTCTGTCCAACTGTCTGCCCATTTGTGTGTCATTCTGAAACTTAACATTGGCATTTTCTCAACAAGTATCAGACATACAAAGCCCGAAT
This sequence comes from Fragum sueziense, assembly GCA_963680895.1. NCBI lineage: Eukaryota > Metazoa > Mollusca > Bivalvia > Cardiida > Cardiidae > Fragum > Fragum sueziense. Next base: position 6,388,955 of record OY804599.1, on the reverse strand, counting down.
TTTGTATGAAACCTTTTTCAATGATATCTATCTGTTCCATGCAACATGACCTTTCTCAAGGTCATCCTTTAATCTTTATCACCCTTGACATGCAAATTAACGTGAAAACTTAACATTGGTATTTTCTTCAAAAGTAAGACACATACAAAGACCAAATTTGGTATGTAACTTTCTTTCAATGGTAGCTATCTCCTTGATGCAATATACCTACTTCAAGGTCATCTTTTAACCCTTATCAACCCTTAACATGCAACTTAACATTAAAACCTAGAGCGGAAACTTAACATTGACATTTTCTTTACAAGTATAACGCAAACAACTCAACAATGGGCATCTATAGTTCCAGCCTCAAGGTAGATATAGGTCAAGGTCATCCACTTAGGTCAAGGTCTTAGTTTTAGAAAAATAGCCATTTCAGGGCGTTTCTGTTTCATGAACACAACTTGTTGATTAAGTTTTTAAGTGCAACTTCCATGATAAATCTGTGGTAACTTTTTCTGTAACAGCTATTGCTTTCAAACATTGCACATGCATCTGTGCCCATAATGTAAGCCTCTAGGCAAACATTTTTTACTCTGACATTTAATTTGACAAGGATCTTTTACCCTTTTTGGACTTAGAATTTTCAACTAGCCAGCACTTGATAGTCCAGCTTCAACGGCAGTCCTGAAACAGCTCTTGTTATTGATTTTTCAGAGCTAAATATACAAGTGAAAATCAGGTTGCAATTCAGATTGTTGCTGCTACAGGCTTGATTATTTGATAGTTTGTATTGCGTCTTATGTCATCCAAAACATGTTCTGATGGGATTTAAGTTGAAATTATTTGAAGACCAAGGTTGCATAACTGGATTTTCTTTCTTATCTTTGGGTGCATTCTATTGCAACTGATTCTTGCAATCTGTAGTGCAGCTGCTGCCAGTTTGTAGACATGTTACATGATAATGAGGGTACCAGGCAGCAGCATCAGGTCTGGTCACAAGGCATTAACAGATAAATCCATTACTATTAGAAATTGATTAACATTGGACAACAAGACAAAAGTTCAAAGCTATCGAATTACATATTTTGATAATGAACCTGGTTAATATTTGACAAAATTAAGGTCAACAGGTGCTTCCATGATCTCTTGGGCATTTCTCTCTAAAAACTAAATGAAATGTTTAGGTTGAGAACATTTTTCTTTCCTAATACAAAATTTTGAATGTATCTTTGTTGGCACAAATCTAATGATGGATACTTTCTTTTGCTTTTGAGTATAATACAGCACAGTATTCATTTTGAAATAAATTATATTGTAAATGCACATTTTATATGAATCCTAATTATGTGAAAAAATTTGTTTTGAAGTATTGTATCTTTTCTATTAGATTCTGGTGACTTTTATACATGACTGACATCCTTTTAGTGAATGGGAAAAAGACAATTAGCCAGATCAAGTCTTGCTCTCCCTCAAAATGGGCCATCCTATACATACATAAATGTTTTTGGGGAAAAAATGCAAAGGAGACTTGATTTGTATGACCATAAGTTCAGTTATAAACCCATTTTCCACAATTTGTTATGGTAATGTGCCGTTGTTACATTTCCTAGAAAATAAATTCATTTGATGAGACACATAAAGATATCATACATTTAACTTGTGTTACTTTTAATAACTTGTATATTTGGCATGATTGATATTAAAAATAACATTTAAGAAAAGATTTTGGGGTGTATCAAGATATATTTAGCTAAAAAACAATACAGGTATACAAGGCATTGCCAAATTATCGCATAATTGCCACAAAACCATTGCCAGATTGAATGCATGTATTGCTGATAATTTCTCTGTTGTGTTGTAAATGAGTTCTTAATCGATTAATACAAAAACAGTACTGTTAGCTTCTGTCTCTGGATTCTCCCACCAGCTCAACCCATACATGGTGAAGTGTATGGTTAGGTTTTAAAATAATATTGAGCCAGTAGAATCAAAAGACCAATCTGTCTAGCCAAAAAAGTAGCAAAATAGGGAACAACTAAAGAAATGCCAGTAATAGAATGGTTCCCATTTTTGCATGACACTTCCTTTTATCTTGTTCTTTGTGAATTATCACTCTCAAATAAATTAAAGTATTAGAGAAAGAGTAATTTTCTAGTAAACAATTATTTTAAATGTAAAAGGGAAATAATCCAAGATTGTTTAAGCTAGAGTTATTGCCCTTGTGCATGACACATCCAATGATTGTCAGATATGTATGTAAAGTTGTAATCAAATTGAGCCAATGGGTAATAGATTGGGAAATAGGGACTTAATGGTTGGATTAAACAAACTTCATATTAATGCATGAAATTAAACCATTAGAATGTTTTTGCAACCTTATCTACGTTTTTCTAAGTTTTTAACATTCCCCAATTTCTATTTTCCACTATTTTTATAATTCAAACCTTTCCCTGGATTCGATGTCTATGAAGTAAAAGAACAAGAACTGTCATAGGACAACAAAGCATGACGACTATCAAAGCCGGGATAGTAAGAAAAAATTGTCCACGGACAATGTAGCTTGTCACAAAACAGGTCAAGGTCAAAAGGTCATGGTCCCAAATGAAATGTACGTCTTTGCAGGAGGCATGTATGTGTGAAATATAAAGGCTCCATCTCTAATAGTGCCTAAATCATATTCCAGGTTAAAGGTTTTTTTCAAAAGTAGGTCAAACTCCAATGTCAAAGTCACAAGGTCAACAGTCATGGTCCCAAATGAAAAGTCTTTAATGGAAGTATCCATGTATGAAATATCAAGGCTCTATCAATAATATTGCACTAGATATAAGCCAAATTTAAGTCTTAAAAAAGTAGGTCAAACCCCAAGGTCAAGGGTCATGGTCCCAAATGAAAGGTCTTTGCAGGAAGTATCCATGTGTGAAGTATGAAGGCTGTATCTCTGATAAAGCCTGAGATATAGACCAGGTTGAAGTTTTTGAAGACGCGACACGACGCTGACATGACGTCGACGCTAGGGCTGTGACATTAGCTCCCAAGACATAAGGTTCTGGCTTGCTAAAAAGAGTTTAAATTCCACTAAATTAAATGTGAGAGTAATTATTCTTTGCCTAGAGGCGGATATATTATGGTCACAGAAAGATGTCCAAAAATTGAACGCAATAGCTCTGGCTTAAAGTTATACTACAGTTTCATGTAAAAACTTAAATTAAATGTAAGAGTGATAAATCTTTGCCTAGAGGCTGATATAATGATCGGAAAAGGATGTGCAAAGTTTCAGAGCAATTATAATTATTAACAGAAACAGAGATATGACACTTGTACATAAAAACTTAGCCAAAGCCAATGCTGACAGCAATGCAGATGCTCGGGTGACTGGAATAAGCCCCTCTTTTCTATGAATAGACACTAAAAATGCTTGGAAAACATTAAGGAACAAGAGCTTCGCATAGCGGCGCATATACGCCTGAGAGGGGCTTGTCAGTAAAAATTGGCCATTTTTTCGATTCAAGGGCAGATAATTCAAACATGAAATGTTATCAAAATTTTGTTTGCACAACAAGACAACATAGAGATTTATTGTGGGTAGTTTGATTAAATTCTAGTTGATACTGTAGAAGTAGCGCACAGGAGAAAATGGACATTTTTGAGAAAATGGGCATTTTTCCTTAAATTCAAGGGCAGATAATTCAAGAACGAAAACAGTTATCTAAATTCCGTAAGCGGTGTGCACAACTAGACACCATGGAGATTCATTGTGGCAAGTTTGATCAAATTCTGATCAAAACTGTAGGAGTTGCGCACACAAGAAAATGGGCATTTTTTTTTAATTCAAGGGCAGATAATTCAAGAACAAAAAGAGTTATCTGAATTCCGTAAGCAGGATGCACATCTAGACACCATGGAGATTTATTGTGGCAAGTTTGATCAAATTCCAATCAAAACTGTAGGAGAAGTTGCGCACACAAGAAATTGCTAACGGACAGACAGAGGGACGGACACAGACGGACAAGCCGGGCGCCATAACATAATATGACCCTTCCGGCGTATAAAAAGAAGAAAATGCTGATATTAACCAATATCTTCCAATTTTGCTTTAATTTTTTCGATGCTTTAATGAGTATTCAAATTCTATCATCATAAACATCCATTTTGTCATCTACAGCAGCTTTCAAATTAAGCCATCCAACTATTTTGTCGTTCAGGAAAGGGTTAATTTAATCTTTGTTGTCTACAAACTTTTGCAAGAAAAGGAGAAAGAAAGATAGATTAGTATTGCAGTAAATAATTTTGTCTCACTTATCCAATTTATGCATGCAATACTATTCTAAGTAAACTTAGACTAGTATTGCATTCAAAATGTGGGTTCAAAACTGCTAATATTTCCCCGCAATACTATGCTAAGTCAACAAAATCATATTTCTCCTTTATTACTATTTTGATTGAAATATATAATATTTGTAATGTAATGTTATCTATCAGATTGTATCATATCAAAAATTCAGACCATTGTATTCAGATTTGACAAAATGAGAATGTTTTTTCCTTCTCCTGAAAAATCATGAAAAATGACTTAGACCAGTATTGCGTTCAGCAGTCGATTTGTCTACATACATTTTGTTGCCTGCAGCAGCTTTGATATTAAAGGGTGGATAGGGTGGAAAGTATTGATGAAGAGGAAGAAAATGCTGATGATCAGCATTACTTTTCTTCAATGTTTTCCAAACCTCTGTCACTTCTATGGGTGCACCAAAAGGTGTCACTGTTTGGGATAGAGCCCATCCTTTCCAGAATGACAAAAGTTGAAAGTAGTTCCACTGAAATCAAGATAACAATCCCATAATTCACAAAAGTATAGAATGCATCAAAGAAAAGAGGAAAATGTGGATAATCAACTATTAAATCTTTTCTCTCTATGTTTAATAAACTAAACTCTGTCCCTTTTCTAAATAATTCCAAGATTTCTTAAAATTGTGCAGAAATATCTTCTGACCACATTTTGCAAAAACATATTTTGAGACTTATTTTACAAAGAATCAAATTCTCACCTTCACAAAAATATCCACTCCTATAAACAAAATTAACCATAACTTACACACCGTATGAAAATGAAAAATAAAAGCTTTTTTTAAAAGTTTTATCTGTTTCCACTTTCCAAAATGTCAACAGGTCCAATATAAAAGGAGTTGCACATTATCACCAGATAGAAACTTCATACATTTTAGCATAGAAAACATTGAACAAAAAGAAGAAATTTCTTCTCATAAGCAATTTCTCTTTCTAAATGTTTTACAAAAGTTTCTCTGATAGGACCACAAAACCAAGTGTTGTTAATGAAGGGGTAAATTAGGACAATTAATTGTGTGTTGGTCCTCATTTTCTTTCCTTATAGCTTATGAGAAGCCAAATTTTAGGGGGAAAGACAATGAAAAGATCTGTCAGTGAGTTAGACTAAAAGCTTTAATCATGTTTTAAACCATATCCCAAACAATACCTTGGTTTTGAAGTGCCTAACAGAAAAGGTTAAGGAAAACATTGAGACGGGAGTGGGAAATGCTGGTGACCAGCATTTTCTCCTTTTGTCTCTATATTTTCTGTGCTACAATATACACAAATATTTTCTGTATCTACATCTATTTAATTCTTATTTCATCCTAGAAATATCTTACTTGGATTAGTTTAAAATTGTGTTAGATCTATTTGGGAATGGGTTAATCCTGTTTAAAAACCAATCTGTCTTTATAACCTTTGGACATCTCTGAACTTTAAACAAAGCTCTACATCGGATCAATTTTCTCCAATTTTCCATCAAACTCTCATAAAAACACCAATTTTCTAGTATAATATGCATTTTAATGATTTTAAAATGACAGGAAGATACTATTTTATGGCTACAATCAAATTTAGGCTGAAATTACGATATATTTTCTGATTATTTTATCGACTGTAGATTTCAACTAGGTCATGAAGACATCACTTTTAAAGCTGCAAAAAAACTCATTTGACTCCCCACCTACAAGATATTGGCTTTGCCATTATTAAACACTGTGGAAAATGAAGAAATTGCTTGTTACAAGCAATTTCTTTATTTCCCACAATGTTTTCTATACCAATAGAACAAAAATATCAAAATTTCTTTCTGTTGAAAATGTCATCTGCAACATCTTTGGGGTTTGAATTCATTAATAGTCTAAAATGATGCTGTCTGGTAATTTGTTAACCCTTTTCCCAAAGAACAAAATTTTGGACCATTCCAAATTCAAAGATGTTGCAGACGACAACTTCAAGTGCATGGAATTTTACATTTTATGTTGCTTTCGTTTAGAAAACATTGTGGGAAATGAAGAAATTGCTTGTCACAAGCAATTTCTTCATTTTCCACAGTGTTTTCCCAAGCATTTATCTTGTGGGGTGTCAAAAGGCGTCACTGTGTGTGAATGGGTTAACCCTTTTCCTAAAGAACAGTATTTCAAGATGGTCCACATTACTTGCAGAAGACACAATGTGTCTTATAGAAACCCTCATGTTATAGCTTAGAAAACATTGAAGGAAAAGAAGTAGAAATTTGCAAAATAATGGAATGCAAAGAAATAATGAAATGCATTCAAAATTGAGCTCTTAATAAACAAAACAAAAAGATCTAAATTGAAAGGTTGTTTAAATGATGGAAATATGGAAGAGTGAAGAAATGCAGATTATCTGTACATGTTTTTATTAATTTTCACCAATTTATTAAGAAAGGAGTTTTATGTAAGAGGTCCCCCCCCCCCAAATTTCTATCAATTTGGAAAGGGTTAAGCCAAAGAAGGAAAGGGTTTAACCCAAATAGGACAGACAAGGGACAAGTAAAGTACCCCTATAAATGAGCTAATTCCTTAATAGCAACGGCGGTTGAAAGAGTTCACCGCGTAGAAAATGATTATAATGATACGACATCGCACATTGTCTCCCGTCACCGGGACACTCAAGATACCGTCATAATTGTCGCACAATGGACCGTGGGCAATCACACGCCAAGCTGATCAATATTACCCCTATTGTTACCTTTACCGCTAACATTGTTAAGGCTTTTCATGAGGGTAGAATCTTAACCCATTTCCATTACAGTGATGCTTTTTGCCCTCTCACAAAAAATGCTTGGTAAAACCTTGTGGAAAGTGAACAAAATGTTTGTTACATTCATTACCAACAAGAATTTCTGACAAAAAATGCAAAGATTTTTGGAATTTTATCAGTTTGCAACATCTTTCAAATTGGAATACATGTAGCATGCGCGGATCCAGAGGGGGAGTCAGGGGGTCATGACCCCCCCTGGAATTTGGCGAAAAAAGGGGTTATCAAAAAGATTACTGGTTCTGTCCCGAATAAGCTGCGTCATTTGTCCGTGTGTGCCATGACAAACTGTTGTTATATTTAGTCCTTCATGGTATGACATGTGTCTGCACGCTCGGATCCAGAGGGACCCCCTGACCCCCCCCTGGAATTTGGCAAAAAAGGGGTGAAGATTGGATGACCCCCCCCTGGGAAAAATACCTTGATCCGCGCTTGTGGGTAATTTCAAAAATAATGCATCCAAAACGTGACATAGGGGGTCCAAAATGAAGTTGTTGATATTAAAATATTATTCGTCAAAAGCACATCCTAATATGTCAAATTTTTATAAATCATGCACGAAAATATACATACTTAACATTTTCTTTTCAAATTTCAACGGTTTTATTTGAAACATTGGAGAATTTTTAAACAAATACGTTTGCCTTATATCGCTCCTTTAATTCTATTAAATGTATACATTTCATCTCTTATGTCACGTAATATTGTTACACGAACGTTAAGGTAAAATTTGATGTATGATATAGCTACCTAATGTGAATATACCAACTTTATGGCAACTTTTAGTGATGTTTTAGTCAAAAATTTTATCAATTACCTCGGAAAGTTTACATAAAATGTTCCATACATGATATACAAAGCCAATACTTAATCTGTTACATTAGGAGGGTACTTGCAGCCAGCATACAAAAAACTTCTTGGGTACAATAACTTGATATGTGATGAGGACACATCAAAAATCAAATTTCAGCAAAACCGTTACACTTGGGACAAACTAATGACATAAATAGCTCTCAGAAAATCCATTTTATAGTTACAATTCATGTTTGCTTTTGATAATATAGATAAGAACACACCTGGATGCGATTATAAAAGTAGCTGTTTGGATACAGATAGGTGCCATTTTCCAAAATAAGCTTCATAAATCACTGGAATTTGTTAAAAACTCCAAGAAGTCTCTTATTTGTTGAAATCATTTATGATTTTCAACATTTTGTATTAGGTATTACCAAGATGTAAGTGGGTATCAAAATTTGACACGTTAAGGGTGTAATATAATAAATAACTTTTAAGTGATCTGGATTTAGTTTCAAAGATGAAGAAAAAAATACACTTTTCATGAAACAAAAATTATTAATATGAATTTCTTTTGAAAAAGACTTTGCTGTTACGAAATGGGTGTATTAGTGAAAACTGACATTAAAACATTGTGAATTGATGTTATTCTTGATTTCCTCACAAAGACACACAGTTTCATTACCGTAATCACCACATTTTATATGTGGAATACATTGCTTCAAATATTTCCCATGGCATATCAAATTTAATGTTTGTAACCCAAAGAGTCTTATTAAGTTAATATGTGATTACTTTACTTGGTTTCCAAGAAACACAAATGAAAAAACACTTTCCAAACTATCACAGGATAAGATTTTGCTGAATTTTCAAAGTTCTGCGCCGTTACACTTGGGACAAACATTTTAAATACATTTAAGATGGATTTAAAGTATATTAAATGAATTAAACTGTATATCTTGATTTAGGATAATCAAATAACTCATACAGATCCAAAGAAGTCAATGATATGTTTCTCTGCTAGATAATTGGTATGAGCCCGACAATAAATTAAATTGACACATAACTCAATCATTTCTGAACAATAATTGTTTTCTAAACAAAATTCAAACAGAATCCTACATGTTTTGCAATATTTTGATCGAACTTTCTGTGCAACTTAAATATTTAAGCATTTCTACTTGATCACTCTAAATCGCAAAAATAGCGTTACACTTGGGACAATGAATTTTGGTTGATTAAGTTCATAGTAACAATTCTTTTCAGATCTAACTATTACTGATGTTTCATGGGGCCGATGCGCATCTGTAAAAAAGAAATCAGAATAAGTTTCAATATCACATGACAAAAATACAGACTTTCTAACACAAAACGTTACACTTGGGACATTTTTGGGTGTCCATAGACATGGCATCAGGAGAACTTGATTATATGAAAGTAATTACATAAAAATCACACTAACATTGCACCAATGATATTTGTCTAACAAAGCATACCTATTTTGAGACATAAAGATGTCTAGTAGCAAAATAATAACCTTTGATTGTCCAGAGTATTGTATTTTTATGCCTTTATGATTTTTGAGGGTGTGTCATTTTCTGGGCATGGTTCATGGACAATATATATGTTGTCCATTAAACGACTATAGAAAAACTGTTGTATTGTTGCAACACTTTGTATAATTGTATGTTGTGGGGTCTTTCAAATCCCGTAGTTTTAATGATTGCCACTTCAAAATTGAATTTTTATACAAATGTCACGCTAAAAGCGTTACACTTGGGACAATTTTGGACACTAAAAATGCTATAAAATTGAAACGAAAGTAGATATTCTCTTAAAATTTTGTACACATTTTAGCAATAACAAAACACATATTCTGGAGTAAGACAATCACTAAAAAACCTTTTCACCCGCACTGTATATCAGTTTTTAACAAGAGTGCCTGAAAGGCACTGATATCGCTCACCTGAGTTCTTCCTGTTTTTGATTGTGCATGATATAAATTTTGTTGCGAACAAATATATAAGTCGTATCAAATTATTGTTCATAAAGTTTCATAATTTCCAATGAATGCAATGAAGTCACATTAGTATTCAATCATATTGCATTTAGTGACATCTTAAATATTGAATATTATGTGCTGTTCCAGTTTGATTTTTATAACCAAGATTTAACTTTTACAATTAAATTTTGAAACATCCTTGCCTCATCAACATTTATTAACCTGTCAAAAAATTTACAACAAAGTGTTTGAAAAGAGTAACTCAATGAGAATTTTGCTATACTTGGTTTAAATTGGCCCCATAATTGATTTTTGAAGAATTTCTGTACGACTTTTTTTAAGTCTGATAAGCCCTACCCTGCCACACTCATTTTTTTTAACAAATCAAAAATTCACAAACAATATTATTGTTACAAAGAGTCACTCAAGCAACATCCCTGGTACAAATTGGCCCAACAGTTGATTTTTCTTATCATTTCTCCTAGTCGAATAAGTCCCACCCTGCCATGTCCACATTTTTTACGAATCAGAAATTTGTAATAAAAATAACAAGAGGACCATGATGGTCCTTGATCGCTCACCTGCACCTAGATAGAATGAAAGTCGTAAGGTTGTCAAGTTCAAGAGCACATAATTTAAGATGCGAGATGTTTATCAAGCTGAAAACTGCTTTCATAATCTTGAATGATCAATATTTGTAGCTGTTACAGTAAAAACAAAGTGGAAGAAAACAACAATTTTGTCACAGTCAAGGGCACATAACTCATGTCCAAGTTTTTTTATTAGTTAATATTTATTGCTGTTTGAGAGAAAACAAAGTCGAAAGTGGCAATTTTGTAGCCATCAAGGGCGCACAACTCTGGGTTTTTTTAGTCTGATCAATAAACAAATTTAAACAATCAAGATCTTATGGTCACCAACATTGTGACCAAGTTGTGTCTTGATTGGTCCATATTTGTGTTTGCTAGAAAGAAAATAAAGTCAAAAACAGTGATTTTGTTAAATTCAAGGGCCAATAACTCTTGTTTTTCTAATCAAATCAAGCTGAAAATTTAATTCATCAAGGACCTTATGGTCACCAACATTGTGGCCAAGTTTTGCCTTGATTAGTCAATAAATGTAGATGCTACAGTGTAAACAAAGTCGAAAACAGCAATTTTGTCAAATTCAAGGGCACATAATTCCAGACTTCCTGCTCCTATCACACTGAAAATCAAATTCATCCAAGATCTTATAGTTACCAACATTGTGGCAAAGTTTTGTCTTCATCGGTAAATATTTGTAGATGCTAGAGTGGTAACAAAGTCAAAACTAGCCATTTTTTATGTTCAAGGGCACATAACTCCGGACTTCCAAGTCCGATCTGACTCAAAATCGAACTCATACAAGAACTTATGGTCATACATGATTTGACCAAGTTTGGCTAATATTGGTCAATATTTGTAGATACTAGAGTAGTAACAAAGTCAAAACTAGCCTTTTTTGACGTTCAAGGGCACATAACTCCGGACTTCCAAGTCCGATCTGACTCAAAATCAAACTCATCCAAGAACTTATGGTCATACATGTTTTCACCAGGTTTGATTAAGATTGGTCAATATTTGTAGATACTAGAGTGGTAACAAAGTCAAAACTAGCCATTTTATGACGTTCAAGGGCACATAACTCCAGACTTCCTTGTCTGATCTGACTCAAAATCGAACTCATACAAGAACTTATAGTCATACATGTTTTGACCAAGTTTGGTCAAGATTGGTCAATATTTGTAGATACTAGAGTGGTAACAAAGTCAAAACTAGCCATTTTTGACATTCAAGGGCACATAACTCTGGACTTCCTGGTCCGATCTGACTCAAAATCGATCTCATCCGAGAACTTATAATCATACATGTTTTGACCAAGTTTGGTCAAGATTGTTCAATATTTGTGGATGCTAGAGTGGTAACAACAAATTGTGGACAGACGGACGGACGGACGGACAGACGGACGGACGGACAGACGGACGACGGACAAAAAGCGACCACAATAGCTCACCTTGAGCACTTCGTGCTCAGGTGAGCTAAAAAGGGGTACTTAAGGAACATTCCTGAATAATTTGGTATAATTTGGTCCAACGGTTAAGGAGAAGAAAATTTTCAAAGAATTGTTTAATGATTTCTCCAAGTCTGATAAGCCCCGCCCTGCCATGCCTACATTTTTTGACAAATAAAAAAATTCATGAACACACATTGAAAACAGTCACTCAAGAAACAGATCTGCCAAGTTTACTTCAAATTTGACCAATGGTTGATTTTTAAAGATTTTTTTCATGATTTCTCTAAGTCTGATAAGCCCCACCCTGCCTGCTCACATTTTTTGACGAATCAAAAATTTGAAAACAAGTTTTGCAAAGGGTCACCAAAGGAACATTTCTGCCAAGTTTGGAAAAAATTGACTCATTGGTTAAGGAAAAGAAGATTTTTGAAAAATTTTGTAACAATTTCTCTAAGTCTGATAATTAAGCCCCGCCCTGCCATGCCCTCATTTTTTGACTAATCAAAAATTTCTCGACACACAGTGAAGACAGACACTCAAGAAACATTCCAGCCAATATTGGTACAAATTGGATAAACATTTGATTTTTAAAGAATTATTTAACAATTTCTCAAATTCTGATAAGCCCCGCTCTGCCACGCCCACATTTTTTGACGAATCAAAAATTTGAAAACAAGTTTTGAAAAGGGTCACCCAAGGAACATTTCTGCCAACTTTGGTAAAAATTGACATGATGGTTAAGGAGAAGAAGATTTTTGAAGAATTATTTAATAATTTCTCTAAGTCTGATAAGCCCTGCCCTGCCACGCCCACATTTTTTGACGAATCAAAAATTTGAAAACAAGTTTTGAAAAGGGTCACCAAAGGAACATCTCTGCCAATTTTGGTAAAACTCGACTCAATGGTTAAGGAGAAGAAGATTTTTGAAGAATTATTTAACAATTTCTCTAAGTCTGATAAGCCCCGCCCTGCCACACCCACATTTTTTGACGAATCAAAAATTTGAAAACAAGTTTTGAAAAGGATCACCCAAGGAACATTTCTGCCAACTTTGGTAAAAATTGACTCAATGGTTAAGGAGAAGAAGATTTTTGAAGAATTATTTAACAATTTCTCTAAGTCTGATAAGCCCCGCCCTGCCAAGCCCACATTTTTTGACGAATCAAAAATTTGAAAACAAGTTTTGAAAAGGGTCACCCAAGGAACATTTCTGCCAACTTTGGTAGAAATTGACTCAATGGTTAAGGAGAAGAAGATTTTTGAAGAGTTATTTAACAATTTCTCTAAGTCTGATAAGCCCCGCCCTGCCACGCCCACATTTTTTGACGAATCAAAAATTTGAAAACAAGTTTTGAAAAGGGTCACCCAAGGAACATTTCTGCCAACTTTGGTAGAAATTGACTCAATGGTTAAGGAGAAGAAGATTTTTGAAGAATTATTTAACAATTTCTCTAAGTCTGATAAGCCCCGCCCTGCCACGCCCACATTTTTTGACGAATCAAAAATTTGAAAACAAGTTTTGAAAAGGGTCACCCAAGGAACATTTCTGCCAACTTTGGTAGAAATTGACTCAATGGTTAAGGAGAAGAAGATTTTTGAAGAATTATTTAACAATTTCTCTAAGTCTGATAAGCCCCGCCCTGCCACGCCCACATTTTTTGACGAATCAAAAATCTGAAAACAAGTTTTGAAAAGGGTCACCCAGGGAACATGCCTGCCAAGTTTGGTTAGGATTGGCCCAGTGGTTGAGGAGAAGAAGATGTTTAAAGAAATTGTTGACGACTTCCGACGCACGACGCACGACGCACGCCGGACACAGGGTGATCACAAAAGCTCACCTTGAGCATGTTGCTCAGGTGAGCTAAAAAAGGGTGCATTATTTTTGAAATTACCCTTGTGTAGTCTATTATTTTGCAGTGAGGTCTTCCAAATTTAAAGGGGAAGAAGAGGACACAATGGTTAGATCTCTCTCTTACTTGTAAGTCACTATTTTTTGTTTTAAGAACATTTGAATGCTTTAACTCCCAAACACCTAAATTCACTGTATGGAAACTACTGTATGTATAGTTAGCTGGGTTTTCCGAAGTCAAAATAAAAATGGCGGACGGGATTTCTGTACAAGGTAGGTGTCATGTATTTTTGGTCACATACTATTGAATATGTTCTTTCATGCAACTTGACGGATATCAGCGTGAAGGCAATTGGTTGGAGAACCAACAAATATAGCCCCCTTTTTACGAATTTGCCTCGTTTGACTGTAATGTTTGAATGAACACAGTGTCGTGTTGACCTTGAAATCCGAAGCGATAGATTTTGAAAAATCGATCTGTATTTCCGAATTCCTAATGTTCCTGTCAACAACACAGGGCTAGATGGGTGGAGAAATTGATATTCTTACCTGAAATGTTTCGACAGATCGTCTGTGTAGTCTACATTTGTTGTAATTACACTTTGAAAATTTGCATGCTGTACAGCTGTGTGCAAACCGAAACTAACCCCGTGTACAGCTGGGTGAAACTGTTTTTCTGTATGTGTGGGTGCAATATCTAACCCGAAAACACTGTATGTTTGGGTTTTTCTGGATAAAATCAGATACATGATTCCGAAACTCTTTTGTGTTGAACTATTGAAATATATATTCCAAACTATCCAAACGATTTTCATTAAAGAGACATTTCACATATAATTTTGCATAAATTTCACCAGTCCTTTTCTTTTACCTGAATGAACTGAATTTCTTATGAAAATTCTGAAAAGTTGAAACCCAAGTTTTGCGCCGTTTAAAAGACATGTATTTAATCTTGAAGAAATTAAACTCATTGATGGATGCCGCAGTTAAAATGTAAATGAAATTTGTCCTTTTCGTCTCAACTTTAAAGGTGTTTCTTTTACTTATCAGCAACATTTTCAAACAATTGATAGCATGTTTTAAAAACGCAATAGAATAATCGACCTTGGCATCAAGACATACCTTTCAAAATGAACTAGCAATGTTATGTCTTTTTTGTGTACTTCAGAAAACGTATGAAATCAATAATCTTACTTCAGTCTTTCTGTATATTTTTTTTCCATTATCGTTTTCGTTCTGTGGCACACCCAAAGTGAATATTCACACCATCTTTTAATAACTGGTATCGGACTATCCCACAAATGAAAATATACACATTATTATATAATAACTAAATCAAGTATATCATGCTTTTTTTTCAAAGTGTAATTACAACCAAAGTAAAATTACACAGACGAAATATTGAAACATATCCCTTAAGCTTAACTATGGTATCAATTTCTGCACCCATCTAGTCGTGTGCTGTTTTCAGGAAAATTAGGCATTCATATCTGTTCATCAGGTAATAATTATTCAAACATTTTAAAACTTGGTTAAATTGAACAGGTAGCCATTGTTAAAAGTGATAAAAAATATTGAAACTTTGTTATTTTCCAAAAAATGTGTACACCTATTTTTCAAAATGAAACTGCGGATTCAATTAAAATACTTTTTGATACTGTTTGTCAGTCATTATTTTAACTTTTTCAACATTCAATCACAATGCACTGATATAATGGGGTGACGCCATTATTCACCAAATTTGATATGGCTGTCGATTGTTGATATATTTGTACTATAGAACTGGGATTTTGATAATGATTTTTTGATATAACAGAAGTAAAAATGTTATTTTACAAGAAGACATGATATGAATAAGGAAAATTATTTATTTTCATGGCTGTCATTTGTTAAATATAAGTAGACCGATACAAAGGGGTTTCAGGCTACTACGATCTTTCGATATGTGGCCATAAAACGATAAATATTTTCTATACAAAATTGAAATATAGAATTAATGCTGTTGAACATAATATGCCAGTGGCGGATCCAGGATTTCGATGATGGGGGTTCAAATATATACGAATAAGGGCGTGGGGAAGTTACAGGTACATACATACACTTACTTTGTATATAATCTGTCAGGGCATATATTTGTGGTCAAACTATGTTCGACCTTATCATCCTTTATAAGTTGAAGTAGATTACGGATGGAACAAATACTCATTCACTACCAATTTGGCACATTCATTGCATCAAAACTGTTGTTTAATGGTAGCTCGAGTGTGCTTCAGAAAACGTATGAAATCGATAATCTTACTTCAGTCTTTCTGTATATTTTTTTTCCATTATCGTTTTCGTTCTGTGGCACACCCAAAGTGAATATTCACACCATCTTTTTATAACTGGTATCGGACTATCCCACAAATGAAAATATACACATTATTATATAATAACTAAATCAAGTATATCATGCTTTTTTTTCAAAGTGTAATTACAACCAAAGTAAAATTACACAGACGAAATATTGAAACATATCCCTTAAGCTTAACTACGGTATCAATTTCTGCACCCATCTAGTCGTGTGCTGTTTTCAGGAAAATTAGGCATTCATATCTGTTCATCAGGTAATAATTATTCAAACATTTTAAAACTTGGTTAAATTGAACAGGTAGCCATTGTTAAAAGTGATAAAAAATATTGAAACTTTGTTATTTTCCAAAAAATGTGTACACCTATTTTTCAAAATGAAACTGCGGATTCAATTAAAATACTTTTTGATGCTGTTTGTCAGTCATTATTTTAACTTTTTCAACATTCAATCACAATGCACTGATATAATGGGGTGACGCCATTATTCACCAAATTTGATATGGCTGTCGATTGTTGATATATTTGTACTATAGAACTGGGATTTTGACAATGATTTTTTGATATAACAGAAGTAAAAATGTTATTTTACAAGAAGACATGATATGAATAAGGAAAATTATTTATTTTCATGGCTGTCATTTGTTAAATATAAGTAGACCGATACAAAGGGGTTTCAGGCTACTACGATCTTTCGATATGTGGCCATAAAACGATAAATATTTTCTATACAAAATTGAAATATAGAATTAATGCTGTTGAACATAATATGCCAGTGGCGGATCCAGGATTTCGATGATGGGGGTTCAAATATATACGAATAAGGGCGTGGGGAAGTTACAGGTACATACATACACTTACTTTGTATATAATCTGTCAGGGCATATATTTGTGGTCAAACTATGTTCGACCTTATCATCCTTTATAAGTTGAAGTAGATTACGGATGGAACAAATACTCATTCACTACCAATTTGGCACATTCGTTGCATCAAAACTGTTGTTTAATGGTAGCTCGAGTGTGCTTCAGAAAACGTATGAAATCGATAATCTTACTTCAGTCTTTCTGTATATTTTTTTTCCATTATCGTTTTCGTTCTGTGGCACACCCAAAGTGAATATTCACACCATCTGTTTATAACTGGTATTGGACTATTCCACAAATGAAAATATACACATAATTATATAATAACTAAATCAAGTATATCATGCTTTTTTTTTCAAGTGTAATTACAACCAAAGTAAAATTACACAGACGAAATATTGAAACATATCCCTTAAGCTTAACTACGGTATCAATTTCTGCACCCATCTAGTCGTGTGCTTTGGTTGTAATTACACTTTGAAAAAAGTGAGATTGTCAATTTCATACGTTTTCTGAAGCACACTAAAAAGACATAACATTGCTAGTTCATTTTGAAAGGTATGTCTTGATGCCAAGGTCGATTATTCTAATGCGTTTTTAAAAAAAATGCCATCAGTTGTTTGAAAATGTTGCTGATAAGTAAAGTAAAAGAAACGCCTTTAAAGTTGAGACGAAAAGGACAAATTTCATTTACATTTTAACTGCGGCATCCATCGATGAGTTTAATTTCAAGATTAAATATATGTCTCTTAAACGGCGCAAAACTTAAGTTTGAACTTTTCAGAATTTTCATAAGAAATTCAGTTCATTCAGAAAAAGACTGGTGAAATTTATGCGAAATTATATGTGAAATGTCTCTTTAATAAAAATCGTTTGGATAGTTTGGAATATATATTCCGATAGTTCAACACAAAAGAGTTTCGGAATCATGTATCTGATTTTATCCAGAAAAACCCAAACATACAGTGTTTCAGGTTAGATATTGCACCCACACATACAGAAAAAGAGTTTCACCCAGCTGTACACCGGGTTAGTTTCGGTTTGCACACAGCTGTACAGCATGCGAATTTTCAAAGTGTGATTACAACAAATGTAGACTACACAGACGATCTGTCGAAACATTTCAGGTAAGAATATCAATTTCTCCACCCATCTAGCCCTGTGTTGTTGACAGGAACATTAGGAATTTGGAATTACAGACCGATTTTTCAAAATCTATCGCTTCGGATTTCAAGGTCAACACGACACTGCGTTCATTCAAACATTACAGTCAAACGAGGCAAATTCGTTAAAAGGGGGCTATATTTGTTGGTTCTCCAACCAATTGCCTTCACGCTGATATCCGTCAAGTTGCACGAAAGAACATATTCAATAGTATGTGACCAAAAATTCATGACACCTACCTTGTACAGAAATCCCATCCGCCATTTTTATTTTGACTTCGGAAAACCCAGCTACACTGCGTGGCCATATTATAGTACGCAACGTCACCAATAAGTTCTCAATGAAAAATCGCGTCGTCAAGTTCGGGTTAATTTACACACTACATAAAGTGTATTGACATAAAATTTGCTGTGTACACAAGCCCTTGACCTTCCCCGATCTGGATTTTCCAATATTTCTTGTGATGTCATTTTATATGATGTCATTTTTGACGTCATTAAAATATGTCTGCTCGAGGTCGCGACTTGACAACTGAAGAAAAACAAACAATCGTAAAACTTAATGAAAACGGATTTAGCTCTCGAAAAATCGCACAGGTAACAGGAAGGAGCTGTAACACCGTGCAGAAATTATTAAAACGGTATAAGCAGCGGGGAAACACGGAAAATATTGAAAGATCTGGAAGGAAGAGAAAAACAGACGAACGTGACGACCGTACGCTTTTCCGGTCTATCAAAAAGAACCGAAGACAAAGCTTGTCAGATCTAACAGTCGCTTTTAATGACAATTTAGAAAATAAAAATGTTTCTTCTCGCACTGTTCGTCGTCGATTGATAGAAGAAGGGTATCGGAGATGTAAGGTTGCCAAAACCACGACGATTTCCCAAAAGAATAGAGCGGCCCGTGTGAAATGGTGTAGAGAAAGGAAAAAATGGACTGTTTCTGAAGATTGGTGCAAAATCATATTTTCTGACGAGACTAAGATTGTTTTGGGCCAAGATAGGAAAGTTTATGTGTGGAGAAAACCTGATGAAAGATACAGACCCGAGTGTGTCGGTCAATATGGAGACCACTCCCCTAGAGCAGGTATCTCGGCGATGTTTTGGGGTTTTATAACATGTAATGGTGTAGGTACATTGACCGAAATTGAGGGAAATATTGACTCCTCTATTTATATTCGTGTGCTTGATGACAATTTATGGCCAGTTATTACCAAGTATTTTGTTGAAAAACCATGGATTCTTCAGGAGGATAACTGCCCCATGCATCGGTCCAAACAAACGAACACATAGAAAGAAAACAATAATATCCCAACATTAATCTGGCCAAGTCAATCCCCGGACATTAACATTATTGAAAATTTATGGCGAAAAATTAAGTGTGAACTTGAGAAGCGATTAGACGAGATCCGAAACAAGGCCGATCTAATTCGTGTTGTAAAAGACATCTGGGGTAACATCGATTCTGCCCTCGTCAAGTCCCTATATGAATCCATTCCCAAACGAATCAGAGCTGTGGTGAAGGCAAAAGGATCAATAACAAAATATTGAAAGGTAAGAAAGTGTTACAAAAGATTTTTTGTTGTTACAACCCCTCAAACGTAGACATGTTACTTGATTCACAACGTACGTAAAGTGACGTTGCGTACTATAATATGGCCACGCACTGTAACTATACATACAGTAGTTTCAATACAGTGAAATTATCATAAGACTTATTTGAAAAGAATTGCAGACAATTTAATTGATGTCAAAGAAGAAAGCATGCATGTTATTGCAAAGGAAATGTAGGTAAAAGGAGTAATTGCTTATTAGAAGCAATTTCTTCTTTTTGTTCAATGCCTTCTAATAACTTCACTGGTAACTTCACATGGTCTCATTTGGGAAAGGTTTAAATACTGATATTCTTACTACAAAATGTTCTCCTTCTTTCAGAAGATCACAAGTCTTTCATTTTAACTTTGTTTTGGTCCAGCTTATTTCTTTTTCATCTGAAGAATTAAATTCAGAGACAAATTGCAACTTAACCCTTTCCCAAACTACAACAGAGTAGACTGGTCCAAATTCAATGTTGTTGTAGTCGACAAAGTCAATATGATAAAGTTGAAAGTATTGAGGGAAAAGGTGAATATGCTGATTATCAGCATATTTTCCTTTGTCATCAATGTTTTCCAAAGCTATTTCTACTCCCCACTTCTAAACTAGGACTTGTTTGAGAAAGGGTTAAACCTTTCACAGTAAATTAGACAAAATTTACTACTTTAACCAATCAAACAACGGCAATAATTCATTGAGGATCTAAAGGGTAAAATCAAATCAATTGCCGTAAAAGGGTATCGCCAGTAAAACATGTTCTTTTTCACCATCCGCTATTCTTCTCCCGACAAATTAAGAAATTACTTTAAGTGGATGATATCGCGATCAATAACACTGCCTTTTATGAATCTCGACTTTTCATTGTAGTCCGTCTTCTCAGCATACTAGATAAATAGGAGGAAATGATGCCGATGAAAATTGTCAAATATCATGCTATATTTGACTAAACTCTATGTTGTGGCTACTCATCTAGAATCATCTCACTGAGTACCCATAATACAGGGGATTGATGAGAAATAATGGATTTAGAAGCTCATCATACCCCCATATTCTTAAGGCTTCATATTGCGTGTTTTCAATCCCTACTAAAACATGAACTGCTTTTTCCCAAAACAAAAAGGCGTGAGAAAACATTGGCCTAATATTAAGAAAAGAATCTTAGTCATCGAAGACTTATACAGTCAAACTTCAGTTTCTCGAACACCCACGGGACCCCTTAATTTGTTCGAGATATCGGAAGTTCGACTCATCCAAAATTCGACATGACGACGTCGTATAGAAGGGGAAATGTGTTCCGTCCGAAAATAGGTTATATCCGACTTTTGGTACACTTAAACACATATGGAAATACTCGTTTGACGAAAATGTTTTCACGAGAAGATATCTTTATTTGTGTAACTAAGGACATCTTTAATCAAAAAGAATAATTTTTCATATTATTAATCTTTCAAAATAATGTACGTACAAGTGTATGATAAAATAAAATAAAAGCAAATTCTCTACAAAACTCCTTCGTTTATACGATCTAGAAGCTGCCTACGTTTGTTAATGCTGTAAGTGCAGCTCGGCTAAGCTGTAGTTACGATGTTTTCAAATGTTAAAATCAGAATGAAGACCCAATCAATTAACCTTTGGTTGCAATAAAGACCCAATCACGATACAATTAAAACCAATAAATGGTAATTAAAGACATGTATTTTTCATGACCAATGATAGTTACGCACAGGTTTAATTGATAAGTTACAAGAAGCTGTCAAAAAGAGATTATCCGGCGATATGTGTGAAAACAAACAATAGAAGCCAGGTAGATTTATTGGAAAACCCTTTGTTCGACGTTATGTGGTGAAATATATAGTAAATCAATGCACGGGACCGGAAAATGTGTTCGAAAGTTCGATCCTGAGGTGTGCGAGTTATCCGCACTTGAAAATAAGGAATAAAGAACAAATTGTGTTGGGACCGAGATTCTATTTCGAATTTTCTGCGGTGTTCGAAGAGGCCCGTGCCCGAGAGATAGAGGTTTGACTGTACTAGTAATATGACAAAAGTTTGCTCACCAAAGATCGGATAGATCAAGAAAACCATATAGGAAATCAATTGTAATAAATTCTGTAGGTGAATTGTTGAAAAATGTCCTCAGATATAGCAAGCTGGCTATTTTCTCATGGTCATCTACAGCTAAGGACATTCATGGAATTTTTATGTATCAACCCATTCCCAAAGTTAACAACAAACTTTTTGGACCAATCCAATTTGAAAGGAGTGGCAGACAACAATATAATAGATTTCTAGAGTAGAAAATGTGTGTGCTACTGAGTAGAAAACATTGAGACAAAAGGAGAAAATGCTGATTATCAGCATTTTCTTCTTTTGTCTGAATGTTTTCTGGACAATTTCTTTCAAGTATATCAAAACCAGGTCTTGTTTTGGAAAGGGTTTAAGTGCTAAACTATAGCAAGTCCATATCAATTTCATACACACATACATTATTTTAGCACTGATACATATATATGGAATCAGGAAGAGAAATTCACCAAATGTTTTCCACATGTCCAATTCCTATCTCTGACACAATTCCTTATAATCAAAATTGGTGACTCATTAATTTGTGTCTCGACTCATGACAAAACATGCCATATTGATGCTGGAATATTGTTGTTGTTTGGCAAGCAGCCTAGAACTATAGATGTATAGATCAGCCTGCAGTTACATGTAGTCTGATGTTGTTCTAAATATCCATTTTGTTAAATTCAGTTTGATGTTAGCTAGGTTTGAACCGTACAATGTTATGCAACCACTATTTGGAACAAGATCTCAGAATTTTGGGTAGATCTACCTGCTTACAACTGAGCTAGAGGCGTTAAGTCTGGAAATGGAGAAAGAAAATGTTAAATTAGAAAAAAAATATTTTTTTAAACATTCATTAGAAATGGCTCTTTTCTTATGAAACAAGCTGGAAAAAGAAGTCTTTGAAACTATTAAAATTTAATGGTATAGAGATAGTTACCCATTTTGTTTTCAGTGTTTAGCAAAGCTTTCCCTAGATATATAGATGTGACTTAATATCTTTATAAATTCTAGAAAAGCAGACAGACAGATTCACAGGCAGAAAGAATGAGAGAGGAAACTATTGGACAGATGCATGCCATATGGCCACTTCTCCCAATATTTCCATGAGGCACTTTATTCTACAGGAACTTCACTCTTTCCCCAATAATCTCTGATTCTGATGTATCAATAAAGTTTAGAAAATAATGAGAGAAAAGGAAAATGCTGATAAACAGCCTTAAATATTTTAACAATATAAATCTAGCATCCAAGTTTTCTCCTGTTAACCCATTACCAGACAACAAAATTTTGGGTAGGTCCAAATTCAAAGATGTTGCAGACGACTATTCAAAATGAGTATTTTTTTCATTTTTTTGTAATTTTGTGTAGAAAACATTGTGGGAAATGAAGAAGTTGCTTGTCACAAGCAATTTCTTCATTTTCCACTATGTTTTCTAAATACTTTTTCTTTAGGGGAGTCAATAGGCGTCAATGTTTGGTAATGGGTTAAACCATATTTTTTGCAACCTGCACTACATAACATTTGGGGCCGGACTAATTTTTCATGTCCCGAGGAAGGGTATAATACCACTGCCATATGGATAATGCCATGATTCCATGTATTTTATTCATGGTGAGGGACAGACTGAATCCAACAAATTGATATTAATAATTCTTCCAAACGATTCACCTGTAATGAAAATGATTAAATTTTTAATCATCCTTTTGGAAATTTTAATTGTCTCATACAAATTAAAAGCTTTTCATTCAATTCTTGTTTCAAACTACAGAATCCATTTGTAATCCTTTAACCCATTACCAAACGACAACATATTGGACTTGTCCAAATTCAAAGATGCTGCAGACGACAATATCAATTGAATGAAATTTCTCATTCTTTGATTTTTCTGGGTAGAAAAAACTGTGGGAAATGAAGAAATTGCTCCCCCAAAGTTGTAAAAAATGCCGAATTTTCTTAATTTTACACTAAAAATATTGGGAAAATCCAAATTAGCCCTCCCCTCCCCCCATTATTCAGGACAAGGGTTTTATCCCCCCCCCATATGAAATTGCTTCCTACGGGCCTGGTATGTTATTGTGTCCATGTTCTTATCAGATAGATTGGTTTGGTTTAATATGAATTGAACTCCACTTTTAACAATTTATCAATCATATTGCTGCAGATGGACCAATTGACCACTGATTCCTGGTATTTCTCTCAGGAGCACTATAAATATACCCTTCACACTTGTGTTTATGATAATCCATCCATTGGTGGGAGATAAGATTTAAGTTCTAACAATATCCTCAACAGTCAAGGATCAAACCCCATACACAGATTGAGAAACAGAGGGGCGTGCGGACTGTAAATTACTCCCCATCGATTTTTTCTTGACTTTGGAGTTGGACTTTTTGCAGAGAAACGAGGCAAACACTTATCCCCCTTTATCAAATTGAATTTTCTTTGCAATTTTTGCTATTATATGAACCTAGACACAACTCTTTAAGTCTTATTTAAGTTTGTGGCACCAATATCAGCAGCCTTGTTGAGTTTCCCTTTGTTTATTGTTAATCAAGCAAGGTAACATAATGGAAGAAAATCCTAAATGGATTAATTAATTAATGAACATCACTTAGTTAATCATGGCCAATGCTTGCCAGAGCAACCTGTTTACTGTAATTATGTAATGTCATTGGGTAACCAAAACTGGTGGATGTTACAGTAACTGTGGTTTATCAACCTTAGTCCAACCCATTGATGCTCTATTTGAACCATTGACAGAAGGTGAAAGTTAGTCTTGTACTGGTTTACATGGTGTCTGCTATTTTCTTAAAGAAAAGAACATAATTACGTATAAAAAGAAAAGAAAATAATTACATGTATATACAAAGGCTAAAATGCAAAACAAATGTACAAGAATATACATTAGTTTTGCAGTAACTCATTGATTTGTACAGAGAAGAGATCCATTAATTCAAAAGAGATTTAATTTTCAAACATTTTCCATAACTGAAAATGCTATTGTTTAATTGATTAATTTTGCAAGAAATTGGTCCCTTGAGTGATTGAGTAATTAATGAGACAGATTTGTGCCATGGCAACAGTAGCTGTCTTTGGTTTGAATTTCACTTTTCTTCCCAGATGTTGTACCAATCCATTACCACGGTGGGGATTGTGCATGATGGGATGGATAACGACTACCGACAATAGGGAACGATTTTATCAAGTAAACCGTGACGTAATTTCGGACAAATAAATAGTATTTCGTTGGTGTTGTTATAAAATCTCGTAACTACGGCTTAAATCAAACCGTAGTTACGAGATGTTATAACAACACCGACCAAGTGCAATACATAACAAGAGGACCATGATGGTCCTTAATCGCTCACCTGAACCTAGATAGAAAGAAAGTCACAATGTTGTCAAGTTCAAGAGCACATTATTTAAGATGTGAGATTATGATCCAGCAGAAAACTGCTTTCAAATTCTTGAATGATCAATATTTGTGGCTCTTATAGTGAAAACAAAGTGGAAGAAAACAATACAGTCAAGGGCACATAACTCTTTTCTAATAAGTGTATTCTTAGATATATTGTTAGAGTGAAAATAAAGTCAAAAGTTGTAATTTTGTGAAATTCAAGGGTCAATAACTCTGGTTTTTCGAGTCAAATCAAGCTAAAAGTTTCACTCATCCAGGATCTTATGGCCACCAACATTGTGGCCAAGTTTTGTCTTGATTAGTCAATAAATGTAGATGCTACAGTGTAAACAAAGTCGAAAACAGCAATTTTGTCAAATTCAAGAGCACGTAACTCCAGACTTCCTACTTCAATAACACTGAAAATCGAACTCATCCAAGATCTTATGGTTACCAACATTGTGGCAAAGTCTTGTCTTGATCTGTCAATATTTGTAGATGCTAGAGTGGTAACAAAGTCAAAACTAGCCATTTTTGATGTTCAAGGGCACATAACTCCAGACTTCCTAGTCCGATCTGACTGAAAATCTAACTCATCCGAGAACTTATGGTCATACATATATTGACCAAGTTTGATTACGATTGGTCAATATTTGTAGATGCTATAGTGGTAACAAAGTCAATCAAAGTACTGATAGTACTGAAGGTCGGGAAACAGAGGATTCGAAATACAGTATATGGTCAATTTTCTTAAATTTACATTGAATTCTTAAAAGATTCTCAATGTTGTTATCTGATGTTGTCATTAAAATTAACCCTTATACTCTAATTTCCGAGTTTACATAAGCAAAAATTTGATATAATTTCTAGAGAAGAAATCATAGTAGTCGAAAGGGTAATTGTCAACAATATAGATCTACTCCATTACACGTCCCGCCGCGATATGACCCTATTAGATCTAGTTGAAAACTTCATAAAACCCAAATAAACCAAATCCATTACACGATGTCATATTTTTTCCGGTGATGTCGTAAACATTCGGTGATGGAAAGTGTCAATTTTTTAAGTCGTAACGTGTCCGTGTTGAACGGGTAACCGTATGTTAAAAATGTTTACGGCGTTGTCAGAAAAGATCCGACGTCACATGAATCTCATTACGGATGGACTGTTTTAATGAATTGTCTGGGTTAACAGTTTGTAAAACATTATATCATTTTGATATCCATTATAAAAAAGATTTCAGGAAACATGGTGGCAAAACGAATACATTTTGATATCCAACATTTTTTCTTAGTCTCAATCTATCTTTCAACAACTCTTCGGCTAAACTTTACATGAATATTTATCTAAATTATCAACACAAACTTGACATTAGCAACAGTATTCCGATTTTGATGCAGTCCCGTAAGCACAGGTTGGGGCTACGGAAGGGAGGGAGGGGATAAGCCCCAAATGTTGGTCAAAAATACCGAATTTTCCTCATTTTACATAGAAAATTGAAGAAAAAGCCAATTTAGTCCCTAAATGTTCAGACACAAACCCGGACAGAGTTTTGAGCCCCCTCCCCCTTTATCGAATTGCTTCCTACGGGCATGAGAGCATTTTTACATATCACTGTTTAGGAAAGGTTAAACTTTGCACGATGAAAAATATTAATATTATGACGGGAAAATTTCTGAGCAAAATTCAGAATGAGAAATGAAGTTAAAATTAAAGTGACATTTCGCATTTATTTCATTTTTTGAAAGTATGTCTTATGCAAAGATTGTTTATTCTAATGCATAGAAATGCTATCAGTTTTTGAAGTTGTTATTTATAAGCGAAAATATGCCTTTATAGTTGAGACAAAATGACAAATTCTATATAAATCTTAACTGTTGTCCACAACAATTTGTTTAATTTAAGCACAAAAATATATATTTCTCGTAAACGGTTCAATATTTTGGCTTGAAATTTTCAGAATTTTCATAAGAAAACATGCTCTTTCAGATAGAATAAATGTAAAATTTATGTACAAATAATTGTGAATTGTCACTTTAACATGGTTCACAAAAGTGACATGAAAACTGACTAGATCTAGATCATTGAATTTACAATATAGTACATTGTAAATAATGGTAAAGGTTAAACCATAAACATTGATCAACAATTCTAATAACATGTGTGTTAAACATAGAATTTGAAAAAGTAAGCTCGTATTTTCTGCACACAAATCTAGATCTTGTTTTCTTTTTATTTTTGATGTCATTTTTGCTTTTCGCATTAGCTTTTACTTGGGAATTGTTCTTTCTGTCGTTTGTGAAAGAGACAACTCTATCACCCCTTTTTTCTGCAGAGACAGAACCCTACAATTAACTCATAAATAGCCTATATCTCAAACCCAGGTCGAAGAAAGATTACTAAATACCCGTTAAACCCAAGCCTGGATAAATAAGGATGAATATATCACGAAAATTACGTTGTAGGTACTCAGGACGACCAAAAGTTCGTACAACGCCGTTACGGTAACACTTTGGTTGGTCAAAGCATTGGCCTAATATACTAGCTTTACACCGCGAAGTGTTAACACGTTATTATAACCCGATACAATGCATGTGTTGTAAATTATGCGCATAGCGATTGAACAAGGAGGAGGACTTGACTACACTCAGGATATAAATAGATTTTCCGTGTCTCTACGAGTGCTTTACGGAAATGTCCGATTAAACGAACTGTGTCGCAGTTATTTATTTTGGTGATGAAATTCTCGTCTGCTCTAGTCTGCCACACCAATTATCAACCTTTTCGCCAAAAAAAAGAGAGGTTGATAGTTTTCGCACTTATGAGCAAACTGCTGCACTGTTTTGATAAAACAATAAGGAAATGAAAGTCTATTAACGATGATTTTGTTATTTGAGCAATTTTGAATTGTTCAAGGGTAGGTCTACTTTTTCGCGGCGGACTCAGACAAACGACTATGCGGCGGCCAGATGATATCGAAAACCTCGTATCTGCAGATAAAACAAAGCCGCAGATACGAGTCAAAGATAGAAAAAGATAGAAAAAAGTTAGAAGCGTTGCGTAGCTATAGTTAGGAAAATCTCGAAGAGATTTCCCGACCTAAAAATAGCCATTTTTGACGATAAAGGGCATATAACTCCAGACTTCCTAGTCCGATCTGACTCAAAATTGTACTCATCTGAGAACTTATGGTCATACATATTTTGACAAAGTTTGGTTAAGATTGGTCAATATTTGTAGATGTAAGAGTGGTAACAAAGTCAAAACTAGCTATTTTTGATATTCAAGAGCGCATAACTCCGGACTTCCTGATCTGATCTGACCCAAAATCGAACTCATCCAAGAACTTATTGTCATACATGTTATGACCAAGATTGGTTGAGATTGGTCAATATTTGTAGATACTAGAGTGGTAACAAAGTCAAAAATAGTCATTTTTGACGTTCAAGGGCGCATAACTCTGGACTTCCTGGTCCGATCTGACTCAAAATCGAACTCATCCGAGAACTTATGGTCATACATCTTATGACCAAGTTTGGTTAAGATTGGTCAATATTTGTGGGTGCTAGAGTGGTAACAACAAATTGTGGACAGACGGACGGACGGACGGACAGACGCCGACGGACAAAAAGCGACCACAATAGCTCACCTTGAGCACTTCGTGCTCAGGTGAGCTAATAATAGGGAACAATTTTATTCAGTTAAGGTGACATAATTTCGGGACATCTAAGTATATGGCAGGTGATGTTATAAAATCTCGTAAGTACGGCTTGAATCAAGCCGTACTTACGAGATTTTATAGCAACACCAACAGTTTATCAGTACATAACGGTAAACCCAGTTTATTTTTAGCACAAAATTAATTGCTATTGCCAGATGCTTAAACATCCATAGCAGTAAAGGCCAAAGGATATCTGTTCTAGCTCCAAAAGAGACTTAAAATTATGTTTGTATGCAAATTGTCCTAACCAGAACCCTATTATAATATCTGATCATGCCACTTCACCTTTTACACGGTGGACAATCACGTGATGCAATAATTACTGAATATCTTCAATAACTTTGTTAATACGGGACCGATTTGAATTCGGTTTGAAGCAGAAAATGTGGACAGACGTCACGCGTTAGATGGACATGGTTGATTTTTGAAAAATCAACTGATAAAAAAGTTATTGAAGATAAACCAAAATTTTGGTTTATCTTCAATAACTTTTTTATATGTTGATTTTTTAAAAATCTATCACAACTATGTTATTCCTGACATTTTTCCACCTCTGCTTCAAACCGAATTCAAATTGGTCAAGTATTGGCAAAGTTATTGAATATTAACGGAAATTCTAGGTCATGTGATTAATCACCGTGTTTTACCTTGATATCTACGAAAGTTTTCTCTAAAAGTGACATCAAAACCATGGATTTTAACTAAATTTTCCCTCAATGTTTTCTAAAGCTCTCTAACAGAGTTGAAATATAGTCCGGCCCAAGTCAATATCATAAACTATATGAATGTTCATGTTTACAGAAACAAATATTGGGAAAACTGACAGGCTTTAACAGAAATCTCGTCTTCTGGGAGTAAGACCATGTGTGCGTTCACAGGCAAATATCTCTCTCACTAATTTTTGGGGATGTTAGATAATAACTGAACATCCTTATTCACCAATAAAATATTCTGTTATTTGTTTTGCCCTTTCTGATATGACAATATTTCAGACAGAAACAATATATATGTGACCCATCACGCTAAAAGGGACCTTATAGAAAGTGTGAAAAATATTGACCCTAGTCAGTCTGCGCTATCCGCGCAGCCAGACTAGGGCCAACACTTTTCACTTGTATGTAATTTTCTGAATCTGGAATGTTTTTCCTATATTAGATCTACTATATGCTCATTTTTCGCATACAGTATCTTGTTGACCTGTGCTGAGCCTGACAAGATTTTCAAAATGTGGATTTTTTTACTTCTGATAAGGTCCCTTTCAGCGTGACTGGTCATATATTTGTGAACAAGAGTGCCACAGTCACAATGTATGACACTATTTTGCAATATGACTGCCTTCTCAGTAATGCAGCACAATATGTGCATTATCGGGGGTCAGTTTCATCAAAAGATTTAAGACGTATTTTTGACTTACCAATGTCTTACTACATGTTTAGGACAAGAGTCATGCATCGTCAACTTGTCCTCCCTATCCATCAGATAAAATCTTATGTTCGTACATACAGATAGGATTTGAGAAAAATACAGATCTAGCACAGAAAATATTGAGGCAACAGAAGAAATTCACAATGACATCCACATTTATATCTGTGAACAAATGAGCAGTATAGAATCCACATCTTAAGATCCAATGTTTTACATATTATGCTGGTCAACAGCATTTTCTTCTTTTGCCTTAATAAGCATAAAAACCTTGGCTTTAATGAGCAATGGTTAAGACAGAAATTGTGACAATGTACAATTTTAGAACATTGATTTTAGAACACCGAGAAACGAGACAAGCCATTTCAAGATTTATGAATAGAGCTCTATAGGGACACCATAAAAGTTTTGTCATTACCGAGAATATTCTCGTTCTTTTAAATTACATTTTTCTTGGAAAAAAATAGAAGACAAAGCACTGAGAAATGAGAAGTCAAAGCACTGAGAATGTAACAGAAGTCGACACACTGAGAAATGAGAAGTCCAAGCACTGAGAATGTAACAGAAGTCGACACACTGAGAAATGAGAAGTCCAAGCACTGTGAGATGAGAAGTCAAAACACTGAGCATTAAGAAGCAAAAGCAGTAGATATCACTATGGATAATCATGTGATACAATATTTGCAGAAAATCTTCAATAACTTTGTAAATACTGGACCGATTTGAATTCGGTTTGAAGCAGAGAATGTGGACAGACGTCATACATTAGATGGATGTGGTTGATTTTTAAACAAGAGTTGTCCGCAGACAACGTAGCTCGCCTATACGAGAGCTTGTCACAAAAAAAGAGCCCAAGGTCAAAGGTCAAGGTCATTGGGTCAAAGGTCATGGTCCCAAATGAAAGGTCTTGCTGAGAAGTATCCATGTGTGAAGTATCAAGGTTGTAACTAAAAATGGCCGAGATATAGGCCAGGTTAAAGTTTTTTAAAAGTAGGTCAAACTCCAAGGTCAAGGTCACTAGGTCAAAGGTCATGGTCCCAAATGAAAGGTCTTGGCAGGAGGTATCCATGTGTGAAGTATCAAGGCTGTATCTCAAATAGTGCCTGAGATATAAACCAGGTTAAAGTTTTTGAAGATGCGACGCCGACGCTGACGCTGACGCCGACGCCGACACTAGGGCTGTGACATTAGCTCCCCAGATATAAAGTCCCGGCTCGCTAAAAAATCAACTGATAAAAAAGTTTTTTATCTTTTTTATCAGTTGATTTTTCAAAAATCCAACACATCCAGCTTATTCCTGGCATTTTTCCACCTTCTCTGCTTCAAACCGAATTCAAATTGGTCAAGTATTAAAAAAGATATCAAAGATTATCGGAAATTCTGAGAAATTCTGAGTCACATGATTATACACCGTGGATATGAGAAGTCAAAGCACTGAGAAATGAAAAGTCAAACAAGGATTTATAACAGAAGTCTTCTGGGACTTCATAAAAGATCTGCCATACCAGAACACAACCTTTCTCTCAAATATGTCCACCATCAAAAAACGAGTTTTGAACCCAAAAAAAGAAAACAAAAAAACCAGTAGTAGTTCTAGTAGTATGTCTTAGATAATTACATGTACTAGTAAATGAAATGAAATACTATTTCAAGAATAGTGCTTTTTCAAACGACAGAATTTTAGTTTGATGTAATTAGTATTGCAGATATAACCAAAAGCTTTCTCATTTTGCTGCATTATTTCCTGTGCTTCATTGTGAGTAAATCCTTTCTTAGTCTACATCAATTCTGAAATCTCCAGCAGCTTTCAAATTAGAAGAGTTGAAATTTTTGCTGTTTGGGAAAGTTTGAAATTTTGGTACCTTGGACATATCACACGCGGATTTAGGGGGGGGCGGAAGCGGCGCGCGCCCCCCCTAAAATCGCCCAAGTTACGTTTTTTTTTACGCCTGATTTACGCGGAATTTAAGTCAACTGATTGCAGAAACAATGAATAGATTGATCAGCATCCAATGCTTACGTTATGAAATCTACTGTAGCCTACATAAAATCAAATTATATGATTGCGAGAATAAAACAGTTTGCATGCTTGGCGATTGTGCAATTACTTTTCTTTCCGCTACTTTATATTCCTTTTCGGATATTTTCGGTATTTTTCTTCGAAATGTAAACAAGTAAACAACAATGTCTACGCCACCAAAGCGGAGAAAAGTTGAAAAGCAGACTAACCTCCGACATTTCTTTACAAGATCTACCAACGAGAACAAAAGGTACAGTATATCTGAACACAATGTTTAAGCCCTTAACCCATACTATATATAATTGTAGCCTAGATGACAAATCATCACACAAATCTAAAAATAGAAATCTAAATGTGCATGTTAAAATATAACCCCACAGAACTAGATCTACATGCTGCAACTTAAAGATCACATGGGCATTTGTAGTCCTGGAAAGACTCACCCCCGCCCCCCCCCCCCCCCCCCCCCCCCAACCACACACACACAGTATCCGTAAAAATGGAGGGAGGGATGTAGAAAACTTACTCTGGAAATTTCAAACATTCGGTACCTCAACAACTTTTACAAAAGATTTTACCTACGTCGATAAGTGCCGTAGTGGTGTAATGGATAACGCATCTGACTCTTAGTCTTTCCATCTTAGAGGTCGTAGGTTCGAATCCTGTAACCCCCGTCTGTTTTCTCTTCTTTTTTTTTCGTTCTTTCAATATTACATCATTAATATCATTTGTATTACTTTCAATTCCTTTCAATCGCTTAGATCTAGACTATTTTAATCAATCCAATTTAAAAGCTGAAGATAACAACATAATTTTTACGACAATAAAAATAATAATCGTGGGTGTTAATGCAAAACCTCATATCTTAATTTTGGAAGGTTTTCGAGTGGAAGAAAAGACACAATAGCATCCGTAAATGTATATCTTGATACATAACATTATAAGGCAAAAGGAGAACCACATTTTACGTTGCTTGGAACAATGTTTTCACAGGCATTTTCTATCAGGGACGTCAAAGACCAGTTCTTATATAGGAAATGGTTAATTTGAGATAGGAATGATTTTAAAGCACATTTTACTACGTAAGTTCTAACGCAACGTGAAACGATTTTAGGTAGCCTGCCGACAGGCAGTTCTACATTTTTTCAATCTTTGAAGTTTCTGTATGTCCGTCTGTCTATCATTATAAGTCCGTCACATTTTATTTCCCTGTAACTGAAAAACCATTCAACATTAAAGTGACTTTGAAACTTCATATGTATTTACTTACCGCTACTGCAGCCAGCCAGCTAGGTCATTTTGTTTTACTTTTCAATGGATCATGCTGGTTTATCACGAAATTCAAAAGCAGATGTAGGCATGAATATAACGCTCTCACAAACAATAAATTTACTATCCACTTTTTCAGACTTGTCTGCCAGGGTACTCGGCACCAGGGAGAGATCTACAATGGCGGTAGTCAATGCGTATGTGTATCATTGGCGTTTCTGGCAATGAATGGCTTTCCCACTACGAAGAAAAGCGTTGATGACTTATTAGTTGACGGGACTCGACTGTACGAAAGAGTTTCAGCGGCAGATAGTTATCTGCTTATTACGGAACTACCTAGGAAACTTAACATCCCTGGGAATGGAGAAGTAAATATTCGATTCAAGGAACCTAGAAGCGGGCTGGTGTTCCAGGATGAGGACGACAATCAATCGTTGACATTCTCCGTGTCGTCTGCTCTAAGAGGGTGTTTCGGGGAGTCCGACACAGTTTTCCTTACAATAGGCAAGTATATACTATACTAGTCAGAACACTTAAAAATTACCGACCACTTTTTTTAAAAAAGAAGACAATGACACTCTGGATAGTTGCCGCATTTTAATGAAATTTGATTTATGATATTTCATTTTTAGCAGAACCTACATGATTTTTTATGATATATCAGTAATAATCGAATTTGGATGTGTGATAAGGGCAAAGCTCTAAAAGTCTAAATTCAAATAGCGCTCAGGATATTATATGAACAATTCAAGTTCAACAGATCGTTAGCTGCAGTTTAGCAAAAAAATAATTATGAAAATAAATAGGAAAACGTTGTCAATTTTGCGACTGCAGAAGAACAGAAAAGAAAACGCTAAATTAGGAAAAACATATTTCCAAGACTTATGCTCAAAATAGGGTTTGTCGTTACTCGTAGTACGCTGATGCTTTTTACATGTATTTTTAACGTCGCCAGAAATTATCACACTATATTAATTTTAAAGCATTTTCGTCCAAAAACACGTTTTTTGATGACGCATTTAGGATCCGTTTTTCAGCGTACATAAGCTAATTCGTTTTCTTCTCAGGCTATATCCTGTACACGATTGTCAAATATTTTTTCGACCAATTTCTTAATCTAGTTTTCAGCTAACGAACTATGAGAATTGAAACAGTACGTTGATTATATCTCGAGCTTACGCGAATTTAGAGCTTTTTAAGCTTTACTCACGTGGCGCTTTAATTTTAATTTAACAACGGTATTTTTTCGCAAACATAATCAGGAAAGTTGCTTTAAGATTCACTCAATCAAGTTTCATAAAAATCCGATGACTACAGAGAAAACTTGTCTTTGTTTTCTTTTAGTGGCCAGTTACAACTTTTGAATGGTACATTAGTGTATATGACAATGTGTCCGACCATTACTATCGTTAAGAATTCAGTAGTTGCTGATGTAGTTAAAGCCTCTCTTACAACAAGTCGTGCGTCTTTTTAAATCGTACGTTTTAAAACTCTGCAAAATCGCACGATTTATACTGACGTCCAAAAGAAACGCCTCAATGCAAATAAATGTCTGATTATTCAGTAAATCTGATTTGAAATTACAAATACTTATTTCCATCTCTAAATTTAATTGTCTGTTGTTGAAAATTAGTGATAAAGAAATTATCAAATTGTTACAAATTAGAAAAAACGGCAGATTTAAACAGAGCGATATCAGAATTCCAATTTGAAAATCAGTAGCTCGTGGTTCATACTTTACTTGCGACGACAAAAGATACCGTAAAACGTCTTATTTGGTTACCACAATTAGTGAATACTAATTCCGACGTCGATTTCAACGTCTCAAGCCTGAAACGCATATGACGTAAGACAGTTTCTTGTATAACAGGCGTTACATGATGTCTAACTGACTTTGGCCGACTGGCAAATGTCTCTGTGACTCTTACTCGTCGACCAAGATGCCTAATCGTGCAATGCAAGACGTCAAAACACCAGGCGGCTTGTTCTTGATTTTACCGTATTCGAAAATGGCTAATCTATGAGCTCTATTTTCCAAGCAGTGTGCCTATTTCAATCGTTACTTGCAACAACAACAGTTGCCAGGAAAAAAACCCACTTATTTGGCCACCACGTTTGCCGACTATTCGACAGAACGTCTATCCTAAACCGGAAACGTACATGACGTTAACGTTTCAAGAATTATTTTGCTTTACAGGCGTTACGTGAGGTCTAGTTGAGCATGGCCGATCAATAAACGTTCTCAGAATTCTAACGCGTCGGTCAAGACACCGAATCGAGAAACACAATATGTTAAACTGTCTTGCGACTTGTTTGTGCATTCGTCGCATTCAAAAATGGCTATATTACTAGCTCCTTTTTCAGAATTTAGTCTTGGAGTCGTTCAATTCGGATGTTTCATAAGAAAATCTTTAAATACGTTGTTGCCTATCCACAAACACATGTTACTGTGTAAAATGTAATCAATTTCATCACGTGATGTACATACACGAAGCGCACGTGGAAAATGTGACTAGTTACCGGAAATGGACATGTTAATTGATAGAAACGCATATTTTTTTTTTTCATTTGACGTAATTGTCGGGCAAAATGATTATATACAGTATACATTTCACTAACATTGTAATCACGGTGGGGATTGTGCATGATGGGATGGATAACGAATACGAAGTATACGGACAAATTTTGCCTCGCTTCAGGTAAGAAATTGTGCAATAATTTTCTTATTTCTGCTCCAATTTTTAAACGGTTTGTTGCATGTACCCCGCATTAGTGAGCTCTTTCCTCGGATATGTGACTTGTTTGTAGAATCTTTGTACTTTGTCCAAAAATTGATCCCAACCGACCAAAAAAACAACAAAAAATTCAGGGAAATAATACATCTGAGATTTTATAACAACACCAACGAAATACTATTTATTTGTCCGAAATTACGTCACGGTTTACTTGATAAAATCGTTCCCTATTGTCGGTAGTCGTTATCCATCCCATCATGCACAATCCCCACCGTGGTAATAGACATAAAGAAAATAACAACAAATTTCATTGGAGCGTTTCTTTTGGACGTCAGTTTTTGAAGACGCACGACGGTTTGTAAGAGCACCTCAAAATATTGTCCGGTCAATTCTTCGCTGCATGCAGTCTGCGTCGTGGTTGCGTCCACCAAAATCGTACGTTGCACGTGCGTGCATCGCACGACTAAACGTACGTTTTAGACGCATACCGCACGCAGGAGTACGTACGACCGGTTGTAAGAGAGGCTTAACAATTCAGACAATTCTTCCATCATACTCAGATGCTGCATTTAATTTATTTATCATTCAGTCAACTGAAATTCTCGATTTTTCAAAGTCAGAGCGTTCTAGCGAGATATCTTTTTAAATTTATACTTACGGCAATGAGAATCAACGATAATATTGTTTAGTTTTCTTTTTCAAAACCATCGTATCTACGCTAAGCTGTAAGCTATATATACAACGTTTTTGAAAAAAGAATCGCCGACATGCAAAAAAAATCCAAAAACCATTGACACATTTAGCTTCACATGCTTAGTTTTATTTGCAAATCGTTGGCTTCGTTCGAAAAGGTCGTAACAACAGCTATTTTTTCAGCTTTTTTACGCGCACACCTCATTTATGCCTACCCTAGGCATGGAGAAAAATCATTGCATTTTCAAATTTGGTAAATGCGTACTTCTCTGGCATTTCAACGGTCACCAGTAGTCAAATACTATGATGACGACAGGTCCGACAGTCACATGAGTAAGCATACATTAAATCGAACACATTTTATATATTTTCAGGAGATAACACCACGGGAATAAAGAAAGTGGGTCCAAACTATGTGATGCTCGACTCACACAGTCGAAACAGAAATGGGTTTTGTGTGGCCGAGAACGGGAAAGCTGTTGTTATCGAAATGGGAACAATCACAGACTTGTCCACACATTTTAGGAAGCTGGCAAAGTCCCTTCAAACAACTCCTAATATACAATTTGAAGCGACAGCAGTTATAATAAGGTAAATAGATCGAAAAAAGAGTTTGAACCAGAACGACTGTTCTATAAATCCTTTCTTCTCCCTTTACTTTTAGATCTAAACGGTGGTCAATCACGGCACTCAGAATTTCAGAAAATCATCAATATTTTGGTCAATACTTGACCAATTTGAAATCGTGTCAAGCAGAGAAAATGCCAGGTGTAAGAGCGTCCTAGCTCTTAAAGGAGTGCATTTCGACGTAGCGTAACGTCTCGCTGGACCAAAGTACGCGCGACGTTCACGCGACGTCAAAATGAGGTAAATGTTTTGCAACGACCGTTTTTCAAATCAGTTTTGGTTGTGCGGGCTTGAAGAACGGTCAGCTCATTTGTTGAGAATCACCACCTTTATGTCATTGATAACCGTTTGGATAATAACTAACGAAGATTAAAGATGCATTAACTCAAAAGAGCGTTTTTGATATCCGAGCCCCACTACACCAGGAATAAGCTAGACATAGGGGATTTTTTTTTATAATAAACTGATACAAAAGTTATTAAAAATCAACCACATCAGTTGATTTGTCAGAAATTAACCACATCTATCTCATAGGTGTTTGTAATTTGACTCTTAGCGACTTCTACTTATTATTTAATAACAAGGGATTTTTCTATGTGCAGTATGATCATCTCTCCAATATCACAAAATACGGCGTAACCTTTTCAAATAAACAGATAATCTATCCAATAGCGCTAGTTATGGTGCCTCGATTTTCGCGGGGGGGGGGGGGGGGGGGGGGGGGGGGGGTATACGAACAAGTAAACAGAAACGAATCGACCAATGAAATTATTCGTCGCCAAACACATCACGTGTTCAAGATGTCTGCTTTCAAGTAAATAATTGAGGTAAACGGAAAAAAGCTAAATGTTTGATTCTAAGCCATTAGTGAAGACGAATGCGGCAGGTCAGGTTATATTTAGACTTGCTTTTGGTGTTCACGCAGTTAAAATGACGTTTTGTTCGATCTCAAGCGTGCTCATATCGTGAAATCGGCTGAACTTGATAATGTCAATGGAGCAGAAATTCCGTGCAAATTTCAACTTGAGCCATTGTAGCAGTCAGACTTCATTACCCACCTCAAACAATTCAATTTCGTTGAAGAAAAATATGTTGACTCTCAGTTAACGAAATATTTGACAGATTATCTGTTGATTTGAAAAGTTACGCCATATTTTGTGATAGTGGGGAGATGATCAGATTGAACATAGAAAATATCTCTTGTTCAGGATTTTTGTTACCTGCGAGTACCGAGTCCCTGACTCACATTTTTTTCTCAGGACTCATTGAAAAATATTTAGTGAGTCCCAGAATGCTAACATTTCAATGGGCCCTAATCGACATTGTTTTTCAAAGACTTCAATATTTCAATATTGGACTAATTGTCTTGGGAACCAGTTGGTCCTAGGATTCTTCCGCATACATTTGTAACAAAATCACTGCTTGCTATTAAATAATAATCATGTTGCGGCATCGAATTATGGGACTAAATGCAAATAGCTCGCTGTCACAATTCCTTTATTTGTTGACAGATCATTTGGACATAATTTTCACAGAATTAAACTCAGGACCCGCACTAGTTAACCATACATTTTTTTATCTAGTTCCCAGGTCCAGACACAATCACACCAGAAACACAACATGGGTACAGACAAAACAGAAGAAAATAGAGAGAACGTACACAGAGAAGAGAGTGATAACAGAGGAAGTGATTATAGACAGAACATACACAGAGAAGAGAGTGATAACAGAGGAAGTGATTATAGACAGAATATACACAGAGAAGAGAGTGATAACAGAGGAAGTGATTATAGACAGAGAGAAGAGAGTGATAACAGAGGAAGTGATTATAGACAGAATATGCACAGAGAAGAGAGTGATAACAGAGGAAGTGATTATAGACAGAGAGAAGAGAGTGATAACAGAGGAAGTGATTATATACACAGAGAAGAGAGTGATAACAGAGGAAGTGATTATAGACAGAACATACACAGAGAAGAGAGTGATAACAGAGGAAGTGATTATAGACAGAATATACACAGAGAAGAGAGTGATAACAGAGGAAGTGATTATAGACAGAGAGAAGAGAGTGATAACAGAGGAAGTGATTATAGACAGAATATGCACAGAGAAGAGAGTGATAACAGAGGAAGTGATTATAGACAGAGAGAAGAGAGTGATAACAGAGGAAGTGCTGATAGACAGAACATACACAGAGAAGAGAGTGATAACAGAGGAAGTGATTATAGACAGAGAGAAGAGAGTGATAACAGAGGAAGTGCTGATAGACAGAGAGAAGAGAGTGATAACAGAGGAAGTGATTATAGACAGAACATACACAGAGAAGAGAGTGATAACAGAGGAAGTGATTATAGACAGAGAGAAGAGAGTGATAACAGAGGAAGTGCTGATAGACAGAATATACACAGAGAAGAGAGTGATAACAGAGGAAGTGCTGATAGACAGAATATGCACAGAGAAGAGAGTGATAACAGAGGAAGTGCTGATAGACAGAGAGAAGAGAGTGATAACAGAGGAAGTGATTATAGACAGAATATACACAGAGAAGAGAGTGATAACAGAGGAAGTGCTGATAGACAGAATATGCACAGAGAAGAGAGTGATAACAGAGGAAGTGATTATAGACAGAGAGAAGAGAGTGATAACAGAGGAAGTGATTATAGACAGAGAGAAGAGAGTGATAACAGAGGAAGTGATTATAGACAGAGAGAAGAGAGTGATAACAGAGGAAGTGATTATAGACAGAACATACACAGAGAAGAGAGTGATAACAGAGGAAGTGATTATAGACAGAGAGAAGAGAGTGATAACAGAGGAAGTGATTATAGACAGAATATGCACAGAGAAGAGAGTGATAACAGAGGAAGTGCTGATAGACAGAGAGAAGAGAGTGATAACAGAGGAAGTGATTATAGACAGAATATACACAGAGAAGAGAGTGATAACAGAGGAAGTGCTGATAGACAGAGAGAAGAGAGTGATAACAGAGGAAGTGATTATAGACAGAATATACACAGAGAAGAGAGTAATAACAGAGGAAGTGATTATAGACAGAGAGAAGAGAGTGATAACAGAGGAAGTGATTATAGACAGAACATACACAGAGAAGAGAGTGATAACAGAGGAAGTGCTGATAGACAGAGAGAAGAGAGTGATAACAGAGGAAGTGATTATAGACAGAACATACACAGAGAAGAGAGTGATAACAGAGGAAGTGATTATAGACAGAATATACACAGAGAAGAGAGTAATAACAGAGGAAGTGATTATAGACAGAGAGAAGAGAGTGATAACAGAGGAAGTGATTATAGACAGAACATACACAGAGAAGAGAGTGATAACAGAGGAAGTGCTGATAGACAGAGAGAAGAGAGTGATAACAGAGGAAGTGATTATAGACAGAATATACACAGAGAAGAGTGATAACAGAGGAAGTGATTATAGACAGAGAGAAGAGAGTGATAACAGAGGAAGTGATTATAGACAGAGAGAAGAGAGTGATAACAGAGGAAGTGATTATAGACAGAATATACACAGAGAAGAGAGTGATAACAGAGGAAGTGCTGATAGACAGAGAGAAGAGAGTGATAACAGAGGAAGTGATTATAGACAGAACATACACAGA
Organism: Fragum sueziense; assembly: GCA_963680895.1. NCBI lineage: Eukaryota > Metazoa > Mollusca > Bivalvia > Cardiida > Cardiidae > Fragum > Fragum sueziense. The sequence goes on along the minus strand of OY804599.1, from coordinate 6,347,631 downwards.
GAAGAGAGTGATAACAGAGGAAGTGATTATAGACAGAGAGAAGAGAGTGATAACAGAGGAAGTGATTATAGACAGAACATACACAGAGAAGAGAGTGATAACAGAGGAAGTGATTATAGACAGAGAGAAGAGAGTGATAACAGAGGAAGTGATTATAGACAGAACATACACAGAGAAGAGAGTGATAACAGAGGAAGTGATTATAGACAGAGAGAAGAGAGTGATAACAGAGGAAGTGATTATAGACAGAATATACACAGAGAAGAGAGTGATAACAGAGGAAGTGATTATAGACAGAGAGAAGAGAGTGATAACAGAGGAAGTGATTATAGACAGAATATGCACAGAGAAGAGAGTGATAACAGAGGAAGTGCTGATAGACAGAATATACACAGAGAAGAGAGTGATAACAGAGGAAGTGCTGATAGACAGAGAGAAGAGAGTGATAACAGAGGAAGTGATTATAGACAGAATATACACAGAGAAGAGAGTGATAACAGAGGAAGTGATTATAGACAGAGAGAAGAGAGTGATAACAGAGGAAGTGATTATAGACAGAATATACACAGAGAAGAGAGTGATAACAGAGGAAGTGATTATAGACAGAATATACACAGAGAAGAGAGTGATAACAGAGGAAGTGATTATAGACAGAATATACACAGAGAAGAGAGTGATAACAGAGGAAGTGATTATAGACAGAGAGAAGAGAGTGATAACAGAGGAAGTGATTATATACACAGAGAAGAGAGTGATAACAGAGGAAGTGATTATAGACAGAACATACACAGAGAAGAGAGTGATAACAGAGGAAGTGATTATAGACAGAATATACACAGAGAAGAGAGTGATAACAGAGGAAGTGATTATAGACAGAATATACACAGAGAAGAGAGTGATAACAGAGGAAGTGATTATAGACAGAATATACACAGAGAAGAGAGTGATAACAGAGGAAGTGCTGATAGACAGAGAGAAGAGAGTGATAACAGAGGAAGTGATTATAGACAGAACATACACAGAGAAGAGAGTGATAACAGAGGAAGTGATTATAGACAGAGAGAAGAGAGTGATAACAGAGGAAGTGCTGATAGACAGAGAGAAGAGAGTGATAACAGAGGAAGTGATTATAGACAGAACATACACAGAGAAGAGAGTGATAACAGAGGAAGTGATTATAGACAGAGAGAAGAGAGTGATAACAGAGGAAGTGCTGATAGACAGAGAGAAGAGAGTGATAACAGAGGAAGTGATTATAGACAGAACATACACAGAGAAGAGAGTGATAACAGAGGAAGTGATTATAGACAGAACATACACAGAGAAGAGAGTGATAACAGAGGAAGTGATTATAGACAGAGAGAAGAGAGTGATAACAGAGGAAGTGCTGATAGACAGAATATGCACAGAGAAGAGAGTGATAACAGAGGAAGTGCTGATAGACAGAATATGCACAGAGAAGAGAGTGATAACAGAGGAAGTGCTGATAGACAGAACATAGACACAGGAATGTCACAGTGTACTGATAGAGACAGTCATTGTTTGATAGATATAATGGATTTTAACCCCCTTTCGTGCACAGATGCCATCAAGTACCAATTGATTGTTCAGAGAGAGCCAGATCAAACTTTTACATTTCCTTTCAAAGAGTTTAAAGACAAGAGATCTAAAACTGGACACCTGAGAAGATTTTGCCAGCGGAGTTGGTTCAAGACATTTAAATTCATTTCTTATTCAAAAAAAGGCGACGGCTTATACTGCCTGGCGTGTGTACTTTTTCCAGATACGTCCCACAGACGTGCAAAGAAGCTGATAACTGAGCCTTATTCCAACTGGAAAGATGCCATAGGTGATATCAAACAACATTCATCGTGTACATATCATTTGAGCTCTATGGAAAAACTCGAAAGTTTCAAGAAAACACACGAGAAGCCAAGTGCAAGGATTGATAACACATTAACAAAAGACAGTTCACAAACTGTGTCACAGAATAGAGAAATTCTTAAGTCAATTGTCAAGAGTCTAATTTTGTGTGGACGGCAAGGGTTGGCACTGCGCGCTCATCGGGATGACGAAAAACATTCAGAAACAAGTCTGAATTTAGGAAATTTTAAAGAACTACTAAAGTTTAGAATTGAAAGTGGTGACTCTGTTCTGAAAGAACACTTTGATAGATGTGCTAAAAATGCCACATACACCTCTAAGACCGTGCAAAATGAGCTGTTGTACTGCATCAAAAGATATATCCAGCAGACAATTGTTGAACAGATAAAGTCTCAACCTATTGGGCCATACTTTGCTTACCAGTGCGATGAAGTTACCGACGCGAGTAATTGGGAACAGCTTGGCATTGTATTGCGATATGTCAATGCAGACATTAAACCTACAGAGAGGCTTTTAGAATTTGTACCTTGTGAAGAAACGACCGGTGTTGCTATTGCTGACAAGATTATCAACGCACTAAGAGATGTAGGGCTTGACCCAAACTTTTGCAGATCGCAAACCATGGATGGAGCAGGAAATATGGCAGGAAAAATTAAGGGATGTGCATCAATAGTACAACAACAGTACCCAAAAGCCGTGTACCACTACTGCTCCAGTCATGACCTTAATCTGGCTCTCAGCAAAAGTTGCCAGATAAAGGAAATACAGGTCATGTTAGATGCTTTAAAGCAATTGGGCATATTTTTTAAATACTCGCCTAAACGGAGCAGACGCTTAGAACAGGCGATAGCCAATGTCAATGAGACAAGGATCGACACAGACAAAATAAAAAAGACTAAGTTCAAGGTATTATGCGAAACCAGGTGGGTCGAAAAGCATACCTGCTTAGATGACTTTAGTGACATGTTTGAAGCGCTTTTGGAGTGTCTTGAAGCCATTTCTTCGTTGGAAGACGGTTGGGACGGAAAAGCCGTTGTAGACGCAAACGGACTGCTGAGAAAGATATCTGACTCGTCTTTCATAGTTGCCTTTAACACTGTTCACAACTACTTTGGGTATTTTAGTGGAGTTAGTAGAAAGCTCCAGGGCTCAACTCTAGATACCATACAGGCATATTCGATGATCAATGAAGTAAGGCAAATTGTAGCAGAACTCAGACAATGCGATAATGAGTTCGAAAAAGTGTATGACAATGCAACAAAAATGGCATCGAAAGCAAATATAGCTACACTGGAACCACCGAGGCGATGTGTTAAGCAAACACAAAGGAGTAATGTAGACTCCTCTTCTCCAAAAGAGTATTTCCGTAGGGCCATCTACTTACCATTTGTTGATTCCTTGTTGTCACAAGTGAACATAAGATTTAGTCACCTGGCTAATCAAGCAATACAGGGTCTTTATCTCATTCCTAAAAATGTACATCTTGTGGGAAATGAAATCATTGATGATATATTTCAACACTACAGAGAAGATTTACCTTCACCATCTACATTCTTCCAAGAGATGTCACTGTGGAAAAGAATCTGGGCCAGCAAAGAAGTAAAACCAGACTCGTTACAAACAACATTAAGTGACAATAACATGTGCAAGTTGCTGTATCCAAATATTTACACAATCTTGCACATGTTATTGCTCCCTTCCGTAACATCCAGTTCTGTGGAAAGAGCAAATTCGTCATTAAAATTGATAAAGAATAAAATGAGAAGTACCATGGGAAACGATCACTTCAATGCACTTGCTCTTATGTACGTGCACAAAGACATAGCAATTGACATTGATGCCGTTATTACAACATTTGCACAGAGAAATCCAAGGAGAATGCTTCTGTTGAACCCCCTGTCCGATTAAAACTTTTCCAAAAGATCAACTTTAGACTGCCCCCTTTCTGCAGCTGATCATACAGAAGTGTACTACAAACTAGGCTATCAGTTATGCAAATGTTGTACAAAGTACATGTACTATGGAGTGATAAAGCAATGAGAACATTTATAGAAAAGAAGTAATTGCTGGATATCTGCATTGTCCTTTTGTCTCAATGTTTTCCAAATCTTATAAGAGATAAATCCAAACGAGAGCTTGTTATGGGAATAATATCATCTGATTGTGAATATTTTATGTTCTGATTAATCAATGCATTCCCAATAAATTGGGCCTTTCTAATTCAAAAGAGGCTGCAGATGACAAAACGGGTGTTAAAAAAGTTATGATTTGTTGAATATTTAGCACAGAAAATATGGAGGTAAAAAGAGAAAATGCTGGTTATAAGCATTTTATTATTTTGTCTTGATGTTTTCCCAAGTTTTTTCGATAAATGACGTCAAAACCAAGTCTTGTTCGGGAAAGGGGGATAAACACACTTAACAAAGCATTCAATGTTCATTGCTTATATCGTCTGACGCCTTGCTCTGTTTGATATTTTGCATCAAAATTTTTCCATTCTTTCCACCTTTCTCTCTATTATAAATTTTAATAAATTTTCATATTGAAACAAAAGCTTATTTATGTTTTGACTATAACAAGCCTTGTAAGAAAAAAAATCGATGAATTAATATTTTATTGCTTTTTTTTACATTTCCAAACAATGCCTGGTTTTAACGTCTCCAACGAAATTGCATTTTGAAATCACCATAAAGGCAAGAAAATGCAGAAATCCTGGGTTATCTGGTTATTTTCTCTGTCTTTTGATGCTTTCTTTGTTGTGATGAACAAATTCTATAGGCTACACAGAGCATCACTTGTTCCGTTTTCTGAAAATACACAAATACTTTTAAAACGATCTGCATATCTTGTCGTTCTCTATCAGATTCTTTCGATGTCGGAATTATTCTGGCGACGTCGAAAACATTCGGCGTTGGAAAGTTCCAACGCCGTATGTTTACGACCGCGCCTGAATAAGTTCGAACATGTAACGACGCAGCTCGAAAAATCCGATATTTTGTGAATTTGAAAATGGCCACATTACGGCTATAACCTTACCTTTTACCAAAATGAAAAGAAACCCCCTCGCCTGGTATAATACGATGTTAAATAATGACTTGTATAGTGGTCCAGCGATATTCTGATTGCCGCCAAACAATAAAGACCATGCCCATTTACTAATTGAAGGTTATACTGGTGAAAAAGAAATCATATCTACGATAATCAGGATTGTTATGTTATATGGACGAGATGAGTTGCACGTGGGTCTCTATGATAATGATGTTTTAGTAGGTTAAAGGTTTGTTTATAAACATCAGATTAGCGTTGGACCACTGTAGGACGGGATATACACCAACACGTCCAAGAAGTCATTATTTAACATTATAATTATGTCAAGCAATTTCAATTTTGTTAAAAACGTTACCGCAAGATCCAGATACGTGTGAAAAGGGCGATCACGGTACAAATAAAACCAAAGAAGTCTATCCGTTGCGGTGTTTTACGTTGGCCTACTAAGACTGCAGAATCCAAAATGAATCGGAAATAAAGCAAATGGTCTTTATATCGTCGGCGTAAATGCAAAGTTTATATCGTACGTCGATTTTTACATTTTTCGAAGTAAAACCTTATATGTCCAGTTTTCTTTCAAGTCTGCAATATTTTGATTTACAGTATATAAATGACACATTTTATGTGGACAATATGTCCGAATTTTAAGCGAAACCTTTCAGTTTAGGAAAAGTTATTTTAAGTTTATTCCCCGCCTTTAAAATTTTCCTAAAATTGAGATTCAAGGTTTTACATTAACACCGACGATATAATAGCATATAATACACCTTTCGTTGTATTTGTGCCTTCTATAGGATGAATTGAAAGCATTATACAACCATACATTATGTTTTGATGTTACGCCCCCCCTAACCCAAAATCCTGGATCCGCCCCTGCATATCATCGCTTTTCAACAAAAATCTCGTAACTGAGGCTTGTTTTAAGCTGCGGTTACAAGGTTTTTGTTGAAAAGCAGCAATACATTGTGCTAGCATTGATTTTAATATAGAAATGGAAAATTCAATCTAGTAATAATTGCATTAGTCTAGTGGGATTTGAGAACAATTATTAAGTGGGGAGAACAGAATGGCTTATCAGACTCACCATCTAGATGTGAACAATAACTCACAACAACCCCAGGGTTTTTATGACTTTGTGCTCAACTAAACACTCCTTTTATGGCTAAATTAGATTGACTTAATCCTTTCCTAAACAGCAAAATTTTAGGGTGATCCACTTCAAAACTGACACAAATGACAAAATGGGTGTTATTAAAGATAGGATTTGTGTAAAATACGGCATAGAAAATATTGAGACAAAAAGAGAAACTGCTGCTTATCAGCAGTTTCTTCTTTTGTTTCAATGTTTTCCCAAGCCTTTACTATTAGGGACGTCAAAACCAGGGGCCTGTTTCATCAAAATATTTAAGACGTATTTTTGACCGTTGTCTTACCATAAATCTAGGACAAGAAACGCGTATCGCCAATCTATCAATACATGGGTTATGCGATTGTTGTTTTAAGCGATTTTTAAGACATTGGTGAGTCAAAAACACGTCTTAAATATTTTGATGAAACAGGCCCCAGGTCTTGATTGAGAGAGGGGTAATGAAGTTGTTCTTTTTAGCTTTCATCAACACAACTTTAGACTGGTTAATAGATTAGTAAATATTGAAATACAATGCAGAAGTCAAAATTTTTCTCGCTTAAAAATCATTAAATTCAACTTTTCAAATAAGAAAAAAAAATATAAAGGGCTTAACAGAAATGCTGGTTTTCTTCTTTTGCTGCTTTTTTTTTTTTAAATTGTTCCCCAAAAACACATCAAATGTAAAAGCTATTGTTTAAATTGAAAGAGCACAGAGATTTTTTATGGATTCTCTGCAACTTCTTCATTTCTTACAATGTTTTCCATAGGAAAAAATCTTACAATGTATGAAATTGACATCAGCAATGTCTTTAAATTTGGACAAGTCTATAATTTTGCATTTTAGTATTGGGTTATGCTATAAACGTGGTCAATATGAATTTAATTCGTTAACTGTGTGGGATAACTCCATAAAGGACTCAAGAAAGTATACAGTTGTCTCCCTTGGTTCAATAGGGAAATAGTCGCTTTTCAACAGAAAACCTTGTAACTGCAAAAATGTATCAACTATAAACTCTGATTTATGTGCATTTTTCAAATGCATTTTTTAGCTTTGCTGATTGGAAGTGATAATGTTGATTGAATATAAGATGGAACTTGTATCCAGACAAGTAATGTAATTGGTTCAGTAAGATCATACATGGTGGGGAATCATATGACAAAACAATTTCAGAAATTTAATTGTCAACACTTTTGTTAATGCAGTACAGCTCGCGCGTTTTTTTGCCTATTTCCATGCATCGCCGCGGTTGGATTTTGGGTGAATTTGGGTGGAAATACACAATGACCGCGGCGACCAGTCATCAATAACTTTTTTATCAGTAGATTTTTTAAAGATCCCTGGCATTCAGCAAATCCCTGGCATACCCTGCCTTCTTTGCTTCAAATCTTTTTTTAAATGGGTAATATACTAACAGAATTATTGAAAAATATCAAACATGTGTAACATGATTCCCAACCATTATAATATAACATGTTATTGCTACTCAATAAATTAACATGCTATTGTTTTCAAACTTATTATTATGTGATTGTATTCTCTTCATTTCATTTTTGTCAAAACTTTGTCCTGTAGTGACATTTTAATTTTCAACATGATTTTTCTCCAAAATTTACCATCTGTTTTAAAGTTTTATAAAAGTATTTCTAGTAAAAATAATGTTATTTGTTTCCAAAACATTTTTGTAGCATTGTCAAAATTCAAAGGAGTTGCATAGATCTATGACAAAAAAATGTTAACAGAATTTTTGGAGTAACAACATAGAAACTAATGAGGGGAACAATGAGATATTTCCTATTTTTTCATTAACATTTTGATTCATTTTTCATAACATCCTTTTTATTGTCTGCTGCAGCATGTGTTTCAAACTGGAGCAGTCTGGAAAAAAAAGTTGTTACGAAAAGGGTAAGAAATGATATACCAAGTGTTATAAAAGTTTCAAATATAATACAAATCGTAGCTTTGCAACAAAAACCTTGTAACTGCAGCTTAAAACAAGCTGCAGTTACAAGGATTTTGTTGAAAAGCATCCAAATACTTACTGTAGTTTACTCAGTTTAGGTAAATCAATCAACAAAGAAATAAACTTTCTGAATCTCCCCGCAGCGTCTAGAAATCCATTAAGTCGTGAATTCTGTGATTTTCTCTCACCAAAACACAGTCCATTAAGCCATTAAAGTCACTGTCTTCCAGAACTACTCACTTTAATAGCAAAACAAAATATTTCACCAAAGTTATGTGCTGATCAAGTATCATACTTATACAAGTTCTGGACATAAAATCTGCAAAGTTCTTATGCACTATTCAATACCAGTATATAACAGTTCTATAAAATTCCACTAAGATTAATTAACAATACAACAGAACATATATAATCACAATTAAACAAGACAGTATCGTTATATCATGTTACACTGTTCAGCCAGTATTGTCGGAGATTGTCGAGAACTAAGATACGACTGCGGCCCCACTGCTAGCCTGCCTCCCCACATATCCCGACTATTGAAATATTGACATTTCTAAACTGTAATAACACTGTTACCAGCTGTGCGGAATTTTTCACATGGATTGGTTTCCTTCATAACATTATTCCAATAAACTATTCCACTAACCAGCAGGGACAGGGCTCCCAGTATAAGACAGTGAAGCTGGAAACCAGAGCCTATTGATTGATGCTGGCAGCTGGTTCCAGTGGCAGTTGTAAAAGTTGAACTAGTCTACAAAACTGACACTTAATATACAAGAAGACCTAGAGGGTTAAAGTTAATATACAGGGAACAAATTTGTTCATGAGCATTGTTGTATTCAGCGTTTGTCAAATAATATTTTGTAGTTGTGGAGACAATTCAAATATTTAAGAAAGCACAAAATTCAGGTGCAAAATGCTCAAAATGAGAGCTGTACGTAGAAAGTAATGGACAGATAAAATTACAGCTATTTCCAACGGCATTTGTCTATGTCCTGTCTAGCAAAAAGGCAGAAATAACAGCATGACAAGGTGTTTTAAGGTATACAGCCCCTCATTAAAAACTCCACTTTCTAGCAATACGAAATGCATCAAATTACACACGCTTGTAAATATACTTCACTCAAGTTGATTCACCGTGCCTGATTTCAAGATTATGCTGCAAGAAGAAAATAATTTACAAATATTACTTTAATCTATCTTAAATTCATATGCACAGGAGGTATTTTTGAACATTTTTGTCATATTTCCATAAGTATGCATTATACTTCAAAATTCTAAACCCTGTGACTGTCATTATGATCTCCAGTACAACTTGGTCATAGGATTGTTGATAATATGGCCCAAGGTTTTGGAGAGAGGTGACAAAATATTCATCTTTTCCTATTCCTGGTATCTGAACTATAATAATGCTGTCGTGTGTACATATTGATTGAGAGAGAGTTTCATTCTCTCCATGTGTGCAGGCCAGATGGGACAACACCTGCACACCAATTAAAACAGGGAACCAGATTAATACAAATCAATACAGGGAACCAGTAAATACAAATCAATAATAGCTGGTTCCTGGCACACTTTTGAACTTTTTATCTTTCCAGATATTGCTAATGAAATTGGTAAAATCTCGCTACTACAAAACTTTTGAAAGCAGTTTGCTACAGCAACATGCTACAATGATTTCTTCCTCTGGCCTTTTCCAATTTCTTTTACTGTTTAATTTCTAAAGCTTTAAAATAAAGTTAAACATTTGACTAGAATTTTCTCCTTTTGCATTTTAGATATTGGAATTTGGTCATTTGGAATAGGATTAAAGTGTAGTCCTCAAGTAAAGGGTCAATAGCAGACATTTGCAGGGAGAAACAAGGAACCATTCACCAAACAAACAGGGTACCAGGATGTGGGAAATTCCAAAGGGAATTCCAGGAAGTGTGATTTGGGAATTCCCCCTAAATAAAGGCCCATCTGTCAAACAGAAACTGCTGGTTGCATGAAGTAGGCAGACTCTCACAAGAGAACTGGCATGGTTAGCAGGGCCCATATGTCAACATTATGGACAAGTCTGTCCATTCCAGACAACAGAATTTTTGGACAGACTTTAACTGGAGAGAAATTAATATATAACTTAAGATGTCATTATGGTATAATTAGAAATATTTATACATCAATTGGTCATAAGCATTTTTTTTCTTTGTCTCGATGTTTCCTACATTTTCTCCAGCCAAAGATGTCATAAAAACAGGCTTTTTAAGGAAAAGGAAAGTTGTTCGAAATGGGTTTAACAAATTAATGAAATCTCAAAATACAAGCAAAATGTGTCAACTTTTAACTCCTAAAAAGCCAAGACCTTCTGCAGGAAATTACAATTTTTCTAATACTGTCTGTCTTTTGTGTTTTTGTATTCGTAAAATCTCGAAAATTAATACTTTGATGGAAACATATAAAAGAGATTTCATTAATGAAGTTTGTGACACTGCTGTTTATAATAAATTTATTTGAGCATTGAAACAGATATATATCAAAATTAATGTAGACTTAGTTCATCTTATCAAGATTCTTGCTCTTACATATTCAGAAATCATTTCAAATTAATGACCAGTCTGTGCTTGAATTTGATATAGTACTTTGTTAGATACATCAGGTGCACAATTTAACTGAAAAATAGTTACATATGGTGTGAAATCCATCCATTGAACATCTAGAAATTAGATAATTGATTAGATAAAGGAAGAATTTTAGTTATTATCATCACACTTTTTTTTATTATCTGACAAGGAAATCAGAAAGCAATATTTCATGATTTTCTCTTTGTAGTTAAAAAGATTCAATTTTGTGGTAGAAAATTTAATTCCTGTTTCCGAAAATCAGATTTGTATAATTGTGTGCACCATTAATTCACCAATAAAATCCTGAATATGTGCAGAAAAAAAAATGTGCTGGTTTCTGCTCAGATTAACTCTTTTGCAAAGAAGATCTGGTTTTGATGTCCTTAATTAATTTACTAGGAAAGGGCTTAGGGGAAACATTGAGGCAAAAGAAGAAAATGCTGATGATCAACATTTTTTCTTTTGCCTCAATGTTTCATGTGCTATACTGTTAATGAATCTCTTCTTATTATCAACATCAATTATGTCATCTGCAGAAGTTTTCAAACTGGAACTGTCCAAATTTCCAATCAACATAATTTTAGTGGAGACAAATATATTAAGACATCAAAGATGGCAGTAAAGACAGAAAAGAGTTTTCTATGGATTGGAAAACCTGGCATTATTTTTCCCCATTTATGTTTTCCATCTTTGTATGGCAGTTGTCAAAAACAGTGAATTGTTTCAGAGAGGATTTTGTATGTTTCAAAAACTGTTTTCATGCAAATCCAATCTAAAATGTAAAGTATGGGGGCTTTCAATGATTAATTTAATAGAAAGTTTATCCAACCAAAAAAAACAACATTATTTTAGACATTTAAAAGGTGTTTCTGATAAATTAAGACATTTTTTGATCAAGTTATTGTTAATTCCTTTTTTTCAGTCATTAAAAAAATGCAGACAAGAAAATAAATTTAAATTAACCCTTTCCCGAACGACGAATTTTTAGGGTGGTCCAATTCAAAAGCTGCTGAAAACAGCAAATGGATGTTGATTATGATTAAATCTATGTATGATATAGTATAGAAAACATTGAGACAAAAGGAGAAACTGCTGGTTATCAGCAGTTTCTTCTTTTGTTTCAATGTTTTCCCAAGCCTATTCTCTTAAGGACGTCAAAACAAGGTCCTGTTTGGGAAATAGAAGCATATCATCTATACATTCCTTTTTTTAAAAAATATTTTCCATTTCTATACAATAGTATTGAAATTTATTACATGAATACATATTCAAACATTTTGTCTTCTGCATCTATATGCTTCAATTTTGACAAAAATATTTTTTTGTGAAAGGGTTTAATTTTAAAAGTACCTACCCCATATGCCTTTTCCGTATTCTCCTTTAATTGCACTGTGCTTGAGTTAATAATTTCTTGTAATAATTTCCTGTTGGTGTATTATTTCCCAGATATTTCCTGAATTTGTCTTGATATACAGCTTGCACCAATATCTACACTGAAATTTATGAAACTACAGTAACACTGTGATACTTCAATATTCAATATAACATTTGTATCCAAAATAGAGAGTGTAGGCATTGATGTCCATACTTTCTAACGTTTTCCTCTTTCAATAACTATTCACTGTTTTCCTGTCTATTTTGTACGAGATCTTGTTAGCAATTAATATATATCATAAAAATTTAAACAAGATAAATGAATCCCTCACTTAGAATACAATGCCCACGATAAAATTAATACAACATTGTCAGTGGCTTATTCCCTTACAAAAACAATCCATCACTTCATATAATATGCTAATCACATAATATCATGTTAATCACATAATATGTTAATCACTGATTTTGTGCAGTAATCACATTATCCCAATCAAAGTTAATTACGACAAGTAACAACTCCAGTTGCTCACTGTATTTACTTTCAATCACCAAATTGTATTCCCCTCTGCGCCACCAATTACTGTAGCCCGCAGTGGTTATAGTGAACAACTGAAGGTAGTAAACTTATGATTGGGCTTTACTGCTGATAACCACAACACCACCGCAAAACTACCCTTATCTCTTTCCCAAACAAGACCTGGTTTTGACATCCCTAAAAGAAAATGCTTGGGAAAACATTGAAACAAAAGAAGAAACTGCTGATAACCAGCAGTTTCTCCTTTTGTCTCAATATTTTCTGTGTTATACAAAACACAAATCTTATCTTTAATAATGTCTATTTTATCATGCGCTACAGCTTTCAAATAAGACCACCTAAATAATTTGCCATTTGGGAAAGGGTTATTACTATGGGATACAGTCCCCAGAGGTTTCAACACTTTTCTGTAAAGCCCCGTTCCCACTGTCACGGTGTTGGTCCCGGACACCCACGGTACCTCCCGGTGGGGAAAGAGCCGGTATTCCGGGATGATCCGGGATCTTTTCTCTAAAAAATGATTCATATTCCCATATTCCCGACATTGCCCCGGTGTACCCCCGGTTCATTACTAGCAGAATCTTCCCGTTCTACCCCGGACTATCCCGATTTGTTCCCGGTTTGCCACGGTGTATTTACGGTGCAGGGGCCGGCGTGATCCCGGTTGATCCCGGTAAGACCCGGTGTAACCCCGGTCATCGCCGGTAGCGCACGGTAGCCGTCGGTATCGCTCTTTCATATCACGGTTGTGCGACGGTGACAAGCCGATGTTTCCCGCTGGTCACTCGTGGATCAGCATCAGTTCTCTTTCGTCTCTTGAAGTTCTGGTTTATGAGATATTTCATCTTGTTTGTTTGTGCTTGCATCAGAAAATGAAACTACATTGATTAAGCTGAAAATGTCCACGGATCATCAGGGACTAACACGGTTGAGCCAGGGTAGAGAACCGGACTTGCCCCGGAATATGCCGGTGTTTCCCCGGATAAAGCCGATTTTTGACATCCTCCCGGTGAGTCCCGGTGACTGCCGGTTGTATTAAACATTTTAAAACATCCGGGGTCAGTTGCCGGATCAGTAAGGTTCATCCCGGATGGTCCAGGATGTTCACGGTGCCGCCACGGTTGTACTCCCGGTTTGTCACGGTTTCCCCCGGACCACTCATCCGTGACTAACCGGGGGTCCAAACCGTGACAGTGGGAACGGGGCTTAACAACCCTGGTTTTGATGTATCCAATAAAGAAGGTTTTAGATAGAATTAAAGCAATTCGGTCAATGTTTTTTATGATATCATACTTTTAGTAACATTTATTTGTCATCTGTTCATAATGAAATGAATTGTAGACAACTTTGGAGGAAAAAAGAGAAAATGCAGTTTTATAACTCATTTATGATCATCTGAACTTTTCTGGAACATTATAAAAGAGTTTTATGATAAAGAAGCAAAATCTCTAGAAGAAAGAAAGTTTTATATAATGAAATATGACAACAAAAGGAGAGGAATCTCAACTCATCTAATGGCATACCAGAATAACTAATGATTGAGAATAAATATAGGGGGAAAAGAAAAACATGCTTGTCGATAAATTGGGATAATTCTATACTTATTTAGAACATTATAAAATAGTTTTATAATAAAGAAGCATGTTCTCTATCAGAGTAAATAATACTTGTGAAACAAAATTGGGAAAAAAGGAGAAAATTGCTTGTCTATAACTAATGGTATCATCAGTACTTTTCTAGAACACCCTAAAGAGCTTTTATAATAAAGAAGCATGTTCTCTAGAAGAAGAAAGAATGTCTTATATAATGAAGTGCGACAACAAAAGGATAGAAATGTTGTCTTGTATGAAAGAATATCAGAGTAACTAATTGTAGATCAAAGCATGTGACCTATCCACCATTAACCACCACTATGTAATATTCATTATAGGCTTTGTACTCAGCCATTGTTCTTCAGGCATTAACCCTTTCCCTCACAAGACCTGATTTTGATGTCTCCAATAAATTATTGAAGTTTTTGGAAAGCATTGAGGGAAAAGAAGAAAATGCTGGTGACCAGCATTTTCTCCTTTTCCCTCAATGCTTTCCATGATATTATTTTGTCATTCAATCATCCTGCTTATCATAACATAAATTTTGTTATAAATCTGAAATGCCTGTGAATTTTGACTCGTCCCAAATCATGCTGTTTAGTAAAGGGTTTACAGATTTTTCCTATTATATTCTGGTTCCCAACTTGTTTGATCATGGAGACAAGTTCAGACTGGTGTATCAAAGGCACTTTGATCTGCAGCTTCATCCAACAAATCTATAAGTCTATAGATCTATTGATTGATTGAATGGAATTTAAGTCTAATGATTGACTAATGGTTTGGTAATGATCAACCAAAATTTTGCTAATTGTTAACCTATGTGGGTGAGTGGTTGGAAGTTTGAAAAGGATGTTGTGATAGTAGTACTGTTGAGAGAAAATACTGGAATCCATGGTTAGATGCTCCAGCCATTGACATAACATGACCATAGCTGTTGAAAGAGCCATTAAGCCCAACTAAATCAACTCATGATCTACAGCTAAAGGGATATTGAGATGATACCTCAAATCATAATCACACCCAAGAGACTGATCCATTTTTTTTCTTTTCCTTCAATGGTTTCTGACCATCTCTCCTCAAGGCACATCAAAACCCCAGTTTTGTATGGGAAAAAGTTAAGAAAGGGCCTAGACAGAGCAACAGTTTGAAGTTGTTTTTCCAAATCCACACCTAATGTTGTGGATACTCATTTATATGGCCTCCTTGTGACAATTCCATTGAGTTTAATTTGACTACCCACGTACAACATAGGGTTTAATACACAATAATTAAACCACTCTTATCTGTTGCTCTGGGCCCATGGCTGGCTATTTCATGAATCTGTTAATTCATTCACCGTAAATTTACAAAGTGAAATATGGTAAAGAAATTAAGTCGACTGAATTGAAGCAGTTCTAAAAACTGATGCTAAAACCAAATGAAAACGAATGTACCGTTCATCAAGCAAAAATGAACTTTCTTGGAAAAACAAAGTCTTACATCTTGGAAAGCAAATTGAAACCAATGCAAATGGGTGAAGGGCAATTATTTGAAAAAGACAGAACAGTAAAGTAGAATGACGATCCAACAGATGATAAACCTGAAAATAGCAAAAAGTATAGCATTGGATGAGACTGTGTGCAAACTTCATAGGCTTATTAGTCGATACTTTTTCCCCATAGCCATAATGTCCCTTTTTGCATGTTGGCTTGGCTATGACTGACAGCTGAGAATGGTACTGGGTAGAAAAGAGAGTTATTTGCATTCAGGCTGTTGCAATAATGGGATCTACAGGTCCGCAATCTGGACATGAAAATTCCCTAGTGCACTGCTGAGAAACATGGGCACTTAATTCATATACCATATTGTCACTTTTCTTCAAAAACCTCGTAACTGCAGCTTGAAAAGAGCTGCAGTCCCCGCCATAAAAGAAGCAGAGACTTCAGATAAGTCTCTGTGCTTCAAATGTACCTCTGATGTACTTCAAGTCATGAAGGTCCACTTCACCTGAAGTCCCAGAGGCTTCAATTAGGCTTCTGAATCATACTTCTGTTTAAGCTCAGGGACTTTAAGTGAGCTGCTCTATCAAAATGGGAACTTCTTCAGAAGTACCAAGTACTTTAAATGTACTTCAGAAACTTAAATTATTGTAGGTGGGACTTCTTAAGAAGTACCAAGTACTTTAAATGTACTTCAGAAACTTAACTTATTGTAGGTGGGACTTCTTAAGAAGTACCAAGTACTTTAAATGTACTTCAGAAACTTGACTTACTGTAGGTGGGACTTCTTTAGAAGTACCAAGTACTTTAAATGTACCTAAGAATACTCCCAGTCTAATTTCAGTCCAGTTCCAGTCTATATATGAGGTCACTTCCTCTTTAGAAAATTGGAGGGAATTTTACTTGTGTCTGACATTTTTTGAAAGAAAATGTTTATGTGCAGAATTTCGAACTTCACACTAATATTAATGGACTCACTTAATGGACATACCAAGAAGAGATCTAAAGCAACTTTGGTGAGTGTTCTTCTGACAAAATTTAACAGATTTAAAAGTTATATTTTTTTACCATTCCCCACCCACCTATATCAATCATTTGTTGTACTTCGTATGGTGAAGCATCTTTGAAGCATCACCTTGAGCACTGATGAAAAATATGCTTTGAATGTACTTCAGTAGTACTTCCTGTGAAGCTTTTATGATATGCTTCAAATGTACTTCAGGGTGTGTACTGTAGTTGTACTTCTGCCTAATTAGCATATTTCAGACGCGCTTCAAAAGAAGTATGGGACTTCAGTTGTACTTCGAAGTACATTTGAGGCATAATTAACATATTTCAGACGCGCTTCAAAAGAACTTTAGCTGCATATTTAATATGTACATTTCTGATGAAAAGCTAAAGTATAGAAGAAGTATGTGCTTCTATTGTACCTCACTTATACTCCAACAGAGGACTTCATTTGTACTTTTAATATACTTAAAAGATACTGAATTTGTGGATGGGGTTACAAGATTTTTGAAGAAAAGCCATGATAATTATCATGTCTTATGAGAAAAGGTAATTTGGAAAAGTAGTTTTCTATTGACCCTTGGTCAGAATTTTGGTAAATTTACAAGCATAAGTTCTTCCTTTGGCTTCATTAGTATATATGGAATATTTAACGCAAAATTAAATAATTTCTTTTATAAATATATTTTTTTTGGCGAAGCAGATTTTAAATTAAACTGGTATAAAATTTCATGATTTAGGAAAGGTTTGAATTATATTTCTTGTCATAAAGTAAATCTGGTGGATGGTGTTGTACTTTGTGACATTATGTAAAGAACAATTTTGCCCTGCTTATCAGAAAACTAATGTATGTGCAAGTAGTATTTTAAGCATTTACAATTGTTTTGCACAAAACCTGTCAATTTTCTCCTACATCAAGGAACCACATTATTTAGTATCCTAGTTAATCAAAACCATATTCGACAAATTATGATAGAAGACATCAAACGCGGGAACTTAAGCTGCATACCAAGGGAAGTAATTGTTTGCAGGGGGGATAATTAATACCAGCCAAATCTTGATTTGTGAAATATGTACGTGAAATATGTACGCCAAGATCATGATGGGAAAATATTTTTCTGGGCGGAAGATTGTTATTTATCGTTGAGGTGGATAATGAGATAATTGTAAAAATTAAAAACAAATGTTGGAGGATTATTGAAAACCTATGCTTCTTGTAGAGTGCTGAGGTTACGCAAGGAAACATTCTTACAATATTATTGTTCAACATTTTACAAAACAATGACACCTTTTGACACTCCCAATCGAAAAAGCCTGGGAACATCAAGTGCGGAACTAGGGGTGGGGTCAGAGGGTCATGACCCCCCCCCCCCCTGGAATTGGCCAAAAATTGAAATTTGAATATGTAACTTCTTATTAAAAGCCATCATTTGGGCTTTGACCCCCTGGAAAAAAAATCATGGATCCGCCCTTGCACATATCAAGGTAAAAGAAGAAAATAATGATAATCCACATTTTCTCCTTTTTGTCTTTGTATTTTCTAGGCTAATAGTGTGCCAAATTATCTTCCTAATAGTCATCATCCAATTTGTCCCCTGTAGCAGCTTCCAAGTTGAAAAAGTTTAAATCTTTGCCTTTTTGATGCTCCTAACTGAAAATATTGAAAAAAGAAAGAAGAAAAACATTGATTACCGACATATTCTCCTTTTGGCTCAATATTTACTATGCTATTTTGTAGGAAATTCCTTTCTTTAAAATCATCCAATTTGTTGCTTGTGGCAGCTTCCAAATCGGATTTTCCAGTCTACATGTTTGTCATTTGTGAAAGGCTTAAATACCATCATAAACTTCAAATTATTTCCTGACTTTAGATCTTTACAGCCATTTTGATTTTACCAGAAGATAAGATAAATTGTCAAGATTTAAAGCTTCACCCATATTATGACAAACACTAAAACAGGGCACATAAATTTATGCTTCATTTGACAAGAACAATGATACTGATAATATTGGAAAAGTTCAATATTAAAACATACTTTTTAACGTCGCTTTGGATGACACTCTGAACTCCAGTAAATTATGTAGGTAAATGAGAAGCCAAGATCAACCTCTGCTACCAGGGATCGGACTTGAAAAGCCTTGGCTAAGACTAAGCCCAAACTCTACCCCTCAATGGCCCTCATGGATACCATATGCGTTCTGTGGAGTAACTTAAGCAAGACTTTAGTTATTGTATTCTATAGCTGATAACTGGGAAAATGTTTTGTCTAAACAAGTTCTTTTAGCATATTGGGCTACTAAATAAACAAGAGGACCATGATGGTCCTTAATCGCTCACCTGAACTGTAATTGCATATTGAAACTTTAATGTTTCCATCACTTTTTGATTTCTCAGAGATATGAGTGCAGCCCACAAGCAGAAAATCCTGCACCAATATCACCCCACTTGCAGGAAAAACGGACAGACACACACACAGACCATGGACACACCTGACCATGACAATAGTCTACTGGCCAAACATGACCAGTGGAGCTAATACCACCAGCTATTCGTCCAACAAAGTCAAATCAGACATGTTGACCATTTGTACAGATGACAGATTTTTTGGAAATGGCTGGATGGAACTCGACCATGCTAGGATTTGAACAAACAGGAACAAGTCTTCCTAGATCAATAGACTTTCATTATCATTCAAGCTTTGGGAGCTTTGCTGGGTTAGCCCTTTGGTAAACAATTGCAAGACCTTATGTCCCTAATAGAAATAGTATGGGGAAAACATTAAGAGAAATGAAGAAATTGCTGATAATCACCAATTTCTGCTTTTCAATAAACATTTTCTATGCTACAACATTGTGTCTATTCTTTTTGTATAATGAATTGTTTGTCATCTGTTACTCCTTTAAGGTTAAGGTTTGACCAGTCTAAATTTCATCATTTTGGAAAGGATTAATAGCAAAGGCTTAGGAAAGGACTAAGGCAAAAGAAGAAAATGCTAATCATCATTATTTGCTTGTTTTGCCTATTTTTTTGTATTATATTGCATACAAATATAATCTTTATTAACATCTTTCTATCAGTTGCTTAGACTAGTCTACAAATGTGTATTTCAGAAAAGGGTTACACAACAGTATGCATTTGAGGAGAGTTGGATTTGAAAGACTACAAAGACATAATGACGATTTTACACATGAAACTTTAATTATTACATATCATTTAAATCACAAATGAATGTGGTTATTGAGCTAAGAACGAATCTAAGATTCTAAGTCTATGAACTATAATATGTGTAATGATTAAACAGTGACATTGAAGTCAATATGTATTTTCACAACTGAAGATACTTTTTAGAATAAACTCATTGTACTTGTTCTAGTATGAAATGCAATTGAATTGCCAAAACAAGGATTGTGTGCTTTTTGCTTTGATATTTCTTTTATGATGTTGAAATATCATCTCTGTCTACATTACAATATAAATGGTCTAGCTTAAGGTGATAGTTATATATATATATATTCATAACAACATTGTTGCATACTGCTGTATGTGCATTTTACACAAATTGCCCCTGAATAGATCAGCTATCTTTAAGATTCACCTTGATCTGTCATTGGTGACAATTTTATTTGTCAGTGCAACAAGTCATCATAATAAGATGTGTGTAACCAGACCTCCCTTGTAGTTATTAAGTAGAACAGAGTAAGAAAGCAATCAGTCTTAGCACTGAAGAAACTGAATTTTGGACAAATAATCAAATGATTTAGAAAATAGCTTATTGATTGCAATGCCACATTTATTCATCAATATCTTACATTTGTGTTTAAATGTTTACTGTTCAATAATACATCTAGATCTTCTTTTCATATCAATTTAAGATAACTATTGTTTGTATTAAACATTACATAGCAAATCATGATGCTGGTTACCATTAATTGACTATAAACATAGATATTTCACATACAACATGACTCAATACAATTACATACATCCTCAAATAAAAGCTCAATATTAATTTGATGAAGTCATACATTACACAAGTACAAAGCAGAAGTATGGCTTGGATCTGTCTATACTTTTGCATGTTAAAGTTGGTAAATATGAATGACATGATTCAAACATGATTAACATTTACAACAAGATATGCTTGTGAAACACGAATGGCCTCGAAATAGCAATTTTTCTAAAATGTTAAGTTTTCATGTAAAAGGGTTGATAAGGGTTAACGGATGACCCTGAGGCAGGTCGTATTGCATGGAAAAGATAGATATGATTGAAAGAAAGTTACACAGCAAATTTGCGCTTTGTATGTCAAATAGTTTGGAGAAAAAGCTAATGTTAGAAATTTGCACAGACATACGAACGGTCACAAGTAAAACAAAATGCCCCAGATCTTTCGATACAGGAGCATAGAAATAGGATTAATGTTATCAAGGAACCACACAATAAACAAGATGTGTTTGCAAAATACTAATGCCCCGAGAAGGCCAAAGTTAAGTTTTCGGACAGACATCCAGACAGATACCAGTAAAACAATGTGCCCCACGATCATTCTATATGGTGGCATAAAAATATGCAAAAACTATACATATATCGTAATTATGAAGTTTGCCATGCAGACTCCAGTATTTACTGGCTTAGGACAAGCCGTAAAGAACAAGATCAACCTACACATTGGCAAATTCTGCATTTAACATAAACATCTTGAGTTATTTATAGTATGAATCAGGATTTGGAAAAAGGTCCCCTAAAATATTTTAGAAAAACATGTTTCATAATCAGCTAATGGTCTAAAATACAGTCTCAAAGATCCATTTTTATAACTTAGAGTTGCTACATGTTATGAAAAGATTATCAAAGAACTATATGGATCAAAATGTGTGTATGTTGTTCTCAATAGTTACAAAGGACCTTTCCAGATCTTGGCATATATTTATACATTTTTCTAATTCCTAGTAAAGAAAGGTTTAGCCTTTCACAAACAATGCTTCACTTTTTATTTATCAAAACACACAGCATTAGAAAACATTGAGATAAAAAGAAGAAAAATGTTGATAACCAGCTTTTGCAGAATTCTTCACTATATTTTCTTTGCAAATATTTAGCCAACACATTTCTATTCACATCTAACCAGAACTTTCTTTTTCAGTAATAGATTACATATATGTACGACTGCATTCGTTTCAATAATTCCAGCCTGAATTTTTTTCAATGGCTTTTCAAACATCACTAAATATTGTCTTTTTGTGTATCTTGTAAGTTTTGGACAACATAGTGATAAGAAGAAACTTCTGGAAATCTCATTTTCTCTTTTTCCTCATTTTTTTCTAACATAGCATACACATTTTCAAATTAAGCAACATATATTTGGAATGTCTAGTTCTATAAATTTTTAACAATACAGCACTTCTAAAGTGTAAAATGTTAACACATTCCCACACAAGACCTGGCCCCGGTTTCTCGAAAAAACTTAAGTATATTCTCATGAGAACATGCTCAACTTCAAAAGGATACTCTCCAACATTGAGTGGTATTCGATTGAAGTTCATGTGGATTTCGTGCAATTTGAGCACGGTGCTCAGATTTGAGTATGAGAACGTACTTAAGTTTTTTTTTAGAAACCGGGGCCAAGTTTTGATATATCTAGCAGAGAATGTATTGGAGAGCAAAGACCAAAAAGGACATTCACATCTCCTTTTCTTTTAATGCTATCCTAACTGTGACATATCTTGATTTGCCTAGTTTTAATTTGGTCACTTGCAACTCCTTTGAAGCTGAACCATTCGGGAAAGGGTTGAAGCAAGTTTGTTCAATGAAGCATGTTCAAACATGATGCACGGAATAATGTGATACAGCAATTGCAGAAAAGTTTCAATAATTATGTTAATATAAGACTGATATGAAAATGATTTGAAGCAGAATGATATGAAAATGATTTGAAGCAGAATAGGTGGAAATATGTCAGGGATTAGATGGTTGCAGTAGATCTTTTAAAAATCAACTGTTAAAAGAGTTATTGGTGATCAAGTAATATTTTACTTGGTCATCAATAATTTTTTTATTACCTGATTTTTAAATAATCTACAACATCTAGCATATTTCTGACATCTTTCCAACTACTCTGCCTCCAACCAAATTCAAATTAGTCACATATGAACAGAATCATTAATGATTTTCTGAATTTGTGTGCCACATGATCCCCCGCTGTGAAAGCGGATGGTGGCCACCCCTTCAAGCAGAACCACCTTATACCTAATCTAATTTTTGTACAAGAATGTATATTCATTCCTGTACAAAACAGAAACTAGGTATTCAGACATCAAGCGGGTGACCCTATTGAAGGAAGCTGTATACAACTGACAAATGGAGTTTTTGATTTAAGTTTGAAGATTACATAATACAAACATTTATTTGTATGGACATGTAAAAAAGTAGACCAGTTTGTGATCAGACCAATATGTTTCTACAGTCCCAGCTACACTGTCTTTGTAATTTGAAAACACAAGATCTAATGTTGATCCTTGGTCAGTAGTGGGTTCGTGTATCATTTGGTGGCAATGAAATGTTTCCAACATATACTGTTCAAGACTATTTCCTTTTTGAGACATGTCTGTATTAAAATCACCCATAATCACTAAAGGTGTCTGTGTGTCAACATGTTGAATTAGTTCTTTTTTCAATGTTGAAATGAATTTTCTATAGGATAAACCTGGAGACTTATAAAGGATCACAGCCTGAAATTCAAGTAATCTGTGAGATCCATATATGAGAGTAAACTCAAACTGTGTTGAACTAAAGTGATGCCATTTAGAAATAGTGATATCATCTCTAGCATACAATGCTAAACCATGAGGGGGTCTAACTGTCTGTGTAGTTTGATTCTGGTCATTTCTGATAAGATGGTAGCCAGCAATTGAATAGTCAGAACTGAGGTCTCTTTCAACAAATCTTGTTTCAGCAAAACCAATAATATGTGCTGACAAAATATTCTGCTCTACTGCTACATCTTTGAAGTGTTTGTGTAAAGACCTGCAGTTATTATACACTATTTTCAGACAGTTTTCAGAGCTAATTGTATCAAGCGGAGTGTAGCAGAGCTGTAGCCTTGCCTCTGAACATAATCTTTCTGTTTCCTGCACTACTCTTTCATCTAATGATAGAGCCTCTTCATTCAAGTTAACAATATAAAGGTTTTCAATAGACCTTACTCTGCTTAAAGCCACATAATGTATATGGGGATTTTTTCTGATCTTTCGCTGTGACAAATCTATGACAACTTTATTAAGGGTAGTTCCTTGAGCCCTATGAACAGTGCGACCAGCAGATGGCTGTAATGGGAATTGGATTCTTTGAATTGTATTGTGTCACACTATAAATGTTCTCTCAATGTCAAATATTGGGTTCCATTTACTGTCAATTGTATTGTGATAAAACCCTCTACCTGAGTATTTCTTTCTTCTGTCTCTGCCAACTTGTTTATCATCAAACTGAACCCAAACTATGCTAGGCCTGTTCGTCTCTGCCTGCTTATATTCTACAAACTTAACAGTACAAGAGGCTCCATTTGTAAGTCCATCTTCTGTATCTATGTTAACTGTCAAGTCATATATCATACCAATAACAACAGTAAGTGAATAGTGCAAACCCATGGTACTAGATGCATCCTTCTGTAATTGATTTAAAATTCTCTCTTGTTTGTCCTGTGATATATTTGCAGCTAAGATGGAATCATGACAAAGAATTTCAACTTTTTGAGCACTGATATTACTAATCATTTTGTCATTGAATGATTGCATGAATGAATTTTCAGCAAATATATGAGGAGCATTCTGTGGATAGTTCTCTGAATTTGGATCTACCATACACTGTTTGATCTGTTCCTTATCATGCTCTGTCATTTTATTGTGCCTTAGTCTGTTCAATAGATCTGCAAATGCACTATCATCCTTCTGTCGCATAATCTCTGTCAACTCAAACATGGTGAAATGTTCTGTCCACAAATTTACAGCTAAAGATGCAGCATCACTAGTAAGGTCTTGAAATATCCAAGATCCAGCAACTGGTTTTAATTGAAACAGATCTCCTACTGCAATAATGCTCTTACCACCGAAAGGTAGTCTTGTGCCTGTTAACTCTTGAAGTCTCTGGTCAATAAACCTCAGCATTGTATTGCTTACCATTGATATTTCGTCAATTATCACAACAGACAGATTTCTATATTTCGACCTAAATGAGTTGAGTTTGTCACAAGTCAATGTCTGTTCTTTTTGCATGAATTTCTGACAGAATGCTGTTGATATGGTTGAACCATTGATGTTAAAAGCTGCTTTACCAGTGTATGCACACAGCAAAACCCTCTTCTCATCTGCATTTTGACCCTCGCTAAGATTAAGATACCTATACAAGGTTTGATACAATGCCTTGATTACAACACTTTTACCAACACCTGCTCCACCAGTAAGGAAAGCATAAAGGGGTGCATCTTTTGTTTTAATCCAATGAATAACATGGTTATAAAAATGCCTTTGCTTTGTGTTCAAACACCTCAGAAGTTCTCTATACTGGTCATCTGGCAATACATTTTCATTTACTTCAACTGAGGCTGTAGCCACACTGCTACCTAGTTCTATCCCTATGTCATACTCCCTTTGTTCAACAACTCTATCTGGATTGAAATACACAAATGTTTCAGATTCAGCTGAACTCTCCAAAGCTGTTTCTGCTTCAACTTGCTGTGTCCCTGAAGCTATTTCGTCAAATGCATCCAAATCATTTTCAGCAGCTTCTCTTGCCATCTCTAATTCCTCAATGTGATGTTCATACAAATTTGCTTTGTAATCAATCTGGCGTTTTTTAGTGTCATAGTGTTCTTTGTAGGTTTCAAAATTCATCATGAGATCTGTGTTTTCATTTCTCCATGGCAAAAACAGTAAGATTTTCTCACGAAAATGATTCTCCTCATCTGATTTGCGGTTAAACCTTACATAACGGATAACTTTGGCAGTTTTCCTCTTTCTTATCTTTATGCCATTTTTCAAAACAACAAGGGTTTTTGAGTCATTGAACAAATTATCAGAATTGATGTCATCATCGTCATTCACATCATCATTTGAAATTCTTTCATCATCTTTAGGATACACAACCTCTAACTGTGAAACATAATCAGCAAGGCACCAATTTTCAAGACATTTTGGTCTTTTTGCATATCGTTTAACCACATTATCGGCTACAATGTCTGTGGATGAATCAGGTAATTCATCTAATTCATGTTTTGCTTTCAGAAGCTGAATTCTGTCATTTGGCTGTGATGTATTGATGAAAACTACATCTCTAGTACCCTTGGATAGAGGCATCTGAAGTACTAGGTACACTGCTTCTTGAGCACTCACTTCAACACTATTTGAGAAAATGTTTCCTATATGGCGCACTTGTCTTTTAATGTCAAAATTGCCATTTCTTGCTTCTTTTGCTGCAGCATGCAATAAAGCACTCATTCCACGCTGTGATTTACTGATGTAGGATACAATGTACATGGCACAGGCATATGGGTCTAGTACAAACTGTATGTCAATATTTGCCTTCCAAGCACTTAAGACAGTTTCATTGTACAAATTAACACGTACATCTTTTGGTGCTCTTTTCAGAAATACCTTTGATGCTTTTAAAGAGCTCCTTATACATTTGATGTAATCATCTTCATTCAGTTCCACGACATCTGTTAAAAACTTTTCATAAGTCATGTCATAGCCTTCTTTTTCCACATTCATTTTCTTCTGAATTTTTTCATACATTTTCTTGTACTTCTCAGCATCTGATTCAAGTGGTTCAAGAATCATTGTTTTCTTCAACGGTAGTAATGGATATCCAAAGCGACATATTTTGTCTGCCTTTTTATGACATGTTCTGCTATGCTTATGAATTTGCAACTGGAGTAATTCTTGTATTTGTTCATTTTCAGTGCTACATTTCAAGTATGTATCAACAAACTCAACTATTTCGTCATTTGAGCTTTTTTTGTACTTTGGAGAATCTTCTACCCAAACAAGCATGTGTATGTGAGGTGAACCTCTTTGTTGAAATTCAACACGGTAAAAGTAATCAGTCACTTTGCCAACACAAGCATGAGAACTCTTTAGGACAATATTGATAAATTGTTGAACCCTATGATCGAAGTAACGGGAGCATGTTACAGGATCCTTTTGAACTAACCTGATTTTTTGTTCCCATGACAAATTCCTTATTTCATCTTCAGAATAGGTGAAACCCTGATTGAGACTTGACAACATATTTAGTAAGTCTGACCACCTTGTATCTGCAGATGATAATGACATGAACCATGTAGGCAAACCAAGTTGTCGAATCATTGCAAAAACATCTTTCTTCTTTGTTTCCAAGTATGCAGGAGAATTTCTTAGTTGTTTGAAAATATAATATCCTTCATCTTTACGTACTATGTTTTCCATATAGCTAGTATCTTTAGCCTGCCCTGCCGTCATTTTGTTTTCAAACTGACCTCTTCGCACAGCAAGATTCACTTTGTCATGCAGTTGCTTCATCTGAATCTTTTTTAGTTTGAAAAATATATTTGGTACACTGTTTGCTGCTCGCCTATCATTGCTTCTAAGTTCCCACTTGGCAATGTCACTATAATTTACTGGAACTAATCTTTCTTCATTTTGAGCTCTCCTTTGTCCACAATATATTGTTGGAAAACAGAGAAATTCTGAATCTGAATCTTGATATATACTTAAAGGTCTCTGACCTTCTCCAGGTGCAAAGGTAAATGTGTCTGCTCTATTTTCAAGATTTCCATCTTCAATGAGTGTATCTATGTTTCCAACATTCTCTTGCATGCTTTCTTCTGTATCTGAATCATAGGTGCCTTCATTTTCACCCTCATCATGTTTATAATTAGTTTTTGTCTCAATATCTGATGAATTATTAACAGATGAAAAGAATTCTTGGACAGTTTCCTCACATTCTCTTGTTACACGTGAAATCCATTCTTCATCAATTGTAACTGATGAATTTGCATACAAAGCACTGTTTTTCATTAACCAGTGTAATGCTACCAAAACACGTAATGGCCTCACATTCTCTGTAAATGCACAAGATTTGTTAGACAACCTTTTTTTCAGCTTAACTGCTACAGTTACATTTTCATCAAATGGTCTTGGAAGAGAATTTACAACTGGTTGAATATCTACGGGCACATTCACAACATTGCCTTTAACAGAGTACTGACGACCTCGTGGTAGTTCTCTAATTTGCATAAAAGGTATGCGTAAAGCAATCAGTCTTTCTTCCAGTGGATACAATTGTAAGACATCTGGTTTCTCAGGCCATCTCATACCATTTGCTTCAGATAATCTTGGAACCTTTCTATTCATTAGGTTTGTTTTACAAGTTATACATATCCATTCTAAGTTGTCTACTGACAAGGTACCACTTAAATATTTTGAATCAATCACATCTTTCATAGTAGCAATACTACTTACACTTTGTTTGAACCAAGTTTGCTTACAACAGGAGCAGATATATTGAGGTCCAACCTTAATGCTCTCATGAAATAATGCTATACATTCATCTATGTCACCCCCGTGTTTTTTTCTTTTAGCACATGAGCTTTCATTTTGTCTATATTCTGTTGACTTTCTTTTCAAGCATTTTCTGTCTCTATCATTCATTCTTTCTGCTTCTCTTAAACTATCTTTCGATCGAGCAACTTGTTTTGCAATTCTTTCCTTTTCTAAATTGTATGGATTTGAACGCAATTTCTTTTTTGATGCAGTTTCTTTCTGTTTAAAATCTGTACTACTTCTGGCTTTTTGTTTTGAAGTTGTTTGAATGTTTTTCTCCTTCTGTTTAAAAGCTGAACTACTTCTTGCTTTTTGTTTTGAAGTTGTTTGAATGTTTTTCTCTTTCTGTTTAAAAACTGAACTACTTCTCGCTTTTTGTTTTGAAGTTGTTTGAATGTTTTTCTCTTTCTGTTTAAAAACTGAACTACTTCTCGCTTTTTGTTTTGAAGTTGTTTGAATGTTTTTCTCCTTCTGTTTAAAAGCTGAACTACTTCTCGCTTTTTGTTTTGAAGTTGTTTGAATGTTTTTCTCCTTCTGTTTAAAAGCTGAACTACTTCTCGCTTTTTGTTTTGAAATTGTTTGGATGTTTTTCTCTCTCTGTTTAAAAGCTGAACTACTTCTCGCTTTTTGTTTTGAAATTGTTTGGATGTTTTTCTCTCTCTGTTTAAAATAAATATCACTTCTTGCTTTTCGCCTGTATGTAGCTTGACTATCTCTCTCTTTCTCTTTAAAATCCACACTGCTTCTTGCTTTCTGCTTTGATGTAGACTGAATTTGTTTTTCTTTCTTTTTGAAATCTATATTGCTTCTTGCTTTTTGTTTTGACGTAATCTGAATTTCTCTCTCTTTCTGTTTAAAGTCCATATCGCTTCTAGCTTTTCGCCTATATGTAGCCTGACTTTCCTTCTCTTTCTCTTTAAACAAAGCATCACAACGTTTACCTTGTCTATATTTCCTAAAATATTCCTTTCTGTCAATACCTCTATCTTTGACTGATTGCTTTTTCTGCTTTTGTGATTTCTCTGCTGATTTCATCATGGCTTTATTTCTTTGATCCTCAAAGTAATTCAATAACAAATTAGAATGAAGGTCATCTCTGTCATGTGAGCATGTAAATGCCAGCGGCAAAATTTCATATGGAGAAGATAATTCAATCCTCATGCTCTCATACATAGCATATAAAAAGGTCACCATTTCATTAAGAGTAGCGAAACCAACCAGTAATGATTTACCATCTGGATCACACATTCCATCATTTCCATGTGAGTGTGAATCGAAAAGCCAAAATGTGTCATCTTTAACAAACACTGCAGAGCAAATAGCACCTATCATCACTAAAACATACTGCACATTTAGAAAAGCAGTTTGTAAGGATTTGTGCAAAGATGGAAATGCAGGATCATCAAGCTGGTCTACAGCATTACCTGATATGATAGCCTCCTTTTGAACAAGTACTTGCCTTGATAATATCTCAGCTTTATCCGGTATTTCATCAAGAGAAAGATGTCTGTGCTTAAATTTGCCTTGCTGCTTCAAAGTTTGCGAAACATTCTGATACAACTGATCACCAACTGTTAGAACTTCATCTATGTTTGCTGTCAGATTTGAATAATGTGCATATATCAAAGCACACAATGCGTTCATTGTACACTGGCTGCCTCTTGAATACACAGAAAACCTTCTGTTATTTTGACTGTATGAGCCTAGTTGTAATGTGGTACAGTTGAATGGATTATTTGCATTAAGTTTGTATACACTTGCAAAACATAATTTCTGATCCGGGTAAGATTTGGATGTCTCAGACAATGAAGATGTATTTCTTTCTGCTTTTATATGCTCAGACTCAGTATCATTTGATTTATCATCAAGCGGTATTCTATATGCAATATCATCAGTCGATTCAATAATCACTTCCTTTTGTAAGTCATCAAGTAAATCATTTAGCAAATCTCCAAGCAAACTATCTGGCAATTCATATAAGTTCTCAATGACAGACGGCACGATGGCTTTATAGAGGTGGGAACTTTCCTCCGTCTGTTGCTTGGTTCCCATGACAGATGACCCACTTATGGATGGACCACAAGTGGGCTCAGAGAGGCAGGAATCGACCCCCATCTGTTGACTAGTTCCCTGAACAGATGGCCCGACTGCCGAAGCAGCCATATCAGGCACAGACCATATGAGACCTGTAGGGTCATCTCGACCCTCATCTGCTTTCCTGGATCCAACACCAGGGCCGGAACCAGCACCATGACCATCAACCTCAGCATAACCATCACTTTGACCATCTCTCGCAGTACGTCTGGACCTCATCAGGGACCGTATTGCAGCATTCCTCTGAGAAACAGACTTCCGCTTTAACCTTGGCATTCCTGAAATAGAAAAAGTAAAGAAAATAACCCCCACCCTTGCCAATTATAACCATTTTCCCAAAGATACAAGTTTTTGTGAACTGTACAGACAGGTATGAAAACAGAGGGAGAGAGAAGAAATACAAATAAAATGATTTTCTTCTTTTGCCCAACTGTTTTCAAGGCAAATTCATTAAGTTGCTTTCAAGTCCTTTAAAATGTGACAAGCCTAAATTTGGTAATTTGGGAAAGATGATTTATAACTTGGTGAATAGCAAATCTACTTAAGAATTTCAGGTTAAATTGTACTAATAGCTTAAGACAGACAGAAAGAAAGGAACAGACAGAGCAACAATGTTATGATATATCCCAGATCTTTTGATACAGGGACATACAAACAAAACTGTTTTTTTACTAATAGGTATGGCATAATTGCATGTATTTACTTTTATTCTTTAACCCCAATATGCAGCAAAGTTTTTGCCCTTCCTTCACAACAAAATTCAAAATAGATCCAAAAGCAAATATGATGAAGACAGGAAAATTTGTTATACAATATTTTCACAGAGAAGCGCATTTACACAAAAAATAAATTGAATTACTGAATACAGAAGAGGTACTATATGCCAAGTTTTGAACTTATGGTAAGACCTGGATAATGCACTTTCGGTATAATCGTTATATTTCGACTTATTCCGTGACATCCTTAAGTCCGAGCATTTATAAAGTACCGTTAGATGCAATATCGCCTGTTTTTGTAAAAACCAAAATAATTGAGCCTGCTCAGATATCTGGGGAATATTCTTAACAGTTTCAGTGAAAATGTTTCTAAATTGAATGAAGATTAGGCAATAAAACCCAACAGAAGTTAAAAATTTCAAATTTGAGAACAATGAAAATTACTTCCCTTGAGATAGTCTATTCGCGACATACATATTTCATTGCATAACTGTCCACCTAGCCCATTACCCAAGTCTTACCTTAATCCAGTTGATTGATTTATTGGGGTTTAAAGCCGTTTTCAACTGCTATGGTTATCTAAATCGAACCGAAACTTAAAAAATACTAAAAGGACAGACCAACAGGGCAAAAACATGCTCATATTACAGCCTTTGAGGCACAATAAAGGCAGAAAATTAATAAAATTCAGCATGGAAAACATTGAGGAAATATAAAATAATGTTGGTAGTCAGCATTTTCACTAGTCCTTCAAAGTTTTCTGAAATTTTCCCTTCCAGGATCAACGCATCCTGTGCTTATTCTCCTGTTAAGTGCACATTTGACCCTATCCCGAAAGACAAAAATTCAGACTGTTCCAATTCAAAAGCTACTACAAGGGAAAAATGGATGTTGCCAAAAATTGGATTTGTATGCAATATGACACAGAAAAATATTAAGACCAATGATGATAATGCTTATCAGTATTTTCTTATTTTGCCTGAATCTTTTCCTAAGCCTTTACTATAAGGGACATCAAAAGCAGCTTTGATCTGGGAAAGGTTAACTGACCATAAATATGGTAAGTCTCAAGTTTTGCTGTTTGGTATGTATTACAACACTCACTGAATCAATTGGACAAGACTGTAGGCTTTCCTCTAGCAAATGTTTCTCTTCACACACTCGAGTCCCAAATCAGAATCTCAGTCTCCTTCAACACTTTATCAGTCTGTCACTATATCCAATGTATTTGCTGTAGTCTATCTATCTACACTATCACTGCATTGGATGATTGTTTATACACACCAGTACACTTACTGGTATCAAAATAAATCACAATATATAACTATAGTCTTGTTTCACTGTTTTATCAAAGTTCAATGAAGAATTTCTTTCCTATAGAAAAACAAGAAAAGAAAGATACATTTTGTGCAAACTGTAATCCATCAAACATAAAAGGACATTCTGAGAACAAATGAAAGCTTACTTAATGAACCCTTTTCCAAACCACAAAAATTGGACGGTCCAAATTTGAAAATAGGTGACAAAATAAGCATAACTATGTATACAGAACTTGGAAAATATTGAAAAATATTGAAGCGAAATGAGCAAAGGCTTTATATCAGCAATGTTTTCCAAGCCTTTTCTAGTATGGATGTCAAAACTAGGTCTTGTTTGGAAAAGAGCTAAATGAGAGCAATGAACTGGGTGTGCATATATCTATACTCAGTTTTTGATGTGAAATTTATTTGATGGGATTTCAGGTACAAAAGTTAAATGTAATAGTAAACCTTAAGAGAAATTCTCAGAAATTCCTTTTCTGTGTGACAGATCACATTAAATATTTGTCTATCAATAAGAATGATTCAACATAGTATAAATCAACAAGGCGGTTCTCAAAATTAAAAGCCCTTCCAATCATTGGTGATAGTGAATCTCAATTTTAGATATACAAATGTTACATTTTCTGAATTTGTACACAGGTCTACAATATATAATACACAAACATTTCCTCCTTTGGTCACAGGGTTTCCTGTTAAATTGAACTTAAGTTTAAACTTTGGTATTTATCTTTTTACAGCATGAATTTGAAGTTCAAAGAAGTCTGCAATTATGTAACTTGACAAAAGATTATAGTTTTATAGCTAATGTATATTAGACAATCACCAACGGCACCTTCGGTAAATACCAAATACCTGGTACTGGGAGATGTCAAAACCAGGTTTGTTTAGGAAAGAGTTAACATAGGATAGTTTCTTTTCACTCCTGTGATGTTGATTCAAACTGAACATAAGCTCTGTTTGTATTGATGAATCCATTGCTAGGTGATCAAATCTGTGCCTGAAAAATAAAACATATCTTATTAGAACATTCCCAAACGACATTACTTAAACCTGTCAAAATTCAAAGGTGTTGCAGGCGACAAAATCAATCTGACAGTCACTTTGATGGGTTGGAAAACATTGAAGAAAAGCCAGAAAATGCTTCTTATCAATATTTTCTTCCTTTTCTTAAAATATTCAAGCAAAGACAAAATGCTGATAATCAGCATTTTCTTCTTTTGTGTCAATGTTTTTCCCAAACATTTTCTGATAGGACCGTCAAAAACAGGTCTTGATTGGGAAAGGGTTGAATATTTTTTCAGACTTTAACGCTGGGCAGCATCAAAAGGCGTTATTGTTTGTGATGCCAAGGTTATCTTATTTGAAATTTACTCATTCACAAACAATTCCCTATCTGTGTCTTCTTAAATCTAGACCAAGTCTATACTCCATTTGTGTCCATTGTACTGTACCAACTGTACCAACTTCAGCCAATGCCAACAATTTCCGCATTATGAAGGTGAAATTCAATGTGAAAGTAAACACACATAATATAAATGACATCATCAATACAAGGCAGACATCTTGAATATGTTACATCAATTTTATAATAAACAAAGTTAAAAGCGGCAACTTTGTCAAATTCAAGGGCACATAACCCTTGATTTGAGATTTCCATCCAACTGAAAATCACATTCATCCCAGATCTTACCGCTACAAACATTGTGTCAAGGTTTTGTCTTGATTTACCAATATTTGTGGCTGTTAGAATGAAAAGTCAAAACTGAAAATTGCATTTATCTTAGATCTTCCTGTAACAAACATTGTGTTCAGGTCTTGTTTTCATTGGGCCATATTTGTGATTACTAGAGTGAAACAAAGTCGAAAATGGCAATTTTATTCAATTCAAGGGCAGGTAACTCAAAAAGGTATTGTCCAATTATGCTGAAAATTTAAGTCATTCAAGATATTATAGTCACCAACATCAAATTGAAACTAAATCTTATTCAAGATCCTATGGTCCAAAGCAGTGTGTCTAAGTTTTGTCGATAATTGTAAATGCTAGAGCGTAAAATAGTCTAAATCGGCAATTTTGTCAAATTCAAGGGCACATAACTCAGGACATTCTACTTCAATCAGACTGTAAATGGAACTCATCCAAGATCTTATGGTCACCAACATTGTGGCCAATTTTTGTCTTGATTGGTTAATATTTGTAGATGTTAGAGTGTTAACAAAGTCGAAACTAGCTATTTTTGATGTTCAAGGGCGCATAACTCTATACTTTGTATTCCGATCTGACACAAAATCGAACTCATCCAAGAACATATGGTTATATATCTTTTGATGAAGTTTGGACAAGATTGGTCATTATTAGTGGGTGCAAGAGTGCTAACACCAAATTGTGGACAGACGGACGGACAGAGGCCGACGGACAAAAAACTACCTCGAAGTTCTTAAGGTGAGCTAACAAAGTGGAAGAAAACAACAATTTTGTCAGTCAAGGGCATATTACTCTGTTCTGATGAACATATTTTCATCAACATTATGTCCAAGGGTTTTTTTTTTTCATTAGTCAATATTTATTGCTGTTTTAATGAAAACAAAGTTGAAAACGGCAATTTTGTCATTGTCAAGGACACACAACTCTGGTTTTTCTAGTCGGATCAATCTGAAAAATTAAAACATTTAAGATGTTATGGTCACCAACATTGTGACCAAGTTGTGTCTTGATTGGTCAAAATTTGTGTTTGTTAGAGTGAAAATAAAGTCGAAAACAGTACTTTTATGATATTCAAGGGCCAATAACTCTGGTTTCTCTTCTCCAATCAAGCTGAAAATTATACCCATCCAAATTCTTATGGTCCACAACATTGTGTTCAAGTTTTCTTTTGATTGGTCAATATTTGTAGATGCTAGAGAGTAAACAAAGTCGAAAATAGCCAAAAAACGACAATTTTGTCAAATTCAAGGGCACATAACTCGGGATTTCCTAGTCCGATCAGACTAAAAATCGAACTCATTCAAGATCATATAAACAACATTATTGTTGCAAAGATTTATTAAGATTGGTCAATATTTGTAGATGCTAGAGTGTTAACAAAGTCAAAAGTAACTATTTTTGACGTTCAAGGGCACATTACTCCTGACTTCTTGGTCCGATCTGACCCAAAATCGAACTCATCCGAGAACTTATGGTCATACATGTTTTGACAAAGTTTGGTTCAGATTGGTCAACATTTGTGGGTGCTAGAGTGTTAACACCAAAATGTGAACAGACGGACGGACAGACGGACGGACGGACGGACGGACGGACGCCGACGGACAAAAAGCGACCACAATAGCTCACCTTGAGCACTTCGTGCTCAGGTGAGCTAATAAAAGCTGTTGCCAACACAAGATATAGATTCCCATTTAAATGAATATTTTGATTTTATTATCATTTTGTCATCTAAAATAAGTTTCACAATTGCCCATTCTTGGACATCTAATAAATGCAGCACAAGTGACCAATCTTGGACATTTGATAATTGCAGCATAAGTGACCATTCTTGGACATTTAATAAATGCAGCACAAGTGACCAATCTTGGACATTTGATAATTGCAGCATAAGTAACCAATCTTGGACATTTAAGAAATGCAGCACAAGTGACCAATCTTGGACATTCAATAAATGCAGCATAAGTGACCGATCTTGGACATTTGATGATTGCAGCACAAGTGACCAATTTTGGACATGTAATAAATGCAGCACAAGTGACCAATCTTGGACATTTAATAAATGCAGCACAGTGACCGATCTTTTACATTTAATAAATGCAGCAGAAGTGACCAATCTTGGACATTTCATAATTGCAGCATAAGTGACCAATCTTGGACATTTAATAAATGCAGCACAAGTGATCGATCTTGGACATTTGATAATTGCAGCATAAGTGACCATTCTTGGACATTTAATAAATGCAGCACAAGTGACCAATCTGGGACATTTAATAAATGCAGCACAAGTGACCATTCTTGGATATCTAATAAATGCAGCACAAGTTACTATTCTTGGACATCTAAAATTATGTTGCATAAGTGACCATTCTTGAACATCTAAAACATGCTGAGAAAGTGGCATACTTGGACATACTATTAGGGCCCCCTTTCGAAGCCTCACAAGATAGAAACTTTGGAAAACATTGTGGAAAATGAAGCAATTTCTTGTGATAAGCAATTCAACTTGAAATTGTCATCTGCAACATCTTTGAAATTGGAAGTTTAAGATTTTGCCCTTTGGTAATGGGTTAATGTTCATCAGAGCTGTATCAACAACATTGATTTGGGGAGGCCATTATTGTAGACTGGAATGTAGATTCTATTTCAACTTATGAATTTGGCTACTTTCCCCTTCTGTACAAGCAACAAAGACATAGTTATGACTGCTTGTATGATTACATCAACTTGGCTTTAATGTTACATAAATTGAAACCATCACGTCAGCCGGGTATGCTGCCAATGCTAGCATCAGGATACCATTCTAGCATGATTAACCTACTGGAGAATGACTGAATGATAATCAAAATGTCACATTGCTCTTGTAGGTAACTTGGAACTCGTGAACTAGGAAATATCCATTATATTATACTACTTGGAACATTGTCAATCACAAAAAGTATACACTATGTCTAAGAATTTTTATTTCTGCAATATCTTTAGATTTTGAACAAGTCTAAAATATCATTGTTTTTGAAGAGATAACCCATTCCCACATAGTGATGCTTTGTAATGTCCCACAAGATAAAGGCTTTGAAAACATTGTGTAAAATTTTAATGAAGAAATAGCTTAGACAAGCACTTTCTTCATTTCTTACATTGTTTTCTACCAAGACGGATTCATTCACTAGAAGTTGTTGCCTAAAATTTATTTGAATTTGGACGAGTCTAAAACATTGTCATTTGGAAAGATTTTATGCCTTTGTGTGTTCCAAAGAAACAAGCTCTCATTTTTACAAGTGAACATAGTTTATCTTATCTTCTTGTAAAATCAAAATGGCTCTCCAAGATCTAAAATCAGGAAATGGTCTGCAGCTGCTGGCACAAATTTAACCCTTTACCAAACAATCACTGGTTTTATAGCAGAAAATGACATTTAATAACATTGAGAGAAAAAATGAAAATGCTGATAACCAGCATTTGGTACCTTACTCTGCATACTTTCTTTGTCATAAAGAATTACTTTTCAACTTCAATTCAGATTTATATTGTCCTCTGCAGCATTTGATTCAAAAACAGTCTAAATTGATTTTGTGTGTTTTCTTTTTTTCTTAACCAAACAATAACATCATAACCTGGTTAAAGTTGGGGGGTGCTGCATTAAAGCAACAAATCATACTGCCCCTCCTATAATTTCACTGTTCAAAATCTATGATTGTTTCATGCTCTGATGGACCACTACAGAGTGTCCCAAAAAAAACGGAACCCATTTTTGAAAGTAAATTTCTCATGTGTCATTTAATATTTCTCCACCAAATTTACATATGCAATAGCAACGGCAGTTTTCTATTAGCAGTAAAAATTTGGTTGAAAAATAATAATCAGTTTTGAAAATATTGGCATTCAAATGAATATACCCGGAAAATCATTTTAACACGATATCGATCTTTTCGTTTTGCAGCCTGCGCCTACAATCATTTAATAATTTGACGTTTCACAATTGGTTAATATATTCAATACAATACAAAAGTGATTTTGAAACATTGTATTCACAATAGTGCATTTTCATTTCACATTTTTTGCTAATAAATAAACTGTTAAAGAAGAACTGCGATGTAACTAAAATGAATACAAATAAAATATCCAAGTGCCTCACAGACTCATGAATAATAATCATAGGCACTTATTTAATATCTGACCAACATGCCGGTCACCGCTCAATTGAAAAGTATTACAGGTTTCATTTGACCGGACACTGACCTTGATGCAAAACATGTTCATATGACAAATAACACGAAATTCAACAAAAACATTAAATAATAGTCCACAGAAATGTATACTATGCAAGAATTAAGACTAGACTAATTTTAGGTAATATACTAAGCTTGAAATTTAAGAAAATAAAAGTTAAAACTGTGCCATGTGAAATGAATCGCTTAATAATTTGAAATTAATTCAAACAACCACCCTATGGGCTCAATTCGAACGTACAGAACGCAGTGTTCTCCCCAGCCCAATAAGCTGTATCGGCCCCACTACAGCTTCATGGAAATCAGTGTAATGCCACTACAGCTTCAAAAGTACCCCACAGCTTAATTTCTTCAAAATGGTCACCAAAGAGAGACATTTAGAGATATTTCATGTCAAAAACTGATAAATGGGGCATTCTTTTAAACTAAAAACTACTAATTCTGTATAAAAACATTATGGGAAAAGAAGAAATTGCTCAAATTGAGCAATTTCTTCTTTTCCCATAATGCTTTTATTCACAATTATTTGCATGAACACCATGTGTCGCAAGGTTTACCAATGCCACTACGGCTTCAAAATATTCTGCAGAGAACCCTGGAACGTGTACATATTAAATTTTGAGAAAATCGCAACATACATGTATAGCGGCACATAATTCAACAACTGACCGTTAGTGCGCTTTCACGAACAAACAAGATGCCAAAATCAATATCATGTCAGATCGTTTTTTTAGTGTCATTATTAATTTGCTTATAACTTTTGAACCGATGTATATTTTTAAGTGAAATTTGGAACACAAATGCAAAAATAATGCACCTTCAGTACTGCAAATTCAAAAATAAGATTCTTCGCTTACACTTTAAAATATTTGACTTTGAATTAGGGTTCCGGTTTTTTGGGACACTCTGTATTAAAAAATGTCCGACAAATTGAGGTTGTGAAAATTGAAAGCATTAATTTTAGATTTGATTTTGCTTCATACTTATTCAAATTTTAATAAGTTTATTCCAAAATATTTCTGAATTTCTGAAATAATTTTCTTCTTTTTTCTCAATGTTTTTTAAACACCCTAGATTAATTATATCAACACCAGGGTTTGTTTTGGAAAGAGTTAACAAGGAAGATTTTATTGATCTCCTCAGACTAGCTGCTATGATTGGAGGAAGTGATGAGGGAATATTTCCTATTCCTTTTCAACAGGACTTAATTATTTAACCCATTACCACACAGTAACTCCTTTTGACTCCCTAAAAGAAAAAGGCTTTAGAAAGCATTGTGGAAAATGAAGAAATTGCTTGTGACAAGCAATTTCTTCATTTTCCACAATGTTTTCTAACCTAAAATGGTAAGATTTTTGAATTTTCATCATCTTGAAATTGTCGTCTGCATCAACTTTCAGATTGGAAAGGTCTATAATTTTGCCGTCTGGTAATGGGTTAATGAAGTATAGGCTTATCGGTATCAGAGAGTGCTACTTGCAGCTGTTTCAGCTCTCAAGAAGCCTTGAGAATTGTTTAACACTTTCCCAAATAATGATACAGATTAGTGTTTCTGCAGAACTTGGGTAAATATTGAGAGAAAAGGCAAAAATGCTGGTAATCAGCATTTTTGCCTTTACTCTAAATATTTTCTGTGCTAAGAGATATAAAGTGTTATTTTTTTATCTGATCATTGAATTTTTCTGCTTTGTCTTCAAATTTGGGCAAGTTTAAAGTTCCTTTGTCTGGGAAAGGGTTAAAACACACCTGACACTTGCATGTTTCAAAATGGC
Organism: Fragum sueziense; assembly: GCA_963680895.1. Classification (NCBI taxonomy): domain Eukaryota; kingdom Metazoa; phylum Mollusca; class Bivalvia; order Cardiida; family Cardiidae; genus Fragum; species Fragum sueziense. The sequence continues at coordinate 6,307,607 of OY804599.1, read as the reverse complement.
CGACCCCTGGCCCCACTGACTGATACTCTGTTCTGTGCATCTGGTTTTCATCACATCTGGCAGACAGGCTGGAACCAGTCTGGAATTTTCCAAGCTTCTGCACAAAACAGACTTCCTATTCTCAATCAAAGGAATGCCTTAATTGACAGAAAAAAACATGTATGGCAAATTAGAAACACTTGTGTGTGTTAAAAGTGTTGAAAATGCTGGGAAAACAACATGTTTTAAAATTTGAACCATATTTCCAAGAAATAAAATTAATTAGTTCAGAAGCAAATGAACATGAAATGTAAATAGGTGGTCTTTAAACTTGGGGTAGCTCCAGAAAGGTTTTATATCTTAAAAGCTTGGTTGTGTGTTTTTGATAAGTGCAATGCACTTTCAAGTTTTAGGTCATTTTGTACAAAAAAATGTTGGATAACTTGTCTATGTATTCCTTTTTTTCATTTCTTGAAAGATCCAGATAGAATTCTGAACTCACAATTTTAGAACTTGTTACATCTACTTGATTGTTTAATTTTAAGTTGAATATTTAAATTAAAATTGTTGAATTTAAGTTTGTTAGTGTTATCAAGCGATTAAAGCCCAGATGCAACTTAAAGTTCTCGCTCGACTTCCTTTTTTGCTAGTTCATATATTGACATTCATGCACTTTCCACAGTTTTCTATAGTATGTAGGTACATCAAAACAGAATATGATCATGCATATTACTGGAAAAGTGATTATCTCAGCAACTTTTACATGGCCTCATTTAGCATCCTGTACGAAAATTCCTGGCGGACTCCGGGCGGATTCCAGGCGGGTTCTGGATGGAATCCAAGCGGACTAAAGCTTTTTGGACATAATTCCGGGCGGACATGGAAAATTCTAATAAAGTCCGCCTCTGTCACATTTGATATTCCGCCAGGAAAAAAATCCACCCGGAATCTGAATTAAAATCCACCTCTGGTGTAATCACATTCCGCCTGGAAAATAAAAGTCCACCCGGAATCTTGATTTCAAACAGGAATTTTCATACTTTGACAATAACATGAGGTGAAATTTTATAACTTAGAGATTTAATGGATGCGGAATTTACAAACTTATGAAAATTGAAGACAAAAAGTTATCCTCCAGGAATTTTAAAACTTTGACAATCGAGGGACGACGAATTTTTTAACTCTAAGATTTGAGAGCAGTGGGTTCTTCCACAACATCACAGGGTCAAAGGACATGGTTCCAAATGAAAGGTTGAGGCACTAAACATATGCATGTGTAAAATACCAAGGCTCATTCTCTAAACATGCAAAAGACATAAGTAAGGAAATGGTTTTGTCAGGTAGATCAAAATCCAAGGTCAAAGGTCATGGGCCCAATTTTATGGTCTTAGCAGGAGGTATCCAGAAATGAAATATGAAGGCTCTATCTCTAATACTGTATGAGATAACAGAAGGCTATGTTAAAATTCTTATAAAACAGACTGACCTTCAAGGTCAAGGTCAAAAGGTAGAAGTCCCAAAACAAATGTCTTGGCAAGATGTATCTTTGAGTTAAATACAAAGGCTCTATTTCTAATATTGTATGAGATATAGGTCAGGTTAAAGTTCTTGTAAAGTAAGTTCAAGGTCAAGGTCAAAAGCTTAAAGGTCATGATCCAACATGAAAAGTCTTGGCAAGATATATCTTTGAGTGAAATATCAAGGCTCTATCTCTAATATCGTGTGAGATACAGGCCATGTTAAAGTTCTTGTAAAGTAGGTCAAGCTTCAAGGTCAAGGTCACAACATCAAAGGTCATGGTTCTAAATGAAAGGTCTTGGCAGGTTGTATTCAAGTGTGAAATATCAAGTCTCTATCTCCAATAGTGTATGAGATATAGGTCAAAGTTCTTTCAAAGTAGATTGAACTTTAAGGTCAAGGTCATAAGGTCAAAGGCAATGATCCCAAATGAAAGGTCTTAGCAAGATGTATCTTTGAGTGAAATATCATGGCTTTATCTCTAATATTGTATAATATAAAGGCCAGATTTAATTTCTTGCAACATACATGTAGGTTTAAATTCTAAGGTCAAGGTCACAAGGTCAAATGTCATGATCCTAAATGAAAGGTCTTAATAAAATATATCCATGTGTGAAATATCACAGCTGCATCTCATATAGTTCATAAGATAAAGAATTAATTTGTTGAAAATCCAACCACCCAGTCTACAGTCTAATTTTGTTCCAGTCTATTACATGATGTAATCAGAAAATTGGAGGGAATTTTGCTTGTCTGACTTTTTTTTAAAAGAAAATAACTTTTCATTGTCTGAAGGCTTATATTCAAAGTGAAAATTATCACGAGATTTAAAGGAGCTCACTTAGTGGCAAGACCAAGTAATGCAACATTGGTGAGTGTTCTTTTTACTAAATTTCATTTTTATTTCATGTTCATTTTTACCATTCCCCACCCACAAATTGTGAAGTAAATATTATTTTGCTTCTATAAATAGAAGTCCAAGCGGATTTTTATTCCCACCAGCAATAAATTCCACCCGGATTCTACCCGGAATCCATGCGGAATTTATTCCAGGTGGAATTTATTCCGGGCCGATTATTTAAATTAGACCTTCCAGTTTACAGTCTAATTTTGTTCCAGTCTATTACATGATGTAATCAGAAAATTGGAGGGAAGTTTGCTTGTCTGACTTTTTTTAAAAGAAAATAACTGTTCATCGTCTGAAGGCTTATATTCAAAGTGATAAAATTATCATGAGATTAAGGAGCTCACTTAGTGGCAAGAGCAAGTAATGCAACATTGGTGAGTGTTCTTTTTACTAAATTTTATTTTTATTTCATGTTCATTTTTACCATTCCCCACCCACAAATTGTGAAGTAAATATTATTTTGCTTCTATAAATAGAAGTCCAAGCGGATTTTTTTCCCACCAGGAATAAATTCCACCCGGATTCTACCCGGAATCCAGGCGGAATTTATTCCAGCTGGAATTTATTCCAGGCGGACTAATTAAAATAATCCGCCTCATTTTGTAACTAAAAATAGAATTCGGCTAGGAATCAGGGCGGAATTTATTCCGGGTGGAATTTATTCCAGGCGGACTAATTTAAATATTTCGCCTCATTTTGTTACTTAAAATAGAATTCCGCTTGGAATCCGGGGGGACTTTATTCCAGGCGGACTAATTTAAATATTTCGCTAAAAATAGAATTCCATCTCTTACTTTATCCGCCTCATGTCCGCTTGGAATCCGCCCGGATTATTTCGTACAGGAATTGTGCCAGTATGTCTTTTGAGAATGCTGTCTTCTCACCTAATTTATAAGGCCCTGTCTTTAATTTATCTTCCACATTTTTTGTGATTCAAAGCCTTATATGGGCAAATAGAATTATGGACAAAATAGTTTGTTTGGCTTCCCTTTTCTGGAGAGCGAGTAAATCTAATTTCTGATTGGATGATTAAATTTGGCTGATGTAAGAACGATGAAGAAGATTTGATTATCTGGGTATACTTCATTATCCCACCATAACTTGTTTTACAGCAGCTTGACAAATGTGCCAGCACTATAGACTGCAGTGCAGTTTTTATATAGGAAATAGCTTCTTGCATAGAGCAGGATGCCTTCTGAACCGACAGAAGAGGGTCACATCCATTCACATCCAATGCTGAAACCATGGAAGAATATAAGAGTAATTAACATATGTAACAATTAATTAAACCTTATTCCTCAATATGTACTGGAGTTAGATCCTGATAATGTAAATATATAGCTGTCACAGTTGTGTGAATCGTCTTCACAGGTGCAAAAAAAGTCAAAGATTCATAAACATATGATAACTCACAGCAAATTAATTGCAAACATCTCTCTATTTGATCATTTTGTTACTTTTTCTATCAAGTTTTTTTCACATGAAAAGCTAAAAATAAAATAATCAAAATGAAAATAATAGATTACCCTATAAATAATGAATATTTCATATTTCAGATTCTATAACAAGGTAAAATAGATATTTAACACTTTCCCACACAATGAAGCCTTTTCATGCCCTACAAGGTAAAGTGGAAAACATTGTGGAAAATGAAGAAATTACTTGTAAAAAGCAGTTTCTTCATTTAAATAACCACAATGTAATTGCTATCTGCAACACCTTTCAAATTGGATCAGTCAAAAATTTTGCTGTCTGGTAATAGGTTAGAAATCAGTTCCAATCCCTAGTATAATTATATCATTAGTGGGTGATCTCCCACATCAATATGAATATCATTTTCTTCAGAAACACAATATTAACTCTTTCACTGCCAAATTTTCTTAGAAAACAGACTCCTCAGTGCCAATTAAATTCCAGGAAATTCCAAAAATTATACTCTATATAAATAAATTACTCTAAAATATTTATTTGTTGTTAGATTGTAATGAAACTTTCAGGAAATTAAGTTTCTATGTTATGCTTAATAAATATGCTTTCAAATATGTGACTGTATGACCTTGACCTTGACCGTGACCTTGGCTGACCTTGAAAAATAGAAAAAAAATGGTGTTTTTATGTAAAAAAAAGTTATTTGGTATGGACAAATCTACTATAAAAATCAGTTTTAAGGAATATCTGTCTAATACATTACCAAACTAATACTTATGAGTAAAACTAAACACTTTTTATACATTTATTACACACCAAGGGCTGCCAGATTATATAAAAAAATACTGACAAAAATCCTCTGAAATCACTTTGTGTAGACAGTGCACACCTTCAACCAGATAAAAGTACGGTTAAAATTTTGTACAAACATCTAATCAAATGTTTAGAGAAGAAAATCAAAGTAGGAGAATATCTATTATCAAAATAGACGAGACTGGCATGTTTTTCATCATAGGTAGGTAAAGGGTTTTAGCTTAACACATTATGTACAGGTGAGAACAGGTGAGAATAGAATAAAGTACGGTATTTTACGAAATAAACATGAAGAATGTACATATAGGTCAGTAAAAATTATAAACATACATTTTCTATCAATTTAAACTCCGATCCTGAGTCTGAATCGTTTGCAATCAATGTCAGAACATCATCCACAGTGAGGCGAGTCGCCATTTTGTTGGTCCTCACTGATCTGAGAATTTGTCGTCTAGAAACAGCTTCAAAATCATCGAAAATCCAGAAAATAATCTAATTTTCTGGTTGAATGCCGTAAACAAACTTATTTGCCGTAAATGAGTCAAAAGTCGTAAATAATCGATTCCGTAAAACATGTTAAAAACATGTGTAAAGAAACGTGATCGTCAGGTCGCCGAAAGGCGACATTGGCAGTCTCCTAGTATGTCGCCAAAAGGCGACATTGGCAGCGAAAGAGTTAAAGAAATGACAAATATGAAGATGATACCTAATAGAACTTAACAAGGTTGGGCATCTTTGAGTTGGTGTGAGAAATGACAGAATTAGTATATTGAAATACAAGATGAAATGTTCAGGCAGTTAATGCGAAAATAGTAGAGAATTTCATTGAAGTTTTCACTTGTGATCATTTATGAAAAAATAATGTCAAATGTTGCACTTTCATTATATTCAAAGATTATAAGCTAGTGTGTCTGCTACCTGACATAACCAAATTGTTAAAGTGACATTTCAGAATAATTTTTACATGAATTTTATTTTTATTTTATCTGAAAGAGCATATTTCCTTATGAAAATTCTGAAAATTTCAATCCAAAATATTGCGCTGTTTACGAGAAATTTATATTTTTGTGTTCAAATTGAACAAATTGTTGTGGACAACAGTTCGGATTTATATGCAAATTATCGATTATATCTCAACTTTAAATGCGTGTTTCTCGCTTATTGGCAACAACTTAAAAAAACTAATATTATTCATACTCATTAGAATAACCAATCTTGGCATCAAGACATACTTTAAAAAATTGAAATTGGAATGAAATGTCCCTTTAAGCTTACAATTACCAAATTGAATATGCCGCTTCAAAACAAAATTCATGTTGATAAAAACAGACATGTATGATATAGCACAGAAAGTATTCTCAGCATTTTCTTCTTTCGCTTCAATGTTTTCGCAAGCTTTTATCTATGTCAAAATACAAGCAATGTTCACTAAGTCTATAGAGCTTGTTGATTCCATGAATGCTATATGAGTGAAGCCAGTTAATTAAGCTTATAATTATAAAATAGAATATGCCGCTTCAAACAACAAAATTCATGTTGATCACAACAGACTTGTATGATATAGCACAGAAAGTATTCTCTGCATTTTCTTTTTTAGCCTCAATGTTTTCCCAAGCTTTTAGCTATTCCAAAACACAAGCAATGTTGACTATATGTATTGAGCTTAACCCTTTCCCAAACAAGACCTGGTTTTGACGTCCCTAGAAGAAAATGCTTGGGAAAACATTGAAACAAAAGAAGAAACTGCTGATAACCAGCAGTTTCTCCTTTTGTCTCAATATTTTCTGTGCCATATTTTACACAAATCCTATCTTTAATGACATCCATTTTGTCATTTGTGGCAGTTTTTGAAGTTGATCATCCTAAAATTTTGTCGTTTGGGAAAGGGTTAACTGTTGATTCCATGAATGCTATAGGAGTGAAGCCAGCTATTGAAGGCCAGGTGTACGTTATCTATAGAGACTATTATATACAGAACACTACACGTCTGTTAATCAACAAAAAACACCTGTTCTATATAATTAACTCTTTTTTCTCAACATACGACAACAAGCTCTGACAACATTCATAACTCTGCTTAAATTGTTATTTACTTAAAACATATATGAGCTGGGATCTGGAAAAATGTCTTTTGAGCCCAACATGGTTCCAGATCAGCCTGCGTATAAACACAGGCTGATCAGGAACCATGTTGTTCTCCAATAGCTTCATTACATATATGAGTCTAACATGGATCCATGTCAGACTGCACCTAGGCACAGCCTGATGTTGAAGCATGGATGTCTCAGATGCTATGAGGAACATTTTTCCAGATCCCAGCTCAAGTTATAAAGATCTGGAAAAGAGCCCCTATATCCCTTGATGGTACCATGTTTCTAGATCAGTCTGGGCAAAAGCCTGATGAGGAAAATCATTGCTGTCTTATTACTGTGGATAATAACTTGATGCAATAATTACTGAATATCTTCAATAACTTTGTTAATACTCGACCGATTTGAATTCGGTTTCAAGCAGAGAATGTTGGCAGACGTCACGCATTAGATGAACGTGTTGGATTTCTGAAAAAATCAACTGATAAAAAAGTTATTAAAGATAAACCAAAATTTTGGTTTATCTTCAATAACTCTTTTATCAGTCGATTTTTCCAAAATCTACCGCGTCTAGGTTATTCCTGACATTTTTCTGCCTTCTCTGCTTCAAACCGAATTCAAATTGGTCAAGTAATTTACAAAACTATTTAAGATTATCGGAAATTCTAAGTCACATGATTATACACCGTGAACAAGAGAACAGCATGGGTTCAGAGTAGACTTTGCATTATGCAGGCTGATCTAGAGATATGTTGTTTTCAAATGCCAAAATTGACATTTTTTGAGATCTTTGAAGGGGGGGGTGCTAATTATCAGTATTTTCCTCATTTAATTAGATGAATAAGTTCAATGTTCCTCAAGTAAGAATATCAAACCTTACTAGACTCTCTTTCAACAAAAACACCATGGACACTGTGTTGTAGTATGATGATGATCTATGATAACTCTTGTTGTATAGGCAACACAAAATTAATATTTCACTGTTGAAATAATATTTCACTGCTTTTCAATGAAAAGCTCATAACTGCGTCTTAAAATGAGCTGCAGTCGTTTTTGTTGAAAAGCAAGGATGTGCAGTCTGACCTATCTGATTGTTATAATTAACCATAGCAAGTAACAAGATCAAACACTGGGCTGCCAGTTTCTGTTCATTCAGATTAGCAGCAACATCCATAACTGACCCACGACTGTTGCATATACCTATGATCCACAAGATCAAAGTAATAAAGAACGATGTCATTTTAGTAAACACACAGTATCTATCTACAGTGACACACCATGACATGCATGATCAGCAGGAAAAGTACAAAGATCAAAAACTTGGTAAATAGAACCAGCTTGTTCATTTAGGTTAGCAACATACATGCCTGGCCCAAGATTATTACATATCTATGTAATCTATCAAATCAAAGTAATATAGAACATTGTCATTTTAGACAACATGCATTATTTATCTACATGGACGTATGAATGATCAGCAGGGCAAAGATCAAACACTTGGTAAAATAGTACCAGCTTGTTCATTTAGGTTAGCAGCATAGATGCCTGGCCCAAGATTATTACATATTTATGTGATCTATCAGATCAAAGTAATACACCAGAATATCATTATTGTAAACATGCAGTATCTATCTAAAGGGACACCTGCAACTCTATTTGCATAAAGAACTGATATCCCAATTTTATGGCAGGTGGTTCCCATCATAAAGTAATTATCTATTTACTAGACAGGGTACCGGCGCTCTGTGATATTACCCATAACACCCTATTTAGGGCGGAGTCATAAAATACTTAACAAGTGGGTGGGGGCAGACAGCGAGTTTGTCCTGAAATTATTGCAAGAATTATCACAGTCTTAGAGTAAAACTACTGTAAGTGGGTATATGAATGCATATTGCTGCTTTTTCAACAAAAACCTTATAACTGCAGCTTGAAACAAGCTGCAGTTACATTTTTTTTGTTGAAAAGCAATGATGTGCACTTGCAATAATTTTTATTAAGCCCTGGTAATAGAGTAAGAATCTTGCATACCATTCAATTATTTCAAGATCATCAATGCATTCATGATTAAAATCGGTCATATCATTGCTTATGGCCATTTGCTTCTCTGACTTTTCCCATAGAGCACATTGACACCAGTCATGTGCTATATAGATCTTTCGAGACGAAAATTCAAGTATTACAGACTACCAATAAGTTGTTTGAAACAAGGTTCTGTTTCTTGTATAAGTAAAAGCTAATATTAGTAAATAGTTCATTAGTAAAACACAGTGATGTATTTGTATCTTATATTGAGGCTGCATGTAAGGCCTATGTTGGTACGGACCATGCATTGACCTATGTAAAAATACCACAATATCTTAGGATTTTTTTCAAAAACCAAGCCCAGAATGGAACCTTTGAAACTTTTGAAATCTTTGAAACTGCAGAATGAAATCTTTTGAATGAAAGACTGTGAAGTTACCAACTCTTAGCTTTCAAGGCTTTGCATTTTGGATAATCAACCCCTAAATATTGACTTCATTTGAGGGCCCCCATCAGATACGGGTTTAGAATCCTTGCAGGTAATGAAGGAAATTCTTGCTTTTCAACTATGAGGTTTTGTCAAAAAGCATCAAAATTCTAAACCTCCAAGGTTTTCAATGTTATATAACAGAGATTTCTACACAAGATATCATAATTATCATGTTGTCCGCAACATCTTTGAATTTTAACAAGCTAAAAATGTTGCCGTTTCCGAGACGGATAAAGGTTTCTGGTTGTTACAATCAAGACATTGGCTGGTGTATGTTTGGTGGCCTGGCATTCTCGACACACACACTCACTCTCTGATAACAGGTCCGTCTTGATAGGCTGCACACATGTGAAATGATTAGAAACAAAAACACGAATGGCGCCATGAAATCATTATCCGATGCCAGATCTTATCTGCTACTCCCAAACTACAACCAGAAACGAATATTCACTTATCAAATAACATCGCACTATGTTGTGGGTATCTCAAAATGCTCAATATGAATTATACTGGTTAAATTCTGTTATAATACAACAAAAAACAACATGACATGATCCAAAACAATTTCCATTTATTTAAATTTATGCTTCCTATTCCATTCATTTTTCAAACAACTGTGAACGGCAAATCAAATGGACACTGCAGTGTTTCCTAAACTTTACTTTCATCATTTATATTAGAAACATTGAGAACTAAGGATAAAATGCTGGCGACTTTAGGAATTAACCTTATGTTTGGTTGTTTACAAGGGGATAAAGTTTTAGAACAGCCATTTTCACAAAGACAAGCCGCAGTCATTTCATCATCTATGTTGATATGAGCCGCGATCTGGAAAAACGTCCCTTATAGCATTTGAGACTGGCATGTTTCAAGCCCATCTCTGTTTAACTGGAGTCTGACCGGGATCCATGCTGCTCTCTTACCTTGCTTCAGACCATGAAGAAGTCATCAGAAAACAACATGATTCCTGATCAGACTGCATGTATATGCAGGCTGATCTGGTACCATGTTGGGCTCAAAAGCCTTTAGGGACATTTTACCAGATCAGTAATTGTTCTAACTACTCTTCCTTGTTTGTGTGAATTTTTACAGATGGCTTCTATTGTTGGCGGTGTGGAAATCAAAGGACTGAAAGTACTAGGAAATGCCACAGATTACAAGCCAGGCCAATAATTCTATGCAGATATGTTAACATAGGCGTTTGAGTTTGAGTTTATTGGGGTTTTACGCCGTTTTCAACTACCAGGGTCATATCGCGGCTGGAGTACCTACCCATGGATTCCTGTTGTTTCTCAAACCAGTACTACCGCAACACCCTTACTGAGCCTCCAGCTGCTGGCCCACTTAGGTTAACGATTTCAAACCCATTGGTGGGTGACAACTTTGTCAGAAAAGGTATTAGCCGCGGCCGGGTATCGAACCCGGTACCTCTTGTACGAGGGTCAGATGCCCTAACAACTGCGCTAAGGCCGCAGCCCATAGCCGTAGCAACCCGTACGCAAATACACAATTGTGTACACATCGCAAAAAAAGTGGATTTTTGTTTTGTTTCCCTTGAAATAAACACCTGAATCACCATTAAAATCCATACTAAATACCCACCAGGAGCCATGAATGACCATGGTCATTGTTTGCTCCAGGTGGGCATTTGGTATGTATTTCATATTAAGATCTACATTAAGTTTTCAAACATTTTCTGAGAGATGCCTGCAAGACCCACCCCAACAGTATGGAGCCCACCATCAAACCTCCCCTGATACATTAGGCATGCATTTTGCGTACACTTTATTCTCGGCTAACTACACCCCTGGTCAAAATATCATCTTTTGAAACTGTGTCACTGTCTTTTGCAGTATTAACATGCTTGACATAAACATATAAAGATTTTTCTTAACATTTTTAACAAATGAATATAAAACATACAGTTCTGCCTTTGAACACCGCTATGTTTTTTATTTTTCATCATTCACATTTTGTATTCCAAGCTTCATTACAATTGTGCTGCTGCAGTGTTATATGGCAAAAAAGAAAGGTTTAGCACAAAAAACATGTGAAGAACTTTACAATGATCTGACTTCAAAAAATTGATTATAAAACAATGTGCTCACAGAGATACAGCAGAGAATGTTAAATGAAAAAAAGGGGTACCGAGATGTGTTTTCTTCTTTTGAAATTAATATTCATTTAATAACTGTCTTGTCTTGAAATTCATATTCATTTAATAACTGTAACAAATTATGAAATGCCAATATTTTCAAAAAAATCTTGTCATAAAGACCCATATTCACAGATCAGTTATGACAAAGTATTACCAGAATGCCTGCAGGTAAGGTCATTTAATGACAACATTTTTGTCCAAATATGTACCAGAAAAATGACCCAGTTCCAACAGATGTTCACAAAACTTTGGTTCTCAGACTTAATCCTTTCCTAAACAAGACCTGGTTTTGACGTCCTTAATAGAAAAAAAATTGGAAAACATTGAAACAAAAGAAGAAACTGCTGATAACCAGCAGTTTCTCCTTTTGTCTCAATATTTTCTGCGCCATATCTTACACAAATCCTATCTTTAATAACATCCATTTTGTCGTTTGTGGCAGTTTTTGAAGTGGATCACTCTAAAATTTCGTCGTTTGGGAAAGGGTTAATCCTTTCACGTTCTTAAGCTCTAGTGTTGACATCTCCAGTAAACTTTGGGAAATATTTAGAAAAAAAAGAAAATTATTTTCTTCTTACTATCAGTATTTTGTAGATTGTTAAATACAAATTATCTATCAATTACTTTGTCATCTTCAACATCATTAGGTTTTGACCAGCATATGATTTTGGTTTTTTGGGAAAGAGTTAATCCATTCCCACACATTGACTCTTTATTTATATCCAAAAAGATTATAAGCTTTGAAATTATTGTGGAAAATGAAGAAATTGCTTGTCATCAACAATTTTCTTATTTTCCAAATGTTTTCTATACCAAGTAAGACCAAAAACTGTAGACTTTCATTCACTTGAAATCGTCATTCGCAAAATCTTTAATTTGAAAGGTCTATGATTTTGTCATATGGGAAAGAGTCAGATAAACAATAAGCTTTCTTCCTGGTCTATAAGAACTTTGACCCTTCCATGTCATAATGTCACCCAATTCCATATAATCTTTCTTCAACACTGTCTGGTTAATGAATGGGCTTGTGAACAGAAAAAAAGTATTAAAGGGCGACGGTAACAGATGGTCTAATTGCAAAAAATGAAATTTTTTTAAAAAATATGCAAAACTTTTGTGTTGACCACCTCGGGATGGTTAATAATATGCGATTCAGACAGAGAATGAGCCGAAATTACAAGACAGATAGCTGAATTTAGGGAGAATCCAAGCCTAAATTCAACCCCATCACTGATGGGGTTAGAATTATTTTCAAATTGTTGCGCATGCGCATACAGCGCGGACCATGATTCAAACGAGATTCATACTTAAATTTCAATATGACGTCATCATGTATGTTGTGACGTCATTTAAGAAAGTCGCATGTCCTACTGTTTTGACCTACTTTCGACATCGCTTCATGAATTTGGTATCAAATTGCGAAAAAATGAGTCGTTGCTTCAATAGTTTCTCGTAATCATTTAATCAGGTCATATAAAGCTTAAAAAGTGTACATTTCGTTTGTATTTGACAATTTTTGGGTCCAAATCTGGGAAATAGTAGCTTTAAGAAAATCTTGAATATAAATGAAAAAAATGTTGCTATTCAACAAAAACCATGTAACTGCAGCTTCAAACAAGCTGCAGTTACATGGTTTTTGTTGAAAAGCAACAAAATGCTGATCACCTGCAGCTACATATTTTCTTCTATTCAAGTTTCAGTTTTCTATCTTACAGCAATAATTATGTGCAATTAACAAGAAAGTATAGGCAAAATTAAAAAAAATGCTAATAAGCATTTTCTTAATGTCTCCCACTTTTCCTATCAGGTGCATTTAAAGGTGCCATTATTCAAGAAAGGGTCAATTTTAATTAACCTTTTCCCAAACAACAAAATTTTAGATTGGTCCACTTCAAAAATTGCCACAAATGACAAAATGGATGTTATTTAAGATAGGATTTGTGTAAAATATGACACAGAAAATATTGAGACAAAAGGAGAAACTGCTTGTTATCAGCCGTTTCTTCTTTTGTTTCAATGCTTTCCCAAGCCTTTTCTATTAGGGACGTCAAAACCAGGTCTTGGTTGGGAAAGGGTTAAAACATCATAATGGGTAAGCGTTCCTGACATTCTGGGAGAATTCAACAGGTGCTATATTAATTATTAACTGTAAGTTTGATCAGAAAGAAAACATGAAGACAAATATATTTAATGACATGTTACATCAAAACTAGCCCAATTAAATAATTCTATATTCAGCCCCATTCCCTTTTTTTCCCTTTTCAAAAACAATTATGTCTGAATTTAGCCCTTCCCCAAACAAAATTGTTTCTGACCCACCTAAGACTTTTGTGTTTAAAAGCTTTTCAAAGTACATAAGAACAGGAAGAAAATGCAAAATATAAATGACGGGTCAATTATATATACAGATTTGATCTAGAAGGACTAAATGAACTTCATTTGAAATTTCCTGGGACAGACATAATCTAGATATGAAGATTGACCATATGAAAATATTTTTTTACCTCCAACATCCTAGCGTAGGTCTCTTTAAGAAAACTTTGTTGAAAATGGCAAAGTTGTTTGTCACAAGCAATCTCATCATTTCCCGCAATGTTTTCTACTCAAAAAGTGTAAAAAATCGTAAAATTACACTCACTCGGAATTGTCGTCTTCAAGATTATTTAATTTGAACCAGTCTAAAATTTTGCTGTCTGGAAATGGGTTAATTAGAGAAGAAATAGCCCTGCTGCAGTTAGCTAGATTACTAATTGTTCATCTGCAATATTTTAGTACCATTTTTGTCTCGTTAATTGCATATGAGCAAACAGTAAAATCTATACATGGACAAACACATCTGCTCAAATTCCAAACGAGCATGGATATATTTTGTACCATTAGCTGTCCTAAACAAGAGCCGTCAAAGACGGATTATGCTCCCCGAATAAGTGTTTGTCACAAAAAAGACTATCATACATCAAGCCCCCTTTTCCCATGACAGATTTTTAGTACACACATTATTCATAGAATATAGTCTAGAACATCTTATTCATCACATAAGTACAAAAATTCATTAAATTCTGCCAATTAGATAAAGAGAAGTTAGAGAAAAACTAATTTTTACATTAAGGCCACTTTTTCCATGACGCAGCCTCAAATTAAGAAACCGAGAAAAAGTTTCTAGGGATTGACCCCAGGAGCTCACATGTGAAGTTTCATTGAATTTGGTCCAAGGGTTGCTGAGATCTGGTTGTGGACGGACGGACGGAAGGACAGCCGGACGGACGGACGGAAGGACAGCATGGCGACTATATGCTCCCCCGAAATGTTTTCGGGGAGCATAACAATGAAATCTATGTCTAGTCCAATCAAGACCTCTGGTTTTGATGTCCCTATATTAGAAAATGCTACAGAAAACATCGAAACAAAAGAAGAAAATGCAGATAATCAGCATTTTCTCCTTTTGCCTCAATATTTTCCTGGCTTTATCGCAATCAAATCATAACTTTATTATCATCATTTTTGTCATCTGAAGCAGCTCTAACCCAATCCCAAACAAGACCTGGTTTTGACGTCCTAAATAGAAAAGGCATGGGAAAACATTAAGACAAAAGAAAAAACTGCTGATAACCAGCAGTTTCTCCTTTTGTCTCAAGCTTTTCTGTGCTATATTGTGCACAAATCTCTTCCTTTTCAACATATGCATGAATTTTGTTGTCTACAGCAGCTTTTATATAGGACCACCCTAAAAGTTTTGTTGTTTGGGAAAGGGTTAAAATTGGATCCCTAGATTTAGTCAGGAGTGTCCATTCTTAACAGCAATAGTCGCTGGTTTTTATGTATAATTTAGAATTTTGGAAAATATTGAGAGAAAAGAAGAAAATGGTATGAAGTTGTTGATTCCAACCAGCCTGCACAGTTGCACCAAAGGGGGCACAGTAATTTGTTACAATATTTCTAAATCCGCTGGTCTCATCTGTGTTTATAAGAGAGCGTGTGTGAGAAATATTTATGAATTAGAATTGAATTGGTTATCACACATCGGCAGATGTGCCTATATTAACTGTTATCGGCAATAAAACTTCACATCGTCGTTGTAAACTCAAAACCTCGTATCTCGGTTTTGGAAAATTTTAAAGGGGAAGGAAAAAAGTGTAGTAACTTTTCCCAAACTGAAATGTCTTACTTGAAATTTGGACATATTGTTCACAAATAATGTGTGAATAATACTGATCAGTCAAAATATCTCAAAACCTGGGAGAATCGTCTACACAGGGCACACAAGTTTGTACTTTGAAAATTGCACCAATCGACATACGAGGTTTTGCATTTACACCGACGACATGCCTTTGTGACGTACGCCTTCACCCATTCTCTCATTATGAGGCATTCGGCTGCCCACATAAGATATAGGCTTTAGAAAACATTGTGGAAAATGAAGAAATTGCTTGTTACAAGCAATTTCATCATTTCCCACAATGTTTTCTAACCAGAGCAACAAAAAAAATGTAAAATTTCATTCACTTGAAATTGTTGTCTGGAACATCTTTGAACTTGGACAAGTCTGACATTTTGCCATATGGTAATGGTTTGAATCAATCTGATGTCCAGGATGTCCACTATATAGAAAAGAAATAATTCCTTTTTTCTGTCTCTTTTTGTTCCAAAATAATAATATTATATTGGTGAAGAAATTGTTGAATTCTAAAATTCCTTAAGGCTTGGTCATATACATAAATACTGCGTCCACATCATGGCCAGAGCACGTCAAAAAATGGCCAATCATACAGCATATCATTAGAGGCGATGTGGATGTGATGTGGAAGCGGAATCATATGCCGGCCTTCAGCCAAAAAAATTTTTTTTTTTTTATACTTTTTTTATATACATGTATGTCCATTTTATAATCATATAAAAGAATCTTTTAACTGTTTCCAAAACAATAATTATTGTTTTTATGCCCCCGATAGGGAGGCATCATAAATTTGACTTGTCCGTCCGTCCGTCCGTCTGTCTGTCTGTCCGTCTGTCCGTCTTTCTGTCCGTCCGTCATTCATCCAAAAACTTTAACATTGGCCATAACTTCCTTATTACTTAACATATTCGCTTCATACTTTACCACAACATTCCTTGGTACATTACCTTTCTGTAGGCACATACTTTGGTGACCTTGACCCCTGGATGACCTTGACCTTATGACGATCAAAGCGGTGTCGGGGGCATTGTCATCTTACAGTGACAGCTCTTGTTTATGTCAATTTCACAGAAAGCTTTAACAGGCCTATTGCTAGATATTCCTGAGATGGGAACAACATTGTGGACAGACAGAGTTTGCATCTGTGTGTAGTACATAGTATTTGTAATTAATTGCTTTTGTACAAATTTCTGTTGTATATGTATTAGATAGAGTCTGTATAGTAGATTCTATGCGATATAAACGTTCAAAAGGCGCAGCCTTTGAACGTTTATGTCGCGTAGAATCTACTATACAGACTCTATCTGACTTAGTGTTGGTCAACCAATAAAAACATACGCTTCTACTATCATTCTTCAAACCACATCTCCGACTGGAGCTACTATCGAGCGGATCTTACTGGAATTACATCATTTTCCCAAAAATTGCATCATTTTTCCAAAAATTACATCATTTTTCATAACTGCACAGGAAACAGGGGCGTGGCTATGTATATCCGTGACATAAACTGACCGGCAGTGCGTTTATGTGAAAAATAGCGCCGAATTTTTCAAATATACTGCAATTTCATTGGTCCAAAAATTAGGACAAACACTAAGTTTGAATGGTTTCACATTAGCCATATATTTTTTGCATTGTCACAATGTCTTGCAAGGGTTTAATCTATAGAGACTGATGTTTTTTGGCTTTAAAGAACCTAGCTATTTTGGGATATAAATCATTAGAGAAGTTTAAATTTCTGTAAGTTTGACTTTAAAATGTGATCATAAAACAAGTAAATCACCCGACACCAGTTATAAATTCTGACATAAAATGGTATCTACAGAATTTAGTAGATATGTACATCTTTAAATATTTCCATCTGTTATGTTGAAATTCTTTTTCCCAAACAAGACCTGGTTTTGACACCTCTACTTTGTTAAGCTTGGAACACATTGAGACAAAGAAGAAAATGCTGATGATCAGCATTTTCCCAATCTATATTAATGTTTTCTTGGTTATTATTAAGCAACCATCTTACCTTACATCAGTTTTGTTGTCTGAAGCATGTTTCAGAAAATAAGTCTTGTTTGGGAAAGGGTTAAAGCAATTTGCATGCTGCTTAGAGCCTGTCTTTTGTATTTATTTGTTTCTATATCAATATAAATGGCTTGTAATATGTAGTTTAGGAGGACAAATTTCTGGAAACCTCATCTATATTTTACCTATTATACGCAGCCATTTGAATAAGTTACAAATAAATACAAATTCACTGAAAGAAAATATGGCTGTTCAAAAACAGTTTAGCTTGGCAATTTTTCAAATTATCCCTGGTTTTGGCGTTTTTGAGAAATCTCGAAAAACATTGATGCATTGAGGAGTGAGGACGGAGACTTTTACCGACAGACAAAAAGAGGGAACATCGAAAAGATTACTTATCCCCATGCACATATATAAAGGCATTTTTAACTGAAAACAAAAATATGGCAAAACTTTTTGAACAAGATAACTTCTAAATATTTCTTGAATAAGCCAGTGTTAAATCAACCCTTTCCTAAACAAGACCTGGTTTTGACTTCCCTTTTATAAGAGACTTGGGGAAAATATTGAGACAAAAGAAGAAAATGCTGATAATCAGCATTTTCTCCTTTTGTCTAAATATTTTCTGCGCTATATGATACACAAATTCTATCATTATTTGAATTCATTTTGTCATCTGCAGCAGTAACAGTTTTCAAATTAGACCACCCTAAAATTTTTGCCATTTGGAAAAGGGTTAAATAATGACTAAAGAGATCCAGAGACACTAACAACTTTCATATTTTCCAAAATTTGATCTAAATTCACGAGAAATTTCTTGTCTGTAATGTTAATTGGTTGGAATAGCTCAATATGGTAGTATACTCCACTGAATATCCGTGGTCTGTATGTGAAATTTGCATAACAGGGACATCTGCGTTCTATCATTCCTGAATTCTTGGACAAACAAGATTGGGATAATCCTTTACTCGGCAGAACATTGATTCATATCATGGATAGATCAAATTCATGAGATTTTTAAAATGTAATGGATTTTGGCCCATGAAGTTTTTTTTTCTAAAAATGAACTAAGTATTTGACCTTGACCTAATGAATGTGACTGCCAGCCTTGACACTGGTTTGTTTGGGAATTGTTACCTTGAAGATTATACACATGTGAAATGGCCTTATCCCTTAAAATTTTGTGGTGTCCATAGTCAAGAGGTAGAGCGTTGGCCTTGTGACTAAGAGATTCCGAGTTTGATCCTCTGTAGCGGAGGTTGTTCTTGGCTTCTCATATACGTCTGAAGAGAAATCATTTCTAATGTATCTCTAACATTCCTCATAAAATTTGTACAAACAGGCAGACGAATGAACAGAGATAAGCAGACAGATGGACAGACACACTAGAATGTGATATACTGTACCTGACTAGTCCGACAAATGATTTTTTGCTAACAAACAAATAGGTTTAACAGTTTTCTGAAAACTTTTGTCTATGAAATGGTTGATTTCAGACACATAAAACATTGTTAATTTCTAGGCAAAAGTAATAATGTAAACATATATTTGCACAATACTGTTCCAAGAAAATCACCAGTATGCATGCAGTTTCTATTAGTATGAAACAGCTAATAGATCATCATATCAATCAAAATACTGATTAACCAATCATTATTCATTCTTTCAGATGTATCTAAAAAACTCCACTTAAAACTTAATATGTCTCATTGACATTGTCTGACCAATTGATAGGTCAAAATGTTGTGAATGGAAATAATGAAGGTTTGAAATCATAAGAAAACTTTAACTTTAATAATACTCAGAGTGACCATAGGCATCTCCATTGACAGTGGGAACTTTGAGCCAGCAATCATTAGTCAATTCTGACATATAACATTATATTGCTGTTATTTGACAAATGTTGTGAAGGGATTGCTGACTGTGAGAGAACACAGACGGCCATTTGAAAATTAAATCATGTTTGTTAAAGGTGCTTGTCCCAGTCTATATTTGTAAATAGGCCGAGACAGATCCCAGACTAGGGCCTGGTTAAGGCAGGGTAGACTATAGTTCAGGAACAGAGTCTGCCTTGTTTCAATTATACACTGGGAACCCTCTCCCTGATGACAATATTGTAGACTGGACCAAATTCAATGATATTGTTGATGAAAAACTTTATGTGAATGAACACCTTCTGTGATAGAATGGAAAATATTTAGAAAACGCAGAAGAAAGATGAGATTCAGCATTTTCTTCAATATTTTCAAATGTTTTTACTCTTAGGTTCGTCAAAAGTGTCAGTGATTGAGAAAAGGTACCATACATACTCTTTTCTTGATACATGTAATCGATGATATTGGAAATTGGACAAAATTCGAAGTCATTGCAGATGATATTAACCCTTTCCCAAACAAGACCTGCTTTTGAAGTCCCTAGTAGAAAAGGCTTTGGAAAACATTGAGACAAAAGAAGAAACTGCTGATAACCAGCAGTTTCTCCTTTTGTCTCAATATTTTCTGTGCTATATTGTACACAAATCCCTTCCTTTTTAACATCAATTTGTTGTCTACAGCAGCTTTTAAATAGGACCACCCTAAAATTTTATTGTTTGGGAAATGGTTAAACAAGAGATGTTTATAAAATATATGGCCTACCTTTAACAATTGGAGCAGACCAATGGTAGTCAAATACCTGAAGGGCAATAACTCCAAGAATATGATCAGCAGAGTTACAGTTTTGCTCAATCAACAAAGGGCAATAACTGCAAAAAATTGATCTGCAGAGTAAGAAGTCTTGTATACTGCACCTCTTCATAATGACATCTATCCACCTATAAAGTTTAGCCATTCTAGCTTACATACTTTTTGAATTATGCTCTCGATAAAATTTAATTTTGAGAAACATCAAAGGGCAACAATTGCATGATACTGCATTTTGAAAATTGACTAACCCCATTTATCTGTAGAAGTTGTCTAAGTATATCAGCGCTGATAGATTGCAGCATCCATGTTTCTTATGATAAACTTATATTTGTCATCAACAATTTCATCGAAAAATCTATCACATCAGATAATGCAGAAATTTGTGATATAGAAAACAGTAAACAGAAACTAAGAAATGATAAGGCCAAGCCTGTACATGACAGATCCAGGGAGGGGATATTTGGTTGAATAGAAGTCCAAGTTTTGTGTAACAAGATTAAACATTCTGGATGTGACTTCAAGACTCCCTGCCACTGATGACCTTAAGTAGAAATGTCAAGAACATCTCTTTCTTAACCTTTCCCAAACAAGACCTGGCGTTGACAACCTTAATAGCATAAATCTTGAGACAACTTTGAGGCATAAGAAGAAAAGGCTTAACTGAAGTCTTTTCTCTGCTTAATATTCTTAAAACAAATTGTATCTTTCACATAACTCATTTTGTCATCTTAAGTAGCTTTCAAATTGGAATAGTCCAAATATTTAATATTTTGGGAGTTTTGAATAAACAAGGTTTTGAACTAGATAGTGAATTATTCTTTCAACTAAAAAGACTGCATTTTTTTAAGATTTTTTTTTAATTTTGATAGAAAAAATTGACTTTTGATAACTCGTTTTTGCTAGACTACAATATAGTCTATGGACTTATGTACATTCACTGAAAAATCTTCACGAAATCCTCTGACATTTTATGGCTCTTCAATTATTTGTTTAAGATCTGATAAGCCCAATGCTGCCCATCACACTGTAATTAGAGATATCAGGTTTCATGCAGTCTGCTGGTCAAATACACACTCAAACTCTGTTTCATGGAGTTAAATATAAATTCTCTCTTGACGTATGGGCTCTGGAGATGTTATTTGCAATATTATGTAAAGGCCTACATGTTTGAGTTAAGGTCCTGCAATTTGATGAAAAGATTCCCTAATAACAAAGGCAAAGCATTATCCCATATTTCAATTTATTCAAATATGAAGGTCGTCCAATTTTAAATCTGCAGATGACAAAATGAATGTTTATGTGTTTAGCTTGGAAAATATTGAGGTTAATGAAGAAATTTCTGATTATCAGCACTGTCTTCTTTCGCTTGAATGTTTTCTCAAACTTTTTTCCGTCAGTGACATCAAAACCAGGTCCTGTTTGGGAATGGTTTAAGACCTTTATACAATTTTATTTTATGAAAATGTGTGGTTTCCCTGAAAGAGAAAAGATTGACATGACAAGTCTTTATTTTCATCTATCACTCCCTGCATTATGAATATTGTACAACATTCTACTTAGTGAGCCAGTGCATCACAAGTTACATTAGAAAAGGGTCATTTTTGGTACATAAAAAGAAATTTATATGGATCTGTACAGATAACTAAAACTTGCTATTATGCCACCGTTTTAATTATTGGGGAACATAGAAGATCTTGATCAATTTGCATGTACGCACAGGCTGATCTTGATGCATGTTGGAATTAAATACCTTATGATTGACAAGGTTGATGAGGACAGGACGCGGGCTTTCCGCAACACGGTTCTAACTCACTTTTTCATTTTTTTACAGGAGAGACAAAAAACTGTTTCATTTTCTTACAAAGAAAAATTTTGTTCAATAAGAAACATTTCTGAAATTGTTTTTCCATAACAGAATTACTATTATAAATCAAATCTATGTGAAATTTGTTTAAAATGTTGTATTTGAAAAAAATTGAGTTAGAACCGTGTTGCAGAAAAAAATGATAAAAATCGACAAAAATGTTACCTGCAAAACAGTTCTAACTCAAAAATTTTTTATAAAGCACTATTAATTTGGCAGGTATTTATGTTGGAAATCATGTCTATATTTTACCCAAATAGTTTTAAATGTTAATTCTGTGTTTTTGTTTGATGAAGGCCAGAAAAATTGTCGCCAAAATCTATGACAAGAGTTTCAATACGTGTCAAAGCACTTATTTATGCTTTACACTAAAATGAAATTGTTTTAACCATAAAACATTTACAAATATAAACTTTTTTTCAAGTCTAGAATACACTTGCAAGCATATATAAGACAGATCATTTAATCTAGAATGTTATAGTACAATATTTTAGAAGTATAAAGAAGTTCTGAGGCAACAACTTGAGTAGACTCTTCACTAGGTGTCTCACATATCAAATATCTCAGTTTCAGAAGATGGTGGATGGAGAGTAATCATCAAATTACATCGCATGAAAATGCTGTATATTGTAGTTTATTTATAATGAGACATCATTCCTCTAAAAAGTATTGATCAAGTACTGAAAATTGACTTTATTTATGTCTGATGTCGAACAAAGCAAGCTCTTGAACCAATAGTTTGAGTGGTTCCTAATGACATGTGAAACGTTGACCTGAGGCGCGTTCTTTAGAGCGAGATATCTTGAGATTTCTTAAGATGTTTTAGGATAAAGCGTTCTTCTGAGTAAGATTTTAAGACGATCACTAGGAGCCGCCATTACTCTATACTTCATTTGGAACACCTCGGTATATTCTGTAGAATCTATATGGGAGAGAATTGACCGAGTTGTTCCGAATGCTCAATGATTCATAAACCGCGTAGTTCCGAATGCTCTGTGCTTCATACAAATGACATCATTATGGCATCATTTGTATGAAGTATGGAACATTCGGAACACTTTGCTTATAATCTCTGTCTTAAAAAAACGCTGTATCAAAAACATCTTAAGAAATCTTAAGAAATCTCACTCTAAAGAACACGCCTTTCAATGCAAAGCAAAAAATTATCAATAATTGTAGGTGTAGTGCTTTTAGAGTTATGTATCTTGTTCTGGAACCATGCAATAGAAAAAAAACATGTACAAAGTTTGATAGCAATTATTTGACAGGTTCCAGACTCCAGATATAAGAATGTATCATATCAAACCTTAACCAGAGTTATAAGTTGAAATGAGATATTGTCCTGAATAAATTTTTTAAAAGTTATGTTTTTGGCCGACAACCTTTTGTAGTCACCCAGCATGTATGTTCAAAGTTTCAAAGATCCAGTGTGAGCTGATATATACTACTCAGACTTCCCAAAATTCATCAGCCCATCAGAGATGTCTGACAATTTTTCAGAAGGACTGACATTTGTCAACTCTCTGTCAGTACAACTGTCTGACAGTCCTGCGGTTGTCATGTCACTCATTTTAAGCCAAACTGACAACAAATTGATAGTTTATAAAAATTTACTATTTCTACTAACAAAAATATTATTTTGTTTTAATTGATTTGGTCCTTCGATGTGACAGATCCTTTTTTGGACTAACAAATTTTGAGGCCTTGTAAGACCGAATGACTGACACTTTTTCTGAATTTTTGGGAAGTCTGACTACTGGTTAAGAAATTTGAATAATAGCATTTTACAAAGAATTTGGTGACCTTAGAATACTGAGCCCCTCATCTTCGGAACAGTTTTTAGCTTTTGATGCCCACATCTCTGCTAATTCTTGAACTGGGATAAAAATCAACTTAACAATCGGCCCTAAATTATATTACATTTATACAATGTACAGCAAGAAATATCCAGACCAATATCTATAATCAGTGCATTAGATGCTGATAGATACAAACAACAAAGCTTCAGATTACATCATCAAGAATCCTGGTAATTTTTGCTTATGGAACTTTAAAAATCTCATGATCTGATGATGACAAGAATTTCAAAGTATCCATTACTTTCATTTCTAAAATAATGAATGGTGAGAAACTAAGATTTGAACAAAACAGAAGAAAACAACTTTTGTCAAAGCAAAGTCAGGGATGATTTCCTATTTCTGTAAAAGTTTGGTCATGGAACTGGCAGTTTTTCTTTTGTTACTTGCCCATAGACATGTTATCCTCAGAAAAGTTTCCTGTACCCCTTCTAGTCTTGTTTCAAGCTAAAGTCTAATATTCCAATCAGATAGGATGAAAGGACTTTAGCTAACCACTATTCAAGTCAAACTTTTACATTCATGAACAAGTGAAGATTCATTTAAAATTCCATACCTAAGGGCATAAAATGCTAGACATGGGTTGATGGTATGATTTCTTGGTTATAACATTTTATGTATTACATGTACACATATTTGCAATAAGATCTAACTAATCTTTAATTTGATCTTTTGCATAAAATCAAAACTAACTATTAGTTCATTCAATTGACCATATTGAGCAAGACATATGAATGAATGATCAGTGAAATCTACATCTTAGTTAGGTTTTGAAGTAATTTCTTATGATTAATCAGGGGTTTCATTAAGAGGTGGGGGTCGGGGATTTACCCCTCCTATTTGACTGAATTTGAGAACAATCCCCCTGCTACTTTTGAAAATTTTGTATGGAGTTGATAGGGAATACATAGAAAATTCCCCGCCTACTTAAGCCTCTCGCCAAGGTGGCCAAAAGTTATTGAAACCCCTGACTAATTGCATTCTAATGTGTCTGATCAGTTATGGCTTTATTTAAAGAACACACCATCAATGACATCCACATAAGATTTTAGTTGTTCAATGGGACACAAATATTACCGTACATATCATATTCAAAAATATAAGACTGGCATTATAAGAGAGCAAGCTTGTCTGTCCTTTGGTTCGTTGGTCATTAGCTTTTTTCTGATGTTATTCATTAGGTAATAAGTTATAACTACTGAATTACAAGTAGAAATATTCATATCTAAGACAATGTATGCCATACTGTAACATTTGAAATGGTTTTCAATGCTATAATAATGATGTGGATTGCCTTATTATAATTCCAAATATGAAGTGGAAGCAATTCAAACAATCATTTTATAAGGTATATTGAGCTTACATGTTCCGAGTGAAACTTCATTCCAATATGTTGTATGATTATTAATTTGATGGACCATAATTATTTCTATAATAGAATGAGTCAAAAGAAAGCTTTTAGGTCAATGATTTTTAATAAATCCACTAAATCTCTTGCAAAAAAACATATCTCTATTTTGCAATGAAATTATTAAAATTAAGAGTCCTAGCCATATTTTTCTCTTCAAAAAATTGGCTAATAGACAAAGATCATACTGTAAAGCTGTCTGATTTTAGTTTAAACTAAAATATGTGTCACTTGCAAGCCAGGTTTATTCAAAGAATTTATTATTAAAAGAATCATACACATAGAAAGAACTATTTAAGTTACTGTTATTGACTGAAAATTTACATAGACTTAATAGGGATTATATTTTGCAGGAAAAGGGTTAAAACACAAGAAAATCACATGAAAACCATTATTACATGTTTCTTTAACTTGCTATGTTATTTACTGATGTCATTGATGAAATAAGACATAAAAGAGCTTTTAACTCTGATTTTTTTCTGCAACACAGTTCTAACTGGGCCAGTTAGAACTGTGTTGCAGAAACATAAAATACTACTTTGAGTTAGAACCTTTTATACAAATTTGATTTTCTCAACTAATATGAGGATTTTTTGAAAAATATTTTAAGGGATAATGTATTGATATTAGTTAGTTCCAAAAATGTAAAAAAGTGATTTTTGATAAAAAGTGGAGTTAGAACCCTATTGCGGAAAGCCCACGACTGGATTTGCACATGAAATAGTACAGGAAATTTTTTTTGAGGCAAAAGGAGAAAATGCCGGTTATTAGCATTATAATTATTCTTCTATAAAGGACACGAAAACAACGTTTTGTTTTGGAAAAGATTAAGGACGAACAAAACTTAAAAACTTATTGCAATGAATTAATTGATTTATTGGGGGTTTATGCCGTTTTCAACTGCTATGGTCATATCGCGGCGGCTGAAGCACCTTACCTTGGATTCCTGGTATTTCTCTCACCAAAACCACAACAATATCCAAACCGAACCTCCAGCTGCTCTCTCACATAGATGACTTACACCCATCGGTGAAAGACAAATGACTTTTGTCAAATGTCAGAATGGATACAAGCCCAGTCAAAGTTCGAACAGGATTGAGAGACTCCGACGTTACCGATTGAGCTATCGGGGCTCGGCATATTGCAATGAAAGTTTTTTTTTCTACTTTTCCATCATCATTTTACCTTATCAAAATTAATAATCTATATCAGTTTTCAACTTGAATTTTATTTTGTTGTCTGCAACCCCATTCATTTGCTTTGATATAAATTGTGGAGGAATTGTCATCAAAACTCCTCTTAAATTAATACATCTTGTCCACAAAGATGCATTGCAAAAGACATTTATTAGAGAAAATGTGCACAATGTCCCTAGCAATGGTTAACACTTTCCAAAAGGGCACAAAATTAGACCACCTCAGCAGACGACAAAATACATGTAGATTTATATAAAGGTGTAAAATATACATGTTGCGCAGAAAATACTGAGGTAGAAGGAGAGAATTTATTTTCATTTGCTTAATTTTTAGCGAGCCGGGACTTTAAGTCCGGGGAGCTAATGTCACAGCCCTAGTGTCGGCGTCGGCGTCAGTGTCGCGTCTTCAAAAACATTAACCTGGCCTATATCTCGGGTACTATTAGAGATACAACCTTGATATTTCACACATGGAAACTTCTCGACAAGGCATTTCATTTGGGACCTTGACCTTTGACCTAGTGACTTTGACCTTGGAGTTTGACCTTCTTTTGAAAAACTTTAACATGGCCTATATCTCATGCACTATTATACATGTAGATAGAGCCTTGAAATTTCACATATGGATACCTCATGCCATGACCTTGACCTTTGACCTAGTGACCTTGACCTTTGACCTTGGACTCCTTTTTTGCGACAAGCTCTCGTATAGGCGAGCTACATTGTCCGCGGACAACTCTTGTTTCAAGCTTTTTTCCGAGAGGGATCTCAAAGCCATGTTTGTTTGGTAAAGGATTAACAAATGTTAAACTAATAATAATAATAATCTATTTAAATCTTTAAAAATCTTATGGACCATGACCATAGCGTTTGTATAATTCAGGCTGATCTATGTTTCTTGCGAAAATAAAATTCTTTTTCGTTACATTTCAACAAATTCTTTTTCGTTACATTTCAACATGAAAAGGGGGTATTTTCCCTGTTCTCAAAATGTATGCTTTCCAGTTTCGGCATTCTGTCCTGCTAGCATACTTCTCATATTACACTAGTCTAAACAAATGGTCAGTGAGGTCAGCATGCTGACTGTTAACTGGTATTTTATCACCTATAATGATCTGATTATTGAGATGTGGGGCTGATAACGCAGAGCACCGTGAAGGTGCTGTTTGCTACCCTAAGTCTAGGGAGTAAATAATTATTATCATTATTATGTACATGAAGTATGATGTTTGTTTATTTGACAGATAGAAACCTAATAAACAGGCTGATTATCCAACATATGGCTCCAGGGTTGCCAGCTTGTCGGCTTTTCTTTGGTCAGCCTTATACACGTGAGACACTGTTTAGTTGTGCTCTATTGTTTTCTTGAAACATGTTGTTAACATTGATCCAAACCTTGCATTAACTCTTTTTGTAAAGTAAGACCTGATTTTGACGTCCTTATAGAATTGGCTAGGGAAAACATTGAGACAAAAGGAGAAAATGCTGATAATCAGCATTTTCTCATTTTGTCTAAATATTTTGAGTCTTTTTTGTACACTAATACATTCTTTATCAACATTAAATTTGTCCTCTGCAGCTGCTTTCAAAACTAGGCCACCCCATAAATGACCATATGGGAAAGGGTTTACTCTATACCAAAATGGCAATATTTTAGACTGCTCCGACTGGAAAGGAGCTGCAGACAACAAAATAAGCATCACTTCATATGGAATTTAATGGGAACTAAAGCAGGCAAACAAACTGGTTATCAGTATTATCTTCTTTTGCCTTATTATTTTCCAAACCTTTTTGTAAGAGAGACATCTAAAAATAATTTGTTTTCATAGGGGAATATTTCAGATCAGTCTAAAATGAAAGGAGTAGCAGATGATAGAATTAACACATTCTCTTTTTATAAACATCTCCTTAATAAAGCACAAAGAAAATCTTGTTGGGAAAGGAGAAACTGCTGGTTATCAGCATTTTTTTCTTTTCCAATACAATTTCCATACCAATATCCAGTAGGATACATGTAGTCAAAAGGAGTTGTTAATCACTAAATGATAACTATAAACATCCCTAATGATGTCTACAGCAACTTCCAGTTTTAAATCAGCTTAAATTTTACTGTTTGATAAAGGGTTAATTAAGACTTTCCCAAATGACAAAATATTAGGGTGGTCAAAAGCTGCTGCAGACAAAACAAATGTTGTTAAGGATAATGTAGCACCAAAAATATTGAGACAAGAGTAGAAACTGCTGATTATCAGCAGTTTCTTCTTTTGTCTCAATGTTTTTCCAAGCCCTATCTATTAAGGACATCAAAACCCGGTCTTGTTTGGGAAAGGATTTATACAAGAATAGCTAACCTTTCCTACCTTCCAGTAAATCTTGAAGCTGCCTCAAATCCTGGACATGATCTTCTTCAGACATTGTTTCTGTTTACCTCTGAGCTCTGAAATATTTTTTTTTTCATTTCAAGTAATCAACCCTTTAAACAAGACCTGGTTTTGATGTCCCTGGTGGAAAAGGCCTGGCAAAACTTTGAGACAAAAGAAGAATATGTTGACAATCAGCACTTTCTCATTTTGCCTCATTATTTTCTTTGCTATATTGTACACAAATCCAATCATTATCAACCTTCATTTTGTTGTTTGCAGCAGCTTTTGAATTGGACAACCTTAGAATTTTGCTCTTTAGGAATGGATTAAGAAGATGTGATCATATTAGAAAGACAGCCTTAAAAAAAAACTTTTATGGAATAAATCTGGTGACGAGAAATTTTAGTTTTCTCTCAAATTTTCAGTTTCCTTTCAATCTGAAAAACATATTGGTATGGATGTAACTTTTTTGTTTATTGCATTTTCTTGTCAGATTATCATGACAAAAGAAAATGAAATCTTTAATTATAAATAAAGGATATAAAGTTTCACTGATGCTTATTTAAATTTCACTACTCACAAATCCAGTCCAAGTTATTCATTCCAATGATCCTTTATTGACAAACTTCCATTCATTTGATACCTAAAATCTTAATATTAACCCTTTCCCGAACATCAAATTTTTAGGACAATATATTTCAAAAACTGGCACAAATTACAAAATGGGAGTTTTTAAAGATAGGATTTGTGTAAAATATGACATAGAAAATATTGAGACAAAAGGAGAAACTGCTGGTTATCAGCAGTTTCTTCTTTTGTTTCAATGTTTTCCCAAGTCTTTTCTATTAGGGACGTCAAAACCAGGTCTTGTTTGGGAAAGGGTTAATGTAGGGCTTAGAAGATTTACACAATTTTGTTATTTTTAGGAATTATTATATTCATAAAGTTGTGATTTTTTAATTATGATAGTGAAGATTAAAAAAATTCTCCTACATGTATGAGGAGTCCTACTGATCAATTTCAACTTGCCATAACCAGCAGAGCTCGAATTTCAACTAGCATACTGGCAATTTGCTAGTCAAAAATGAATCATCTCTGCAACAGGAATCTTTTTGCAAGTGAAATAAGTCAAGAGAAAACGAGAGACATATAAAATGTGTTTTTGCAAGTGAATTTATCTTTTTGCTAGTGGTTTCTAAAGTCACTTGAAAAATATTGGGAGTCAAATTTTAGGGAAATTCTAGCCCTGACCAAAGCAACAAAAAAGGAAGGGCAAACATATTCTAAATTCGTTATTTCAAACCCAAACTCAACAGGACAATTCCATTGAGTACCCACAACATATGGTTTAATGAACAATAAATAAAATATTGCATTTTGAAATGCTTTCACTCGATCCTACTTGTCTATACCTCTGCATAACAAAATGCAAGAGCTGAATACAAAAGAACATAATTATATAATTATATGTTCCCTTCTTGGAGCTTAATGTCAGTGAAAAACTAGAAATCTATCACTGAAGGTGATAAAAATACCCCCACCACCATCGTGTTCAGACAAGCGTTTTTGTTGAATCAAGAGCCATAAGTCAGAAATTGTCAATCCAATTTTCTTGAAATTTGGTCAAATCAGGGGCCAGAAAGTATCGGTCTGATTTCCGTGAAATTTGCGTCTTGCACATCTACAAGTCACAATGAACACTTGCGCCAAGTATGAATTAAATCGGTCCACAAGTGTAGGAGGAGTTATCCGGACAAGCATTTTTTGTCAAATCAGGGGCAATAACTAAAAAAGTAATGGTCGGATATTCGTGAAATATGCATCTTGCACTTCTACAGGTCCTAATGTACACATGTGCCAAGTACTGTAAAAGTCTATTTATTCGCTAGGACTTAATTTTGGGGGGGGGTCATCCGATCTTTAACCCCTTTTTTTCGCCAAATTCCGGGTGTGTGTGTTCAGGATCCCCTCTGGATCCGTGCATGCAGATTTATGTCATACCATGAAGAGCTAAATATAACAACGGTTTGTCGTGGCACACAGGGACGAAGGCTGAAGCTTAATTGGGAAACAACCAGTTATTTTTTAATAATCGCCAAATTCCAGGGGGGGGGGGGTCATGACCCCCTGACCCCCCCCTCTGGATCCGCGCATGCAGTGCTTATACAAAATAAACCTTTTCACTTATTCCTCGCAAATAAGGTTACAGTCATCGACACAGCCGGTTGTAAGGTGTGTTAATATCGCGGAGGTGTGTCTCGTTGACCTTGACCTTGTCTTCTTTTGAAGTAAAAATAGAATGTGTAAACATGCTTGTAAAGGATTGATCTATAGCAAAGGAAAGACGTTTTTTTCGCCGAGATTGAGGTTTTTATGCATTGCTAATTGTTTTTCCATGCACAAATATGAGTTCCCGAACAGTTCGGAAGTATAAAAACATAGAATGAGCCCCTTTAACAAGTTACATATAAAAAGGTGTGAAAACAATTATAAAGAGAAGACAGGTGTGATAAACATTTTGTCTAACCATCGCTTGTGTATTTATCGGGGTTAAACAGACATGTACTGAATATAATGAAGCGAATATTTCCGGAAAACAACGGAAATACCCGAGCTTTACATCAAACACTCGCGAATTTATTAACTCGTGAATAAATCCCAGACAACGAAATCGCGAAATGTTGAGCACGCGAAAATAAAGACTTTTACAGTATGAAGCAAATCGGACAGTAACTATAGGAGGAGTTGACCGCACAAGCATTTTTTTGTAAAATCAGGGGCCATAACTCAGAAAGTAACGGTCGGTTTTTCGAGAAATTTGTGTCTTGCACATCTACACATCCTAATGCACACCTGTACCAAGAAGAAGCAAATCGGACAGTAACTGTAGAAGGAGTTGTCCGGACAAGCATTTTAGGGTCAAATCAGGGGCCATAACTCAGAAAGTATCGGTCTGATTTCTGTGCAATTTGCGTCTTGCATATCTACAGGTCACAATGAACACTTGTGCCAAGTATGAATTAAATCGGTCCACAAGTGAAGGATGAGTTATCCCGACAAGCATTTTTTGTCAAATCAGGGGCAAAAACTCAGAAAGTAATGGTCGGATTTTCCTCAAATTTGCGTCTTGCACATCTACAGGTCCTAATGCACACCTGTGCCAAGTATGAAGCAAATCGGACAGTAACTGTAGGAGGAGTTGTCCAGACCACAGGGAATTTTAGCGATTTTTATGTAGACTCTTTCTATTAAAGACAAGGGGACCAAGTTTTCATGTATAGGAAATAGTACCCATTCTCGCAAAACACCCATTACGACGCCAATTTTGAAGATAATTACACGAGATCTTCACTAATTAACTCCATATATATTTATTTAGCGAAAAATCCGGTGGTCTGTACGCGTAACGACCAGAGTTTTTCGTGACAGAGGCCGGTTTCTCGACGAAAGGTTCGAAAACGCCATGAACGACGTGACCGTGTGACCCCCGCTTGTAGGACTAAATCTGCTAGTTTGTGCATGATTGTGGCCAAAACATGCATTAAAACGATAAAATAAATTAAAATCTTTCACCAACCTTCCTTGTTGAATAATATCACAAAGAATTCAGCTTTAATTTGTTGAATGTTTTGCCGACTCAACGGATTTTAGATTTCGGCAATTTTAGGCGCGTTCGCTTGGGATACTCTGGTGAGTGTTTTTATCACAATGTTCCCCTTGACTTTCGAACGAAACAGAACGGTTCAGTTTCAAATTTCAACAAAATTGTCCAAAGCAATGCTTTAATTCGTATCTTTTTACGCTTATTGAACACAAATTTTATTTTTTAACAAGAAAAAGAATTACTCGAGTAATAATGAACGTATGACTGATGGAGGGCGAGTTCATCTCGCTGTTGAGCACACTCACTCAAGTAATTCTTTTTATTGTGAATACTAAAAAAAATCATCGACAGTTATGCTAAATTAAGCTTGAAAAAATGAGAATTAAAGCATTGCTTTGGACAATTATGGTGAAATTGAATAATGAACCGTTCTGTTTCGTTCGAAAGTCAAATGGAACATTACATGACATAAACACTCACCAGAGTTACAAACGAACGCGCTGGCATCACGCTTGTGTCGTACATGGCAATTTCGAACCTTCTGTCGAGAAACGGCCTCTGTCACGAAAAATACTGATCGTTACCTGTACAGACCACCGGATTTTTCGCTAAATAAATATGTAAGGAGCTTATTAAAGAAGATCCCGTGTAATTATCTTCAAAATTGGCGTTGTAACAGGTGTTTTGCGAGAATGGGTACTATTTTCTGTACATGAAAACTTGGTCCCCTTGTCTTTAATAGAAAGAGTCTACATAAAAATCGCTAAAATTCCCTGTGGTCCAGACTAGCATTTTTGGGTCAAATCAGGGGCCATAACTCAAAAAGTATCGGTCTGATTTCCGTGAAATTTGCGTCTTGCACATCTACAGGTCACAATGAACACTTGTGCCAAGTATGAACTAAATCGGTCCACAAGTGTAGGATGAGTTATCCCAACAAGCATTTTTTGTCAAATCAGGGGCCATAACTCAAAAAGTATCGGTCTGATTTCCGTGACATTTGCGTCTTGCACATCTACAGGTCACAATGAACACTTGTGACAAGTATGAACTAAATCGGTCAACAAGTGTAGGAGAAGTTGTCCAAAGTTTTGGAGACAGACCAACAAACCAACAAACCAACCATCCAACCATCCAACCAACCATCCAACCATTCAACCACTGGACCGACAGGCTGATTCTAGTATACCCCCTCCAAACTTTGTTTGCGGGGGTATAATTA
The DNA here is from genome assembly GCA_963680895.1 of Fragum sueziense. Taxonomy (NCBI): domain Eukaryota; kingdom Metazoa; phylum Mollusca; class Bivalvia; order Cardiida; family Cardiidae; genus Fragum; species Fragum sueziense. The sequence continues at coordinate 6,273,810 of OY804599.1, read as the reverse complement.
GGCATTAAATCAAAAGTAGATAATCAGGAAACATTATGGTGTGATCCAAATAAAAATAGCCCCATCTAGCGCACACCCCACATCTGTTCCTATGGGCCTCAGGTATTTATAAATGCCTTCTTATTCATTTCTAATATGTAAGAAAACTTGAATCATTGAAAAGTTGATTAAATCATATTGGTGTTATTTGATTTCAGACAACTAACAGGCATTAGTACAAAGACAAGGGTAAAAGAATGTTCAGACATAATACAAGAGGTCACTTGGTCAAATAAGGTCAATATTGACACCCAGTAACAATTGATACTAACCCACAGTGAGCTGGATCTAATCTCGATATACCCTGCGGCAAGGACATTTTATTGGGTTCTATTATGAGACCAGTGTAAGATATGCTCCCACACACATGGCTGAATCACTGCCCAAGCAGGTCCATAGTGCTGGTTCTAAACTCTATGCCCAGAGGCAAGGTCAATATTTTATTTGGCTCCCTGCAAATAGAAGATAGAAACATATTCAGAGCAAAGGTAATTCACTGAAAAAGACAATGAAGCTAAATGATTATTATTATGAATTACTTTATTAATATGGTTAAAAAAATCATATCCATTTTTTCCCCAATAAATTACCAACAAGGCAAAAACTGTTTTTTCAGCATTCTGATTTCCTGGGATTTTTTTCTTAATTTGGGGCATACAATTTTGTTGATGAGGACAAGTGTTCATGCGGCTGAAAAAATCAAGACATAACCAGAGAAGTTCATTTTCCAATAATGTTTGTTTTATGGATATCGCTCACAATTCCACTGATCGGGGATTTACTCTCACTAATCCCATTGTAATGATATCTCAAGTAGCAATGACCCTCTCCAGGACAACAATTTAATCCTTTCCCAAACCACAAAAACTTTAGACTTAAGATTCAGATGTTGCAGACAACAACTGAATGGAGGGAATGAAATTTAACATTTTTCAATTGACCAAACGCCGACTGTCAATCAAAACATCGATTAGCCAATGGACGATCAGAAAAATGTCATGCCCCAATTATTCTTCGTTGCACGTGTTATTGTATCGATCTATCGACTGACAATCAAAACAATCGACATGCCAATGGCAAATAATATTGTTCTGACAATAGACTAGGTTCACCGTTATGTTTTGATTAACCGTCGGTGTTGTTATAAAATCTCGTAACTACAGCTTGAATCAAGCCGTAGTTACAAGATTTTGTAACAACACCCACAAAGTAATATTTTGTTTGTCCGAATTTACGTCACGATTAACTGGATAAAATCGTTCCCTATTAACCCATATATGCCTGAATTTTTTATTTCTATATAATTGATTTATTCGTGAAAGGAATACAAATACTAAATAAAATTGAACATATTTTACGTTGTAAAGTACTTTATTTGGCTAAAATCGTATATTTTATATGTGTCCTGAAAACAGGACTCTAGGCATTAGAGTAATCAAAATTTCAAAGTAAACCCTCATTGATAGAATAATACCAGATAGTTTAAAACCACTTTTCCATTCCAAAAATGCCATTAACACACATGAAAATGTGCTTTGTGAAAAGGGGGCTTCATGCACCACTAGATCAAATGCAATAAGCACCCTTTTCTCAGAGCATATCTTATTTTCACTCTCTCTTCGCTAAAATCGTATATTTTACATTATCACTAAGAAAGCCTCATCACTACAGATTATAAACAAGATAGTTAAGTACTATGTTTTTGAAGAAAAATGATAGTATTCATTTTCATTCTGTTGGTATAGACTACAAAGATGCAAAGTTTTCAAACGCTGATATTGTTAAAACATTTTCAATGAAGTCGAACAGAACACTTGCCTTGATAAAAATGGTTTGCAAAGCATTTTGCAAAATGCATTAAGACAGTGCTACATAATGACCATATTACATGCATTGAATATATTCTGGAAAATGTTTGTAATAAGTAGAAGTGTGCCCTTTTGGTCAACCAACAGCAGTGCATAATATTCTCCGAGCTAGTGGTACTTCAACAATATGTGTCTTCTGTCTTCGCGCTCAAGAGAAGTTTGTTTAAAAGTCCCAGTGCTCTTGTTTGAATACATCTATCATCAAATACTGTACTTCATACTTCATGGATGTCTGTCTCAGAGGCTGGTTGTGGTTGTTGATGACCGGGAATGTTGTTTATATCAACATCTCCGTCCTCATCCCCACTGTCCTCATCTGTCATATCACATACAAGTGGGTGTTCTATATGGATATCAGTCCTTTGAAAAGCTTCTTCATCATCTACCATTGTTAGAACTTCGCCCATATTAGATCTTCTGCAAAAAGATAAGGAATTATATATAATGTATAGCATGGACAAAAATTGCCTCCCGCAACCATTTACGCCTACAGTCCTGTTTTCAGGACACTTCTAAAATGTCGAGATTGCCATGGAAAAAATTACAAATGAATATTTTTTCCAATCATATCTAAGAAAGCATTCACTTAGCAACATATTATATTCATGATGTTCTATTGAAATATTGATATATAAAAAGTTATACACATACCTTTGAATTGTAGCCATTCCAAGAATCACCTTTACCGAAAAAGGGTATATTTTGTTGCAGCAAATACAGAATGTTGGGAAAGTTATCATTTCCAACATTCTAATGGGTCTAATCCAGGCTTATCTGATGATTTATACTATAAAAATAAACACTTATCACTAATTAGTGGGAAAATATGTGGATATATGGTACTGTCCTGAAAACAGGACTGTCTGCATATATGGGTTAATGATCACATCCCCATTGTTTGTCTTAAATTCTATGTTGGGCGGAGCGATCTGTCGTTTGGCGTTTGGTCAATTGCTTTCAGGGTAGAAAAAATTGAAGAAATTACTAGTCACATAATGTGTCATTATGAGGGAAATAATTGATATAGCTGGACAGTGTATATAATTCTTCATGCTATTAAAATAACGTTGCTAGTAAGATATTTTTTTCAAAATATACAGCATTGTCTCTTTCATTTCACCAGAACTACCACAACACTTCCGAGCCTCCAGCAGCTGCAGCTCTCCCATGTAGGTTAAAGATTATCTATCCATTGGTGGGAGACAATTCTCAGAAAGTATGTAAGCTATACACCGGGGGATGGAATCTGTGACTTCATGATTGAGCGACTGACAAGCTACAATGTACCAATTTCTGCCATATTGAATCTTAATTCTAAGCGGTAAAAGTAAGAATTATTGGTCATCAACATTAGTTAAGAAGATTTCAATTTTCATAACAAATATATCTTTCTCATTTCAAAATTAGAGGGAGAAAAAAACTGGAGAAGTGACAATAAAATTTTCTGTGGCAATTGGGAATCGTCAGATTAAGCAAGGCTCAGGTGTAGTTTCAATTACCGTCCCATAAATTGGGATCTTTTATTGGTATGATTAGTAGTGGCTCAGATGGTGCAGCCTTTCTTATTTCATGTCATGGAGATGTACTGCCAACACTCAAATTGAGCCATTATTTAGGTACTATTATTATTATGTATTAGGCTTGTATTTTCATGTCCACATGAGATGCTATTCATTAGCTTGTATGTATGGCTGTTTTTTTAAGATCAAATAGTAGTACCATGCAACATTCAATACACAATAATAATATTCCTGAAAAAAGAAAAAAAACAAGTTTTCAAAGGAAAAGGACAAAATTATGTTTCAACATAAAGTGATTAGTAGAAAATCTTTTCATCAACTTGACAAGTAAATTGTTCATTTAGATATAATTGTAATTAATTGGAAATTAAGATTTTTTTTTTCATTGGAAACAGATTTTATAAAAGTGACACCAATTATGAAGTGCCTTACTTGTTTCTATCTGTAAGCCCAAAACCTTCTTCCTAATCAGTATGCTGGTGGAAGTCTGGCATTCAAATTCACATTCCTGCCATTTATTTAACAGGCAGTAAGTGACATAGGCTAGTGGTCTACCAAAGATTAGGCTGGGAGTTCAGTACAATAAGCTGTAAAAGATTGAAGACATATTGCCTCAGCATTTTCGTCTTTTCTCTGAAGGCTTTCCAACATTTCTCTACCCATGGATATTACAAAAAGGAAACATTGCGAATGGATTAAGAGGCAAATAACTAGTACAGTACCGATGGTCTATTTTATAATGAAGACTGCAGGTGCATGAGGCCGCTAGCCGTGATCAAGTATCTAGATAGAAGTGTGAAACCCCATTATATCTCCCTACAATTTATTGTTAAAGTCACAACAGCCAAGTACAAACCACCTGATCTGCGCTAAATTTAAATTTTTTCTCACACTTTCCACAAATGTTTGAAGTGAAAACGTCACAGAATTATTACAAAATGCACATCCAAACACCTGTGTCTGCAACTGAGCGAGGAGAAAATAAGCTCCAATTGTAACGATCTCACAATTACGCTTTTTACACGAGGAGAAATAATGTTGCACAGGCTAAATAAACAGTTTTCTAGATAAGGACAGAAGAAAATGGACCCTTAGTAAGGCTTACAGCAGTTCAGACAGCCATTTTTCAAGACCAGTCTGTGTATAAATGTACAACTGCTCTTCCACAGTTGCTACATATCATAAAGAAACTGTTGGAGAACAACATGGTTCCTGGTCAGACTGCGTGTATACGCAGGCTGATCTGGAACCATGTTGGGCTCAAAGCCTTTAAGGACGTTTTTCCAGATCCTGGCTCAAATGTTTTTATGTTAGTAAAACTAAGGCTTGTGTTGGTCTATTCTATAATAAAGACTACATCTGCAAGAGGCCGCTAGCCGTAATCAAGCATCTAGATAGAAGTGTGAAACCCCATTATATCTCTCTACAATTTATTGTTAAAGTCACAACAGCCAAGTACAAACCACCAGATAAAACTAAGGCTAGTGTTGGTCTATTTTATAATAAAGACTACATCTGCAAGAGGCAGCTAGCCGTGATCAAGTATCTAGATAGAAGTGTGAAACCCCATTATATCTCCCTACAATTTATTGTTAAAGTCACAACAGCCAAGTACGAACCACCTGATCTGCGCTAAATTTAAATTTTTTCTCACACTTTCCACAAATGTTTGAAGTGAAAACGTCACAGAATTATTACAAAATGCACATCCAAACACCTGTGTCTGCAACTGAGCGAGGAGAAAATAAGCTCCAATTGTAATGATCTTACAATTACGCTTTTTTCCACGAGGAGAAATAATGTTACACAGGGTAAATAATCAGCTTTAACCCTTTCCCAAACGGCAAAATTCTTGGGTAATCCACTTCAAGAACTGCTAAAAATGACAAAATGGAAGGTATTAAAGATAGAATTTGTGTAAAATATGACATAGAAAATATTGAGACAAAAGGAGAAACTGCTGGTTATCAGCAGTTTCTTCTTTTGTTTCAATGTTTTCTCAAGCATTTTCTATTTGGGTCGTCAAAACCAGGTCTTGTTTGGGAAAGGGTTAAAGATAATGACAGAACAAAATGAGCCAGGATCTGGAAAAACTGGTCCCTTACAGCAGTTCAGACAGCCATGTTTCATGATCAGCCCATGCTTAAATGTTGTCTGACCGGGTCACCCATGCTGCTTTTCAACAGTTGCTATATATCGTAATGAAGCTGTTGGAGAATGACATGGTTTCATGGTCAGACTGCGTGTATATGCAGGCTGATCTGGAACCATGTTGGGCTCAAAGGCCTGAAAATTTTAGCCAGGATCTGGAAAAACATCCTTTAATTAAAGAATGTTTTTCCAGATCCTGGCTCAAATGTTTTTGTGTTTGTAAAACTAAGGCTAGTGTTGGTCTATTTTATAATAAAGACTACATCTACACTAGGCAGCTAGCCATGATCAAGTATCTAGATAGAAGTGTGAAACCCAATTATATCTCCCTACAATTTATTGTTAAAGTCACAACAACCAAGTACAAACCACCTGATCTGATAAAACTAAGGCTAGTGTTGGTCTATTTTATAATGAAGACAACATCTGCACAAGGCAGCTAGCCTGATCAAGCATCTAGATAGAAGTGTGAAGCCCCATTATATCTCCCTACAATTTATTGTTAAAGTCACAACAGCCAAGTACAAACCACCTGATCTGCGCTAAATTTAAATTTTTTCTCACACTTTCCACAAATGTTGGAAGCGAAAACGTCACAGAATTATTACAAAATGCACATCCAAACACCTGTGTCTGCAACTGAGCGAGGAGAAAATAAGCTCCAATTGTAATGATCTTACAATTACGCGTTTTACACGAGGAGAAATAATGTTACACAGGGTAAATAAACAGCTTTCTAGAATTAAGGACAGAAAAATTGTTTCTGTGTTTCTGAACTGAGGCTTATGTAATCTTCTAACAATTGTATTTGATTCTGCTTCCAATGGAGCAATTGGTTGAGACAAAACTAATCCTTGAGCCCCCTTCAAATTTATGGGAAAAAAAAGGTTAAAGTAACAGCGATATTTTACTAATTCTTATATGTGCCAATGGAGTCCCCCCCCCCCCACCCTTGTAAAACAGGGGCCATTTCTGGGGAAAATGTGTAGATCTCGATCTGCACATGTAATAAACCATGAAATCCTAAACTGTGTGTGTCACAACTAATTTGTATTCAAATTATCACCAACAAAATAGAATTTGGAATTGAATGCGCAATTTTTTAAGTAAGAATGAATCTGACCAATGACCCCCCCCCCCCTCCCAGAAACCCCGCCCTCTGTTTTGCCTATCACAACTGCTTGCAGCATAGCTATGTTTAATTCTTAGCCCATTTTCAAGCAACAAAATGTAATGAGTGAATTAAGATTTTATACACAATATGGCTCAGAAAATATATAGGCAAAAGACAGCATTTTATTCTTTTGCCTCAATATTTGCCCGAGCCTGTTCTGTTACACGCATTAAAATGCCCCACGGTTTGGTAAAGTGTTAACCATTTTCCGAAACAAGACCTGGTTTTGATGTTCCTGATAGAAAAGACTTAGGAAAATATTGAGGCAAAAGAAGAAACTGCTGATAACCAGCAGTTTCTCCTTTTGTCTCAATATTTTCTGACCTATTTTGCACACAAATGGTTTCCTTACTTACATCAATTTGTTGTCTGCAGCTGCGAGCTTTAAAATTGGACTGGTAATTTAGTCGTTTGGGAAAGGGTTAAAATAGCCTACTGTTATTGGCCTGTCAAGTACAAATATAACAATGTTACAAGCACAAATTAACAATAATTTGGGCTCAGGTGCCGATCAACCCATCTTCCACAATATAATTATTAATTCCTCTACCAAGTCAAACAAACAGACTCGCTGCTCTACAGAATATTTTCCCCCATAGAACAGAGTTCATAGAGGACAATGTCTCCAAAAACAGGATAATTTAGCTGCAATGCTTTCCAAAAAAAAGATAAAGGGCCTGTGGTCATGCCAACATGGTCATGCCAACTTCACGATTATGTTGTCCCATCCAAGTTGATGGTACGATAATTGATATTATTGCCTAAAATGTGTGTTTTCAGTCTGTTATTGGCATTGTATAACGGGCAGAAAACGGGCGGATATCCAGAGAAATCGTGCATTAATCGGCAGATTCACGTGCGATATTGGACCGGTTTTGCACTCAAATATCCTCGATCGGGGATTTGTTGTGAGTGCTTCAGAAAATTGAAAATAAAGCCGAAATTTTGTCATTTACCTTTTCCGCGATGTAAATTCTTGTAAGACCCCATTTCCAGTTTACATTCAAACTAGGTCTCCCAGTGTAACCATATCTGATGACGTAATATAGGCTAGTGACGTAGGCTTAATTCTTGGAATCAAAAAGTAAACAAACGGGCAGCTGACAGATTTTAAACTAAAAGTGGATTTCGTGGACATGGAAGGATAGATATTAGAATTGAGTGGTTGTGGTCTAGGTCAAATGTGGTGGTAAGCCTATGTGTTTCTTGTTCTTTCTTTTAGTTACTGCAATTTTTCCTTTACAACTTTGTTTTTATTGAAATGAACGAATGTCTGAAACGAACCAGACGGTCCAGAGATCTACCTCGGAAATTCCGACCTTTTAATTTATTACTCACACTGAAATGAACGTTAGAATATCCAGAGTATGTTTCAAAAAGAAAACTAAGTCGAATATTGTTAAGATTTCGCCTACCCAAATGAAGATTATGTCAGTAAAAATGCGATGAAACTTGACTACATAGCTACACGATGAAAATCTAACGGCCCGTATAGTGGATATCCCGCTTACTCGATATATGTCGAGTCGAATGCCGGAAAACTCTGGTATCTGTCGGTGTAAATGTGGCTAAATTTTCACAAAGTTCTTAAGTTATTCGTCTTATTTTTTTATATTTCTTTGCAAATTATTCATATTTTATGCAATAATAGCGTCAATTCACGTTTTTTCGGTCGTTAACATTCTCAGAGGCCCACAAAATGGGTTATCGCCCTCAACCTTCGGTCTCAGGCGATAACGCATTTTTTGGGCCTCTGAGAATGTTAACGACCTCAAAAACGTGAATTAACCCTATAATGCAGGCCCCTGGTTTTGAAATCCCTTTAAAAATGGTATCGGAGAGTAGTAATGCAAAAGAATGAAATGCTAATTTATCAGCATTTTCTCCTTTTGTCAATATTTTCTAAGCTGTATTGTACAACAATTCTGACGTCTTAAATAGAAGATTTTTTCAATAAACTTTGTTCGGAAAGGAAGAATGCTTGAGATAATGAAAAATGAAGGAAAAAGAAATTCCAATATCGTTTGATAGGAGAAATCAATTAGTTTGAGTGAGAAATATTCCAGATGTTGGTTAAGGGTTTAGTAAATTTGATCTGGACTGATATTATTGGATCATATTTGGTCTGTTTTACCCTGTCCCAAGTGAAACTCAGTGTTGCCCTTGCATGCAATTCTCCTTTCCTTCTTTTTCCTCAAGGTTTTTCATGCTCTAATGACATACTTACTGTATTTTTGAATAGGGAATGATTTTATCGAGTAGAGTGAGACGTAATTTCGGACAAACAATAGTATATCGTGGGTGTTGATATTGATATAAAATTTCCTAACTACTGCTTGATTCAAGCCGTAGTTACCAGATTTTGTAACACAGACCGTTTATCAAAACATAACGGTAAACCCAGTCTTTTTTTAGCACAAAATTCATTGTCATTACACAAATGTGATTGTTTGTAGTTACTTTTATATGGACTTTGTACATTAAAGATTAAAGAAATTAATTCAAATTATTGAGATTAATGAAGAAAATTGATTATACATTTAATTCCTTTCATTTTGCTATTCAAAGCCTCTTTGATAAGTGCATCAAAACCAGGCTTTTTTATGGCATTTTAAGGACTACATACACATGCTGACTGTTTTTAGATCTAGTTTATATTACTGACAGAAGTTCAGACAGTGCTCAGAGATCAACACATTGCCAGACAGCACGATTTTAGACTGTTCCAAATTGAGAGGTTTTCCAGACAATAATTTCAAGTTGATGAAAATTTAAAAATCTTGGATTTTGGGTTAGAAAACATTGTGGAAGACATAGAAAATTTCCATATTAGATTCTATGTCTCTCCGAGCATTTTCGAGGGGCTCCAAAAAGGGTTACTGTGTGGGAATGGATTAAGCATCAGCAATTTAAAACTTTGTCTTTTTTGTAATTTTTTTCAAAGGAAGAATAATCACATTTAACTTTTAGAAGCAAACCAGCTGTTTTGTCTCCAAAATCTAGCAGAAACACATCAAACAATCTGGATTTTATTGGAATATCATGACCCATTTCTAAATCACTTGAAGCGAAATTGTAAATGGCGGAATAAATGACTGATTTCATACAAAAAAGATAACGAAATACTGAGATAAAGGAAAGAAAACACTGCATTGAATTCAAGAGCCATCAAGTTAGAAAATTTTGTGTCTCATTTCAAAGGTAGGCCTAATCTAGATCTAGATCTAGAGCAACGTCGGGTTATTTCGACCATCGGGAGTTATCGACCATTTACTGTTTTGATTACCATTTCCTTCATATGATCTCATTAGATTTCATTATAACTTAAAAATCCGACACAGAGGATCTTTACCAAGTATTATGTCTACATTTCTACCCAAAATCAGGCGTTCTTCAAGAAATATTAACCATTCATTGCAAGAGGCACATGAACGTTATTGACAAAATGGCCGTCTTATCCGATGAGTTTAGAGCTATGTTCATTGAAAAAAATGGATTTTTATGATATAGCGCTTTGTATTTTTCCATTTCATTTATCAAAACAAGTGCCAAATTGAATTTCTTACCTCTCTAACTTTGTCTGATGACTGTATAAGCTGTCTGACCTTAGATACATGGGTGGTCGGTAACTGCCACAAGCATTTATGGAGTGCGGGTGTTACCGACCAAAGAAGTGCCCTTCTTCCTGTAACTATGTTTAGAGGTCGGTAACACACACAATTGAAAGGCATTTTTTGAATATGGCTGACAGTCTACGATGTTAGAACAAAAGTCAACCCATTTCATCTTCCACGTGGTATGAACCTCCAGTGGTGGATAATACCCCACACTCTTCTGATCAGTCAATGTTGTTAAGATTATTACTAAACAACCTCCCTAGAAGTAATCAATCATTTGTAAAAGCAATGACCTCTGCATAGAGATGGCGGATCTTACACCCGTACATCAACTTTCAAACTATAAATAACATTTTGGGTAAGTGGTCGATAACTGCCACACTGGTCGATAACAGACTGCTCAAGGTCATCTTATAAAAACGCTGGTACTTTATTACATTTCAAAGATATATGGTCGGTAACACACGCAATCGAAAGCCAATATTTGAATCTCGGTGACAGTCAACGATGTTAGGAGGACAGTCAGCCGGTTTCACCTGTAACCTGATTTGAACCTTAAGTGGTCGATAATACCCGTCGTTGCTCTACATTAATTTTGACTTACGGTCCATTTAAAAAAAAAACTTTGGTTTGTGTGTCCAGATCTATATCTATAACAAATCAGTAAATTGTGAACAAACATAGATCTATATAGAATCTAAAGTTTACATGTGTTGTTTGTGATCTTACCTGCTGACCAAGAAAAATGACACAGAATGGAGGAAGTCTGTCTGGACATTGCTGTTCTAGGTTTAATTTGCATGATTCCCAGCCGAATGAGCATTTCTATCGTCTGTTTCCACAATGCTTTGTGTCATAAGATGTATTATTTATCTCACACACCATGTTTTTTCTGCAAGACTCACCAATTTCAACTTTTCCCGCCAAAGATACACGATACTGCAGACGATCGAAAAATGGCGCGCTTGATTGTTCTGTCCCAAATTAAAATCGAACTATAAAAAACGAACTTTTCAACCAAATATTTTCTGGAACTTCTTCACTGTGGGGATTGTGCATGCTGGGATGGGTAAATCTACGGACAAATTTACCTCGCTTCAGGTAAGACATTTTGCAATAACTTCCTTATTTCTGCGTCAATTCAAAAACGGGTTGTTGCATGTACCCCGCCTTACTGAGCTCTTTCCTCCGATGTATGCTTTACACGAAACCCTTTTGTACTTTTTGCGAAAAGTGATCCCAACCGACCAGAAAAACGACAAAAAATTAATTTGATCGTTTTTCAGGTCAGTTGGGATCAATTTTTGGGAAAAATATGGGGAGTTTCCAAAGAAGTAATACACCTGAGGAAAGCGCTCAGTAAGGCGGGGTACATGCAACAAACCGCTTGAAAATTGACACAGAAATAAGAAATTTATTGCACAATTCCCTACCTGAAGCGTGGCTTATTTTGCCGTAGTCGTTATCATTTCGTTTTCTGGTCAGATGGGATCAATTTTTTGGAAAAATTAAGAGGATACCATAAATTAATAATCCATGTATCCGAGGAAAGAGATTTTCAAGGCGGGGTACATGCAACACCAATTTTGAAAATCGACAAAGAAGTACAGGAGTTATTGCAAAATATTTGACAAGATTCGAGATTATTTTTGTCCGTATTCGTTATCCATCCCAGCATGCACAATCCCCACCGTGTTAATTAGTCGAAAGATGGGTAATGAAAATGTAGATTCCGATTGTTGAACTAGATCTAGATCTGTAGGCAAACGTTCATGTACATGTAGTTTCAAAAGTCCAAATTTATTTTTTCATAACATGAACTACACAATGCAGTAGGCCCTAATGGTACATGTAAGCATATAATTTATGTGCATTTGTTTTTACTCAAAATCTAGATCTTGTCTACTTTAGCATAACAAGTGATAGATCTAATACCAGTTTTGGAAATAGGCTAATCTAGACCTACAGGAGACTTTGCATTAATCCCGTTTCGGACTTTTTATGGGCCAACATTTTGAATCCTAACGTATAAAAAGTTCGAAATATGACTAATTAAGGCAAAATAACATTGTCCATTAATGTCCATTGTCCACTGCTTGAGTGATCCACGAACCAATGTGTTCAAAATCTTTTGAATTAGATCTACATTAGGCCTACAGACAGTAATTCCTGAGTTCGTTGGCCTGTGTGAAAATACAAATCTTTTTACCGTTTGTTTCTTCTCCTTTATCAACATTGTTTTTAACTTAAGCTCCATTCTTTACAGTGGCCAGCATTTCTTGTTTTCATCAGAGGCGCATGTTTTTGGAAGAGGGTGGGCGTATTCTTGTATTGATGTTTTGAATTAATTGATTTTGTTGCCTGCATTTCAATAATGTTGGCTGCTTTCAAGTGGTAAACAGATGGACGACATATGCTGCGGTCGTTAACCGGACCCTTCGACAAAAATTGTGGTGGTCCTATTTGAAAGCTGCTTCAGATAACAAAATTAGTGTAAAAAAGAAAGGAATTGTGTACAATATAGCACAAAAAATATTGAGACAAAGGGAGAAACTGCTGGTTATCAGCAGTTTCTTCTTTTGCCTCAATGCTTTCTCAAGCCCTTTCTTTTATGGATGTCAAAACCAGGTCTTGTTTGGGAAAGGGTTAACCGACCCTTCCTGGAATGTAGTAATGGACTTGTCCGGACAACACTTCCAAATGCTCCTATATCAGGCCCTTAGGAACGGGGGTGGGGACTAGGGGTGTTGGCTTAGCCACTAAAGTTGGCCAAAAAAATGCGGAATATTCTTTATTTTACACTGAAAATTTAGGTAAAATCCAATTTTAGCCCCCAATTATTCAAACACAGGGGCTTGAGCCTATTCAATATGAGATTGCTACCTACATGCCAGTATACGATAGCCTAGCTTATTTTGAATGATGTTCGAAACGCCAAGTAAATACCAACACAAGTTCACTGTGTGGGGTTTAAATAAAAACTAAATTTAAAATCAAATTGATTAATGAATGGATTTAAGAGAAGAAAAAGAATATTTTATTTGTTTCAGAAACTTACAAACAGTATGAAAATTAATTGATTCTGTTTTATACAGTCTGTCTTTTCCACCGAAGGATTTTCGAAGAGAAACCGTCGCAGAAACCTTTGTTCATGATCATTCGAGCTAAATATATCTGTCGGATATTGCATCCAGATGCAATAACACTGACCAGGTTAATAGAAATTTCGACCAAAACATAGGTATCGTAACTAAACGTATTGACCAGTCAACGCCCTTGTAACCGAGCTGTACTTTCCTGGAGCTGAGATCGGTATGAATGTGTTGGAACTATTCAGTGGAGATTAATGAAATCCTTTGAACTCAAAAACGGAAATATGTCGACATATACAGGAATATAAATACATTTTATTCTAGTGTCGAAGGAAATAATTAAAATCACCACTTTGTTTCTCCTTCCTTTTCCAAGGAGTTTGAAGACATTGACTCCTTGCATATACATATAGTTTCTGTCGTACTATGTACAGAGAGCGATCTGATATTGGTGATACAGGATTTAATTGTAAATGCTTTCAAATAGACCACTTTTAAATTGTGCCGTCCGAAAATGTTAAAAAAAAACCCGATGAACACATCTTAACATATGGTAATTTTTTCAATTGCCCACTTCTATCCATCAATGTACGTACTGTTGGTACTAAAGTACACATCCTGACCTACATGATAGCCCTGCCAAAATACTGTTCCAAGTCACTTGAGGACATGTAGCAGTCGTCTGAGGTCACAATAAGGATGTTTCGGATTACCCTTTCCCAAAACGGCAGAAATTTAGCATGTTCCAATTTCAAAGATTTCGCAGACGATAACAAGGATGTTGAGAAAGATATAATCAGTTCACAATATAGCACAGAAAATATTGAGACAAAAGAAGAAAATGCTGATCGTCAGCATTTTCTTCTTTTGTCTCGATTTTTTCCCAAGCCTGTAGATCTACTAACAGGGACGTCATAACAAGGATGTTTCGATTAAAACCAGATAACTGTCTCACGGCTCTATAACCCTCGTTATTCGTGAATAATTGAGTGCGGATGAAGAGCATTTTCTTCGTAATGTCTACCATATGAAAGAACTTGAGCTCGGTCTAATCTCCACCTGTGCTCGATTAGCTGTAATGATCCGCGTACAGTGATGGTAATTTACAGCTTTACGAAAAACAGGAATATGATTATGATTAGATCAATTTTATATAAGAAATTTTAAAATGAAATCAAATATTTTTAAAACTAGATTTTTTTAGAAAAGCAATCAGGCTGTACAGGTAACGCATATTAGGCCTTATGTCTTAAGCCTTTCCCAAACAATACCTGATTTTGACGTTCCAAATGGAATTGGCTTGAGAAAACATTGAAACAAAAGAAGAAACTGCTGATAACCATCAGTTTCTCCTTTTGTATCAATATTTTCTGAGCTATATTCTACACAAATTCTATCAATATTGTCATTTATATCAGCTTTTGAATAAGAACAACCCAAAAATTTGTCGTTTGGAAAAGGGTTAAGTTTGTGTACCCAGTCATTACCTGTATGTCAATGATGCACCTTCTACTATCATTAGTTGCACAATACCACAGTAAATTGGTCCCCATTTTACTACCAAAGCAATCTGATTAAATCTAGCGTTGACAGTAACCTCTAACAGGCACCAGCAAGGGGTCATCTTCTACGAACTTGGGGAAAAAATCAAAATCGGCAATATTTACTCTAACTTATCAAATATCTTGTTAAATATAATTTCCCATGACACGCACGTGCATACATGTATGGTTCTGCACTGAAAGGTGATGCCATCATGGAGGACAGAATCTTGAAATTGTTTATTTGATTGGTTAGAAGAAAGGGTATTAGAAGATGACTGGTCCCTAGCAGATGTTATTGTAACTTAACATCGGATTTTAATCAGAATTCTAATAAAGAATGTACTGTTGGGTTGGTATTATACTAATCAGTTTGATATACCACAAGCTATGACCCATTTTGATTGACGAAAGATATAGATCGTCCGGAAAGAAGGCAGATGTTTACATTTTGTTTTCTTAAATTATACCGTTATTAACCCGATTAATTATGTATCAATGGTATATACATTGTCTTAAACAAGTAATTTATCTCATGACTCGATTTAAATCTCAAATATATAGATAGCCTGACATCCTTTTGCAAATGAAATAGCCTATTGTTTATCTGCCACTCTTTTTGGACGATCTATAGTTTGAAGTGTATTGGTAAAAGACAACTGGTGCTGCTTCGATGTTTTGAAAAAAGCTCATAAAAGAATAAATTCTATATCCCAATTTGAAGTTAGATTTTTTATAATCATATGTGCATACGGAACAAAACAATGCGACATTGTTGATCTCAAAGGCCCCCTTTAAGATTCGCTTCCGTCTCACTTCTCAAGTAATTGCGTAGTTCTAAAATAACATACATGATTACGTAACATTTTGTTACCGATCAGTTCTGTACTTTACGAGGTTAGAAAGCTCTTCCTGGATAAGAAGGCTTTATCCGACTTACGTATTTTTTGGAAGAAGGAAATGCATTTGGAAACTCTTCAGGTCTTGCTATTTTATGAGTATAAACATATTTATTCGATTTAGCAAATCGTAAGATTATGTCGATGTAATGTAAAGCAATCGCGCCTCTTAAATGTCGAACAACCAAACATTATTCTGGAAATAAGTGGTAGTACTGCACATTTTCCGTCTTGGTGGGAAAATTGAGACATCTGCAATAGGCCCTAAAAAGGATTGTTTGGTAATGAGATTGATCCTTTTTAAAACTGCAATTTTCTCTTAGAAATATATTTAACTATTTCACTTTTTTAACAATTAATTATTCTAAACGTCTTTCAATTTGTACTTGGAAAGTAAAATAAAATGAATGAAGATGATTTACAAAAACGTTTCGAGTCTGGGTGGACCACTCTTGAAAACAATGTGGCATAGGGCCTTCTTTCTTTTGAATAATCTCTGACTCAATTATACATAGCCTAATACTTTTTAGCGAGCCGGGACTATGTCTGGGGAGCTAATGTCACAGCCCTGTCGGCGTCGGCGTCAGCGTCGGCGTCGCGCCTTCAAAAACTTTAACCTGGTTTATATCTCAGGCACTATTTGAGATACAGCCTTGATAGGCCTACTTCACACATGGATACCTCCTGCCAAGACCTTTCATTTGGGACCATGACCTTTGACCTAGTGACCTTGACCTTGGAGTTTGACCTACTTTCAAAAAACTTTAACCTGGCCTATATCTAGGCCATTTTTACAGACACAGCCTTGATACTTCACACATGGATATTTATCAGCAAGACCTTCCATTTGGGACCATGACCCTCGACCTAGTGACCTTGACCTTGGAGTTTGACCTACTTTTCAAAAACTTTAACCTGGCCTATATCTCATGCACTATCATAGATAGAGCCTTGATATTTCACACATGGATGCTACGAACCATGACCTTGACCTTGAGACCATGACCTTTGACCCAATGACCTTTGATCTTGGACTCTTTTTTGTGACAAGCTCTTGTATAGGCGAGCTACGTTGTCTGCGAACAACTCTTGTTATCTTATTAACTATTTCCCACATTACGAAATTTAGCACTATAAGATCAATCAGTTCTTCTTCTGCCCAAATGTTTACTAAATTTCCTATAAACATGTCAAAATCTAGTGTTTTGGATGGCTAAAGAAACGTTTCGCTTTACAAGCCAAGCATTTTTTCGACGACACTATAGGATATTGATGAAGAAACCACTGATTGAAAAGAAGAAATAATGATAGACCAAATTTCTCCTTTTCCTGTGAGAACTTCTATAGGGCCTATAACTACGACTTGTAGATTATCCTCTTCCAAGCAACAGCGATGCCTTCTAAAAGTTAAAGGCATTTTAACCCTTTCCCAAACAAGACCTTGTTTTGACGTCCCTAAGAGGTTTGGGAAAACATTGAAACAAAAGAAGAAACTGCTGATAATATTTTCTATGCCACATTGTTACAAATTCTATCTTTAGTAACTTCCATTTTGCCATTTGTGGCAGTTTTTGAAGTTTTTGAACAACAACAACAACAACAACAACAACAACAACAACAACAACAACATTTTATCAGTTTCCAGCTCATAAAGACACCATTTTGCTTTTGTTGAGCTCCGTTTCCTATCGCTAACGCCACATGTTGAACGCGTAACGAAAAGCAAAATGTACCATCCGAGTACTATTACACTTTAATTGATCAAACAGAGAAAATTGAAATAACCGAAAAGGGTCTTGCCATTTATCAACCAAACATTAACTAAGTGTAAAAAATACATTTGCTGAAAAAAGCCAAATATTGAAACAGCTTTATTTCGTTGTTTAGGGTATGCGCAGTAAGTTGCGCACTAACAACTGGAGGATCTGTCCTTAAAGGGACATTTCATTCTAATTTATTAAAATATGTCTTGATGCCTAGATTGGTTATTGATGAGTTATTCTAATTAGATTTTTTAAGTTGTTTCTGAAAAGCGAGAAACACGCATTTAAAGATGAGACAAAAACGACAAATTTCATATAAGCCCGAGCTGTTGTCCACAACAATTTCTTAAATTTTAACACAAAAATATATATTTCTCGTAAACGACGAAATATTCTGGCTTGAAATTTTCAGAATTTTTATAAGGAAATATGCTCTTTCAGATAAAAACAAAAGTAATATTAGATGAGGCCATATTTCGTGTCGGCCTTACACGAACTAACCATTATGCAACACATTTATGTATTCTACTGCGTCTTCTGGCCATAAACAATGATGGTACAACCGAATTTCTACCACATATGAAGCATCTTAAATCCGACACTTTTCGATCAAACCCGACACCAAACATATTATTTAAGCAAAATGAGCTATGTGATACAATGTCACAGAGAAGTTAGGATTGAAAAGGGAAGAAAACCATTCTTTCTTTTGTAAGACATATACTGTAAACCTTTCTCTCAATTAGAAATAAGGTTATAGAGGGAATATAATTTCGCTCATAACTCACACTCTGAGACTTCGGTCAAATCCGACACCTGAGAAAAATGATGAGAACATATGGGAAAAAATATGCCAATCTATATGTTAAGGTGTCACCATAAGATCGAATAAGTTGGTTTTACACATTTCCTTAACGTACCGCCGGTATAGTAAAGATTTATTTAAGCGAGAGTGGGAAATTTCCTCTAATTTTCTCTTATGGTGTCGGAGTTAAACTCTCTGGCCAAAAAAGACTGTCAACCCCGACACCATGATTTATGAATAAATAACGCTCTGATACTGTTTTTAGACGGCTAGGATAATAGAGAATTGTCCAAATGTTCATCTTATACAAAAATCTATCGAGGAAGATAACTTGTACATGAATTTATTTTTACTTTTTCATGACACCCCTCTTACAGAAATCTGTAAGACTGCATTTTTGAAAATTCCGCAAACAGGGTGGTCTATCTTTAACCTCGATTTTTTTAGAAAGCAAGCCTTTACATGTCAATGATCATTATAAAACTTTGGAAAACTGTATGACGTAATATTTGAAACATAAAGTTGTTGATTTTGACAAAAGATAATGCAATACAAATGAACTTTTTTCCAAAAGTGTCGGAATTGGGCGCATGTCGGGATTACCCTCCTCTACTCTAATTTTAATACAGAAAATTCTGAAATTAATGTTCCACTATGTCTTCTCTTGCATGGATGTGAATGCAGCCCCTGAATTGTTTTTCTAACGACAGACTTCTAGATTGTTTCTAGGTTCTGCAGATTGCAAATTGGATATTAAATAAAGACATAATTCATGTCAATAATAGCATTGACAATATTGTGGAAAAAAGAGAATGCTTATTATCACCATTTTCTTATTTCGTCTCAATGTTTCCCCTAGCCTGTTTTCTTAGGGATGTCAAAACCAGGTCTTGTTTGGGAAATGCGTCTTGAAATGGCTTACTACATTACCACACAGTGACTCTTTTTGACCCCTTACAAGATAATAGCTTTAGAAAACATTGTGGAAAATGAAGAATTTGCTTGTGACAAGCAATTCCGTCTTTTCCCCAAAAAGACAGAAAATGTGAAATTTCATTCACTTGAGATTGTCATCTGCAGCATCTTTGAATTTGGACGAATCTAAAATTTGGCCTTGTGGTAATGGGCTAAGAAACTGCTCTGCACGCTTTCCTGTAGACACCATCTTTGGGGGGAAAAACAGAACAAGAAGCCCGGGTAAAACGCTTGAAGTTGTCGCAAAAATGAATTCTTAATATCAGTGAAATATTGAAAGAAAAGGATGAAATGCTGATATTCCGCATTTTCTTCTTTTCTCTCAATAATTTTATATGGTTTATAACACGATTCTTTTGAAAATGGGACTAAGAAAATTCTAAGCATTTTTTCGAGTAGACAACGTCTTTGGAAAACAAAACCCAGAGACACGTGTTAGTTCGAATTTCGCAAAAAATGATCAAGAACTTAGTATCATGTAAAACTAATGAGAGAAAAGGAGTAAATACTGATAATCAACATTTTCTTCTGTTCCCTAAATATTTTCCAAAGCTTAAACATTATATTCTTTTTGTAACGGGTTAAAGAAATTTCTCAGCAATTTCTCGAGCAGACACCGTCTTTGGAAAACAAAAACCCAGAGTTGAAACATTCCGTGTCTGGCGCGGGACACATGTTTGTTCAAATTTCGCATCTGGCATCTGTGTTTTTGGAATTAAAAGAGTAGAATTGCAGTATGCAGGCTTCATTGCCACAGAAACACAACTTATTCAGATGTAGAGAGGCTCTGTTAGCTAAATTGCAGATTTCCACAAGACAGTGTGGCGCCGTACTGGATGGAAAAAACACGCGTATGTCTGAATCGTAGAGAGGAGAAACATACGATGAAACAGGCGCGTAGCTGGGGATGTTCTCGTGGGGAGACATAGTAAGTGGACCAGCATCTATTTTTAAAGCATTGTGGACAAAGAAAACAAGCACATGTCGGAATAGTACAGAGGAGAAACATACAAGAAAAAAGGTTCATGGCCAGTAGAGATTCTCGTTTGGAGGCCTAGTTTCTTGATTGCCTGAGTACAGTGGACAAACAAAAAGCACGTGCACGCCTGAATCATACAAAGGAGAAAATGCGAGAAAAATGCGCCTAGCAGAGCAGCCTGGGGCATTCTCGCGTGGATGTCCAGTTTCTGGATGACTATTATGCGGCTGTGTAGGTTTATACATCATGGATAAAGATGGCTGTCGGACATGTTTGAATCGAATAGAACAGAAACACACACATACGCTAGGCTAGGTGGTATTCTCAAGGGGTAGCCCAGTTCGTAAATGACTGCACTTTCATAATCCTTTCGGCTACCGTTGTCCCTTGGACTGTGTGTCCACTGACCCATTTGACGATCCTCCAAAATCCTTTTTTTGTCCTCAGACAAAGAATTTGCATCTGATACTTTTATCCTGTATTTGTTTTATCGTGCTTTGCCATATAATGCAAGTAACAAGGTATACTAAACCAAAAAAGAAACTTTCGCAAAGTATGTATATAATTGTTCAATGGTACCATTTTGGTGTACATAAAGACACTTTTAAACATCGCTTTGTTTGTATAAACCGTCATCTTATCCCTGTATATAAGCCCGACATTCTACGTTTAATTCGACTTAAATGTGTTCCTACGAGATAATCTACATTGGCATTTGGCAAAAGTTTCTTTTCTGGTTCAGTATTTCATTTGTACGACTTTGTTTACGAGTTTTTTGTTTTGTGACCCCATTATCTCCCTTTGTTTCCCACTCTCTTTGTATTCCCCATCCGTCTCTCTCACAAAACGTTCTCCTCTCTGCCTCTGGCAACTTTTTTACCTCTGTCACAGCCTTCTCTGTATCTCTGTCTCTCCTACTCTTGCGAAAATCCCGTTTTTCAAAGGCACTCGTCTTGTTACGCGCCTGCGTAAGGTTTCCGTATGGAAAACATATGTCGGTATTTTGATAGACCAAGATATGTAACTATTTAGTGAATGACTGCTGATGAACAAAACAGATGTGGGCAAAAAGGCTCACGCAAATTTCTGGTTTTTGTTATAAACATCGAAAAACTTACAAACGCCGTGTTTTTATCCTGCTTGAAAGGTATCTTAGAGACAACTGCAGTCTTGTTACATTAACCCTTTACCAAACGACAACATTTTGGACTGTTCCAATTTGAAAGGTGCTGCAGACGATAATTTCAAGTGCTTGGAATTTTACATTTGTAGGTGTTTAGAAAACATCGTGGGTATGAAGAAATTGCTTGTCACAAGCAATTTCTTCATTTTCCATGATGTTTTCCAAAGCCATTATCTTGTGGGGAGTCAAAAGGAGTCACTGTGTGGTAATGGGTTAAATCAAACCCTGTTTCATCTGATATGTAAATAAATCTATGGCATATGGAAAATGATAACACTAATAGTATTTCAGTTTGGTACTGCTTGTTGAAATCAACAGTTGAATCGCAAAAACTAACCATTTCCAATCGGCTACAAGACCTGGCTTTTTATGTCCAAAATAAAGACGGCTTTGGTAAGCATAGAGGAAAAGAAAGAAATAGAAAGTGATAGTGACCAACATTTTCTCCTTTTCCGTCGATGCTTTCCATCCTTTGATGTACAAATATTCCGACTTGTTTAACATTAACTGACATTAATATGGTGTCAATGGAAATACAACCAGTTTTGTAAATAGGCTAAACAACAACGAAACTGCATGGCTGCAAAGCAGAGCTTTACTGAAAGTCTAGACCATTATCCTTTCTACATTTTGTCGCTTTTAAACGAAAACCTCGTAACTGCAGCTCGTTTTAAGTTGCATTTACGTGGTTTTCGTTCAAAAGCGGCGATTCAGTCGATTCATCCGACAATCCCAAGACTGCGCTGAAATTTTTATGTGTCACAGTGAGACACGAGTTACATCACGGTGGATAATCACGTTATACAATATTTTCAGAAAATCTTCAATGATTTTGTAAATACTGGACCGATTTGAATTCGGTTTGAAACAGAGAATGTGGACAGACGTCATGCATTAGATGGACGTGGTTGATTTTTGAGAAATCAACCGATAAAAAAGTTATTGAAGATAAACCAAAATTTTGGTTTATCTTCAATAACTTTTTTTATCAGTTGATTTTTCAAAAATCCAACACGTCCAGCTTATTCGTGGCATTTGCGCCCCTTCTCTGCTTCAAACTGAATTCAAATTGGTCAAGTATTAAAAAAGATATTGAAGATTATCGGAAATTCTGAGACACGTGATTATACACCGTGTACATCCAAACCTGAAATCTTGATTTGTCTCGATATGTAGAGTCTCGATGAGAGGTTATTGGAAGAATGTTACAAAAGGAGTGATTTTTGGTTGAACAGTTCATAATTTGCAAATGCCTACGAGTATAATTATTTCGTAATCTCTGCAAAGTAATATATTTTAGTAAAGTCAAGTAAAGTTTCGAATAATAAAATGATGATTTTTACGTATCATAAAACAACTTTACATCTATTAATTTACTCTAGCTTGTAATATCATGATCATACTTCAAAGAAAGATAATCATTTTTAATTGGTTTTTTTATTAGAATCTCATATGATAAGTATGGAACGATGGTGCGACTAGTCTAGCTAATCAGATTGGACGAGAACAAACTTGTTGTCTTTGAAAAAAGCACACGAATATCTAGCATTTTCGTAAAACCGATTACAATGTTAGTTTTACAATTAGCTGCTAGATCTACATAACGGAACCCATTTTTGAAAGTACATTTCTCATTTGTCATGTAATATTTATCCACCAAATTTACATATGCAATATCAACGACAGTACACTATTAGCAGTTAAAATTTGGTTGAAAAATAACAATTAGTTTTGAAAATATTGGCATTCAAATGAATATACCCGAAAAATCATTTTAACACGATATCGATCTTTTTGTTTTGCAGGGCGCGCATGCAATTATTTAATACTTTGACGCTTCACAATTGGTTAATATATTCAATACAATACAAAAGTGATTTTGAAACATTGTATTCACAATAGTGCATTTCGTCGGTGTAAATGTAAAACCTCGTATGTCGATTGGTGTGATTTTCAAAGTACAAACTTGTGTGCCCTGTGTAGACGATTCTCGCAGGGTTTGAGATATTTTGACAGATCAGTATTATTGACACATTATTTTTTAACAATATGTCCAAATTTCAAGTAAGACGTTTCAGTTTGGGAAAAGTAACTACACCTTTTTCCCTCCCCTTTAAAATTTTCCAAAACCGAGATACGATGTTTTGCATTTACAACGACGATTTTCATTTCACTTTTTTTGCTAATGAATAAACTGTTAAAGAAGAGCCGCGATGTAACTAATATGAATACAAACAAAATATCCAAGTGCATCACAGACTCATGAATAATAATCATAGGCACTTATTTAATATCTGACCAACATGTCGGTCACCGCTCAATTGAAAAGTATTACGGGTTTCATTTGACCTGACACTGACCTTGATGCAAAACATGTTCATATATGACAAATAACGCGAAATTCACAAAAAAGTAAATCATAGTCCACAGAAATGTATACTATGCAAGAATTAAGACTGGGCTAATTTTAGGAAACTACCAAGCTTGTAATTTATGAAAATAAAAGTTAAAACTGCGCCATGTGAAATGAATCATATAATGATTTGAAATTAATTCAAACAACCACCCTGTGCACCCAATTTGAACGTACAGCACTTGTACATAATAAATTTTGAGAAAATCGCTACATACATGTACAGCGGTACAGAATTCAACAGCTGACCGTTGGTGCGCTTTCACGAACAAACAAGACGCCAAAATCAATATCATGTCAGATCGGATTTTCAGTGTCATTATTAATTTGCTTATAACTTTTGAACCGATGCATATTTTTAAGTAAAATTTGGAACATAAATGCAAAAATAATGTATCTGCTGTACTGCGAATTCAAAAATTAGATTCTTTGCTTACGCTTTAAAATATTTGACTTTGAATTAGGGTTCCGTTTTTTTTGGGACACTCTGTATATCGTACATTTGTTGTTTGAACTAAACAAAATCTATATAATATATTATCGTATAAAGAATTTATTTTTGCATATCATTAAAACAAACATTAATAAGTTACACCTGCGTATAAACGTTGTAAACAACACAGTAGGCTATCGAACTCCAAACTACTGTAATTTTGCATTTGCTAGTTAGAATCTTGCAGGTGTCTCACATATGCAAGATTCTAATCAGCGCATTAATTGAAAATTAAGAATACCTTTCCCATGTTTACATTAGGAAAAAAATTACACACGCATCATAATATCATGACTGGACTATAATTACTCCGAGTAACAATGTGACATATACATGAACTAAGAAAATAACATACAGTACTTTGCTAATTTCAGCGTTTTGTTCAATTTGCAAGAAATGATAAACCATTTCCTTAAGTACACCCTGGCCCGTAGGAAGCAATTTTATATTGCGTGGGCTAAAGCCCCATTGTCTGAATAGGGGGAGGGGGGGTGGCTAAATTGGATTTTCCCTAAATTTTCAGTGTGAAAAAATGAAAGTCCGACATTTTTGGCCGACAATGGAAAGTGGGACCAAGCCCCCTCTAGCGCCCCCCGTTCCTACAGGCCTGAGACCTGCTATTGACACACCAATTTGGAAAAGCCTAGGACAGCATCTTAACATTTTTGTTACAATGTACGAGCCTCGATAACTCAGTCGCTAACGTTGTCCAGAGTATGTCAATCCAGGACGTGAGTATGAACCCCGGCCCATATCCATTCTGACATTTGACAAAAGTCAATTGTCTCTCACCAATGGGTGTGAATCGTCTATGTGAGAGGGCAGCAGCCTGCTGGATGCTCGCATTAGTTATTGTGGTTGTACTGGTGAGAGAAATACCAGGAATCCATAGTTAGGTGCTCTGGCATCTTTTGATTCGGAACATTCCAAATTAATATCGTTTGTGAAAGGATTCAAACCCTGAACATTTATAGGATGCAGGTGGTTGTTGGCAGAGTTTGAGAAAGTCGATATGTTTCACTTAACTGTGTGCTAGTGAAATGAAATGAGAAGTCCTAGGTGTCACAGAGTACGAATAGAGAAAATGCTGACTACAAATATTGAATCATTGGAAACATGAAGGGAAAAGAAGAAAGTGATCTTTCGCCTTTTCTTCTAAAAATGCCGACTACATGTACAAACATCGAAAACCTTTGGATAACGGAGGGAAGAGAAAGAAAATTCGCTATTTACCCCTGTATGTGCGTCAGAACTTTTGTTTCAGAGGCGTCAAACTAGGTCCTGTTTAACTGTGTGCTAGTGAAATGAAATGAGAAGTCCTATGTGTCATAGAGTACGAATAGAGAAAATGCTGACTACGAGTATTGAATCATTGGAAACATGGAGGGAAAAGAAGAAAGTGATTTTCCCCTTTTCTTCTCAAAGTGCTGACTACATGTAGGCTTTAAACATCAAAAGCCTTTGGAATACGGAGGGAAAGAAGAAAACTAATTTTCGCTATTTACCTCTGTATGTTCGTCAGACCTTCTATTTCAGAGGCGTCAAACTAGGTCCTGTTTAACCCTTTCCCAAACGGCAAAAAATTAGGGTGATCCACTTCAAAAACTGCCACAAATGACAAAATGGATGTTATCAAATATAGGATTTGTGTAAATATGTCACAGAAAATATTGAGACAAAAGGAGAAACTGCTGGTTGTTTCTTCTTTTGTTTCAATGTTTTCTTTATAAGCATTTTCTATGGGGGACGTCAAAACCAGGTTTTGTTTGGGAAAGGGCTAGCCCTTTTCCAAACAAGATATAGTTTTGACGTCCCTTTAAGAGAATATGCTCGGGAAAACATTGAGACAAAAGAAGAAAATACTGATGATCAGCATTTTCTTTTTTTGTCTGAATATTTTCTGTGTTGTATTGTACACAAATCTTATACACGTATCTATAAACCTGCACATTGTCATTTGCAGCAGCTTTCAGTTTGTACCACCCTAACATTTTATCGTTTGGGAAATGATTAAGAAAAATTTGAGGAACTGAATTGCGAGAATGTTTTTATTGGATGCAGGTGTTTGCTGGCATAGTTTGAGAAAGTCGATATGTTTCTATTAACTATGTTTTGATGAAGTGAAATGATCGGTGTCGATAATCACATCATATCGTCGCTTTTCAACGAAAAAACTCGTAACTGCAGCTTGTTTTAAGCTGCAGTTACGAGGTTTTCGTTGAATACTGGTATTAGTTACTTCAACCATCTTACTGCAGAATGCGTGTAAAAGTCTTACATTTCAAAAAAAAAAAAAAAAAAAAAAAAAAAAAAAAAAAAGATATTCAAGATTAATTTCACACAGAGAATATTCTTTTGCTTTAGGCCTATTTCTTAGTCTTATATTATTCAATCAAATCTTTCCGAAATTGTGTCCGAGAGATTGTTCGAAAAAGTTTTGATAGTAAAAAAATAGCAATAAATTTTGTGCTAAAAATGCACTAAGTTTACCGTTATGTTTTGATATAGCGTGGATATTTTTTTCAAAATCTCGCAACTACGGCTTGAACCAAGAAATACCATTGTTTGTCCGAAATTACGTCATGTTTAACTGGACAAAATCGTTCCCTATTGATGGGAATAAAGCATTTCGAGGACGATGTGGATTCATAATAGATTTCGTTTGACACAATTTTCTTCTATTAATAAAAATGATAACGAAATTTTAAATAAAAATCACATCCGATACGATACATTTACTGTTATGAAGTTTTTGCATGGTATGGCTAATGCTCCTGAATGACAATGGATTTTGTGCTAAAAATAGAATATGTTTAACGGTTATGTTTTGATAAACCATAGGTGTTGTTATAAAATCTCGTAACTACGGCTTGAATCAAGCCGTAGTTACGAGATTTAATAACAACACCTTCGAAATACCATTGTTTGTCCGAAATTACGTCATAGTTAACTCGATAAAATCGTTCCCTATGGGATCATATTCTTGTACAGAACCATCTCGTCGTTGGCTCTTTTCAACAAAGTGCTCCATGAATGCATTGTATTTTGTGAGTAATTGTTGTCTGCTAATTATTGTGAATGTTAAACAATGAGTTGACTACCCGTAGAAGACTTGTTTCTCATTATTCAACCAACAGTCATAGATTAGTATTTGACAGTTCTGTCTTCAACAAATTACCCGCTAGATGTCAAAATGAGGATGTTGTGCATGAACAGATATCCGTGTGTCGAAAACGAGTCAGTTCTCATCGACGTCCTTAGTCATATTTTGAACGATAATTTAAACCATATCAAAAGTAATAATTTTGATTTATGCTTATTGAAAGGAAAGCTGCATTTTTGGACAAAAGAAAAAAAATCTAAGCCTTTGTCGAAGAATAATTTCATAATAAGCAGATCTATGTTTTATTTGAAAAGTGACATTTAAATTCTCTCAACTATTTGCTTTTAACGCAAGTCTAGAATATTTCTGTGATATTCTTGTTTCTTTGACATTGTTTATGGTATATGCTTGTATAGTTTAAAGTTATACTTTAAATTTGAATTTCCTTTTATCAGTTTCAATCAATAGTTATTGAACAAAGTTATTCCTACTTAACGATGTGTGTCTATACATGTATTTCATTATTGTGCAGTACGAATATCACCATTGTTTTTCCTATTTGTTCGTTTGTGTTGATATGATTTGACAATTTATGTGGAATAAAGCAGATTCCGTGCTATAAAAGCTGCCAGTGTTGAGCGGCAGTACCCGAGAATGCCATCAGTCGGTGTAGGTATTTTACAGGCAGGTATGTTAAACCCGTCAGGTGTTCATAATTCATCCGCCATGTGGCGCTGATTACAACCACAGATGCATTCTGGGTACTCCTGGCGCCAACCAGCACGTGCGATTTGATTACAATTCCAGAAACTGTCGGCGATATTCTACAATGTGAACTAAATGAAACCCTTTCTAAGTGGCATTAATTTGGACAGTTCGAATTGGAAAGATTTGTTATGCAAACGACTAAATGGATGTTGTTAACCCTTTCCCAAACGACACAATTTTAGGGTGGTCCACTTCAAAAACTACCATAAATGACAAAATGGATGTTAGATCTATTAATGATAGGATTTGTGTAAAATATGGCACAGAAAATATTGAGACAAAAGGAGAAATTGCTGGTTATCAAAAGTTTCTTCTTTTGTTTCAATGTTTTCCCAAGCCCTTTCTATTCGGGACGTCAAAACCATGTCTTGTTTGGGAAAGGGTTAAATGGGATCTATGTAGAATCTACAGTGTATTACAGAACATATCGTGACAAAAGGAGAAATTGCTGACCAAGCCGCTTTGATATGAAGGACGTTAAAACAAGAAATTATATAGAGGCAAGAGTAATTGACCCATCAACATGTCCTTCTTTTGCCTCACTCTTTTCCTCTTTTAATTGCGAACGTCAAAACCAGACCTTGTTTGGGCTCCGGTATCGTGTCATATACGGGAGCCTAATTTCAACACTGTATCGCTGCGATAATCGCGTTGCCGTCATTTACTTCCGTTAAAATGCCACACGTTACGTGTGATACCATCTCGCTACTGTACGCACCTGACGCGCTTCTGGGCAGATTCTTGATTAGATATTTATTAATTGAAAAGATGATAGTCTATTCATAGTCTCTCTGATTCCAAACACAGAAAATAATTATGTGTAATTATAGATAAAATGAGGACTTGAGTTGTGCTTAACATTTTCCGTGATTTAAAAGTATGAAGCAAATCACCCAATGATCGATATAATTTTAATTATCTTCGTCATGTTTGTATAATTAAAATTGGTTATAAGATTGAGCCAGAAGACGCCATTTAAAAGTGAGACGTAGGGCGCGTTCCATTGGGCTGTCCGTTACTGTTCCTAATGTTCTGTTCAAGTCATGCCGAATGGAATGCTCTCGGAACAGAACACATGCCAGTCTAAAAATAAACTTTGACCGCCTGCTGGGTGTTGTGTATTGGACATATATGGTCTTAAAATGCATAATTCGTCACATTTGCTGAAATAATTTGACTATAATTGTACAGTTTGATTAGAAATATTAATTTATTTCAACACTCCACAGTTGTAATCGAAGGTTGCCGTGTTAGTGACGTCACTGTTCTGCTTGCACCACCTTTTCTTCGGGAACAAGCAGAACATGTTCCGAACACTGTTCTGTGTCATTCCATTAAGTACCGGGCTGTTCGGCACACTCCGAACAGCCAATGGAACGCACCCGTAGTCTTACAAATGCACATCATCACGTTAAAGTGACATTTCACAATTATTTTACATAAATTTTACTTTTATTCTATCTGAAAGAGCATGGTTTCTTATGAAAAATCTGAAAATTTCAAGCCAAAATATTGAAACGTTTACAAGAAATATTTATTTTTGTGCTAAAATTAAACAAATTGTTGTTGACAACAGTTCAGATTTATATAGAATTTGTCATTTCTTTCTCAACTTTGAAGGCATATTTTTCGTTTACAAATAACAACTTCAAAAAACTGATAGCATTTCTTTGCATTAGAATAAACAATCTTTGCACCAAGACATACTTTTAAAAAATCAAATAAATGTGAAATGTCACTTTAAGGTTAAAAATAGCCAATCACCAAAATCTCGGCATCTTCGTAAGCCATTGGCTCTACCCCTACACCTACTTTGTTCCTTACTAATTCTATAGAAGCAAGCGGCCAAGGGTTCGTAAGGAACAAGGTGGAGGTAGATCCATTGACTTGCGAAGATGATCTTTCAAACCTAGGTTTAGTTCTTACCATGTCCATGGCATTGTAGGACATTTATTGCGTAGGACAGAAAAAATCGTCAACGCTTGTATCAAATTACAACCCCTCCCCCTCCTTGGGTCAGTTTCACCAAATTGTTTTAAGAAGCATCTACGGAGCTCTCAAGGCAAAAGTCGCATTTGAAAAATCGAGGTGATGCAATTATTGTTCTAAACGTGTCCGTTAGTCCTTGGTTAAGAACAAACCTACGTCTTAAAAGTTACCAAGCTAGGCAGTTGATTTCATCGTATATTGGTAGAAAATCATTAAATTAACGTGTTTTATAAAATACCCGCCAAACTCAGTTGTTTTAAAAGTGTTGTTTGTTTTTCTTAACGTCGTTATATGGATGATTTTCGAGAAAATAAAGATCGGCAATTTCCGTAAAATTGCTACGGAGTGACGTCATACAATGGCTTGACTCCGCCCCCCAATCTAGAGCATGAGGTTTCTGACAAAGATAAAGTGTGCGACTTTTCTGTCATAAAGCAATGTCTAAGTTTTTATCCATTTCTCGATCGTCAGAGTAATACAGACAAACTTAAACCGTTCTTTGGCACATTCCTTCACTCACTAACTACATATTCTTTGACTGTTTTAACATTTTTTCTAACATTTACCAAGGATGTGAATTCCGAATTTTGAGTATCGGTTGAGGAAGTCGGACAGAAAAGTCGGACATTTAACTTTGTAAGAAATCTCAGGCTTTCCGGGAAATGACCCATGACTTCCCTTTTTTCCCGCCATCACGTCATTATTTGGCCGGTATGAAGTCATAACTTCAAATCGGAAGTTAAGCGTTTTTTCTTCGGTAAAGATCGGAAAAGACCAAAATATACAATGCAAAAGACGAATAAAAACACTTCTAATGTTTGAAAATTGTAGAAACTTTGATATTTTGTTATTAGAAAGGTGTTCTTTCGATACTTGAGTTTAATGTTGCCAATCAGCGGACACTTCAAGGGAGTCTATCCATAATGAGGTAGACCTACATGCGACGTCCAGATTATTTTTAAAAATCGCTTTACCGCCGAAAGTTTACGACATCGCACGAAACAGGTTCCGAATATTAACGACGTCACCCGAAAAGTTCTGACGTCGCATGAATCTCATTAGGGGTAGACCAACTTTTAAATACTTAGATAACTACAAGTAAAGACATTTCAGATATTTATAAGATGCCATAGGCGTAGCAACCTGTACGCAAAAACGCAAATTTTGCGTACACATCGCAAAAAATAGATCTATAAAAATGTGATTTTTTTGTTTTTGTTTTCCTAAATAAACACCTGAATCGCCATTAAAATACATACCAAATACCCACCATGACCTTGGTCATTCGTGGCTCTAGGTGAGCATTTGGTATGTATGTCATAAGCATCTACATTAAATTGTCAAAAGATTTCTGGGAGATGCCCGCAAGACCCATCCCAGCAGTATGGAGCCCGCTATCAAACCTCCCCTAATACATTAGGCATACGTTTTGCGTACGCTTAAAGCCTCTCTTACAACCGGTCGGACGTGCTCCTGCGTGCGGTCTGCGTCTAAAATGTACGTTTAGTCGTGGATGCACGCACGTGCAACGTGCGATTTTGGTGGACGCAACCACGACGCAGACTGCACGCAGCAAAGAATTGACCGTACAATATTTTGAGGCGCTCTTACAACCCGTCGTGCGTCTTTATAAATCGTGCGATTTTGCAGAGTTTTAAAACGTACGATTTAAAAAGACGCGCGACGGGTTGTAAGAGAGGCTTTATTTTCGGCTAGCTATGCCAGTGAATGCATGTTGTTGTTTGAATGTACGACAATCAGGTGGGCCTGATTATAAACACACGTGTGTTTGGATTACGTAACCAGCTGTAGGGGAGGCTAGGTGGCGCCAACACATAATCTTTTATACACGCCTTGCTTAATGTATACCAGAAACATGTTTAATGTGATTGAAATTAATCCGTAACATGTAAGACGACTTGGCTTTCATGATGTCAATATACATGTATTTAATTAGCCTGTTCATTAAAATATGACGTTGAAAGTGCTGGGTGTTCGAAAAGATCTGAAATGGGTTTAGGACATGCACACAATGCAGAGTAAGGTTTAGGTAACTTTAGGAATGTGGTTCTTACATCTGTGACTATTCATTTTGGCCGATTGCTGTCAAGAAGACACGAACACAGAATGAACAAAAATACATTTCTTTTACATGTTTCTATTAGTTCTTTTTAATATTTTCTAAGAGGAAAAAGGTTTACCCTACAAATTCAAAGGACGCCGCAGACCTAATATTGAAGCAATGTTTATTTCCCTTATACATAAGATATGCAAGAAGCGCAACAGCTTACATTTAAATCCACGTATTATTTTGGGAAAAAAATACAATAAGAATATTGTTCCCCAGATCTAGATTTGAATACACAACTCTATATTTTTTTAAAAAAAATGACATATGAGCGAGCCAAACTAATGATATCGAACACAAATTCTTTGAAGTGATATAAGCTTCCATTTCCAACCAGATTATCTAAATTATTTATTGATATAAGATATGAGATTCCTCGCACTACTCATTGATGCAGAGTTTTTGTTTGATTACGCTCAGCTAGCGCCACAAAAAACTATTTACGTGAGAACGAAAATATGGAAATAGAGAATACAGTTTTAAACGACATTGGCCCTTGCAAACAAACGTATGCCGCTTAATGTAGTCTACCCCTAATGAGATTCGCGCGACGTCGGAAATATTCGGGCGACGTCGAAAACATTCGGCGGTGGAACTTTCCACCGCCGAATGTTTACGATCGCGCCCGAATAGCTTAAGATAGCCTACGTAACGGCGACGCTCGAAAAAAGCCGATGTTTTATGAACCTCAAAATGGCCACATTACGGGTATTCTACCCTAAGATTGTTTTAGCCTTCTTTGTGACAAGTTCTGTTGCTGCAAAGCGAAAAGGAAAACATGCGTCATGGATGTCAAAACTATGGTACAATTCGGAAATGATTAAAGGTGTCAAACTAATAAACACAAAACACTTCACAAACGGTATCTAATCAGCATCAAGGTGTCAGTCTTTAACAGCTAATACTCAATCTAGAAGACTGTGAGGAGATGCAGACGACAAATATTTTACTGCAGCAAGATATAGCCTAAATAATTATTTTGTTCTAGTGAGAGATAAGTTAATTACCAGAGACAAATACTATTAAACTGGACCAACCTCAAAGTAGTTTCAGATGAAAATACCAATCACAAAAATATTAAACAACATTTCATGAATATATACCTTAGAACTTAGAAACAATTAATCATGTTATTGCGGAAACGTAAAACATGTTGTCATTGTGTTTTCATTAAATTATGATGTCAGAAAAGGTATGGGTTGTTATCTCATGACTTTCTAGTATTAACAAAAATGGACGTTTCCTGAATATGACATTAACATCCAGGGAACACAAAAAGGCTAAATTTACATTCACTAAAATGTCTGAAAGTTTTCGCTATAACCCACTCTTACATACAAACAACGCCAAAAATGCCTCATTTCGGCATTTAAATTACGTTGATGTCAAAACAAGGCCCGTGTGTTGGTATCTTATCTAGAACTGTCCATTAGAAAGGTGCCAGTCTTTACTGAGATACATAAACCAGATGTGCGATACAGCCAGTTGAAACATTTAACAGGTGTCCATTATCTTATACCAGAACTCAAAACAGGAGTCGAGCGTCTTGGAGAACAGCTGGAATTTATATCTAACGTGGTTAAAAAAAGAAAATATTTATTGTGCGAAAAGTATCGACCTGGGCAGTCTGCGCAATGCGCGTAGACTGACCAACGTCGAAACTTTTCGCTCTCCATCAATTTTCAGTTTGTTTTATGGAACATTGCCCCATTTCAGTCTTCATTTCATTTATTGGCACATACACATAAAACAACGACTTTGTCTTTACAGATTGGAGACTAGGCTCCCCAACTAGCACCTTCACGGTGCTCTGTGTCAGTCCCACATCTCAGTCGGTTTCAATGAAATGGAGCCTAGTCCAGGGACTATTTACAAGCATAGTTTAAAAGTGAAATATGACAAAAGCTGACTATATAACAGTTACACAAATTTGAATCCATACAAAAACAAAGAGACACTTTAATTATTTTAAAATGATACTTCCTAGAATACTTGTAACGAACGTGTGGAACATCAGGAGTCCACCATCTACCTCTAATTCAGGGCATCGAACCAAGTACCATATTGCCTGGTGACCGGTGCGTTACCGCTCGCCCACGGACATAAGGCAGTTGAAATATTTAACAGGTGTCCCTTATCTTATACCAGAACTCGAGGCAGGAGACTATCGTCTTATAGAGCAGCTGGAATTTAGCTTCATGTAATGAACATTTTTATCTCATTAATAATTATGTGAAATATACAGACCCTGGTCAGTCAGCGCAGTCCACTGTGTCTCTTTCATAGTTGAAACATAAAAAAGTATCTACTTTCCCCAGAACTTTTGATTTGAGCAGATCCTCTTGCATAATTGCTGAATTTATATTTGACCCGTCACGCTAAAAGAAACCTTATTGGAAGTCATTAAGAGACAATGCTCTAGTTTTTCGGAACACTCGGTCATTACTGTAGAAAAAAATGTTTCGTGCCATATATGTTTCGCTACCATATTTTCGATAATATGAAATGTCAGTACAATTTACCATTTTCGGCTGTAAGAGTGCTGTGATGGTGTCAATGTATGTGTTCCCAAAGCTATGAAGAATTTGGGATGTCAACCATTGACACTTGCGTCATATTTGGATAATCGTATGCAAATGCAGATCGATTAATCACCGAGAATCGAAACTAGATCAGTTTAGCATGTGTTACGTAGAAAGATAAATGTCCTCAATGAAAATCAACATGACCTAGTACCGTTGTTTTTGTTCTTCTTGTTTTGACATTGATTTCCTTTTTCCAAACGACGTAATTGCAGACCGTTCAAAACTAAGAGCAGTTATAGAAGATAAATGAAGTGTGATGTAATCCACAAATTACGAATTTAAAAGTATGAAAAGCAATTTAGCGAAAAGGAGAAATAGGCCTACTAGACAGAGTTTTCTCTGGCACAATACTGATTTACCCTTTCCCAAACGGCCAAAATCTGGACTACTTCAGAGAGACAAAATTTGTATAAATTCATATAGAAATTGTGTAGGCCTATATTATGGCTCAGAAAATATTGAGGCAAAAGGAGAAAATGCTGATCATCAGCAGTTTCTTCTTTTGCCTCAATGTTTTCTCAAGACTTTTCTATCAGGGAGGTCAAAACAAGGTCTTGTTTGGGAAAGGGTAAAGACATTCCATAGTGATGGGTGATCATTATAAACCAAACTATACCCATCATAAGTTACCAAACATTTCCTGCAATTGTCCCTTA
Source organism: Fragum sueziense (assembly GCA_963680895.1). NCBI lineage: Eukaryota > Metazoa > Mollusca > Bivalvia > Cardiida > Cardiidae > Fragum > Fragum sueziense. The sequence continues at coordinate 6,238,069 of OY804599.1, read as the reverse complement.
ACTTTTGGAGTTTTGAGTGACAACGGAAATTGACAAGAATATCCGGATTTAAAGAATCCGCATATCCTCGTCAATATTCGCTGCCACGAATGACACCAAAGATGCACGAAGTGTTTTATATCTATCTAATGATTGGTAGAATACCTTGACGTCGCGCACGGTATTACGTCACTTTTCAAAAAACGCTACCCTCCGCGATTCATAACTGAATATTGTAGGAATCGTTTTCGTTCTCTCAACTTTGTTATATATCAAAATAAGCATAAATCCTTGATATCTTTCAATGTCATACTCATTTCAAGTTCTTAATTTGTATAAATTTGATAGAAAGAATTTTTGTTCGTAAATTCGGCGAAAAAACGTGTGTAACATGTAACATAAATGTTCAAGAGGATGTTTATTAGCAATTCTGCAATATTCAGGTAAAAAGGGCCTAATTAGCACCAAAGAGCCTGCGGCGAAATTTGAAAAGTGCTAGTAATTCCTAAAGTGTGTTACATTTCTATTCCAAATATAAACATAAGCATTTTGTACGGTTTAGAATATTTCTTTTCCGCGTTACGCAGTTTAGCGGAAAAGGGTTGTCTTCTTGCTACGCACATGTACAAAGTTGTTGTGATAATTGTTATGAGAGTTTTGACCAAGCAAAAAGGAGCACAATTAATAGGCGGGTAGATTGCATGAAATTGAGTCAGTTCTAGCGAGCGCACCGAAGTATTCGGTCCTATTTATTAACCATTTAATATCATAAATGAATGTCAATTGCTCAGTGCGAAATCCCACGCACTCCACCGAGTTGAGCGCCGAATTGTTTTGGGATACAGCTTTTTCAGAGCCATCTTCTCTGTTTTTTGGCTGGACGTCGCGTTTCGATGTTGACGTGGATTTACCTCTCTTTTCATTTGCATCTTCTCTGGTAATATTTGATTGCTGTTTCACTGTTTGTTTGTGTCCATTAAATCCATAGCAGGTACGCCTCGCTAATGGCAAAAATAAGTTTTTTGTTTCTGTTGTTGAAAGCGTAAATAAGTAGAGAGAAGACTTTTGAATTAATGCATATTCATGGAAATATTAGACAAAAATATTCCAAATTACCTCCCTTTTATATGAATATAGAGTAAAATAATATTTGTAAATTACTTTCTCCTTGAAGCATTATCTTGAAATCCGGCACGGTGAATCAACTTTAAGTGAAGTGTGTTTACAAGTGTGTGTAATTTGATGCGTTTCGTATGGCTAGAAAGTGGTGTTTTTAATAAGGCACTTCATACCTTAAGTAACGCCAAACACATGGAAAAATATATTTTGTGACAGTGGAAATGCTGTAGGATGTTTTACCGATCGGAAATATACTGACTGGCTTTAAAAACGCATCACTAAAGTTCATCCGGCAATAATATGCAAAATACATAATCAACTTTGTAGTAGTATATATTAAACAACAGCTTGACATCTTCCCAACATTTCCTGAAAATTTCAGACAAAAATTCGATTAAATTACTGAGATATAGCCATCTAAAGAGAGGTGGTGTGAGGATTTTGACAGTTTTCTCTATTTAATAACACGTAATTCCGCTCTGAGTACGAAAAACGTTCCACAATCGTGACCTCGTTGACCCTTAAATTGAAACAAAATCTTTATTCTTTTGGGCTTGAATTATCTACCATATATTGCTGCAGATTATTCAAAAGTTCTGGCGTTCGTTTTTTATCATATCTAGGCCCAACGCACTCTGATCTGATGATGACTTTCTGTAAGTATCTGTCACGGGCATAATCGCCAGTAGTGAAAACCACAATATCTTATTCGTTAATTCACTGTTATGGCAAGAGTTTGTCAGTAGCAACATTTTTGTATTACAATTGCAGTTGAAAACGTTGTTGTAAACCAATTACGTAATTGACGTTGACGTATGTTATTATCTTGACGTAAGCTCATTTTAAACGGTTGATCAAGACGCTGATGCTCAGCAGCAATCCCTGTAGTTTGACTACGTTAATGAAAGTGAAAAATCGTCGATTGGTTTACATATAAACGTCTCGCCCATTCTCGTTGACAAACACCCGCTTAGAATAATTCAAACATTTGTGTGTGCTCAACGAACTTTGGTCTCTTGGCTTTATTTTTTGTTTAATAAAATTGATTGAGAAATAAAAGTAACTCCTGACCATTTGAATATGGAATATGAAAACAAAAATCCAATTGGTCACCTAAGGTGTAGTTACGTAAACGTTATCCATATTTTGCACGTTGACGTCATGCGAAATAACGTGGTAACTGACTGCAATAAATTTTATTGGATATCGTGTCTTATTGGTTGAAATATATATTAGAAGTAGAAATTTTATCCTGTTGACTTTAACTACGAAAAAATTTCGAAAAATAAGTGATGCGTTTTTAAAGCCAGTCAGTATAAAATTTCTACGTCGATTACGCAAATTAGCCCAGTTTATTTACCAAAAATCGAAGTGTAACAATTAGAATTACGTCGCAGAAAAAATGACAATTTTGTTGAATATTTTGTTAATTTATGACTCTAGTGCAACAAAACTTGATATAAAAAATACCATTTTCTCTATTTCTACAATATATGGAAGAAAATCAGCTATCATAAATAAACGAAACAATTATTATATAAAATGCGTGTGGACAGAAATTGTTTCATGGCGTTGAAAACTCTAATATTTTACCATTTAGACTTTAAAAAATATAAGTTTTATCATTCATACAAGCATTTCATTTCAATGTGGAAATACCATTTTTTTCTTGTTGATCATATCAAAATTTGGACTCAAAATAAGGAAACGTATAAGAGAAATTCAATCTTTTTCTTGTGGACAGAAAATGTATAAACGTATACTATATTTATTTGACGTAATCCTGAAATTATCTAATTGTGCGCATTTTCAGGTGAAAAAAGAACGAATTAAAGTGGCGGAAAAGCTATAAAAAGACAAAAGATGGAAACGGTGGAATATTTCTTAAAACGTGGTCCTGTCTTTATGAATCAGCTTAGATTAAATAGAGAGTAAACATTAAAAGCACAACACAACCGTCTACGCAAAAACTTATTGTTACGCAATTGACGTTCGCTAGTTTGACGTTACATTTTAGTGCCGCAATACCGTGCGCGACGTCCTTACACTCTTGGTAACATTGTTATAAATAGGCCTAATGCATTATGTTCCATGCTCGCTTTAACCCTTTCCCAGACGGCAAAATTTTAGGGTGGTCAAACTCAAAAAAGTGCCACACTTGACAAAATGGAAGTTATTAAAGATAGGATTTGTGTTAAATATGGCATAGAAAATATTGAGACAAAAGGAGAAACTGCTGGTTATCATCAGTTTCTTCTTTTGTTTCAATGTTTTTACAAGCCTTTCCTATTAGGGACGTCAAAACCAGGTCTTGTTTGGGAAAATGTTAACCAAAATATATTTACTCGTTAAATATTTTTAAAAAGTACTTAATTAAATGGTAAATTAGGACTTGATCTATCAATGAATTCATACTTCGGTTACGCTTTATATTAGCTACCTATTCTGTGTTGTAGCCAAAACTAGTGTCCATGGTTCCATGCGCTTGTTGGCATATTTCAGTCAAAGGATGGGCGCCTGTGCTGCCTGATCTAGGCCTACAATTATAATCAATGCTTACAAACAAGAGTAAAGCAATAGGGCAGCTGTTACTTATGTAAGTTCAATATATATAAAAACGCATATTTCACGTGGAAAAGCGCGCACCATCTGGGGCGACATATGGGCCTTGTATTATGCTTGTAAAGCGTAAACACTTCAACAATGGCATCAATGAATGCTTCTCGGTAAAACATCCTTTTTTGAAACATTAAGGTTGTTGGTTCGATCACAAGGATAGTAACAAAAATAAAAAATAACATTTCCTTTAGTGACGGTGCTGTAGACGCGACACATTTTAGCGCTAGATGTATCTTAGTGTTCGACCAACTTCTTGGACCAATGAAATTTCAGTATATTTTAAAATCTCGCCGCTCTATTTCGCATAAACGGGCTGCCGGCTAGTTTATGTGACGTCTATACATAGCCACGCCCAGTCTCCAATGAACCGCCAGCGAACACTAAGTTACTCTCCAAAGCCGAGGTCTATTGATTAACCATCAAATATGACCTCTGTCGTTTTTGGTACACCAACAGCCTATTTGGTCGTCATAATCTAATTATAGCACATCATTTGAATTATCGAATCAAAATCATTCAGTTTTATCTTGCATGATCATTACGTAAACATTACGTCGCTTCTATTTTTGGCTGAAGCCGGAAACATTTGAATTATCGAATCAAAATCATTCAGTTTTACCTTGTTTGATTACGTATACATTACGTCGCTTCTATTTTTGGCTGAAGCCGGTAATTTGAAGCGTCAACCAATGAAAGTTTGTATCAGCTTTTTAAATTGTTTTGTTGTGTAAAGCCAACGATTGGATACCAAAATCCCGCCAAGGCCCCGAGATTAGACGTGGAATGACCCGCGGGAACAGAGCACCATTATATCATAATGGAATGAAGAGAGAATGTGTTCTGTTCTTAAAGCTACTATTTCCCAGATTTGTACCCAAAAATTGTCAAATACAAACGAAATGTACACTTTTTAAGCTTCATATGACCTGATTAAATGATTACGAGAAACTATTGAAGCAACGACTCATTTTTTTCGCAATTTGATACCAAATTTATGAAGCGATGTCGAAAGTAGGTCAAAACAGTAGGACATGCGACTTTCTTAAATGACGTCACAACATACATGATGACGTCATATTGAAATTTAAGTATGAATCTTGTTTGAATCATGGTCCACGCTGTATGCGCATGTGCAACAATTTGAAATAATTCTAACCCCACCAGTGATGGGGTTGAATTTAGGCTTGGATTCTCCCTAAATTCAGCTATCTGTCTTGTAATTTCGGCTCATTCTCTGTCTGAATCGCATATTATTAACCATCCCGAGGTGGTCAACACAAAAGTTTTGCATACTTTTTCAAAAAATTTCATTTTTTGCAATTAGACCATCTGTTACCGTCGCCCTTTAAGAGAGTAACACTAAGTCAGATAGTGTCTGTATAGTAGATTCTACGCGATATAAAGATTCAATGCGCTGCGCAGCCTCTACCTAATACATATGATTGGTTTCGATCTTACACTGTTGTAACTGTATTCATTGTTAATCTATTTCATATTGATTTCTGAATAATGATAATTCTGCTAATGAAGTTGAAGGTCAAAATACCACGAATATTTTAAGATTGGACATATTCTCGAAATAACCTTTATCTACATGCCACAATCATATCTTTGAATTGCGAAAGGTTATTGCATTTTTTAATCCGTGAAGTAGTTTATTACATTATGCTGTTCTCCGAAGAAAATAGTCCAGAGTTAAAGTGCCGTAAAGAGTAAGTTATATGTTTAGAAAAATTCGCTCCTCGGTTATATACATGTATATAAAGACGTTTGCAATGTTGGACATGTTTCCGAACCAAAGAAGCTTCGTTTTATGCCACATGGACGTTTATAGATAACAAATGTTCAAACAACACAATGCGCTTACATTTAGTATCTCCACGATTTAAAACCACAATGTAAAGCTTAGGTTTAATCAGAAAACGAAAGAGAACATTATCATTTTTGATTACATACTTTTGTGATTGAAAATGACCAAAAACTGTCTGATAATCGTACATGGATTTAGGTAACTCTGAGAAGTGCTTCCGGCACGTGGGATTCTAAAATAGTTTCTTTATTTTTTATGAAAAAAATGGACCCTTTTTATGATGTCATACGCTCTGCAGTAATAATGTTTAGCTAAGGCTTTCATTGCATGCTTTGGAATGGATTTTTTTCATTTTTGAGTCAGAACCCATCTTTTTTGTCAGAACTATTTGATATCACTGGGTGCAGGTTGCCGTTTCCGGTATTGTCGTTCTGATGTGGAAACAATACACGGTCCGTTTGTTTGACTGAAAATTGTCAAGATTCATATCTGTTACATGTGATAATGTGGATTCATTTCCTGAAAATTCTATAGGACAATGATGCATCTTGGCTATTTTTGGCACAGTTTGATTCAACGAGATAATTCATTATGAAATGTGTTACAATACGTTGAAAAGGGGGGTTAACATAGCATCATTATGGGAACCAATATGATTGACCTGCCACAACACGTGCCAAAATATATAGTTCGAATGAGCATCTTGGTCGACTTCGATTTGAACTGTCGTCAAGAGACCGCTTCGCTATAGCTGCAAGCGAACGCTATTAGCTTAGGTTATTTGGCGTCACTTCCGCAGCAATTCTCTTTACTTCCGTCATTTATCTTTCGATTCGTGCATTGAAAAACGATGCAGTTTAAAACCACTTCGATTCCTTATAGATCTAATACAATTTTAATTTCCCATAAACCCATTGTTTGCCACCGGAAGTTAAATAAGAGTCTTCTCAGATAAAAATTCGCTCTTTGATATTTGGGTGTCGCTATTTACATCAGAGCACTGTCACATTCAAAAATAAAAGAAAATTACGACACAAGATATATCGCTGCGTCGGACTTTTCTTTTGTTTTTGAATGGGACAGCGCTAATCCGAATATCCTCGCCAATTTCCATTATCACGAATGACACAGAGGATGCATGAAATAATTGGTATCTTATGATGGATGGAATACCTTAAGTAAAACGAAAAAAGGCTTAGTGACATGCAGAAAAGCGTTTATCGACGGGGCCGTCCCCTTACAAAAAGTTTTAGTTTATTATATAATAAAACAAATCTTCATTCACTAATAACTTTACTGTCAGATTGACCAAGTATTACGACAGACGACAAGAATAATCGAAAGTAATCTTCTAGAATGCAATTTAAAATTTTGAAAGCAGTCTTTAGATGAAAACTTTCAAATTCTCTGCCATTCAACACAACAATTATTTGTCGTTCGTTTTCTATAATACTGAAGGTAGGAGAAACGTTAGCGCCATCTGGCGTCCCAAACTGAATGACGTTGAAAAGCTGATCCAGCTGCCGCCGCGTTAATGTTCAATATACCTATATACTGACTGTGTCATGTATAACAGGGTCTATACTGTTCTGCAGATAGTCTACATTCATCAGGTATTGGCTTCCAGAGCTATAGACGAGAGAGGGTAATGTTTTTAAAAGCTCAATATTTCATTAAATATTCGCAAACCCCGATGCAATTGGTGCTCCTTGGAATCGTCTCACCGACCATTTGACTTCAAATTGGCATAATTTCACTCCTCTAATTGTCCTCCGTTAATGTCTATTCAACTGTAAAAGTCAAACTAATAACAGTGGTTATGAAAAGCGTGAACCACTGCTTCATCTGAAAACACCTTATGATGGTACAATCACGACTTTGAGAAGATGGCGGGTTATTTGGCATGCCCGGGTATTGTCTGGCGAATGGATGCGACATTAATTTTATTAATGAAAACTACTTGTACAGGGTGTCCCAAAAGTAAGGTAACACTTATAAATGGTTCTAGCTCTGCTATTTTCTAGCCGATTTCTTTCGGAAAACTATCAATATCTGCAGAATTCATTGGAAATTTTGTTCACCATACACTTCAATGATATACACATATCAAAATGGCGTCATTTTACGTCATCTGTACCACTATCAAAATGACGTCACGACTTATCTTCTCAAAACGTATGTACTAGTATGCAGTAAAGCATATCATTTATCTAAATGTCCAATATGTGTACAAATAAAATTTGAATTCTAATTCATAATAGAAGATTCACCATGGGAATACCCATCTACCCAATTATAGATAAAATTGAACGACCTTGGTCAGATTATGATGAACATGGAAGCAAAAGCCCGAAAACATCCCTTAGCTCAGAAAGCATCTAAGCTTTGAATAAGACTGCATACGGAAGTCCAGGAAAGTCAATGCGAAGAATTTCGTCCGATCAAGATTCATTGAAATCATTAGTACAGTGTATTTAGAATTTTTATTTGAAATTTTCCCATACCATATTTAAATTATGACTTTGGAAGATCGAGTTGAACGCGAAGAATCTTGTCGGTGGACACATGCCGGATTTGAATTCACTGGACTATTTTTTGTGGAGACACGTGTTGTCTAAAGCGTAATTCACACAACAAGAACATAATATATTTATTATTAAATTAGACATTAGACGTTCAATGTTGCTATAAAACATTCAAGAAAAATGTAGGAACCTTTCTATGGACACATATGAGGCAGTTATTAGCCTAAAACTTTAAGCAAAAGAATAAACCAAGGAACGTGACAGAAGGGAAGTATTATGAATATAGAGGACGTCATTTACTATCAAAATGGCGCCATTGATAAAATTGGGTGTGCTTGGTTTATCATATATAAAATATACAAATTTTATGATAATTTGATGAAATTTCTTTAATTCATTTTTACACATAACCTTCTGTACTGTAAGCCATATAAGGAATATATAGGTGATATATTGGCCGGGATATATTAGATTTTAAGTGTTACCTTACTTTTGGGACACCCTGTATTTGCTTAGTATCAAAATTTGTTTCGGAAATTGTTATTTTATATTTATCTAAGTTCACACCTAATGCATAACGATATGAAACCAAAAGCATAATCGTGTTTACTTTTTGAAATAAACACCAACTGGCTAAAATTTTGACATCAATGTTCGTGATGGCAGAGATACCGTTCTGTTTAAGAGGAGATCATTGCAAAGGAGATCGTGTAAAAAAAAATTTGTCGGACGGACACCTGGATGACATGGAAGAAGCTAATTGTCGGTGTTCATGCAAAACCTCGTAACTCCAGCTTAATTAAAGCTGGAGTTACGAGGTTTGGCATTAACACCGACGTTGTGAAGTAATCACATTCATAGAAATCTGCTGTTTCCAGAGATTTCCCCCTTTTTCTGATGTCACGTGATGTTTTTGTAGCACGTGCGGATCTACATGTCATGTAACATCTTGATAAGAAGCAAATTAGTCGATATCATATCTGATAGGCTATAAGCTGGTAATACCAACAAAAATAATGGTTTTGTTTTGCAACGATACTGGTATTTTAACCCATCACCTAACTACAAATATTTAGACTTGTCCAAATTCAAAAACGTTGCAGACCACAATTTCTGATGAATGCAACTTTACTTTTTGGGCATTCTTTGGTGGAAAGGTTTGTGGAAAAGAAGACATTGCTTTATTTTTCTCCTTTTCCCCTACAATGCTTTCCAAAGCTTTTATCTATAGGCCTACTCTGAAGAACTCTTTTGCCAAATTTGGTGATTGTATCACTTTAGTGAATTATTTTTGAATAAGGCCCCTCCCAAATAAACAAAATAATGACGTTTTGTCTTGATGTTGGTATTTCAATAGCTTTGATTGGGTCACTGCGACATGAAAGCAACTGGTACACTGAAGTGGGACAAGCAACTGAAAACTCGGAATAGCTGCTTTTTCAACAAAATCCTCGTAACTGCAGCTTATCCCATTACCAGACGGCAAAATTTTGGACTGTTCCAATTTGACAGGTGTTGCAGACGACAATTTTAAGTACAGAAAATTTTTAAAATCTTTCCATTTTGAGTTAGAAAACATTGTGGGAAATGAAGAAATTGCTTGTCACAAGCAATTTCTTCATTTTCCACAATGTTTTCCTAAGCCCTTTCTTATGAAGGAGTCAAAAGGCGTCATTGTACAGTAATGGGTTAAAACAAGCTGCAGTTACGAGATTTTTGTTGGAAAGTGACGAGATGTTGTTGTAGCACGAGAGAAGAAATGACATGAATCCATGTTTATGTTCTTTTTAGTCGATTGGGTATTGTCGAACTACTGTTTAAAATGGTGCTAAATTCTAATGATTCAAACTACGAGAACGTAGATTCACTGAACTAAAAGATAATGTTATTTGTAGACAATTCAATCGGACCCGACAGAAAGGGGTAAATGCCTTTTTATCTATTTTGAAGAACGTAAAACATTTTGTTGGAATGTTGGAAATTTTTACTATTACTTAGTTTTCCGTCTGAAAAAGCAAGAAAATTAAAGTTTACAGACCCTCATTAAACCACTTTCTAGCCACACGAAATACATCAAATTATACACATTTGTAAATACACTTCACATAAATTGATTCACCGTGCCGGACTTCAAGATTATGCTTCAAGAAGAAATAATTTACAAATATTATTTTACTCTATATTCATATGCAAAGTAGGTAGAGTCTAATTTTGAACATTTTTGTCAAATATTTCCATAAGTACATTAAAGGCATTGATTCAAAATTCTAAATCGTACAAATTGCTTATGTTTGTATTTGGAATGAAAATGTAACACAGTTTAGGAATTACATGTATTAGCACTTTTCAAATTTCGCCTCTGACTCTTTGCCTTTGGTGCTAATGAGGGGTTGGATAACTTAAAATCAAAACCTTTTCCTAAGTCCTAATTATCACAATGGGACAACATATTTTGTTGTGGCCAAAATGTCGTTTTATCAAAAAAAAAAAAAAAAAAAAAAAAAAAAAAAAAACATGGACGTAATGTTCTTGTTTTGATAAATCCATTTAAATTATAACAGAAGAACAGAACAAGAACGCATACGGGTAAAATAGTAAAGATAGATAGCAGTTTTCCGCGTAGCGATCCATTTATCTTAATTTTGGAGGAATATGTTCTTTCTATATCGGTCCTTTTAAGGAGTTAAGAAGAAATTTCATTACTCTCGTCTCGAGGATGTCACGTGCAGGCGTCTGTCTATGACATGTTGTCTTTTAAGAAACCGATAAAAACCCACGTGCTAACGACTGTTTTGGAAGGGACTAAATTGATGCCAGAGATGATATTGTCGTCTAGATAATGGGGGCTGAATCCGGGAAAATTATCGAGAAAATATCAGTTCTATGCAAATCAGGGGTAAATTCAGTACAAATGGATAACACATAGTTTATTTTGGCATTTGTCATTCTCTTTCATGTAAATTGCCGATTTGAAATTCCAAGTCTGTTTTCTTTGACCATTCTACTATCAATGCCAAATTTAGATCTAACCCTTTCTCTGGCGACACACTTTTAGACTGCTTCTTTAAAACACTGATGGCAGATGACAAAATGGATGTTGAATATACACAGAATGTCTGTATCAGTTCGCCTTCCCCTTATTGTTTACTACAATTAAACTTAAAAATGGTATGCATTCTTGTATTTTAAAACCTTTCTCATTATGTCTAATGTCAGTAATTCTGTCGCCAACCAGTGAAAGGATTTAATCGATGTTTTTGATGAAAATGTTCAAATTATAATGACTTTGTTGTTATTATTTTTATTCTATGACCTAGATCTCTTTATTCTTCTAACAAAGGTTCTGTTCTATCAAGTTTCGGCTTTATAGCATACATATGGCATTCCACCCATCATTAGATACCAAACATTTCGTGCAATCTCGGTGTCATCCGTGACAGCGGAGATTGCAGAGGAAACGTGGAATCTAAAATCTGGACGAGATGTCATTTCGGCACAATTACATTCGATGAAATGTCGTGCACCGCATTATTTTGTCTAAATAACTGTCCAAAAATTATTCAGTTTAAAGATAAATTCACTCATCCGATAAGAAGAGTGTTTGAAACTTTCACGGGAAAAATAATTTGTCTTCCTTTTCATACCAATGCGGGGAATCACGCCGGTCAAGATTAGTATGAACAAAATTATTGAATAAGATTTTCTGCACTTTGTTGTGTCACATGATTCCCCGCTTTGTAAACTCTTGCTATGTTGATCTTAACCCATTTCCCACACTATGACGGTTTTGACGCCAATAAGATAAAGGCTTTAGAAAACATTGTGGAAAATGAAGAAATTGCTTGTGACAAGCAATTTCTTCATTTCCCACAATGTTTTCTAACCCAAAATGAAAGAATTTTTAGAATTATATCAACCTTCGTCGTCTGGGATAAACGGAAAATCTCGAAAATCTGCATTTGAATAGTATATTTGGTAAATAATTTAGATAAATCTACCATGGCTCAGATAACCTAATAAGACCAGAAATATTGCTCGTAGAAATATACCAGACGAATCAAAATTTACTTAAACAATGCATAAATAAGATAGATTTTGGGTGGTTTGTTTCAAGTGGGGAGAATTTTGTCAGTCAGATATAAAACAAACGCATGTCCTGTCAAATTAGCCCCATTCCCTGTATAAAACATGCCGATTGTTTCGATTTGAGAGTTTGTACAGAATGGGCACGCTGGAATCAATTCCTTGGTAAGCCTATGTTATTATACATTTCCTAAACAAGACATGGTTTTGACGTTCCAAAGAGAAAAAAAGCTTCGGAAAATATTTTGCCTCAAAATGTTTTGTGTTATATTGTACATTAGTCAAATCTTCTCCAACATCTGTTTTGTCGTTTGTAGCGATTTTCAAATAGGTAACGATTTTATCCAGTTACATGTAACCGTGACGTAATTTCGGACAAACATTAAAGTATTTCCGTAGGTGTTGTTATAAACAAGTTACAGTTACGACGTTTTTGTTGAAAAGCGACGATGGTCACCAAAGGTTTCCAAAGTTGCTTGTAAAGTTGCTTTTCTTGCTATAACTTAATCATATTATTGTCCACATTTAGTGACACCAGGTTTTCGTCTGGAACTTTTATCAATTAGCATTAAACCTTTTCGTTTGGGAAAGGGTAAACATCGGTCTTCATTTCCGACAAAGTTTTAAAAGGCGTTTATCTTGTTGGCTGTAAAAAGGCGTCATTAAGTTGGAATGAGATAAACGTTGCTTTTGGGAAAGGGTAAACATCCGTCTTATTCCTAATGCGGGCATCCGTTTGTTACCAGTACACTCTATATTTTGCCAGAACTAAATTTATCTGAACAAATAATCTATCAAATAAAACCAGCCCTGCTATGCAAATTTCTCCCCATTTTCTCCTAAATTTCAAATAATTGACGTTTGAAATGACATCATACATATCTATTATTGCGTTTCATAACCCGGTGTTGTGTTTTACGTAGTTGAAGTACATTCTATTGTTATGAATTTTCGGATTGCTTGCCACATATGAATAATAAAGTCCTCTTATTGAACTTGAAGTCTAAGGGTGAAGTGTTCATATAATTGAGCTAAGATATGGGAAAGGGGCATTTAAAACATTTGTGAACAACATGGATTTAGATCAGCCTTGGCATATGTACATTCTGATCAAGATACTATTCCACCAGCGAAATTTGAAAGTGACGTATGATTGTGTTTATCGTTTACAACCAATCAACCTGTTCATTTATCACGTGCACATTGTAAACGGTACAAATGAGAAGAGTTTATTGGTTTAGAAACAGTAAACACAAAACTACGTCACTGTCAATTTTTGCTTGTGGATTTATACATGTTATCTTCTAGTAGTTGGTTTATGGTCCGTAGCAATTGTAATATAGAGCATCATGGACCCTGATCAGACTGTACTTTAGTACAGGCTGATCTAGAAAAATGGAAGTCTCAAGTGCCATAAAGGACACATTTCCGGATCTAAGCTAAAGATAAGAAATCCTTGAGGGAAAAGAAGATTACGCTGCTGATATAAGCAATTCTCTCCTTCCTCCAAAGACTATATAAGTCAGAACAGTTTAGGTTTGGTAAAATATTGAGGAAAAAAGAAAAGTTTTGTTTATAAGTACTTTCTCCTTTTGCGTCAATATTTTGTTCCTAATTATACACATATCCAATCTTTATGAACACCATGGTTGGGGTCTGCAACAACTTTAAAAATGGACCAACATAAAATGCAGTCGTTTGGGTTAATAGTGATCAAGTCACAAAACTAGAAAATTGGTCAAACCAAAATCGTTTCTGCTCTTCAAGTTTTTAGTTACAAAGCGTATTTTTCACCTTTTATGCGTAGAATTAACAATAAGTACCATCTATGTATACCTTCACATTTATTACAGATTTAATTTCACATGGCGCAGCTTTAGCTTTTATTACCAAAAATTACACGCCTGCGCTTTTTTAAAATAACAATTCAGTATTTCTTTCTTGTATATCTATTGTATCCGTGTACTTTGATACAAGTCTTTTTGAAGAATGCTATGTTATATGCGAAATATGAACACATTTTGAATAAAGGTCAGTGTCAGGTCAAATGAAATCCGTAATACTTTAAACATATGCAGGATGTGACAATAAAGTATAGTCCAGCAACATTAAACAGAGATATCTGCATTATGTAATGGCCCCACTTCGATAATGTTTTGTTAGGACGCCCCCCCCCCCCCCCCCCCAAAAAAAAAAGAAAAAAGTTGTCACTGGTTAATTTGGGGGACTATACTATGAAGCACAGGCTGATTGCTCGATGGAAATAATCATCGTCAGCATTTTCAATAGGGAACTATCCTATCCAGTTAATCGTGACGTAATTTCGGACAAATAATAGTATTTCCGTAAGTGCTGTTATGAAATCTCGTAACTACCGCTTGACTCAAGCCGCAGGTCACTCTCTTGCACACGGTTCATTCATTACATTCACCTCTGTAGTTGCCTCAGAGGGTATTGCGTCATCATCTGCTAGATTACGTCACTTTATATCACATCAAAATGGCAATAACAAATAATTTTTCTATTCCGAAGTCCAAAATATATCACATTTCACGTTGCTTAAAATTTAATATCATTTTCCAACGATAATAATTTAAAATTTTAAAATTGATGTCATTCATTCAAGGGCGCAGTAATTTTTCTGTACATTTCATTGTGATAGGGAACGATTTTATCTAGCTAACCGTGACATAATTTCGGACAAACAATACTATTTCGTAAGTGTTGTAATAAAATCTCGCAACTAGGGCTTGATTCAAGCCGTAGATACGAGATTTTGTAACAACACCGACGTTTTATCAAAACAAAACTGTAAATCGAGTCTATTTTTAGCACAAAATTCATTGACATTGGTAAGGAGGCTTGAGAAAATAGTTCTAAAGTATATGGGTAAATTCATACGTTATAATGCATTTCAAATATACCCAGAATCATAATTTCTTTGTCTACTTTATTATGTTACACATGAAATAGTTAAACGGTAATAATACACGTTTTCCTCGGCTTGTCAAACATGGCGTCAGCCCGTTGCAGAGATGTATGGAAGCCCTGGAGGGTCATTTTGCATTTTGAATTTTGACTTTCTACTTTTGACTTTCGACTTTTTGAAAATGGAAGCACTGGGTCATTTTTGCATTTTGAGTTTTGACTTTCTACTTTTGACTTTCGACTTTTTGAAAATGGAAGCCCTGAAGGGTCATTTTTGCATTTTGAGTTTTGACTTTCTACTTTTGACTTTCGACTTTTTGAAAATGGAAGCCCTGAAGGGTCATTTTTGCATTTTGAGTTTTGACTCTCTACTTTTGACTTTCGACTTTTTGAAAATGGAAGCCCTAAAGGGTCATTTTGCATTTTGAGTTTTGACTCTCTACTTTTGACTTTCGACTTTCATACACGCCTTGTAGAGAGTCAAAACTCAAAATGCAAAATGACCCTTTAGGGCTTCCATTTTCAAAAAGTCGAAAGTCAAAAGTAGAAAGTCAAAACTCAAAATGCAAAAATGACCCTTCAGGGCTTCCATTTTCAAAAAGTCGAAAGTCAAAAGTAGAGAGTCAAAACTCAAAACGCAAAAATGACCCTTCAGGGCTTCCATTTTCAAAAAGTCGAAAGTCAAAAGTAGAAAGTCAAAACTCAAAATGCAAAAATGACACAGTGCTTCCATTTTCAAAAAGTCGAAAGTCAAAAGTAGAAAGTCAAAATTCAAAATGCAAAATGACCCTCCAGGGCTTCCATAGAGATGTATGTGAGAGTAACGAACGACAACTCTGCTCGGAGATTGGCCGCAGGTACGAGACTTTATTACAACACCAACGGTATATTAACCCTTTCCCAAACGGCAAAATTTTAGGGTGGTCCAAATTGAAAGCTGCTGCAGATGACAAAATAGATGTTGAAAAAGATTGAATTTGTGCAAATTGTAGCACAGAAAACATTGAGGCAAAAGGAGAAACTGCTGGTTATCAGCAGTTTCTTCTTTTGTTTCAATGTTTTCCCAAGACTATTCTATCAGGGCCGTCAAAACCAGGTCTTGTTTGGGTAAGGGTTAAAGCATTACGGTATGTAACACAGTTCATTTCTATTCAACAAATGATCAAAGGGAAATAACTATGAGAAATAAGACGAACTATCAATTCGATAGAGTTATCTGTAATGCGGTAGGGAATTCCAACAAATCAATGAATATTTTTGTCAGAGTGTTTATGTATTGAAGAACATTTAATTGGCTACATAGTTAGGTGGGTATTGGATCTGGATACCGGCTGGGCAGGATGGTGTGGAACAACACTTGCCGGCAGCTGGTTGCTCGAGATGACACTGGGGCGCCAAGTTCCAGGTTGGACACCTAAATAGAGACATGGAAATAATCATCGGATCTCTATCTCACAATATATTTATATCATGATGTGGAACAACATTTGCCGGCAGCTGGTTGCTCTAGATGGCACTGGGCGCCAAATTCCAGGTTGGACACCTAAACAGAGACATACAAACGATCATTATTATACTAGGACAAAAAAGATACGCAACCCCAATTTTTCATAATATTTTCGACAGAATAATTATTATGTTTTTAATGGCTGTTGAGTACATTTTTGATATACCTGCATGCATACGCATAAATACAGTGCCATTTTCTTCAGATGTTGTACATTCATCACGTGATACATGGTAAATTGTTAAAAACTGATTATCCCCTGCCCTGCTTTCTAGATGACTACTATCAAAATAAATTTTCATCAAACACAAGCTAGAACATAGACAAAGAAGACGACAAAGCGTTCACACACTTTTCACTACGCTACGCATAGCAAGGCTAGGCCAAAACCAGCGCCTAACTGCAGTACAGATGTTGTTGGTGGAAAAGGTTCAAAATGTTGTCGTAAGACATTGATGGGGCATAAAATCGACACATTTTTTTACTGTATACGTTGTTGGCTTTCAATTGGATCACAACCGATTGAGCACGAGGCAGACGTGCAAGAGATATGACGTCAAGGCAGGACCGAATAATCACGTTAACTCCACCTACGGGATAGGTTTAAGACTGCAACGGAGACCGCTAATAACTCGTATGGACTTGACAACATTCAAATATCGGACAAAATTGAACGAAACAGATTGTTTTTTTCGACCTCCATCCAATTTTTTTGTCATATTGTGTTGACGCTCGACTTAAACTGGGTGTTTTCTTACTAATGAAATTGACTACCAACAAGATTTTGTGAACTTTACAAGGTGAAATGTTATTGCTTTAAATGTATAAAGTTTTGTTTTAATCTGATTTGATGTCTTTGCGTAAGAAGGAATTGAAAATGAAGTTGCGTTTCTTTTTTGTTTCAGTATATAATAATGTCATAACATACATGTATATCACATGCCGGTAGAGCATGTCGATATAGAACGATATTTGCCAGTGACTGACTGCTCTAGAACACAGGTGGGACGCCTGCATTCAAATCTGCAAAATCTATTTTGTCACAATATAACACAATAAGAAATGAATTGAGGGGTAACGCACTTCCTTTGGTCACAACTTTGTCGAAGATTTTGATAACGTTTAATCACGTTTTAGAGAGCAATCAAATCCTGGTTCATTAGAATGAAGATTGTTAGTAAGGGATCACTGTGTACAGTACAGTTGCATGTCAACTCGAAAGTCTGAGCTCGAATTTCCATGTTGATAGATTTTCCTGAAAACGTTGTATTACAGTTGTTTCTCCTATAAAGGCGACTGATAGATGGGTTGAATAGATTTGTAATGTTGATAAATCCCACAATAATGTTTGAACGTGCACCAATATATATGGACAGATGACAGTAAATATTGACAGAAAAGGAGAAAATATTGGATAGTAGCATGTTCGTCTTTTGCCTCAATACTTTCCAGATAGCTTTCTTCTAAATGCGTCAAATGTCAGGCTCTGATTTCTCGTAGGCGGTTCTTATATAAAACAAGGCGGTTCTTATATAAAACAATCTGCTAATTGAGGGTTGGTTCTAAAGACGTATGTGTTGTTTAACATGCAAGGGTGTAGAAATATTGACGCAAGAAGACGATGACTTGCGCTAAATGGTAGTATTGAAATCAAAAGCAACAGATCTGGATTTTTTTATCAAGATCAGCCCGTGCAAATGCACAGTCTGATCAAGACCCAGTTTGTTCTCTTATGGATTTTTTTAGAACTAGTAGCAACTGTAATAGATCAGCATTGGAAGGTTCGTTACAAGTCAAACAAAGTTCAAACAAGCCATGACAGATTTTGATAGATTCAAAGTCGTCACATAGATACAAGCTGTATCAATGTGGACGTTATAAGCCGTATAGATATAACAAATATCGACATAGTGAGAATCATCGACACTTACAGTGATGAACTTTGATATTGTACCCCTTGAAGCGTCGTTACAAGTAAAAAATCACGGCAGAATTTTTATAGAGCGAATATCAACAAAGCTATATCGAGATAATTAAAGTTGACACGTCATACTGAGGTCATGATAAATGGCCTGGCAGAGCATCTCTAGCTATCAGCTAGAGATGCTCCGCCAGGTCAATTATCGTGATCTATACTTACAATGAAGTACACTGATATTGTCCCCGTGAAGCGTCAGTGCACGTGCACTGGAACTTACATCCATCTCTCCATGATTGCCCTTGTTGATACACCTGGCCATTATGGGCACAGCCTGGCGAAGAAATAGATAGGAGAGTGACATTTCATAAACTTTCTTATGAGTTACAACCCATCATATATAACACACTAACCCATTACCGAACGGCAAATTTTAGTCTAGTCCAAATTCAAAGATGATGCTCAAACGACAATTTCAAGTGAATGGAATTTTGCATTTGTTGGCCTGTTTAGGCAGAAAACATTGTGGAGAATGAAGAAGTTGCTTGTCACAAGCAATTTCTTCATTTTCCACGATGCTTTCCGAAGCCATTACCTTGTGGGGAGTCAAAAGGAGTCACTGTGTGGTAATGGGCTAAATAACATTTCGTGCATCTTTGTGCGTCATCCATAGCAACGAAAATTGACTAGGGTGTCCCTAGTCAATTTCCGTTGCCACGAATGACGTCCAGAAATTGACACCGTTGCTATGTTTTTGATATCTTTTGGTGGGTTGTAACCCTTAACCCACAAAGGCACAGCCGACATTATTGGCACTAGCTCGCCGGACTTAAAGCCTCGGCTCGATAAAACAATAAGTTTTTAATTGTACGAAGTCAACATACATGCATTACCTATTTCTGAGCAATAGATTTGGGCTTTGTCCCAAAAATTGCTCTCATTGTCAAATGGCCAAAATTCAAAATTGTATTAAATGACCATTACAGGACATGTGCTTCGTCCCTTTCCGCTTTGTACAACTTTTATCCACAGTTCTCCCTCAGGCACGCAGAAGGTCTTTAGTTGTGTACTTAGTTTTTTTTCTTTCAATAAAAGCAGGGGTCACCCACTTACCGTTGGACTGTCCGGTCATCTGTCCGCCCTGACTGATAAATCCACCATGAGTTCCGTATGGGTTATTGAAGGAGGAGCCACCTGTCATGGAGCCACCCGTACTTCCGCTTCCGCTACCGCCTGTCATGGTTCCCGACCCGCCCATCGAACTTCCGCCTGAAGACAAATTTTTTAATTGTGGCATATATTGCGCCATACGATTTCATAGGGATTTCCCATCATTTATACCAGGTTCAATAGCGCAGATCTTCAGTCTTCAGGTTGCATTTTAGTTTGAGTTCTATTTTCTTTCTTAAAGATATTTCTGCTAAAAAATCGCTGGCATGGTTGACATTGCTAATGTTTATCTGCCTTTCAAGCCTTATTCTAATTGTAAACATGGAAATGGATAACATTATATTTAGTAAACGTATATGGATAGTAAAATATTGCAATCTTTCCAAGGTTATCTAGTTGGGCAAGACGTATGTCTTGGCCAATCAGATTGAGTGTAGTGTAATTTTAGAAAATGTTTGAGAAAATCTTTTCACTATGAGCCAAGATTGAACCTACCGCACAAGTGACAGGAGCCAGCACAGTTACTCTTCACCCACTGTGAATATTCAGGTTTAGAACATACAGAGTTTCCATAGTCTTTACAGTTGTTCAGTGTGTCTGTACAGGCTGTAACAAAATATTTTAGGATCACTTGTGGTGAACTAAAACAATTTTCGCTACAACAAGGTATAGATATTTTGCGTTTAAATGTGCGTTTATAGATTTTTTTTCTAATGACAATGAACTTGTTCTTAAAACAGACCGGGTTTACCGTTTTGTATTGACAAATTGTCGGTGTTGTTATGAAATCTCGTAACTACGGCTTCGATAAAGCCGTAGTTACGATATTTTTAAACAACACCGACGGAATACATTGATCGCGAAAAAACGTCCCTCGCTTTGGCCGAGTTCACCACCAGTGAGGATTACAACCCATCATTAGCTACAAAACACTTCGTGCATCTTCGGGCGTCATCCGTAGTAACGGAAATTGACGAGGGTCACGAATAATGCCCGGAAACTGACGAGTGTATTTCTCGTAAATTTTCAATCGACAATTTCGCCCTTTTTCAAACAGGAATTAGCTTTTCGTTCAACGAAAAAAATGACTGACTATTTAAGGCAGAATCCCTTATTTTGTTGAGTGGGAGTCTAAGTTAAAGGAACACCGAACATTTTACAAAATACAAAAATAAGACGCAGTTCTAATACATGCATGTAACATGACTAGGATTTGTTCTTTTCGAAACCTCTACTATCCTGGCACAGTGGTATGATCGGCAATGTCAATGATCGTTTGGTTAAAGTTTTTCGAGTACCCAACCTATCGCAAGATGGAGAAGTGATTATAAATTGATAATAGATATACAATGTTCTCGTGACAAACAGGCGCGATCAGTAACCTATCCATCTCAAACGATACCATTATATTATTTACCGTATTTTAACGATACCAATATTTTAACGATGACATTTTCTGTTTTGTTTTATAAAGAAATGGATATGAAATGTTGTCAAACGTCAATGACTTAAAGAAAGCAACCGTAAGAATCGTGCGATTTTTTTTATAGATTATCATCAAATTTTGACATTTAAGAGAGACAGGAAACTCTAACATCCAGACCATACAATTCTTACTTGTAAATGATGACCCGCCAGTCATAGATCCGCCTGTCATTGATCCACCATTTCCGCCAGTCATTGATCCACCATTTCCACCAGTCATTGATCCACCACTACCGCCTGTCATTGATCCACCACTACCCCCTGTCATTGTTCCGCCATTTCCACCAATCATTGATCCTCCAGACATTGAAGCTTGAAACGGAAATAACCTCAATACAACTATAGTGTATCAACATATATTTCGTGTAAAAGTTCTGGGGCCCGTTTTACTAACAAACTTACGAACATTTTTAAAACAACAACACACCTGATTGGCCGAATAATTACTGTTATTATTTCTCTTTCAATCAGATATGTTGTTACAAGGTTTTTGCAAAAATCTATGTTAGTAAAACGCGGCCCTGGAGACTAGAGCCAAGTATTTTTTTGAGAGACCTTTTGACGTGTCCAACTTCGTTGTCATTAGATCTACTTGTTATACCACCATAAGATACTTTGACAACATCCACTAAAATTAATGCTTGTATAATTACACCCCTAGATTTGCGATCTGATTCCTATGTAGTTATAAACTATTGGCCTTAAAGGAACACTTCATTCTCATTTCGTTTTTTAATGCCTGTCTTGATGCCAAGATTGGTTATTCTAATGTGCGCAAATGCAAGTTAATGATGATGAGCGAAAAGCACGCCTTTAAATTTGAGGTATACATGTATACTAAGCAAAACAATTGAAGGATATTCAAATTGCACTGTTTGTAAAAATTAACAAAGGCATATATTCGAACAAAAATCTACAAATAACTTCATATCAATTTCTAATCTTGAAAATCAAAAACATAAAGTAGAGTAATCGTTTCCGGTTTCCCTACAGTATACGGTTAAACGTTGGTACCCTACAACCGAAAAGTCACACGTCATGAATAACGGATATTTTCACCCTGGAAGTCGACTCAAGCCTTGCAAGTACCTCGCAAATTCATCGCAGATTGAATTACCAAATGTTGCGGTACAGTATTCCATTTCCGAATACGCCCATGTTGGAATAAGCCGGGTTGGTCGGTTGTTGTTGTCGGTGACGTAGACGTCTACCCAACGTGTTTCAATCATGCTCGATTGGATAAAGGTTCTGTGAGCAGGATGGCAAATCCTTGGGTTGAAACCAAATCTGTTTAAGATGGTGTTTTACAATAACAGCGCCGAATAAGTTTACGTTGACGTCAATGAACGTGTGTTCATCTCCATTTTCCTGTTTAAAAGTTACAGGATTTAAGTCAATCACGTGGTTAATGTAATGTTGGTCGATCAGTGTCATTTAGCACTAAAAGTTTTGTCTCTAGATAACGTAAGATTCCCGTCAACTCCATAACGCTCACATCACCATATGCGTCACATGTGGGTATATTGCATTCGTGTTATCTCTCGTTCTTATATCGAGATAAACACAAATTCTGCTGTCAACATGCGTCTCCGAAACCAACTTTGGTTTGTGATGAGCACTGTACTCCGGTGCTGCTGGTTCCATCCAAAATGGGTTCTGGTCCATGCGTCAGTGTCGTCATGTCAAAGCGTTAGCTGTCAACGGCCTACTGGCGTCAATACCCATGATTATTTAATCCGTTTATCACAGACTGAATTCTAAGGTTTACCCCTCGTACATCTGTTAGACTCTGGGGTGATTTTGGAAAGCTTTGGAGTCCTAGAACGTAACGAGTTCTTGAGAATGTAACTGTCATCAGCCAAAGACGTCGTTTACTTACGTCCCCTGTCACGCCGTTTCATAATTATGACTGCCCAGTGATACCGTTTGTGTAATCGACTAAATACACATTGCAAAATTCAAAATCTACGAGCGACGTCAACCTGACGTTCCCATACGTTCAATTGACCAACGGCCTGCCAGCGCTGCAGATCTGTCAGCCATTAACGTTTAATCCTTTTTAATGAATTGATTATAGGCAAGTACGTTTTAACTTACTCAATGAAGCAACTCAGAGTACGCATTTATGTGAAAAACTGCACGTAAATGACACGCTAAGTTTGGTAGTTGACCCCAGTGTTATAAATTGTCCCATTTTGGCATGACCAGTGAAGCATAACTCGATATGGCAGCATAAAATATGAGAGCGAATGTATGTTATAATAAAAAGCTTCAGGTTTTTATATCATATTTAATCAAAGTTTCTAAAATCGCTGTAGAATTTCAATATCCTTCAATTGTTTTGCTTAGTATATTTCGCGTAACCGGCGCAATATTTTGACTTGAAATTTTCCGAATTTTCAAAAGGAATTGTTCTCTTTCAGATTGAGATAAAAGTAACATATATGAAAAAAAATGTCTGTAAAATATCAATTTAAAGCGAACAAAAGGTATTTTTGATTCTTTAAATCGATATAGTACATACAACACATATATATGCCAAAAGTTAGATCTACCAATTTTCCTGTTGCGCAAATTCGATGATTTTGAACCAGTTCGTAATGTTGTTGTATGAACATAATTTAAACTCTTTTTCAAAGAACGCATGGTTTTGGCGTTTTTAAGATAACAGGCTTGGAAAATCATTGATATTGAGACAAAATAATAAGAAGTTGATGGCCAGCATTTTCTACCTTCGCCTCAATTTTCTCTACTATATTGCACACAAGCCCCCTCTTTACAAGCATACATTTTGTCATCTGAAAATTACTTCAACGCGGATATCCTCGACAATATTTCTATCGAGCAATGGTTAATAAATAAGACGTGCTTTTGGCGTCCCTAATATAAAATGCTTGGGAAAACATTGAAGCAAAAGAAGAAACTGTTGATAATCAGCAGTTTCTCCTTTCGTCTCAATATTTTCCATGCAATATTTTACACTAATTTTATCTTTAATAATTACCATTTTGTCATTTGTGGCAATTTTTGGAGAGGATAACTCTAAAGTTTTGCCGTTTGAGAAAGGGTAAATAAACAGGCTGTGATTATGTACTTACAGCACAGGTTACATGTTAGGGGACAATTCTGAGTGGCGTACACTTTAGCTCCAGCGTCAGTGCAAATATGGTTGGATCGATCCAGATCAGCACAGTTAGATATAGCATCGTGACAACCTGAAAGTAACGTTGGAAATGTCCTTGGTAAATCATCCTTCATATTCTTTAACCCAATCACACATAGACTAATAAATCCCCCAATAAAATAAAGGCTTTGGAAAACTGTGGAAAATGAAGAAATTGCTTGTTGCAAGCAATTTCTTCATTTCCCATGTTTTTTCCCAAGAAAAACAAGTGCAAATCGTATTGCGATGCAATACTGGAGTCCCCCACCGGATAACAAAAAGTCCTTTCTTATAATATATCTCCTACTTACTAGACCTCTAACAGTATACAGAGTATGAAGTTGTCAGCACTTTAGGTTTTTGACAATATGTCCCGAACAGAAATAAAAGGGTAAAAACAACAACCAAAGGCAATAACTCCAAAAATGGGCGTGGTAGAGTAACGATTCTTGTACACGACACTTCTCCACAGTGAGATCTATAAGTGTACAAAGTTTGAAGTTGCTAGTACTTATGACTTAGGAGATATGTTCCGGACAAGAATGTAAGGGTAAAAGCAACAAAGGGCAATAACTCAAAAAGTGGGTGTGGCAGAGTAAAGGTTCTTAAACATGATACTTCTCCTTAATGAGATCTATAAGTGCACCAAGTTTGAAGTTGCTAACACATATGGTTTAGAAGATATGGCCCGGACAAGTGTGACGGACAGACAGACGGACGGACGGACGGAATCGAGCAAACCTAAAGTCCCCAACCGGTAACCGGTGGGGGGCTAATAACATTGAAAATGTAAAACTTCATTGACTTGAACTTCTCGTCTGCAACATTTTTTTAATTTAGAAGACTCTAAATTTTTGCCGTATTGTAATGTTTTAATCCATTACTGCACAGTGACGCCTTTTGACTCCCTAACAAGGAAAGGATTGGGGAAAACATTGCGGAAAATGAAGAAATTGCTTTTCTTGCAAGAAAGGCCCCAAAATGTAAAATTCCATTCACTTGAAATTGTCGTCTGCATCATCTTTGAATTTAGACCAGTCTAATTTTTTGCCGTATTTTAATGTTTTAACCAGCAGATGAACGGATACTTCTGTATACAGTTCTGTGCGCCTTTAACCCTTTCCCAAACAAGACCTGATTTTGACGCCCCTAATAGAAAAGGCTTGGGAAAACATTGAAACAAAAGAAGAAACTGCTGATAATCAACAGTTTCTCCTTTTGTCTCAATATTTTCTGTGCTATATTGTACACAACCATTTCCTTTATCAACATACATTTTGTTGTTTGTAGCAACTTTCAAATTGGACAACCCCAAAATTGTTATTTGGGAGAGGGTTAAACTTGACTTCGAAGCCAGTCAAGTTTTGGTATATTATAAATAGATAAGTCGTAGGGGTGTCACTACACCCCCTTTTTGACGTTGGACTTGAAAAATAACTCTAAAGGTCTCTGGCACAAGATTGCATTTAAGAGACGTCGAAGTCTGTCATGAGCAGTTAGGTGTAATTCTTTTAATTGTGACCCATCATGATATATTTCTCGGATTATTTCTTTTAGAAAAAATGATAAAAGTTTTATGTGACCAATTTTTAAAACATACTAGATCCGGTCATGCTCCCACCGGTACTCCCGCCTCCAGTCATACTTCCGGAACTTCCGGTTCCTGTTAAATATAGGAGTCAGAATCTGGAACATGGTTCCTTAAAGCTTTTGAACCCAACATGATTCCAGATCAGTCTGCGTAGACACGCAGTTTAATACTGAACCATGTTGTTCTCAACTACCTTTTTCTTGACATGTTACAACATTAACCCATTACCAAACGACAATATTATTGACTGGTCCAATTTCAAAGATGTTGCAGACGACAGTGTGAAGTGTTTCGGTATTTTTGTGAAGAAAACTTTGTGGGAAATGAAGAAATTGCTTGTCAAAAGCAATTTCTTCATTTTCCTCAATGTTTCCCAAAGCTACTATCTTGTAAAGGGTCAAAAGGAGTTAATGCGTGGTAATGGGTTAAAAGAGCAGCATATATTCCAAACTGACTCGCCAGAGACACAGGCTGCTCTTGAAACATAACTGTCTAAAATGCTATAAGGGCTCTTTTTCAGATCCTTTTTATACGTATTCATATACTATTATGATTTTATATGACATAAACATTCTTCGAACCAAACCATTTATTGCAGTTGCTCTAACTGTTATTGTAAATATTCAATTAGGTGCTTATGGCAAATATTAATGATTTGGTCGAAACGGATGCATTTCATGACCACAAATGATACCCGTTGCCTTTTATAAATTTCTATGAGAAATTAAGACAAATTAAGACGTAATTGATGTAAATATGTCTGTGGTTTTCAATGTAATAGGGAATCTGATAATATTTTAAAATTAGCCTATAAACAAATGGCATAATTCTGTTATTAGACCTCCTGATTTGATCTTAAATATTTTACAAAGAAGGTTTGCAGTATGTATATAAATGTTTATCGTTACTATTCAACAAAAACCTCGTAATTGCATATGCATGCTACAGTTACGATGTTTTTGTTGCAAAGTGACGATATGTCCATACGTACCAGATGAGCACATGTTACAGTATTTAGCACAATTGGCTTTCGCCCAGGATGCAAACTTGGCGTCAGTACAGGTTGACTTATCGTACGAGGCACAATTGGCAATAGCATCCGAACACGTACCTGAAAGCAACAATGCCCTCATCAAATATAAGGGGATCGGATAGACATAGTTACTATTTATAGAAACAACCTATACACATTGATGTACCTGTCCTACCTTAGATAAACAAAAAATAACTGTAAAAATTCTCGTTTAGCAAGACTCGAACCATGCAAAAAATACAGTTGTTTGGGATTAGATACTATGTTGGTCACAGTTGTAAATTGTGTAAACGTTTGTCCCGATATCGTGGCCGGACTATAGCAGATAGTATGAAAATTCTCTCATAATTGTCGTTGGAAGTTGGAAGGGAGATAACTAGAATAAGCATAACTGCAATCAACGCATCATCTTGTTATCTCTGTAATATTTCGTTTCGGTTGTTATCGCTAAAAATCTATACGAATTCATTTTAGTCAGAAGCCATCTTGGGACTGGAATACACGAGTCTATCATTTCTGGTGGCCCTGTTTGGGCATGAGTTTAACATGGTATCCAAGCAGATATGACAGTGTTAGGAATAACTGACCTAATAATGATTTAAAAAAATACTCACAGTTATTAGTGGAAGTAGAGGTTACATGGCTAGAATCGGAACCACTGGAGTCGGTAGGATTCAACAGGACAATGCTGTATCGGGACTATTAGAGGTTCAGATCGACTAATGTTGAGGGAAGTGTTAAAGAATTCGGGAAAAAGTTGATTTTACCTAGTATTACTTCAGAGCAAATATGAGTGACCTGCCACCTTACCTCCTGTCATGGTGCCAGTTCCACCTGTCATAGTTCCGCTTCCGCCAGGCATAGTTCCGCTTCCGCCAGGCATAGTCCCGCTTCCGCCGGGCATAGTTCCGCTTCCGCCAGGCATAGTCCCGCTTCCGCCGGGCATAGTTCCGCTTCCGCCGGGCATAGTTCCGCTTCCACCGGGCATAGTTCCGCTACCTCCTGTCATGGTTCCCGTTCCTCCCGTCATAGTTCCGGTACCAGACCCACCTAAAAGTATAATGATAAAGTTGAGGCACATTGTATTCTTTCGTAAAAAACATGTTTATGGTTAAGAATCCTAATGAATAAGTTCAGCCGAGTCGTTCACGTATACTGACCGACATCATAGGGTGAATTAATTAGTTCAGCTGAGTCGTTTGCGTATGCTGACTGACATGATAGGGCAAATCAATTAGTTCAGCTCAGACAGTCGCGAATTCCGACCGACATCATTGTAGTCCGGCAGCAAACCAAGATGACCGTGCAATTGCGTCTATAGAAAATGTGTTTACATTTTCTGATAGAGGAAACATAGTAGATTATGAAACCAAGTGATGCCACCCTGGCATCATTGAGCACTTCGCTAGAAACAAGATGGCGGCCAAAACCCGTATTTCCCATGTAATGGTCTATCTGGCAGTAATCATATTTCTAAATTGCCCTCAAAATATCATACATATATATTAATATAAAGATAAGAAATAAATATCTATTGATATGGGTTTTCAACTAAAACTAGAGAAAATGAGCCAAAAAATATCAATAAAGGGAAGTAACTCGCTTAAAAATATCTTTTGAAATAAATGACCATTGGCGTCTGTTTTCGCTCAAATTATCTTTTCAATACACATAGACGTTTCAGTTATGATTCCGGCAAGGTTATTTGTGTTATATTTGAAACCATTTTAAACGATACATGAACAACAACAACAGTGTTGACGGTAGCAGCAGCAACAACAACAACAACAAGTAAGAGAAAATTAAAGTCCACTGTCATAATTTTGGTCATCCTCTTAAAATCT
This sequence comes from Fragum sueziense, assembly GCA_963680895.1. Lineage (NCBI taxonomy): Eukaryota > Metazoa > Mollusca > Bivalvia > Cardiida > Cardiidae > Fragum > Fragum sueziense. The sequence goes on along the minus strand of OY804599.1, from coordinate 6,209,295 downwards.
TATAATTGTCAATCACATATAAATGTATTAAATATGACTCGTAAAGACTGGTTATGATTTCTATATTTTGAAAACAAAATAAACACAATGTTATGTTGTTATTTCAAGTATATTTTACTTGACATATGGCCAAATTAATCATTATAGTCCATGAGCCAGACAACTTTTTATTACCACTTGGAGGGAGTAATTCTTTTTGCACTTTCTGAGTAGTTTGATATATGTAGTTAACTAATTGGTATGATAGCAGTCCGAAATTGGTAGCTTATGCCGAGAAAATCGCCATTTTCTGAACCCACCCCGTTTCTACCCTGTCACAAATGAAAAAGTTGATGCGATTTTTTTCGGACCTGTATGATAAATTAAACAGTTGTTCGTGAATTTGTTCTATGTCCAAACAATCTTTGGGAACTTAGTTTCAGTCTCATTTCATTAAAACTCAGTTATATGGTCTTTCCAGACTATATTTCAGAAAACAACATACCGGCCCCTTCGTCGAACGTAATACACACAATTTTGTTTGACAATTTTTCACTTTTCGGAAGCCAAAATGCGTCTTGCTACATATTAGGACTCACAAATATAATTTGTGATGTCTAGTAATTGATTCAAGCCCGATTCATGACACAAAACCCTTGGAAAGAGTCCCGAGAGACCGAAGAAAATATGGCCGATTCGTACCCTGAAATGTTCGTACCTACATTCGAAAACGGATTCTCAGTGTTTCAAGCTGTTTAAGCTGATCCTTATGCATTGCCAGTGTTCCCAATTTATTCCAAAACTTTGTATAAAACATTACGTGGTCGTTTTGTGTGCAAATATTAAGAATTCAGTCAAAATGGGATTTTAAATTACTAAACAAAACTGAAATCACATGCACATTTATTTTAACTTAATTTAACAATGAACAACTGATTTAATATAAATTAGAAGTTCTGCAATCATATATTTGTATTGAAATAGATATCATACAATTATATGAACTATGTCGTTCGCAACCAAATTAATAGATTTAATGGGGATAACTTTAGTGTACACAATCTTATGTCAATACACCAACATATATTTAACCTCATAACTGTGCAATATATATACTAAAAACCTTGTTGATTTATTTCTAAGTTTAGGCATAAAACATCATTCTTTTGATAAATGGGCATTCAAAGCAAGTGTCATTTGCTTTGAATTATAGCATGCGGTTGATATAATTAATTGATGATTTGTATCACGTTTTACACATTTACATCATCTGGACACAATAAGTATGAGCGTATTCTTAGGCAGATATTACATCTATTTCTTAAAAGATTAGAATACTGCAAAATGGGTATTTTTTTCCATTGTTCAAGAATAAGATTATGGTTTGGAAGTGAAAAAAGAAATTTAGTGTGTACGCAGAGAATATATTTCTTTGTCAAATCTACGAACCGTCTATTTCTAATTTGTCTTGAATATATGACATTGTTTATGATTTGATGCAAAAACCACAAAAACACAACAAAAACAAACAAACGTCTTGTATATTTTAAAAAGATTGTTCGTAGATGTATTATTTATTGTACATTTTATATTGAGTCTGAGTCTGGACATGAGAAAAGAAGAGTAGTTTTTAAGCCCAATGGTCATATTACATTGTATCAAATCGCCGCCCATCTACATGTCTCTCTGTCTGCCTGTAGGTAAATTATCGTCATCTCAGCTCTCCCTACATTAACTATAGCATACGATCTATAGTAATAGTGTGGATGGTATCTATTGTGGTTTGTTTCAAAATAGTCGTTGGTTTCTGAGGTACCTGTTAATGAATTTAATGCATTTACTATCACTGACAAGCCCTTTAGTATGTATAGTACGTGTTTGACTTGAACAGATACAATATGTTATCTTTTTGTCTATTATATTGATTTGGCACGGATTTAAAAAAAATAGCACAGATAAAATCTCTTCATCAACACAGCCTTTAAACTGTCTGCAATCTGAAATCTTAGATACCAAATATCGCTCCAATCTACCCCCTGTTTCATATTAATATTCATTATTACCACCGCCTCAAAAATATTCACAGCAAAGAAATTGCAATATAGTTTTATACTAACGGTAGGACTGCTCAGGCAATGAGCCTTCTGCATGATAAAGCATACATGTATATCTACGAGTAGATTTATCATATCTACGTACGTATTATTGAAAAATCTCCTTAAGAATTATTTGTAGAGTTGCCCTCGTAATTATGTTATCGCTAATTGTGTGATTTCCATTAGGGGACGGGGACAGAGAAAGAATGAAAGTCCTTTCGTTGTCCCCCAGTTTCATGTATAACTACATATTCCAATACGAGTGAGTTAACCTAAAGGCATGTATATAAATTCTAAATTGAGATGCATTATTTAAAGTAGTACTGAAATAAACGTCAACATAATCTATTTTTTTTATTCAAAAAGCATTTCGATTTGCAAATAAAGTAATTTTTGCACGATAACAAGAAAATGAAATGAAAAAACTCGACAGCGTTCTATGTTTCTTGGCCATTTGATAACGTTGACATGTCGACAAAATCACGTGAGTGTTCGGACTTGTGCATATACTTACATCAACCCTGAAAGTCGTGGGGAAACAATTCTGATTTGGTTCCAACTCTAAATAAAAGTTTATTTATACAGTGAATATAACCACATATAATTTTAAAAACAACTTTTTGAATGCTGGAAAAGGTCTTTCCTAGGTACAATCTGTCTAAATCTGCTATTCTTTTTCAAACGATTTAACTTATTCAGAGTGATGTGCTATTTCTAGTAAATATCTGTATAGCTTCGGTAAACGGCATTATAGACAGATTTACTGATTGTATACTTTGAACGCTTAGAACTATGTATGAATGAACATATGCTATCATAAATGAAACTAAGACCACTAGTAATTTGATTTTATCCTTCTACAAGTAAGAAACTTAACAAAGAAATGAATGGCGGGATAGCAGAATTCTCGCAAGCACTTAACATCCCTGATAGCAATAACTATCAAGTGCTGAAGAATGACAAAAGTATTTCCTTGCCATGTTTTTCAGACAACATATCCGCTCCTCGTTATATCAACATGTCTTTGATTGTACTCGTCTAAATGATCAACAACATGAAGGTTTTTTTTCAAGAATACCAATCGTTCCAATGCTTTACATAATTATGTGACTTTATATTAACTTCTTATATTAATTAATGCATGGGTAGCCTTAAGTCTTTTTGGAAGGGTTGATCATATGTGATAGTAAAATCAAAGGTTGTAATTGCTGCCAAATGTCATGATACTGCATTTCAATAGTTTGCTTCGAATGCAACAATCAGCATTGCTTTCTTTGTATCATTTCTTTCACTTCATATTAATTTATTTTTGCAGTAGACATACACTGTAGAGAAACCCGTGTAGCGACTCTTGCTTTCTTAACTGTCCGTTTTAACTCTGCGTGATGCAATTTGACATTGTTATGTTGTATTGTAAATATCATTTTGTTTTCTAGCATCTGTTTAATTGGTATATCATATTATAAGTTTAGCTTTATCATTTATTTTAACGTCATATTTTTGTTTTTATTCTTTAGTAATTCCATTTAACTGTATAATGTCATACATTGCTGGATTGGTATATTGAGAGTCAAATAGCAACCGGCTTCATTTAATTATGTACGTAACTGTTACAAGGTTTTATTTCTTTATCATTGATCAGTTCCGGGACAGTTTGGCTTCAAAAAGCTATTTTGTAACATTCAATTTTATCTTTCGGCAAAGATGCTTTGCACTACTGTAGCCGTGTTGTTTGTGTTGTTTCCTTTTCCTCCAACCATTTCGTATGTTGAAGTCAAGTATAGTGTATAATTAGACCATATGTACGTGTACACGAATATGAAATTGAATTAAATAACACATAACCAATATGTTTATCCGTGTTAACATCAGAATTACAAAGTCCCAATAGTTTTATATATTTAGCATGTTAATACCTGACAAAATGACAAACACAATTTCCAATTTTCCATACATTGCATGTGCTGTATAGTTCAAAGGATACCTTGCGAAACAATTTGTGTAATCACTCGCGCCTTAATTTCAAGATTCAGATAGAACTTTTTTTCCCAAATAGATAAAACGGGAAAAGCAAGTGAACTGCGTAATCACATTAACTAAGGTATTTTTTCATAATGTGCTATAATATAGTTTTTGAATGCATTGTACAAATATACCATGAGAGCACTTTGTCTATTCTTCCACTGCAAATATTGAGTTTTAAGACAAAATAGGGGGGGGGGGCTTTTTAGGGGAACTCATTGTTTGCATAGGTTATGTTTTTCCATTGAAATATATTTTATAGAAACATCACACTCGTATTTCTCCATAAAAATCATGTACACGATATAGCCGTATTGGCTCTTGGTTTGATACACTAATATATGACCCACCGAGTTACGTTAAACACCTAATCTATATGGATAAAAAATTGTTTTGGCACAGGGTATCTGTCAGAAAGATTTCATTAAAAAATCTCACAATGTCATTCGCTCCAACTAATTTAGTTTCACAATTAAATTATTTCTCCCTCCCTTTTTCTTATTCAATTTCATGAGGAATTAGCTTTTCTGTGTACTCTTTCAAATAATACATGGGTTTCTACGTACTAGTACTTAGCAAGAAACAGTAATTGGTATAGTTACTTGTACTGTGCATGCTTTCGTGATTTGAAATAATCTAACATTAGATGAAGAATTTTCTTTTAATTATGGTGTTATGTTTTTTTATCACTGATCTGCAGTGATTATGTCAATAAAGTCATTATATTTTCGTATCCAGTCATTTTGGTTACATCACAAACCACTTCGGCCCTGTTGTATAAACTTCGGTTAGCGCTAACTAGTGGTTAAATACCTGTTTTGACAACAGGGTTAATTTTAACCAAAAACGATATTTAACCTTTTAGTTAGCGCTAACCAGTGTTTATACAACCGGGCCTTGGTATCTAATAAATAATGCATTTCAGACGTTTTGTAGACTGCATAATTTTCATTTATTGTATTTACAATAAATGTAAATTCTGTGATCAACAAAACGTATAAAAGCATTATTTGTTGGATACCAAATGGTTTTTGATGTTACCAAAAATAGCTAGACACGAAAATCATGCTCATATGATATAATCTGATAACTGTGCTAATTCAAAATTCATTTGGATAACAAATTTTGCTTTATTTGTCCAAAAGGCAATATTCTTTGTTGTTTCTTTTTCTGAAAATTCGAGTGTAAGTAATAGTTCTCTGTGTACACTAGAATCACACAACAAATAACATTTAAGACAAATGTAAAACTTCTCAATATGCTTCTCAAGTCCTTATGTTCATTAAAAATCAAGAATGTTGCGAGAGATTTAATATAAAGGGTCGATCATAAGCTTGTTTTGTTTCATTAGAGATCAAAGAAAAACGTGTGAGTAAAGTGTATCCCTAAATATAAGTGGGGTATTAGCTACCATTCTGACTTTGATATAACGAGGAAACAATGTCCTAAGATAACAGACAATTCAGATATTGCAAAAAGATACAAAACTGGCTTAATTTGTTCAATGTGTACTATTTTTGTCTTTTCCCTGGGAATTCGAGTCCCAAGTAACTAATTCTCTGCGTACACTAAATGCATTAAACAAATGTCATTTTAGACTACTGCTAAACTTATCATTGCATTGCCCCATCCTTTATCACGATTAGTAATCAAGAGCTTTGAAAAAGTAGTAATGTTCAGGGCTAAACCAATGCATGTTATGTTTCACCAGAGGACAGAAGAAGATTTTGTGAGTAAAGGGTACCCTTTAAAACAAGTGTTTTCTTGGGCATAAGCTACCATACTGACATTGATATCATAGCGAAACACTGTCCTTAGATATTAGACAAATAAAAGAGTGCAAACAGGTTTAAAATTGATTTATTTGTCCAAAAAGCACTATTATTTGCCCATTTTCCCTTAGAATTCGAGACCAAGTACGAGGTTCTCTGCGTACAATAAAAGAATGCAATAAATGACAGTTTAGACCACTGTAAACCTTCTCAATGTGCTGCCCTATCCTTTATCTCAATTATAAACCAGGAATTTTGCAAAAAGAGTAATGTTCGGGGCTGAACCAATGCATATTTTATTTCGTCAGAAATCATAAGAAAAATATGTTAGTAAAGGGTACCTCTGAAAACAAGGGTTTTTCGAGGCATAAGCTACCATTCTGGCATTGCTATCATACTGAAACATAAAGTATAGATATCAGACTAATCAAAAAGTGCAAAAAGATTTACTCCCTCCGAGTGGTAATAATCGGCCAAAATTCGGGTCCTGGCTCATGGACTAGTTGGGAAAGGGCGATGGCCGTGGCGAGCACGTTTTCCCATCCGAAATCACGGAAATCGCCAAGATTTTCCACTACGAATCGCGGCGATTCGCATTTATGTTACGTACATTTATATAGTTTTCTCCTCTCACCTCAACATGTTTTATTATACCCCCCACCTACGAAGTAGAGGGGGGTATATTGGTTTCACCATGTCTGTCTGTCTGTCAGTCCGTCCGTCCATCCGTCCGTCCGTCCAGTCGTCCGTCCGTAGACTTTTTCGTTTCCGTGCTCTAACTCAAGAACGGTTTGACCTAGGATCATGAAACTTTACACAGTTGTTGCCCTTGATCCAAGGAGGTGCCCTATTGTTTTTGGGTCACCAAGGTCAAAGGTCAAGGTCACAATCAGACTTTGATTAAAATCCGTTTCCGTGCTCTAAGTCAAGAACCGGTTGACCTAGGATCATGAAACTTTACACAGTTGTTGCCCATGACCCAAGGAGGTGCCCTATTGGTTTTTGGTCACCAAGGTCAAAGGTCAAGGTCACAATCAGACTTTGTTTAAAATCCGTTTCCGTGCTTTAAGTCAAGAACCGGTTGACCTAAGATCATGAAACTTTACACAGTTGTTGCCCTTGACCCAAGGAGGTGCCCTATTGTTTTTGGGTCACCAAGGTCAAAGGTCAAGGTCACAACCGGTTTTTGTTAAAAATCCGTTTCCGTGCTCTAAGTCAAGAACCGGTTGACCTACAGCACTTTTTCAGTGACAAGGCGCTAGTGGGGGGTATTTGTCCGCTTTGCGACAGTTCTAGTGATTAATTCTACTTATCGCTTGTCATTAGCCCCACGCAATCGCCGGAAACAGTCTGATTGTTGAGTAGTCAAAATATTGCAGTTTGGGAAAGAATTAACCAATTTCAACATAGGCCCCTGGTATTTTTGTGTTGGTGTGCTGTTACATACGTACGGTACTAGGACCCTTGGCTTAAAAAACACCTTTCGGTACATTCCAGGGCTAAAAGACGATTCGAAATAAGGACAATTGCAGAAAAAACTATTCTATATTCTATTATTACCTATAAATATAAAATAATAAACATTTATTTTAATTTACAAAACCGATGTGTTATAACCGAACTTTATATTTTATTTCTGAAATAGATTTATTTAAGAACTTAAAAATACACTCAGGGTGAAAATAATAAAAACTCTACAAAAACGCATTAAATACTGAGCGCTGTAGGATAATATTGGCCTTACCTGGCATTTCTACCCGAACGCGGCGACTCGCCGCGGTCGCCGCGAATCGCCGCGATTTCTCCCCATCGCCGCGGTGATAAGCGGAAATTTCGAGTGGAAATACGCGGTGGCTGCGATGGCAAAATCGCCGCGATTTTCCACCGGAGTATTTTTTTGACCTCGGTGGGCGAGTGTTTTAGGCAAAAAACGCGCGAGGTGTACTGCATACATACCACAGAGGTTACAAAATCCAGCACAGTTCTGGATGGCCCAGTCGTGGTATGAAGCAGATGTACATATATCAGCAGCATAATCTTTACAGTTAGAAATTGTGTCTCGGCAATTTACTGAAAAATAGTTAAAAATAGACATAGACCAAAAGAAGGCACTAATATTAAAACAAGAGCAATTCTGAATGACACATTTTCACCAAAATAGCTTGTCCATGATAAAAATGCTTCATTATAAAGACAGAATGATCTAACCCACGAACCAATCGAAATCGTTTGGTTCACCGTAAACACATTTACATATTATACAAAAATACTTTCAAACGGAAATACAAATTGCTAATATTAGTTGCAGCAAAAGGCAATTAACTGTGGGGAATTATGCCAATAAATAAAGTCAAACTCAATTTGTAGGCTACATAGACATACTTGTTTGTCCGCCTGTCATGGAACCTCCCGATCCACCTGTCATTGTTCCGCCTGGTTGAGATCCCCCTGTCATTGATCCTGATCCGCCAGTCATTGATCCGCCAGGCTGGGATCCGCCTGTCATTGATCCCGATCCGCCAGTCATTGATCCGCCTGGCTGAGATCCACCACCAGTCATGGTTCCTTAGAACATGATATAAAAAGGTATGTTGAATATGATGTTTGGGTTAGGGGAAAATAGTCCGTCAATAGCACAAAATGATATACTTTTGATAAATAAAAAACTCTTCAACAAACAATTTAATTTAAGACAGTGAGATTACAAAGTGATATTGACGGCATATAAATTGTACTTCGTTGCACAGAGAAAACCTGGAAAAAAACCGATATTGATCAATATGTTCATTTGCTTCTTTTTGCTGCATGTTTTCCAAATGTGTACCTTTTTGAAATCTTTAAAACAAGAAATATTTTGGGCTCGTAATTTGTAAGTTGATTGTTAGAAATTTCAATTTAAAAAATCCAAATTATCTTACCAGATTTATAATTAAATAATTCTCCCTTTAAGCAGTCAACAACTTGATTAAGGTTGTCGGAATTTACTTGCAACTTTGTTTTCTAAAACCTCTTAGCCATAATGATTAAAAATGAAGCATACTAGATAATGTATACCGGTGCAGGTTTTTGGATATCAAAGGCCAAAAATGCTCACCACAAATTCCACAATATACTGGGCAGTTCTCCCGGACCCACTGGGCGTATTGAGCAGATGAACATGTCGCCTGTCCGTAATTCTTGCAATTAACTTTATCCTGACATACCACTGAAAAGAATAATTTCAGGATTTTGGAAAGAACATCGGGGAAAGATATTTGAATGAATCCAATAGTATCCTTTATTTTCACAAAGTACAGCGGAATTGAAGTCAAAACAAACGTTTTGTCAACTATTCAAGATCATTATCATTAATACACTATATGTTTCTATATTACTATCGAGTCTTTGCTAAGCCCTTCCTAAAACGACGAAAGTGTGGCTTGGTACGAACAAAGATATGTTAAAGACACCAACAAACCGTTAAAAACAAAAATTGAAAATGTAAATAATATACAATAGTAAGGCAAGCTTTGAAAGATAAGGACAAAATAAAGGTTATCAGAATCTTCTCCCTTTTCCTTAGTGATTCTCAAATTACTCCATGTGAGTGACGTCAGAACAAAGGCTTGATTTGAAATAAACAATCTGTATTCCCTGTATTAATTTCTCAAATAAACAAAACTACCAGTGTAAGATCCTCCCGGTACAATGCCGCCTCCTGTCATACTTCCGGTTCCGCCAGTCATACTTCCGGTCCCGCCTGTCATACCTCCGGTTCCGCCTGTCATACTTCCGGTTCCTCCTGTCATACTTCCGGTTCCTCCTGTCATACTTCCGGTTCCGCCTGTCATGGAACCAGTTCCTCCGGTCATACCTCCTGTCATACTGCCCCCATCTGTGCCAAACAAGGTTTAAATTCTTTCAACATAGCACAATTAGAAACGCATCGTCGCTTTAAAAAACTTTCGTAACTCCAACTTGTTTTAACCCTTTCCCAAACAAGACCTGGTTTTGACGTCCCTAGAAAAAATGGCTTGGGAAAACATTGAACCAAAAGAAGAAACTGCTGATAACCAGCAGTTTCTCCTTTTGTCTCAATATATTCTGTGCATTTTTTTACACAAATCTTACTGTCAATAACATCCATTTTGTCATTTGTGGCAGTTTCTGAAGTGGATCACCCTAAAATTGTGCCGTTTGGGAAAGGGTTAAGCTGCCTTTATGAAGTTTTCGAGGAAAATCGACGTTATTAAATTTCTATATTCCTCAATATTTCCTTACAATTACTGTTTCTTGAGTGACTTGAAGGGGTCATTATTAACTACAACGTCTACTTCTCTTAAAATATTTACGGGTTTGTAGTAAAAAGATTGTTGTACTCTTCAAACAGTGGAAGGATTATACAGACAGGTTTACCGAAGAACTTATTGTCCTAGAGGTAGAAATCATTTTCTTTAAATGTCATTGGTCATCTTATTAGATAATGTAAAAATCTATCGACAGATTTATTTGATATACCGACTTCGTTTGAGTGCTAATTAGAGGAAAGTTTGGACCATGTTAAGCTAAAACTACCTGGCTATTACAAAACAAAACAATATGGATTCCGATCAAGCTGATCCAGACCCTTGTTGGTCTTTAGTGTTATAAGGCATCATATCTATTCAGTGGTTCATAATACTTATATTTTCTGTACCAACTCTGGAAAATGGCCATTGAGGATTTTAAGACCAGAATAGGTCTATGCTATTCTCTTACAGCTTCTTCATGGCCATTTGCAACCATAAAAATACAGCAGAGAGCTTTTCCATTTCAGCACAGAATGGTAGGGAAATGATAGTCAGAAGTACAGTTTACCCTTTCCAAAACAATACCTGGTTTTGACGTCCCTAAAAGAAAAGGCTTGAAAAGCATTGATACAAAAGAAAAAAACTGCTGATGACCAGCAGTTTCTTCTGTTGTCCCAATATTTTCTTTGCTGCATCACACACAATTTCAATCTTTTTGTAGTCTGCAGCAGCCTTTGAATTGACTGCCCTAATATTTTGTCGTTTGAGAAATAAAAGGTTTAAAACATTTTCCCGATCCCGGATCAAAAACGTACGTAAAAATTACTCACTACAGAGACCGCAGAAGGCTGGACAGTTAGAGAGTACCCACTCTGAGTACTTATTGTCATGACATATAGCATTTGTGTAGTTCACACAGTTGGGAATAGAATCAGCACACGAAACTGGAAAGTATGAAAAGACAGATATACAATCTTATCAATACATCTAGATTAAATGAATATGGACGACGTCGATTGGTTTTCTGACATCTGGCATAATTTTATACAAAGTCAAGGCGACATTATGATAAACAAAAGATCTTAAATCGTTATATAAAACAATATGGTTTCAATAGAAAACAATAGGGTTTCAACGTATTTGATGTAATTTGTCAGCACTATTCCATTAAAAATATGGAGAATCATGATCCACAGCTAACGTTTTATTTTAAATGTAGAACTAATATGTATACTATATCTGATGTAAATAAATTAACGGATTGGAGCGATATCAGTAATGGTAAATAAGTAAGTATGTTCTCGTACTATACCATAATTAATATACTCAGTTCCAAAAGAAAGTGTGCACTTTTAAGATTTGAATATCTCGAAAAGTGTACCGTCTACAGTCAAGAAACTTTGTACGACACATTGCAAGACTATTGACAAACGATATATTGATGAATAAATCACATAGCACGCACGAATTTTCGGCTTGTTTGCGACTTTGCATTTTTAGTGTGCAAACCTATTGGAATACCTTCGCAAAAATCACATTTTCATTACATTTGTACATAGGGCATTAACGGGAAATGAATTACAATTAACGTCGGTGAACAAGACCGAACCTGGTGAAAACAAAAGTCCTCAACCAATTTGAATTTGTACGGTATTTATGTTCTAATAGCTAGTGTCCATTTGTATGGCATCTTAAAGGCATACGAATTAATTCGTTGTTGGACGTTGTTGCACCGTTCGCAGACAATCTACTAGACTGCTAACGTAGTGATTACTAACGTTGACGCACACCTAACGTCTAAAGGGGTTCAAACTTAAGCGTGGAAATGGCTCATATAAGCGTGTAACTCTTGTCACAGAAGAAGCTGTAAGGAGAGCAAATCTCAACACTATCAACGCCATAATGATCTGACTGCGTGTATGCAATATGAGCAATACTATCGACATCTGTTTTGATGTCTATTTTCTTTAAGGTCTAATCTGAAATATGATATTACTTTAAGTCCCTAAATTGCCATAAACTTTGTGAAAATTGATGTTAAAGCAAGAAGAGAAAGTGCACGTTTTCTTTTGGAACTGAGTATATAAAGTTAGTAACACATTAATACGGCTAAATTAAACAACACTAGGGGTTATATTTATAAACGAACCTGATCCACCCTGGTTAGAACCTAGAATAATCCAAATAGCAAGGGTTAGGGAAATAAGCAGCATTAGTGAATTACTCTTGTGTCAAAACAATGTGACAACTGCTGCAAATGTCAGCATGTACGACTTCCGTGAATATGCAGAGTTTGCTGAACGTGCGGTGCATACAATACGAAACCAGAAGCACATATATAGGCATTCAATGAACTAAATAACACGGAAACGATGATTGTCCATAAGTGTCCGTTGCATTACATTAAGACTTTGATTGAACGGTTATTGTAGCTCGATCACCCTTAATTTGGACGTTTTACTAAATGTGTCAATGCAATCTAAAGGCAGTCGAAATCCGGATTTTTAATGAGATGCATGAAAAGATCTAACTTGAAGGAGAACAAGCCCAGAAAAGCTCACTTCTGCATGTTTCAACACTAATTACGAAATTATTTCACTAAAATACTTTTGATTACTGACATTAGCTATAACCGACACCAAGGCATTATACAGGTGAAGTATCGACGATACCGAAAGACGTTTCAAGATACGTTTGCATAATATGACTCTTGGCGCAAATATGGTTATGAAAGAATTAAATGTACATGTTAACAGCAAGTTAATATAAGGACAATTTGATAACATCAACATTGCAGCAACAGATACGAGAGTATGTGCATTAATAAACACTAATGTTTTTGTATGCTGTCTCTGTATGTTCCACAGATGAAAAAATACTTTTCAAACACAAGACAAAGATATTGAATCTGTTTCTCATGGACTACACAAAGCAGTAAAAGCACTTAAACAGCGCCAACTGAAGCTAAAAAATTAGGACTCGGTCTATAGCGATACTTTTCCTTTATGATAACTCTAAACAAATTACCGGTTTGCAGTAACAAAGCTAGCGCTATTACACAACAGTTAAACAAAGGACAAATAATTCATAGCTGTCTCTCGAATTTTAAAAAAATTACACTTAAGTAAAATTTCTACTGTAACATCAATACCTCTTCTGATCTTTGTATCTCTTAATTTCCGTCGACACAGATAACGTTGCAAACTCCAAACTTCTTGTTTTGGGTACTCATTTGAATCGTCTCGATGAGACGATTTAAACAAATGACCAAACAGAGAATTTGATTTAAAATGAATTATTACATATTTACAAGCCATTAACCCCCCCTTATCTATCAAATCAACATACCGGAATAATGGCCATTAGCATCCACCAAATTGTTGTCTGTTCCGGTATATGTGTAAGAAATTCCACCTGTAAAGAAAACCAAATCAAAATACTTTGTTAAGCGATTTTCTGAAAGTGTATATATAGCCATTCGATGACTAAACCATATACAAATAGTGATTGTTCAATGTATGATGGCAACCAACAGCTAAGATCCAATTTTACTATGAAAAAGGAGAAGAATGTAAGATGCTCTTTATTCTAAGAAGTAGTAGCCTACTATACAATAACAGTCTTTTGTTATTGACCACGTTTTGAACATATATGCACAAGGATATTTATTACACCAAAACATATGACGAATACATTATGATTTTAGGATCTGCATTGGTACGTTTGTATTTGTATATTTATATATGGGCGTACAACCAGAGACAATCCATGATAAAAATGTAAGATTCGAAACAACAGACTCTGCTGTAATCCTTAGTAAGGTCCATGACAGAAGAAGGACATGCATATTGATAGCATGTGGATAAGAAAGACCGATTTCCTTTATTGAGCCACGCAATCCAGAGTGCTCCCTTAGCCTTTTACATTATTGTGTTATCATGTACGGACTACAGTTTATTTAGCCTGCCATTTTCGAGCGTATGCCAAAAATAAAGCAGACGTAAACTAAGAAAATGAACGGTAAATAGACTAACAATAAATGCAGCAGTTTTCCGCCGCCCATTGTCTATATTCTTGTTGTGTACACACTGTACGAGCATACTGGTTACATGTCGGGATCTTATCGGTGGTACACGCCTTGCTGATGTGGGTACTTCCGGATCCGCCGCTACCACTTCCGCCGGAACCTGCTGAAATGTTGAGGTAATTTTTTTAATTGTTTACTCGAATGACGAGATTTTCACTTTAGAGATATGTTAAAATGTGATTTCCTGTAAATAGTTATTTCAGAAATATTACATGAACATTTTGGTTGTTTGACATTAATTACATGTATGCATGTATATTAAGAGGGATAAACGAAGTGAACTTGTTGTGCTTAGCTGAGTTAATACAGTGGCGATGGAAATACAGAAACCATTACGTACATGTATGTCATCTATTTCTATAAATGACCTAGCAGAGCATCACTAGCTGAAAGCTAAAGATGCTCGGCCAGGTCATTTATCGAATCCTATATTTTTATGAAGTTAGAAGAATTTAAAATTGATGCGCCCATGACGTGACAACTACCGTGTCCGAAAACGAAATTGGTAATAAGCATCTTCTTTGTTTCTCTTAAAATTCTTACTAAGGTCAGGGTCGTGAAAACTTTATTGTTTGGCAAAGGATTCATTGAAACTAATTTTCTTTATTCAGCTAGTGACAACAAAGAGTAGACATACTCATGCCAGTTCCCGACCCTGAAAAGCTACCGCCAGTTATACTCTGGAAGTTACAGTCGGGTTTAGCACAACATTCACCAGGCTGTGTTCTCAACTGACAGGCCGCTGGTAGGTTCTGGTATGTCGGGCAACTGTAGAGAGAAACGAGTTGATCAATTTACTGAAACCCCGTTTCAAATGAAGATGTAAATGGGTCTTCATGGGATAATAGCATTCATTGTATTTTGTTTTCAGTTCTATGTTGCCATGAAGTTTCATTGTAAAACAGTACTCCTAATACCCATACACAAAAGAAAATTCATTATTTGAATTCTTATCTCATACTACACTTAAAGACACTTCCAACGCAACACTTACATTTTTTATGATAATTAAATAAATAATACAGTATATTTTATGAAATTTTCAGCAAACATAAATCAAATACGTTTACATAGTTCCTATAAATTTCATAAAAATCGACTGATCGGAACATAAAAAATATTTAGATTTTTCAATTAGACTCAATTATGAAAAGTCACAAAACCACAGGCATTTGCAGAATTCAATAGCATCAAAGCAGCGTCGCCAAATCATGCTCATATCTCATACCACTGCTTCATAAGATTTGATAACATGCTTTCACGCGCGAAGCAATACTTGAATTCAGTTGAACCTACTTTGTTTAAGAAATAATGTTCTGTATATGTCATCATTGTACAGAATCATCGAATTTGTTACCAGACATTAGTTTTTCGCCTTTTTCCTCCAAGAAACTTTCCACAACTGGAATAAAAACTTTAAAGGGACGAGTTAAGAATAATCCCGCAAAGATTCATCATCAATTATGTTTTATCAATGGGCAGAATGTCATAAACTTAACTGCTGTTACATGAATAACATGAATTTACGTTTTCAGCTCGCACAGCTTTTTGTGACTTTTTGTTTTCATATTATCCGAACTGCAAATTTAATCATTTCTACTCAATGTTTCTTTGTGAAAATTACAGATATTATGCAATTGTGAATGAATTAAATTTGTTGAAAATTTGATGAAAGATGGTTCATTGAATTTCTAGTTATTACCAAAAAGGTAAGTGTTGCGTTAGAAGTGTCTTTAAGTGTATATGTCGGAAGCAATCTTGAAACTATACAGTTTTAAGAATGGGCAAATGTTACGGAACTCATTTTGAGCAGTTTTGAAACTGCTTAATATAGCGTTTATATTGTTATTTTGATGTAGAGCGGCGTACTCTCAATGCAGAACCCATCTTAAACATATTTCTTTTTGGAAGGAAACTTAATAAAACACAAAACAAATCATATTAGGCTGTTTTTATTTGAACACCTGTTCGGTACCGAACAACCGAAGTTCTCCGCCGAACCGAAAACCCAATCCTTACAACTTCCGTTCTACCGAAAATGATTCGTACCCTAGAAAGTTCGTACCTTGACTTTACCAGTTCGTTTACATGAACAAAAATGCATATCGTCCAATTTATAGACAATATTGTCATGATAGTGATATGGTTACTCGTTTCTGATTAATAATTTGCGAAAAGGTTGCAGCAATTCCATTTCGTATCATCATTTACAGTTTTTTCAATGGGCCGATTTTTTTTAATATTGCCTAGTTTATATTGTTTTGAACCATAATTAAATCTAATTATTTATTTAAAGTTTCCTAACATTCGAAATTAAAATGCTTAATTTTCGTTGAAATCCATTGGGTAGATCTAATTGGATATACAAATGTGAGAGAAATCTTGAGACTTTCTTGGCATTTGTCAAATATTTCCTTGTGACCAAAAAAATTCAGTCAGTTTACACGGTGGAACTAATTAATTAACCCTATCATGTCTGTCAGTATACACAAACAAGTTGGTGCAACTAATTCATTCATCCTAGTTTAATGTTTGTCAGTATACACGAATAAGTCGGTATATGCGAACAAGTAGGTTGATCAAATGCACACACCCTACAATGTCGGTCAGTATATGCGAACAAGTAGGTTGAACAAATTTACCTACCCTATAATGTCGGTCAGTATACGTGAAGAAGTAGGTTGATCAAATTCACCCACCCTATAATGTCGGTCAGTATACGCGAACAAGTAGGTTGATCAAATTCACCTACCCTATAATGTCGGTCAGTATACGCGTACAAGTAGGTTGATCAAATTCACCTACCCTTTAATGTCGGTCAGTATACGCGAACAAGTAGGTTGATCGAATTCACCCACCCTATAATGTCGGTCAGTATACGCGAACAAATAGGTTGATCAAATTCACCCACCCTACCATGTCAGTCAGTGTACACAAACAAGTAGGTTCATCGAATTCACCACCCTATGATGTCGGTCAGTATACGCGAACAAGTAGGTTGATCAAATTCACCCACCCTATAATGTATGGCGTACCAAATGGGTCAAAAGTCCATTTAGAGCGTACACGCATAAAATATACGCGTCGACGCGTAAATTTTATGCGTCGACGCGTATATTTACGCGTCGACGCATAAAATTTACGCGTGCAGTTGAAAATTTATGAGTCGACGCGTAAATTTTCAACTGCTCGCGTAAATATACGCGCCGACGCGTATTTTAACTATTAACCAATCAGATCCTTCGTTTCATCCATCAATCTTATGGTTTAAAGGGAAAGTTTTGTAACCGCCTCTCCCATTGGCCAGTTTCGGTTTCACATATTTTACTACTGCTCGCGTAAAATTTACGCGTCGACGCATATATTTTCAACTGCTCGCGTAAATTTTATGCGTCGACGCGTAAATATACGCGTCGACGCATAAAATTTATGCGTCGACGCGTATATTTTATGCGTGCACGCTCTTTATAGACTTTTGACCCATGTAGTACGTCATAATAATGTCGGTCAGTATACGCGAACAAGTAGGTTGATCGAATTCACCCACCCTATAATGTCCGTCAGTATACGCGAAGAAGTAGGTTAATCAAATTCACCCACCCTATAATGTTGGTCAGTATACGCAAACAAGTAGGATAATCAAATTCACCCACCCTATAATGCCCTATAATGTTGGTCAGTATACGCGAAGAAGTAGGTTGAAAATGAAAAAAAAAAAAGGTTCGTTTGAGCCCCCCACTCCCAAACCCACTTTGGATCCGCCACTGGGACCTACACAATTTCGTCTGAATTTTTGTTCTCCTAACCCGCTAATATTGATAAATTTCAATGTAGGCTAAAGTGTTTTAAATAAAATAGATCTAGATCTATCAAAAGTTTGTAACAATTTTTTTGTACGGACAATTTTAAGTAAACAAAAAATGTCTTTTGGCACAGATATCATCGTGAGAAATAAAGAAAATGCCCATGGTCTCAAGTAATTCCTTCTTTTTTCACGATGTTTAACTTTTTCCGAGACATCTCATCAACAAATAATCCTGACTTGGAGATCATTGCCTAGCAACGTAACGCCAGGTATTTGATAATCAGGTCCGCAATAAAATCTCGGCTTACGAGACTCCACGTTATTTCGCGGAGTTTCCAATCTCTGTTGTTATTATTATTATTATGTCTTTGTCAGAAGTGAATCGATCAAAAATCGAAATTTACTCGTAAAAAGTCCTTTCAGGTCGTTGTTTGATTTGAATATCAATAATTCAGTGAAAATAAACAGTCTGAATGGTTCTGCATAACATACAGAACTCATGCATAAGCAGTTTTAAAACTGCATGAGCAGTTTCGAAACTGCTCATCCAGTTTTGAAACTGAGGAAAGTTCCGTATACGCAGTTTTAAAACTGTTCAAGTTCTAAAACGTTTCACAACATATACAACCCCTTTGTTTCCAGAGCAATTGCTCATATATGCAATATATTTATGTAAAGAAGATTTTAAAGTTTTTCTTTAAAATGGAATGATAAAATGTATGTGTTATTATGTTTGACTATACAGTCATCTCGCCAATTCGCTATCACTAACTTTAGCGCCAAAGTTCTGATTTGAGTTTTAGTGAATTAGAATATAAGCACGTTCTACGATACAATGTACCTTTAATGCCAGTTATTGAAAAAATCTACCGTGCACGGCCTTTTTCTAGTGTACGATGGTTCGCCAGTTTCAGATCAAGTTCGTGATTATATTTAAGTAATTATTGAATTTAATTTTGTTTAAAAAAAAAAAAAAAAAAAAAAAAAAAAAAAAAAAAAAAAAAACAAACAAATATCATGTAATGTTAGTACAAACCAAGTTCATAAAGAAAAATGCATGACATGTTAATTTTATATCGCATATAACTACCATAAAAAGGGAAAGGTGGTATACCGGGTAAATCATGGTACATGTAGTACAGAAAAGGCTTACCTGGGATCGTATTCAACAACCAGTCTAATTTTCCGAACAACTTTAACATTACACAACGATCAATCTGAAAGTCCGAGTAGAACGTCTCGACTATGCAGATGGATTGTACAAAATGTGATTTGGTTGTCTGATTTGGAAATTTACGTGAATACTGTGACTGTCCAAGTGCTAGATCTATCTGACATGACAGGAAAATCATGCCGTCTCTGTTTGAAGTCATTAGTACATCGTGACGTCACATATTTAATGCATCATTAACACACGTGTGTCATGCTAGAATAGTACTTAAAGTTCAACTAACTTTGAAGTACATCTATATGAGCATCTAGAAGCGTCGTTACATCTACATGTTGTACCACATCCATCGTTCCAGGTCTGTCCTTGTTATATACCGGTACAAACTATAGGATATTGGAATATAAATATCAACTCACTTTGAAGTACATCTATATGAGCCTCTAGAAGCATCGTTACATCTACATGTTGTACCACATCCATCGTTCCAGGTCTGTCCTTGTTATATACCGGTACAAACTATAGGATATTGGAATATAAAAGTTCAACTCACTTTGAAGTACATCTATATGAGCCTCTAGAAGCATCGTTACACCTACATGTTGTACCACATCCATCGTTCCAGGTTTGTCCTTGTTATATACCGGTACAAACTATAGAATATTGGAATATAAAAGTTCAACTCACTTTGAAGTACATCTATATGAGCCTCTAGAAGCGTCGTTACATCTACATGTTGTACCACATCCATCGTTCCAGGGTTGTCTTTGTTATATACCGGTACAAACTATAGGATATTGGAATATAAAAGTATAACTCACTTTGAAGTACATCTATATGAGCCTCTAGAAACATCGTTACATCTACATGTTGTACCACATCCATCGTTCCAGGTTTGTCCTTGTTATATACCGGTACAAACTATAGGATATTGGAATATAAAAGTATAACTCACTTTGAAGTACATCTATATGAGCCTCTAGAAGCATCGTTACATCTACATGTTGTACCACATCCATCGTTCCAGGTTTGTCCTTGTTATATACCGGTACAAACTATAGAATATTGGAATATAAAAGTATAACTCACTTTGAAGTACATCTATATGAGCCTCTAGAAGCATCGTTACATCTACATGTTGTACCGCATCCATCGTTCCAGGTTTGTCCTTGTTATATACCGGTACAAACTATAGGATATTGGAATATAAAAGTACAACTCACTTTGAAGTACATCTATATGAGCCTCTAGAAGCATCGTTACATCTACATGTTGTACCACACCCATCGTTCCAGGTTTGTCCTTGTTATATACCGGTACAAACTATAGGATATTGGAATATAAAAGTTCAACTCACTTTGAAGTACATCTATATGAGCCTCTAGAAGCATCGTTACATCTACATGTTGTACCACATCCATCGTTCCAGGTTTGTCCTTGTTATATACTGGTACAAACTATAGGATATTGGAATATAAATATCAACTCACTTTGAAGTACATCTATATGAGCCTCTAGAAGCATCGTTACATCTACATGTTGTACCGCATCCATCGTTCCAGGTTTGTCCTTGTTATATACTGGTACAAACTATAGAATATTGGAATATAAATATCAACTCACTTTGAAGTACATCTATATGAGCCTCTAGAAGCGTCGTTACATCGACATGTTGTACCACATCCATCGTTCCAGGTTTGTCCTTGTTATATACCGGTTCAAACTATAGGATATTGGAATATAAATATCAACTCACTTTGAAGTACATCTATATGAGCCTCTAGAAGCATTGTTACACCTACATGTTGTACCGCATCCATCGTTCCAGGTTTGTCCTTGTTATATACCGGTACAAACTATAGGATATTGGAATATAAAAGTATAACTCACTTTGAAGTACATCTATATGAGCCTCTAGAAGCATCGTTACACCTACATGTTGTACCGCATCCATCGTTCCAGGTTTGTCCTTGTTATATACTGGTACAAACTATAGGATATTGGAATATAAAAGTATAACTCACTTTGAAGTACATCTATATGAGCCTCTAGAAGCATCGTTACATCTACATGTTGTACCACACCCATCGTTCCAGGTTTGTCCTTGTTATATACCGGTACAAACTATAGGATATTGGAATATAAATATCAACTCACTTTGAAGTACATCTATATGAGCCTCTAGAAGCATCGTTACACCTACATGTTGTACCGCATCCATCGTTCCAGGTTTGTCCTTGTTATATACTGGTACAAACTATAGAATATTGGAATATAAATATCAACTCACTTTGAAGTACATCTATATGAGCCTCTAGAAGCATCGTTACACCTACATGTTGTACCGCATCCATCGTTCCAGGTTTGTCCTTGTTATATACCAGTACAAACTATAGAATATTGGAATATAAATATCAACTCACTTTGAAGTACATCTATATGAGCCTCTAGAAGCATCGTTACACCTACATGTTGTACCGCATCCATCGTTCCAGGTTTGTCCTTGTTATATACTGGTACAAACTATAGGATATTGGAATATAAAAGTACAACTCACTTTGAGGTACATCTATATGAGCCTCTAGAAACATCGTTACATCTACATGTTGTACCACATCCATCGTTCCAGGTTTGTCCCTGTTATATACCGGTACAAACTATAGGATATTGGAATATAAAAGTATAACTCACTTTGAAGTACATCTATATGAGCCTCTAGAAGCATCGTTACATCTACATGTTGTACCACATCCATCGTTCCAGGTTTGTCCTTGTTATATACCGGTACAAACTATAGGATATTGGAATATAAAAGTATAACTCACTTTGAAGTACATCTATATGAGCCTCTAGAAGCATCGTTACATCTACATGTTGTACCACATCCATCGTTCCAGGTTTGTCCTTGTTATATACCGGTACAAACTATAGGATATTGGAATATAAAAGTATAACTCACTTTGAGGTACATCTATATGAGCCTCTAGAAGCGTCGTTACATCTACATCTAGTACCACATCCATCGTTCCAGGGTTGTCTTTGTTATATACCGGTACAAACTATAGAATATTGGAATATAAAAGTATAACTCACTTTGAAGTACATCTATATGAGCCTCTAGAAGCATCGTTACATCTATTATGTTGTACCGCATCCATCGTTCCTGGTTTGTCCTTGTTATATACCGGTACAAACTATAGGATATTGGAATATAAAAGTACAACTCACTTTGAGGTACATCTATATGAGCCTCTAGAAGCATTGTTACACCTACATGTTGTACCGCATCCATCGTTCCAGGTTTGTCCTTGTTATATACCGGTACAAACTATAGAATATTGGAATATAAATATCAACTCACTTTGAAGTACATCTATATGAGCCTCTAGAAGCGTCGTTACATCGACATGTTGTACCACATCCATCGTTCCAGGTTTGTCCTTGCTGATATGTGTTACCCTTATACACACAACCTGAAAGCAGCAATATGCAGACATGCAGATAATATGGAGTAATGACTGTTCCAAATATATAAAGAATATTTCATTAATTGTAAATTTTACCATACGTTTTCACGGTGGACAATCACGTGATACAATATTTTCAGAAAATCTTCAATAATTTTGCAATTACTGGACCGATTCTAATTCGGGTTGAAGCAGAGAATGTGGACAGACGTCACGAATTAGATGGACGTGGTTGATTTTTGAAAAATCAACTGATAAAAAAGTTATTGTAGATAAACGAAAATTTTGGTTTATCTTCAATAACTTTTTTATCAGTTGATTTTTCAAAAATCCAACGCGTCCAGCGTATTCCTGACATTTCTCCACCTTCTCTGCTTCAAACCAAATTCAAATTGGTCAAGTATTAAAAGAGATATTGAAGATTATCGGAAATTCTGAGTCACGTGGTTATACACCGTGGTTTTGCTACTCATTGGAATCGTCTCGGACGAGTACCCACAACAATTGGTTTGGAGTTTAACCATTTCCCAAACGGTAAAATTTTTGGGTGATTTAACCCTTTCCCAAACACCAAAGTTTTAGGGTGATCCACTTCAAAAATACCACAAATGACAAAATATATGTTATTAAAGACAGAATCTGTGTAAGATATGACATAAAAAATATTGAGACAAAAGGAGAAACTGCTGGTTATCAGCAGTTTCTTCTTTTGTTTCAATGTTTTCACAGGCCTTTTCTGTTAAGGACGTAAAAACCAGGTCTTGTTTGGGAAAGGGTTAATTCAAAAGCTGCTGCAGACCACAAGTAGGATGTTGATAAAGATTGGATTTGTACAAAGTCTAGCATGGAAAACGTTGAGGCAAAAGGAGAAACTGCTGGTTATCAGCAGTTTCTTCTTTTGTCCCAATGTTTTTCCAAGCCTATTTTCTTAGGAACGTCAAAACCAGGTCTTGTTTGGGAAAGGGTTAAATAACAAATTTAGAAAGTCTACGTGCCCTTAAATTTAGCTCTTGTAATATGTGTAGTCGTTTATTAAACAATCAACGTATTCACATAGAGAAAAGGACTAGAGATTCAAAGAAACTTACGGTAGCCAATTTGGTACAAAATATGTAACGCCAAACAATTCATGTTTTTATTATCTCGAATCACCTGATTTGGTTATCATTTGGAGGACATTTGAAAAATATCTATCAAATTTCCACTAAAAAGCATTTAGGTTAAATGCACCTGTATTAAGGCTATGTATAAGAGAAACATATAAAATCCTGATTTACAAAATAACAAATTCTTTATATTTTTTTTCGTTCAACGCATCTGTCTACAATGTCCAATATTGTCTAATGTCATAAAATAAAATGAAGATGCAAACAGAGATACATGTAACTGTTTTAAAAATTGCAAAAAATTATAAGGGATTAGGGTAGGGGAAACGGGTTCACCCATTTTTATACATGTATCTCAAGAATGGATTGTTTGGTATTTTTTGATATCCGTCTTTTTTATTGAAATTTCAGAAACGTAATGCAAAACGATAATTTTCCATTATTTTATAACCGATATTTCTTTGATATTTTCAAGAAAACAACTCGATATTTTACAATTTATGATTTTCTAGCAGGAAAAATAGCAGTGAACATAGCAAAATTGGATTTGTATTTCTGATCAATTTGGACTCCTGGTTTGGGCATTGCAGTCATGCTACATTTAAAAAGAAGTCTTCCTTCGGAGGTCAAAACTGAAAAAAATAATGAAATCTCTCCGTTGCAGAAAATGTCATATGCATGAAAGGAAATGAAACGGCACCCATCAATCCATTAATTTGATTCACATTATCTTTATCAAAGCAATGGTATGTAAAACCGATTAAAGATGGAGTTTACATTACCTATTCCACAATTCACTCATATTTTCATGAAAATATTTCATTCGGCGTTTGTTGTATTGACTGATTTTAAGGCAGAATACCCGTAATGTGGCCATTGTGAGATTCATAAAACATAGGATAAGAGTTCCATCGCCGAATGCTTTCGACGTCGCCCGAATAATTTCGACGTCGCGCAAATCTCATTATGGGTATACTACCTTAACACGGTGGATAATCACGTGATACAACGATTCCAGAAAATCTTCAATAACTTTGTTAATATGGAACCGATTTGAATTCAATTTGAAACAGAGAAAGTGGAAAGACGTCATGCATTATATGGACGTGAAGGCTTTTTGAAAAATCAACTTGTAAAAAAGTTATTGAAGATCAACCAAAATTTTGGTTGATCTTCAATAACCTTTTTATCAGTTGATATTTCGAAATTCCACTACGCCCAGCCTATTCCTGGCATTTTTCCATCTTCTTTGCTTCGAACCGAATTCAAATTGGTCTAGTATTAACAAAAATATCGATGGTGTTCTGAAATTCTGAGTCATGTGATTAACTACCGGGCTTAATCTTACCGTTGAGTTGTTTCTTGCTACGTAAGACCGTAGCGCCGGTTGTGGTCAGGACCGTGGTTATAACCACAAATATGAATAACGTCCTCATTATGCAACGTCCGATTCCAATCTGAATGAAACTCTACTCTGCTATCTTAAATCACGTGACTATACCAGACGGAAAGGTTATCATCATCATGGGCCGTCTTAAAATCGGTCTAGGGCCTATCCCTTCACTATTCCAAGCACAATAAAATATCTAGACTAGGTCAAAATCGAAGCCAGAACATACAACATACGGTACTAGGCTATTATATTGGCAAAGAAAGCCAGAACGTGTAACCTATTGTACAGACGATATTTCGAAAATTGGAAAAATACGGAATATTGGATAGAAGCATTACGATAAATAGAAAAAACTCTTCTTTTGTCTTGCCTGGTGCCCAGTATAATGTCATTGAAGGATTGGTCCCGTCAGGTCATGTATAGATATGTAGAACTCGTCTAGTCAGGACATAGCGTCGATTTTCAACAAAAACCTCGTAACTGCAGCTTGTTTTAAGCTGCAGTTACGAGATTTTTGTTAAATGCAGCGATAGGCAGGACATATCAAAAACGAGATCAACAGATAAGAGGGATAAAGATTTGATAAAATCTGTTATTTCGACTCCAAACCCTATGTTGTGGGTACTCATTTTAATCGTCTGCAAGAGACCTAGCATATTCAGTGGATAATTAATATGATCGTCTCGTCAACATGATCACGGTGTATAATCACGTGACTCAGAATTTCCGATAATCTTCAATATCTTTTTTAATACTTGACCAATTTGAATTCGGTTTGAAAACAGAGAAGGTGGGAAGATGCCAAGAATAAGCTGGACGTGTTGGATTTTTGAAAAATCAACTGATAAAAAAGTTATTGAAGATAAACCAAAATTTTGGTTTATCTTCAATAACTTTTTTATCAGTTGATTTTTTCAAAATTCAACCACGTCTACTTAATGCCTGACGTCTGTCCACATTGTCTGCTTCAAACCGAATTCAAATCGGTCGAATATTAACAGAATTATTGAAGATTTTCTGGAAATATTGTATCACGTGATTATTCACCGTGATGATTAGAATGAGTATCCACAGTGTAAAGTTTTGTGTGTAAGATGCCTTGATCTCCTAATAAGATGACAATTTTACCACTGTCTATGCAACAAACTATTAGACTTGTCAAATCTGAAAGTCCACGTTAAAGTTATGATGTTGAGGGAAATGAAACAAATACCAATACAAGGGCCGTCCACAAGCATTTATGTTTTTCCTTTAGTATAAGTGCTTCAATGGTCACACAAAGGCATAAATGTTTAGAAAGTGCAAGTTATTATAGAGAAATAACATTTCCATGTCATTCCCCCTCTTTCCAGATATTGGCTCATTTTGATTCGTTATGTGACAAGATAGCATAAACATACCTCCAGAGGCACTACGGCCTGTTATATCCGGGATGTTACAGTTTGGTTTAGCACAACACTCGCCTGAATCTTTAATTAGTTTACATTCTGGTGGTAGATGTTCGTATCTGCGGCAACTGTAGTGAGACAATAAACAGTCGACACTCAACACGGTGGATAATCATGTATATACAACAATTGCAGAAAATATTCAATAAATTTGTAAGATACGTGACTGTTTTGAATTCGGTTTGTAGCAGAGAAGGCGAACCTGCAGACGCCGCGCATTAGATGGAAGTGGTGGATTTTTTAAAAAGTCAACTGATAAAAAGTTATTGAAGATCAATCAAAATTAGTCGATCTTTAAAAGAATCCACCACGATCAGTTTATTTCTGGCGTTTTCCCACCTTCTCTGCTTCAAATCGAGTTCAAATTAGTCAAGTATTCTAAAAACTATTGGTGATTTTCAGAAATTCTAAGTCACGTGATTATCCACAATGACTCGATGTGTCACAGTCGGAGGGGCTAACAGAATACGTCGACATATCCGGTGTTCGACTCATCCGATTGTGTTCTGAATTCTATCTAAATGATATTTGAACATTTTAGTTGCTCACCAAGTGCGTCATCATTGAAATATAGTAGGATAAAGAAAGAAATTGCTCCAAACGCGTTATTTCTTTCCTTTCCCAAACCGTTGTGAATGGAAGAATTACATGTCTCTTTATAGAATTATAGCATTGAATAAAAAGCACGTTTTTTTACGATTCTGTGTTGCTATTAAGTTTCATTAGAAGAAAGACATATTATGAAGTAGAATTTTAGCACATCCTGATATCTTAGAATTTTCTCAGTTCATAAAAAATATTATACTATATTCAATGGAACTAAAAAGTGGAATACGGTCCGGTCACAATAATACGACACATGTTTACAAAATACACCTTAAAAAGCAACACCGGCAATGAACTGCAGAATTCTATAATTTTGTATGCGACGTCTTACACATGTAAGATTCGAACCGACGCATGCAAAATTGTATTTAAAATTAAGAACGTTGTTCTTTGTCTACATAGGTTAAAATTGTAAACATGTGCCAAAGTCTAATAATAATTAATTGAAGATCTATCGTGTTCTTTCTGATCAAGATTTTTATACCACAGCAAAAACGTTTCAGAGGGTATAGGCCCTACTGGAATCAGCCTGTCTGTCTGCCCGTCTGCCCGCCCGCCTCTCCACCTGTCTCTCCGTCTATCTGTTTGTTCGTCTGTGTACAAAATAATTGTCTAGGGCATAGCTCTGAGAATATCACGAAATTTCATTCGGTAGACAGATCTCACTAAGGAAAATTACAGTGTACAAGGAACATAGCTCTACTTTGCTTATTTTGTGAGTTATTGCCATTTGTGTTCGACTAAGACGCTTGTCCGGAGAAATGTTGTGTCGAGGGTATTTTTTCACATTTATTGAAAGATTTTTAGTTTTCAACAGGGGGTGTAATGTGGTTGAGCATCTTGAAAGTTTCAAATACCTTTCTTCTTGTTCTTCTGGTATCTAGGGAAGAAAGCTTTGCCATTTTAAGCAGTTGATTAGGTGGGCTATTACCGTATCATCATCCTAAACAATCCATGACATTTTTATACGCATTTCAAGTATACTAACCCAAACTGCCAACGCAACATGATTTTTTGTTGTAACGTTTTAATGAGACATGATAAAACAACGAAACTTCATATTTCATTATTCTATATAGTGATTTTATTGTCCACATAAAAAGAACGTAAGAATTTTTATGCTTCGCTGAACACAGAGTCCTTGGTTCAAACCCGTATTTCCCCGCTGCACGTGAAACAGTGCGTGTCATAAACCAGCGCACGTGCATTTTTGGAAAGTCACAAGATAACCCAATAGGATTATGTCAAAAGATCTGTCTGGCGATAGACAAAAATGCCGCAATTTAGCATATCCCGAAAGGCGCAGGTGATTGGATTGCTCCTGGCTGACCATGGTTACCCGGCTATTGGACTTTGCGAGGTCAACGATAGCATGGCTATAGCGGAAGTTTCAGCAAACCAAGATTGTCAATTAATCTTACTCATTAATCATGTCTAAATGTGTTAGAAGTTCCATTTAGGTTAATAATTTTGTTATTTTCAAGGTCATTTACTTTTCTTGCTTACGTTTGTTTTGACGTTTCCGGTAATGTTTATGACATGCCAAGAGCCTTCAGAAGTCGTGTAACTACCAAGGTACAGGACAACAGGTTAAGAACCCAAATCTCAGAGACCGGTTTCGGCTAGCAACAAAAAGGCTGCTGCAACTGCTGGGAACCACGGTCGCCGTGTAAGTGCACAGACACGTAACCGGTTACGTAAACATAGGTTCCGACCTCGACGTCCTTATGTGGGTCCCAATTTACTATTTATGCACACACGAGTCTGTCTCCAGTGGTGCAACGCCCGAAAGTGGTAATCTGACCATCCGAGCAAATATGGAACCTGCTTGACATGCGTTTACGTCAACGCCAAGTCCAACCACAGACTTTGCGTCAAATGGGGCAACATTAAATCAAGAGTGACAGAATATTCCTATAAACGTTATTCGACGTTAGTTACGTTCGATGTCACAAAGATGTTGTGCTGTGTTCAATGCTACAGGAGGACACACGAGATACTGATCGTAGTTTCATTTTTCAAACACACCCCGACATTACGTTTGTAACGTTATGTGCGTTACGGAATCGATTTAGACCCATCTGTTTTTTCCTGGTGATCTCATAATGGTCAGCCGTCCAAATGAAGTCAATATCAACGAATTCACATTTTAAATAATCAAAATATTGTAATTTAAAGTTCGTGTTGCGTTGGATCTTTGGGTTAGTATAGTTTATGGTTAAGGGCATCTGAATTACTACTAAAAATGAAATTGCATCAAAATATTACCTTAAGACTAGGAGAAATCAGAGAAAAACTGTATTTTTTCCTATGTCCTTTTTTCCCGTGACGAGGCCTCAAATCCAAAAGCGGGAATCTGCATTATATCATAGGGAGTTCACTTGGTAAGTTCCATTTGATTTGGTCCAAGTGTTATGGAGAAATATCTCCGAACGGACGGAATAACAGACGGACGGTTGGATGGACGGACAGACAGACAGAAAAATCAGCGGCTATATTCTCTCCATTCGGACAGCATAGAAACTAATATCATTTATACGCATCAATAGAATAACAAATCTTGGCGTCAAGACAAACTTTTAAAAAACAAAATGGAAACGTGATGCATCTTTAAAGTAAATCTATGTGAACATCCAGAAGCTTACTTACATCTTAATGTGGCATCACCACATTCCTTCCAGTTGTGTTCCAATTATATATACAGGTATACATATAGCATAGGATATTCAGATATACTTGTAATTTAACAACCCACTTTGAAGTACATCTATATGAACCAAGAACCTATAGAAGCAACGTTACACCTAAATGTAGTAGATACAGCCTACCACATTCACAATTCCATGTTTGTCCCTGTTATATACAGGTACATAATATAGGATATTCACACACAATAGAACACTTACTTTGAAGCGTGTCTGTATGAACTATTGGAAGCACCGTTACGTGGATCCACAATCATCGGTTCAGGTGTGAAACTTGGATATCATTTGATATACACAGGCTGATAGTAAATATAGAAGGACTCACGTGTCAGTACATCTATAGAAACCGGTGGAAGCATCATAACACCTGCATGTTTTATCACATCCATCATTCCAGGTTTGTCCCTGCCGATATATGTTACCATTATACACGCAACCTGGGTATTAATGTAAAAGAAGGTAAATAACTGACCGTTTCAAATAATCTATGAATAAAAAAGAGAGGACAACGATAATATATAAGCCAACTTTACTTGAGGAACTTATGTTTGTGAATTCTATGGATTAGGAAATCAAGATTTGAAATCAAACTCACTCAATATTTTATCAGCTATAGTACATACATGAACAAGCTGTAAACTGTTGATAAAAACATGTACGTTCCATAGCCTGTGAAGCAAGATGTTGTTGAAGAAATGGAAAGGATGTTTAAAATTGATATATGTTTACTAGATATAAATGAATGCACAAAGTATGTTTTCTGGCCGTTATAGGTATTTAATTACATGTACACCCTTTTCGGTATTCGTGATTCCACTAAAAGTTGAATTGAAAATGTTGTCTTCTTAATTTTGTACAGGCGTAAGTGACATATTTAATTTGCTAAACGATGATTTTGTGGGAGAACGGTTTATATATAAGACTCAAAATTTAAACATGTACCAGTTATGGTGATGCCATTTTGGAATTTCCTTGTCACATTCGCCTTTATCATTCTACGCTGCATTGCTTTCAATTTCTCATGGTTCTCAAGTAATTGACCTCAAATCATGTTCATTAAAGAAACGGTAACGAAATAAGGATAAATGGTGGGTGTTACATTACCTTAGAGTATATGTTTTCACGAGTGACTTTTCAAGCAGCACACATGTCCATGAATATACCAATTCAGTTTTCGTTGATTGATAATAATCTTACCGTTCAGTCGTTTCTTGTCACGTGAGACCGTGTCGCTTGCTATGGCTACTAGAATTGTCGTTGTAACAATAAATACGCTTAACGTCCTCATTGTGAAACGTTTCCGATCTGAATGGAACGCTGCTCTTCTATCTTAAATCACGTGACTATACCAGATTGGAGGATCATTAAGAATCATCAGGGGTCGAGTCACACTAGGTCTATACCTTTTCAATACCTTTTTCTTACCATTTTTAATATGTAGCTAAATACATATACATATATCAATCCATAGCAAACTGCACAATATTTGGTACAGAAAATGGGTACTTATAAGGTATTGTATAGAAAGTAAATAGTAATAAGTAAATGAAAGCAAATGCTGCACATTGAATTGATAAGCACGACTTGTTAAGGTAAATGTCTGAGGGGAAATTTCATTTCATCCCGGCATAACCCTTTTCCAAACGACAAAACTTAAGGGAATTCCATTTTGAAACCTGCTTCAGCTTCAAAGCAGGCTTCACTTTATTTAGAACTTGTGAATATTATAGAACAGATAACATTGATACACAAGGAGAAAATGCTGATTTTCCCAAACCAAATTAATAGGGGCGTCAAAATTATGTCTTGTTTTGTAGAGGGTTAAATGTCATAGAACGATAGGTCACGTCAGGTCATGAAAATAGACTATGTCAAGTGAGGACATAGTCAATATATAGTGAAACCAGGGCTATAGATTAGAAGGGTAAAGTGGTTCCAAAATAATTATTTCTCAACTTCTTAACCTATGCTGTGTCTCTCAGAGACGATTCAAATTGGTACATAGGGTTTGATGATAGGGTTTGACTTACAAAATATATTTTCAGGTGTTTTTTTTTTCACACGAAAAAAGTATTACCCTTGTTATCTTTAGCTTTGGTGAAATATTTTGTTCCGTTGGCAAACTTTAAATTTAGGTTTATTCTGTTACAGAAGTCCTATTTTTGATAACCGTAGAAAGACATACAGTTTTTTTTAACCCTTTCCAAAACGGCAATATTTTAGGGTTGTCCAATTTGAAAGCTGCTGCAGACGGCAAAATTGATATTAATGAATGAAAAATTTGTGCACACTATAGCACAGAAAAAATTGAGGCAAAAGAAGAAAATGCTGATTTTCAGCATTTTCATCTTTTGCCTCAATGTTTTCCCAAGCCTATTTTCTTAGGGAAGTCAAAACCAGGTCTTGTTTGGGAAAGGGTTAAATAGTGAAACGTCATTTCCCCCACAGTATCAAACGATAATGCGTTCTCTCAACTGCCCCTCGCCCCACCCTCATTTAAATACAAACGTGGGAAAGTGCAAAGTACATAACGGGATGGTATATTATATCGTAAACTGCACGTATTTAAGATGATTGTGCCGTGACAATGTATTTCTCTCGTAAAAATGTCAAAATATATCAAATAAAGAATTGTCCTAACGACAGCTTGTCACGAAGAAAAGGCCACATTTCTAGTTCATGCGAACAGATCACGGTTCCAAATAAAATTCCTTGGCAGGAGGTATCCATGTGTTAAATATCAATGATCTACAATATAATATATATATGAGACAAATGCCATGTAAAAGTATTTTAAAAGTAGGTCAAATCACAAGGTTAATGTCAAAAGGTCACTGGTCAAGGTCACAAGGCCAAACGTCCTACCAGTAGGAATTCATGTGTGAACTATCAAGCTTGCATCTTCAATGGTACATAAAATACAGACCAGGTTATAGCGTCTTTAGCTCTACTGGCCAGTGGTATATTGTTATGGCGGTGTGTCCGTCGTGCGTCCGTCGTAAACTTTTTTTTATTTAAAAACCATTTTCGCAAAAATTACAGAATGGATTTCAACCAAACTTCACATGTATGATCCTTGGGTGACCTTCTCTTAGATTCCTTCAATTAATTTTGATTGAATAATAATGACCCGAGTTATCTGCCCTTGAATGTCAAAAATAGCTTATTTTGACTTTGATTTCACTCTAACAGCTACAAATATTTACCAAATAAAACAGAACTTTGACAGTGTGTTGGCAACTATAATATAATATTTTCAGCTTGATCGGAATCTTAAATCATGAGTTGTGCGCCCTTGAATTTGACAAAATGCCATTTTCGATTTTTTTCATTGTACATAACAACCATAAATATTAAAAGTTCAAGAC
Source organism: Fragum sueziense (assembly GCA_963680895.1). Lineage (NCBI taxonomy): Eukaryota > Metazoa > Mollusca > Bivalvia > Cardiida > Cardiidae > Fragum > Fragum sueziense. The sequence goes on along the minus strand of OY804599.1, from coordinate 6,176,005 downwards.
AAAACTTAGCCAGAATCATGTTTACTGTATGATCTGTATGATCCATGTGATCTTTTTTTCAATCTGAAGAAAAATAGAGATGTGTGTAATTCTCAGCCTAATCAGAATTTTACATGCTGAGTAATGTTACCACTAAATTTGACAAAATTGCAGTTTCCAACCCTGTTTCACTCTCGCATCCGCAAACATGGACCAATCAAAACAAAATGTGGGCAGAAAATTGGTGATTATAAGACCTTACCCGAGTTTAATTTTCAGATTGATCAGAAACTCACATCCTGAATTATGTGCTCATTTAAATGGGATAAAATTAGCAAACATAAAATATAAAATATGTGGAAGGTTAACTGGTTGAAGCATTTATCAGTAAAGAGAAGATCACACTGTGTCCCCTAAGTGTGTCAACGAAAAAAAAAGAGTGGATCTTTAACAGTGAAGGCAATTATTGTGCTGTTTGAAGATATTTTTGTGAATTTCAAGAACTAACCAATTACCAGAGGGCAAAAAGTTTTAGGCTGGTCTAAATTTAAAGACATGTCAGATAACTATTTCAGGTGAATGAAATTTAACTCTTTCCCAATTGGCAGACGCTTAGTTTACTTTCTTTTCGCTCTAAGAACCACAAGTATTTATCACTCTACTCACAAATTGGATTAAATATTAAAAGTGTGGGCCTGTGGAGCGATTCAAGAACTTCAGGTCTTTCTAGTTTTTTAAAGTAAGTCAAACTCAAAGTCACAAAGTCAAAGGTCATGATCATAAATGAAAAGTATTCGTGTAAGGCATTTATGTATGAAATATCAAGTATGTATGTGCAATAGGACATAAGACATAGGCCTAGTTTAGGTTTATAAAAGTAGGCCAAACTCTAAGGTCAATGCCATGGCGTCAAAGTTCATGGTAAAAAATGAAAGGTATTGACAAGAGCTATCCATTGGCGAAATATCGATGTTGAATCTGCTATAGGGCATAAAACACAGGTCAGGTTAAAGATTTTACGAGTAGGTCAAATTTCAAGGTCAAAGTTACATCTCTATTAGTTCATAAAATATAGCCCGTGGTAACGTTTTTTAAACCAGGTCAAACCTTACGTCAAGGTCACAAAGTCAAAGGTCATGGTTACAATTGACAGGTATCAATGTAATAAATATCAATGCTACAAGTGTAATAGAACACAAGCTATTGCCCTGGGTAAAGTTTTTAAAAGTACGACAAACTCCAAGGTCAACGTCAAAAGTGAAGGTCCCAATTGAAATGTCTTTTTTACAGGTGTCAATATGTAAAATATCAAATCTGTATCGGCAATAGGGCATGACATATAGGTCCGGTTGATGATTTTACAGCGGCCAAAAAGTATGACAAACTTTTCGTGGACGCCGATGTCGACTCTGACGCTGACATACCAGGGTATCACGATTGCTCTTCTGAGACTTTCGTCCCAGGTGAGCTAGAATCAGGGTATCTGTCTATTATCCGCATAGTAATCTGTCCATGATAAGTATTGTCCATTTTTAGAGAAGATTACCGACACAGCTTAAGGGGGAATGCTCCAGTTTCCTAATTTTTTTCCCAATAATAGAATTTATTTATATTTTGTATGTTGAAATTACATGTTATTACCAATTGAAAAATAGAATAAAAGTGGGCGGTCAGCGATCTTGTTTGAATTTTATAGGCACTCGTATCACATACCCCTACAGCGAAAAAATGCACAATTTCTGGCACCTGTCCAAGGTCACTAAAATGCTAATAAAAAGCGGTTTATTCATCGTTTAGTCCCGAAAACGGATTTAAAGTAACGTCTTACATTCAATACGAACAGAAAAACCAAAATATGTGCTATAATAAATGCGTAAATGTATTAAACAGCATGCTCACGTGTTCGGTTAGATCAACGAAGCTGGGGTGTTTTATGTCAAAATTTGCATATTTTTTAAAATATTTCAAGTTCTACATAATAGAATAAAACTCCCTCATTGTATTAAGCAACATGTCCTGGTAATAATTCAAAAAGAAAATGTATAGGTCAGCGCACTTATTAGAGAATTACGGCAATATTTATCAGCTACACATGAATAAAATGACGCAAAACAGTGGTTACTGCATACACACTTACGACTGTCTTGCTCTAAATAATCGATTTCCATCTTGAGAAAATCAGTTTCGCATAATAAATACACTTTTACCGTCGAAAAAGGTAGGCTAAATTGTAATGATCCGTTATATTATTGAAACTCTGGTAGCGAAACATATTGGTACGAAACATTTAATTTACTATGTAGTAATGTCCGAGTGTTCCGAAAAACTGGAGCATTCCCCCTTAAAGTAAAATGCATAACTAGTTATCTTTAATGGGTAATTTGAAACACTTTTTCTCAAAATCGTTTAAAAGTGGAAAAATCACATTTTTGTACATTTGTACAAAAGAACAAAAAACTTAGTATGTTTTTATTCTATTTGAAAATCAACAAACCTCTGCACGTAAACGAAAAATAATTCCCACTTCGTGTCACCCACCAACCTTCACCCAGCGTATATAACAACAACATAAATACTGATGTTTGATTTTTTTTAAATCTGAAGAAAAATAGAGATTCATCTATGAAGAAGGCCCTGTCGTTATTTTATATGACCGGTGGCTCATAGTATTATGACCACCCCACACGTAAAAAAATAACTCCTCACGTGAATTATGACCCCATAATATAACAACCCCTCCCCCATCATACACACCCAAAGGTTTCCGACCAAGAATCACTTTCCCCTCACCACTGTGCGTTCGAGTCCTACCCGAGTTTACCGGCTTACCGGTTAGAATGAACGACAATCAAGAATAATGTGGTGACTTGAAGCGATATATAGAATGTTTACATAAAGTGTGTGTTAAAATAGCAATAAATCGGGGGGGGGGGGGTATTTTATAGATAAAAGGAGGGTCCTTATTTTACACGGGGTGTCAGTATTTTATAGAGATGGGTCATTATTCTACATAAAATAACGACAGAGGGTCATTATGGGGGAGGGGGGTCATTTTACAACGTTATACTGGCGGATTTCGCACAAGCAGATTCTAAGGGCCGATTCTTAACACACTGGCAAGATGGTCACTTTGAGCGAAACGAGTCACAAAAAATAATCTATCTGAACATTGACTTCTTCATTTTTTCACAGCTGAAAACGAAACCTTTATTGTTTTGATTTCAAGACACTTTAGAATTGACCTTATTCATCATGACATGGGTCAAGATAAGAAATTGTAAGTTTATCCCTTTGAGTAACAATTCTTGAATATGACTAAATTTGACAAATCTTTCGACAACCTCGATAAAAAAAGAAAAGAAAAAGAAAGAAGGTGCATCGTTTTCTCATGTTCCATCAACGTTGTGACGTTGCTGAAGTGTACACATCTTAGCCTATGCTCAAAGTCACCTGAAATATTCTGCAGTCTTGAAACTAAGTCTAGCCTAAAAACGTCACTTTGGACAATGTTGAATGTCAAGTATCATGACACTCCCAAACGCATGATTGTGCCAATCCCTTAATGCACATATTTCCTTGTGCTGTGGCATACGCATAGGGACATTAGGACATTAGGAAAACCGCTTCCGGCTAGTCCACTGCGTCTGCACAGTATCGAATATTTTCTTTTTTATCGTGGTAAAGGCGCGTTCCCATTGCCGACCAAATCAACTCTATCAAGCTCGATCAAGCGATCGAGTACTGATCGAGCTTGGTCGGCAAGAGTGATCGGGACGATCGAGCGTGGTCGGCAAAAATTATCGGGAATTAATTGACAAGAAATAAAGAAGAAGTCGTGTAAGTACATTTGATCGAGTTTACTCGGGTTTGATCGGGGAATTTAGGCGATCGAGTTGATCGAGTTTATTTGGTCGGCAATGGGAACGCGGCTTAATGTAGTGAGTTTGCGTGTCGACAGCTAACGGTGCGATCGTGGTGAAACCTTAGGTAAGAAGGCGTCAATAGGGATAAATCTTGTGCTATAGATAGACTGATTCTACTGGTTTTACCTGATTAAAAGTCGGTGTTGTAATAAAATCTCGTAACTACGGCTTGAATCAAGCTGTAGCTACGAGATTTTATAGCAACACCTACGAAATACTATTGTTTGTCCGAACTTACGTCACGGTTAACTGGATAAAATCATTTCCTATATATATAGTCTATATGGCAAGTTTACGGTAGCATTGAGATATATAAACATTGGAGACTTCTTGCATTACCAGTGCATGCTTCCAGAAATACATTTTATACTACTGGTCATTCTTCAGCGATGGAGCAGACAAGAATTTAAAGTTAATAAAATTTTACATTTCTCTTCTTTCTGGGTAGAAAAAAAACGTTATAGGTAAAATAGGAATTACTTATCACAAGCAAGTACCGGTACTTCATTTTACACAATGATTTCCAAATTAATTATTTCTTGAGGTGTTACGAAATTAGGCTTCCAGCATTTTTTCACATTTTTTAAATCAAAGTTAGAACTCGATAACTAGCACGGAGAACTTGTGGACTATGTTAAAATACAGAGTGACTAAATGAATCACTATATGAATAATTTTATTTCTTCATACTTGTACCCAAATTGGTTCAAGAACATATAAATACATATTTGAAATTAAACAATATATAAAGCTCAACAACAATATCATATATAATAGTAGATCTACATTAACCCTTTCCCAAACAAGACCTGGCTACTAATAAATATGGCTTGGGAAAACATTGAGACAAAAGAAGAAACTGCTGATAACCAGCAGTTTCTCCTTTTGTCTCAAATGTTTTTTGTGTCATATTTTACACAAATCATATATCTAACAACATCCATTTTGTCATTTGTGGCAATTTTTGAAGTGGTTCACCCTAATATTTTGTCGTTAGGAAAGGGATTAAGATGATGACGTAGAGATATGATGAAAACAAAAATGAAAACAGCAATATTGTAATTCTCATTATTGAAATACTCCACCAAAATTAACCAGAGACATCTGCAGATTGTCGCTTTTCAACGAAAACCTCGTAACTGTAGCTTGTTTAAAGCTGCAGTTACAAGGTTTTCGTAGAAAAGCTACGATATTGTCGCTTTTCAAAGAAAACCCTGTAACTGTAGCTTGTTTTAAGCTGTGGTTATGAGGTTGTCGTTGAAAAGCAGCAATATGCATTGACCCACTTCGGTAATATTTTCTTAATTAAGACTAACAGACTTAGCTGATAAAACATAAATTGCCCCGAATGAATGTTACTTGTAGGTGGACTATATCACTATTGTTATACAAATAAAGTGTTTGGAATAATTATGACAATAAAGAGCGATTGGGGGGGGGGGGGGGCAGAATAGGTGTATACAAACAACACATACACACGTATTCGACGGACACAAAGTTAATAAAATTGTCAATGGACCAAATATACGAGAATTCTAGCTACAGTCAAAACTGTGTTAGCGGCCACCTGTGTATAGCAGCCAAACTGTCGTATGCAGCCAGTCCAGGTTCTCCCATCCAATTTTACTCTTTAAATTTACTGTGAATAGCAATATACTGTCTAATGTGGTCAGTGGCCAGCTTTAATTGTCCCAATCGCTCTTTACCAATATCCCCTTAAGCAGCCATGCACAACTAATTGGTGGCAGGCAATGTGTGAAATATTGATAATGCATCTGGCAATTTGCCTAATCATGTGCATAAACCACGAAAAGGTGTGATAAACAATTAAATGTCATATAAAAGTGTACCCTTTTTACTTTACAACACTTGCCTTTACTTCATATGAATAGGGCCAGTCATACATGTAGATATTTACATCAAGTCTTCAGAATATTCTATTCTGTGTTTAGCAGCCAACTGTTGTATGTGGCCAATTTTGGTGTGTCCCTTGGCTGGCTGCATACGACAGTTTTGACTGTATTACAAATGTACACTAAATCCTAGATTTGACTGTACAAGAACAGCAATGATTAAACATGATAAAGACAATGAAAAAGATAGAAAAAGTGATCATTAAGGCTATTTTTATAACACTCACTAATAAGAATGAAATAATGCTATAATCCGTTCATAATATTATGTCACATGCTTGCAAATGTACCTATGCAAACAATATAACGCTGGACTCCAATATTTTGTAAATTTTGCATGCGATGGTTCGAATCTTGCAGGTGTCTTACACCTGCAAGATTCGAACTACCGCATGCAAAATTGTACTGAAAATTAAGATGCCTTTCCTCTTGTTTACGTAAATTTTGTAAACATAAAATAGCCTACTATCGTAACTTGACTATAGTATATCAAACTTTATAGCCTATTGCCTAAGCCTTTAACAAAAAAAAAACTTCTACTTTTGACATCCACGACAGGATGTATAAAACGTTTGAAGGAGAAAAAAATATTAAAACATTTTCTACATTTCCCTAACTGGTGTTTGTTTCTGTTGCATGTTATAGGTCATGAAATTTGTCGTCTAGTCCAACAGCTCGTTCAAATCGGGCCAACATTGCATATAGAAATGAGCCGGATCTGGAAAAAAACGTCCTTTAAAGCATTTTTACAAATTGAGTTTCAAGATCAGCCTGTTATCAAATGCAGTCCAATGTGCATTCATGCTGCTCTTTTTAAGTTACTACAGGTCACGAAGAAGCTATTAGAGAACAACATTGATCCTGATCAGACTGTGCGTATGCACAGGCTGATCTGGATCTATGTTGGGCTCAAAAGCCTTAAGGGACATTTTTCCAGATCCTGGCTCAAACGATAAACTCTTCGAGATCGTATAGGTATGACGTCAATGCCATCAGAATCTTTGTAGAATGTCTTCTCCGGATATGACGTCATCAGCTTTCTGAAACAGAAACAAATCGGCCACTTTGATGTAATGATAACCTTTATGGATGCGATGTTCAGATCTTCTTTTATTTGCGAGAAATGAAACAATTGTAAAGTATTTATTTGATACACTAGTTAATGGTATGAAAACAAGATGCCAACATGGGCCCTTAGCGTTGAACTGACTTCCATATCTCAAACCCTTCCTCGTAAGTCGTTGAGGGTTAAGCACAGAAGTCATATAAACCAAAGACAAGCCTCTGGTAGAAACAGTCAGACATGGACAATGAAAAGAACTTTATGTATAAATGGGAAATTAATTGAAAGAAGGGTTTCAAAAAGAAGTGCACAATGTTTATTCTATACTACAATACTTTTTGCTGTAAATATGTGACCCGTCATGCTAAAAGGGACCTTATACATGTAGGAAGTGTGGAAAAGATCGACCCTTTTCACTTTTATGTAATCTTCAACATCCAGAATATTTTCCCTATATTACTATATATTCATTTTTCGCATGCGGGACCTGGTTGACCAGCGCAGAGTCTGACAAGTTTGTAAAAATTTGGTTTTTTGGAGTTCGGATAAGGTCCCTTTTTAGCGTGACGGGTCACAATTATACTTACGCTCAATGGAAATGAAGGATAATTCCGAATCACCTTCTGCCGCATTACTAAGAGTTGTATTTAGATTGGCTAGAGTGGTTCCCTGATATGTCGTTGCTAGTCTCATGATTGCCTTAATGTTATCATTGGACTCCATCGGCTCTCTGAAATATCGGGTTGATTGACTCTTTGATCGATTAACCTATTATCAGAAAACAAAATTTGGACTCTTCCAATTTGAAAGATGATGCAGACGACAATTTCAAGTTTGTGAAATATTAAAGATATTTCCATTTTGGGTTCGAAAAGATTGTGGGAAATGATGAAATTGCTTGTCACAAGCATTTTCTTCATTTTCACAATCTTTTCTAAAGCATTTTCTTTTGAAGGAGTCCAAAGGCGTCACCGTGCAGTAATGGGTTAAATGAAAAGGATCTAATGTTTCTATCCCTAATTCACTGAGGCTGGAGCATCTAACAATGGATTTCTGTCATTTCCCTGACCATTACTACCACAACACCCTTCCTAAGCCTCCAACTGCTCGTCTATAAAGATGAATGATTATCCAACCATTGGTTGGGACATATGCCAGAAACGATATTTGCCGCGGCCAGAGATTGAACCCATGACATCCTGAGTAAAAGACCGGTGCCCTACCAACTGTGGTATGGAAGGCTGAAAGATCATAACAACCATGCCAGAAGCCAAATACAAATATATTTCATATGCCATTCACTATAAAGCACATTTTACTTTCATGAATCAAACAATGCAACAAGTGTGTCTTCAAGTGTGTGAAATATCATAGACAGTATTGAGACGAAACCAGAAGAAAGGCTAAATTCCAGAATTTCGTTCTTTTGTCTCAGTTTTTAGCTCCACTGGCCGAAGGCCAGCGAGCTATTGTCATGGACAAGTGTCCGTCGTGCGTCCGTGCGTCTATCCGTCCGTGCGTCCGTTAACTTTTTGGCCAAACTTTGCAGGAACGTTCCTTGGGTGACCCTTTGCTTAAGTTGTTCAAAGAATTTTGATTAGTCCATAAATGTGGGCGTGGCAGGGCGGGGCTTATCAGACTTAGAGAAATCACAAAATATTTTTTTAAAAAATCAACCATGTGGCCAATTTTGACCAAACTTGGCAGAAATGTACCCTGGGTGACTCTTTACCTAAATTGTCCATTAAATTTTGATTGGTGCATAAATGTGGGCGCGGCAGGGCGGGGCTGATCAGACTTGGAGAAATCACACACACACACACACAAAAAATCTTTAAAAATCTTCTTCTCTCAAACCAATGGGCCAATTTTGACCAAACTTGACAGGAATGTACCTTGGGTCACAAGTTGGGTGACCCTTTACTTAAATTGTTCAAGACTTTTAATTGGTCTATAAATGTGGGCGTGGCAGGGCGAGGCTTATCAGACTTAGAGAAATCACAAAATAATTCTTTAAAAATCAACCATGTGACCAATTTTGACCAAACCTGGCAGAAATGTACCTTTGATGACTTTTTACTTAAATTGTAGGTGAAATTTTGATTGGTCCATAAATGTGGGCGTGGCAGGGCGGGGCTTATTGGACTTATTATAGAAATCACAAAATAATTCTTTAAAAATCAACCACTGGGCCAATTTTGACCATTTGCAGAAATGTACCTTGGTTGACTCTTTACTTAACTTGTCCATGAAATTCTGATTGGTCTATAAATGTGGGCGTTGCAGGGTGGGTCTTATTTGACTCAGAGAAATCACAAAATAATTCTTTAAAAATCAACGGTAGGGCCAATTTCAATTAAACTTGACAGAAATGCACCTTAAGTGACTCTATACTTAAATTGTCTGTGAAATTTTGATTGGTCCATAAATGTGGGCATGGCAGGGCGGGGCTGATCAGAATGGCAGACATTATGAAAAATTCTTTACAAAATCAACCACAAGGCCAATTTTGACCAAACTCCGAAGAAATGTTCCTTGTGTATCCAATTACTTCAGTTGGTAGTAAAATTTTGATTGGTCCATAAATGTGGGCAAAGCAGGACGGGGCTTATCAGAATGGGAGAAATCAGGAAATAATTCTTTAAAAACAACCATTGGCTCAATTTAGTACAAACTTGGCAGAAATGTTCCTTGGGTAATATTTTGTTAGTGAAACTTTGATCGGTCTATAAGTGTGGGTGTGGCCAGGTAGGGCTCATCAGAATTGGATAAACCATGAAATAATTCTTTAAAAATAAATCTATGTGCCAATTCAGTCTAAACTTGGCAGAAATGTTCCATGGGTGACCCTTTTCAAGATTTGGCAGTGTGAGGCTTACAAGAAATCATGACATAATTCTTTTACTTTAGCCAGTGGAGCGATTCAGGCCCTCTTAGGCCTCTTGTTTTTCCAGACGTTCTAGTAGGTGCAGTGTGAATTTTTGACGTTTGTAAAAGGCTATCAAAAGATTTTTATCATTTATTAAAAAGCCGCGTCTGCCCCTTGTCTATATGAGCCGGGATCTGGAAAAAGGTCCTTTAAGGCTTTTGAGCCCAACATGGTTCCAGATCAGCCTGCATATACACACAGTCTGATCAGAAACCATATTGTGCTCTTACAGCTCCTTCATGGCCTGAAGCAAACATAAGAGAGAAGCATGGACCACGGTCGACTTCATTTAGGCACAGGATGATCTTGAAATATGGCTGTCTCAAATGCTATAAGAGACGTTTTTCAAGATCCTGGCTAATATATATTTGACTCGTCGCGCTAAAAGGACCTTATAGGAAGTGTGAAAAATATCGACCCTAGTCAGCCTGCACAGTCCACGCATCCAGACTAGGGCCAACACTTTTCACTTTTATGTAATTTTCTAAATCCGGAATGTTTTTGTCAAAATTTGGATTTTTTGAGTTCGGATAAGGTCCCTTTTAGCGTGACGGGTCACATATGTTACAGTATGGAATCTAGTGACACACTAATTTCATAAAATCGTCAACACTTTTGCCAATACTTGACTAGTTTAAATTCGATTAGAAGCAGAAACGACGGGGATAAGCGTGAATTGGTATATCTTTAAAGATCAGCTGATAAAAAGTTAAACCAAAATTTTAGTTGATCGTCAAAAATCTTTTATCGGCTGATTTTTAAAAGATTAAGGTTTACGAACTGAGAATGAAAAGACCACTTTCTAGCCATACGAAATGCATCAAATTACACATACTTGTAAATACACTTCACATTAGTTGATTCACCGTGCCGGATTTCAAGATTATGCTTCAAGAAGAAAATAATTTACAAATATCATTTTACTCTATATTCATATGCAAGGGAGGTAATTTAGAACATTTTTGTCAAATATTTCCATAAGTATGCATTAATTCAAAATTCTAAACCATACAAAATGCTAATGTTTGTATTTGGAATGAAAATATACCACAGTTTAGGAATTACTGGCACTTTTCAAATTTTGCATCTGGCTCTGCATTTCATTCTCAGTTCGTAAACCTTAATCGCAAACTCGTTGCGTTATCCCATCTTCTATAATTAAAATCGGTAAAGAAATAACAGAATTGTTGAAAAATGTTGAAAATGTTATCACGCGATTCTCTGCCATGATATTTGTTTAATTTGTAGAATACTTACAGCCCTTTGACATAAAACACTGTAATGTTGTTTGTGCCAATCACTTCGTTAGTCTACAAAATATGAATCAAAATTAAGATTGTCCTCTCTAGATAATGAGATTCAAGCGACTTTGGAATAATAATAATAATAATAATAATAATAATAATAATAATAATAATAATAATAATAATAATAATAATAATAATAATAATAATAATAATAATAATAATAATAATAATAATAATAATAATAAAAAATCGGGCGACATCGTAAACAACCGACGTAGGGAAGTGTTTTTTTTCGAACTGATAACGTTTCCGTATAGATTGAATGTCGCGTAAATCTCAATAGGGGTGGATTACCTTGATATAACTCATGATAAATGACCTTGCAGTGCACCCCTAGCTATTAACATTGCCAGGTTGTTTATCGTGAGCTGTATCCATGTTTGTACAATGACATATAAACAATAAAATTCGCGATGCAGATGTCCCGGGTTAATCTTGATAAACTATATGCATTGGTGGTGAACTCGGCCAAAGCGAGGGACGTTTTTCGCTACAACAAGGTATAGATATTTGCGTTTAAATGTGAGTTTATAGATTTTTTCTAATGACAATATACTTGTTCTAAAACCAGGCCGGGTTTACCATTTTGTATTGACAAGCTGTCGGTGTTGTTATACAATTTCGTAACTACGGCTTTTATAACAGCATCGCCGGAATGCATTGATCGCGAAAAAACGTCCCTCGCTTTGGCCGAGTTCACCACCAGTGATATGTAGCTGCTGCACCAAATTAAATACGTTCAGAATCGTGTTAAAAACATCGACGCTTAAAGATATACAGTAGTTATAATGAGAAAATGTGCCTAATAGAAGGTCCTTTTTGATTGAAATATAGACTTTTGTTACAAGAGCATCTTTTTCAAAATCCTTATTATATTGCACGATTTCCTAGTTGTCAGGCATCTCTTTTGGACAAGGGCATGGGCCCGTATAATCAACGGTCGTACGATTATTTTTTGCGTAATTACTTGCAACAACAAACTTGATTGGCACATTCTGATTTCTCGTGCACTCAGATGTCGTCTTGTACAGTTTACACAAAATGTGGTCGTAAGATCGTTTATAATACAGGCCCCTTTAATATCGAAACTGTGCATGAATTTCACTGCGTATAAACAAGTACATATGTGACCCGTCACACTAGAAGGGACCTTATCAGAATTCCAAAGTCCAAATTTTAACAATCTGATCCGCTTCAGTACAGTCGAATCAGATCCCGCATGTTAAAATTGAACACATAGTAAGATAGGAAAAAACATTCCAGATTCAGAAAAGCACATAAAAGTGAAAAGTATCGGCCCAAGTCTGGTTGCGCGGACTGTGCAGACTGACTAGGGTAGATATTTTTCACACATCCTTACCTATAATGTCCCTTTTGGCGTGGTGGGTCACATTTTTTTATTATTATACTTTGTGATTTTATCGACCCGACGCAGCTTACTTCTGAAGGAAGAAGTTGACGACAAAGTTTGTGACCCAGCAACATAACTTTAGAAAACAAGCATACACAAAGTACGGGCAGGTCACTAATCCGAGTCTTCTCTGATGTAAATACGCTCTTTGATATTTTGATTTTTCGCTATTTAATAGCGAAAAATCAAAATATCAAAGAGCGTATTTACATCAGAGAAGACTCGGATTAGCAGGTCACTAACCTACATTACTTTAGATAGAATCTATGTATTTATTCAATTAATCAAATAATATATTCCTTGAATAGGGAGCGATTTTATCCACTTAACCGTGACGTAATTTCGGACAAACAATAGTATTTCGTGTGTGTTGTTATAAAATCTCGTAACTACGGCTTGATTCAAGCCGTAGTTACGAGATTTCATAACAACGCCGACGACTTGTCAAAACAAAAGGGTAAATCCAGTCTATTTTAGAACAAAATTCATCGCAATTGTAGCGTCAAATCAATCACAAGGACCGACATCATCACGGCAGTGAATCCCAAGACACAACAATTTCAGAGAATCGTCATTAATTCTGTTTATACATGACTTGGGCCTATTTGAATTCGTATTGTTCAAAGCGAAGAAGGTTGAAAATGTATTTAAAAAAAACATCCATCAAATTTCTGACGTTTTCCCACCGTCTCTGCTTCAAACTGTTCAAATCAGTCACGTTTGAACATAATTACCCTAATGAAGAATTTTCAAACTTCTGCAATTGTTGTGTCACAGATTTTGGTAATAACCATATAACTATCCCATAAACCTACCTTACTCTGTAGAGTACTTGCTACGTCAGAAAATTCTTGTGACGTCACATTTGACATAGAGCTATCGTACGTAAACAAATATTCGTACATCACGTCGAACACATCTACAAAATGTAAAACAAGAAAGATGTACTGTAAAGCCATTTCCAAACAGCAAACTTTTAGACTGGTCCAAATTCAAAGATGTTGCAGATAACAAAGCCATTATGATAGGGAGTCAAAAAGAGGCATTGTGTGGAAATGTGTTGAGGCAACGATATTCAGAAAAAGAGCCGTACAATTGGAAATGCAAACAAAATGACAGTAACAGAGAATGTTACAGGAAATGTCAACGCATTAAAGTAAAGGGACACTTATCTACGTGAAATGCTTCCGGTTCGTAGTACGTATTAGATAGAGGCTGTTTAGTAGATTCTACGCGATATAAACGTTCAAAGGGAGCAGCCTTTGAACGTTTATGTCGCGTAGAATCTACTATACAGACTCTATCTGACTTAGTGTTCGTCAACCAATGAAAACATACGCTTCTACTGTCATTCTTCAAACCACACAACTATCGAGCGGATCTTACTGGAATTACATCATTTTCCCAAAAAATTACATCATTTTCCCAAAATTTACATCATTTTTCATAACTGCACAGGAAACGGGGCGTGGCTATGTATATCCGTGACATAAACTGACCGGCAGTGCGTTTATGTGAAATATAGCGCCGAAATTTTCAAATATACTGCAATTTCATTGGTCCAAAAACTAGGACGAACACTAAATAAACATAGTTCCCTCCTTTTGTCTTTCTGTAGAATAGACAGATGCACATTGACAGACCATCATTGCACTGCTGGGATGTATTTTAACTATTCTTTTTAGGAACTACTTCTTGTCGGGTCGAAACCTTCCATTGTGGATGTATCGCATGCAGATCCCGAAAGAGATGGCAAATTACAATGGTGGCTGTGTTCACGGAAGCGTAGATAAACATTTGTTTGCTATTGATACCACTTTCGTGGTAGTATTTAAGACTAATGAATGATTTATCAAGTATACTAAGTAAAATGTCATATGGAAACTTCTGAAAGAATCTAGATGCTGCCAAATGGAACCATTTTAATAGATAGGTCCATTTCGTTAAGGAGTGACACCTAAATATGATTAAACCCTTTCATAACTTGTTCAGTGAAATGTTAACTGTTCAGAGAATGGGGTTGCAAAAAGGGCTCAAAAATAGTTTTGGTTTAAATTGTGTGCATTGACAGGGTTCATCCGTAAAAAAATCGACGAAGGCTTATTTTTGAAGATAATGGCTGACAAAGTTGGTTGAGTATATTGACACAAGAGAAAAATTTCCACTTTGAAGTTATATAACGCTTCCTGTGTAATATCAGATCAAAATGATTTTTATATATACTTTCAATGGACCAAGGACAGAACTTTGTAGGAATCATTAATCATATATCAGTTTGGATATTTTCTGTATTCCTATTTCTGTCAATTTCAGTAATTCATAGCCTACCTGATAATCCGACGTCATTAAAGTCCGGCAGAAAGCCCATATATACGCCCAGCAAGCTGGTAATTGTCTGTACATCTCCAGATGAGTCCTCAATACACACTCGAACAGTAGCCAACGTCCACGTAGAATCGGTCAAAGGAGGTCCGCTGTGATAAAAGGAGAAAATCGTCGCTTTGTAACTGCAGCTTAAACCGAATTGCAGTTACGATGTTTGGGTGAAAAGCGACGAAATATGACAATGGGCCACGTAAACTTCAAGAAAATATCACAGCAGAAAAAAAGCTAGTCCCTGGCCCTGATGAAACTAAACAAACCGACCTGTACTGGAAAAACAATAACGGGGAAAGGCGAAACACAAGACGACACTCCGATCATCGAAAACATTTATTTTCTTTTCCTACCAAAAAAATGCTCATGAATAAGCAGCATTTTACATTTTGTCTTAGTATTCTTTTTAAGTTTGGTCTCCAACAGGACAGCATTAGAAAAATTGCCATGAAACAGCTTAGTGTAGTTAACACCCAATGAGATTCGCACGACGTCAGAAATTTTTGTGCGGTGTCGTTAACACGAACCTGTTCGGGCGACATCGTAAACATTCGGCGGTAAAATGTTTCATCACCGAATGTTCACGACGTCGCCCGAATAATTCCGACGTCGCACGAATCTCATTAGCTAAAGTTTACCTTAATGATGATATTTTTGGCCACAAGGGCCGTTCAGTACTTACAAATCAGATATAGTGAACGTCTCAACGTAACTGATCGCGCCGAAATTCGTCAATAGTGTAGTGCCCTGAAATGAGTGAAGTTGAACAACAACAACAACAACAACAACAACAACAACAACAACAACAACAACAACAACAACAACAACAACAACAACAACAGCAGCAGCAGCAGCAGCAGCAGCAGCAGCAGCAGCAGTGGCGGCAACGACGAAGATAAAGCATATTTTTTTAAATGCAGAATTAAGACAAAATAGAATATAAATTAAATTACGCTTAGCCACAAAAATATCTAACTTAAGACGCGGAAGACGTATTTGTTGTAACATAAATGACAACAAAAATCTGAATGACAACAAAAATCTAAATGACAACAAAAATCTGAACGAACCGGTACAAAAATATTGAGGAGAAAGAAGGAAATGCTGCATATCAGCATTTTCTTTCTTTTCTCTCAATGCTTTCTAAAGTTAAAAGCTTTATTTTTTTCAACAAGAGCTGTCCGAAGACAGCGCGCTCGACTTTCTAAGTTGCTTAGTATAAAGGGGCATAACTCCAAATATAATGGAGCCAGGGTCATGGGCCCTGGTAGTAAGGTAGAGGGTGTGATTGTGAATAAGTAATCCAAGTTTGGGTTGAATCCTTAAGATAGTATGGAAGTTATTGATGTTTGAAAAAACTTTAACCTTTTTTGCAACGCCGACGCCGACGCCAACGCCAACGCCGACGCCGACGCCTGGTTGACAGTATAAGCTCTCATTTTCTTCGAAAAGTCGAGCTAAAAACCAGAGCTTGTTTGGGAAAGGGTAATGCTAATTTGTCTTACCCAGTTTTCCAAATACTCCTTCAAATCTATAGAGCTATTTGATTGTATATCCAGAAATGCCGAAATGTATTCCGTTTTGTGTTCGAGTAGCACTGTATAGGGTGAAAACCCTGAAAATATAGTACATTATACCAATTATCAATGGCTTTGCATTAGAGATTGCGTTTGAAAGTGTAAAAAATATAAATTATAAGAAAATCTTGATGGGAAAAGGAACAAACTGTTAACTAGTATTTTTTATCTTTGACATCAAGGACTCATATACTGAAGATTCGCTGCTGTCAACTGTTTTTTTTTATTTTCTTTAGCAACAACTTTCAATGTCGATCAGTCTTAAATTATGCTATCTGGGAAAGGCCTGATATAAGCTTTAACCCTTTCCCAAACAAGACCTGGTTTTAACGTCCCTAATAGATATGGCTTGGGAAAACATTGAGACAAAAGAAGAAACTGCTGATAACCAGCAGTTTCTCCTTTTGCCTCAATGTTTTTTTAGCAGTATTATTCATAAATTTTTATTTTAGTAACATCCACTTTGTCCTCAGCAGCAGCTTTAAAATTGGATCACCCTAAATTTTTGTCATTTGGGAAAGGGTTAAGCAATACAAGACATTGTCGACGAAAAAGTGAATCTGTTCTACCCACAACGAGGAATTGAAATTTACGATTCGAAAAGACGTATTCAGTGTGCTTTGTTATTTTTATCATTTGTAAGATAGGCATACCTTCTGAACATACTGGTATAATATTTGTTGTAGTTGTAGCAGCTACTGTTGTTGTTGTTGTTGTTGGTTGTGGTGTAGAAGTAGTAGTAGTTGTTGGTGGTGGTGGTGTAGTAGTAGTAGTGGTAGTTGTTGTTGTAGTTGTACTCGTAGAAGAAGTAGAAGTGGTAGAAGAAGTAGAAGCAGTAGACGTAGATTTAGTTGAAGTAGTGGTAGAAGACGTGGAAGTCGGCGCTTTTGTCGTTGTGGTTGTGGTGGAGATCGGGGCCTTTGTTGTCACGGTACTTGTAGAACTTGCTGTGCTCGATGTCGTGGTACTGGTTGGTGAAGATGTTACTGGTTTGGGAGTAGTTGTGGTGGACGTCGATGTAGATGATGTAGTCGACGTCGTCGGTACAGTTGAAGAAGTTGTCGTAGATGTAGTTGTCGTAGATGTGGGTTGCGCTGTCGTAGATGTGGTAGGCATCGTCGTGGAAGTAGAAGTGCTTGTCGTAGTTGAGGTAGTGGCGAATATAGCTGCAAAATGAGGAAACATGTGGGAAAATAAACAGAATAATGAGAAGATAGTCAAGCTACTAAATGACATTGGACTCAGCTCACGTAGGTAACCCATTCCCACATATAGACGCCGTTTGACGCCGTACAATATAAAGACGCTGGAAAACATTTTGGAAAATAGAGAAATTGCTTGACAAGCAATTTCTTCATTTCCCACAATGTTTTCTACCAAAAAAAGGAAAGAAAAGGTAAAAAGTTTTATTCACTTGAAATTGTTGTCTGCAACATCTTTGAGTTTGGACCGGGCTAAAATTGTCGCCTTGTAATGGGTTAAGCCATCTACATGTATGTATCAGCTAACTACTCTCAATTGCGTCTAATCTCGGGGCCTCGAGGGGATTTCGTTTTTCCAATCGTTGGCTGTAAACGGCATAGCAATTCAAATATCTGATATAGATTTTAAATGGCTTAAACCTCAAATTTCTTGGATGATTTCGTAAACATTCGACGTCGCGAAAAAGCCATCTATTTATATCGAAAGAAAAAAAATGAAATTCTTCATCGGCCGATGTTAGATCTAAATCATCAGAAAAATTTCGACGTCACCCGACACTTGCCGGATGTTAATTTTACATGATCCAATGACAAGAACTATACTACACGAATACTCCTGATACAATGACAGATGTGATATTGGGGATCCCGATCAGCTCAGTTAAAATGCAAATTTTGATATGTCTAGCATAAAATGTTAGAAAAAACATTGACGGAAAAGGAGTAAATGTTGTTCACCAGCATTTTCTCCTTTTGCCTCAATGTTTTCTTCGTTATAGTGTTCACTTACCTGACACAGTGACGGAGGTAAAGTCCGGAATCACAATCAGTTCATTTAAAATGCTGGCAACCAGAAACGTTTCTTGTTCGGGTGAGAGAAATATCAAAATGAAGTCTATAATAACGCTTCCCTCTCTGCAAAGAAATGAAATAACGTTTTCTATTATAAGGAAAATATTCTGGGGATGGGCTAAACTGTTGTCACATATCTCCTTTATAAGAGACAGACTCTTGTCCAAGGTGTCCCTCTTGTCCCTCAAATCTCTATGATATTATTTTCTACAAATTCATCATTGACCTTTAGATCCACAAATCTGACCCGTCACGCAAAAATAGGCTATCTGGAAAATGCAAACAATAAAGACTGTGCATGTTGACTAGGTGCAAAACATTTCACTGTTAACCCATTACCACACAGTGTCTCTTTTTGACTCCTTACAAGATAATGGCTTTGGAAAACATTGTTGAAACTGAAGAAATTGCTTGTGACAAGCAATTTCTTCATTTCCCACAATGTTTTCTACCTAAAAAGACCTAAAATGTTATCTTTGAATTTGGACCATCCTAAAATTTTGCCGTTTGGTAATGGGTTAAGACGATTCTGAATCTAGAGCGTTTATAAAATCTACTTTTATTTAACAGTAACAGTGACGCCTTTCGACGCCCCACAAGAGTCGCAAGATGAAGGCTTGGGAAAACAAAGTGGAAAACAGAGCGGCGCAGAGGGGCTTGTCAGTAAAATTGGCCATTTTTTTCAATTCAAGGGCAGATGATTCAAACATGAAAAGTTACCAAAATTTTGTTTGCACAACTAGATACCATAGAGATTCATTGTGGCTAGTTTAATTGAAGTCTGGATGAAACTGTAGGAGTTGCACACACTAGAAAATGGGCATTTTTGAGAAAATTGGAGTTTTTCCTTCAATTCAAGGTCAAATAATTCAAGAACGAAAAGCGTTATCTAAATTCCGTAAGCGGTGTGCGCAACTAGACTCCATGGAAATTCATTGTGGCAAGTTTGATAAAAAAAATCTGATAAAAACTGTAGGAGGAGTTGCGCACACAAGAAAATGGGCATTTTTTAATTCAAGGGAAGATAATTCAAGAACGAAAAGAGTTATCTGAATTCCGTAAGCGATGTGCACAACTAGACACCATGGAGATTCATTGTGACAAGTATATTCCGATCAAAACTGTAGGAGGAGTTGCCCATACAAGAAATTGCTAACGGACGGACAGACGGACAGATGGACGGACAGACGAACGGACGGACGGACGATGGGGGCCATAACATAATACGACTCTTCGGGCGTATAATGAAGAAATTGCAATAAGCAATTTCTTCAATATCCACACTGTTTTCTTACTCAAAATGCAAGTAGTAAAGGAGGGTAGACTGGACACGCCGAAAAGCGTGTCCAGTCTACCCTCCCAGGTCTTTTTGGTAGGCTAGACTGGACACGCGATATAAACTTTGTTTTTTGCTATCGCGTGTCCAGTCTAGCCTCCTAGGCCTTTTTTTACGTATATTGGACCTAGCTGGGGTCTTTTTTAAGCTTTGGACTTAGTCGTTTTTGACGAATCAAGGTTGAAAAGGCGCTAACCTGCCCTCCCAGACGGCTTCGGTAGGGCAGACTAGCGCCTTTTTCATGGCTTTGGATTTGGTCGTTTTTACCAGGGTTTTGGACTTAGTCGTTTTTGACGAAATCAAGGTTGAAAAGGCGCTAGTCTCCCCTCCCATAAGGGTTCGGTAGGGCAGACTAGCGCCTTTTTCATGGCTTTGGACTTAGTCGTTTTGGAGGGTGTGACATTTGGGTGTGTGTGTGACATTTGGATAAATTTCGAACTATTATACTTTCTAGTTATTGGGTGGTCCTGAAAAGGACCGTTTGTTTCTAGGTGTATTAATACCTAGACATGGCTGCAACCAAATCGAGCACGACATATCGGACATGGGCGCCTTGTTCTTCTCTGTATGGTGAGTGATTCACCATTGAATCTTATCACCCGTCGTCTTTCCGTCCCAAGATATATAACATCTGGTGTATTATCATTCTCCGCTTCTCTTATCATATCACGAACACGCCCGAGTCGTTGACCAATGATCAATAGCTGACTAGCTATATCGACAAGTTCTCTCTGAATCTCTGACATCTTGTAGAGTGATGAATTCTAGAATAATGAATTTTGGAATAATGATTTCTGGATTCTGCACAGCTCTTTTATACTTTTCGGGTAGGATTGACCTACTTTCGGGATGGCTTGCTTTTCATTACTAGTGAATTGGTGGTCCTGAAAAGGACCGTTTTTGTCTTGGTTTGAAGATGGTGTTCAATCCCAGTACTCTTCCTCTCTGTAAATCCCTGGGATATTTGGGTGGATTTTTTCCTTAAGTGGCTTTCCGATCGGAGCGAGCCACTCATTTATGAGCCAGTCTAGCCTCATCTCTTCTGTCATCCCACAGCCTCCTCTTTTCTTATACTTCTCCGTTACCCAGTTTATTTGTTGTTGGCTCGGAGGAGGATGTGTCATATAAATAACCGTAAACGATCTGATGTAGTTTTCGGGATTCATGTTGAATATCTAATGAGCGAGCGAATATGACAACGCGTTTTTATACCCCGAATATTTAAGGAATCCTTCTTTAATTCTATATGAGCGCGGACCAGCGCGAAGACACTTTCCCCAATTATTTAAGGAATCCTTCTTTAATTCTATATGAGCGCGGACCAGCGCGAAAACACTTTCAGTGGGGATATAAAAACACCGAAGTGATTCTTTTTTCACACTGAAAAAATGAAATTCATTTCGAAGTTGTTGAGGCGTCCTTTTCGAAAGAAACAGACTTTGAGGAGTGATACTGATATCGGGAAACAGGATGAGTTCATCAATGAGAAGCAAGCTCGGGAGAAGGCATTAAACGAGTTTTGCCTTAGAAGAGGCTTTGAGTTCCGACGTGGAAAGTCTGAAGTGAAGATGGGGGAATTGTACCCCAACTTAGCTACATTTACTCCACCGACAGAGAATAGTCGATGGAAAAGACGAATGGATGAGTATTATCCTTCGCTGACATACCAGACATCTTCAAATGGCTGCTTGTACCCTGATCTCCGTTTTTTTACACCACCGACTGAGGATGAACAGTGGAAGCAAATGATTTCCAGCTTATATCCGAATCTAACTTCGTTTCAATGAAGTTAGAAACGGATTATAAGAGAAAAACTGTCCTTTTCAGGACCATCAAGATAACCCGAAATGTCATTCCTATAGAGAGAAACAAGTCTGAAATTTATTAATCTTTAATAGAATATATTGAATCGAAACAATGCAAACATTGAAAACATTGAACATATGTACATTAGAAAGTTAAATATTGGAAATAACTTTATTTAACACGTGAAATGTTCATCACTACACTTTGTTTTACTTTCACAGTTCTATGATTCAAGTTTTTGTTTCTTGGTTGGAACCGGCGAAATGTTTCTTGTTTTCCTCTTTCTGGAGATTCTCTTTGGTTTCACAATTTTTGGACAAATGTTTTTGCCATGATCATTGGTTTCACAGAAGAAGCAATCCTTCTCCTGGTTATTTTCTTCCTCAACTTTTTTCTCCGATGAATTTTGCACTGATTCAATATTTGATTCTTCAATATTGTCAGCGACAGTTTCTTCCAACGAGGATTTCTGCACTGATTCAGTATTGTCAGTGACAGTTTCTTTTGAAGATTGTTTTTCCAACCACTGCTTTATTCGTTCCTGGAGAGTTTGTGTCTCCAGTGTTGCTATCTTGTCAGTTGGTGAATCGAGAGTTTGTGTCTCGACTGAACGTTGCGGATTTCCAATGACTGATGGAACCTTGTCATTGGTTTCATCGTAGTAGAAATTTTCCATTCCACGTCGTGTTTTCAAACTGTACCTACTGTAATCATTACAGTGCGATGTTATTGCCCCAACATATTGCAATCCGACAGTGTCTTCTGAACGTTCAATTGTATTTGAAATCCGAATGTCATGAGTTGTTGGGTTCACGAAGACAAAGATGAAATGTGACGGTTGTCTATCTTTCTCTGGACATTTCATTGCCCAGTGATCGGCTATATGACAAATGAAGCAGAATCCTACTCTCTTCTTTGCCACTCCGTATTCGTCATTGCCATACATCTCGTCTATTGTGAGTGTGTCGAACACTCTCCGTTTCGTAATATGGTATTCATCCTTATCCATCTGCTCCGATATGAATGTCCCGACATATTTACCAATATGACTGATCTTGTAACAATACGGAATGTTTGTTATCTCGTATTCGTGTGTATGTGGGTTCACAAACACCTGCATTTGTCTTCTGTTCACAGAAGTTGAAGTAACTTCAGAATTGTTGCATGCGTTTTTACTATTCATGACTTCTTTCTTTCAAGTTTTACAACTGAATGATGAAGTATAGCGGAATCAGCTCCTATTTATACAGATTTCCCCAGATCGAGTTTGATGATGATATATAAACCCCTGTCTTTTGCCAGTTCAATATCAGTTTCTCACTGGAAAGCAAAAGAACAACAATGCCTAAACGAAAGAAATCAAACAATGATACTTACAAAAGAAAGTGGAAAAGAATCAAACTTGTTGATGAAAGCAGTGATTCAGAAGATGATATTGGCTACAAAAAGAAACCAGTGAGACCTATCGTGGAAAGTGATTCAGAAAATGAAGAATCAAATTCTGGAGAAACATTTGGTGAAGAATCGAATTCTGGAGAAACCTTTGATGGAGATCCAGTGAATGAAGAATCACTTGATGGAGATCCAGTGAATGAAGTAACTGGAAAACAACTTGATGAAGAAGAGAAGAAAGCAACATTGAGACAAAGGTATGAACTTGTCTCTTTAGCAAACAAGAAATCGAGAATCTTCAGGACGGTATCACATGTAATGAATGTGATTTTCAAGACATTTGATGATTTACCACCTCAAGAACTTGTTTCATTGTTTGACGATATTACGAAACAAGTCAATGACACGTTGAAAGCTGAACCTACAGATAAGATCAGATTGACAATTACTCATCCATCTCTTGATATGGGAATACATATCCCGTTCATCGATGTGATTAATCTGAACGGAGAAGTTATATTGGCCGAAATTGAGAAAGTGATGCAATCCAACAGTGAATTCAAAGTAGACGATGGAGAAATGAGATTCATCATCACACATACACAACCGCCATATGGATCAGGAAACAAGAAACTTTGGTCATCTGAACTTGATACCAAAGTCTTTGCAAAAAAGAAACAATCTGTCGTTGAAATCAAGAATTCAGAGGATAGTATGTGTTTTGCCCGATCTATCGTCGTATCTATGTGCTATGCTGAGAAGGAAGACACAGATGAATGGAAAAGAAGATGGAAGCACATAACAAAATCGTACAGACCGTGTCAAGAACGAAAAGCTAAACAGCTATTGGAGGAAGTCGGTATCTCACCGAACCAACCCTGTGGAGTTGATGAATACAAAATCATACAAACACATTTGTATTCAAGGAACTATGTGATCAAAGTTCACCAGCAACATTCATCGGTAGAAATGACATTTCAACATCCAGTTGTGAACTCTGACAGTAAAGTTATACATCTGTACTATCACCAAGGACATTTTGACAGTATTAAGAGTATCACAGGATTCCTAAGTTGTAGTTATTACTGTGAATTCTGTGATATTGCGTATCAGAATCGTGAGAATCATATTTGTAAGCACATATGTTCAGCTTGTTTCTGTAAGCCACCATGTATCAAAGAGTTCGGAGAAATCTATTGTTCAGATTGTAACAGAAGTTTCTACGGGGACGACTGTTTCGCAAATCACAAATTAGTTTGTGGCAAACAAGAGAAAACTATATGTGAATTGGTTAGACGCTGCAGTCAATGCAATGAAATGTACAACGTGAGACGCAAGAACCATGTCTGTGCTGGTGAAAAGAAGTGTCATATTTGCAAGAAGATAACATCTTTCGATCATCGTTGCCATATTCAACCTTATGAAAGTAAGATGTTGAAAAATGACAAGGATGAGACAAAGAAAAGTGAGAAATCGGGAGAGAAGAAACCATTGTTCATTTTCTACGATTTTGAATGTAAGCAAGATACTGGTGTTCATATTCCGAATTACTGTATTGCACAGAGAGTTTGTAATGAATGCATATGCAAACCACTTGAATATCGCTGTTCAACCTGTAGTGAATTTCACGAAGGTCGAGAAGTGATATTTCAAGGTGAAAGCACACTCAATGACTTCTGCACATGGCTCTTTACTAAGAAACACAAGGGGATGACAGCTATTGCACATAATTTCAAAGGATATGATGGACAGTTCATACTGAATGAAATCATAAGAATAGGAAATAAACCTCCAGAACTTATCATGAATGGGAATAGTATAATATCACTTCACATGAATGGAGTTAGATTGATAGACTCCTATAACTTCATGAGCTTTAGATTGGGGAGTTTTCCTGACACATTTGGACTTAAAGAAATGAAAAAGGGATTTTTCCCACATCTTGCAAACACTGATCAGTTTTGGGAATACAATGGTCCTTATCTTGACAGCTCATATTACATGGTTGATTCAATGAAACCTGATATAAGACAAGAGTTCATGGAATGGTACAATGACAAAATTGAAAAGAAGGAAAATTTCAACTTTCAAAAGGAAATGGAGTCCTACTGTCGTTCAGATGTTGATATTCTCAGACGGGGTTGTGGTCATTTCAGACAGGTATTTCTTGAACATGGAGGGATTGATCCTTTTCTTGAAGCTATCACTATAGCTGATGCTTGTAACAAGGTTTGGAGAAGAAATTATTTACCAAAGAATCAAATTGCAATCATATCAAGCAAGGATTCGTCCAAACGTCGGTTCTCCATGAAAGCAATTCGTTGGATTCAGAGCATAGCAAATGAGAAACAGATTCATATTCAGCATGCTAGGAATGGGGGTGAATATGAAATTGGAGGTTACAGTGTAGACGGATTCCATGCCCCGTCAAACACTGTGTATGAGTTCTTAGGTGATCTATATCATGGGTGTCCTGTTTGCTATCCGAACCGTTCAGAAAAAAGTCCGATCAATGGTTCATCTATGGAGAGCTTGTATGAAGGAACAATGAAAAGATTAGAGTATTTGAGGCAAAGAGGTTATAAAGTTGTGTTCATTTGGGAGCATGAATTCGATGCAAAGGTTAAGACAAACAAGGAGTATGCTCGAATTATTCGTGATTTGTTCCCATACTCTGACCCTATTGATCCCAGGGAAGGGTTGTATGGAGGTAGTTGTAATGCAGTTAAACTCTCACATGAGATAGATGAATCGAGCGAGACAGAAATCAAGTACATTGACATCTGTTCTTTGTACCCATACGTGTGCAAATACAAATCCTATCCTGTTGGTCACCCTAAAGTCCTGACAAGTGAAAGCATTGACATTCAGAACATAAGACAGTATGAAGGACTGGTCAAATGTAAAGTTCTTCCCCCAGATGATCTCCTCCACCCCGTTCTACCTGTACATTGTAACCACAAAATGATGTTCCCTCTTTGTAGAACATGTGCAGAGAACAGCTCAGAAACGTGCACTCACAATGAAAATGAAAGAGCTCTCATTGGGACATGGGTTACGTTTGAACTTTTCAAGGCAATGGATAAAGGTTATCGTGTGCTTCATATCTTTGAGATATGGCATTTCGATTCACTGTCTGACGAATTCTTCAAGGGATATGTTGACAACTTCTTGAAAATCAAACAGGAAGCAAGTGGTTATCCTACATGGTGTAGTACTCAATCTGATAAAGAGCAATTTGTTCAGGATTATGAGAGAGAAGAAGGTATCAAACTTGATCCAACCATGATTAAGAAAAACAAAGGGAGAAGATCTTTTGCCAAGATCGTGTTGAATTGTCTCTGGGGAAAACTAGCTCAAAGAGAAGTGCAGACACAAACAGAATACATTGCATCCCCCTCCAAGTACTTTGAATTGATCAATAATCCATCAATCAAAGTGAAACATGTGGAAATATTCAGTGAAGAGTGCCCCTACATTCTGGTTAATTACGAAAACATGCTTGATCATATTCAGACTCATGCTACAGCTAACGTTATAGTAGGGTCTTATGTAACAGCCTATGCAAGGTTGGAGTTATACAGTGTGCTTGAGAAGTTGAATGAGAGATGTCTTTACTTTGACACAGACAGTTGTATGTATATTCATGATCCAAAGCTTTGGAACCCTCCCATCATTAACAGTAGACTTGGGAAATGGACTGATGAAGAACCGACCTCGAAAATTGTAAAGTTCAGAGGTTTGGGACCAAAGAACTATGCATATCAGTTAAAATCAGAGAAAGGGAAAATATCAAGCAAATGTAAAGTAAAAGGGGTCACATTAGACTACAAAACATGTCAGTTGGTCAACTTTGACACATTCACCAAATGCATGCAAGATCCTTCTACAGAAATCAAGATTACCTATGACTATAGAATAAAAAGGCATAAGGATAGAACAGTGACAAGTGAACCTCAAACGAAAACATTCAGATCTGTTTATACAAAGAGGGTCATTGTCAATGGTACAGACACAGTGCCTTTTGGACATAGAAGTCTAAAGGTATATAAATAAGAAGAAAGTGAACAATGAACATCAGTATCTAAGAACAAGCTGAACAGTGTACATAATAGCCAATAATGATATTATTGATAACAGTGTTTCTGATGGAATATTTCTATGGATGAACAACATGGAAAAGCATTGTGAAAGAACTTTGTGAACATTGTGATAGAATTCTTTGAAATATTATTATGAAATATCACTGTGAAAGAATTCTGTGGAAGTACTTGAAGTGATAATGTTAACATTTATCGTATCTATTATTGCATCTATTAACTTCAAGATGATACCATATCAGCTTCCACTCCCGATTGAGATACGAGAAAAGATATATCGTATATTCGTTGGTGAACATACATTAAGTAAGACAATGCAAATGATGTTGAAACACACAGCTTTGAACATTTGGTTGAGTAAAATGTCAAAAGGGTTTAGGAACGGACAACCTTCTACAGAGTTATTTCAAATGTATGCTTTCATTTGGGACATGATTGAAAGTTCGGGGTTTGACGGTTACGCAAAGGATACATTAAAGTCGCGAATACATAGAATATTCACATTTCGTGACAGGGACACATATCAGTGGGCATTTCATACCAAGATGATACATGGTAAAACGTATGACAGTTTCATAAGGAATCTCTATAAGAAGGCTAATCAGTTCAACTTTCATGTAGCTCATAGAAAGCGTAAAGGTTTTCATATCAATTATTCAACATCTCCTCCAACTCATGAAGATGTTGATACAGCCGAAGGAGTAATCACGTTTGATAGAGATGTATCGGAAAGAGTTGTTAATTCAACTGTGTCTTCATGTGTTGTTTTTCCTGTAACGGATCTATTATATCACGAGTCAGTCAGGAGAATGAGAGGAGTGTACCCTCATGGATATGGAAATTTCGAATTGGGGTATGCAGTATATGGATCAGAAAAAGACATGAAAAGATTGTGGGAATCTCGTCAGATCTATTGCAATGGATATAAACATAACTGAAAAAGAAAATATGTTTCTGTAAATATGTTTCAAAAAGTGTTTGTAAATAAATGTATATAAATGTTTTGTAAATATTGTTCATAAATATTGTTCATGAAATATTGTTAATGGAAATGTTAAATAAAGGTTAGAAAATAAATTTGTGTCATTTTATTTCTGTCCTTTGAAGAGACAATATCGTCAACAGAAAAAACACGAATGAAAATGGATGTAGACGTGTTTTCACTCTTATTCCGCCATCCAAGCAATTTCTATATATCAGGTCCAAGTGGATCAGGAAAAACAGAGTTCGTTCATAAACTTCTAGATTATAACGAAGATCTGTTTGATATTCCACCAAAGAAAGTTGTTTGGTGTTATAAAGAATGGCAAAACACGTACAGTATCATGAAAGAGAAATTTGATTTTATCAAATTTATTGATGGAATTCCCGAAGATGAAAATGAAATAGTGAGCGATGTATCAATTCCACATTTGGTCGTTTTCGATGATATGTTGGGTGAAAAAGATGAAGAGAAAATAAAGTTATGGTTTACAAGAAAGGGTCATCATCGTAATGCAAGTGTGATTTATATCACACAGAATATGTTTTCACAGTCAAAGTCCAGTAGAACCATCAGTTTGAATTCACGATACATGATTCTTTTTCGTAATGAACGTGATAAGAATCAGATAAAAACACTGGCAAGTCAAATGCAAGCCCCACATTTGATTCCTGCATACAACGATGCAACTTCAATGGATCATGGATACTTGGTCATTGATTTCCATTCACGAACTAAACGTGAATTGAGATTAAGGACTGATATTTTTCATCGGTGGTATACAGAAAATGCAGATCAAGGTCCAATTGTATATTCAACTGTATAAATATTTGTAATACAAAATATAAATATTGTTCAGATGAAAATACATTCATTTCTTCGTCGAATCTCATTGAGTAAACATGGCTTTACCACGGACATCATCCTCGGTGCTTCATGCTTTGCAGAATTTAAGTAATCAAACCAACAAATATGAAAGAGAGGCATTACTGAATGCAGGATTAAAGGAAATCTTAAAATGGTTTTCCTTAGCAGCTCGCAATATCATTGAAGATAAGATTAAACTTCCAAAACAAACCGTTAGCTATATGAACAAACATAAAGAAGATGTTGTGAAATTAGCAGATCCGAATATCGATGAACAAACAAAACGAAGAATCATTCTGAAACCTGGTGGTGGTGGATTCCTTGGAGGGGTTATTATCAGAAGTTTATTACGTTGGGATGGTAATAAAACTGTAAGAAAGTTCGGTACGGAAAGCAAACGTTCACAAAAAAAGCAGAAAAAGGGGTCTCCAATCAAACGTCAAAAGAACAGAGGTTCAAAAAACAAAGGTTCAAAGTACAAAGGCTCAAAAAACAAAGGTTCAAAGAAATCTGTTCAGAAGAAAAGTTCAAAGAAAAGCACTCCTATTGCTATCAATGAGGAATTCATTACAATGCGTAGGTCAAGATCCCCAAGATCAGTGCACTCTACTCATAACTCTGCTCATAACTCTCCTCATAACTCAACTCCAAACACAAGTCTGAATAGAAGCCTGAACACCAGTCTGAACTTGTCTCCAATCAGAAGTCTGAACAGAAATTCGGACAAAAGCCTCAATAGGAGTCTCAATAGGAGTCTAAACAGAAGTCTTGATGACTTTATTGTCCCACAACATGTACAGCAGCGTACCCCACAGCGTAGCCCACAGTATGTAGCACAACGCATACCGAACTCTAGGAAAGATATTCTGAGAAAACGTCTTTTCGACTTTCAGAAAAAGTACAAATCTTTTCTGCCTCCTGGAAAAAGACAGATAAATTTCCAACCTATATCTTCACTATCATTATCTCCTAACTCGAAAAGACTCTATCAAAAGGGTGTAAAAGAAAGACAAATGCTGATCGATGATCTGTTTTCATACAACGACGGCTTGCATCCGAACAGTCCATTAAGACGAAATAAGAAACCGAACAAGGAATCGAGCAAAGAAACACCCCTTGTTGCACCATTTTCACCACTCTTGAGTATGGATACGACTTCATTATCATCTCCTGCTAGAATTGCACTCAATACATTACAATCACAGCTCTCCTGATTGAATGTCGGAAATGTTTCAAAAACTTAAAATAAAAAACTTTTTTTTATTTTTTGAAAAAATAAAAAAAATTATTTTTTGCAAAAAAATAAAAAAAATATTTTTGCAAAAAAAAAAAAAAAAAAAAAAAAAAATAAAATAAAAAGAATAAAAAAATGAAAAAATATTTTTTTATTTTTTTGCAAAAAAATATTTTTTTATTTTTCAAAAAATAAAAAAAAAGTTTTTTTATTTTAAGTTTTTGAAACGAATCATTCAAAAAGGATAAATTGAATTGGAAACAATCGATTAATTCATTTGCATTTCAACATAAGACCTGATAACATGGTAAAAGCAAAGAAGAAGAAATCCCCTTTGATAAGGAAACACGGACATATGGTCCTAGCTATGTTGAAATCATCACCAAAATTAAGGAAAAAGATAATTAGAAATCTATCTCCGCCGGTAGTTAAATGCATTTCGGAATGTTGTCACAATGTTTTAAAAGGCAATGTTCATTTGTCAGAAGCTCAGAAGAAGAAGTTGTATCCAAACCGACAACATCTTCGTAATATTGCATCTAAGTCAGTTTCTGTTAAGAAAAAGAAACGCATTCTGAATCAGAGAGGAGGGTTTCTTCCTTTGTTAGGACCTGCATTAATCCCATTATTAGGAAAAGCTGTCATATGTGGTATCGGAGGGGCATTGAAAGTTTTGTAAAAAATAGAATATCAAAATAATGTCTGTCAGAAAAATGGTTGTTGTTCCATATCAAGTATTGGAAGATATGAAGCAATGGAAAGAAGAAAAAAGTAGGAAACCGCATCTTCCACAAGATCCTCAAGTGGCAAATGTTGCACATCTTCATACAGATATGAAAAAGACCTTAGATAGATATGATATCTCAGAAACAGACAAGGCTCAGAAATATGGAGAAACTTTATTCAAATTACAATCATCGTTTGATAAAGTAAAGAATCCAAAGAATATTCCTCCATCTGTAAATGAATTCTTAAATGAAACAGTGAATAAAGGGGTTGGGCCTGTCTTACATGAACGTATTCTCGAAAGCGTTCCTACAACAATGCAAAGAAAAGCGAAGCTTCTTTTGAATATTCTTAAAGACAATGAAAACATAGCATGGGATAATCAAGGGGTGGTAACATATAAAGGCAAAGCTATTCCAGGTTCTAATATAATAGATCTAATCAATGATTCATTGCGTAAAAGAAAAGGAGTAGAACCAAGAGGTTGGCAAACATTCTCTAAAGCTTTACACGAAAGCCATGTTCCACAAGAAGTCATTGGAAACTTAGCAAGATGGCAATGGATGCAGAAACATGAAGATGATTCTAGCGAAAGTGAAATAAGTTTCACTACACCTCAAATATCAACTCCGAAACGTACACGAAAAATTCAAAAGGGGACACCATCTCTATCCCAACTTCGGAAAATGTCACCCTATACGAATCCCAAAGAAAAAGAGAAATTGAAACGGTTCTATACAGACGAACTTAGAAAGCCTATAAATAAAGAATTATCATCTCCAAGTCTTCAGACATGGGAGCCATATTAAAGAAAGCAGTTAGGAAATCTGCTAAGAAATCTGTTAAGAAATATGTTAAGAAAGGTTCAAAGAAGAAATCGGACCAAAGACTTGATTCTGTTTTACGAAAACTATATTATGATCCATCCAGTCAAAGCTCTTATTCAAGCATATATCACCTGTATCACTCTGCGAAATCTGTTTTAAAAAATGTCAAATATAGAGATGTTAGGGAATGGTTGCAAGGAGAACCCACGTATACACTACATAAACCGATACGACGTAAATTCAAAAGAAGAAAAACAATCGTTGGAGGCATAGATCATCAGTGGCAAGCTGATTTGGCCGACATGCAATCATTTGCCAAGTTCAATAACAACTTCAAGTATTTGCTCTGTGTTATTGATGTATTCTCAAAGTATGCATGGGTAATACCTATCAAGAATAAGATGGGGAAAACATTGATAAGTGCATTTCAAACCATTCTGAAACAGCGAACACCATTGTCATTGCAAACAGATAAGGGAAGCGAATTCCGAAATAAAGATTTTCAGAATTTCCTTAAAAAGAAAAATATTCATTTCTTTACGACTGAAAATCCAGAAACAAAAGCAAGTATTGTTGAAAGGTTTCAAAGAACATTGAAAACCAGAATGTGGAAATATTTCACACATGAGAAAACAAGACGATACACCAATGTAATTCAGAAATTAGTTGATAATTACAATAACACTTTCCACCGAAGCATTCAAGAAAAACCATCGAATGTTGTCCCAGCAAATGAAGCAGAAATTTCAGAGAACTTGTATCCATCATACAAGAAAGTGGTGAAAGTTAAGACAAAAGTTGCTCCAAAACTAAGAAAAGGAGATCGTGTCCGAATCAATAAAACGAAACACACTTTCGAAAAAGGCTATTTACCAAACTGGACACAAGAATTGTTTGAAATTACACATGTCAATTCAGCAACATCTCCAATCACTTATAAATTAAAGGACTTAGATGGTGAACCTATCCTTGGAATATTCTATGAAAAGGAATTACAACTTATAAAAGATAGTGAAATATATGAAATAGATTCAGTTCTCGACAAACGAACAAGACGTGAGGGTAAAAAGGTCATTAAGGAAATTAAAGTTAATTGGAAAGGATATCCAAAGAAATTCCAAAGTTGGATTCCTGAATCATACCTTGTTTAAATATCTTGTTTAAAACAATATAAAACATTGCACATCAACAATGCATCCTCATTCCAACATTGAATCCGGTGGCGATAGTATTAGTAATAATATTAGTAATACTCAACCATTTACATGTTTTGGGAATCGTGTGCCTAAGAACCAGTTCACTTATATTTCACAGATCATAATCATTTATGCAATAATTGCAACCTCAATAATTCATCTGAGTCTTCAAAGCCAAGATCGGGAGCTGTGGTTAATCCTTCTGAGCAGTTCATTAGGTTATATATTACCCTCACCAGGGCTTAAATTCTCGAAACAAAGCAGTCAACCAACATTTGATTTCATTGATGGTAAAAAATGAATTCCTTTTACATCACATTACCAAGCGATAGTTCTTTGAATTATCATCGTAATAACACACAATGTTGTTTCAAAGTACAACTTCCAAAAGCTGTTCATATTGATAAAGAAACATGGGAAGTAGCTCTAGCGCAATTGGTAACACCAACTCAGTTTCTTAATATCAGTGAGAATGAATCTTATTTCGACATCATCACATCTGATATTGCTTTACAAAAGGATATTGCAACAGAAAATAAAAGAAAAGAAAACCCGTTAGAAATCAATGAACTAACCCATGACTCGAATGGCAGACCAACAAGATGGGGAATTCGAATAAAGTTTCCAGCTGGATCATACATTTCTCCATCTCATGTGTTAGAAGTTGTCAATGAATGTATTGACAGTGAAATTGGAAAAATACTTCTGAAAACAAATGCTTTGATTGAAGTTGGATATTCGACTTCAACCAGAAGACCAAAGTTCTTATTCACAAATGTAATAAAAACAGGGGTAAAGTTCAATAAATCCTTGTTTCTGAAACTAGGTGGAGACCCACTTCTTACAAAGAAAACGTTTTTCAAAGACTGTAGCGTTTTCGAATTCTTCAAATATACCCCAAACATCGATGCAGGATATAATCACTTGTTTGTTTATTCAGACATAGTTGAATATTCCATCGTTGGGGATACATTAGCACCGCTACTTCGCGTTGTTCCATTTAAAACATCCAACTCAGTTGAAAATGAAAATGGAAGTCAACATATTAACCACGATATAACCATTCCTCACTATTTCCCTGTTTCGAAATCGGATTTCGATAGTATCCACATTAATATAACAGGTGATTCAGGTCACCCTGTTCAGCTCGTCATTGGCAAGACAATTGTAAAGTTGCATTTCCGTAAGCGTAAGCAAAAATAAAAAAAATGATTCCGGTTTATCGAGGAGTAAGACACCAGTATGGATATGGGTTGGGAGTTTTATTCAAATCAGCAATAAGATCAGTTACACCTTTGATTAAACCCATGGTTAAAACAGGAATCAATGCCTTGAAAAAAGAAGGAATTAAACAAGGTCTTGGGATAGCTAAAGATATTCTTTTACATCGTAAGAATCCAAAAAAGGTTCTTCTTTCACGTGGAAAACAATCTTTAAAGAACTTGCGTGAAGAATTCACATCAAATATAAATGGAAAAAAATCCAAGAAACATCATCAGTCTCATTCACGCTCTCGTCGTGGAAAGATCGTAAGCAAGAAACACCGAATCCATCATAAATCTGCAAGACCATTAGATATATTTGATTAACATTTCAGAAAAAAGTTCCAGAAAATAAAAAATATTTCTTCCATCTAAAAAATATTTTTCTCCAAAAATATTTCCACAAATAATTCCACAATGATGCAAAGTGGATCTTGTGAATGCAGTAAATCAGAATTAGATGTACTTTCTGTACCACCAACAATGACAAGTATGCAGGAATCCCAATGGGTTGAACATTTCCCAATTGCTTCGATTGCAAATGAATCACCAATCGAATTCAATATCCCACCACAAACAGAGTTGTGGACAGATCTATCCCAATCCTTTCTTTACGTGAAATTCAAAGTCACGAAAGAGGATGGAAATAACCTAGGTGCCGACGAAAACACTGGTCCAGTCAACAATTTCCTCCACAGCATGTTCAGCAGTATTGATCTGTATTTGAACAACAAACTGATAACAAATGGTTCAGACATATACCCATACAGAGCATACATTGAAAACCTTCTGTCATACAGTTCTGGTAGTAAGACAACTCATTTGAAAGCAGGCGAACTCTGGATAAAGGATACATCAGGTCATATGAACGATCATGAAATAACAGGAGACAATGTTGGCTTCAAAGCAAGAAACGCTATCATCAGTCAAAGCAAAACTGTCGAACTGTTTGGTCGACTTCATCTTGATCTTTTTCTCCAAGAAAAATATCTACCAAATGGAGTTGAAATTCGATTGAGATTGAACAAAGCCCCGACCACTTTCTGTCTAGCTTCCCACACTGGTACAGATAAAGCAAAGATTCACTTTGAAACAGTCAGTTTCCACGTTCGGAATGTAGAACTATCACCAGTGGTTGCAAACAACTTGAATCAGCTGATTGCTCAACAAAACATGAAAATTCCAATCCGAAGAGTAGAAGTCAAAACATTTTCCATCACTGATGGAACACGGTCCAAAGTTGAAGACCATCTATTCCAAGGACAGTTACCAAAACGTATTTTCATTGGAATGGTAACAAACAGAGCTTTCAACGGAAATTACACATCAAACCCATTCAACTTCAGACATTTCAATGTCTCTAAAATTGATGTGTCGTTCAACGGTCATAGAATCCACAACAAACCGTTTGAACCTGATTTCACCAGCGGTCTTACATTGAGATCATATCTATCTCTGTTTAATGCCACGAAATCCATCGGTGCAGATAAATCATTCGACATAACGAAAGATGAATACGGAGATGGATTCACTCTGTGGGGGTTTGATCTTACACCAGATCAAGGTAGTGAAGAAGGTCAACTCCACCCTATAAAAACTGGTGGTTTAAGAATTGAACTTCAGTTCAAAGCCAACCTCACAACAGTCATCAACGTGGTTGTGTTTGCAGAATTCGATAATCAGATAGAAATCAACGGACTCAGAGAAGTCATCACAGATTACTAAGCATGCTTGGTCACGAGTATGCAATTAAATTGAGAGAAGACGCTGAAAAAGTGAAATATTCCTCATCATGTGAACCATCAGATCGCACATATGACATTCATAAGAGTTTTCAGACTTGTATGGTGAATGAACTGCAGAACCTTATCATCGAAGAAGTACATAACAGTTGTAACGGATGTCAAATAGATCATCCTAGTCAAATTGAACACCCTATCTGTCTATACATGGACAGAGCAGAACATACAGACTTGTTTATCGAACGAGCGATGTTGAATCTCAATCCATACAAAGTAATGGAAGTATGGTACCCAATGCTGACAGAAATGAAACTCAACGAACAGGAATCAGTAGAGGCCTACAGATTATGGCAAAGTATAAAAAGGAACATTCTCCATGGATTCACTAGTTCGTGGATAAATCAGTGGTGTGAAAAGGTGAAACAGTCGTGGAAGTAAAGATGTACGCAAACGAATTACAATATATCCTAGACAATGGCATGTGGATAAAAAACCTTCATGCAAATGTTTGTGCAAAAGATAAGTTACCAAAACAAAAACCACGACATGTTAATGCATATATCATCAACACCGAGAAATCCCATAAGTCGGGAGAACATTGGGTAGCAGTGATATTCACCAGAAATGGTGAAACGTTATACTTCGATTCGTATGGATTACCACCTCTGGAAATAATCAGTTTCATTCGGAATAATTCACTATCATGGACTTTCAACAATCAGATGTTACAAAGCATGGTCGGGCAAGTGTGTGGTCACTATTGTGTATTCGCATTGGATGGTGTTTCAAAAGGATACGATCTACAGAAATTACTCCAGAAAACATTTACCACGAAGAACCTTCACAAAAATGATCGTTTAGTATCATCGTGGTTTATGCAAAACTTTAATTATCTCTTCTAATGTTGTTGTAAATTGTGTTACTTGTTCATAGTTCCTTGTTCATAGTTCTAGTTCAATAAAATAACAGAAAAAAAACTATCCTGTTTGTCCATTATTTCTTCCCCTATTGTGAACAAGCGAAACTTTCATGATGATTGGCCACATCATGAGAGTTACGCTATTCAAAAAAAAAAAAACCAAACAAACTGATTCTCACAATCACAGATCATCTTCAACCTCGGTTCGAATTCTCCGTAGAATTCACGAGTTAGAATAGCTCTCGTTGTTAAATCCAAACCCAAAACGACTAAGTCCAAAACCCTGGTAAAAAACGACTAAGTCCAAAGCCATGAAAAAGGCGCTAGTCTGCCCTACCGAAGCCGTCTGGGAGGGCAGGTTAGCGCCTTTTCAACCTTGATTCGTCAAAAACGACTAAGTCCAAAGCTTAAAAAAGACCCCAGCTAGGTCCAATATACGTAAAAAAAAGGCCTAGGAGGCTAGACTGGACACGCGATAGAAAAAAACAAAGTTTATATCGCGTGTCCAGTCTAGCCTACCAAAAAGACCTGGGAGGGTAGACTGGACACGCTTTTCGGCGTGTCCAGTCTACCCTCCTTTACTACTATGCATATTTAAAATTTTCACCAATCGTCGCCTGCAACACATTTCAATTTCGATTAGTG
Organism: Fragum sueziense; assembly: GCA_963680895.1. Taxonomy (NCBI): domain Eukaryota; kingdom Metazoa; phylum Mollusca; class Bivalvia; order Cardiida; family Cardiidae; genus Fragum; species Fragum sueziense. The sequence goes on along the minus strand of OY804599.1, from coordinate 6,138,439 downwards.
AAGAAATGCCGTCTGGTAATGGGTTAAAACCCACACAGTGACGCCTTTTGACGCCCAACAAGATAAAGCCTTACGAACACATTGCGGAAAATGAAGAAATTGCTTGTCACAAGCAATTTCTTCATTTTCCACGATGTTTTCTATCCCAAGTCGTAAAATTCTGAAATTTCAACACATTGTAATTGTCGTCTGCAACACCTTTCAAATTGGATAAGTCCAAAATTTTGTCGTCTGGTAATGGGTTAGATATATAGATTTTTGAATTGCGGTATGAAGTTGACCTCTGTTGGACCCGACCTGTTTTTGGCGCGGTAGGGTGGGGATGGGTAAACGGACGTCCCGGTTTGTCCCATATCGTGCGATAAATAACAAAAACTAAAAGTCTTACCTAAACCCTAAAACATTTGTTTGTTGATAATATTGTCCTAACGACGTGCTTTGTGACATCTGAGTATCTACCTGGAATAGAAACAAGACCCCGGCTTCAACATACGCCGCATGCACATGTACATAACAATACATAACAACACAACACAATACAGCACCAAAAGGTTATTGCATTAAACAAAATCACTTTTATAGCGAATTGCATAGTGTTCGTGCTTGAAATATGTTTCCGTCAACCAGAGCTTCAAATTGTCACTGACATTCATTTTGCTCCTTTCAAAGTGGACCAGCCTAACGTTTCTTTCTTAACCCATACCAAACAGCAAATTTTTAGACTAGTCCAAATTCAAAGATGATGCAGACGACAATTGCAAGTGAATGAAATTTTGAATTTTTTTGGTCTTTTTACGTAGAAAACATTGTGGTAAATAAAGAAATTGCTTGTCACAAGCAATTTCTTCATTTTCCACGATGTTTTCCAAAGCCATTATCTTGTGGGGAGTCAAAAGGAGTCACTGTGTGGTAATGGGTTAAGGGAATAGTTAGAGATCTTATACCCAAGAAATAGGAACACCGACAAAGGTTGTGTAGGGTCGCTTTATTCATTATTCAACAGTGTCAATCATTTTCCTCTGAAACAATTGATGAGTTGTTTATGGATTATCTTAATTGGATGAGCAGCTGCTGGCTAGGATTATATAATGTGTCTGTACTGATGTGAGAGATACTTGAAACAATTATTCTATATGGTTAGATGCAGCAGCTCAAGCAATATCACCGGAAAGTTGTTCAACGCCAAGCTAACACCATTCAACCACTCTTTTATATATCGAGGGCTCAGTGCAAAACTATTGTAACTACATATTTTTCAGAAATTCATTTTTGTACATTTTCTGAATCTTTAGGAAGGAATACATCATGTGTTCTAATATTAGGTTTCAATTCTGTATACTTAAAAGATATTAAGAATTTTAAAAACATTTTTCCTCTTTAACTATGAGAAAGTCAATTAGTTTTTTCACTCTCCTGTAAAATTTTACAAAATGTAGTTACAATAGTTTTGCACCAAGCCATCGATATAGAATCTATGAGTGCAAATAACATTTTGCTAAAAGAACCAGTATTTACCTTGTCGATAAATTCTTGTTCGGCAGTCTGGTACAGTTGTGAGTTACTATCTAGATAGTCTGGTGACCAGGTTTTGTCTAACAGAGTTCCTTCACCTGAAATATCACAATGTTATTGGTAAATTGTTCAAATGATAGTTTGTGTTCTTGGTATGATTAAAGTGGAAGAATTAAAGAGCACGTGCATACATACATATTTATCCCACGTACTATTCTAAAGTATATTAGTTCTACCATAAATGCATTTCAAATTAACGTTGATGTGGGAACAATCTAAAGAGAATTGCCCCTTCGAGAACACAAAGAAATCAAAGTGTTTGTCAATGATTCAATGGATCATATCTTTTGAAAAGATTGCCTTTATCTGAAGGCACTTTTCAGCATCAATTTACTATGAAACAAACAAAAATATATGAATGAATGTAACAATGTCGTCTGGTGGCCATCTCTTAGTGTGCAACATGTGTATTTTGTGAAAGAATCATAAAGCATTATCTAGTAAAACAATCTTCTTGTCATTAATTAAAAAAATCTTGAACTCTGCAGATAAAAGTGTGTGTAGTTGTTTTGCACTATACAAGGACAATTAATCATTTATTTATGGTGACCATCTTGGAACATGGCAACTGGGCAGAATTTCAAGTGGCTTGTATTTTCCAATTTCAGTTGAATTGTTTTCTCCGAATCTCACTTTTTGAAAATTCAACGGTCACCAATACAAAATTTTTGATAGATCTAGTTTGTTCCTTAAAATTTTATTTTCACAGATTTTGAGGAACATGATTTTTAGAGAAAAAGGGTTGATTCATCAACTTTTTATTACCTCGGAATCTGGATTCAGTTGATTGTGGACTTGTTTTATCCTTCTCCTTATCTGAAACAGGACAATTATTAAACGTAATCGGACGGAATTGGTGTGGACTTTCAATTTCAAAGATATTACAGACGAAAATATTAAGTAATCGAAATTTTACATTTATTTTGTATTTTTTTGTGTGTGTGTGCAGAAAACATCATGGGATATGAAGGAAATGCTTGTCATAAACAAAATTTTCATTTGCTACAATGATTCCTAAAGTAATATTTTTGTGTGTGTAAAAGCTTCCGACATCGCGTAAATCTTATAAGGGATGGATTACCAAGAATGCATTTGTGGACAAATTGTATCTATGTAAATAACCCTTGCTTTCGAGCAGTCTTATCAAGATTCGTGCTGTTCTCCAAGAGCTTTTTCGTGTTATTTGGTAACCGGATGACTGCAACCGACTCATTTTTCTTCAAAATCCACGTAAAGGCATACTTTAATTTTTTCCTGTTAGTATACATCAATAAAATGGACTGGTTGAATGCAATGCAACACCACTTTCCGTCATATATACATGCGCACATAACCATAGTGTTTGTGGATTTTATTTGCGCTGGTAAAACACACGATCCAGACTGATCCACCGGCTGCTCATCCCACCTGCACGATTCATATCGTCCGTTTTCAACAAAAACCCTCGTAACTGCAGCTTAAGCTTAAGCTGCAGTTACGTGGTGTTTGTTGAAAACAGCGATAATACTATTATCTGCCATACTTCAAGATTTTTACGATACATAGATCTACTCTCGGTTCCTTGAAAAGAACATTCGTGAAGAATAAAAAGACATAAAAAGAGCATAAACATTCAGATTTACGTCCCTACCTTTTGACAGTATGACCCCTAGAGCGACCCCTACTGCTATAATCACGAGTACCAACAATAACACACATATCAGGGCTATTGTACGTTTACGATTGTTCGACGATTTGAACGTTACATCTGGATTTCTGAAATAAGTATATCGATGCTGGTCAATAAAACTCGTGACTGCAGCATTTTGTTGAAAAGCGGCAAAATAAAAATAATATAAATATCAGTAATTATATGAGCCAATATTTATTTACGTGGAAATCTGAGAAAAAAGTTCAATTTTTATTTCCAATTTAGTCTGTCAATTTTTGGTTCAGGATAAAAGTACCACATTTAAAGTAATGAGTAACGTTTACAGGAACATTCTGATGCACATGGAAATACTCGAGATCGTCTTTCATAAATCTATTGTCTCTATAAAATGTCCTCGCTGTAACAACCACATTTTCTTTCAGAAATTCGATTTGAAATTTTTAGACTATTTCAAAGTATGTTTTTTAAGAAAAAGAAGCCAGACTGAAGGACTTATGTTCAAGTCGATTTCCAAAAATGATCTGCTTGGCTTATTTTCAATGTAGTATTGTATTTTCATGATTCAATAGAAAATTTTGTCTAATTCAAATGTAATAAAGCTTCCATCAAAGAAAAATATATGTACATGTACTTTAGACTCTAGAAAATGTTATTCTCTTTGTATTTCAGGCACAATTAAGTTAGCGAAACACCTTTTTTGTGAAATAATTTGATGAAAGTGCATCGTTACATCGAGGACACCTTAGTTATTGCAAGGACAATATTCACTAATTTATGAAATAAACAGAAATTATTTATTTTCACTATTTTATTAAAACTTCAAATAATTAGGTTAAAAAACATACCAATTTTACCATCAAAAGACATAATTTTTATTGAACCTTGATGCAGTTTGTAATAGAAAAAAGTTGGTGTTATTGGAATGACATTTACCATTACTGCGAGGACTTATATTTAAATATTTTTCCATTTCTTACATTGTATTGACCTATATATGGTCATTTACTCTTAAAATCAATGCAATTATAAAAAAATATACATTTAAAAGTAAAAGTCACTTTGTTGAACCCTTTCAAAAACGTTAAATTTTATGCTATGTTACAACTGCTGATCAAGTCAAATCGATCACCTTGACTGCTCAAATTCGCCCATCATTCCCGACTAAATGACTTTTTCTCGATCTCTACTCGATCAACCCGACCTCTACTGTCTATTTGATCGAGTGAACGGATCGAGTTGATCGAGATGTGGTTTGGATCCACTTGAGTAAAAGGCCATGTGATCGATATAAAGATTTTAATCCGATCACACTCGCTCTCCAGATTTGATTGATTTCTGATCTGGTCGATCGCCTATCCGATTAATACACGATCGCATTTCGATCAACTTTTTACCCAATCGTACACAAATATTTTTGATATTTAAACAAATAGAGAAAGATGACTAAGTGGTGCGGATAAAGCTCGATTACCACGACCATTCCCGATCACAAATGACGATCGAGTTCGATCTGTACTCGATCGCTTGATTCGGCTTAGTCGGGTTGATTTAATCGGCAGTGGATACCTAGCATATAAATTATACAACTTGAAAGCTGTTGAAGACTATAAAAATGAAGTTTATGAATATCTAACTTGTGTGTACAATATAGATGAATGGATATCAAAGTAAACGGAGTCAGAGCTGGTAATCAGCATTTACTTCTCTTACCTAAGTGTTTGTAAATTAGAAAGTAAAAAACAAGTCTTCTTTGCGAAATAAATGAGAAGACGTGAAGAAAGTTAAGCGATTACAAATATGACGAAAAAAATATAAAAAAGATATGGAATGTCTTAAGTCTTGAAATCGTCAAACCATGAAATATCACATTGTACATTCAAGTAACAAACATTCAAGGTATAGTAAATCGTTTAGTAGGTAAAAATCTCGACCATAGTCTAAGTATACAGTCTTGGCATACTCATTGAGTTCGATCCTTTTAGCAATATACGCAGATGATTTATTGTTGTTGTTATTTCTTTTTTGGAAGATAACTCACATAATAATTTAGATACACGGTTATAAGACATTGAGTGTCCTAAAACTGATTGTCCAAAAAACAAAACAAAAAGAAATTAAAGTAATTTGAAAATGCTTTATTCTTCTTGTTTACCTAGATAAGATAATATTTGACAAAAACATTACATCTTTTTTTCGGGATGAAATGTTGTGATTGCAAGATTACATGCACGATCCGAATCTATACATGCAAATCGCATTGAAAATAAAAAAAAAACTACTTGTCTTTTCACGGCACCCCTATAGCACCAGGAACTCCTTTACCATGACCACTTTCAAAAAATGACTAAGTACATGGCACACACCCTCAGAGGAGGACTAATTCACGGCCTGGATAAACTAAACAGGATGATGATGATATGAAACATCTTCAAAACCCATTGAACAAAGATATATAGATTCATACCTTAAAAGAAATAGTGTATAATGTCTCTCCAATATTGAAGAAAGATCATTTAAGAACGATCATTTAGAATTAATCTTGTCAATAAATCTAGAATTATATTCTTCATACAACATTCCAAGGTGATTGGCAAAATATCTCCATTAGACTAGTGAAAAAATTTATTGAATTGTGGTACCAAGAATCCATAAATGTGTAAGGAGTCCTTGTTATAACGATTCAAAGTCCGCTCTGTAACAACTGATCGGTGCACATGTTTGGCAACAGTAATTATATTTTTTTCAGCTGAAATACTTCGCTTTCCTATAATTATTATAGTTTAAGACATTTATTCATCAAGACCTTTGTCTCTTTGGCAAAGAGTCCACATTACAAAAGAAAACTTATAGTGTCTTTGCGGTAACGATTTTCGTACTCCCAGTAACAAAACTGTCGTTATTGCGAGGACAGTTATTGCGAGGAATTCCACGACCATTCGCTCCAAATTACACACAAGAATAACTAGGGAGAAAATAAGTTGCATACTGTAAACGACATGATTCTATATCTGAATAAGTAAAGCTATACGATTTTAAGATCTTGGCAATATAGTGTGGCTGGTCGCGTTGCAAAGAAAACGAAAAATTAAGTCTACGCAGCCAACGGCCTACCTAATTTGCCTCGCAACTTCGAAACCAAGTATTGCTTTGTCTTCATTTGAACATTGTGGCTTTGGTGGGTGTTTCAACCTCCGTTTGGGTTGTATTTAAAGAATATCTAACCAAAAAGACTTTGATTACGCACATGTAAGTTATTGCGAGGACATTTCGTATAAAAAATCCAGGGACAGACATATATGGCCAAAAATTTTCGTCGTATTTATATTTTCCCAAAAAGGGCTGACACTATTAATAATGTGAGATATAAAACATAAATGAAATGAAGAAAAATCCGATCTGTACCGATTATTTTATATTTAGAATCATGTTGGAAATTGATAAGTCTGTCATAGGGACAAGAGAAAATGGTCATTTTCCGGTACAAAAGTGCCATATTTTCAGAAACATTCCATCTGCCAGGCCAAATAAACTATCTCTATTGTTGGTAGTGATGGTCGTTACACGGTGTACCTAAAATGACATGTTTACGAAAAGCCATTTCTGAGAAAATGAGCCAGGACAGTGATTTCCACGAAATAAAATATTGGCTCATATGCTCCCTATAACCGGTCGTATGTGCTTATACGCGCGGTCTGTGTCTAAAACGTAGGCATGCAACGTACGATTTGGTGTCCAGACGCATCCACGACGCAGACTGAACGTAGCAAAGAATAGACCAAATAATTCGTTGCATCGACTATGCTGCGTCTTTTAGAACGTCATGAGCACGCAAGACAGAAATACTCAGCACGTAAGACAGACGTGCTTGTGACAGAGGGAAAGTTATACATAACTTCAAGAAAATGTGTACTATACTCTAAAGAGATTTGTACCTTTGACCCGTTTTGAATGTACATGTTTTATGCCTCTCTTAAAACCCGTTGTGCGTCGTTATAAATCGTGCATCTTTGGAGTTTTTCAAAACGTACGATTTATAGGGACGCATGGTGGGTGGTAAGAGAGAGGCCAGGACGTCTGAAACAAATTTTTAAGAAACAAAATAACGGACAGAGATACATACAACAACGCCATACCATTACATATAATTTAATCTAATCCCTAACTCTTAATTATGTGCAGACCGATCTGATTAGAACAGACATTTCTTTCGGCCAACCAGATCCATTGTTAGGTAATCTTAAACCAAGTATGCACTATAGGGAACGATTATTATCCAGTTAACCATGACGTAATTTCGGAGTATTTCAGTAGGTGTTGTTATAAAATCTCGTAACTACGGCTTGAATTAAGCCATAGTTACGAGATTTTATAACAACACATATGGCTTATCAAAACGTTATCGTAAACCCAATCTATTTTTAGCACAAAATTCATTGTTATTCGCTTGTTCGGACCAGTGCAATGGTGTGCAATTTTCACGTAGCACTATAGAGATCTTAGAGGATACATTTACCAACCTTATTTAAAGTTTTCTCCCTTTCAAAAAATAACTCATATATCCGATTGGCCGACACATGTGCCTTCTTATCAGAAAGATTATAATCTAATTCAAATTTGGATAATTAATTAAGAAATAATTAGTATATGGCCCCTAAAGTGAAAAAGGCATACATTACACTTAAGATACTTTTAGCTGATGTCCAGCTTCAGAGCTCTTGTGACGCATGGTCTAATGCATATTGATGCTGTTCAACAACAACAACAACAACAACAACGCCAACAACTACAACAACAACAACAACAACAACAACAACAACTCGTAACTGCAGCTTTGCTCAAGCTGCATTTAGAGGTGTTTGTTGAAAAGCAACGATATTACAGCTGACTCGCATAGGCTTTAGTGACTAAACTGAACAGAATCGATCATAACAAGACTCGAGACCCATGTTGGTCTCCATATGTTGTAATGTACAGTCGACACTCGTTGTGTCGAAGTCAGAGGGACTGTCAAAATACCTCGACATATCCGGATTTCGACTCATCCAATTTTGTTGGGCTCGGAGAAAGTTGATATTTGGCCGTTTTTGAAACTTATCAAGTACAAGTATTATTGAAATATAGTAGGAAAAGGAAAGAAATTGCTCGTGTCGAGCAATTTCTATCCTTTCCCTACTATATTTCAATGGCAATATTCAGTTCGAAATTATTTTGTTTTAAAAAAAAGAAAAAAAAAAAATATGTCAATTCATAAGGACGGGACCAGATTTGAACTTCGACTTATGCCAAAAAATCGACTTATCCGATGTCGACATAACGAGTGTCGACTGTATAGTAAGTGTATATTTACCTGTCATCCTGTATAGTATGATAAACACCCGAGTTCTGTGATGCAGCGTACGCGTACTCCGGCTGACCTGTATAGGCCGGTGACCTAGTGGACTGATGTCCGCCTTCCTCATAAACAAAGGCCGGGTTCATCATGTACCCCGCTTGATGGGTCTCCATATAGCTGTTACGTGTGTACAAACTCGGTACCTACAAGTTAAAAATGGACTTTTATTGCGATAATTAAGGCAGAAAATGCCCACTGAGTCATAAAAATACATGTATTATATGTTTATGATGAAAGCATATAGAGTGGGTTAATCGAATGATAGTTTACAACGGTTTGGTTAAAAATGAAATAAAATGAAATGAAATAAAGCTGCGCCAAGATCAGACCTGGAAAAGGGACCTTTGTGGCTGCAGTTTTCATTCGACTTTCACGTTTTCGGCTTTTTGTTTGAACCTTTCCAAAATTGTGTTATGTGGAAAAACGTTAAAACATACATACTGAGAGGCAAAAATAAGTTTACACCCTAGTTCCTCAACGTTTTCTGAGAAAATGATTTATAAATTATTACGATTTTTAAACGCCACCGAAACGTTGTTGTTTGTTGATGTAGACTTCTTGGCCTACCGTCTATTCGTCCTTCCTTCCGTTGCGAATATTTTTTCATAGGGAACAGAGTCATCGAAAAGGGGGGTTAATCAATTAGTTAATGCAATAATTCCTATTGACTTATTTACATCACATCTACATTTATGAAGGGATTTGGATATTTTTCTTACAGAAAGTGCTTAGTCACCTAGGACCATGCGTGCATTGTTAACGATTTTCCATATCACGATGCGTCATGGGAAAAGGGGGCTTGATGCGAGCAAATTATCTGGCACAACTCCTTCTAAATTTATAGACGGGTTGTGACAAAATTTGCACAGAATATTCCTATGCTACACAACTAAATGTACACTTTATTTATAGTGTCACGTTTCTTTCGTATTATGCTGCGTCATAGAAAAATGGGCCTTAATGGCAAAAAGGGGCATATTGATCGAATTCTGCCAGCCACTGAATATTGTGTTATAGTGTTAGATAAAGTTTAACATTGTGATTTGTTGTGACAAATAATAAAGAAATTGAATACGAATAAATAACAATATTTGATGTTCCACTAAGTCGCACGTGCAAAATTCTAAAATCGGCATGTAGCAAAAGTATATGTAATCAATCAATGTCATGTGAAATTTAACAACATTGCATTATTGGTTAATGAGTAGGATTAAATTGTACAAAATTTTCAGTCGATATGATAAAAATTAAGAGAGATATCGAAAAACAAAAAGTGTATACTTTCTTTTGCCTCTCAGTATACAATAAAATATATAAGAACATTTCGGGTATATATAAAACTGTAAAATATGCTATAGATGTAAAGTTTAATAAATGTTGTATTTTATGAAGATAAATACAATCTGGTCTTTAATAACCCATTAATCGACAAGAAAGTATATTATATCCCTTTTGTAAATAAGACCTGGTTTTGACGTCCCTAATATAAAAGGTTTGGGAAAGCATTGAGACAAAAGAAGAAACTGCTGATAATCAGCAGTTTCTCCTTTTGCCTCAATATTTTCTGTGCAATATCTTATACAATAATATCTTTATCAACACATTTTTTGATGGTTAAAGCAGTTTTCAAATTGGATGACCCTAAAATTTTGTCGTTCGGGAAAGGGTTAAAACTTTTTTGTAAACAATATTTGCCTTGACAGAAACAGCTCAGGAGATCTACTTTGAGTCTATTGAGCTATTGTTTATAGAACTGATATTTGAAGACAACGTTGTCATTGAAAAACGTGGAAATTAAAAGTTCGTTGATGAATGGGAAATTCCGCTGAGCTACAGAAAAGAGGAGCGGGGGTTGTTAATGACATTGTGTTTTTATTTTACTTCAAGTTCAAACCCTATGTTGTGCATACTTATTTGAATCGTCGCGACGAGACCCACAACAAAGGGTTTTGTGACAATTTATTAAAATATTGTAATTGAAAAGTCATTACTGTCTCTTATTTGAAGCTCTGTTGCCGATTAGCATGTATTTGCTTTGCCTGTATGTGTTTTTCAAACAGTTCTCTGATAGGAAAACTAGAAGAATAGTTTTGGTATGGAAGCGTACGATGAGATCTTGAACATTTGATTTTCTTAACTCTTTCCCAAAACGACAAAATATCTGTGTGGCCCATTTTCAAATATAATTGCAGGTGACAATTTCAAGTTGATGTTTTTTTTTTTTTAATTTCGGTCTCTTTGAGTAGAAAACCTTGTCACAAGCATTTTTTTTCATTTTCCACAGTGTTTTTCCAAATCCATTATCTTGTGAGTAGCCAAAAAGAGTCATTGTACTGTGGGAATGGATTACATACTTTTGTGGGTCAGACACCATTTAACCCATTACCAAACGACAAAATTTTAGACTAGTCCAAATTCAAAGATGTTGCAGACGAGAATTTCAAGTGAATAAAAGTTTGCATCTTTTGGGATTTTTGACGTTGAAAACATTGTGGGAAATGAAGAAATTGCTTGTCACAAGCAATTTCTT